>OX387267.1:29999946-32499946 GCA_947562075.1 Orthosia gracilis | reverse complement strand
GACGAAATCTATCCAGTTTGTATCGCTAGTTATCTTCTTCGTGGTACGAGAGTTGTTGCCTTATGATTTGATATTTACTTTTAACCTGACCTCTGATATCGCACGGTACCTAGAATTGATTTTATTGCTCTATTGTAAATAGTACATTTTAGTAGCGCACACAGTTGATTGAATAATAGACACTTGAACTGTCATAGCCGCAAGCGAGAAAACGTTGCCATCATCGCCTTTTATATATTGGAATTTTATTTATTAATATTGAAAATCTTTAGGTTTATCATATACTTATTGTACCTGTTTTTGTAAGAATCTTACATTATTACGCTCACTTTAATTGCTATCACCAGGAACATTGTTTTCCATAAAAAAAACATTAAAAGTTTACCGACATATTTATGTAAGAATCTTAAATTATTACGCTCACGTTGATAAATGATTTTATTTCTGTAAGTTGGTTTGTACAAACAGTTTTACATGTCGATCATATTTTTTAAAACTACTCTGAGAAGAAAGGCCGAAACAAACTTAGAGGTCACAGTCTATTTTAAAGTCCAGACAAAATCTTGGTTAGATCATATGAAGACCATATAGACTGATGTCTGAAATGGTCTTTAGAGGAAAGAACCAGCCAAATTGAATGGACCTGTCCAGTCAGTTCACCCATTTGTCAATAACCGTGTAGCTCAACTCAGAATTTAGGGAGCTCAACGATTCGACGAACAATATCAAAGAAAGAACATTCGGGTAGGCGCATAAACTATTGAAACTGCCAGACCAAGATTAAAAACTATCTAAAATTAAAAACAAAAAAAAATAATGATCTACATAGTCTTCACATTCACAACAATTAAAATAAAATAATGTAATATTTCAAAAAGTAAATATTCTTGTCATTGCAAGAAAACAAAAGAAAAACAAAATTGATTGGAGCAGCTCAACCCCAAGCCTTTTTGTTCTCAACGTAATCTTTAATTGTATAATATAAAACGCTTTCTGGCACAACTTACGTTTAATGAATGATTTGAATTTATTAAGTCTTAGATCTTGTACTTGGCTTGGAAGCTTATCATAAAATAATTTATGTATAGTTAATTGCTATCTACAGGAATATTGTTTTCCATAAAAAAAAAAACATTAAAGTTTACCGACATAGTTCGAAAATTTGACAAACTTCAGTGGTTAGGGGCACATTGCTCGCAGGACGGATCGGAAGGTCGATGGGCCGAAAAGTTCTAGAGTGCAACTGGGTATCGGCAGTGAAATCGATGGAAGGCCTTCTACAAGGTGAACCGATTCCCTGGTAAAGGCAGCGGAAATCCGCTGGATGTAAGTAGTCACATATAAGGGGACCTCTGTCCATCACTGGACGTCTTTCAGCTGTAATGATGATGGTGAAAAAAAACTTTTTAAGAGGAAGGAAATTATGCAGGCTTCTTTTACATTACCTTCGAGTTCTGTATAGGTATGATTTTCTAAGATTATCTGGTAATTAGTTGTGCCCACTTAAGTTATACAGCGTATAATTTTCGTATTCATAGTTTTCCTGACATTATCATTTAATTACGACTTATTCATCTATTTAAACTGTCATTATCACATCTTTTTCAGAACAGATGATCAATGATGTTTAAACTAAACGTAGACATGGTCTGTCTGGATGCTTCGATAGTTTAGTAGTCGCAACCGATAGCGAGTACCAACTGCTGGTGCATGAGGACTTTGGTTCGATTGGTCGGGTCAGTTATTGTTTGTTGGATTTTCATCTGGAATTCTCAAAAGCAGTCCGGACTTTGGATTTAGGTCCTGTTGATAGCAATAGGCGACCCTATATTATTATAGTTATAGGAAGACGGTCTGAAGAAAGTAGCAGGTCCAGAATGGATACGGGTAACGAGGGACAGAGTCAAGTGGAGAGCCTTAGAGGAGGCCTTTGAAGCACAAGCTGGGAAAGAAAAAAATTACCAGGTGCCGAGAAAAATATATAAATAATACTGAGTGTAAATAGATTATAATCTCATTGTAAAATAAATATAGTTTAATTTAAATAGTTTAAGTAATACTCGTATATATAATAGGTCTTAAACATAACCGGCTCTATTAATATAGGTCGGTACGTCTCTGCTTAATAAGTTGCTTGATAAGTTAATCTTTCGAAGCATACAGGCAACTAGGCTCTGTGAACCTGGAACCCGAGTTTGGAAAAAATGATCTTTTCTTGGTATGATTGAAAGATATCGGTAAGTAGTGGATAGTAGTGAAAATAATTTCGTAAGTAGTGGTACCAAATAAAAAATATGGACAGCAAAAAAAATGTTCGCACCCGACATTGCAAAACCTGAATTTTTCCGGTTGCATCTGATAGGTAAGCGTTAGTAGTGGATTGTAGTGTATTTTTTTTCGTTTGTAGTAAGCTAAAAAAAATATAAAAAAATATTTTAAAACTCGAATATTTTTCCAAAAAGCTAAATTAAGTTTGAAAGCCTATGAGGTTACTACAAACGCTGAAAATGACTGAGAAACTTTTGAAGAGGTATGAAGAGGTTTGTAGTGTCATTATTTTTGTTTGTAGTAAGCTAAAAAAAATATAAAAAAATATTTTAAGTCTCGAATATTTTTTCATAAAGCTGAATTAAGTTTGAAAGCCTATGAGGTTACTAAAAACGCTGAAAATGACTGAGAAACGTTTCAAGAGGTATGAAGAGGTTTGTAGTGTCATTATTTTTGTTTGTAGTAAGCTAAAAAAAATATAAAAAATATTTTATGTCTCGAATATTTTTTCATAAAGCTAAATTAAGTTTGAAAGCCTATGAGGTTACAACAAACGCTGAAAACGACTGAGAAACGTTTGAAGAGGTATGAAGAGGTTTGTAGTGTCATTATTTTTGTTTGTAGAAAGCTGAAAAAATTATAAAAAAATATTTTAAGATTAGAATATTTTTTCATAAATCTGAATTAAGTTTGAAAGACTTTGAGGTTACTACAAACGCTGAAAATGACTGAGACACGTTTAAAGAGGTATGAAGAGGTTAGTAGTGTCATTATTTTTGTTTGTAGTAAGCTAAAAAAATTATAAAAAAATATTTTAAGTCTCGAATGTTTTTTCATAAAGCTGAATTAAGTTTGAAAGCCTATGAGGTTACTATAAACGCTGAAAATGACTGAGAAACGTTTGAAGAGGTATGAAGAGGTTTGTAGTGTCATTATTTTTGTTTGTAGTAAGCTAAAAAAAATATAAAAAATATTTTATGTCTCGAATATTTTTTCATAAAGCTAAATTAAAATTGAAAGCCTATGAGGTTACAACAAACGCTGAAAATGACTGAGAAACGTTTGAAGAGTTATGAAGAGGTTTGTAGTGTCATTATTTTTGTTTGTAGTAAGCTAAAAAAAATATAAAAAAATATTTTAAGTCTCGAATATTTTTTCATAAAGCTGAATTAAGTTTGAAAGCCTATGAGGTTACTACAAACGCTGAAAATGACTGAGAAACGTTTCAAGAGGTATGAAGAGGTTTGTAGTGTCATTATTTTTGTTTGTAGTAAGCTAAAAAAAATATAAAAAATATTTTATGTCTCGAATATTTTTTCATAAAGCTAAATTAAGTTTGAAAGCCTATGAGGTTACAACAAACGCTGAAAACGACTGAGAAACGTTTGAAGAGGTATGAAGAGGTTTGTAGTGTCATTATTTTTGTTTGTAGAAAGCTGAAAAAATTATAAAAAAATATTTTAAGATTAGAATATTTTTTCATAAATCTGAATTAAGTTTGAAAGACTTTGAGGTTACTACAAACGCTGAAAATGACTGAGACACGTTTAAAGAGGTATGAAGAGGTTAGTAGTGTCATTATTTTTGTTTGTAGTAAGCTAAAAAAATTATAAAAAAATATTTTAAGTCTCGAATGTTTTTTCATAAAGCTGAATTAAGTTTGAAAGCCTATGAGGTTACTATAAACGCTGAAAATGACTGAGAAACGTTTGAAGAGGTACGAAGAGGTTTGTAGTGTCATTATTTTTGTTTGTAGTAAGCTAAAAAAAATATAAAAAATATTTTATGTCTCGAATATTTTTTCATAAAGCTAAATTAAGTTTGAAAGCCTATGAGGTTACAACAAACGCTGAAAATGACTGAGAAACGTTTGAAGAGTTATGAAGAGGTTTGTAGTGTCATTATTTTTGTTTGTAGAAAGCTGAAAAAATTATAAAAAAATATTTTAAGATTAGAATATTTTTTCATAAATCTGAATTAAGTTTGAAAGACTTTGAGGTTACTACAAACGCTGAAAATGACTGAGACACGTTTAAAGAGGTATGAAGAGGTTAGTAGTGTCATTATTTTTGTTTGTAGTAAGCTAAAAAAATTATAAAAAAATATTTTAAGTCTCGAATGTTTTTTCATAAAGCTGAATTAAGTTTGAAAGCCTATGAGGTTACTATAAACGCTGAAAATGACTGAGAAACGTTTGAAGAGGTACGAAGAGGTTTGTAGTGTCATTATTTTTGTTTGTAGTAAGCTAAAAAAAATATAAAAAATATTTTATGTCTCGAATATTTTTTCATAAAGCTAAATTAAGTTTGAAAGCCTATGAGGTTACAACAAACGCTGAAAATGACTGAGAAACGTTTGAAGAGTTATGAAGAGGTTTGTAGTGTCATTATTTTTGTTTGTAGAAAGCTGAAAAAATTATAAAAAAATATTTTAAGATTAGAATATTTTTTCATAAATCTGAATTAAGTTTGAAAGACTTTGAGGTTACTACAAACGCTGAAAATGACTGAGACACGTTTAAAGAGGTATGAAGAGGTTTGTAGTGTCATTATTTTTGTTTGTAGTAAGCTAAAAAAATTATCAAAAAATTTTTTGTCTCGAATTTTTTTTCATAAAGCTGAATTAAGTTTAAAAGTCTATGAGGTTACTAAAAACGCTGAAAATGACTGAGAAACGTTTGAAGAAGTATGAAGAGGTTTGTAGTGTCATTATTTTTGTTTGTAGTAAGCTAAAAAAAATATAAAAAATATTTTATGTCTCGAATATTTTTTCATAAAGTTAAATTAAGTTTGAAAGCCTATGAGGTTACTAAAAACGCTGAAAACGACTGAGAAACGTTTGAAAAAGTATGGAGAGGTTTGTAGTATCATTATTTTTGTTTGTAGTAAGCTAAAAAAATTATAAAAAAATATTTTAAAACTCGAATATATTTTCATAAAGCTAAATTAAGTTTGAAAGCCTATGAGGTTACTACAAACGCTGAAAACGACTGAGAAACGTTTAAAGAGGTATGAAGAGGTTTGAAGTGTCATTATTTTTGTTTGTAGTTAGCTAAAAAAATTATAAAAAAATATTTTAAAACTCGAATATTTTTTCATAAAGCTGAATTAAGTTTGAAAGCCTATGAGGTTACTACAAACGCTGAAAATGACTGAGAAACGTTTGAAGAGGTATGAAGTGGTTTGTAGTGTCATTATTTTTGTTTGTAGTAAGCAAAAAAAATTATAAAAAAATATTTTAAATCTCGAATATTTTTTCATAAAGCTAAATTAAGTTTGAAAGCCTATGAGGTTACTACAAACGCTGAAAATGACCTCAAACCTCTTCATACCTCTTCAAACGTTTCTCAGTCGTTTTCAGCGTTTGTAGTAACCTCATAGGCTTTCAAACTTAATTTAGCTTTATGAAAAAATATTCGAGTTTTAAAATATTTTTTTAGCTTACTACAAACAAAAATAATGACACTACAAACCTCTTCATATCTTTTCAAACGTTTCTCAGTCGTTTTCAGCGTTTGTAGTAACCTCATAGGCTTTCAAACTTAATTTAGCTTTATAAAAAAATATTCGAGACATAAAATATTTTTTATATTTTTTTTAGCTTACTACAAACAAAAATAATGACACTACAAACCTCTTCATACCTCTTCAAACGTTTCTCAGTCATTTTCAGCGTTTGTAGTAACCTCATAGGCTTTCAAACTTAATTTAGCTTTATGAAAAAAAATTCGAGTTTTAAAAATCTTTTTTAAAATTTTTTTAGCTTACTACAAACAAAAATAATGACACTACAAACCTCTTCATACCTCTTCAAACGGTTCTCAGTCATTTTCAGCGTTTGTAGTAACCTCATAGGCTTTCAAACTTAATTTAGCTTTTTGGAAAAATATTCGAGTTTTAAAATATTT
Organism: Orthosia gracilis; assembly: GCA_947562075.1. Classification (NCBI taxonomy): domain Eukaryota; kingdom Metazoa; phylum Arthropoda; class Insecta; order Lepidoptera; family Noctuidae; genus Orthosia; species Orthosia gracilis. The sequence goes on along the minus strand of OX387267.1, from coordinate 32,493,771 downwards.
TTTTATAATTTTTTTAGCTTACTTCAAACGAAAAAAAATACACTACAATCCACTACTAACGCTTACCTATCAGATGCAACCGGAAAAATTCAGGTTTTGCAATGTCGGGAGCGAAAATTTTTTTTCTGTCCATATTTTTTTTTTGGCACCACTACTTAAGAAATTATTTTCACTACTATCCACTACTTACCGATATCTTTCAATCATACCAAGAAAAGATCATTTTTTCCAAACTCGGGTGCTAGGTTCACAGAGCCAGGCAACTAGCTTAAAATTAAGATCTCAAGGGGGAAAATATAAGCATATATTCAAATATATCATCTACTTCGCCGACTAGGTTGTTGACTTTGACAAACCGGTTTCTGAATGAGCATAGAATTCACACACGGAGCTACGGAGCGATGAACGATGTGCAAAGAACTACTCGGCAATGCCCTAGACACTAAGTTCAAGTTTATATTTTGAAAATTTTCTCGTTATTGATGTTTTGTTTAAAAACATGTAAATAAAATATCAATAACGAGAAAATTCCAGATTATACCGGTTGATATTGTGGTGTTCTGCTGTGCAGACCCACGTCATTAGTCTATTTACATTTAAATAAATACTATACAATCTCACCTTCATATCTTCTGATATTTTATCGACTCATGTCTCATTTTTATATATTCTGTGTTACAGTTAGCACCTGAAAAGCATATTTTAAGTTATCTCTGATTGTTTTAATATTCCATAACTTATTTATATCGCTAATTTGTAAAATCTAAGAATATTTTATACTCTGACATTTTCATGTAATCTGATGTCTGTCTGTCTATTTTATTTTCTTAAGCCATAGACATAACGTACCATGGACTAGACCTTCTTTAAGCTAGTTGTACATTATTATAAGGGCAGCGTAGACTGCCCCCTCTGTAAACCGTTTTTATTCGTTCTGGTCATATACTTAATTGATATTTTGAATTTAAAATTTAGAAGAAATGAGAGAACGATTAAAAACGGGCGTCAGCTTTTTTTAACATCAGATTCGGGCTGAGAACGGAAAAAGTCGGTTGACTACTGAGTACTATAATACCAAGTGTATTTTCTATTCCGAAAACTCTTAAAACCGTGAATTGCCAGCTTGAGAAAGAGTGATACAAATCTATAAAATCTATAAATAAATCGCATTTGGTCTCATAAATGTACTTTAACTGTTTAAAATAATCGATGTGCCAGTTCGGTACGTGTTGCAAGAGCTGCATCAGCAAAGTCTACAGAGACGCGCGTAGCCACAACGCGCCAGCCAGCAACACGCGCAGATTCTGAACCCACCTACTTGACCTTCGGCCTGAGATGCCACAACCCAGCTTGACTATTACCTTATCTGGCCACCTGCCTGTTTTGCCTGCTTATCCTTCGAGGTACCTGTTCACCACCTGCCTACCTCGAGCATACCGCGCCTAGCTGTCGACCGCAAGCAACCAACGAAGTGTGAAGCCAGCCCTTAGAATTTATATTCTAAATATCCTTTTTCTAAGTTTATTTTGAATAACTCTTTTATTTTAATAACGTGACTTACGTTTAGCTCATCTGAGCTAAACGTAACGTTACAATATCAATTAAGCTGTCGTTCACGATTTTTAAAGTCATGGGTAGGTCGTAGTCATTTTGGTTTGGTAGGTATTAAAACTTCTAGCAGGGAAAGTAATTTGATTTAATAACAATTATACAAATGATGGAGGACATGTTAACGACATAATACTTATGGTTACAGTTGGCAACCAGTGACCAGGTTTGATCGCTGGTCAGCCTTCAGACATCAAATGAGGAGTAAAAAATAATTGGTCCGAGAGGGCCCTATTGATAAAAGGTAGATGAGTAGAATCGTACCTTTGCCGCTTGATTAACTTCTGGGAAATGATATATGTATTGAATTAAATGGATGAAATGAAAATGAAATGAGAATTTGGTTTTTTTGTGTCCAAAAAGGCATTGTACCTTACGATGTCCTTTTTAACATTTACTAACCTCATGTTTAAATAAGGTCGTTGTGTAATCATACTCACCAAATAATTGGTTTAATACCTGATTTTTAGTTCCGTACCCATATATCCAAAGACTGTAAATAAAGCACTTTTGCTTTGGCTCATCCGCCTGTCTGCCTGTCACAAGGTTCTAGCAGCTAAACCGTTGAAGTTGCAGTTTTCTTATTCTTAACTACCTATGCCCGTGGCTTCGCTCCCGTTAACTGCCTACCCTACTCATCCTATCAATTTTTTTCAAGGGTCATTCTTCCGCGGAGAATCTTAATTCCGCCCTTCAGAAAATGACGTCTAAGGCACAACGCCATCTATCGAATATGGAGTTCAACCGAGTATCTGAATTGCGTGTGTTGCGATGTTTTACTTCTTGAACGCTTTAAATTCATATATCTTTGATAGAGTGAACCGATTGCGATAAAACAAAAACTTCATGTTACGCACAATTTTTACGAGTATATATAAAAGTTACATTGGTTTTACGTGATGCGTACACAACTAAACAGACTTAAATTCCAAAAATGCTGGCAATGGGTTCTGTTTGTTATCCTTTAACACACTGGCTTTTTTGGAAATATTTTCGATATACAAAAACGACTTTTCTACAGATTTACTATATGTATTGATGATGCACAAAAACGACTTTCTACATATTTATATATAAGCTTTTTCCATGGCCTATTCCATAGAAATCGTGAATTTTAAGTAGCGATAGAGAAGCTCTCTGCCAATACAAGAATTTTCGTAATCGGCTCAGCAATTCTAGAGATTACGTCCTACAAATAAACAAACAATTTCACCAGACGGTCACAGATGTTCGTCAGGCTTGGCAGAGACTAAAATCGATTTAAATTTTACCGTCCGAATCATACGAGTATGTTTGTTTTGTATTGGAAAGCAATCGTTTTAAGTTGTGATATATAATTAATTAATTGTGTATTGTTGCACTCTGGTATGAACGAAAAGCTGATTCTTTCATTATTGGCTCAGGGATCCAGGTGAATATTAATTGAAATTGGTTATTAAGAAGGCTCTTTCGCTGTCTGAATATAACTTCAGTTTAAGTAGGAAATTACCAAAAAAAAGTACAGCCAGAAAATAGGCTACTGCTGGACATAAAGGTTTAGCACAAACTTCCTTGGTTGTGCATATTACTATCCATACTCTCTACTCTACTTTTCAATCTGAGGTTATTTTTAATCATTTTCAATCAAGTGTGCAGATATGGAACAGTCTATTTTCCTGCAATATGTGCCCAAAACCTGCAGTCAATATGACCTACTTGTTTGCACTGACGATACCGTGGAAGTGGCGAAGTATTAAATCAACAGTAAATTTATTGTAGTATCAACACGAACAAGAAGAAATGATATATCGAGGAGGTTGATATTTTACCATATTTGTTGCAGAAATAAACAACGAAAGTCCAAGAGAAACTTCAGGCAAAAAATGGACAAGTCAATACAAGATCCAGGTAAGCTCATCCAGAGCCGAAATAAACAAAGGTTAATGAAAATAATTAGGCACTAAAATTATAACTGGACATTATAATTAATGAAAAGGCAATTAAAAAGGAAGACGCTTAATGAAGTGATGAATCGTTTTGAAAGTCAGCAGATGAAATGGTAAGCGCAGTCAAACAATTCACGTTGTTTTTGTGTGAATTTTTTATGAAACAGTGAAATCTTTTGTGTTACATGAAGAGTCCTAATTGAATCTGCAATCGAGAGTGCACTTAAAATTGTTTGATAAGATGTAAGATTACCGGGATTTTGAAAGCCTGATCAAATCTCTGAATCCTTTAGAATCTTAAATGCGTTTTTAGGGGTTTCAAAATAAAAGTAAACGATCATTTACGTTAACATGCCATGTGATGTTTTCAAATGCCATATCATTTATGTATTACATCCAAAATCATTTCTGAAAAATCAAGGAACTGCATTAACCAGACCGATTGCTTAACTGACACCTAATTGTGTCGGTTACTTAACCTTTGAAAGTACCAACGCTGTTCGTGGATCCAATTCTTAAGTAGGTATGCTGCCATTTCTTTTAAAATTAACATTATTCCAATTATACTTAAGTGCATGGTTGGCACATAGCTGACACCTGGATGTTGCAAACCAATCGTGAAACTGATCGCGTAACATCACGCCTGCATTGAGGTGATAGGCAGACCGAAGTATAGGTATGTAGGTACACCCACATTTCACCAGATATGTTTAAACCTCATGTGAAATGTTGATCGCAAGGGTAGTTGCCCAAAAAATATCTATTTAGTCCGTCAGTTAGATAACCTAAAAATATTGAACACGTATTTTTCTATTGTCACGTAAACAAGAAAATACGACTATACATTGTGTTGAAATATGGTAAGACGTCACGGTGTGCTACACTTTATACTGACAAAGTGACGTCACAAGCCCCCACTCTTGAACTTTGATACGCTTCATCTTTGTCAATTTTTACCCGGCAAGGAAAGGGTTATGTTTTTCACGCGTATCTTGTATGTTTGTATGTATGTATCTTTGTAATATGCTTTATTACCTCATATCTTGCAAACCACTAGATGGATTCACATAATTAAGACATCGTTAGATATGTCTTGACCGCCCAAGTGTTTTAAATTAGATGACGTTAAAAAAAAACAAACACGACGGATTTTAGGCGCCATATTGTGGGGGTCTCAGGTCCATACCCATCGAGTGGGGTATCAATGAAGGGCTTTTAGAGGTGATTACAAAAATGTATACCACTTATATGTTTAAGAGTAATTCGTATAAAATTACAACTAAGAAGTTGTTAATAAAAAAAGTAAATAAAATCAAAAAACCCGACTGCTTAAGAAGCGAACTAAAAAGATGTAAACAAGAAGAAAATCATGCTGTGCAGTTGGAGGATACATACATGGTTTTTTGTCAGCCAGCTCGTAAATAATTATGTATCCTCCGACTGCACTGCGTGATTCTTCTTGTTTACATCTTTTTAGTTCGCTTCTTAAGCAGTCGGGTTTTTTATATATTTTATAAAACAAAAAATACGTGTCCAATATTATTTGATAATCTCACTGACGGACTTAATAGAATTATCATTTGTCTACCCTGGAAACATCCCTATTTACATCAACCGAAATAATCTTAACTTCGGGCTCCTACCTAAAAAATCAGATCTAAAATTCCATTAAGACTTTGCTTGACCAGAGAACCGAATACGATCACGTGCAGTTAGATGGCTGCGTGCAGTTGCGCTTTACCACTAGGCGCTGATCGTCCTGTGAAAACCTAGCAGTGTGCACCAAGTCGACTCTTGCAATATTTGTGCGACATACGGATGTTTAGAAAACTTTGTGCCTCGTAAGAGCATTTTCTCTACACACGGAAATACAGCTTTTAGCACCTTGTTCAACAACCATGTTAATTTTCCCGATTCCTTTTGACTAACGGATCGTTATCGTTTAAAACAAATAGTTTCATAACTTCGTTAATAGTTGGACTCGGCCGTAGTTTAATAGCTTAGCATCTAGCAAATAGGAAACGAACTGCTATTCTGCTCATAAGTGTAAGCACATTTAGCGCCTACAAAGGCAATTATGTATTCTCGAATTCGTAAAAAATGGAGCAAAGACACAAAAAAGGTCTATAAGCCCTGGAAAAAAAAGGACTGGGCATTGTCCAAACTTTAGGCGTTTATCTATTTGAATTGTTTTTTTTATTTTTATTTTTGCTATTTTATTGTTAATTTTTTTTAATGTTTATAACATTATATATTCTGTGGTATAACATCGTCTTGGAATACTGTAAGATGTTGTACTTATTGGTGTAAATTAATAAATAAATAATAAATAAATCTTATAATTTAATTGTTGTTGTTAGTTTTTAATATACTGGATATGACTGTGAGACGCTGAGTGTGAGAGATTCGGTCACACATATTGTCTTCAAGTATATGATGTTCATGAATTCGCCTTCGAGGTCACCCCTTTCACGCGAAGTTGTCATTGAATTTTCTTTCATTGTTCTTCACTTCTAAAAGTAACTAGGTAGGTACATATCTACTGGTAACTTTCCTTTCTTACAGTTGTTATTGTTTACAGTATTATTGAGAATCTTTTGATTTGGAACCTTTTATTATGTTTCCCGTTGCGAAATCCAATAAACATGGCCTTAATGACACACTTCGCCAAAGAAATCCATTTGGGTATATACCAAATTATTATCATTAGACAGAACGAAATAAATTTTCAATTATTCAAACCATGCATGGATAATGGCGATTTAAGATTGTATGGATTAAAAAAAAAAATGGTAAAGCTTTAACACTGCTAATAGATTAATGTTTTTATTTGGAAAGGTTTCTAGAAGCATTTCATAACTTCTTATATTATAAATTCTCTATGGGCTCTAATTTTGTGAGTTTGTGAATTTCGAAGCAAATTTTTTTTCAGGGTAATCACCGGCAACACTGCACCTATTTCAATTTTATTTTTGAACTTGTTAAGATAGGTACATTATTCTAGATGGAAATACATATATAATTATACATGTATTTTTATGTTTTGGTCTAGATTATTCAAGCTGGGGTGGGCTGCTATTTCCTAAGTCCCTGATAGACTTGGGCATTCACGTGTAATGAGTATTCTACCGAATTTTAAAGAAATAAACAAGAGCGTTTTATCGAGCATCATAGCGAGCCTTCAAGCGAGCGTTCTGGAAAAACGACACTAAATTTGCTTCGAGTTTTTTGCCGATCCGAGCAATTTTTGGTGATTTTGAGATTGATGACATTAACAGAAAGTTTCTATAGTGTCTGCTTATTTCTTGTTGTTTCAACTCTGCAGCTCATTGTTCACTTGCACTGCATTTTCATTTGTTAGAAAAAACAGATCTATCTGTCTCTTAATTTTTTAAATGTAGCCCATAATTATTAAGTATAAATGCAGCACAAACGACCGTCAGGTCTAACATCTTCGTGATGAATATATATTTTGACGAGCATTGACTATAGCGTTCGCTAGAATGATTGTGAAAATGTTCGAAGCGATATTGGGCTGTATGCTGTAGGCTCTGTTCGTTGTACGTTCGACAAATTAAAAAACGGCGAATGCTCAATGTTCTGTTACAAGTGAATGCCCAAGTCTATGCACTTTTATAAAATAAAACTTTATCTCACTACATTTATTTATATGAGGGAAAACCAACAACTGTACATAAATACCAATATAACCATCTGATTAGCCTACGATTAGCCAAAAATATAGGTAAATACCTACAGACCTATATTTGTGTTTTGAGTTTTCAAAGGTGAGGTTCTTTTTGTTTTGAAAATCAGTAGACACGTTTTGTGAATCAAAAGTTAATGAAGTAGTTTTGTTTGACATTCAGTTATTTAAGTCAAGGTTTGTGTGATGCATTACCATTGCCTATTTTCTAATGCCATACATAACTCATAAATAAGCTGTAGCTAAATAAATTTATTCACTTATGTGATTGTAGGTAGCTGTGTTCAAGCGTTCTATTGACAAAAAAAGTATTACGTAGTCTACACTAGAGTAATATTAGACTTCAGCTGACCCTCGCAACTTTAATACTTAAATCTAAAAGTTCAAGTACGGAAAATAAATAGGAATATTCTGTATCTAATCTTGCCTCCTCTGTATCCTTTTAACTCTTTAGGATCTAGAGATCTAACAGGACCTAGACTTTAAGTCTTGTTTTATCTCTAAACAGATTTCCCATTCAAACAAAATCCCTATGATCAAGTCGCGACAGCTCCTGCGCCGTGGTTGATCTCATTGGAAATGTTCTCCCTCAAGTTTGCCGATCTCTCGGGGTGTACATGACGGAACCAGCCCTTCCTATGATGAAAAATTATAGTTTTTTAGAAAATGCTTTTGTTATTATTAACTATTCAATTGTCTAAAAATGATTGCTATTGAGCCTCAGTACCTGTTTCTCAGATAAAAATTGTAAGTACATTGAAACTCCGGTTTTCTTATTGATATCATCTGTCTTACAATTTCTCTATTCTAGCCTAAAAATAATATCATAATAATATAATTTATCATTAGAATCGAATCATCTAGAAAGGAATACAATGAACTGACTGACGCACACGACAGTGTTTTCTAGAATTGTATTCGCCTGTTACATAATTCTTCAATAAATAAAAATTTATAACCGAAGTGAATCGACCAAAAGGTTAAGGATTGCAATTGTGGCTTAGACAAAGGTCAAAACGGCAGCGGCCTTGTTTGGGGCAATAGGCGGCAAGTGCAAACTAATGCCCAAAAATCAATGATTTGTTTCATAAACGTGAAAATCACTTTCGTTTTGGTTGTAATACATTGTAATTGTAAGATATTGACGTGGTAATTATTTTTGGCGTGGTCGCCCCACGTGTATGCATAGTACTGCCATGCCGGTGCCAAACGTGTGCGGTATAAAGCATACGAGAGGACTTGCGTGAACGTTTAGTGCGAGTAAAGGAGCCTGTAGAGCGCGAGTGTACCGTGTTGTGGGCGACTGTACCGCGTCCGTGCGCCCGCGCAGTTCTCCTCGCGACGCAACGCTGCGTGCGCGCCTCCTTTTGTGCTTTTGTTTATTTTAAGGGTGAGTGCTTTTGAATTTCGAATTCTTCATTTTCTTTTTGGTGTGTGAGATAAAATTCTAAGAGAACTTTCATTTACGTATCATTTTATTTTTATTCATTTGATTAAGTCACTATTCGGGCCATAATGGTTTGTTTTGCGCTTTTGTTTGGCAAGATAGTAAATAGATCAATGTTATAAAAAAAAACATATTCAATACAAAGAGATCATAAGCTAATCTAAATCGGCATAAACTGCGTTGACATTTTTCACATGAAGATCAGCATCAGCCTTATGTGTTAGCTTTTCTAACTGAAATATCATGAAAGCTTACAATCTTAATATTCTAAATTGTTGGACACCTCGTCATCATGATACAACACATATCAATAATCACATAAATATAGTAACAAGTAAAATTTAAAATGCCCCGACATATTTTTATTTATTTAATACTACATAATTTATCTAGTTAACTATATTGAACGTGTAATTAAGACACGATATCAACACGATCCAAACAGTAAAACGCTCCTGACTTTTGAACGGCTGATCCAATTCTCATCAAACATAGCTATGCGGTTTATGCGTTTAGGAGCTATGATGCCACAGACAGATACACAAATACACAAACACACTAATACACAAGTACACGCATCAAACTTATAACACCCCTCTTATCCGTCGGGGATCAAAAGGCTTGTAATTAATCAGTGCAGTAAATCACACTTTGTGAGTACTAAGATAATTATAATGGCATTTGTAAAATCATTCCTTAGATCCTATTATAGCCATTTTAGTAATTTATTATTACATTTGCCAATGAATATTTATAGTGAACGGAAATGCAAGTATTTTTAAATCTTTTGAGGATTTACAACCATACCATCATAAACTATCTTTAGCATCAGTATATATTTCAATTATATTATTACTTCGTTTTCCAGTAAAATTAATTACATAACATAAATAATTCTTTATTTTTATTTGATATGAAATATGCATTGCAGCCCTTATCTATTATCACTTTAATCTACACTAATTATATATAATATAATAGTATATAAAATAATAATGATACTATAAAGAGGAAAGGTTTGATTGATTGTTTGTTTGTAATGGATAAACTCAAAAACTAGTTAACCGATTTGAAAAATTATGCTACCTATGGAATTAAGGAAGCTACATTATTCCGGAGTGACATAAGCAATTTTTTTTATCCCGGGGGCGAATTAATAAATTCAAGGACAGTGTATGTGCCTACGTGTGTTTTTATTTATTTTACAGCTAAATTAAAATTAAAACATTTCAACACATGAATGCTTAACATTGTAGATAATTGGGCTAATCGACTTCTGATAAAGATAACGTTTGTTCATAAGTAGTCTTAATTAAAATATATGTCTATAGTTGTGCGACAGAATGGCAGATAATGACAGTGTTAAAAAGGTATGTAATTTTATTATTTTTCTTTGTAAATCTTTCGAAGTTAAGAAATGCATTTGAATTTCATTAGAACTTGAATCTAGCACACAGAATTTTCAATCAAATGATCCAATGATGCACTGTTTGACAGCGGTTTAGTAAATGAAAACAATAACTGAATGAGTTGATATTATATCATATCGATTGATACATAATAACACATAATAACAAGTAACACTCACGTATCAATTTCAATCTCATAATAATTTCAATGCCACGTGACGTGAGTCAGTTATTGATCTTATGGGTTTATAAAAGCCATAACACACTTTGATATTATTAGCTATGGAACTTATTTATTCATCAAAGTTTTTCTACCTGACCTTATGAGATCGCCTATAGTGAATTGGTGATGTATTTATTGACCTTGACAGTTGAAAATGATTAAAAACAAATGATAATCGGATCATAGTTTCGTTGATCTAAATGCTTCAAGGTCACACGTGAGTAGGGTAATGTATTTTGACCTTAAATTCACGGTTACGAAATATGCAAAAAGCGCGTTCTTTCTTTCGAAACGTACTTAAAACCATCGGTAGTATCGTTTTGTTTCACGCTCGGTGCGGCTGACCTTGGAGACCGCGGCGGCACAACAACGGATAGCTATTCATTCGCACACGTGGGGCTAGTCTCCCATCCACTTCATTGTCAATGCTGTGAGTCTGTGAACATGGATTCTATTATGCCCTTTTACCATTGTGTTTTCACTAGTGCGGTATGTCGAAGAACCGCATAAGTTGTTTAAGGCTACCGCAGTCCGCAGGAAGGCGCGTCGATGACCAGTTTTTCATGGAAACTGTTTTATGGAAATATTTAGATGGACTTTCTATAAAAATGGGTTGTTGCTCTTTTGTGATTGATTATGATCTATATTCCAGCCATTTTAAAGACATATAATGTTTAACAAATTAAAACAGCATTTTTTTTAAAGCTACCCTCTACTTAACAACAAAAAGAAAACGTATTCGATATTAATGTGTACATATGTCAAACTGATGTATATGTTATTGTTAGCCTGTCAAGCGCTATTGTTACTGTACTGATACTGACAGCTGTCGCAGAGATCAAGCTATCTTTTATGAAGTATAGTACAGATGAAAATAGTTTGAAATCATAAAATATCCAAGGCCGTAAGACTAGAAGATTAGTTTAGAGCGAATCTAAAACTATCACCCGTGCTGTCAGTTGATTGAGATGTCAATGTTTTAACTTCATATTGGCCAGAGTATAGATGATATATTTTTTATAAAAAAAGTTTTATTAAAAACTGTAACAAGACTACGGTTTTACGCTGCGAAGGAACATACGTAAATACAAACATACATATACTGCTAAAACCATAACCCTTCCTTTTGGCTTCGCAGTAGTCGGGTAAAAAAGGGGTTGTTGAACTGTTTTTTGCGATCATCATTCTGATTGAATAGTGTAAACTTTAAAGGTGTTATTTAAACCCTTAATAATATGTAACGGGAATAATATATGCGAAAATAAATATGTGAATCTTACACACGCGCTACCAATGGGTAGCGCGTGTGTAAGGTCGAGATTATTCGTGCTACCTGAAACATCAATGAAAATAAAATTTCGAGAAGAAAATTAGCAAATATTTGTGACCCCTGAACCCGTGGTTGTTGCCCTGTCGTTCAACGACTTTACAAATTGTGTCACTTATTATTAATTTGGCCATTTCCTTTTACCCTTCTATTGTGGTAAGATTTTCATTAGCCTTAAATATAATAAACGTAACTTTGTTGAAACCATTTATTTTTGGGTAAAGGTTCAGGTAGAGTTGACTGACTTGATGCGCCTCTAGATGAAAAGTGTTCCCAAGTCATTGCTCCCGAAAAAAATATTCAACTTTTATTAACTGGCTGAAAACTTTATTACTGAGTTTTTTTTCGATTTTAGCTTGAGTTAAGTTGATGTTCTCAGTACCAACAATTGATGGCAAATAGGCTCGCCTCTTATTTCACTGGACCTTAACATCATAGACATCGACACAGGCCTCCTCTCTGTGAGAGGGATAAGGCCGTAATCCACCACGCAGACCCGTGCGGGTTGGTGGATGTCACATGTCTTCGAATTTTTGGTTCTAGGACATGCCGGTTTCCTCATGATGTTTTCCTTCAGAGCAGTGGTGATCAAATAATTTACACAAAGTAAAGCGCCTGCCTGGGTTCGAACTCACGACCTACAACTTGTAAGTCATGACATAACCGGCGATATACAAGTATAAACTATTTATATATTTTTATCTATTCATGCTAGTACAGTACAAATATAGTTTTTCGACTGTCTCTGATTAAAGCTTCAGAGAATACAGTATAAGGACAACATAAGCAGACTGTAATGTTTACACTCCTGGGACATAGACCTCCGCTCTGTATGAGGGAATGGACCATAATTTACCACGCAGGCCCAGTGCAGGTTGGTAGGTATCACATGTCATTTGTTTAGTTCTATAACATGCCGGTTTCCTCTCGAGGTTTTCCTTTACCGTTTTGAGAACTGTGGTAATGATAATTACACAAAGGAATGGACCTGCTTGAGTTCGAACCCATGACCTAAGATTCATAAGTCGGAGCCGTAACCATTAGGCCGCCACTGCTCTCAAGGAATATAGTCATGATTTTATACTAAGTTGTTTTGAGGGAAGTATTTGCTGCTGAGTGTGGGCGACTAGGATGACTCAGAAATTGCACGGTAGGCGTTGTTTGGTAAATAAACAGCCGCGGCACACAACACAGCGTACTATTGCGTATTACATAAGTGCCGCTCACATTCGCATTACTTTTATCATGGTAATGAACCGGTATTTACTTGTTGTACCATTTGACACACTCTGTTGGCCTATAAATACAGTTTCAATTTTTGAAAGGCCACGGGTATAATAAAAAGACGTTGCAAAATATATGTAAAATTAAATACAATTTTGTTTTACAGTGTTTGAAAGGCCGCGGGTTTAAAAAGATTTAAAAAAGTGTTAAAACAAAAATATGTTTTTCTAATCAGTACAAGTGTGGAGTATAACGATAACAATTCACCTTGATGGACTAAATTATCTCTTGTTTTGTGAGTTAGTACGTGAGTTTTAGATTGACCTTACTTAATACGAATCAAATCGTATTAAACGATATAATATATAAAAGATATAATATATATAATACACAAAAGTAATCGATAAATGTAATTAAAACTAGCTTTATCCCGCGGCTTCGCTCCTGTGGCCTACGTAGTTTTTGAGTTAATTCAACAAACCTTTCCTCTTTATAATATTAGTGTAGATATATTATATTATTATCAGAAAGCTTAAAGTCACCCAAAGGGCAATGGAGAGGGCTATGCTCGGAGTTTCCATGCGTGATCACGTCAGAAATGAGGATATCCGCAGGAGAACCAAAGTTACCGGCATAGTCCGAAGAATTGCGAAACTTAAGTGGCAGTGGGCAGGGCACATTGCTCGAAGAACGGATGGACGATGGAGCCGAAAAGTTCTGGAATGGCGACCGCGAACCAGAAGACGATACGTCGGAAGGCCTCCCTCTAGGTGGACCGATGACCTGGTTGAGGTTGCGGGAATGCGCTGGATGCGAGACGCACGGGATCGGTCAACGTTGCGACGCCTGGGGGAGGCCTATGTCCAGCAGTGGACGTCTTTCAGCTGAAATGATGATGATTATATTATATTATATTAGTGTTGATGTAGATAAGTGGATTTCCTTTCCTTTACGATCTCGTTTATTTCGGTCTCGTTCATATAATAAAAGTATTCAAATATTAAATTCTGTTTTCTGTAAAAATAAAAAGATATCTCATTTCTAATAACTACAAGTTATAAGTAATTATTGTTTAAACTCGTATATATTAACATTTTTAATGGTTTCCTTTACAGCAGGTATTTTTATAAATACCCAAGAATAAAGCGTATTTTATTCAATGATAATTATAAAGAGTCGTCAAATAATACATACCTATTATTAATTCGTACTGTGCTCTCTTATCGCATGGCCTAGCTGACGGGAGGCCACAACTCAGTGATTCATAATATCAGTTAGTGCAACTGGTGGACTGCGTGAACACATAGTTAGTGGTCATTTGTAGAGGTCCGAGATGTTACCTCATGTGAGTACTCAGCTGAGTTTTTTGGCGATTTTTGCCTCATTATCATTAAGAGATGCCTAATGACTGTTTTACTGCAGTCAACGGAAAAATACATGCACAGAAATTGCAATATGCAAATTGTATTAAAAAGCAATTATATCGTAATAATAGCAAACCAGCAAGGTTACATGTTTTTTAAAAGTGAAAGACGTTTTATTATTTTCAAATTTCCGCATTTTTATGAAGCCTTAAATCAATCTCGATCGAATCAGCTATTCGAGTTCCAGTTTAAGGGGATGTAGATGAATACAAGTTTTTTACATAGAGCGACTGCCTGTCTACCCTCGACGTAAAACCTAAAGGTGAGTATATACGTATTTCTTTGTATCAGAACATCGAGCATTCGCTGTTTTGAAGTTTACTTGAACTACACTTCGAACACGCTCAATGTTTTGTTACAACCTGATTTAAAAAACCAACGAGCGTTTTGTCGTAACATTTTATCGAGCAAAGGCACGAGCGCGGGTGACGTACAGTGAGGTTATTAATGAACGTAAGGTACAAAGAAATGTTACAGGTAAATGCTCACTCGCCGTGAGTATTACGTCGAACACATCGTCGAACATTCGCAAGAACTTTACATTATATGTGAATGCTTTAGGAAACTGAGCATTTGTCTGTATTGTACCATTCGTAAGAACATAACATTGCCTTGTCATGATCGCGAAAATGCTCTAGTGTTTACTCACCTTAAAATTTTATCAATCAATCTGCCTAGCCTTTTCCCAACTATATTGGGGTCGGCTTCCAGCCTTACCGGATTCAGCTGAGCACTAGTGTTTTACATGGAGCGACTGCCTATCTGACCTCCACAACCCAGTAACTAGGTAACACGGTACCCCTTGGCAAGAGTGGTGTCAGATCTCAAGCTTAAAATGTTATCGAAAATTTGAAATACCAATTAGAGCTATTAGAGGTTTGTAGGAAAGCAATTAAACGAAACTAAAACACTGAGTTAGATCCGGTAAGACAGCTTTTTTAATTACACATTTATATCTTTATTTATTGTTTGTACTTGAGCAATATAATCGCGTTAACGTGCTTTGCCATTCTTTTCAAGGTTACAAAGAAGGTTACACATTTAATGATAAAATACATACATTATTTATGGAACTGTCTAAATTGTAAGGAAAAAATTAAATTCTGGTTATTGCATTTAAAACTTATACAATACCATAAAACAGGTTTTATGAATGTTACCTAACCTTGACCGCTAACCAGGTTATCAAAGGTAATCAAGTTGCCTAAGGTGTTTGCCTGTTGCTAATACCGCTTCCGTAGTGAGTTTTATAGGGACCGTTAATTTTTTAGGCATTATATGTGGGCGTGTGTGAGTCCACACAACAAGGGTCCAGTTTTCGGCATTTAGTTGCTGAGAAATACGCAGTTTTGTAAAGTTGCTCTCATACAAACACTAGGTACAGTTTCAATTTCAAATATTTGATAAAAAAATGTGTCAGTTTTTTATAACATTTTTTAATTCTTGGGTATTCAATCAAAAATCATCATCATAATCATCATATCAGCCGAAAGACGTCCACTGCTGGACATAGGCCTGCCCCAAGCGTCGCCACATTGATCGGTCCCGTGCGTCCCGGATCCAGCGGATCCCCGCAACCTTCACCAGGTCATCGCTTCACCTGGTGGAAGGCCTTCCAACGCAACGTCTTCCGGTTCGCGGTCACCACTCCAGTACTTTTCTGCCCCAACGGCCATCCGTTCTGCGAGAAATGTGCCCTGCCCACTGCCACTTAAGTTTGGCAAAAAAAGCAAAAATAGTCAATTGATATTTCTTGGTATACACTTGACTATTCTAGATACTGAATCTATATATAATATAGATCTTGATTCAATACCCCACTACTGAAACCATTTAGCGATAGTATAGTTTTTTATCAATGAAAGAATTTTCATAATTGGTTCAGTGCTTTCCGAGATTACCTTTAACAAACAAACAAACAAACTTGTCTCTTGGTAATATAAAGTTTAGATAGTTTCTTGCTCCAATAAACAGGAGTAAATTGCTTCTTGCTGAAACTCAGGCATGAAGCCCCAGCCCATCATCCAACTTAACTTTGGTCAAGGTAATTTCGTCGGTCAAGGTTGAGAGACTGGGTTAAGTTATCTTGTTATCCATTTAGGCTCGCTTCAGACGTGCAATCGTAAACCTCGTAAAAGTTTACTTTGATTAAATATCTCTTAAATCTGCAACTTGTAGGTATTGAGTCTTATTTATAAAATAAAAATATTGCCTGCCGCTCCATCTGCGGCTCAACCTGTGCAGAATTCGTATTTCCCACAAATATAGCCAAATTAGTATTTATAGCCTGTGTGTTATTCTGATGCTAAGCTATATTACTGTAAAGTTTCATCAAAATCCATTTAGTTGTTTTTGCGTGAAAGAGTAATAAACATCCTCAACATCCATCCTCACAATCTTTGATAATAAGCCGATGTTTAGTTGCCTATAGAGATTTTAATGACTTGCTAAACAAATTAGTGATATTTATAAATAAGGATGACAAAGGCGAGTGTAAAACTGTCGTGCAATATTGTTTGCTGAGTGACATTACATTCAATATAGCAGTAAATACATGAGAACATGAGCAAGAAATTATTTATAATTACGCGTCAGAAGTAAAAGCTTCTCGAGGGAAATGCGGGAAGCCAATTAAGTAGAAACTAGTTACCATATGCGTATATTATTAATTAAAATCTTTGCACCCTGTTAGGTAATAAGCACCGACATAACTTCTGTCCACTTTTAGAGGAGATTCTAACATTTGCTCTATTAAACATGTTAGAAATAAACTTAGTTTAAAAGCCCTGTTTACTCTGAATTAAAGTTAGCAGTAGTTAAACATCTCCCTAGGGATCAGTCGGGAATGTTAAAGTTACAAAGCTGCAAAATACGTTGGTTGTTTTGTTCATTTTGCATGAAACCGGTCGCATACCAGCTCTTTTCTTCGTAGTAGTTAAGCTGGTGCTAAAAGTAACAAAAGGACACTTACTGGTACTTACTGCGAATTCTTGTAAGCGACTAGCTTTGGCAGGATATTTTTATAAATTATAGCCTATTTGTTATTCTGATGTATAAGCTATATTACTGTAAAGTTTCATCAAAATCCATTCAGTAGTTTTTGCGTGAAAGAGTAATAAACATCCATCGTGATCAATATGCGCCAGAATTCGAGAGAGGTCTTTTCACAGCAGTGGAACAGTACAGGGTAATACGAATACAAATATTATTAAAGGATTTTTAAAAAAAATTTTTTCGTTTTTATGGTTGTCTTGAACGTCTTTTCTATGGACTGCCATAATCCTATAGTGTTATTAGGTATACAGTGTGGGTTCTGCCAAGTTCTAGTCATCACTTTTCTGATAACCAATAAATTCAAGATTGACTGAGTGAGATAGCGAGGAACCTTAATTACTTTTTAGGGTTTCGTACCCAAAGGGTAAAAACGGGAACCTATTTCTATAAGACTCCGCGGTCCGTCTGTCTGTCTGTCTTTCTATCACCAGGCTGTATCTCATGAACCGTGGTAGCTATTGGACTGTTGAAATATTCACAGATGATGTATTTCTGTTGCTGCTATAACAACAAATACTAAAAACAAAATAAAATAAGTATTTAAGTGGGGCTCCCATACAACAAACGTGATTTTTCGCCGTTTTTTTCTGATAATGGTTCGGAACCCTTCGTGCACTAGTCCGATTCGCACTTGTCCGGTTTTTTACTTTTATTATATTAATAGAGGTAACACATGTCATTGTTTATTTATTCATATAAAATGAGATCCAAACTACAGATAAGCCAGTATCTAGCCTAAATTGATTAAATAATAAGGAACTAACTAAGTTCAACATATAAATATGGGGTATTTATGTTATACTTTCATGTGGGTATATGAAAATAAACCCGTTGTCGTTTGGAATTGCAGTATAATTGCTCGCTCCCGTAATTAACATCTGTAAAAACTTTTTAACAAAAAATCAAACCGATTTCCAAAAGGAAGTCAGTTAACAAAATACTACAAAGCGAAAAATAACTTTCTTTTCCGAAGTCGGTGTCTTTTGTTTCCATTATTCGACTTCGGAAAAGAAAGTTATTTTTCACTTTGTAGTGTTTTGTTAACCAACTTTCTTTTTTGATTTTTTGATTAAAAGTTTTTTTTTATGTTTTTTTTATTTTTCTCTTTTTGTTTTGGTAGGTACCTCCAATTAACATAAAAATCATTTAAAGCCAAAGTACATCTCATGACGATTCCAATAAACCCAAACACGACTAGAATACATTGTTTTATTTCGGAGTTCCAGTGGCCATTGTGGTCTTCTTCATCAGTTCCACTTCACCAAATGATACTTTCTGGGTGCAAATGATTGCATTATTATGAAAATACCAAAGTCGTTATATGTATGCCTATAATATTTGAGGAGTTGCCTCAGTTTCTCTCAGATCCCATCATCAAATCCTGGTTTCCGTATGACGGTACCTCCCTTGGGATATCTCATTTTCAAGAAAAACAAAAAAGAACCATCAAAATCAGTTTATAAACGACGAAGTTATCCGCGAACACACATAAAAAATATATTTAAATACACGGTCGAACTGAGAAACCTCTTTCTTTTTTGAAGTCGGTTAAAAATACTACCGGCGACGAGAATAACAATCAAATTCGTGTGGTTATTCAATATGCCTTTCGGAAAAATAGAAGAATTAGACCTTAAAAGTACAAAGTGGTTGGCGTATAATAAACGCGTTGAACAATTTATAACCTTGAACGAAATAAAACCAGAGTTACAAGTAGCAACGCTGGTGACGTTGGTGGGAGCAGCAACCTACGACTTAATGTGTGATTTATGTGCAACTTATCATCCAGAAAGCAAAACTTTCCGAGAATTAGTTAACATTGTGGTCGACATCTTGAACCAAAACGTTCCGAAATTGCCGAACGAACCGACCGAACATGGATGAATCTCTCAGCGATTATCTGCAAGCACTCAAACACCTGGCCAGTACCTGTAATTTCAGTACACCACTGGAGGAATATACAGCCGAAAATCTCAAGTTATACATTGCTAAAAATGGTGGACCACCGCTTTTAGGTAGGTCGTCGCTTACTAAATTAAATATACATAAAATTAGTTTTGATGAATTCCTATTAAAATGAAATGACAACAATTTAGTGGAACAGTTACAGCGGAAATATCCGACTGTATTTGCTTCTGGACTTGGAATATGTACGAGAAAAATGTCCTTAAATTTAGTGGATCAAAACCAGTATTTATCAAAGCTAGGTCATTACCGTTGTCGTTACGTAAACCTGTTTTCAAAATTTGACCTCGCGCATGCTTATCAACAATTATTCTTAGATGACTCAGGCTTGTACCGCTTTATCGAATCATATAGGAACTTTTGTGTACTATCGTACACTATTTGAACTAACGAGTATGCCATAAATGTTGCAAAAGTTTATGGAGGAAACGGTTAAAGGACTCAAAGGAGTCGCAGTTTTCATCGACGATATAGCATGTACTGGGGCGTCTCGATGTGAGCATATTAATAAATTGTGAGGCCGGTTTGAGAATTAATATAAATAAGAGCACATTTATGGAGGATAGTATTATTTATGTTGAGTTTGTAATAGATAAACATGGCTTGCATCTGGATGACAACAAAATTAAAGCAATCGTTGATGCGCCAAGGCCAAACGATGTGTCACAGCTTAGGACTTTCCTAGACATGGTGTTCCAAAACTCACTTCACCGTTGTCATGAGGGTCTTCAACGTGAAACTGTGCAAACAAGACGATGCTGAGCTGCAAGTGGGTCAATTTGGTGTTGGACGTCGGAACCACCGCGGTCCACCAGTTTTATGGAGAAAGAGGGCCTCTATATGATGAGCTCCTTCTTCAGAAGGCGTGAGCACAGGAGGTGGACCTCGCAGAGTCTCGATGGTGCAACGAAAAATGAGATCGACTTCATCATGTCAACAAAGAAGCAAATGTTCAATGATGTCTCTGTGATCAATTCGGTGAAAATCGGGAGCAATCACCGCATGGTAAGAGGCACATTGAACATTACTAATAAGCTTGAAAAGTCTCGACTGATGAAATCCACGCTCTGTCCAGCACAAATCCTGTGCCGCGTTCGGGAAGTTGCGCGGTATCTTCCAGTTCAATTTACCGCAGTGTCTCAAGACAAAGTTCTATGACCAGTGTGTGTTGCCAGTAATTACCTGTGGGACCGAGATGTGGTCGCTCACAATGGCACTCATCAGAATGCTTAAAGTCACCCAGGGGGTAATAGAGAGGGCTATGCTCGGAGTTTCCTTAAGGGATCGCATCAGAAATGAGGATATCCACAGGAGAACCAAAGTTACCAACATAGCCCGAAGAATTGCGAAACTTAAGTGGCAGTGGGCAGGGCACATCGCTCGCAGAACGGATGGCCGATGGAGCCGAAAAGTTCTGGAATGGCAACCGCGAACCGAAAGACGATGCGTTGAAAGGCCTTCTACTTAGTGGACCGATGACCTGGTTAAGGTTACGGGAAGGCGCTGGATGCGAGACGCACGGGATCGGTCAATATGGCGACGCCTGGTGATGTGATGAATGATGATGATGATGAAGTTGTTGAGAAAAAACCTTGAGTGGGTCTGGTCGTCTAATTGAGACGACAGCTTTAACAAGATTAAAAAAAAAAATTCAGGTAGCAAAGTATTAGTACATAAAAACCCCAAACTTCTATTAGTTTTAGCAGTGGATAGTAAGTTCTTACGGCATTGGTAGTGTGTTATCGCATAGATATCCCAATGGCGACAAATGTGCCATATTTTTTGCATCGCGAACGTTGAATTCGGCGGAGCGCGGGATCGTCAATTAGATAAAGAAGTGCTAGCAATCGTAACATTTAAGAATACCAAGATAGAATTAAAATTTAAATGAAAGTTATTATTTTGTTTTGGGCACAAAGAAAGTTTATTTTGTGTTTTATTGCGTTTATTTGTTTATATTGTTTACCTATTAGGGTCAAGACTCACTAGGTAAACTACTGAGGCTGTTTACAATTAATATAAATTATTGTGTCATTGTCGATAGCACATTAGAGTGCATTATTGTATGTAGGTATGTCCAATAATCACAATAGTTTAAGTTATAGGATCATTATTTAGTGTGTATGTTTTGATGCCAAGCCGAAAACAGTCAGTTTATTTTCATTTACGTTACATATTTACTTACTAATAGACACAATTAACTGTACAAATAATTTGAATGTAGGTTTAGTCACAGCGGATCTTTATGTCTCTGAAGTTGGCTCTGCGAACCATTCCGCAAGAAACAGTTTGTCACTGAGTATACTGTATAGAGTAAACGAGATAGGACGATGCGACAAACTTAAGTGAAAGAGGCAGTTATATAAAGCTATCTTCTACTTTTATACAAAAATAGCAACTGCGCAGGGTCTTTCAGCTAACTTCAGAGACAAAAAGATCCATTGTAACTACTATATCAATCGTATCTAATGTTTTAAAGGGGGAGGTGTGGGATATTTATGTTTCACTTTGATGTGGGTACATGAAAATAAAACAGTGTTCACTTGGAATTGCAGTATCATTGCTCGCACTCGTCATTAATATCTATAAAATACTACTGTAAATATTATAACCACATAATTTAACTCACGTGAACAAAAACGAGATTAAGGTCATCTAATTATATTAATTATCTGATTTGAGCCTTATTAGCACTAAGCGTATGTTCATGAGGAAAAATATACTTTATTTCAAGTTATAATTGAAATCAAGTCGATACGCAAGACGTATTTTTGTCTGGGTTTAATTAATATATACTGAGTTTTTTTTAAATAAAATTTATTCAGGATTATTTTATTATCATTCATAACAACTATATACTTACATGCTTTGCAAAAATCTTCATCTTATTTTAAAGCTAATTAGAATTTTGTAGCCTCGAAACTTCTCTACTTCCACGGCATCAATGGTGGAAGCGCAGAGGTCACTTAAGCACTTAAGTACATAGATAATGGTGGTATTGAATATTGAAAAATATGACAGAAATGAATCATTACATAACTAGAACTAGAAACTATTTACTGTATCCGTAACACGATGCATTGTTACCTACAGTTATCGATTATCAATACAAATAGTACAGAATCGGCAACCTTGATGTTCTAGTCTAGGTTACGATTCATATTCAATTTAAGCGAGTAATTAATTTTTATCTGGTGGATCATAGTTGATAAGGAAGTAAATACCAACAAATATGTATAATTTTACATAAAACACCTATTTATATCTAAATGTGAATTATTTACAATTTAAATCAACTGGTTTACTATAAGCAGGATATAAGAAAAACAACTTAAAACATCGTATAATTCTACATAAATTTGTTTTTAGCTGTAAAAGATCAATTACGTGTCCGGACGAGTGTTTGTTATTTCGCAAGCAACCTTAATCGTAGACCTCGAGCGAAGAGGTCTAATAGACGCGACGGAAAATATCTATGTATTCCCGAGACATAATTATTTAATAGATAGGTACATGCTTCTCCCCTTCCATGAGCTGGTGAAAATCCCACGTTTCCCGGGATTATCCTTATACCCCCTCTTCCCCTCACCCCCAAAAAAAGATACTTGTTTATAGCAGCTTCTTTGCTCGTGAGACATGTTATATCTCAAATTAAAAATACCTAATAATAATATAAACCTGAATTAAAAATATCCTATGCAATATGATTGTTATGTGTCATATGGACCATGGTCTATCCTTAACCCCCAAACCCCGTTCAGACTCATGACTCAGATCAAGCACTGATTAACAAACATACAGACTTTCACATTTATGATATTAGTTGAGTTTTGTTATTTATTACGATAAGACGTTTGAAGGAAGCAAATAGAATATTATATGGCATAGATTGAAATCTGAAACTTAACGATCTATAATATAATTTTATGAAGCAGAAAGGGAAAGTACACTTTTCCTACCTGCTGTTATAATAACCAGCGTTTATTAATAAATATGCATATTAATAGATATGCATACTAAAGGTTGGAGCAATAATAATCTTTCACTCGAAAATATTGTTAATTGCATTATGTACACATGGCAGGTAGAGAACATATTATGCCAACCCATATTGCGTTTTATATATAGAGAATGGAACATGCATATGGCAAAAGCTATAAGAAATGGAAAACTAACTTAAAACTAAACTAACTTAATAATCTTGTCGATTTAACTGAGCCGTTGGTCAAGGGAAAATCAACCCTAACACAAGAGGCCTTGCCACAATGGATGCGTTCTGCGTCCTGTCACTCGAAAATTTCCCGCACCAAATGTTCAAGTGACCGGACCGCAGGACGCAGAACGCATCCAGTGTAATAAATGCCTAAATGTATTTTAGTTTTAAAGCAAAACAAAAATATTATCAGACTAGGGTAATTTAGGAACAGTAGGGCAGTCCTTACGGGTTAGAAGTCTTACCAAGGGTACGGGCACCGAACCCTTTTACTTGCAAGTCGCAGCTAGCACCATATTCGTGAAACGGAACCGAACGCGATCGACGTTCTTAGTAAAATAATCAGTTTAATCAGACGAAAAACGTTAGTTACGTCGGCACGGTTTTTTTTGTACGGGATGAGGCATCTGTATGCTAGGATTATATTATCTATGTCAAGGCGTATGGGTTTCTGGATTCTGGATGTCAGATAGGGAGTAACTTCATATAAAAGCCTGGTCAGCTGTGGTGGTGGTGATTCAGTTGAATGTTAGACTGGAACCCGACTTTGTTAATTTATTGATGATGAACTTATTAATAAACTAGCTTCTGCCAGCGGCATCTCCCTCGTGAATGTCGAAAATTATCCCAAGAGAACATATTCCCGGGATAAAAAGTATCCTATATGCTATTCCAGAGTATAGCCTATCTCTGTGCCAAATTTCATCCAGATCCGTTCTGTAGTTTTTGTGTGAAAGAGTAACAAACACACACTCACAAACTTTCGCCTTAATATTAGTGTGATATGTGATAGTGTGATAATATAATATAGCGTGATTTAAAACAAAAATTGTTCTTCCTACCCATATTATACCCCATTCCTACCTATGCAGCTATGCTGCGTGGATGTGAAAGCTAAGCTACGAAACTATGTGACCATTTTCACTGATGCTTAGCTATGTATCGAGCTAGTAAAATGCGCTATGAAGACGCGTCACCGCGAGGTAGCTGTACGAGGCAGATGTGCAGCTCGAGTTATGCGATGTGTCGAGAGCAGGGAAGTAAAGGGGAGCGGCGCAGCGGCGGCGCGGTGATGGGAGAGGCAACCATCCATAGCATGTATCCAGATCATGCATCCATCCATATAAAAAACAGAAATTAGCAGAACCCGTTTCCACCAGTGCTGTGCTATATGGACAAATGAATATGTTTGGTGGATATCAAACGCATATATAGCAACGTAGCATAGCATATCTCTGGTGGAAAGGCACCCTAAAAAATTGAATTTAAAAATAAATCGTATGGGTACGTTCACACAGTACATCCGTATTTACAATACCGTTTTAACGGATCCGTCGTTACAGGAGGTGAAGTTGACACCGCATTTACGGTACCGTTTTAACGGATCCGTCGCTACTGGAGGTAATGTTCATACCACATTTAGTCAGTGTACCATGACAAACAAAAGGTGTGTAACTGTCAAACAAAAGGGATCATTATTATAACACTGTTGTGTGTGTGAACTCGCTCATACCTACGCCATTGCCGAATAAAAACGTATATGATAAAGCGGACTTGTAAAACGGACTGATGTATATTTTGTCGGATCGGTATTATTTACTGGATCTGGAATACTGTCATGTGTGTGAACATACGTAAGCGCCGAATAAAAACGGATACGATAAAGCGGACCTGTAAAACGGACCTCTGTGTGAACGAGCACTTAGACAGCAATATATATGTTGTTTACATACAAGATAAATAAGTTCAAAAAATGAAACCCAGCTTCTGAATATTCACGCTTTAAAAAGTATGAAACAAGAAAAGATTCTCATCTGAAATTGTTATGTACAGACTATTCGATATGTATCGGGAATTAAAAAAACAACTAACATGTAATACTTAATTTTTATTGTATTTCATACATATTCATAGTGGTGTTCAGAGGATAACCGTGGTCGTATGCCACCTACAATACATTCTGCAAAGTTCAGTCAAGTCAAGTTTCAGTAGTCGGGTTTTACTTTTTGAACTTATTTTTATTTAAAGTATTTTGGGGTTTTTGCAGAGCCACAGATACACACCTTTTTTCCGTACCCAAAGGATAAACACGGTACCCTATTACTAAGACTCCACTGTCCATCTGTCTTTCTGTCTGTCACCAGGCTATATCTCATGAACCGTAGTTAGACAGTTGAAATTTCACAGATGATATATTTCTGTTGCCGCTATAACAACAAATACTTAAAACAGAATAAAATAAATATTTAAATGGGGCTCCCATACAACAAACGTGTTGTTTTTGCCGTTTTTTGCGATAATGGTACGGAACCCATCGTGCGCGAGTCAGACTCGCACTTGGCCGGTTTTTTTATTTATTTAAGGTTCGTTGTTTCACATGTATTTAGATAATGCACAAGTTACAAGAATGGACTCTAGATAACGTAAAGATAACGTAGTTGATTTAGGAAATTTACTATTCACTAACTAAAGGACAGATATATAGGTAGGTATGTGCTTTGTATGTGTAGTTATGTTAGCTAAATAAACATACACATAGGTTTATGATTAGAAATTTGAGAGACTCGGTAATGAGGGAACAATAAATTTACATACCGATCAACAAACACTACGACGCTGAAAAAATGTTTTCATGACTTTGACGGTATATATCTCGCAATCGGTACACTTGACAAAAATATGAACCCTACCTTCATTTCAAAATTCCTGTTTATCGAAACCACACATGATAGTAACCACACATGGTGGGGTGAAAATGTTTTTTTTCTTGACTTCGGACCCCTTGAGGGCGCCATATTCAATTTTATGTAACATCACATAACACCTATAACCAGTGGACAAACAAGACGCTTTTAACGACGACGACGCCTCATTTGTCAAATTATGATAAGTAGTTTAGTGAGGGAACAGATGAACATACATGCGTAACCACATACCGGTCAAAAATATAACCCTCCCTTTTGCTTCGCCGTAGTCGGCTCAAAATAGAATTTAATCAATTCGAAAATTACGGAAATAGACTTCCACGTGACTTATGCCGGTCAGAAAATATAAACTATAGTTTCAAGGTTAGTTTTTGTGATTCAGAACACGAAAGAGATCCAGTTTGATCTTGCTTTGTGTTATTGTGAAGTATAGCGAAACGTGATCAGGTTTTTTTTACCGACGTCATAATTGGAGGAGTTTCTCAATTTGACTGTATGTTTTATGTTTGTTACCACGAAACTTTTTACTAGGTGAATCGATTTTGATAATTCTTTTTAATTGAAAGCTAGTGCTAGCTAGTTGCTTCTCATGCGCATTTAAATTTGATGAAGATTTTTTGCAGTAAAATACGAACATGCTTTAAAAAAAAAAACTCGAATACAATGCAAACAGAACCACGTAACCAATTTAATACCTGCTTTTGTAAAGCTAATCAATCAATCCTTAATTGTTCTCATCATTTCGTATCATAGTGTGTCTTTAGGTAGAGGTTAATCCTAAGATTTACCGTGTAATTGCTGTTAAAACCCCGAAATTAGTGACCATCATAGATCAATTCGGATTTTTATCAGTAAGCCTTGGTAAATTCTAGTTTTTACCGTAGTTCGGGGTGTTACAGTAACATATACAAGTATATTTTCGATAGCACAAAACTAATCGTAGGCCTAAACCACAGCCTAAACACAACCTTGAATTTGATATCACCGGTTTGTGTAGGTCAGCGTAGGTACATATCTACCTATAAGTACAAGCAACGCATGACCATATTTTTGGCGTGGTACCTACCTAACATGTACGTGGTACCTGCGTAACAATTATGTGTGAATAGCCTTACAACTCACTAACACGTTACTAGTAACACGTGTGTTTTTTTAAGTACTGTTATATCACGCGATTTGGTTTTGAATTAAACATAATGAAGGCTAATACTCGTATAGTAAACAGCTGTCTAGAAGTCATTATTCTGACATTGAAAGGACGATTATTAATTTATGTTTTGGGTGATCAGTTTTTGACTTTTGGTAAGATACTTATTATTTGTTTGTTGTTTTAGAAATATATATTAGCTTTGGTAAACGAATGAACTCACGGTTTTTATAATATTATTAAATTCATACGATTGTTTTATTCTTGTGGTTAAATATATTAAGGCTATAAAATATAATTTAATATAATCCAAATTCCAGATTAGGTAGTAAATTGAGCATTGCATTGTGACGTTAAGGTTCCCCTATTCGACGGCACGAACTATTTTTTGCTTGGGGTTAAAATGCATGCTATCTCATCCGACAACACGTGCGAAAGAGATAGATGCTGTGATGAGCAGTAAGAAGCTAGTTCGTGTACGAATTAGCACTTTTGCAAGTTTGTAGAAAAATGGATGATGATTTAGGACGTAAACGAGAGCGCGAAAATTTATAAACAGACCTTTAGGAGTCTAGATATCATGAAAAAACGTCTTAATGTATATTTGCATTCGCATTCGTGTACTTTTAATCTATCCATTTTTCCTTTTTCTTATGGTATTTATTTCCGCCCAAAGATGCGTTAAAATTAGTGTTGAAATATGGAACTTTCGACGCTCATAACCTCCAAATTTTTTTTCTTTTTTTTTTCCCTACAGGCCTAGATAATGATGAGACAAATTGATATCATGTTTTTATTTTGATCGTACATCATCAAAACAGTGGAGTAACCCCTAGACTACCAACAAAATATCGAGTTTTAGCAAAACACAAAAGCATATTTGTGTCAAACATACGGATTATGAATTTACTGCATAGAGTTGAGGAAGTGATATGATTGCCCTTGTCGTAGAACATAATGATTGATTGATTGGTTGATTTTTGTCCTGTGTATACAGGGTGTCCCAGAAATCGACGTCAAGCCGTAAATGGGTGATAGACCAAGTTATAACAGTTCTCAGAAAAATACGCAAAAAAATCTATCTCATGTTTTTAAAAAATTATGTTCACTTTAAAAATTTAATAAAAAAATCAATCCCTGTAATGGTTCTTTAACTCCAATTGCTACAAATCCCATAATTTATCTAATTTTTTTATTATTATGTAATCTTGAATAATGCTTGTGTAGATTTTTGCCTAAAATTCAAAGCCAACTCCTCCTACTTGGAAGAAAATTAAACTTTTTCAAAACCAAATTATTCAAATTTACTATTTCGCCCAACTTTAACTGACTGTACTGAAAAAAAAAATGTACTACGCTAGTTTGGCAAGTTACATGAAAAATTGGCGCATTTAATAAGGATTCAAAAATGATGTAACACTTGCTAGATTACGTTTTCAATAATTGGTCAAATTTTTTTTTGTAAATAGCCTCGGTTTTTACACAAAATGTCCATACTTCCTTAAAATGACTTTAGCTTACCTAAAGCTTTGCTAAACTCCGTTTCTAGTTCGATAGAGACGGAGAGAGTCATTTTACGAAGTGTGAGCGAGACAGAGAGTGACACTGAACGTTTACAGGGAAATGTGGTTCCAGCAAGATGGCTGCCCAGCGCATTATGCCCGTTTAGTAAGAGAACATCTTGATGAAGAATACCCGCTCAGGTGGATAGGGCGCGGTGGAACAATCTTGTGGCCACCCCGTTCGCCTGATTTAAATCCCCTAGATTTTTTTTACTGGGGAGCGGTAAAAGAGAAAGTGTACTCAAAAACAATAGAGAATTTAGCCGAGCTGCGGGAAAGAATAACGGAAGCCGTTGTCTTTGTAAATAGGGAAAGATTTGCCCGGAAAATAACCAGATCTTTTTTAAGAAGATGTCGTGCTTGCATTGCCGTCGAAGGAAGGCAGTTTGAACATTTATTGTAATAAAAAAAAATTAAATCTGATAATTTGTTTTTTTTTTCTAAGATGAGAAAACTGGTCCTGACTTAAAGTAAAAAGGTTGAGTCACTATCATAACTTTGCTCTTAAATTACGTAACGTCTCTATCGAACTAGAAACGGAGTTTAGCAAAGCTTTAGGTAAGCTAAAGTCATTTTAAGGAAGTATGGACATTTTGTGTAAAAACCGAGGCTACTTAAAAAAAAAAATTTGACCAATTATTGAAAACGTAATCTAGCAAGTGTTACACCATTTTTGAATCCTTATTAAATGCGCCAACTTTTCATGTTACTTGCCAAACTAGCGTAGTACATTTTTTTTCAGTACAGTCAGTTAAAGTTGGGCGAAATAGTAAATTTGAATAATTTGGTTTTGAAAAAGTTTAATTTTCTTCCAAGTAGGAGGAGTTGGCTTTGAATTTTAGGCAAAAATCTACACAAGCATTATTCAAGATTACATAATAATAAAAAAATTAGATAAATTATGGGATTTGTAGCAATTGGAGTTAAAGAACCATTACAGGGATTGTTTTTTTTAGTAAATTTTTAAAGTGAACATATTTTTTTAAAAACATGAGATAGATTTTTTTTCGTATTTTTCTGAGAACTGTTATAACTTGGTCTATCACCCATTTACGGCTTGACGTCGATTTCTGGGACACCCTGTATACCTGTTCCTATCATTATGTTCATGTCCTTATTATCTTTGTCTATGGCTAGGCCATATTCATTTGAAAATAATGTTAATTAGTAAAAGTCTAGTACGTCTTTTTTTAATAATAGATAGTCTCGCGCTTGACCACTACCTCACCTGATAACCATAATGTTGGTAAATCCTAAGGCTAAATTATATAGAAGAAGAGTTTTTTTTTATAAGTATGTTATGTTTTAATTTGTTTTTTCCCTTTATATGTTTTTTATTACCTTGTAATAAGAGTTTATATTTAACTTTTTATTAAGTCGATATTCTAAAAAGCATGCTGTGGCCTAATTGAGGGAGTGCACTTGTTATTACTTCATATTGGTGATTCATTGTATTTTTTGTGTACATCTGTCATTGGAGGTCCTGAATAAAATATATAAATTAATCTAATTGATTAACAAGAGGGGTCCTATAACAAAGAGATGATTTTTGTCTCAGACTGTTGTATTATAATCTCTTGCATTTCACAAAATATAATACTTACCAACCAAATGTGGTACAAAACATTGACCCAGATAATCTTAGTAAAATAATAACAAGAAACAACATATTAGGAAAATACATTCTAATTTTTGTCTTACAAAATTTTTGCTTAATATTCAAAAAGTTTGTTTACTGTACTTAGACCTTCAGCAAATCTTGAACAGTATTTCTATGTAGGCATATTATTTATGATCACAGAAATTATTTTATTTCAACACTGGCTACCATACGTCTTACTATAAATTGTTAACTTAATGAGCTGTGGCGCAAAAAGAGCTGGTTTCAAAATATTTTTGCAAAATGGTTTGAAAACGAAAGCGAAAAGTAAAGTAGATTGAATTTAAAAACAAGTTTTTAAAATGTAAACAGCTGTGTGATATTGTTACGTAAATGTTTAATGTATAAAAATGGTAACAGACCACATGCATTTATGAAACAATAAGAAATTCAATGAAGGGCAGAAATCGATGACCCAGATCTTGCACAAAAGTAGTGCGTGTTCTTTATATTTTTTTACCATACGTCGGCGATGTGTCCTTTGTTATGTAAGTGTGAGTTGTGAGTGTCGTTAAATTGTTGTAGTTTTGCAATTTATAACAAAAATGGTCAGTAAGAAATGTTACATCTGAATAATGCACCATTTCTGTTTTTACAACTAGTTAACTAAATTTTATTTATTTATTTAATAATTAATTTACACACACAGTATTATACATAAAGACAACACATCAAGACAATAGACTACAAGGGCACTGCTTATTTCTTAAGAAATTTCTGCCAGCAGACCCGCGAAAAGGAAAAATGAAAAAGAAATGTAGACAACAGTGTGTGAGAACAGGAAAATAAGAAAAGTGAACGACTTAAACTAAGATATAAAAATTAGCGCATCTACAAAAATAGTGTAATGGTGGATATATATACAAATATAAATACATAATTGTAAAATATATAGATACTTATGTATAATATATAAAAATAGATCAGACTTGAGAGGATAGATAATGCACGAAAAAAAATTGTACATGTGGCTTGTATTGTTTTCTGCAAAATGTTTAATGTAAAGTACACGCTCTATATAATACCACACAAAAGAACAGAAATCAGATTAGTCAAATTGTATTCTTTTTGTTTGAATTTGTTTCTCAATTAAGATAAAACTGTACACAGCAAATCAGCAACTAATTGAATGCAACATAAAAAGCACGTTATGAAATACTATGTAACGTTCTGTTATTCCATGTGAATATATCGAATATGAATATAAAATTTGAATCACTGTATTGTTTTACAAATTTAAATATGAATAGTTATGTTTCGGTATTGATTGACGTTACATACAGAAACACTTTGTAAAACTTTTGTATGCATCGGAAAACGTGTTCTTTAATAGTTTATGTAAAACAATTGTGCTGCAATTTTGCTCGGCGGCGGAGAAGCAAATGGCTATTATTGGACTTATGAAAGTAATGCCCGTTTAGAAACAGATGTATCGTGACCAGTTTATCTACTGGAGCCTGTTCCTGGCTAGCTAGTGCAGCTGTACTCGACCAATGCAGGTAGTTTTCTCTAAACTTTCTCTTTAAATGCTACCCTCGTGTACCCTAAACCGATTAAGTGTACCGATAGCGCCGTCGGTCTTAGTGGAGTTGTTGGCTTAATTTTTCTTATTATCAACTCTATTATAAAACTACCGCTCAATCATTGGAGGGTTTACGTTGGTTGTAAAGTTAATCTGTGGAAGTAATCCTATCGCTGGTTTACTTAATATATAAACAATTATAATCGCGATCAGGGGGGTGACTATAAGCTCTTAGAGTAAGGTTATTTTGATATCGCGTAAGTGACAGATGTATACAAGTCATATAAATCTGTCCCTTACACACACTCAAAAAAATAACCTTACTTTAAGAGCTTATGGTCACCCCCCGAAGCTATCTGTACAGCAAAGAGCATTATCGTTACGTTGCTTTGATATTTATCCTTAAAATCTTTATTTATTTCGGAAATAGAAAGTTACTTAAGGACATTGTGGGTATTTATTTATTATTAATTAATTTTTTATATACTTTATTGAACACCACTTAAATAATTACTATTATTATACTTGTTAAGTATTGTGCAATTACTTATAACAATTTTATATTAATATCTTAAAACAATAATTGCGTTTAACGATACTTGTCAGGACATAAGTTACGGTAGGATGTAGTTAAACATTTAAATAATTGGTTTTTTTCAATTTTATTTAAATATTTTGCTGTAATACCAGAAGTTAGGACTGTAGGGTTTAGCTTTACATTGAATTCTCCTCATATTTATTCTGATGAACAAATAATAATGCATCTGCATAACTAAGCAATAGTATCTTAGGTAAGAGGAAGGCGACTGCATTATTTGACGCAACGCCTAAGTAAAGCTTTGTGATTCTTTAATATTTCGTAATAGTCGACTATTGCGTCTCTCGCTGCTTTTTCTTAACCATTTCCTTTCAAATGATAGCGAATTAAATCTTCACAGAAATCGTGATGTTTATTTAATTTTATCATTTACGATCCTAAGAGAAAACTCATTTTGAAATCAACTTTTGTATAGGAATAGCGAAGTTATTAAATCAGGTTTATTTGTAAGAAATATTAGTATCTTACACATTGCAAATAAATCATTTGTTTTATTTTATATAAATTTAAGCTTAACCTTTAGCTTCAATATTATTTATTTGTCTTATTTCAGCTTATGAATTGTTTTTACGGCTCATATCGATAAAGCTAAAACTAATTAAGATATCCAACAGTAAAGATGTACTTTAATATAAATAATTTATAATAATTAATGCTATGAATTACCTGGTTATGTGATTTCAAAGAATGAATATAACGTTTAGCAGATTTCTTTGATGTGACGCGAGTACCTATTGACTTTTCTTAAATACGTTTTCATATGTACATGAACTTTATGAACTTCCACCTTTGACTCATTCTTGGAAGTCGAGCTTTACGTGAAATACAATCTAACAATAAAAATATTAAATATTGTACTTTCACACACATTTTTTTTTTAATCATGGATTTATTTGGATTATAATTATGCAATCATTCCACATGCCAAAATATATGTTTTGGCTTTATTATTACGGCCCACCAACGAACCTTTACGTTCACGTTTAATGTTGCTAATAAGTGGTAAGTGGTGGTGTATAATAGTGTATATAACAAATCAATAAATAGGAGAAGTAAAATTTTAAAATCCCCCGACCTGTTTTATTTCATACTTTTTAAACTACTTAATTTATCTAGTAGTAGACACGCTTCGATCGAAAATCTATCGAACACGTAATTATGACACGATATATTGCAAAAATACCACGATCCAAACAGTAAAATCGGTTCAAAAGTTATGACTTTTGAACGGCTGAACCGATTTTTATCAAACATAGCTAAGCACTCTCTCGATAAAGTCATCTTTCATACTAAATTAAAATCGGTTAATCCGTTTGGGAGCTATGATACTACAGACAGACACATAGATACACAGCAACACACGTCAAACTTAAGACACCCCTCTTTTTCCGTCGGGGATAACATTGATAAGATTAATCACATATTTTTTTTACTAACTACAGTAAACTATTCTAGAAGAGGTGTGCACAGCACTTACATATTTGATTACATTGTTAAATGTTGTTACATACACATAATTAAAAGGTCAAATAAGCAAAATCAATAATAATCATTAGTAATGAAAAGTATCACACTAATATTACCAAGGCGAAAGTTTGTGAGTGTGTGTGTTTGTATGTTTGTTACTTCTTCACGCTCAAACGGCTGGATGGATCTAGATGAAATTTGGCATAGAGATAGATTATATTCAGAAATAGAACATAGGATACTTTTTATCCCGGAAATATGTTCCCTCGGGATAATTTTCTCGGGCGAAGCCGCTGGCAGAAGCTAGAACAAAATTATATTACAATGATCTCGAATGCAAATCATACGAAAATAATCTCTAAAGCACAGTTACCAAAGTAAATAAGTAAAAATGACTATTTATCTCATGTTATGATCTAATGACAGTCAAAAAATAATATTATCATTTCAATGAGATCTCATGGTTGGTCTCGACTAGCTTAGAGGCTTATCTGGCCATTGATAAATTACTTGACACGTTTATGTTAATTCTATTTTGTAACAAATACTGTGAATGGTTCGGATTACGCTTACAAATATTATGATTGAGTACATTTTAGTTGCTTTATCAAAATTAGGCACAAAAAATGATATAAAAACTAATATCCGATTTCAAAATTAAGAATTTGTAATTGAGTATCGGGTAAACTTTACTTTGCCTGAAAACCTGTCATTTGGCGTTAACCCATTGAGCGTCTAACTACAGACACAATAGAAAAACAATAGCTTACGCAAACATGGTGTGCGAACGACGCGTCTTGGGAGTAGGTTTATATTTTATAAATTTTACAGAACTTAAATTAATTTTAAATTAATCTTAATGTATTTTAATTCTTTTTTTTTGGACTTTACAAGGCATTTTATATTATTTTATTAACATTATTTTTTAAATGATTTTATATTAATTGTACCAAAATGCACAAATTAATTATTCTTCTTAGATTTTAAATACTCTTTTTATTTTTGTATGTATTGTATGAGTATCTAATTTTAAGTGACTAACATAGTATATAAGTATTTGTTGTACTAACAAAACTATGGATTGCATATCTGAGGCTAATATATAATAATAATTTATCCACTCGATTCAAAAACCCCGCCCTAAGAGGGTGCAATCAACGATTCCTCGAGAGTCAATCGGTCACTCTGCATAATCAGCTACCCATACCATCTTGCTGACTTCCTAATCTTTAAAGCATGAAACTTTTTCTAACGATCGTGCAAACATGGTAGCAAAAAAACGTCAAAAACTAATAATAGGACAAGCAAACTATAATAACAGTAAGAGGGACAAGGGGACAAGCAAAGAACACAAAACCAAACTGACTGTTTTTATTTCTCCAGGCCGAGATGCCGACTCCAGACTACAGCGTGGACTTGGACTTGGGTGAGCCCCCACCAGAGCTGATCGAGTACGCTCACCAGCACCTTGGAGAAGACCCCAACACCCGCCTCCAGGCCATCTATGAGCTCAGGGAAATGATTTATGGTGAGTACCTCCCACTAGATGGACCGATGACCTGATTTAAGGCTGCGGGAATCTGCTGGAAGCGAAACGCACAAGACCTGCAGGTGGTGGTGGTGACACTTTGGGAGGCCTATGTCATGTGTGACTTTCGGCTGAACCTTCTTTTACTTGGCATCTTGACATTAGGTAATAGTACTTAGGATACGACGGTCTATTCTCCAAAGAATTGATCTCCGAAGGCCGAACTTATTAAGCTGTAGTTCAGGGCAGGATCCTGTAAAATATTTTTCCAATAATTGAACCGGTAATTCGTTTAGCGGGCGCGGAACGTTGCGACGCGGTTAGTTAGATCTAATTCTCGTTTCTGTACCTGCTTTCGATATTTATTTATAAAGAGGAGCTCGTGGTTAGTCACAAGCTTTCCCGAACCTTTGATTATATTTCCATTTAAATATGGGAGACTGGGGTGACTTGGTGCTACGAGAGACTTGGAACATAAGGCATATAAAGCCCCTAAACATCTTCGGTATATTAAAAATATCAAACCTACTATTAGTTAATTTAATTCTCCGGCTTTATTAATTCAGTAGGCATGGTATTATCATTTTAAAACTAGCTAGAGATGCTACGTAGCTTTATTATTTTTATGAATCAAGTCTTCCGTAGTATCAAATCTCCCTATCTGGTCGTGGTGGGTGTATTATAGGGGGCAAAGGAGCCTGCACAATCCTACGGAAAACAGGTTTGTGTGATTTATATGTTAAATAAAACATACTACACAAAAGATATAAAGCACATTTTGTGGAACTCCTGATAAACCACGTACTTACGAACCTAACATAGGTACTTTGCGCTATCAAACGTGATGTAACCGCCCATGCCTGTCGGAGTTCTTTGTTGCGGTCTGTGGGTGAATCAGCTTCACACACGTGCAAGGACGGTGGGTTGTTGCACTGTTGTGATACGAACAGTATTGAATTACAGTACGGAAATTGTGTGCCTTAAAATAGCCTAGTGGAGGCGGTACGTAAATGTACGTGGCGTCGCGTTGTTAGATGTTCAAAACGTTGGGAATTGACATTTCAGTAACGCATATTCGTACACTTAACTTTTTGCAAATTGTTATCACTATATGATAGACCGTCACTTTTATTTTTTTTATTATAATAGCCAACCAACAATTATATATAATGTTAGATTTTTAATACCTGAGATTAGTTTTATAATTGCTTAAAGAATGCCAATACAAGAATAAGTTACAAGTTCAATAAAATCTATAGTAAAATTAAAGCCAAGGAATAAAAATTGTTATTATAGATCCTCTGGGATCCTCAGCAACTTAACACCAGCAATATGAATAAAAATTCGACTAATCTGAGAGATGCTAACAACCTTTATTGGACAGCTAATGGAATATATTAAGTCTAAATAATTGATTTGATTTTATTTTACTCTGCTTCATAACTGCACCAGAGCTAGAAATTCTAATATGTTTATGCAAAATTATTCGACACGCGATTCTATTCTTATTAGTCAATCAACACGAGTTCATGAGAGAATTCAGTATTTAATAAATTTTATTCACAATAATATTATATAATAAGTCATAAAGAATTATTATATTATTATTATATAATAAGTCATAAGAATTGCCAAACTGTAGTGGCAGTGGGCAGTGCGCATTGCTCGCAGAACGGATGGCCGATGGAGCAGAATGATTCTGGAGTGGCGACCGCGAACCGGAA
Organism: Orthosia gracilis; assembly: GCA_947562075.1. Classification (NCBI taxonomy): domain Eukaryota; kingdom Metazoa; phylum Arthropoda; class Insecta; order Lepidoptera; family Noctuidae; genus Orthosia; species Orthosia gracilis. The sequence continues at coordinate 32,456,333 of OX387267.1, read as the reverse complement.
GACGTTGCGTTGGAAGGCCTCCCACCAGGTGGACCGATGACCTGGTGAAGGTTGCGGGGATCCGCTGGTTGCGAAACGCATGGGACCGGTCAACGTGGCGACGCTTGGGGGTGGCCTATGTCCAGCAGTGGATGTCTTTCGGCTGGTATGATGAAGTCATCTTCATCATACCAGCCTGACTTCATCATCATTGATGAAGTCATAAAAGCAACATTATCATTCACAATGATCTACAAAACCGCATTACATATTAGTCATCAAGATAAACCAGTCAGATTTTATTGGTGAGACAGATGACTTGCAGCAAATTAGTTATTATTATGTTTTAATATTGCACAACGACTTAGATAGCCAATGGGACGTGGGCGAGATGTGTGCGACCCTGACATGAATTAGAGAACCAATGAGCTTTGTATCTAGCTTGGAATGATGCATATCACATGCAGACAATCTATGAATATTGACGCTTATGAAAGAAGTCTACTTTTATAATCCGCGGGCTTATTATCCAAGAGCAAAACAATAGCGATTTTTGCGCAATTATTTCTCTTCCATAAAGAAGGTTTATAGTTATTGGCGGTTTTTTTTTTTAATAAGTGCTTTTGACAAACAGCGAGCGATTAGCAAACGACCTACCATACCTACACTATAATTCCGACTTTTATGACATAAAGCGTTTGATCGCTATCGTTTTGCTCTTGCAAAAGATACGTAATAAGCCTGCCGGTCAAACAGGGTTCACAAATAACAAGACAGTTGATAAAACACATTAGGTAATTTTATATAGTTCTTAAGATTAGGACCTACAATTTAGGTATAAGGATCCATCAAAAGATGCTAATAATATTAACTATTTCCCACAGCTGCTTAACTGCTATAACAAAAACTGGCTTCAGAACACAGTGGCATTATTTATTCCGTTCCTCGGAGCCAAAATAACTACATCCTACCCCTTCTGGTTTGCGTTTGTTTCGCTAAAATATTCAAAGGATAAACGTGGTATGTGGACAAAAAGGCAAGGCTTGTAAGTACGAGGCCGCGATTAAAATGATAAAAGCAAATTATTTAGATAAATGCGCATAGTTACAGCGGACAGGTCGATGAACTATGATATAGTTGGTAGGCAATAGGGAGATAAACTATTCAGACTAGGTAAAGTAGGGTTAAATGCTCTCACGGGCAGGCGCGACGTGGCAATGCCCCCATTTTCAACCGGCTTTCCAAAAAGGAGGAGGTTTTATGTTCGGCTGTATGTTTGTCGATTTTTCCATCAATTGTGGACCGCTTTTTAAAAGTTCTGTTTTTATTTGATATCTATATTCGATTCTATGTTCCATATCTTGAAAACAACTGAACTGATTTTGTTGAGAGAAACTTAATCCAATAAATAAAAAAGAATAATCACGATCCGATTAGGAGTTTCATAAATCAAATATACAAAAAAAAACACATACACTTCTAAAATTTGGCACACATGTTTATAAGTCCACATACAACATATGTAAATATTGTGCAATTCCAACAATATTACATACATACGTATCGAATTGATAACCTCCTTTCTTTAAGTCGGTAAAAAATAGCTTCTCGTCTGCTCGAATGTCGGAAATTATCCTACAGTGAAATTATGATCTCAATCAAAGTTTATTCAGTATCCCTAACTATGTAGATCTCTGTATGAGATGAGGCTTTTATCCCGCTTAAGACAGTAACAGGCTGGCATTTATTATATGTAAGTTTCTACATATTTAGGGTATTTATGTTGTGGACTTCCATAAGGTAATTCTTTTTTACATTTGATATTAATGTGTTTACCTACATTTCAGAACGTGGTGAATGCACACCCCATCGAATGGATGACGAGTTCTTGATCAAATTCCTGCGTGCACGCAAATTTATTCCAAAACGAGCCCATAGATTGGTAAGATAGTCCACATATTAATTTTATAATCAATCATTCTTCGTTTATTCATACAGGGAAAGGTGTAATCATATTTTAAAGACTGCTTCTGTTCATGTATATGAACAACTTTTTCCAAGGAAGTCGTAGCCAATACAAAAAAAAAATGTAAATCCCATACAAATTTTGGTCACGTGACGATAACTTTCTATGGTTTTTTTTTATTATTATCTTATGACCTCCTTGGCTTACATGGGCAGAATCAGTTTTTAAAATATGATCGCACCTTTCCGTTACAACCTTCCTTTCGTGCTCTATGCTCCATAGGTTGCCTCTTTTGTTTAGACAAAATCAAATTTGTTATATATACCTTTTCATAGTTATTCTACTCCTTTTTATTTATTTTTTTATTTTAAGAAATACCACACACTGCTCCGTTGTTGTTGAATTAGGTATTTTACCTATGTTTGCAATACTTTTAAGTATGTGAGAACCATGTTCCTATTTATCAAATGAATTTACCTGTTAATGCTTTCAATACTTTATACCTATACGTAGTATAGTATGTAGTATCATTCTGGGTGCATCGTCCTCAAGTATATGAATTAATTTATGTACGTAAATATTGTAAAACACTTTTTTTTGAAAGAGTAAGTGTGGAATTTCTTATCCGTTCTTCTCCATAACAGGCTACTCTGCCGAATGGACGGTAGTACAATTATTATTATTATTTTTGACGTTTAAAAGTACCGCTTCGTGGCCTAATTGAAATAAATAATTCTGACTTTGAATTTTTAAATAACTGTTAAAATAAAGAGGTCTAATTATAATTAAAATATTTGTAAATGTGTTTTTTTTTAAACCAATGGCTTGGCACGCGACGATGAGAAGAGACCAGACGGGGTGACCATAATGCCTTGGAAGGTGGGTAGGCCTTTGGTGAGGGATGCAACATCGACACCCTTGCGCCATCCCATCTTCTTAGCACGGCGGGCTGTGCTGGGGCGGCTGCTGCCGGTGCAGAAAACCTCAAACGGCGCAAATATAACAACCTTATTGGAAGTTATATGTTTGAACCGTTTAGGGTTGAAACATTAGGTCCATGGGGTCCGAGTGCGCATCGAGTTATTCGAGAAATTAGCACAAAGCTCGTCGACTCTTCACGTGACCAGAGGACTGGCTTTTTCTTCAGCCAGAGAATCAGCATTGCCATCCAACGTGGCAATGCTGTCAGCGATCTGGGTACGTTTCCCGTTGACATCGATGTGGATGAATTTTTTGATGCACATAGAGCTATTTTCCGTCTCACTTTTGTATTTGTATATAGGTTTGTTTTTATTTTAGAATATTCAATTGTATTTATGTTAATAAATTATCTTTTACACCGCAAAAAAGCATGGTTCCTGTAGGTTTTAAATGTTTTTCTATATATTTGTTTGTCGGAGATAATCTCTGCAAGTAAGTTCACATCTGATAACGAACATTCTTTCACTGAAAGAAAGCTACTATCTCTGAGCGCGAAGCCGCGAAAGATGCTTCATTTGACATATAATTTGTGTTGCTATTTTTTTTAAAAACATTGCACACACTAGGAATTTCTTACTGTATCGTGGGTGCGTTTACAAACATTTAAACTCACATACACAACACTCAGAGCCGGAACAATACAATCTGTAGGTCATAAAAATGTTTTTTGTTTGTTTGCGGAAATCGAATACGCGACACGTAACGCAGCAGTCAATCGCTCAACCACTGCGCCAACCGTGCGCCCAACAATTATTATTTCCAACATATAATTATTTCCATAAAATATATAGAAACAATTTTACAATGTTTACCGTTTGCAGTTCAAACTCTCCATTTCAAATTTGATTTATGTGAGGTTCCTGAGGTCAATCTCTAACCTCATCTTTATCAAGCTTGCATTACATCTAACATTTCACTTTCTCTTATTTATTAAATAAGCAAGTAAACTTATTCATGTTTTGTTTATAACCAATATGATATTGTACGTTATTTTAATAATATGACATCACAGCTTGCTATCTGGCTTTGAATGTTAAGATGGTTGTTGGTTATATATCTACTATGTATAAAAGTATATCTGAGTTGTTTACGGAAAGGATTTTATGAAAGAAAATACAGAAAGTACAAGACTAAACTCCATTTGCAATAACATTAGACGTTTAAATTAGCCCATTTTACAGCCCGTTCAACCGATTTTGAATTCTGTTGCGTTGGTAATACAACAAATGGTAGCTGTAGTAAACAGTTGGTTATGGTAACAGGTTTATGCTTTTTATGTCATCCTTATGTTTACGGGATAGAACTCAAAATCGGTTGAACGGACGTTAAAAAGATTTGAAAACATATCTAATGTTATTTCAAATGGAGTATAGGTATTTATTTTCAATTATGCTTGTGAAAAATTGAAATTGTAAACGTGTTATTCAGCAGCAACTAATTGGTGTAACTTCGGTATATCTGCTTACTTACCTTTTCAACAACTACAGACATGCTGTATTTTATTATTTTTATAAAACAAAGAAAAAAAAACACTAAACACACAAATTGTAGTTCGAAATATAAAATGTGTATGAATCTTGAAGTATTTTTGTTGATTCGATTTCGTGAGAAAGACAATGAATTCATTATTGTTTGTTTGAAACAATTAAGTGGCACTATAAAAGTAAAATAGAGGTATTAATTGATTTATATTTTATTACGATGCCAGACGACATTTTTTGCTTTTTAAATTAAAAGCTAGACTAGCTTCAACGTTAAATTTACGACATTATCCATAATAAGGACGTTTTAGGGATTGGACGTTGATTACCAATACAGGGTGGTGTGTGCGAACGAAATAAATTTCGTCGCAAACCAGAATATGATTCATAGCTAAGCTAAGACACTAATTATATTTATTTTGAAATGAACATGTTTGTTTAGGATTTGCAAATAATCATTCTGTCAATGAAGCGACTAAAATAAAAAAAAACATTAAAATACTCTAATTTTAAGCACTTGCGTAATTATGTACCTACCTAAGTAAGCGAGTATCATTGATCCCGCAGTCAACCTGTATATGCAGTTTTGCGAGAGTGTGGGTAGCTTATAAGTCGACTCTGTATTTTAATAATAAAATAAATAAATAAATCAAAATATCGTTGTTAGGAAATAATTTGACAAATATATTTCCAAAGTTCTCATACCAGCTTCATCATCCCTGCTTACGTCAATATATTTTATGACAATTTTTGCCACGTTTGCAACATGTATGCATTATTTTAAATAAGTAATTTAGCTTTTTTTTGTTTTGGTATATAATCCAATGACTTCTCCCGCTCTGGGTGAAGCGGTAGGGCGTGTCAGACTTTTACTGATCAAAACCCACCCGTGTTCCTTCAATTGCTTGTGCCTGGGTTGCGGTAGCTCTCTTTCAAATTTATCCGCGACCCAGACACAGTAGCATATTCAGTAGTTTAAACAACTAGAATCAGGTTATGACAGAATGAACTATCGAAATTAAATGTAGTCCGTGTCTTGCGGATGTTGAGAATGAAGCGAGACACACTATAATGAGAATAGTTCCCCAAATCATCATTTAATGTTTGGGGTGCAATACTATATCAAACTTCATCTAAGTAACGTTCACGTAGGCGCAATTAGTGATACCACAAGCTCATAATTCAAAATAATAATGAAAATCGGAAAGAATACTGAAAGAAATGACCGTTGCTAGCTATTATTACTAAGGCTAAAAATGTTATTATTAGAATATAAAACCCCACAAACAAAACAAATCAAAACAAACCTGAAACAAATATTTATTCTAATGATTGTGACCATGTCAGCTTAAAGACTTATATTAGGATATAATATTTAAAAATGATTATTCTGATATAATTATGAAACTGTAAATAGAAATATGCTTCATTCGGTTTCCAGAATACTGTTTTTGACAGAAAAAGTTACGTGAAAATTCTAAAATAAAACAATTTATAACGAAACTTAATAAAAAAATCGTGTCGTCAACAAAAATCAACCTAAATAAGGTCTCTTTTTATTCCAGATTGTAAACTACTACCAATTCAAAGAAGACAATCCAGAACTGTTCGAGAATGTTTTCCCGCTGGACTTGAGACCAATCGGAGATGCTAGCGTGATCGCGGTACCACCATACAGAGACCAAGATGGTCGCAGACTTCTTTTTTATAGAATAGGTAAGACCGAATACACTTATTCAAATTTTAAAAAGCAGTTCGTGATAAGTGATTATTTGGGTTCTAATGGTGCGATATCGCGGATAATAAAATAAGTAACGATGGGACCGTTCCTTAAAACTGAGCAAATACAACTAGAACGCTGTTTAGCTGTACCTATCAGAAAATTGAAAACAATACGCATATCTTTCTTTGAAAGTGTGGTGATCGGATTGCCATTTGCGGATGTAGGTCTTACTTGATAAATTACCGTATCTTGCAAGTTAGAGGTGGCATTGTGAACTTAAGCTGACCTAGCGTAGTACGAAATTAAAAAAAGTATGCGAAGCTATCTAAACTGGCTTCATTAACACTATCGTGCAGTCTGTTAACTGCTCAAGGAACGTTCGATTGGATTCGTAAACGTGCGTGACTTCCTTTTTTGTGTAATCGTGCTTTTTGCTTAGCAATCTGTGGTAAAGCAAAATCGTTAATTGATGTTTCAAAGGCGTGTCATTAACCTTGTACAAAATAAATAGCTATTAATTTTACAGAAAAGGCCGTAGCTATTTTTTTGTGTTAGTTTATTGAGTATTACCGTGGGTAGGTTTTCTAATTATATTTAATTAACTGATGGGAAAAAACTATGAGAAAAATGGCAATAGGCAACATCAACCATTGTTTTTGTGGTAAGAACAAAAAAAAATTGGCACGTTTTAAAATATACATTCGACGTGTATGAATAATACACGCGGAAAGTTAAAATTAAATTCATTAAATCTGTGGTGATGCGAAATCGTTAACTGCTGTTTCAAAGGCGCGTCATTAACCTAAACTTATTAAAAAATAATAGTTAATAATTCTACAGAAAAGACCGTAGCAATTTTTTTTCGGTTATTTATTAGGTAGATATGTAGATTACCGTGGGTAGTTTTTCTAATTATAATACATTAACTGATGGGAAAAATAAATGAAAAAAATGGCAATAGGCATTATCAACCATTGTTTTTGTGGTAAGAACAAAAAAAAATGGCACGTACATTAAAATATACATTCCACATGTAAGAATTATTATTTAATACATGCGGGCCGGTTTTTTAAGTTAAAATTCATTATCTTTTGCCTATTTGAATATAGGTATTATTTAAATTTAATTTTTTCAATTCAACAGTAGGTGTCAAAATATTATTCTCATACACTTGATGGACATTTACAGGTTGTTGGAACCCAAAAACAATACCAGTAGAAGACCTATTCAAAGGAACCATCATGGCTCTGGAGCTTGGCCTACTGGAGCAGAGATCACAAATACTGGGAGGTGTTGCAGTGTTCGATCTGGAAAACATTGGCACCCAGCACGCGTGGCAGATCACACCTTCCGTCGCGTCCAAGATGGTCAAACTTATGGTGGTAAGTGTCTAATATTATTTACTTGACAACTATTTCTATATTCTACTTATGGCAATACCCTTGATGAACTAACCTTCATAAAGAAACGACTTAAAGGTCAGCAGCATCACAGGTATAGGCCTAAGTTAATATACCTTAAACTTTAATCCAAAGAATATTTTATTTTCATGAATGGATAAGATGCAAATACTGTAGGTCCCTAACATCATAGCAACTCCTAAAGTGAATTCAGTTACCAGGAGTCAAATTAAATACATAGGCTATCAATTCTTTCTAATACTAGAGTGCACGCACCCGTAAATACACCTTGAGCGCAGGCGCAGGCTACAGGCGTAGTCCACTTACGGTTCAATTAATTCTCTAAATAAGACAATACATTAATAATAATAATAATAATTACGAAACGTCTTTATTTTTATCATAATGGCTCATACAATCAACAAAATCTAGCTTCTTAATTATAATTAAAAACTTACAAGATAAAGGAACTTTTTAAAAATCAACAACATTAATGGAAGGTTTGAGATCTTAGTCTTATTTTTATTTAGATATGTGAAAAAATATCTTAACAATTAATAAAGAATCAGTCTGTTGGTATACATTCAGGACACACGACTGCCTGATGTTCGTTACAAATGCGCCTCATAAATTTGCTGCATTATTTGCGCGTGCTGCGGTCGCGAGCCCTGTTACAAAAAGAACACCGACCAACTCTTCCCCGAATAGGCATATTATGTTGTTCTGTCGTATGTGTGTGTGTGTGTTGTGTAGTATGTTGTTGTGTGCGGGGGTTGTTCTGTCAATCCCAGAAGTAGTCTGCCTTTCAGTTTTATACCTCTAGGTGTATTTTGTTGGGATATATTGTAAGGATTCTTAGATAAAAGCACTCTGACGGAGAAGGATGAATACCGTACACTCTTCCCAATGCTGAATTTCTTTTTATACCAGTGTGCCCCTGTAAATCTTGTCCCCGCATTCTTTTGCCCGCCTGGCGCCTAGTTAAGATAGTATACGGCAATATTACACGTTGGGTTACATATGTAGCCCGCGCGTGTACTCTAGTGCGATAGCAAGAACTATATATAAAACTAGCTTACCCCCGCGGCTTCGCTCCCGTCAAAATTATAGCCTATGTTACTCGGGAATAGTGTAGCTTGCAATAGGTGAAAGAATTTTTAAAATCGGTCCAGAAGTTTCGGAGCCTATTCGGTACAAACAAACAAACAAAAAAATCTTCCCTCTTTATAATATTGATAAAGACATATAATTTTAAATCCCATTTTATCTATTCCAGTCATGCTTCCCGGTGACGACCTACGCCATACACATCATCAACCACTCGTGGCTATTCGACAAGATCTACAATATCTTCAAACCTCTGCTGAACTCCAACATGCGGTCCAGGATCTACTTCCATGGTCACGACCACGCCTCCCTGCACAAGCACATTTCACCCAACCACTTGCCAGAACGCTACGGGGGAACATGGCCAGACTACTCCTACACCATCTGGCTTAACTCTTTGAAGAAGAACTATGAAGTGGCGAAAGAAGTCATCGGCTATGGGTATAATTTCCGAGAGTCAGAACTGGACCCAGAAGTCGCTAGGCAGTTGAGGGAAAACGGTCTAAAGTTGTATTGAGTATACAACAAATCTCTTTTTAAAAGAGAAATATTAACACTATCCCATCAAGAGCTATTATCTAGTTTACTCTACTTCCACACTAGTAAACTAAATATTGCCATTGCTATCTAACTTTATAGATATTATTGCAGTGTAGTTTTCTTGAACTACAACAATACAGCTAGTATTTTTGTAGTTCAAGAAAACTACACTGCAATGCTCTCAATGGGACTGCACCCTACAAGTCTTGAACATTTTTCTGACAGTGCTTTAAGATAGCTGTGATAAAAAAAATCGCCGTCGACGATCTGAGATTCAGGTCACTACGAAAAATATGACACATCTTGCCTACAACAACAACAGACTGCGCTGATACTGCGACTCCGTTTAATTATAACATATAGAACAAGTAGATCCTAATTTAAGCGTTGCTTGAAGTTAAAAGAATGTACGTATGTTTTTCTAGATCAGTATTGATTTTCTCAATGAAGTTGCTTGTATTCAACTTGTAGGATTTGATTTTTGTTAATCCTATTGCCACGTATGGAATTGTATACGTACCTATTGATCACTGTTATGTTTGGCTAGTATGTCTTCTTTAAGCATTTCAGGTTTTCTTCTTTCATTCCTAGTTAATTATGTATTATTTAAAATTAGTATAGACTAGCTTGTAGTCAAAGCTTTGAGATTTTGTAATCATTTAATATAGGTTTAGTGTCATTGTTGATTCAGAATAGAATAATAGGAAACAACATTTCGTCAGTAAAGTTTTAATAGTCCGTAAAACAAAAAAAATAACTTTACAGGAGAGCAAATGTATAAAGTAAAAATGAGTACTTACATCCATTTTCGGAAAGTATTGGCAAGCTCTTTGCTTGGTTGGTTAAAACGAAGCAGATTCTTTCTTAATCCAATAGCATGTTTCTTCAAACCATCAAAAACGAATAACACACTGTTTATGACTTCACTTTTATACGATTTATTAAATTTAAGCAATTAGCTTTGCTTGTGGATGTTAAGAACCACTATTATCCGCCACTAGAACATCACTTGTTCTTACCGGATTGATTGTTCCAGAAGGAAGCTTATTTATTTATTTAAAAATTAATGCAACATACAAGTACATAGGCGGACTTAATGCCTGAGGCATTCTCTACCAGTCAGCCAAGGGTGGTGGACAGATAACATGGCAGGTGCATAAATATTGAAGTAAAATTGAATAACAATATATGAAGCTAATGTTTTAAAAGATTTTGCACTTTATTAAAGCTTGCTAAAGCCTTTATTTGTATGAATCCAATTCAAAACAGTTATGTAGAGTATATGGTATTTGTATTGTATTTTAACAATTAATCTAAGATTTAATTAAGACAACTAAAATAAGGCTTATCGACAGAATTCGTCAAAAAACCTGTGATAGAACAAATGAAGCATACAAATGCACCATAGATATAAGTTTAGACATTATTTTTGTACTATTTAATTTTAGTGCCGTCTGGGATCCAATGTATGTTTAATAATACACAAGTTTTAAATAATTGGAGTTATTATTTACGTCTCGATCACTTAAAATTAAATGAATCGATTAAAAATTGTAATTTGATGTTGCAATGTTAATGTTAGGTATTTACGAACGTGCTATAAATTACGAGTACCGTATATTACAAACTTATAAACAGCTTGGGGAATTCTAAAACATATTTATCGCGACAGCATCAAAATATATAGTATAAAATACTCCAAATACACTGTAAATGAATACGAAACAATATTGGCACACGAATGGTTGACCTTATCTTTCATTAACTGTACACGTAAAAATGTACGTATTTTGTATGAGTCAGTGTTATTGCGTATAAAAATTACCCGGAAACTAAATAGACACAGTTAAACCAATATACGTGATCGTTTAAATAATATGTTGAGAAACTCAATGACGCCGGCTAAACAAATATTTAATTCTTATATAAGCAAAACCGTATGTTGTTTATTATAACAAGAATGTTTTCCAATCGTGTCCTTAGCGTTACACCTCAATCGGCCTAGCATTTTCCAACTGTGTCTACAGGGATCGGCTATCAGTCTAATCGGATGCACCTGGATAACAGTATTTTACATGAAGCGACAATGGCGAGCAATGGAGAGAGCTATGCTCGGCGTTTCCTTGCGTGATCGATTCAGAAATAAAGCCAAAATACCAAACTTCAGTGTCAGTGGGCAGGGCACATTGCTCGCAGAACGAATGGCCGTTGGGGCCGAAAAGTTCTAGAGTGGCGATCGCGTACCGGAAGACGCAGCGTTGGAAGGCCTCCATCTAGGTGGAGCGACGACCTGGTCAAGGCTGCGGGAGTCCGGTGGATGCGAAACGCACAGGACCGATCAGTGTCGCGATGCTTGGGAGAGGCCTATGTCCAGCAGTGAACGTCTTTCGGCTGAAATGATGATGATGACGACATGAAGCGACTGCCTATCTGACCTTCACAGCACAGTAACTGGGTAACACGATATCTAATATCAGATTTCAGGCTTCTGACTACCCGTAACGACTGTAAAAAATCTACAAATAACAATCGAGACGTGCTTCCCAAAGCCAGACGAGTCTCTGTTTGTAATGAATGGTCACCCATCCACAGACCGACGTTGCTCAACCTCGCAGATCGACACGTACAATTTTTATTTACACCTATTTATTATTAACTAGCTGTGCCCGTGGCTTCGCTCCCGTCAACTGCCTACCTACCCTACCCTACCTACCCTACCTACCCTACCTACCCTACCTACCCTACCTACCCTACCTACCCTACCTACCCTACCTACCGTACCTACCCTACCTACCCTACCTACCCTACCTACCCTACCTACCCTACCTACCCTACCTACCCTACCTACCCTACCTACCCTACCTGCCCTACCTACCCTACCCACCCAGCCTTACCTACCCTACCCTACCTACCCTTCCCTACCTACCCTACCCTACCTACCCTACCCTACCTACCCTACCCTACCTACCCTAAAAAGGCTGATGATTTATTTAAAGTCCATGCAGTTTCTCATAATAGACAAGGTCATTGGCATCGCCTGGTACAATTTAAGGCTCAATCACTGCCACAGAATTTAGAACCCTATATATAAAATCCTACGGTACGTGTCTCGCATAGAGAACTTGAACTTAATAAGTATTTTCATCTCATTGACAACTTCAAGACCTTTGGAATCCTACGCTTTAATGCCTCATAATACATTTTCTAGAAGATGAAAAAGTCTATGCATCTATTTTATTTGTTTTCTAGGGGAGGCGTAGAGTGCCTACTTACATAGATCAAATCAAAAATAAAAAGGTCAGTTACCGTAGACAGATTAAACGCATAAGTTCAAAAAAAATATCCATTGTACTTATTGATTTTTTGAGATGATATTAAGGTAGGCCTAAACCAAGTTTGCAACTTCGAAACATCTGTGCTAGCTAACTGCGTGGTGCTCGTAAAACCTCGAAAACGTTGGACATTTTCCAGGTTTCAGCTTTTAACTGGTCTAAAAGTATTGTGACTTGTTTTTAACCGACAATAACAGATACTTTACCTCTCTCTTTCAACTAAAACCAATGCAATAATAAAAAAGCAAGTTTTCTGAAAAAAACCTTTTAGAAGTGTTAAACGGAGCCTTAACTAAGTGTAATTAAAACTTGAGCAAGTCTTTTGTTCCTTAAAGGGTTTTCACATTGTTTTAACTTAGCAAAACAACGGAGCGGGTATTTGATGGGAAAACCCATTAACAAAAGTACCGACCACCCTGTTATTCGGGCCTGATGAATTGTATGAATTTATCACCACATTCCAAATTACTTAGATTGAAACATTTTTTATGAATTCACTCTCTAGCCTGTATCTACATATATGGGAACCGGGGCATTGACCGAGTACCCTGTGATGTCACAAGACGCGCCCCCAGTAGTGTCGTTTGAGAAGTGAGAACTAGAGATGAACCAAAAGGTCGATGACTAATAGTAGATAAAGCTCACTATCTGTACATGTTCATAATCGGAGATTAGTCGAAATCAAAAGGCTATGGGAAAATGGAAAATGATGAAACTACAAGCTACAGAAAATGAAAGAAATTAACCGCCCCCTACTTTACGTTTCATACATATTAAATTTCATACATATTAATAAAACTTAAACGTTTTAAAACTAAAAACTATAATAGAGATGGACCGATAAGTCGGGAAGCGGACTATCGGGCTACATTTATAACTACCGACTAGTAGTCTAATCAAGTCCATAGTAAGCCCATCTCTAGTGAGAACTAATGAAGGGCGCACTGTATGGCTTCCTTACATTTCTACTAAATGTCGGCCACACAAGAACATTCGAGAAGTTGCCCACATCTGTAGCTGTCATCGCATGATGACACACGCATCATTGTTTAGTCACCCTTCGAGGTTTCAAACCAATTAAAGTTTGTCTTATTGAACTTAGTTCGTGCGTGTGTCTGGAGCCTTTAATTTCACAGAAAGATCGTATCATGTTTGTTTGAACTTTATAAATTGTTCTAAGAAATACATGTATACAGTGATTTTGAATTTCGTAGCAAAATGAAAGCTGCCAATGACCATTTTTTTCAACGTTGCTAGAGCGGAGCATAGTGTTGTAGGTAAGGCTCAATCATAAGTATAATAATTTTACTAAATCTTTTATGAATATAAACGTAATATATTTAAATATAACAATATTCATACAGATAGTACATAAACTTTTATTGTGTTAAGTATGAAATCAACAATAAAATAAATGCGATCGATAAAATTAAGTATGGCATAAATGAGTAGGAACTAAATAAAGGCCGCCAGTTTCTTAACAAATGCATTTTTTTTGTTGTGAAATAGTTCCATTTTCGATCAACTTTCGATCACTCGGGATAGTCTGGATACAAAACTAGCTATTTTTACCACGCTTTTATTAGCTTGGTATGTATCTATGAATCTATGTATCAATGTAACGGAATCTTTGAACGTGATTTTCTCCCCCTTCAAAACGTCGGCTTAATTTTAAACTTTGCACACGCAAGAACCAATGACAATGCAATAATTTAAATAGTTTATCCCATTATCCTTACCAGGACATTCAGGATTAGCGATTTTTTTATATCCGATACCCGGTAGTCAGTGTCTTTCTGTCATGTACCATGGCGCGTGCTAAAACATGCGCATGGCTTAATTTTGAGTTATATTCGAAGATACGGTAGTGCCTGGCGCCAACCGGAGAGGGAGCCTGAGAAACAGCTATCAGATACAGGGAAGGCAGTAGGCACGCTAATTATCAACTACCATCACAGGGAAGTAGTTGCATTAATAAAGTGTCGTTTAAAAAACAAAAAAACTCGCATTAATGGTAAGTTTAAGTAAAAAATAAATAATAGCTTTAACAGAACACCAAACTAAAAAGCAAAAAATAGTTTTCAATAAATTTAAATTAAGAATACTGGGCAAAAGCGTGGGGTGCTTGATGTTAATTCTTATAGTACTTTTACAGATATCGGTAAAAGTATTCATATTGAAAATATCTTAAAAAGCATCCCACGCTTTAATTACATTTACATTACACTATTCTTAATTTAAATTTATTGAAAATGATTTTTTACTTTTTAGTTTGGTTTTCTGCTACAGCGTGTTTTTTTTTTGTTTTTAAACAATTTTCTATTTTTTTTTATTTATTATGTAACGATAAAGTGATGGGGTTGTCACTTTATCGTTACATAAAATGTCAGTTTAGTCAGAAATTAAAAAGAGTATATTTATGTATGATATTTTTTGTCTGCGTATAAGATGATATTGTAACGGCATAGCGTATACTAAAGATGTGTCATGTTGTAGCGTAAGCTATGTTTGTATTTTGTACGTAATATAATAAGCAAGGATCAGTATGTCTTAGGCACTCAACTCTTGTACTTGTCGTTTGTTAAGAGTCGATACATGAGTTAGTCGTTACCAGTCTTTTATTGAATCTACACCCAAGGTCACACACTAAATTGGTGACCCCGACGTGATTTGAACACGCAACCTTCTGATTGGCCTTCTGATTGAACAGGTTGGCCCGAAGCATATCCCACAAAGGATATCACAGCCGAGACTGTGGCTAAGGTGATATTAGAGGGCTGGATTGCACGTTTTGGATGCCCTGTTAAGCTGACAAGCGACCAGGGCAGACAATTTGAAAGCAGTATTTTTAAGGAACTTATGCGATATTTAGGCATTGATAAGAAGAGAACTACACCTTATCACCCTCAGTCGAACGGGATGATAGAGCGTTGGCACCGTTCTTTAAAAGCAGCTCTAATGGCAAGATTAAACTCAACCACTTGGGTAGACGAGCTACCAATAGTTTTGCTAGGTTTACGTGCCGCCATTCGAGATGATACTGGTGTTAGTGCTGCAGAATTAACTTTCGCTACGGCATTACGTTTACCTGGTGATTTTTGTAGCGACTCGAACTCTAAAATTTTAGATCATTGTGAATATGTAAAAAAAAATACGTAACATTATTATGAACTTGAAACCGAAACCGATGCGACGTAAAGACGCTCGCACATTATTCGTATATGCAGATTTAGATAAGTGCACACACGTATTTGTACGAAATGATAGGGTTAGGAAACCTTTGGAACCTCCCTACGATGGTCCCTTTAGAGTCTTAAACAGAAAAGATAAGACGTATTTGGTAGATTTTTCGGGTCGGACGGCATACATATCGATTGATCGACTCAAACCCGCATATTTGTGTAGAGATTCGTGTTCGAGCAATATGGTAAGTAATAGCAATAATTTAGATAGTAAAAAAATAGACGTAAGTCCGGGTCCGGGAACAGCGATTAGCGAGGATCGCTCCGCGCCCGCTAATGAAACCGCACCTTTACATAAAACGCGCAACGCCCGAGTCAGCAAAAGACCTGTACGCTTCAATTTATAAGTAAGTACTAGCTGACCCGCCAAACTTTGTTTTGCCATAAAAAGACGCTACCTACCAACCCTACCTATCCTACCTACCCTACCTACCCTACCTACCCTACCTACCCTACCTACCCTACCTACCCTACCTATCCTACCTACCCTACCTACCCTACCTACCCTACCTACCCTACCCACCCTACCTATCCTACCTACCCTACCTACCCTACCTACCCTACCTACCCTACCTACCCTACCTACCCTACCTACCCTACCTACCCTACCTACCCTACCTACCCTACCTACCCTACCTACCCTACCTACCCTACCTACCCTACCTACCCTACCTACCCTACCTACCCTACCTACCCTACCTACCCTACCTACCCTACCTACCCTACCTACCCTACCTACCCTACCTACCCTACCTACCCTACCTACCCTACCTACCCTACCTACCCTACCTACCCTACCTACCCTACCTACCCTACCTACCCTACCTACCCTACCTACCCTACCTACCCTACCTACCCTACCTACCCTACCTACCCTACCTACCCTACCTACCCTACCTACTCTACCTACCCTACTAACCCTACCAACCCTACCAACCCTACTAACCATACCAACCCTACCTACCCTACCAACTCTACCTACCCTACCTAGTCTCTCGCGATCCCCCTCGCGAAAAATGATTAAATTACTAAAATGGCTATTAAAAATTAGGGGTTGGTGATAAAAGGGTGAAAATTGAGGATTGTATGTATTTTTGTATGTTGTATCATAAAAAAATAGAAATTAAAAATTTTGTCTAAAAAATAAAAAATAAAATTTAGGGGTGGACTACCCCTAACATTTAGGGGGATGAAAAATAGATGTTGGCCGATTCTCATAGATACCGGATAAGCACAAAAAAATTCATCAAAATCGGTCAAGCCGTTTCGGAGGAGCATGGCAACGAAAACTGTGACACGAGAATTTTATATATTAGAAGATATTGTAATAAGTTAATATTATTTCTGATTTCTGGCTGATATAACGTATCATACGTAATTATGGGAAACTATGTAGTGAAGGACGAGGTCAAATCCTCAGCCGCTATCGCCCCCCAGACGGTCAAAGGCTACGTCGCAAATTTAATAACCTTCATTGGTTGGTCTTCGATTTTAGCACTCATAGGCATATTGTGTTTATGTCTATTTTTCCGTCGGTGTATCGGTACATGGAAAAGTTGGTTGACCAAGCAGATGCAATCTCTGCAGTCGACCGCTTTCGAAGCGGCTCGTAAAAGTTTTAGACGGAAGCAAACGGCTGAAACGTCCCAAAATGTCGATGTTTAAAGTCAAGGTCAATAAGTGATATAAGTGTGTGTATTTGTGTAAAACCTACCTAATTTTCAACCTCTATAAAACGAATGTGTACGTAATAATATAAATGTATTGTATTAATTACAGCTGTAATATTGTGTTTATGGTTACAAAAAAATTTTTTGGGTTGTTTTGTTAAAAAAGTGTTTCTTTTAAAAGAGGGGGAGTAGTGTAACGGCATAGCGTATTCTAAAGATGTGTCATGTTGTAGCGTAAGCTAAGTTTGTATTTTGTACGTAATATATAAGCAAGGATCAGTATGTCTTAGGCACTCAACTCTTGTACTTGTCGTTGGTTAAGAGTCAATACATGAGTTAGTCGTTACCAGTCTTTTATTGAATCTACACCCAAGGTCACACACTAAAATATTAAAGAAGCATTGGCTCAATCAAAACACTTGAGAGCTCTCTGCAGTGACACTAAAGTTTGATGAATGTTAATAACCACTGAATGTTTGCAGGCTAAAGTCAAATCAAAAGTGATAATATGCAAATTAAGTAAAAGTCCAATATAAAGCCAAATAAAATACGGTTTATAATAACATAGCACAATACGAACCAAACTACCTCCTAGAATTAGTCACACATTTCATTTCATCTAATAGGTCACCTTTACTAGTTCTCGAACGTCTTACAGTAGGAGATCGTATGTTTTCCTCTGATATCTTCAGTAAACATGAAGAGTGCGGGTGCCGTAGTCGTGAACATCTGGGAAATTTAAAGTTTGATATGTTTTTAGTTTCAGACTCCTCTATGTTTTGTACAGTTACGTCGGCAGGACGTTTGGTTTTTCGAAAACTGTTCCTCAGTCGTGCAAAGAAACCGTTTTTATTGGATTTCGGAAACGGTAGAACTTGACTCATTGATAATGACAGTATTTCTCCTCTTGGAGGACAGTTATCTAATCCTACTTTTGAAATCTTATGCACATTAGTATCACGATGGGTGACTGGTCTAGTCAGGTTGCAGCAACTCTGCGAGGTGCCTTGCGGCTTCGACGGTTGGTTACTCTTCTCCTCCAGACGTTTTCGGAGGAAGTGTACGCTCGCCGTGTAGAACAACTGTTCGTCATCGGGCTTGGAGAGTGCCACATCGAGAGGGTCCGAAGTTGTACTGTCCGTAGGCCTGGATGTTAAAGAGCTTCGCCGTTGCATCCCTTGTCAGTGTAAGTAATCAGTTTTACGGTTGGATACATTGTTATCGATTCATCGGTGAATACTATGACAATATTAATAGCTTATTTTAATTATGAATACAAAACGATATTAATTTCCTTATTTGGTGTATTGAACTGACGGGCTGTCACTGTCACCGAAAAACTGGCCGTTGATAATTTTTTAAATACAATTTTAAACTTTCAAGGAGGTTTATTTTATAATTTAGGTGTAGGGTAAAAGTTTTAGTTTAGATATAATAGTCTCGTCAACAAAATAATGCTTTTTTGTTCAGCATTCTCGGCAAAATTTAAACAAGATATTATTCGATTCGGAATAACATGCAAATGATTAAGGTTCCGCTCGAAAAAATTGCAAAAAATAGAAACAATTTACTGAAAAATAAAAAGGTGGTTTAACTATATGTCGCATTAGGCTGGCCGGTTGATGTAAACCATCGGGAAGTCAGGATGTATTTATTCCCTTAGGTTAAGACATCGTGTGTGGGCAGGTCGGTGAGTACAATCGTAAAAATGAAATCACACAAGTTATTCGATACACTGGGTTTATTCAAATAGTCACAACTCACAGTTACAATCTTGCTTACTAATATTACGTATCGATACTGATTCTACAACGAATTAGCTCTAAGGCGGTCAATGGTCAACTGCCATATTCTGTTGTCCCCACCATGCAAGTGGTTAGGAAAAGCGCGCCAATGCGTAGTTGTTCTTGCTTTGCCGCCAGATGGCGTGCTTGCGATTTGTTTTGACGTCCGTACTATTGACTAAACTCGACATATATTTAAAAAAAAAATCTGTGAACAATATTTTGAATCGAATGACACCATGTTAATGTTTTTGTGAGACTGCTGAAAAAAGTTGAACAAAAAAAGATTTGTTGACTAGACTATAAGATTAATAAGTATACGTACCAAGATACCTATATTATTTTATTGACAGGAGAACCGGAACCGAAAACGCAAGTATTTTTATTAGAACGAAGAAGTTACGAGTTCCAAAAAGAGAGACTAAATCAGTTCCTGTTTCCAAACGCAAAGCTACCGGTTTCCTGATTTTTAACACAAACATCTCTTTGATCTAACAGCATTGATTGCAATAATCTTAACCTTGCAAATTCAAACATTCAGCCATTCAGCCTTATTTAACTGAACGTTGAATAAACTTAGTATTAAAACACCGTCAGACGGACATGCGATTACGACACTTACGACTGTATACAAAATGAACTTTATCGTAAACACATTTCTATTTCAGTCTAGACTAAATTAAAGGTCATGATGTAACATCAAATCACGCTGGTATTCCCACAAGTGGCCTACAGTTATTAAGCGTATGTAATACACCCACATTCCGCCATTTAAGCTGAAAGTTCCAAGTAAGGGGGCGAGCATTTGCCGTTAATATGTCAGATCCTTTAATGATAAGAAATGTTGCTGCCTTAAAGCATTGGGTGGTATAATGTTTCAATTCTGATGATGCTTAGAACAACTTTAGTGCCTGAATTCCATATTAAAGAACATTAACGGAGTATATGTCTGCCTCCTTATAGGTATATAATATCCTAGCAACAAATGTTGGACCATAATATATTGTTATTCACCCAGAAATCACTTGGCAGGCTTTTATATTCTGATTAGTTAGGTTCTATTTTATATGTGATTAATAATAATTTTTTAAGCGGGCGTGTTGTTATTCAGTCGATTTTAAGTGTGTAAAAACTTATCGATACATTTTAATAATGGCCACACTGTCATAACATGTTACTACTATAAAACTACAACTATAAAACCAACAACCACTCTCAGTTCATTCCTTTTTACCCGACTGCCGAAGTAGGGTAATGTGTTTATCAGTCCATGTATGTTTGTTCCTACGTGGCTATGTCTTCGAGAGACCAAACGCGTTGGCCGATTTTGATGATTCTTACGTCAATCGATTCGTCTTAACCCTGCGAGTTGGCTACATTAAAATTGGAAAATAAAAAAATGGCGGATGACGGCGGCATATTGTGGGGCATCAAATGTTATTTTTCTTCCGAACCCATCGTGTGGGGTCTCAAAATCAAGGGTTTTAAGAGGTTATTTCAAAAACATAAAACACTTATATACGAGTATTTAATTACACCTTATTCTAAAAAAATAAACTAAAAAGTTATAAATAAAAAAAGATAATTCAAAAAATCAAAATTCTGACTGCAAAAGGGAAGCAGTACATCTGGTTTTGGTCAGCCAGCTCGCGAACATTTATCCTCTTACTGCACAGCATGATTTTCTTCTCGTTTACGTATTTTTAGTTCGCTTTTTGCAGTTGGGCTTTTTGATTTTTTGAATTAACTTTTTTTTTGTTCTCTATTGCCTGTGCTAGGAAACACACAAAAACTTGCTTGTAAAATCGTTAATTTGATTATAACGTACATTATTTTAAATTCAAAGTCTGCTTTTAATTCATGCCTGTAACCTGATTTCCTATTAGGTTTGCAATCTCTATGAGTGAACAGCTCATGACTAAGGGCTCCGGTAGATACCAAAACATACAAGTAGATACCACATGAGTATTTAAAATACTCCAAAATACTCGCACGAAAGCAAAAATGTGACCCTTTTCCTTCTGTCTCAATTTCCACCACTCTTTTAGTGGATTGGCTCAAAATTTACGATACCTGTTGAAAATGATCTAATTTCAGATTTTTACCAGTAAGACTTGGTAAATCTTAGGTTTTATCAGTAAACCCTGGGTTTGACCGTAGTAAGGGCTTTTACAGTAACATATATACAGGGTGTTTGGAAGGGAGCTGTACATACGCCTAGGGTAGAAACTAGGGATAGTCTGCTACCTACCCCCGCCCATTATATTGACCTTGGCCTCAAGGTTTTTTTTTAATTTATTATTATTTTTTATTTGACTTTTTTATGATTTTTTGACTAAAACTACCTGTAGCTCAAAATCTATCCATGGGACCGGTCGGCTAATGGTCTTGTTTTAATCGTTAGAGTCTTAGGGTCCTGCAAAAAAAAAGTGCCCTAGTTGCGGAAATTAATTAATAACTTTAAAACTAAAAGTGATAATTACACTTTTAGCATATCGTTAGAAAGGGCATGGACTGAGGATGTTTTAAAAAAATCAGAAGAACTCCAACCCTGTTAGTTTTTTTTTAAACCCCATAGAAAGTTGCCCTTAAAATTATTTCTTTACCTTACTACGGTACTTCAGGCCCCATAACTTTTCTTCTCCACAATTTTCTGGTGTAAAATAATTTTTTGCAGGACCCTAAGACTCTAACGATTAAAACAAGACCATTAGCCGACCGGTCCCATGGATAGATTTTGAGCTACAGGTAGTTTCAGTCAAAAAATCATAAAAAAGTCAAATAAAAAATAATAATAAATTTAAAAAAAACCTTGAGGCCAAGGTCAATATAATGGGCGGGGGTAGGTAGCAGACTATCCCTAGTTTCTACCCTAGGCGTATGTACAGCTCCCTTCCAAACACCCTGTATATAATTCGCTGTTTTTTTTTTGTTTGGAAAGGCCTCATTTGATTGCAGCTGATTAAATGTGCCCCAACAGTTGAACAACCGTACACTGAACTCAAACAATTTTCAAGGCTTTTATTTGATTTTCTTCTTAAATATTGGTTCATCGATCAAAATATCACGTACATTTTATCACCGTACTTTTTAGTAAATTTAATATTTCTGTCATCTCAAAAATGCTTCAAGTAAACTTTACAAAGGAATGATAAATGACCGTTTTGAGATAAACAATCAGACGAGTTATTTAGTGATTGTGTTGATTTACTTTCAGTATTCATAGTACGGTGACCCTAGCTTTTGAAAAATAACTGGCTATTCTGGCTATCTACACAATAGAATAGCCCCGAAGTGCGGTGGCGTTGGCAATAAATTTATTTAGTCGCTAAACTACGGTAATGAACTTGGCATTTTTCCGGATCAAAATAAACGCTCTCATTGATAGGTACTCTTAAAGCCACTAAATCGCTTTAGGAGAAAAGTAAATAAATCTTTATGTTTCAACTTGCCGTGCTACCTACCCTACTTACCTACCAATCCGGAGAATCTTAACATTGCCATTCAGAAAATTACGTCAAATGCACAACGCCATCTATCGAATATGAGTTCAACTGGTCGAGTATCTTATTTGCGTGTTGTGATATTTTACTTCTTGAATACTTTAAATTCATCTAACTTTTTGATTGCGATTGCGATGAAACAAGAACTAAGTAATACTCGTACCTCAAAGTACGCACAATTTTTATGTATAAAAGTTATCTACAATGGATTCGTAGATTTTACGTGATGCGTGCGTAAACAGACAAACAGCAACAAAGCTGGAAATCTCTTGGTTATCCTTTAACAACCTGGCAATATTTTTTTGGAAATACTTACTAAAACGACTTTTCTTTAGATTTATTATATGTATTGTCGATATTATGACTATCGATTGACGACGGTGTTCACTAATTTTAAGTTCATGAAATTCCAAATAGTAAAATGAATTAGGCTTAAAACATATTCACGAGAATTTTACTCAATATATAATAAAAATATAGCCTTATTATATTTTCTTGAGTGTGAACTTTCAGAGCGGCCATTGACCCATTGTTTTCAAATGAAAATTCACGTCGAATAAACGCTTTGAGGCACGATTTGCGAAATGTATTAGTCAAACGATTCACGAAATTTATTATTCGAATCAAATATGTTTGAATTTTTTGAAAAACTGAGCGTATAATAAGGAAGCTTTTGTGCCAGTGATTGTCCGATTGCTGGTTTTACTGGCGGTTCTAAATTTAAAGGATCAATATTCTTGTATCTTGGTTACCCTGGCTAGTTTGAAGAAAGAGTTTAATACTGAAGGCCATTATGAAATTTTTATGTCTGAAAACATATTTTTGATCTTACCTACCTTATACAATACAAGCTTCTGCCAGCGGTTTCACCCCCATTAAAGTCAGAAATTATGCCTATGGAACATATTCAAAATACAAGATTGGTTCGGGCAAAAATACCTTTATAATATTAATATTCGGGAACTGAAACTGAGTACTGATTGATAACCACAGAATCGTGCGTAAGCTGGTCACATACGTCACGCTTTCCTAATATATAGGTACAAAATGATCCCAACGATCCTTTTTTAGAACACCGGTAATTTGAACTACGACCATTTCACGAGATATTATAAGGTCACACAATAAATTTATGTCGACTCGTCCTTTCTATGTTACGCAAGAGATCCGTTTGCAGGTAATTTATGAAAGAGTTGTCTGAATATGTCCCGTGATAGAATTTAATATATAGTTTGCTTACATGTGTCTATTTGAACTGTACGTTTATTTGGTTTTTAAGGCTCCGTACCCTAAGGGTAAAAACGGGACCCTATTGCAAAGACTCCACTCTCCATCTGTCTATTTGTCTGTCACCAGGCTGTATCTCATAAACCGCTAGGCAGTGGAAATTTTCACAGATGATGTATTTCTGTTTCCGCTATAACAACAAATACTTAAAACAGAGTAAAATAAATATTTAAGTGGGGCTCCCATACAACAAACGTGATTTTGTTGCCGTTTTTTGCGATAATGGTACGGAACCCTTCGTGCGCGAGTCCGACTCGCACTTGGCCGGTTTTTGTAAATAAGCATACTACAAAGAAGGAACAAATTTAATTCAATGTACACACAATACAGCCAACATGTTTTTGATTATTATTTATCCATTCCCTATTCTCTCTTTTTAGTTTATTAGGTATTAATTAAATATTTGAATATAGAATCAGGCAGTACGAGTATCTGTGTATATCTTCATTTTATCTAATAGCCATCCGAAGGAATTAATGTGTAGTGATCGCAACGGTCGACCCTCTCACGGTAGCAATGTATGCCGATTTCGGAGAGTGGTGTAAGAGATATTTAGTAATGAAGTGATATTAGGAAAAGGGTTATACTGCTAGTGCCATGCTGAAATAAAGCAACTACATTGTAAACTTACGCAAAAAAATATCTTCATCAAACGATAGAACGCCCTGGCATTCCCTTTACGCCTTTTATTAATATTAATTTAATTATTGCCGTTTTTTTTTGAGTGGGAAATCATCCAATGACTTCTCCCGCTCTGGGTGAAGCGGTATCAGACTTTTGCTGATTAAAACCCACCCGTGTTCCTTCAGTTGCTTAATGAGCCGGGGCCGCGGTAACTCCCTTTCAAATTTATCCGCGACGAGTTCATTATTGCGTAAGTGCTCGTTTCTTGTTATCTGAAAAGTTTTCTTCTTTTGTTAATTATTTATAAAGAGCTTTTTAGTCATCGGCTGCGATTCAATCTCCAAGAAAGTCAAGACAAACCCAAGCCATGTAGGTTGCATGGCACCTTATAATAAAAGGATTTTTTTTCCCATCTTCGTAACAGAATGTTTGTTTAACCCTATTATCTCTAAGCCAAAAGTTAACACAACCCAATTATATTAAAACATACGTAAACAACGATATTAAAACAATAATGAAAATTCAGGACCATCTTGAATTCCACACATGAAGGCAGTAATTCTACGTTAAGCTGTATTAGAAGATACAATGCCCCACGGCTTTGGGAACTGTGTCAAGAGCAGAATTAGGGCGTTGACTCCTAAGCTATGTGATCATTACAGACCCAGCAGTTAAACAAGGAATTAATTTTAAGTACTTCGTTGTATTTAAAACGTTCTAGACTAAGGTAACGACCTACAGGTTCAAGAAATACCGACTAGCGAGGCTGTCAAACATAAATTAAGAATTCCTGAAAGTTCAAATGGAGGCGCTACATTAGGAACGAAGATGAATTAAATTGAGGTTACTGTACCCTGATATACCTACTTTGTAGTCATAAACCTCTTTGACCAACATTTAGGTAAGTTATGAATTATTTAGGCCCAAACTCAGGTAAACCCAAAATCTAGGTATAATCTACAGAGTCGAGCAGGTATTTTTCTTATCCTTATTTTATTTGGAGGATTACAGCAACTCACTCTTTTGAACAATTTCGGGTCATTAACCTTTTAAGGATGTTTTTTATTAATTTATTGCAGGTTTAATGTACCCGGTTTTATAATATTTTTACTCCATCCTTTAATAATGTGAATGAAGTTAGGCGGTTAATGCCCGTTTATTTATGTGGCGCTAAATCTGTCAATGTAGACTGACGCGGCCGACAATGGCTGTCAGTACTGGATCGCATCAAAATACATCATCGAATCCTTACATTGTTGGGTTTACCATACTCTTTGTGTTATAACAGTGGGTAATATTCGCTTTGTGTCCAGGGTATCAAACCTTCGTCACGAGATTGAAGTGCGACCACACATATGTGCACTCGACTACAAAAGGCTATTTCCTGTTAGAAAATTGGATAGAAATCAACGAGACACAAAGTAACATTATCGCATGGCTTAATTGCAAAACTAAAATAATACAGTTCCAAGCGACCACCGTTAAAAATACGCATATAGTATCTACATAATTTTATAGTCCCTAGGGATAACCATAGATAAATTCTGAAACAAAAATCTCATATGAAAAACTATATACAAAGGTAGAAACGTATTCATTCTATCATAAGCTAAGGTCGATGCACCATCGACACTAAGTGCATACATACCATTATAATGTCTCATAAATTTTGCGTAATGCCGTTAAAGTAATGTATAAGAACATTATGATAATGTTCGAAAAGTTGAGGGTAAATTAACCGGAGGTGTCAGAAGTAATGAAAGGAAAAAGGCCCTTCATCCAGCGGTGAGTTCGTCGGCCCGCGGCGGCGTGACCTTTGACCCGGGAGCCTGCATCCTGTTTGTTATTGGACGAGAACTGACGCTCTCTTGTGGAAAATTAACTTTGCCGAGATTTTCAGCCTCTTACAATGATGCGTGGAATTTTCGCGGCGGTAAATGAGATGGCCTAAGGTTCAGTACCTTAGAAAATAAACCATTATTGAAATGTCAAACCCATGTTGTATTTTTTATTAAGTATTTCTTTGCGGTTTGAGAATATTGTTTCCCTTTCATATTTGTGACGGTTCATAACTTTTCTGTGTGCAAAAGAAAATCTGCGTGTAGGTACAAATCAATTCAAAAAAGACATACGTTAAAGTAAATTGAAACGTACATCGATTGAATGTTGTGATTATTGTGATAACATTTATAAATTTATTGAGATTGAAATATGAGAATAATGTCATCCTCAAAGTGAAGAATTCAAAGGTAAAACGGTGAAAGGCATTTTCACACAAATGACTTTTTCCCCATCTTTCCGGGTTAATGTACGATGAACTTCATATGAAAGAAACGGTTCCTGTTAATAAATTCAACGGCTCATATATCAAAGAGTAAGGCTCTTTCATTGAGATACCATACATTTCTCAGAAAAAAGGCACTTATCAATGTTACCAAGTTTTTCATTGAGAAATACGTGAGCATGTTAGAAATATTCGTACCTACTCAAATATAAATTAAATCGTACTTTGAAGTCAATGGTATTGACCGAGCCAGTAGTAAAAATATTTGATGCTTTCACCAACTTTGAACTTTTGAAGTATCTATTAATTACATGATTTCAAGTTTCGTTGCTATGGTGCCAAAGTTTAGTAAATTATCTCTTTAGCTACGCAAGTAACATAAGTATATAAGTCAATAAACTCATAAATCAAAGAAGAATTAGAGTAAGAACACCTATTAAAATTTATGTTCTTTACTTGTTAACCCCTCGATCCTGAATAATATTGTTGAGCCAGAACAAGCTCGCACGAGTACATTGTTATAGTTTTATCCATAAAATTTTGTTGGCTCCTGTATCAGCACGACTTATCTAGAAAAACAATTTGGGACGAGGTGTTTTGGTTTGAGGTGAAAGTACTGTAAGCAAATACAAACACATTAGAAGGGGAAAATGACCCGATAATTTTTCACATGTGTACTGTAGTACACAGGGTTGTTTACCCAACTGATATTTATTTGCTACGCAGCTACGACAATGATCCGCCTACGCGCTACGATGACATTTTTCTAAGAAGGCTGCCCGCTACGCCGTAGCATCGTAGCAATCGTTTTAATGGGTCAAGTGACATTGAAAGGCTTAGGTACTACTTTTAAGGTTGGGGCTTATTTTCGGCTGGTACCTTAGTGTATGTTTATGGTAAGGTAGATGCCGAAGATAATGTTATCTTAGGTAAAGGTCACTGGTCGCGGATAAATTTGAAAGAGAGTTACCGCGGCCCTGGCACAAGCAACTAAAGGAACACGGGTGGGTTTTTCGATTGCCCTTCCGTTTCACCCAGAGCGGGAGAAGTCATTGGATGATTTCCCAAACTAAAAAAAAAAAAGGTAAAGGTCACGAAACAGCGTAATCTCTTTGAGAAAATAGTAAGCCGTCTTTGGAAATAATAGCTGAAGGTTACTTAATTAATTTTGGATTTTAGTTTTAAATGAATTCTACTTGTCAGAGGGCTCGGGGGCTGGATTATGGTAGTAAATGCAACAACTTTATGGTCTTTTATAACAGTACTTATAGGCTAATTTTGTTAGTATCTACAATAAAACTATGAGAAAATGAAACAAACATTTATCGTGTAATTACCAGATATAAATATTATCTATTAATCGAAAGGTAAACGACCGCGCGCTTCCTCCATGGAGTTCTGTTATTGACAGTTCCATCTTAATAATTACATAAGTAGTCTCTAGTGGAGATCCCAATCAACAGTTCTGTAACAAAAATGAGCAAACACCAAGTTTTATCATTACACAAATATACACATAATGGAATTTTGGACGAAGTAAGTCGTTGACCTAACATAGAATGGCAATATTCAGAGATACAGAAAGGGATCATCTAAAGCAATATTAAATGTAAAGAGGTAAAATTATGTATTTGAATTTTAATGAAAAGGTTATTCAACCTATAACGAAAATACCCAGTGGACCTCGCCTCTCGTGCTTGAGGTCGTGGGTTCAAATCCGGGTAAGTACCAATGTGACTTTTCAAATTCATATCTTCTGTCGATAATAGCTGTTACCTAACCCACCCTGCCGCTAGCCGACTCATTTAAAGTAAGACAATTTTGAAGCTACTGCAATTAACAGCAGATAAGTGTTATTCGATACGCTTATCGAACTAGAACGACTTGTTCACGGTAGGAAAATATTATAGAATACAGTTCTAAGCGTTTGAATACTGTTTTATCACCATGATGAACTTGTTAAGATTGGTCTAGTGGTCGATTTGGTCTAGTGGTTGCAACAGTGAACCTATTTCAACATGTTTGCGAGTTCAAAACTAACCTTCCACTTCTTGTTGCTTTATGTATACAATATTCAATAATATTTTTTGTAATCAAAATATTATTTATATTAAATTATATTTTTTTATGTGTTAATTTAAACTAACTATTTTAATATTATTAAAAACAGAAATGAAAAACAATAACGATTATGATAACATTAAATTAAAAAATTGGAAAAAGACGTTGTTTTTCGCAATTTAGCAAGGCAAGGTAAAAATGTTCTCGCGTAGTCACTGCAATTGTGTGTAGACTGGTTTTAGTTTTATTGTCACGGTGCACTTTTATTTTCCCACCCTTAACCTTAGTAACATTTGACTACCAGTTTTATAATGAATACGCATATTTGTCTTTCAACTACCCACTTATTGCAAGTTAAGCGAAAATATTAATGATTTAGAAATTTTATGTTTGAAGAATTTGTCTGTCTATAGTTCTTTACAATAATGTAAGAAATACTCATTATTGAATAGATTCTAAATTGAAAGCAAAACAATAATACGACGCAGGATTTGAACTCGCATCTTGTTCGCCTTAGCCTTAAACACGAACCACGAGACCAGATCTACTTGACAGTAATCGTTAAAATAAGCTATTTGTTGCAATGACACTAAATATATTACAATACTCTTATAAACTTTTAGTCTTACAGCATAAAAATCAAAATCGCATAGCAAATAGTTATAAATATCCTAACGCTAACGTTTTAAAAATCAAATTTGCGTATCTGTATTATTATTGTATTTGTTCATCGAGTAGCGCCAGTCTGATAAACTCATACAAATAAAATAATACTTAATGTTTTAGGCGAATGGTTGAAATAAGTTGGTTTTTAGGGTGGGTCAGGTAACAGCCATTACCGACTGTACTTACTAAGTTTATCTTGGACATCACAGGCAACGGTAGGAAAACAAGCATCGTCAGGAAACCTGACCTTATATAGTTAATGTAAGTCTAAAGTAGCCAGCCAAGTCAGAGGCCGGTGGTGCTCCAAGAGGCGGCTTAATTAACTCTAACACCAGAGATAGCCACATCCTCACACGAAAAGAAGATTACTAAAATTATTCCACTCCCACTTTATCCCGAAAAAAATCCATGGTTCTCGTATGATCTACAACGGGAGCGTAGCCAAGGGATAACGCTCTTATACTCGTAACCTAAATAAGCTTTTGTTAGATATCACCGTTATTTTATTTTCAATAAATATTGTAGGTTGCGGTAGGTTGGATATTAATACATCACATCTCTTTGATGTTTCATTTAGCTGAAGAAAATATTTAAGAAATGCTGTTATTTGATTTAACAAAGCCTTTTTTATTCAATTCTCTAAACTTGATCAGACTTTTCGGTACTAGGGGTTAATGGCATCTGAATTGGAGAAAAAAAAGTTATTTCAAGTTATAGCTTCTAAATGGAAAATACGATTCTCAATATTCTCATTAATAACAAGATAATGAATGGAGATTGTCTTTAGGAGTCAATAACACCTAGGTACTAATCAGACGCATTCTCCAGAGGGCCAGTGTTATGATCTGTTGCCACAACGTTTGCAAGTGGTAAGTTTGTACCGTCGCATATTACATCCAACTCGACCTCAGTCGAAGTAGGAGATACTGGGAATATCGTATTATGTTTGGTGACTTGATCTTATTATGTAAAACAACTTCAATACAATATAACATTACGTGACGTTTTACAATAATTTTATAATGAACTAGCTGTTACCCACGGCTTCGCTGACGTGGACCTCCCCACAGGACCCGTTCTTGGAATTAAAAAAATAGCCTATGTCACTCAGGAATAATGTAGCTTTCAATTGGTGAAAGATTTTTTTAAATCGGTCCAGTAGTTTCGGAGCCTATTCGGTACAAACAAACAAAAATAACTTTCCTCTTTATAATATTAGTATAGATTATGTTCATACTTCCAACTCGCAATAATTCAGAATTACAAGTTTTTCATTTCTATGGACGACTGCTATAAATGGTTGCATGTGTTCAGTTTTTTAAAACTCTTTGCAATTTATTTCTTCAGTTTGTTTTAGTGTTATGATGACTAAGAATTCTACTTATAAAAAGGCAAACAAAAACAGGATGATAGAATGAATCAGCTGCTAACTCAAAAGTGTCACATTGGGAAAATCCCAAACTTTTAGTAAACACATGATAAAAAAGACAGAGAAATTATTGAATACTAGCTTTTGTCAGCGTCATCTCCCGCGTAAAAAGTGTTTTATCATCCCAAGGGAACATTATACCAGGATAAAATGTAGCTTATATGCTATTCCAGACTATAATCTATCTCTGTGCCGAATTTCATCCAGATCCGTTAAGCCGTTCTGGCATGATTGAGTAACAAACATACATCTATCCAAACTTTCGCATTAGTAAGATATAGTAAGATTTCGCAGGCAAAGTCGGATGACATCAGCGTGAAGTTTGCTGCAGATGTACCGTAATATAACAAATGAAGGAAAACCTCGCGGTAGTATAATTAGAAAGCTTTAATTATATTCGAATCGGGCTAATAATAACTGAACCAGAACTTTTCCTAACAGCTGTTTGTTCTTAAAATTTTCCAACGGTAGTGTCCGCACCGCGTCACGGTCTCGTCAAAATATTATCAGTTCCTTGAAATTTAATAGTATCGCAATATAATAAACAAGCCTTATTATCCGTCTGTTGAAAGTCAGCAACGCGGGTCTTTGACCAGCATCTGTAATAATGTGAATATTGTAATAATTATTATAAATCCAATCAAAGGATGAATACAAAGCGTTGTTCTCTTGTTTAACCATTGTTTTAGGTGTTTGTTTTGTTATGTATTTACGCTTCACTGTTTATTGTTTTTACTTAAAAGGCAATTGTAGGCTTATATTTTCTATGTTTTGGGTGTAACGTGGTTCGTTCAACGCAAATATAATTCTATTGTTTATTTTTTTTTAACTTGCTCTTAATTTTACTTTCTTATTCAATTGATTTTAAGCGTGTCGAAAACTCGTGACCGAAGTCCACACTCAATCATGCTCAAGTAGTCAACTGTTGCATGGCCACTCCTGGCAGACACTGCAGCTCCATATCACAATTCAGACTTAAACTAAAATAACTAGATTGCGTAAAAGTATTGGCATTGATCTTCGGAAACTGACGAGAAATAATATTTGCACACCTAACTATTATTATTTGTTTTTATGCATTTGATATTACTTTGATTATTTATTTTAGCTCGCCCTAGGCAATTAATTCTGGCAATTAAATATAATTACCATTGATGTAGAGAAACTATAAGTACCATTGAAGTAAATAAACTTTGCGGGAGTAATTCTGGAAAATATTATTAGCAGTGAGTTTTAAGACATCGTAAACTGCTTAGGTGGCGCCAGAATTATCACTTGACGTGTTCGTGATCAGCAAGTGGCTGACACTCCTCAGACAGACCACGTCCGGTTGTACGAGTACTTCAACACCTCGGCTTTCAACTACATTAAAAAGTAAGCAGACTTCATAAACAGATCCAAATAAAATATAACATTTCTGTAATCATATTTGATTTTATTATAAACCAGAGTATGTGTTATGATTTCTTCTCAATCGATACCTTAGATCATAAGATGTGCCAGACCCAGAATTAAAGACGTTTTTGAAATGTATAGCCAAAACAAGTTTTCATCAAACGATCAAAGAGTCTTTATCAACAAAATCATCGAAGATAATAACAGAAAAATGTTATAATTGCACTCTTAAAACGGTAAATATAATGTGAAAAGCAAATAAACTCTGGTAAACAAATGGATTGAAAAATAATGGATGGGTTTTTTAACCATATCCTTTAGTAAAGTTACCTATTTTAATGCTTTAACCTTTATCCTGACCTTAATTGTAGTTACAAGAGACCTATCGTATTATAATCACCACAAAAGGGTGACCACAAACAATTATTCAATAATAAAGGCACATAATACCGACCATTATGTAGCCCTATTATTACATATATAAAAGGTTTTATTGTGTTACTATATAATACTGAAGTTTTAACTTTCAATGGCTTATGTTTGTAAGAAAATTTTCTCGGCAATCATACCTTTTAGAAAGTAGTAACTACCCATTATGAAAGAGAATCTTTTGAATTAACTTAAACTATGACCTCTTAACACATAAGTCATTTTAAAAAAAACATATAATCTCTATTACGTTACATTGAGATAATCTGCCTTTGAACAATTAATTTGTTGTTGTTACTGTGAAAATGTACTCCCATCTCTCGAAAATAATTTCTAGAGGTATGAAAATATATTTCGAGCATCTCTACAAGTACTTATTGTTATTCCATACTCTCTTCGGGTATAAAATTACCTGTGTCTACAGCGCCTATCAAATTCAACTTAATCGATCACATTATTCGAGAAC
The DNA here is from genome assembly GCA_947562075.1 of Orthosia gracilis. Classification (NCBI taxonomy): domain Eukaryota; kingdom Metazoa; phylum Arthropoda; class Insecta; order Lepidoptera; family Noctuidae; genus Orthosia; species Orthosia gracilis. Next base: position 32,422,984 of record OX387267.1, on the reverse strand, counting down.
GCGACTACGAACTAACGATACTAATTAAAATTCGATTAGTGTCAGTGAGATACACAGATAAACACGAGAACGTTGACCCTACGAAATTTTCGTTTATAAATCTTGCACTGAAGTGTACGACCCAGGGCTTTCCACTGTGTGCCGACTGTCGAGTCGGTGCACGGACAAGGGGCTTTTTGCGGGAAAATACGAGTACAACCCACGGATTTCAGATTAGCGATCAATCAGCCACGTCAGGACATCGGCTTACAAAAAAATCACAGAAAAACGTGCGCAGAAAAGCAATTAATACAAATTGTCTTCACCTTTGATTTTCGTCTCTATAAATTACCAGTTACCACGAAGTATTTTTCCTAGCCTTGTGTGTTTATGAAGCAAGTTTCGTCTCACGATTTCAAAGGCAATATAAAATTTATCGTGTTTACTCAACAAATAAATGCACTTTTATCATCAGCTAGTCTGAAATAAAAGTTTAAAATAATCAAGGCAAGTGTTTGCTTCCAGCCTTCTGTGCTGACCTAGAGATGTCAAAGTGTGTGTGATTAGTTTGAATTTGATATAATACGCATTAGAGATTATCTAAAGGGATAACCAGATCGCATGGCCTTAAAATGGAAATGATAAACACTTCCTGGCGCCGACCCTGGCTCATGATCGGAATGACGACTCGAGTAGTGCCCATGATGAGGTCAATGATACATTACTCGGTTTAGTTACGATAAATAGTTGAGCGACGATGTTTTAATGGTTATTTTAGTCTGACCTATACGTATTAGGCTGATTATATTCTATCTCGTTAGCAAATTGGTTACGGTAATATTCCAGGAAAATGCGAGTGGCAATATTATACAGCCAGATGTAGACATTATTGAAATAGAACTTTCCCAACGGTGGATAGGGACACCTTTATATCAAGAAAATTACGAACCTGACAAAAACATATAACAACAACGTGGCCTCGTGTCGAGATACGTGCTCATGGACAATAAGAGGCGGTTGAAAAAAGGCCCTTTCTTTTACATTTATCTTTTTAACCTTTTCTGGCCGAATCTGTTGCAATCATAATAAAACAAGCCAAATACTCTACTATACAAAGGAACTGTTCATAAGCTTGCTAAAGTGCTTGCAAATGGTCTGCATCTGACACTGAGTCTGTCTGGAAAATTGCGGCTTTGCACTCAAGCATTTTATTTTTAGTAAAAAAATATAGGTTTTAAATCGAATTGAAAAGTCTGTTTTTTACGTAAAAGTTTACTAAAAATTCTTGCAACTGCAGCTGTTCTTCTTTTTCATCGTGTGGATGATTCCATTTACAGTTTTTAATTTAAGTGTTGTGCTTCGACATGAACTCAGCCAGGTAACAGCTGGCATTCAGTAACGCAGATTCCAGCTGGCCAATCTTCTCAACAAGATGATTTTCCAAAGGCCACTACCAGAGCCAATACAATCTGCAACTATTTGCAGCATGTGTTAAATGAAAGCCTTACTAAAGGCCCTGTTCATATCTGGCGAATGCGGCACGAATGCGCCGCTAGCGTCCTGCTCGCGAGCTGCTCGTGCACTGCACGCGTGCAGTTACTGCAATTGCTAGTTGCGCCACTTTAGCGCAACTCACGCTAGGGTTGCACACGTATCGTATTAATTTACGAATAACAAACCATATTTTAAGCAAAATAAGAATAAAACTGTATAGTCTGCTCAACACAAAAATATTTTGAAATTGCTTTTATGTACAAGTTATAATTAAAAACAACATCTAATACTCTGCAAAATCTGCTCAGAGTTAGCAGAATTCTCGTCGGCAACTAGTTATGCAATCATCCGTTATTGCCCTGTTACCCAACAGAACGGAGCCTTCTCGGTAGCCCGTCGCTTTCCTAATGAAATCCTGACGAAGTCACATGATTTCATGTTCACGTAATAATGGAAGCGAGATACAGTAACATTATATGATTGTTCTCTTTGAAAATTACACAAGAAGCTATCTACTTAACTACTGGTTTTCAAAGTAATGTTAGACTGTTAGACATCTTCTTCGTTCCAAAAATATTTAATAAACGAATTGCTATGCTGATGGGTCTACTGCAGACGACGCCATTTTTGTATTTTTTTTTTATCCACGCTGCCCTCCCGTGTCGCTTATGGCGGGAACACGAGCACGCGTTTGCACCCACCGCGTACCCGCCGCGGCCGTCCGTCACCGGACTCTCCTGCGGGGTGTACCCCCCATCACTGGCGCACAGGCACACATTGCACGCCGTGAGTACCATAGGGGCCAAACCAGCACATGGACGCCAGACGACCCCGTGTATGGCACCCTTGATAGCCCTGGTTGGTCAGTGGCCCAACCACCTACCGCTTTTCGGCCGCAGGGGATAGGTACCTCCCCTACATACGACATCGCGGCCCGCCTCAGTTGCGATGTCGCCTCTGTTACCAAGTGGCACTGCATCCTACCTGTTGGCCGCTACGTCGTCGGCTTCGTTGTAATTTTTGCCAAAGGAATTTACCATCGGGTGCCGCGCATCATGTGATAGAATGGCCTATTTTTATCAAAGTACTTACTAGTGTAAGGATTTCTAAATGATAATTCCTTATTACTAACAGTAGGTTTAAAGTTGTTAATGATGGATGACTGATGGAAAACATAAGTATATAGGTAGATACACTTGGTTGGTATCTCTCATAATTAAAACAGAAAATCTTTTTTACATTTTGTCGAAATTATGATTCAATACATATATATATTCAGAATGCAACCGTAGCCCTGAACAATTTGCATGCTATGAGCAATCCTATTTATTTCCCAAGTTTAAATAAACATGGATTCCAAATGCAAACCCAAACACTACATGCCTATGTCAAATATTTTGATAATAAATGGACGTAAGATTTGAGCGGATGTTAATACTGTTAGTAGACATAAGTAAACAATGCGGAATGTTGACCGAATTTCCTCGAAGTGCACTTCTAAGTGAACATTCATCATTCTGGCAAAGCATTCAGTTGGTGCTACGGTCATTCATAACCGAAAATAACTTAGACAAAGGGATGCACCGAACATGCTTAGCAGTTATATCTACAGTGTCCAGGTACAATGAACCTCCCTGGGGTGGTCACGACGTGCATTGTGATCTGGTGCGCCGGTGATGGGGGTTATTTCCCAGAGAAAGGTCCGTTGACAGACAGTCGCGCCGGGTTCACGGATGAGTACTAACGCGTGCCCGTGTTCCTATCACATGCGGCACAGAAGAATACCGTGGAGTTTTAGTAGGTTGAAGTCACACACACACATAACTGCGCTATCTCACCGTGGCAGCGTATGAGCATTTCTCCAGGCAAAAAAAACGGTACAATCAACCAAAAAATTTACCTTTTGAGAGAATAATGTCTCATCATATTCGTGCCCTTTAGCTCAAATGTATTTGGGATCTATCTATATTTGCTATCATCTAAATATTTACTCAAGATATTAACATTTTTCACAAAATCCATTCATCCTTTCTTTGGTCCTTACTCTACTCTTCTAACTATTCACATTCAGGCCCAAAATTTCCCTCACAACATTTTCTTCATTCCTTCGCATCATATGCTTATACCACAGCCGATTTCCATACAACCCGGTGTCTGCAGTGTGTGTCAGTGGTCTTCAGCGCCACTTTCAGATGTTCTCTTACATAGGTAGTCATTTCTTATCGTATCCATTCGCGTAACACCGCACCTTAACTCTTTACAGAGAAGAACTTTAAAAAATGTAACTATAGTATATAATAATAATAATGATGATGATGATTGGGGACTCCCTTTTCAGCAACTAAGACTCTTGTTCGGTCCGTTGTCTGGGTTCTAGCTAACAAAGCCTAGCTCCGCCCAAAAGCACAGAAGCTTTCTGGGAGCTTCAAAAGCTTCGCGGATGTTCCGAGGATTTCTTCACGTTGAGAAGCCCCGGCCTCTCATTCCAGGATAATGTGGGCGGCTGATTCCTCTTTGCCAAGGTAGCCCTTGCCGTCTGTCTCTGGCGGCTATATTCCAAAGATGTTTGGTAAGGAGGTTATGGCCGTTAATTTTTCTTATGATTATTCTAAGGTTATTTCTACTCAGGCTGAGATTTTTTTGGTTAATCGTGGGTATACATTCGGTATAGCTATATGGTCACGCACGGGCAACAGACTTTAAACTTTACTGTCTTTACAGAGCCCATGACCATCTGTTGTTATGAAGTAAGTCGATCGTTGGCGAATCCACGTACGTATCTGTAAGAAAGGCAGGAGGAGAAATGGGTACGGGCCTAGCACTATCAAATCGGAGGCTTTCTTCGCAAGTTCTTCTGCGGCATCATTGTCTAAGGATCCACTATGCCCTTTAGGATATGCCCTGGAGGGTAATACGATAAGAGGTAAATAATAATTTTCACCACGCTGCCATTATGTACTAATGGTAATGTGGTGAAAAGCTAGAACGCAGATCGATCTTGAAGATTGCAATGTTGATTATTGACAACGAGATTCAATCGTGGCTTGGTAAACAACTCGTTAAGTCTGCCTTGACTGTCAAAGACCTTGACTATAAAAAGTGATATAAGTAACTGCAACTACGTACTGCTGATTTTATAAATACTCGTCGTCTAAGCTTTTAAGAAGTTCCATGACATAAAAATAGTGGGTAATCAATGCAAGGCAATAAAAAAGCTTATAAATAAATAATATTCTATTTAACGATAAACTAAATAATAATAAATTTCGTTAGTAGAAAGTTAAAATGGCGTTGGGCAGGAGATATGTTACGGGATACGAAAGGAAAGTGGACCAAAATAATAACTGAGTGGTACCCTAGGTGCGATAAAAGATATAAAGGGAGACAGTGTAAGCTTTGGAAAGACGACTTCAGGCAAATGGCGGGCCCTAAGTGGATCCGAATAGCTAGAGATGGAGCTGCTTGGAAGTCCTTGGAGGAGGCCTTTGTCGAGAGACAAGCTGCTACAGAAAACTAAACCGATTACCGATATACTATAAAGACCATAATTAGGTGTAACAAGTATTAATGTAAAAATAGTGATTAGTATAACATGTAAGAATAAGATTGTAAAGAGTAACAGTAATAAAGGCTTATTTTTTTTTTTTTTATATATATAATAATAAAGTTCTTGGATATTTCTTTAACACGTAAAGTTACATTATTTATAGCGTTACTTACCGAATTCATAGTTAACACATCCCTCTACAAATAAATTAAACTTTATAATAAAATTAGACTTGCAGTTACCTAACTTCTTGAACTGCATTGTGAGCTCAAATAGCCCGTTTAATTTCTCAGTTCTGTAATTAATTGACGAAGTAATTGACCGGGCAGTCCTAAGGCTTTGATAAACGATAACCCCTGTTAATAGACTGTCCTCGATTGCAGAGCAAACTTTTCGATATTTACATTTTATTGCGCAACGTAACTTTTAGTTACTTTGAGAGAAGCCACACAAGTTTTTGTTATGAAAGAAGATAATAATTTCTATAACATTATATTTTTTGTGTTAAAAACTGTTCCGTAATCATTTTCGGTATCTTGAAATTGCGAAATTGTTTCTTAATAATGGGCTTTTCTTTCACTGGTAGATTTTGTTTATATAATTCGTCCTACGTCTATTTAAATTGAGTGATAATGGTCCTGCGTTTATGGTCAAATGTATTATTCAAAACGTAATTTGGTAACAACTCTTCGTTGAAATATTTGAACTTAACATAGTTCTCTAGTTCAGTTTAATGACAGATGTTTGTGGTTTGCAAAGTTCAACGACTAGTGATATATTGAACTGTGTATTGTGTAAGTATTCGATATTGAATTACATACAATGTATTCAAAAACAAACCATAAAAGTATTAACACTAATATTTAATAGTAATTGACCCGATTTTGATAGTTATTACATTTTTATTCTTATTCAAAGAATTTGGACCAAATAAATAGTTGTAGCGTGTGTAACTTCAACATTAGTGTACTATATTGATATACTAGCATAATAAATTAATAATAACGCAAACACACGAGGCAGAATTACAGCAATTTATTTACCTTTCATGAATAAGAGAAATTAGGCCACCATAGAAATTGAGGATAATGACAAAAATTACCCAGTTACCGTAGCAGTACATTTTTAACAAAACATTTATTGAGAATGTTGTGAAACTCGTGTAGATATCAATAAATTATTATGAAACTCGTGTAAGTTTCAATAATATTTGTGTTGCTTGCTAGCTCTAATTTGGTACACGTGTTTTCTTAACGAATGTATATACCTACTTATTTTCACACCCTGATTCATTACAACAACCGCATACGATTGCAGACGTAGTGAAGCAGAAAAATACTCGTATATTGTCACTAGCTGTCCCACGCGGCTTCGCTCCCGTCAACTGGCTACCTACCTACCCATCTACCCTACCTACCCTACCCTACCCTACCTACCCTACATACATGATTGTTGCGTAACTTAAACCGTTTATGCAGCGCACGCAACGGAAGCTCTCAAAAAGGAACAATTTTGCCCGTTTTTGCAACATTTTTCTATCATTTATACTCCGCTCCTATTGGTAGTAGCGAGATGTTATATAGGCTATAACCTTCCTCAATAAATGGACTATCCAACACAAAAATAATTTCAATTCGAACCAGTAGTTCCTGAGATTGGCGCGTTCAAACAAACAAACTCTTCAGCTTTATAATATTAGTATAGATTTCACTCTGTAGTAATTTATTGCTAATATAAAACACACTTAAATACGCACATCCTCTAGTTATAAGCCTAATGTATCTTATTCTAAGTACGTAGACTAGTCGCCTAGGCGTCTATGTTTGAGAGTTTCCGAACATTAATCTTCGTGTTGTCAATGCTACATCTACGCTATTTTCATAGACAAGGTGATCTCTACTTCAACCTGCTTTCCGCCAGTTTTAATGGCGACATTCTAACATTACTAAATACTCGGGCCAAGGTCGATTTTCGCGTAACATAATCAATTTTGCAGTTACACAAGGGCAATTCTGTTTATTCTAAGATTCTTCCGAGTTCCGCCTGCCGGAAAAATGTTGTCGGTGGAACTTGTAGCTAGGTAAATCATTAATGCAGTATTTCTGTTTAAAAACATGTTGTGATCGCCACAGTTTGATTTGTAAATCCAATAGAAGTCATTAACATCGAGACGGTAAACAAAACATGTTTTTTGTCCAAATATTCTTCAAAAATGCTTTTGAAGGCATATCGAGTACCCAACAACTGAACGTTAATTTTCGGGTTAAAAGGTGGGAATGTATTACAAAAATGTATTTCCATTGTCATATGGAAATGTAATCAAAACTCGAGATACAAATGTAGGAGGAATCTACCAGATTGAGACAGCCCAAAAGTTAAATAGAGCGGAAATTAAGAATGGGGAAAAAGGTCGCATGTGTTTTGCTTCAGATAACATTGTTTCATTAGTTAAATAAAAATGTCCTTGATGTGTAGTCAGCTGAGCTTCCTCATTAGCAGGATCTTCGCGGAAGCTCGCAAGTATATTATCGATGAAATAATGACGAGCATCCAGCGGATGTGATGAAATAATTGAGTCTTAGATCAAACAAATAAATAAAATCATATCTGTCCCTAGCTTTGTTGTTTCACCTGCCACGAACATTTTTGTTTGTTTGTCTGTAGGTGTCAATGACGTTATCACTTTAGTTTTATTTCAAAATTAGAAACATGGACTTTCATCCAAGCTTAATTCGTCCATGCTTCAGTGCAAACATTTTATCAGATGATAATGCTGTTAAAAGTACTCCACGTGGACAGTTGTGATAAGGGCGAGACACTCAGACATAGGATAACACTGATAGTGCTCCAGTGTAAGCCAGGATTTAGCCACGACACTCATCCATCATTGTTTTGCACATAATAAATATACTGCAAAAACTATCTGCAATATAATGCACTAAACAAAACAATAACAAACTCTAAAACGTCATCGATTTTTAAAACGGCTATTAAGAATCCCTGAACGGCGAGTCGACGAAAACAGCTCGTCTGAAAACAAACAATGCTGAACTTAATGAAAACAAATGAGAATATTTTATTACTGATGGAATAGAAAATCAGTTTGTCGAGTTAAATTATTGAAAAGGGCTTATAACACAATAAGCCAACGACGATACGATAAAGTAACTATAAGGGAAACAATTGGTCATATTGTCAGTCACGTGAAAACAGCATTCAAGGTTTTTCTCCTAAATCCTGCAAACGAACTGAAAGGGATGCCAGACATGGCAGACACTCGTAATGTATCACGTGCCAACATTGTGGCGGCTGACGGAAAATTCGGCTGATAAGCCGCTTAACAACTGCAACATCTAAAATCTCTGCTAGTTCTACCAAACTGGATCCGATTCAGTTCACAAAATTTTTAATTCATTTTAATTTGTGAATGTTGACGTTATTATCAAAGTATGACGGTTAGTAATCATAAACAAAGAACATTTTCTCTTAAATTGTAAATGATTTATAGGAATATCTTGTTTATACAACACAGCTGATATTCGAGAATCGAACTTTGAAGTCATGAAATTCTGCAAATAAATAATGCGTGTTCCGCATTGTTCTGTATTTGCGTATGTATTTTGTTTCACTAAAATCATAAAATTGGTACCGAAAATATACAATAGACATTCATTTTCAAACGGAATGCTTGGTGTAGGAGTTATAACTTCCAAATATTCAAATACTAGCTGCCGCCCGCGTGTTGTTAGTACTTTCCCCAATATCTCTGTAAATTATAGCCTACTAGCTGTTGCCCGCGACTTCGTCTGCGTAGCATTAGTACTTCGAATACCCTATTTTTATAACACACAATAATATTGTAGGTGTGTGTGCCGCCTTTCTTGAGAAATTATAAGTCTACCTTACAAACTTCCAGCCCCTTAAGGATAATTTTAGGGATAAAAAATATCCTATGTTCTTTCCAGGGTGTCATACTATCTCCATACCAAATTTCATCTTAATCGGTTCAGCGGTTTAAGCGTGAAAAGGTAACAGACAGACAGACAAACTAAGTTACTTTGCATTTATAATTTCACAGTATGGAAGTGTTATTCGGGTGTGTAAGCTACATAACTGTAAAGTATCTTCAAAATCCGGTAAGCAGTTTTGGCGTGAAAGAGTTACAAACGTCCATCCATCCTCCAAGTTTTCGCATTAATATTTTTTTCGTTGTAGGATTTAGGAGTGCTTGCAGTGATCTCATAAAGACACGTCCTCTGACAACTAACCTTTTCGTTAAACTTCGAAATAAACAGTTTTTGCTCGATGTTTGTGAACTGGATGCTTCTGTCGCCTGTTGGCAGTATCAAGTAACCTGCCAGATAGTGGTTGTAAAAGTTTCCATGCCCGTGAAGAGACGGCCTAACAATAACTTTCCCGGTGCTGATGTGTTCCGGCAGCTGAATAGGAGCGCCGAGTAGTTCCACAAGGCCGGTGGCGACTAAATACAGGTGTTGCATATATGCATACCTCACTGTAACTACTACTGGAAAAACCCTCATTAATCAGTTTGAAATATTCGCATCATAATCATCATTTCAGCCGAAAGACGTCCACTGCTGAACATAAATATCCGCATAATATACTATGATTATTAATGAGTATATTATAGAACTTTTTGATGATATTGAAACGCTTAAAATATTTGGCATCTATCAGAATTTTCTTGCTTCTGAAAATTGCTAAATATTTAGCTCTGGTAATGGTTCTAATTTACTGTTTGAAATTGAGATTATTTATACTTCGACTATGAATTTCAAGCGCTCAGATTCAGATTCATGTTTTTATCTTCACAAAGAGCTTTGGTCTGATTAATTGGCGCTCTGAGCTTATTTATCGATATTCCCATATATTACTTTGTTCTGACCTTCTGTTGTACCCACTGTGCTATATAAAAGGATTTAATCGTGCCCTTAGTATTAGTAATATGCGCACTAAGATACCTATACTTAGATATTTACGTGAAATATTCTGAAAACCCAGCTGCGGTCAAGCAATGTAACTAGATTCTACTTCTTTTGGCTATACATCTATTTAAAATGACACAGGGAAAGTGATTTGCACTGAACAACGGATGACAGTAACGTGTAACGTTCTAGAACATTCAACGGCTCTTGTGTTGTCTATATCAATATTTTGTGTCAAGGCGGGAACACACTTACAACAAACATTACATAGACTATGTATATATTGTATATATAAATTAGGCAGGTATAGGCACATGTAGGTATGCTCTAACAAATTTAAAAAGCTCAAACTGAAATCTAAACAACTCTTTACTTCACATTGCCAGACAGGCAGACGACAATCGTTTCGCAAACAAAAGCTTTTAAATGCTCACGTGGTTTATATAATCGACTAAACAGTTGTATCTTAATAACCAATTATCTACTCCCACGTTTCCTCTGTTTCAAGATTGCAGCCGATGGCACGTGCTTAACTTGTAGACATTCGGTCAGTATTGTGTAGCCCAACATTGCCAAAGCCGAACCAAATTCATGTCGCAGAAATAAAACGTGACGAGTACCAGAATGGCGCATGAAAGCAATCAACGTGAGGGCGAAAGACGTTCCCATTCTTTGTCGGATATCTTTGTCCAGTACTACTACCAAGGTTTACACGAGTAAAATTAAAAAAAAAAAACCGACTCATTTTTATTTGAAGCTGCATCATTTAACTAGTAGTAGACATGCTTCGATCGATAATCTATTAATTATGACACGATATCTAGTGCAAACACCCCGATTCAAACAGTAAAACGCCTATAACTTTCGACCGGCTGTACCGATTTTCATCAAACTTAACTGAATACACTATAGATAAAGTTACTTTTCAAACAACAAAAAAAACGAAGTCAAAATCGGTTCATCCGTTTAGGAGCTTTGATGCCACAGACAGATACACAAATACACAAACACACAGGTACACACGTCAAACTTATAGACCCTCTTTTTACGTCTGGGGTTAAAAATATGCGATTCAATAAATAAAGCGGTATTTTTGTAAAACTTTTGTTTTTCGTGTTAGAATAATGGGGATGTGAACTGCCATTTTTTCACGATAGGTGGCGCATCGTCGCTATGGCTATTAAAAGCTATCAAATACCTATTATTACCTATTCTGTAACCTATCATTCAGTAAATTTTAATTTTCTTGAAATATGTCTTTGTGTGCTATCCCAGGATGTACCAACCCCGGTGTTTATTTTTTCCCAAAGATGCAATTCTAAAAAAAACAGGGAAACGGCTATACATATTCATAGGTTAAGTTATGTTCCTGTAAAAGTAACTCTGATTATGTTCCTTGGTAATCTTCGGCGATATAGTGGAGCTATTAACGTATTGATATAGTTATACGGCAGCAATGTCATTTGCTTGGCCTTCAGGAGCTTGAGGGCTTTGATTGCTGAAAATAAAATAAAACTTCTCATCGAGAACGTAAAAAATACCAACATATTAAAGTAATGTTCTCTCATTTTTTGTAAATTTTCCTACCATGAGTCAAGTAAGAAATAACTCGTTACAACTAAAAAAATACCTAAATCTAGAACATATCACCAATGAAAAATATTTTACTATGTAAAAGTCTGCCTCAGAATAAGATCTGTTTTCTCTCCAATTATCCTTGCTCCTCATTTCTTTAGTTCGTCTTTCAATTCCTTAAGCTGCCAGGGACAATACATCTTATCAATAACGATGGTAGACCGGTTTAAACACAAAAAATAACAAAAAAACGTGATGTAAACAAAGCAAAAATGATTTGACAGCAGCCATTGCGCCGCCAGCGACACCTGTGCTCAGCTTTGCGTTCACATCCCCATTGATTAGTTGGTGCTCGCGTAGCTATATTTTTCATGTATTCTTTGTTGTATCATCAAATTTATTTGCTCAATTTAATTTCTTCCCATTCCTTATTAAATTGATTGATTGCGTAACCCTATGTTATGACTGTATAATATTAATATTTACAACTTGTCCTCCCATATCTAATCAAACATTTTTCACAAGCGTTAGAAAGATAAATAGATAGTGTTTCTTCTTAACTTCCGACAAGAGCAGGAAGTATGGTGAAAATAAATAAACGATTAAAATCCTTCGCTTTTCCGATACTAAGACGTGGATTAATTTACGCCCTGTTTTAATTTCAAGGCGTCCATGTTCGTGAAAACTAGCCTCGTGATAAAATAACATTTTCGCAATTTCGCAACACATCTTCATATTCTGTTGTCGAAAGGAAGAACATTGAGAATTGATATGTCGTGTGTCTAATTTCAATGTTATTTGATTAGATTCGGTTGATATATCAAAACAATTGTGTGAATAAAGACAGTAGAATTTCTGAAGTTATGAATGAATATGAGCGTAGAGCTGCGTACAAGGTTCCTGGTGATGGATCGAGGTCGGTTCTCCGGGGTAAATGAAGATTATAAACAAGAAATATTGCTTCGTTATACGCGACATAATAATTTGTTAACACTACATCAAACGGTCCGTTGTGCTGTCTCACCAATGACTAATTGAGCATTGAACCTTAACAATTTTTTATGTGACTTACAACAGGAATAACCCTTCATATCTCTATCGTTTGCAGCCATTCCAGTTCCAGAAACCTCGTTCAATGAGTGGTGGTCTATAAATATTAAAAACAAGTTTATTAGCCATGAAGTTGATTTCAATTGATCGTGGTGATTTACAGGTGTTTATTTTCAATGCTTAATATTCATAACAAATTCGAAATACTTAATCGGATAAACCTACATTTCAACATGTTCAATGTTGCGGATACACGGCAAATAATTATTTATTAGTACCCTACTTGAATAGATCTTTGTCATGCATAAACCGATTTCAAAACCTTATAAATATTCCATAAATGGAAGATTTCGCTAAGCTTAAAATAATCCGAATGAACCGAGCATAAATATTGTTGCAAAACAACCAGTGATATACCTTTGTTTGATGAATCTCGCAGTTGTTGACTCCGTCGTCTTGAATTATACCTGTGTGACTTATGCATATTTAAAATACTTATAATATTGCCCTGGTCATTGCGTTTGACGAGAGTAAGTATCCACCTTGAAGTGCTACGGTCTCGCATTGACACACATTTAGTTCGTTTGCCTTTTCACTTTTTATTAGTCGAGTGGCAGATTACACTTATGCTTTGACTAACACCTTCACGAGTCATTTTCCATGTCAACAGAGTGAGATATGCTTTCCTACTGCCGTATTGTAAAAACCGTAAAATGTGGAAATTGTGTAGGATGTTGACATATTTCGGACATAGAATGAAATAAATCACATAAAAGGTGTTATTATGAATGTGATTTATGGTGATCATTCTTTTAGACAGAGTTATAACGCCAATTAAACCGTTGTTGCTAGGCCAACAGGAACGTTGGTAAACGGCTCGTTTAAACATTATGTAACTCCGTGGCCGGGTGCCACCGCGGCTCGTGAATTTATCGCATCATAAACACGTAGCCTGACCATCCATGCCGTGGAGAAGTGCAACACAATACTTGAATGAAGCCAATGAACAGATCAAAGACTAAGCAACGCAGTACCGTCATGCCTTATTCATTAAAAACTATTTATAAATTTAACTAATGAAATGGTTTACTGATCCATAATGCTGATTTATTTGTAGAAATGTGAAGATTGAGCGAATGAGCCATCGTGATAAAATTATTTTGCTTCCTGTAAATGTTTTTGTTTATTGAGATATGACTTATATAAAGTGTTCGCAGAAAGACTGTATACAGATCCCATTCCAATTTTTTCAGAATGGGTATCGCGTTCAGTTTATTTCCAATCAAAAGTAAACATTTATTCATAGGAGTTAAAAATAGGCAGTTTATTCTTACTCTGATTTGCACGAGTGACAGTTTGGTACATCCGGAATCGAAAGATAGTCGGAATAATAAACATAATGAAGAATTGAAGACCAAACATCGAGATGATTTCAGGTTCATGCTTCAGTATCAAGTTACGAGCGTTCAAAAACAAAATTTTTGTTTAATTTATGTTCACGATCAACACAATTCAATTTTCTCTTTAGCACTTTTTGTTAAGATTCTGCCGCCTCAACATTTTGCAGAACCCCTAATGATAAAGTAAACACATTTCGAATCATTCTGCTGATGTCTAATCTACTATTCATTATGTCAGTCTGTAACCTCATTTTGTTTAATTTGATTACATAACACCCGCAGAGTGAACATTTTATGAATGGAATCTGGTGGAACATTTGTTTTATTTAAATAATAATATTTTCTTATTTTATAAAGACCTACATTTCGTTGAGATTATTTCTCTAACGTGGCGGTTAACAGTTATGTGGAACAACTGAAGTCTTTCAGAATACTGCAAGCTTGCGAATACAAGAATTAGGTCGACTGTGTTTTAAAAGTGTGTCCTATTTACAAATTATGTAATTTCAGACATTATGTGTGTTAAAGTGTTTACATTGGACGACTAATGTTTGACTTTTCTAACATGACTCACATTTGTAGGAAAATTACTCTGATTTCTGTGTAGCCGCTGCCCTTAGTAAAAATATTGACCTGAAAATAGCAGCTAATATTATAGTTACTATTAGAAGTAACTACTCTTGAAACAATAGTAACCATGATAACTGTAAGGTTGTGGTACGGAGCTTTCAATAGTTATCCAGGTGTCGTTGAACTGAAGAGTTAACAGACTACTGAAACTTTAATAGTAAACAATTATTACTTTAGTAATAAAGATCAACAGTCCCGGATTTAATTAAACATAAATACCAGTATCGTAGAAGTATATAGTGCTTACAATATTGTAAGATAGGGTAAAATCAGGATAGTTGCCCAAGGGTTATAGTTGCCCCGGGCTGGCGGACGCGGTAGCTCGCCGTCCGATAAGGACCAGGCCTGAGTCGACGCGTAGTGTTCCACGCGCGCCTCAAAGAGATGTCAACTAAAACTGACAGGATCTGATGTTTGATGTGTAATGTAAATATCCCGTTTCTCGACGAGGCATCTATCCAAAACGTAATTTACACGGATTATCGTGTCCCAAAATATAGAGGTCCGCAAAAATCTCTAATACTCTAACAATATTAAAGATAATGTTTTTATTTTTTTTTAATCTGTAGATAAAAAACCAAAGTACAGGCCAGTTTCACAAATAAAGTATTTGCTTTTTGTACTGAACGATATAGAATGATTTCAAAAAGTGTGGCAAATATCCGGTTTTTACCCTATAATAGGTAATAGCAATCCTCAGCAATCCGCAAAGTTTGACTTTGACGCGTGACGTATTGCGTAAATGGAAACCATTTTTATTTAAACTTTTTCTAAAAATAGTTATAAAGACTTACTCGTATTGATTCGCGAACTTCAATAAAGTTCCAGCCTTGAATTTTATTTGAGCTTGTGACTCAGTACTTAATGAGCTTTCCCTGTGGAACACAACGTGCCACTACAGTACATCACTAAATCACAACAGCATAAAAATAGTGTCTATGCTTAATATGCTTTATGCCTGTTTGTGACCATGACAATACTTTTCAACATGGTATTACATATTTTATGTATATGTTTGATGTAACAATGCTTGAGAGATCATTCAGCCTAAAGATGTTCACAGCCGAAGGATGTCCACTGCGGGTTACCTTTCGACTGAAATGATGATGTTTAGTTTATGTATTCTTCATGCACAAAAGTACAAAGGCGGATTTAATGCCTTAGGCATTCTCTACCAGTCAATCAAGGGTGGCGAAGAGACAAAATGGCAAGTGCATTATGTAAAGTGACAACAAAAATGAGAAAATTGATTTGAGTTGTTGTTTGCACGAAATGAGAGAGTTATGAGAATCACCCGAATCTCTTCAAAGTTAGAGTGAACAGGCTTCTTCTGGGTAAGCCCACTCCATCGTCGAGTTTGTCTCTGTCACCTCTGACCTAGACTAGAGTCAAGAGCAAACCCATCTCAAATAAAAAATAAGGTTTGCCCATATAAATGAAGCTTGACTTCGTATGTTCTACTGATGTAAAAAGGCCCACCTCTAATACATACTTATCCATTTAGTCAATTCATTATGCCTCAGTCCTAGAAAAGCGTCTAGGTCATTCCACCACCAAATTATCAAGCGTAAACAATACAAATTAAAAATAACTAAACGTAAATCAATAAAATACTCCTCTCATAATCTTCACACCTTCATGCTAAGAGACCTTAGAACGGGCATTAGGAAGTTCATAAAAATTTCAAAAGTTTATTTTAAACAACGCTATTGAGATTTAGTGCTCTCTTAAAACAACAATGGCCATGGGGGATATTTGTGAGACCAATAAACGCCATGGATTCTTTCAGAAGGACGCTTTATATACGAGCCTCCTACACTGGGATTAATGGCAGCCATTTAATCTGAGTAGCTTTGTCTTAATACTAATATTATTAATCCGAAAATAACTCCGTCTGACTGTCTGTCCGCTACCTTTTCACGATGAAACTTGCTACATGGGCCATAACCTGACCCGGACCCGGCCCTAACCCGGTAGTATACTCCTTTGCGATCATTTTCACGCGGACGAAGCCGCTGGCAGATGCTAGTTTTTCATAACATGCAGTTTTCTGCCGCGCCCTACGCGGAAGTGTAGTAAAAGGGTCAGCAGGGCTATTTCGACACTGCAGTCCACTCATAACAGTCGCATTTGAGTGTTGTTGCGGCTGGAAGCGTTACAACACTCAACAATCATGCAAAAGCAGCGTAAATTGTTATCCAGTTTTCTATTTCTTTGTTTTGCCGTACCTACCCACATTTTCAGAAATTTAATATAAACGTAAACATGCGATTTCCAAGTTCGAAGTTAGGTAAGCAAACATAAATATACTTTGAAGGTCAGTCTCTCCCAATAAAACACAACTAAAGATAGGTACTTATTGCGTACAAATCAATGTATAGGTTTTCCCCCTGTTTGTGTTTTTCCATGAAATTGTCTCAACATAAATTGTATCCAACGCCTAATAACAGTAGCTATAAATATTATCAAGACGTTTAAGTCCCATGTGATAGGAGACGAACATATGACCATCAACCAGGCACAGGTCCAGACTCCAGGTCCACTGAGAAATTCCAGATGGAAAAACCCAATAATACTCTACCCGACTATTGAATCGAACCCAGGACATCATGGTCAGTAGTAGCGTTTTCGAATTTTACATTATACAAGTACCTGGGCGACCGAGCTCAGATCAGGTGAAAATAGAGAAAACGACGTTTTCTGAAAGTGAAACCTAGCTAGATCGATTTATCGCCCCCGAAACTCCAACTCCACCCCCTGCGTACTAAATTTCATGAAAATCGTTGGAGCCATTTCTGAGATTCAGATTATATGCAATAATTGCTCGTTTAAAGGTATTAGATTAATGTGTCTGCAAAACACGTATAGTTGTTATACATGTCCAGGTACAAAACACTGATTAGAATTTAATTAGAAAATCCTTCTCTGCTGTTTTCGTAACATAACATACACAGGTTGGGCCAAAAATCGTGGTCCAAATGAAACAAGGTGATTCTTGGGGCTATTTTATTAAGTCAAAAAAAGTAACAAAAATAAAACCTGTCCTTTTTTCGTCCTTGTAACCCTATATCGTTCGATCCACGTTTTTTCTCACCATTTATATGCAAACAAATCAGAAACATCATCAAGTATGGTTATGATGAGGACTTCTTAATGAAGATTCATAATTTACCGAATCCTATTTAAATCAATATCTCATTCAAAAAAAATTGTTCCTTAGGTCAAAAGTTTTGTTGTCATTGATATTTTTTCTCGTCATACGAGTATTGCCGTGCAGATAAACTAAGTACCTCTCGTGGTAAAAGATCTATTCGGATTAACGATGAAATATAAATATACAGGGTGAAAGGGCGGCAATAAAAGGAATTTAATACGATAAGCACGAACCTTTGGATAACATTGTATAATATAAAATGGCTCATAAATGTAAGAGGTATATTAAGTTCTATAAAATTTTGATCCACATTTAAAACATATTTACTCAGTTTGCCCTATATTAGATTACCTCAGTTTTGTTTAAATAAAATAAAATTTAAACCCACAGATAGAATTCGTGTTTTAAAAAGGTATATTACTATTAACCTACCAATATAATATATTTCATATAAGTATACATTCGAGGTATAAAATAGTTTCCAAGATCTGTTTTTTTAACATATGCTGAGGACGTTATATAGATAAAATTACAGTAAGTTAAGTACATAAGACTCCTTATGTACATATGTGGTTAGAGATATTCAAAAATCCAATCTTAAAATATATCACAGACTTATCCAGCCACAGTAAATCCGTGTGGTATTCACGATGATCGAAGGGCTTACAAGAGACTAGAAATAGCCGTCGATAGTGAACAGCTCGACACGCCCTCGTTCTTCGTTACACCGCATTAAAGGTCGCCAGTCCAGACAGTTACGTAAATATATTACATCTAACTTTTCTAGATCTCCATTTTTATCGTATTACCGTGTTACGGTTTGCATAAGTCCAGATAAACAAAGTTATGCTCAAAACTCAGTTTATCTAACAACCACATAAATCGTAGACATCAAACATTATAATATTTTTTGAAAACTTCCTCGTCCAACACAACATTAACACACATACCTTTCTTTAGTATTCTTCCGCAAATACATAAATCTTGTTTTTGGTTTACCATCACGCTGGACTCTGGAATCATAATGCATATATTACTGCTATGTTACTCTTACTATTCTCATGAGGATTTCTTGTGTAATGCATTTTGTAATACGAGAATCTTGTTGAAAAACAATAACCTAAATTGACCAGGAAACATCATGTCTGGTTGTGCAATACTACGCAACGCTGTGTGTTTCGACACCCGCGCTCTGAATGAACGCTGCCCGCCCAGCGTGGCCGCCCAACGTGGCCCATCGTGGCCGCCTGTTGCCAAACAACGCCACGCGGTGTCGCACGGGCTCTCGAAACGTTCGCTACACCATGCGTTATTAAATTGTGCTGACTCACTATTTTACTAGCTCAATGTGTCTTTAAATGTATTTGCATTATTTCTGGGAGTGAAAGTACTCAACTACTCATGTTATATTCATGAGTAGTTGAGTACTTTACAACTTTTATTTTGGGACCAACACCGAAATATGAAAATAAGATCAGCCATTTAGTATATTTGTATGGTATGACTCTACTTAAAGTTAGAATCAGCTGATTTTTTTACCGCGATTTCATAGCAGGTCCCATAGTAAATGTTGTTTATATTCAAGTAGGTCCCATGAATCTTTCTAGGGGTGAGCCACCTCAGATATATTCACAATGAATTAAAAGTTACTCTGTAGAATACCTATATTCAACAGTATCTTGACTGCGCAAATGTGTTGTCTATTTTTCGAGCACATTATCACAGATAATATAATACTAGCATACAGATACCTCATCCCATTCAAAGAAACCGTG
This sequence comes from Orthosia gracilis, assembly GCA_947562075.1. Classification (NCBI taxonomy): domain Eukaryota; kingdom Metazoa; phylum Arthropoda; class Insecta; order Lepidoptera; family Noctuidae; genus Orthosia; species Orthosia gracilis. The sequence continues at coordinate 32,403,434 of OX387267.1, read as the reverse complement.
CCGACGTAACGAGCGTTTTTCATCTGACTATCCTGATATTTTTTTGTAAATTGATCGCGTTCGGTTCCGTTCCACGGCGATAGATAGATCACCATCTATATCCGTGGAACGGAACCAAACGCGATCGATGTACAAAATATAATCAGTATAATCAATACGGTACGTCGGGACAGTTTCTTTGTATGGTATGAGACACCACTGACATTATTGACCCAAAATATTCAGTGGCATTTGTCGAGTTATTGTTGGCAAGCTATCAAGGGAAATACAATGCAATCCGCTCGTACCTGATTATGCAATGTAGGGAAAATTATCTGCAACATAAATAGCGAACGATTGGTTTTATTATGGATTTCTCTGCACACACTGCCATTGCACAGGATATGGATCTATTCGAATCCAATCGCTTTGCTATTAATAGAGTTATTAGCTGTCGGATTCAAATTAATGCAAATGTGGATAGCTACTGCCGGCTACATGAATATATTGCAACTCATCAGGAAATTTCAAATATTTTCGTCTGAATCTGTCAAAAATACTTGTAATTCGCTACTTTTGATAAGTTGTTTACATTGATTGTGGTCAATATGAGATTGTGACTGAACGTTTTTTAAGAAGAAGAGAGTTAAAATAGCCTTCTTTTTACTATTCGAACTTCGTATGATATAACATTGAATTTCTTAAACACTGCAACGAAAACAAAGAAAGACGGTGCGCTCACACGAGTACGTGTACATAATTATGATGCACGGCGCTGGTGGCAGCTACATCCAAAGGGTTTTCTCTGCACTTTCCTTTATACCTCCTATATCAGTCACCACCAATAAAACAAGAATATGAAAGAAAGTCATAAAAATGCTGTTAAACTTCAAGACAACAATATTTCAGTCATGGCGCCAAAATATTGTTCATGACTTTCAAATTAGCAAGATTAATTGTTGACGGCAATGATGCGTTATTATTTATAACAAGTTGTTATAAAAAAATGCTTCAGACAATAAGATTGATATATAACAATGTTTTACTTCATGTGAATCATTTGTAGAAAGTTTATTTCGCGTTTAATTTTAAAAATAGCGTTCTAAAAAGATATGTTAGCTTTTGAAAGAATTTTGATGTTCTGAATGTTTCTTTTAATGGTGTTAAAGAATATCTATCAAGAGGGCAGTGATAAGTGTTGTAAATCTCAGCGCGGCGCCGATCGCACGCGCCGCCGCCGCGCCGCCCGCCGAAATCCACCGCCGCGTGCGCCGATGCTTCATAGTGAAGCTATCGACTATGGAGACAGCTTTCATCACACAAGTCATAAAATCTATAACTGTTGTGTTTGTAATTTTCATACTCACGTTTTAGTAGTAAAAAGTTCTTCATTATTATCGCAGAGTGACACATGCTAATTTTTAGGCGTTTTCATATTCGTCATAATGAGATGATGATGTACTAAAAGAAAATGTTTGCGGGTTATCGTCGTTTCGTTTCATGGAAAGAATAACAAGATCGACGTTTTATTGTTTTTTCGTATGTACGTTCAACAAATAAACGGAAGTTTTCTGTATGATGTTCACTTGTATGTGTAATGTACACCTACATTACTACCGGTTTGACCGTCAGAGTTTTTCTTTGAACGTCAATGTTGAAAAATGAAAACAATTTGGTATTGGTGAATGAATAATTATAACTTCTGGGAAAAATGGCGACGACATGTGTAGGATACAGGTTGTAAAATGATAATGATTCCACAATATGTTAGCTGCGTATGTTCAGCGCGCATAGTTGGCGCCGGGCCAGCTGCACTCGCGCCGGATGCCGGTAGCCCTAAAGAATCCGAAACCGGCGCGTCGCCTGCGCACCGCTCCCGACGAGCTACCGCCGCGTTCCAGCTGCTACATGCGCAAGACCATCACACATCTCGTCGAAAATATTAAAAAGCTGATTGCTTAAACAAAAATTTAAAATGTTACATTTATAACATTTCAGATGCCGAGTCATTTGTCAAATATGTTATGAAGTATTTTTTTTCAAACAAAATACATCGTAAAGTACAACATAACAAAAAGAATCTTTTAAGTATTGAGAACAAAAAAATTTTTTTTTGGGTTCCGAAGTCAACAAGGAACCCTTATAGTTTCGCTATGTCCGTCTGTCCGTCCGCAGCTTAGCTCAGAGACTCTTAGTACAAGAAAGCTATAATTTGGCAAAGTGGTAAAATAAAAACAAGAAAATATTTTTTTTCGTGTAGCTTCTATAGACGTAAAGCGGAAATGTTTTTTTTTTTCTCGTCTATCCCATAGTGTGGGGTATCGTTAGATAGGCCTTTCAAAAACATTCCAAAGTCTGTTAAAACCATTTTTTGATTCAGATATCCGTTTGCGTAAAATTAAGCTTTTAATTGCCAGCGAAATGGTTGCTTTTGGTTGTGTGAAAAAAATCACGGCAGTATTATATATAACGAAATTTAAAGGAAAACTATCACAGCTAAGTAGGCTTTATAAGTTTACGAGTTATAGTCGACAACTTATAAAAAGTAAATGGAAAAATAAAATTTTGTAAAAATGCCATTGTAAAATTACTTAAATAACGTTGTTAGCTGTGTAAAACAGATAGTAAATATGTGCTTTTGAACCATGTAAAAATATACAAAAATAAAATAATAACATCTTTAATAATAAAGATTTCTAACTTAATAATGTTTAAGCTCGATTAACGCATTGGAGTGGGCGGAGTTGTTGGCAATACCGGTCCTTACGGCGCATGCGCGCGTTGATTTTATTTTTTGTTAGTGCAGAAGTATTTTCGAGGTTTTGTAATCTAATAAACTAGATTCGATTGCCAAGCAAATGCCGCTACCCGACCATAGATGGCGATATTCTCAGAAGTCGCAATTATAAACTTAATTGCGTTTGCAGTAAGTTGACATTCGGCTCTTTTCGCAATTGACGTAATTCTTATAGATTACTAGCGGATGCCTCGCGGTTTCACCCGCGTAGTTCCCGTTCCCGTGGTGATACCTACAGGGATAAAAAGCCTAAGTATATGTCACCCGGGGATACTGTAGCTTCCCAATGATGAAAGAATTTTTGAAATCGGTCCAGTAATTTCTAGTTTATTCGTTACATACAAAAATACAAATCTTTCCTCTTTATAATATTAGTATAGATATAGAAGTATAGATTTAATTCAGCTTATTTACGTTGGTTTTTTGTTGAATAATTTGATTTTACTTTTTGGTAGTTGAGTAGGTTGCTTTTGTTTGAAAATACCCATACTAAAATATTTGTTTTCGGTTTGTAAATATTTGGAGATTTCAACGAAGACTATCTCCGTAACGGCAATACTGCAATATTAAAATTATTAAAGACGCTGGTTATAAATCTTTATTATAAACGCTTGCCTCTACCCGCTGTGGTACTCAAATAGATAAAATTATTTCAAACTTCACTTGTAAATTAGATTTTATAACTCCTTCTTTACGATCGTCATATGTGGGTCCGTTTTTAGACGTCGTGAGCTGCTGCAACCGTTTTAATATACATGTAACAACAAAAAACCCTCTTCTTAGTCCGCATTATTATGAAACTACGGAACCCTATGACTGCGCGTGGCCCGACACGCGCTTGGCCGGTTTTTTCGTTTTTCATTTGCTCTATTATCATAAGTTACGTGCGTACTTACTTCAATTATTCTTAGCTTCTAACAGATTTCATTTAAATTCTTTTGTGATTTTATGGTTGTATGATAAAATATTTTAATATTTTAACAACGTTAAGATGTCCACGGAGTTATAGGTCAAATGCAGACTATTTTATTAATATTTTAATTCATGTATTGCATGCAAATTGTCTCTGTTATAAGTTTTATACTTAGATATTTATGTATAGAAATTACGTATTGCATATTGCACCTAGATACTAGGAATTATCATTACTCAAACTACTCTCGGATGAGTTCTACATATTGTTAACGTTCTTTACGCAAATCCCACGCAATTTTATAACTATTACGCGAACACAAGTTCAGTATTAATGGAACATGACATGATTACAAATAGTGTCGGATTCGATTAATTTCCAATTTAAACTGCACTTTCTGAAATTGCGGCGCAGATTTCAAATTGGCTAGAATATATTTAGTGTTCGGTGAGAATGTGACATTCGCGGACGGATGTCCACTACTCTCTGCCAGACACCGACAGCCGCATCTGACATTGCAGCATGCTTTATTATGAAGAGGAACATACCCGAATTATAACTGCAATATATCTTTCAGTCATGCGCATATGAACCTTGCAGGCCAAGGTTTACTACGCTGATGGACAAACGAGGCTGTTCCCACTGAAAGTACTATTGATTGATTGATTTATACAGTCAGAAGAATGCTACATTTCTCGCTTTATGACACTTATTAATAAGTAGAATCGGCTAACCCTGAAATGTACAGGATAAGCTACTTTGTTACTGCTTAGCGAAGTCTTATTTCCTTTAAATATTTGGTAGTGTTAGTCAGCGGATCAGTTTTCGAAAACACCTAATTTTAAACAGTTCTGTACCCAAGGTTCTTAGTTGTTGCATTCATTTACGGCCGATGCAAATAAGCTCAAGGAAGCTTGGTTTTATTTGTATGTGCCATTTCAATAAAAAATTGCGAAGAATTTAGATGTCAATGACACTACGAGATGTTGTGGAACTTTTTAATTGACGCTGTTCGCAAGCAAAGGCCGGGGAGTGGTGAAACGCTTCTGTTGGTGTTGGCTTACAGATAATTAGCGCGAAGAGCGACAGCTGCCGGTAACCGTCCACTCAAGACCACTTGACAATGCCGTCCAGTTCGGGATCCAGCGGAAAAATGTTAATGACTCATTAGTTACTACATCAATACGAGTAACTACGTTCTTTTAAAAAACCGGTACAACGGACACATGCTTTTCTCGAAGCGTAGTTTTCCACACTTGAGCCTGGGTAAACCATTAACCAGCAGATACAGCGCAATAAAGTGTATGATTCAATTCCTACCTTCCACTCAGAACGTAACAAATTACAATAATACATCAAATCCGAGCTGATCGATGTAGCCTCAAATCTTGGCCTCAGACATTCCGACCCGTGTACGAATCCCTCTCCCGACTCCAAATTCCTTAAATACATGAGCTCTGACGTGTAAATCCCTTATTGTTTACAAATAGTACATGTGTACTGGGTGTAGTACACGTTATCACGCCCGTGTCAAGTCGCTCGGCCTTCCCCGAGGCCGCGCCTGACCTGGATTTCGCCATGCGGCGCCCGCGCATGACTCATTGTTTTGATGCGCCTGCGCAGCCACTACCTCGCGTATTGTGTTACGCTTCACTATTATACGACTCAGTTTAGGGTCATGCCATAAAAAAATAGAGCACGGAGTTTTGTTTTATACGATCGATAAAATAAATGAGTATATTGAGCAGTTTTGATTTGTTGCGTGAAGATATTATTAAATATATTTTTGTAACCAGTTTCTAGGTTAGCGCACACATTCGTTATTCATTGTTATTTGAAATTAAACGAGCATATTAGAGCGGCCATATGTTTTAACAAAATATGGCAGCCAATGCCAGGCTAATACTTCAATAGTTTTACTGGTTTTAGCGTGTTTGATGCATTGGGTTGAATAATGTTTCAGCTTTAGGATAATACTTTTACATAGGTTTCTTGTGCATTCCTAATAGAATCGGTTGCACAGATCTGTGTACTTAGTGATGAATCAGATATCTTTAGATTATATTTTCAATTAAAACTCACTAAAGCCCTTATTGTTCGTATCAGGACACACGGAGGAGCAGAGGGTGTCGACCTCACGAGTAACGCGATGTCATAACATTCAAGTTTCAAACAAGCCCGTATTCTAAATCGAACTCACGTTTAGCTGACAAGTTATACTACTTAGTGAGGAGTTCGTCAACTCCAATCAGCAGGTCGTTACCCAACGTAGTTCACTAACTTAGGCATAGATAATAAACCATAGACTAAAATGACAAGATAAAGCTGTATAAAAAGTTTACCAAAGTCTTCATGAACTCACTTCAAGTTTCTCACAAGCTTCGCAAATAGTAGATTAAGACGAAAATTCTTTTAAGAGAAAAAGACTGACCCAGAAAAGTGTCGCCGACTTTTAATAACAGTAGGCATTTTCCAACAACGTTTTGCCAAATGTTAGCAATTTGTATCACCGGGGGATTTATGTCTTAAAAGATTAAGAAATTCTTCCAGCTAATATATTTATTTGTAAGATAAAATCATACCGTTAAACGCTTTATATTTGTGGAATGTTACTAGCGGGAATTAGCAAATGCTTTACTTGAGACTATAAAAGAAGTGAGCCACAGTCATGCATTTCATCAGTCAACAATGCATTCTGAATCAGCCTGGATGTTTTTAAGGAATTATTTTACCGACAAAATCGCCTTTTTAACTGTGTTTGTTTATGTGTATGTACTCTTGATCTATCAATCACTCTGATAACAAATAACGAACGATTCAACGAACCTTTGCCCGCTTTCTCCGCTAAGCTTTACCATAACTGAGCACTTTGATTCGATATCAATTCCAATCTGTCTTAAAACATGCCTAAAATTCGTTCCAATATTCTTGTAGTTATCTTCCATACAGCAGATTATCATCGTAATAATTATTTTGTTGAAATAATGCCTACAGCATTCAACGATTTTGCCTCTATATTACCAAATATAGCCATCGCAGTGCATCAGAAGACACGTCATAGCCTCTACATAAAACAAGATACGTAATCGTGACAAAACTATTCACGTTTACGTCTAAAGTATTTTACGATCATTCCGCAACTTGAACAGATGAGATGTGAAACTACACAATTGTCCCTGTTTGTTCACGAAAATGACAACATTGGCTTATTTCCCTCTAGCAATGACAAGAGTTAGAGACAAGAGAAATAGGCACTAAGGCATTAAGTCCGCCTCTGTACGTTTTTGTGCATGAAGTATTTAATTAATTAATTAATAAATACGCTTTATGTACTTTCTGTGGGTAATGAAATGGGATTCATGGGACTAAGGGACCAAAATTTTAGTGTGGTGTTGTAACATTTAAGGCCGACTGTTAGTTTAGGTGTGGGTCAAGTATTGTTCTGCTCGACTGTGGAGTCTCACCACGAATAAAGCCTCATCTCTTGTCCAGCTCTTTGTGCAATAATAACAGCTGCTCCATGAGGTCAACGGGAACACTTCTGGTCAAATATAAAGTAAATGGAATCATCGAAATGAAGAACAAGAATGGTTTTCATATTGTAAATGAACAGTGATACTGGTAACCTCTGACTGAGAAAAACTGAATTAGTAGCTCCTGTGCATGTATGCCTGACAAGGAAAACCATCAAACAAGAACAACAAGGCAAAATCACTTAATATATGTAATAAGAAAATGTACTTTGCTAAGGGTTATTATTTTAAACCCTTCCATTACTTTTCATATTGTAATAAAATTATATGAGCGACACGGAGAATGTTTTCGGTTATCAGATATTACACTAGTCATATTAAGCCGAAGGAAAGTTATTTAATACGGGACGGAAAAATATTTTGTAATAAATACTACACGTGCCGCGATTTCCACGTGCATATTCTGCCTTCATTCCTAGGAAATATTGCAAAATAACGTGAGCGTTTTGAGCGTTTTCATTAAAAATTCTCACGAGTTCATGCAATAATCCTTCAACCGTGTAAAAGGTTGAGAACGAGTACTCGTAAACAATATTTACATCATATTGTTACACGAGTCACATAAAAGTAATAGTGACTCTCTACACTGTTTAATAAAAAATAATCGTTGATATTATATATCAGCAATAGAACATTAACAATAATTTATGATCTTCTCTATCATAAACACGCGGCGCGACCAGCACGTGGTTTCAGAATGACCTCTTAACTTCTAATATTCATACCATTTGTCATTCGTTGAACTATACCCGGGAAGTTTATGACCTATGGGAACGTGTTGATTGGCTGTCTCGAAACGCGCGCACGTGATACGACAGGCCGTTACACCATCGTAAAACAATGCTCTACAATCAATGATCCTACTCGTAAAATAATGATCGCATACATTTATTATAGACGTAAAGTATGTTTGTTTGGCTCGTGGTAAACCATACATTCTTTCTTTATTCCCCAATATATAACTTTATTTACTTCCAAATGCAGGTCATGACGTGTTGCCTGATGGGAATGACGACAGCGAGTGTTTATTGAATTTCACTTAAAGACAATTTATTTGAGACACGTGGATCGTATGTATCCTAAGTTGGTAACATAGACATAAAAATCAATATATAGAATTGGATGAGACCAGACGGGATGACCATAACGCCTTGGAAGGTGGGTAGGCCTTTGGTGTGGGATGCAACATGTGCCGACACCCTTGCGCCATCCCATCTTCTTAGAACGGTGGGCTGTGCTGGGGCAGCTGCTGCCGGTGCAGAAAACCTCAAACGGCGCAAATATAACAACCTTATTGGAAGTTATATGTTTGAGCCGTTTGGGGTTGAAACATTAGGTCCATGGGGTCCGAGTGCGCATAGAGTTTTTCGAGAAATTGGCACAAACCTCGTCGACTCTTCACTTGACCAGAGGGCTGGCCTTTTCTTCGGCCAGAGAATCGGCATTGCCATCCAGCGTGGCAATGCTACCAGCGTTCTGGGCACGTTTCCCATTGACATCGATGTGGACGAATTTTTTGATGCTCAATGAGCCCTTTTAAAAAATACAAACCTATATACAAATACAAAGGGGAGGGCCCCTTTGTATTTGTATATAGGTTTGTATTTTTTTTTAGAATCTATTGTATATATATTGACGATTAAATTACACGGGGAATAAAATATATAGAATTAGTGAGAATATTCTAATATATAGGTGAACTATTATTGCTAAACTGGTTGCTAAGAAACCACCTACAAGTCTCGTCGTAACAATTCTTCAGCCTCATCACTTCATCAGACTCAACATTGGATGGTCGGATGATGATTTATAATACGACTCGTATTTCATTCATTCTGCGAAAATAATATAATATTTATTATCATTTCATAACGTCCCACACGATGGCGTGTAAAGCTCTTTCATTCATTAAATATTGCGGGTGTGTGTTCTACAAAAGACGTCCTGAATGACCCTAGTTTTTGCTCAAGGTAAACTTTACCTGCTCTTTACGAAGTATAAGCTCTAGTTACCGAGTTCTTTGGGATAAAAATACGCACAGTACCCGAGCGAAGAATAACTAGCTAAATAAAATACATAGTCACCAAGGAGATCGTGCCAATCAGACGGTTACATCACAGCGCAGTACTTTATATCCCTGTAAGTATGTGTGTTTGTAGTACAGACGAATTTATTCACGCGGATCATTTAGAGTAAATAAGCCAGTATTTAAATAATAATTAAAAGGATCACACTGCATTCCCAGCATCCCAGGTGCGGAGATATAAATGCGGTCCTGAAAGCCGACGTTGATTAATTCGTATGAAAATGCGAAAATGCACATAGAACAGTTTGGTTTTCATAAAGTATGACTAATTTCACGACAAATTAATTTAGGATCTGTCTGGAGGGATCCTGCACAAAGATGAGCCTCAACCTTTTGTTCTACTTCATCATATTATTCATCTCATGTTTTGTATTCCTTGATCCTCTACAGCGTAATTAATTTCGATGTTGCCGTTGTAAAAATTCGTAACCATATCTCATATTAGCCACCGCATTGTTTCATGTCCCTAATTAGAGATCCCCGAATAAAATCCATTGTCTACAATAAGTCTTAATCGCCATTTACTTCCCACAGCTTTTGCTTACGACAAAAGGGAAAGCTTATTTACCAAATGCCTTTATTAGTGTGTCTTTCACAGAGGTGAATGAACATTGACCAAGACCATTGCGCATGAAACTTTCCACCACACGTGTGTGCTAGCGTAAATGGGCCATTTTACTTTTCGACGAACAATAATCTGCCCTTGTGTAAAAATAACAAATAATATTCAAATTTTTATTTTTATTTTATGAAAAACTTAACATATTTCATGGATTATTCACGTTAAGTCATTTATCGTATTTGGCAGAATCAATCTGGCCAAATGGGGTATCCTTGACCATCCCAAACACATGATAATATGGAGCCTCTTCACATAAATCAAATGAACCAGCGTCAGAGCTATAATCCCGGAGCGTCAAAACGACATGTCATGAAGAAGCAGAAGTCATTTATTTGATAAACTAAATTATTGTATTGAGCTAATATTTTTTATAAGGTAACAATGATTTTCTTTGGTAACGCAGTAGTTTTTAAGTCGAGTCAAAATTCTTTATTTTAATTAGGCCTTGTAGTATTAATAATTGATTTACCGTTCATTCGGAAAAGTAGCTCCATAATTACTCTTTAAAAAAATAGTGTTCTACAACATTTACATACATACATTAATTAAACGATGCACACAGAGTAACACTACTATACTATGTATAGTTGTAAACATAGATATAATAAACAAGGAGATATGCCCGGTAGACGAAAATATATCGGAAACCTGTGTCTCCAGTTTGCCCCTACCACACGGCAACTACTACACATGCAGTTCAGTAAAGGCAATAGATACGAAGTCGCGCACACACCCGCATTTCTTAAATCAGAACGTACTACACAATAAATTATAAACCTTATCCCTTCAAGCACAGCGTGTATATACCAATCACCGTACAAATTACGCACACAAAAACATTGGTCGCTATCGTTGTGCTATGCAAAAGCAATTTATTTTACATACACGCTAGTGATTGACTAAATCGGAAACTTATCGATTCACCCATTTATTATTGTATTTTTTTTTTTGTTTACTTGAAAATAAATAAAAAAACGGTTTGTCCAGAAAATTTTATAGTTAAAACAAATATGCAGCTAAAAATATAAATTATTAAGTAAATCAAAAAATTCAAACAATCAAAAATCCGGTTACTTTGGTTTAGGCTTTCATAGCGTAATGTTTAATTTATTTTTAATGTAGCAAATTTAAATTGTTTTTTGCTGCTATTATTGTTATTATGTTATGAGTCTGTTTTACTTGAAATAAATAAATTGAATTGAATTGAAACAGGAGGTATTGTTGAACCCTGCTAGTGCTATGGTGTTTAATCACTGACCTGTAAAGTGGAGGTATTTGTGCAGCACTTGACACTTTGATATTATTGGGGTTGCATTTTTTGTCAAAAAGTTGGTTACGCATTTCTCTACTACACTGTAAAATAATCAAAATAAGTAATACACATTATTTCGCATCGATTTTCCAACCGGTTGAAAACGGTTGACAAATTGAAAATAAAATATAATAACAATATTTCATTCGTCATCGACATTGTTATCGATAGCCTACGTTAGTGGATCTGCACAAGCACATCACTAACTCGTCGCAAGGAGCAGCGGCCGTACAACGCGATGGATCCGCTCAATGATGTATCGTTTTGTGATTTTTACATTGCTTGTCCAGTCACTTAGCGACAAACTTAGGTAATGGTTAGGAAGCAATGTATTTGATGCAAAAATAGTACAGTCGCTGTGATATTTCAATACAAAAATAACATAGTAGAAGCAAGAAATATTTTACGATTTGTTGTTTTTCATGATTTTAAAGACAAATATAGTGAAATACTTGTACTCACTTATTGTAAGTGATTCTATAATTTACAAAGTTTTGGTTTAGGCTTCGCTTTTTACAAGAAACCACTGAACAACACGGCATTCTTGTAATTTTTCACGATGACGGTCGAAAGCGCACTGTTTAGCGGAGACCGGCCATTTGCCTGTGACATGTACAGTCAGTCCATGTCGCGCGGACAACGACACGCCCCCTTGCCACTTCTCCTGTATTTTATATTTCTATGGTTGTAAAGTATCACAAGTAATGACAGATAAATGAATTCATTTGATAAATAGGAACATGGTTCTCCCATACTTACAAATATTGCAAACATAGGAAAATTACCTAATTCACCAACAACGGAACAGTGTGCGAGTAAATTCCTTAAAAAAAGGAAAAAAAATACTAGCAAACTGTAAAATTAGAATGTTCCAACCATTCGCCAGCTCCACTATGTTTACTTCTTTCATATATTCGCTTTACGTTGCTGTAAATGACATGAACACGTGTCACAGGGCAGCAGTACAAAGGAAACTTTTTAATGGTGGTTTGTGGCCGTTTGAAAGTTGACAGTGACGAGCTTGGGGACTGTTACCGGGAATTCTTTACAACATTGTGTGGAAACGGTTGGAATGTTGTTTAGTTTTATTGATAAGAGAACTTGGTTGTGTTTATTGTTTTTTATCGTTATTTGTGAAGTTAGCTATCATCACCAGTTCAGCCGAAAAACTTCCAATGCCTTCGTATCCAACGAAATCCAGCGGCCCTCATCACATCATCGATCCACCTTGTGGATGGCCTTCCAACTTAGCTATCGTTAACAAAAAAAATATGGTCATAAACAGATTAAGCCTAAGGCATTACGTCCGTCCTTGTACTTGTGCAAAAAGTTTTATTAAATAAATGAGTTAAATAAATTAATAATAGTAATAATTAATTAATAGTAAGCAATAGTAGCCTACACATCGTTTGCACATAATTAGTTGGGAAGTTTATCTTATAGTTAATCCCAATAAACAATCTAAATGGCAAATAGTGGGAAAATACCATAAATTTCAGTATGCAAATGATTTAGCTTACTTGTGCGACATTAGACAAGTTGCCACTAAGATAAAGCACTGTATATCAATTGATGTACAGACTGCGTAGGTGTTATCTAACCTTTGAAACAAAGGTTGCAAAACAATCAGACTTAGAAGTACATTGAAGTTAGATTAAAAGACTAGAATAGTAACTTTAATAAAACTTATTTGAAGAAGATTTTCGATAGAACGATCGACGTGTGCAAACTATGAAAATCTTTAAACTCCCACTTCTGATATAAGCATTTGAAGTTCAGTATTTTTAAACTCTACTTGAGCCTGAAAACCTGTCAAAATTTGGCATTAAAGTAGGATATGAGACGTTCCTAATTCAAAACACTCAATTCAGAATCCGGCCCTAAGTTACTTTACCCAAATCTTTTTGCACTTATCATATTAACAGTGCCAAAAAAAAAGGTTATTGACCAACCCTTCAGTAAATATGTACCATGCGAGACGGCTTCGGGATCCGTCTGCAGGAATACAAAGGAAGTAGGGCAGAATCATCGGTAGCCATTCTCCAGGTGAGGTGCTTGACCGCACGCTCGCACTTGACGAGCGCGGCATTCCGGGTGGCGCCCAAGAAATTAAGACGAACAGATTAAGTTGTCGAGACACAGAGGTGTAGGTAAATGGAGTGCTTATTTGTACCCTCATATTAACACAGTTTTTTTTTACAATCTACTTATGGCACCACTCTCTTACAATAGTGAAATATAGTTTTATCTATTATTTACTAATACTGTTATTTTTTCAGTAAATCACTGTTGATTAACTGAAAAAATAAAATAGAAAAAAAGAAAGAAGAAAATAAATTAAATTTAAATAAGTAAGAACGCACGGGATCGGTCAAGGTGGCGACGCCTGGGGGAGGCCTATGTCCAGCAGTAGACGTCTTTCGGCTGAAATGATGATGAATCATTTACTGAATTGGGATGGGTGTGGGTCAGATATTGATGGTTAGATTCGATGCAGAGAGTGAAAATTACAATTCTAGGTTTGATCGAAATTCTGAAACAACAGTTAGCTGGCGGACTTTGTTCAGTCTTGTTTATGGATAAGTTTCTGATAGAATCTTTCATCATGCGTTGGAAGGACCGATGACCTGGTTAAGGCTACGGGAAACCACTGAATGCGAGACGCACAAGACCGGTCAATATGATTGACACTTAGGGAGCCTATGTTCATCAGTGACCGTCTTTCATCTGAAATGATAATGATACAGATGATAATCTTTCATGATAAACTGGAGACATTAAAGCTTGTTTCAGGCCTTTCGTTAGTCATTAGTACCTGGTACCTAACTTTATGCCTTACTTTAGTTATTAGTACCTGGTATCTAACTTTATGCCTTACGATAGTCATTAGTACCTGGTTCCCAACTTCATGCCTTACGTTAGTCATTAGTACCTGGTACCTAACGTTATGCCTTACGCTAGTCATTAGTAGGTACCTAGTACACTGCATACTAAATTTCATGAAAATCGTTAGAGCTGTTTCCGAGATTCAGTTTATATATATAAAGGAATTGGAGGATAACTCAACGTTTTATCAATCAACTAGCTTCTGCCAGCGGCTTTACCTGCGTAAAAAATGTTATTAGTATCCCAGGGAACATAATACAGGGACGAAAAGTAGCCATGTGTTATTCCAGACTATAATCTATCTCTGTGCTTGATTGAGTAACAAACATACATCCACACAAACATTTATCCAAACTTTCACATTTATAATATTTCAAAATGGTAGCATATAATATCTATATCCTCATCGGAAGTTACATTATCAAGCCGTTTAGGGTTGAAATCCTGGTCCGTGGGGTCCGAGAGCTCAACATTCTTAAAATATCTGTCTAAACGATACTGACACTTCGCGTGATCCAAGAGCTGGCTTTTCTCTTGGTCAGAGGATAAGCATTGCCATACAATATGGCAATGCTGCCAGTCTTTTGCGCACATTACCAGAGGACAACGATGTGGAGGAGTTTTCGACGCTATATTTTAAAATAATATATTGTTAAGCTTAGTTAGCCAGCAGTTCTTGATTTTAGTGTATAGTTTGTATTCTTAGTTAGTTTATACTTTTGTAGTCTTAGTTAATTAAGTATTTTATACACTGTATAGAATGTGTCCGGACTTGTAATAATACAACTTTAACTGTAATAATACACTTAATTTATCGATATATAAGGGGTAAAATCACCACACCCTCAAAGATAGAGCAATTTTAGTACCTGACTTACTTTTTATGATATCCTCATAGTCTAACAACCATAACTTTGGACCTAGAACTCACAGAGGCGTACATTTAATATTATGTTTACGGCCAAATCATAGAAAATATAAAAAAAAATAACTGACACTCATTAGATAAGGTATTTTTGTATTGACTGAACACGAAACGCAATTTTGCCAAAAAAATATTGCTTTTCCTAAAATTCAGCAAATTTTTAGGGATTAACACTTGTCTTTTATGGGTGTTTTTGTTAGTCTTTGAGTTGGTCTACACACTGAAGAATTACAGCTCTAAGCCGCTGCTGCTATAATTTTATTGTTGGATAAAAAGAAACCCTGCGCATTTTTGCCTTGTAACTTTTTTGAGGAATTTTAGGAAATGCAAAAATAAAATTTGGTACTTAAACCCCTGTGTGTTTATCGAAGATATTAAGTGTATTTTACGGCCTTAAAGTTTTATTACTACATATCCGGACACTTTGTATATTTTTATCATGGTAACATAAATCCAGTTTAACTACCAGACCTTAGAGACATCACGTATTATTCTGATACTTTTACATTCCATGTCACATAGGAATCCGACAATACGGCGGAGGAACGACCCGCGACCGCCGGGCGGCGCCGCGCGGCTTCACCTGTCGCGCGTTCGACGCTCGAACGTATTTCAACGCATCCCTCGCTGAAAAAAAAACGATTTCCTTTATTTGTACGCTATAAACATGAATTAATGCGACGATTTTTTAGTCCATAATGTGCTTTTCCTAACATAAAGATTTTTAGTGCGCACAAACTTTTATTTTCATGGATTGAAAATAAAACAGTATGTAAATGACTACTATTATTTGTGAAGTCGTAAACCTCAAATAAAAGTTATTGTTTCCTATCACGCACTACCGAAAAAAGCTGCATTCTTACGCAAATATTTTCTGAATGGATACGATTTCAATGGTATACTTTATTTGCGTTCGAATCAGCTAAATTTACACCCACTTGATTAAGTTTGAGACGAATATTTTGGTCTATAATAAAACATTGCAACATAAAAACAATTTCAGAGCTACATTACATTACCTCTATACCTAATTTTATATTCTGATGTGGAGTAATCAAATGACAATATCTCTGACAAAACATGGTATTTAGATCTTCAAATTAGTGTTGCTAGCAAATGATTCAAACATTATTCAAAGGAACCAGTAATCTCATTTAAATAGCGAGTTGACAAACTCTCACAAGTAGGTATTTGTAAGCAGTGTTAATGTCACTGAAATGTAAATACAGATACCTGGAAAAGTAATCTTTCACAACGACACATATGTCGGAGTGATTCAGACATTCAGTCCAAAATCGTGGGCGACGAATAATCCGTTTTATTTTTACAACTTGACTTGTGATTCAATAAAACAGCTAATATTAGCTACTTTACATGTTTCTTCTTGTTATACTTTTTTTATTTTAAAACATATTTTCAAAAATGTTAAGCTCTTTTTGTTCAAGAAATATCCGCACACTTCTTAAATTACGGACGTATACAACATTTTTATTTTTGCTTTTTATTTTTCATTTATGCTTATTTGACAATGTGATGCCAAATGTAGGAACATTTTCACATACGTCAAGTCTCATTTTACATGCTGAAACAACATCGAGAAGCTGAGAGAAAAACTGCAATGTACGAGTATGTAGATTCTTAAATTGTGGTTTATCATCACAAACAAGAGCTTTTGGCGAGCAATAACGTCCTAAATAATATTGTTGCAAACAAGATCATTATCAGTCACCACTATATCAAAATGATTACTATGGTGCTTAGGGATAAGACCCTTTCACGTTGTTATCAGTTGGTGTTCAACCACAACAAACACCTAGTCAAACTATATGAATTTAATTTTAGCTCTCTGATGAGCACGAGGAATACCATTAGCAGTGTTCCACACCGAAGCAAGCCATTCCTTGATGGCACATACTTGTAGTTCCTCGTAATAGAAACACGAACATTTATTTCGTAAGAAATAGTGAAATAGTCAAGTTTGGAATTGACCCAAAAGTGTGACATGGACTGTGCAAATTGCATATAAAACACATTTTGTAGAAGTACACAAGCATGTCGCAGGCGCTTAGAATATACGTCATTGAGCCAAAGACTGATCAACTAAAGTTATTGGCGTAAATAGGATTATTTACGCAAATAATTTTAGCGTTCCATTCCATCACTTGCGTAATAAATTGATTGAGCGTAATGAGTCAATTAGCATTTCCTAAGTCCGTCATAAGTTAAGAAATATCGAAGAAATTCCCCATCAGCAAATATAACCGACTTCCATACAAACTTTCATCCCGTTTTATGTCCGCTTTTCTGTTTTCAGAAATGTTATCTAAATCATATTAGGAACACTTTCGCAAAATTTCGCGCTTCTAGATCCAATGGTTTAGACTGTGCTCGTTGTCTATCTATGACTTCAAGACTTTCTTAAACTTTTCTCTCTAAAATCAATTTACAAAACTGCGGAAAGTTTTCGTATTTTAAATGTCTGTCTTCCAGCCCAGCAACAGTTTATTCCAAACTCTGACGACTAACACATGTACGGGGCATATAACTACGGCAGTATATCACGACTAATGGGCATCAAAGTGACTGTAGTCACAATAACTACAAATAGATCGCCCTTGAGCAAAGTGCTGAGATTTAAAGGGAATGGCAAAATATTCTAACTATGTACGTTATGACATGTTCAGAGACTCCTCCGTGCCTCGGAAAGTTCGTTTAGCCATTGGTCCCGGCTGCCATTTGTAGATATTTGACAGCTGTAAAGAGTTATAGCTCTTATGGCTCTGAGACGTGGACGCTCACAATGGGCCTTACCAGAAAGCTTACAGTCACCCAAAGGCCAATGGAGAAGGCTATGGGTGGCGTCTTCTTGGAGTTTTGTCGCGTGATCAAATCATAAATGTAGAGATCTGCAAGAGAACCACGATTACCGACATAGCCCGAAGAATTACCAAACGTAAGCGGCAGTAGGCAGGGCAAATTGCTCGTAGAAAAGATCGGTTATGGAGTGGCGACCGCGAACTGGAAGACGCTGCGTTGGAAGGCCTCCCACCAGGTGGACAGATGACCTGATGAAGGTGGCGGGATTCCGCTGGATACGAGACGCACGGAACCGGTTAATGTGGCGACTCTTGGGGGAGGCCTATGTCCAGCAGTGGACGTCTTTCGGCTGATATGATCACGCAGAGTTGTAGTCTACAGCCAGAAAATCTGTCGCTCTTTTTGACCAGGGGTATTATGTATTTGGGTAATAAATAATACCCCTGGTCAAAAAGAGCGACAGATATATCTTATATCAAAAAGAGTTACTGAGTTGTGGAGCTCAGATAGGCTATAACATACTACATAAAACGGGCGCACGGTTGGCGCAGCGGTTAAGCGATTGACTGCTGCGCTGCGTGTCGCGGGTTCGGTTCCCGCACGGAATAAATAATTGTATGATCTACAGATAATTGTTTCGGCTCTGGGTGTTGTATATGTGAGTTTATTTGTTTGTAAACGCACCCACGATACAGGAAGAAAGTCCTAGTGTGGGGCAAAGATTTAAAAAAAAAAAAACTGGTATTCAGATGCATAAGACTAAGATAAGACGTCTTTTCAAGATGAAGAATGAGGATATCCATAACGTTCGTAAGGTACCTAAGTAAATACTTATTGTTTAGGATGAACATACGGGTGTCAAATAAAAGTAGAAGAAAAAGCATTCGACGAAAGTGCTGTGACCTACATACTGTACTTTAAGTAAAGCTAAAACGCTGCTAACGCACGAAGGAGCACGTTCGCGAACCTTCTCTGAGTACATCAGTGAATACCTTCATATCCTTACACGTGTCACCAACTTTGTCGAAAGATCTGAACTAGAAAACAACTTTCAAACTATTTTCATATCTCTCGACAAGTTATGCGATGGTTTTATAATAATTTGCCTAGTATATATGATTTACTACAGCTCAGATAATATTAAAAATAAACGTAAGTATACCAATAAGCTTGTTATTACTGTGCTATAAAGATGGCTTTACACTACAATTTTACACAGAGATTTTTTTTACATCCTGGTTATTTTGGACCACGATCTAAAGTCAAAGTTGACGATGTATGCATAAATTTCTTGCGGATCATTTTGTTATAAATTTTTTTCTTGAATTCCTTTTCCAATTAGACACCTATAGAGCAGTGGAGCAAGGAAAACATTGTGAGAAAACCGGCATGACCTAGAACCAAAAATTTAAAGACATGTGACATTCACCAAGCCGCACTGGACCCGCGTGGTGGATTACGGCCAGTTCTCTCTCACAGAGAGGAGGCCTGTGTCCCAGCAGTGGGAACATTAAAAGGCTGTTGACACCTCCTTCATCAACATGATTATTATCAACATTTCATCAAATAATTAGCGAAAATAAGACGATAATCTGTACACACAAACTTTTGGCACACCACAAGTCATAATGATAAATGGCTATCGTAAAATGTATTCTTGCAAATGACTAAATATTAATCAGATAATTTATGTTCTACGCATGCCACATATTTCTAATGACATTGTTAGAAACAAACTAAATAGATTACCATGTTATTTGTGCCATCTTTTAAGTAAGCCAATTTAGTCACTGGAACGAAGTCCTTTAACTCGGCTTGAGGTAGGAGATGCCTGGTAGAAATCGTCAAGTGAGTAGGGGTTGGCGATTTCTCCTCTCAAGACGTTCAGTCCGTCCGGCGTTGTTTGGATAGTATCATGTTTACCTACATCATGTGTCAGTAATATAACTGTTCTTTTTTTAAAAAAAAAACAAGCTTTTTCGTATTCTTCTCAGCAAACCCTTTCATTTGATACCTATATCATGGTAGTGCACAAAAAATAACTAGTCCGTCATCTTGGGCCATCTACCATATTGGATTTAGAATGACGTCACTTAGCTAACCATGCATTGTCATTCAAATTAAACGTGTATGCAAAATTTCATCTTAATCGGTGAAGGATAACTGCTATAAAATTCAGTTGCAAGATTTGACCCGCACACACTTACCATACATACATTGCAAGTTAAATAAAAGCTTCTAAAATGTTACATGAAGGATTTTTTTTTAAGAGTATTTCAAATTTCGTTCCTGACGGGGGTCGCCGACCACACACGTTTCACTTTTCAGGGTGCCCTATGGTGTCAAAGCTTTAAACTCAACAGTCAAAAGATCAATTAAGTAATGACTAATCAAACTTTTCAACTTTCGCATTGACAGATTGATTGATTAACAATGAATCCTTTTAAAAGCTGGTATTAAATTAAGGGCCATCACTGATGTAAAAGCACCTCAACTTTGTTATCAATATCGAACAGAGATAAGACACAAACTGTTCATAATATCGACGGCTAGGTGTTTACAATAGTAATATAAAATACTACAAACATAAGAGACACTAGAGATTAATATTATTTCCAAAGGGTAACGTTGACCGGCTGGTAACCCAACCGATGGGCAGCTGACATAATTTCCCAATAATCCATTTCATGGACTAGTTTGTCTTTAGGATTTGGTTACTGTAGATTTAATACATTCTGTGACATATAAATTGGACCTTATGTAGGGTATCATATCTGAATATGCATAATGGTTTATAATGTCTCCTATCATGTTCATATTTTCGAAATAGTCAGACGTTGACAATTAATCTATACTAATATTATAAAGCTGAAGAGTTTGTTTGTTTGAACGCGCTAATATCAGGAACTGCTGGATGGAATTGAAAAAAAATTGTGTTGGATAGTCCATTTATCGAGGAGGGTTATACGCTATATCACATCACGCTACGACTAATAGAAGCGGATCATAAATGAAAAATGTTGCAAAAACGGGAAAAATTATTCCTTTTTGAGAGCTTCCGTTGCGTGCGCTGCGTAAACGGTTTAAGTTACGCAAATATCATGTACTAGCTTTCCGCCCGCAGCTTCACCCGCGTGGACAACACGATTTTGGCTGTTTCGTTTTTTGCAGTTCTGGCGGGATATTGAAAATTATTATCCAAACATAGCTTTCCGCCCGCGTCATTCTTCGCGTAGACTACAAAATTTGCTCAACTTTATTATTTTATCGAATTATATAAATTACATGTAAGTTGATATAAAATGAGCATAAACTGAACTGCCGTCGGGTTCCTATTTGTTTACTTCACAAGATATTTCGAAGCAGAATTGTCGAAGAAAAAATTATAGCATTTTCCGATAGAGTGATGAGTTTTGCGCCATTCTGTACTGTCTAGATATGGGTATTCCAATTAGTTTAAGCTAACAAAGTCGTCACCATGAAGTTAGAATTTAATTACGCACTTTTTTGTATACCACATTGGTGGTTTTTTTGTCTGGTGGCAAAACGACCAGGCTGCTAGTACTGACTCTGGAACAGGCAACGTAGAATTGCCCGTGTAAGAACCAATCTTTCCTTAAATCTGTGCCTGCCACCCTTTATGACTGACCCTGAGATTTATTTATAATCATTGCAAAGCAAGCAAAGCAACACAAAGACATAGTCAGAGGGTATCAGTGGTATTCGAGGCATGAAAACTGTTTACCCATGAGCACATATAGTAGGTCATCATTCATATAAACTTTAACACTCCTTTTTACCCGTTTAAGGGATGAAATTTAAAAAAGGCTTAAGTACGTTTATCTTTAACTGTATTGAAGCAGTTATACAAAATTTCAAGTAATTTTGATGATAAACAATCTTGTTTTATTTAAACTTTAACACCCCTTTTTACCACTTTTAGGAATGATATTCAAAACGTCCTTAAACACGTATTTCTTTAATTGTATTGAAGAGCAGAAATACTAAGTTTCAAGTAATTTTGATGATGAACAATCTATTTCTTTTTAAACTTTAACACCCCTTTTTACCCCTTTAAGGATTTTTATTAAAAAAATCCATAAACACGTGTTTCTTTAATTGTATCGATGAGCAGTAATACTAAATTTCAAGTAATTTTGATAATAAACAATTACAATTACAATTAAATACCCTCTGTTATCCCTTTAAGGAATGAAATTCAAAAAATCCTTAAAACGTATTTTTTATTTTATATTTAGAAGCTAAATGCCATATTTCATTCATTTCAAATTAAAAATGACAGAGTTTCATACAAACTTTCATCCCCTATATAACTCCCCTAGGGGTTGAACTTTGAAAAATCCTTCCTTATCCCTTGTCTACATTATAAAGGGAAACTGTTTGCAAAATTTCAGCTTTTTAGGTATAAGGGTTTGGGCTGAGCGTTGATGAGTCAGTCAGGACTTGTCTTTTTATTTATATATAATATAGATAGAGAGACAGATAGAAGATTATGGAATTGTTCCTCTTTAAAAGTTAAAAAAAAATCCGCAACAGCAGTCTATCTTTTAAGATTGACTCACTATAACCTTTTTTTATGGTGATCAAATTTGTTCGTTAGCGAAGGAGTTTTATCAACATCTATACATATTATAAAGCTGAAGAGTTTGTATTTAGGGTAGGTAGGGTAGTAATAAAATTACATAAGTTATCACTGAACTATCTCTGTAAGTATTATTTTTTGTAAAAAAGGAGTATTTCCAATTATTAGCGACATTCATTTAGTAGATATTATAACAGTCAAAGTATTCACGTCATCAATTCATCGACAAAAGACGCAGACGGTAACCAAAATGCCAATTCTCAACAACAAACAGAAATCTTTGCTCCAAAAACAGAGCAGCTACATTTAAAATAATGTTACATTAGAACTCGACACCATCTTAGTCGCTGACAACAGTGACAACTGACACGAAGTCATTAACGAACACATCGAGAAAGCCAACACTTTGTAAATTAACAGACAAAAAGACTTACCTAAATATACGTAAAAAGAAATCTCGTCTAGTAAACCGAAAATGTGTCATTACACCAAAAATGAACTGTCAGAATTTTTCATCAAGTTCTATAAATAATATTGGAACCAGGATGAGAACCGAAGGGCGAAATATGAAAATAACTTCCTTCATCCTGCAAGTGGGACAAAGACATTGTATGTACTCTTAATGGACGATGTTTGCATTGATATTATGTACAAAATGGACTGTAAATTTTGATAATAATAATGATTCAGGATACCACTTCGAAGAATTGCGTTTCCTCTCTGACTGTACTCCAATTCTATTGTAAGTAGTATTTTACTCGTAATTATTTGATTAATGATGTTGCGTAGAATTTATTATAATTAAATTAAGTTTAATGCGCTGAACTGTGTAATTAAAATTATTTTGCTTAATTTTGGTGGGTAAAGTAGTGAAAATAATGGCGAGACTATGAAAAGGCCTACACTTACACAGTAAATAGCCTGAAAATAGAAAGCAAGCAATATATAAGTTCAGGTCCAAGCTCGCTCTTACGTCATTTACAAAAGTGGGGTAACAATTTATTTTGACCAAATGTTTGTGGGTGAAAACAAAGACAAAAGTCAATCATGGTTGGATGGTTCTATAAATAAAGTATTAGAGTTTCAGGCCGCTACCCAGCGCCCACTTGACGCCCGTGACTTTGCATATAATGACATTGCCAACGTTAGGTAAGCAGGCACTTCAGAATGATCGGCTCCTATTTCGGGCCGTCATTGTTTTTGAATTCATTACGCATTATCAAACAATTTCATTGAAATTAAGGAGTATCCTCAGCCTCTTACTTAACTAACTGGAGTCAATGGCCACAAAACGATCGAGGTTGTTGATACAACTGATCTTCAACGGTCATTCCATGGTTCAGTGATGAATCCTAAACAATCGAGGGTAAATGAATCAAAATAATTTAAGGCCCCACGTCCCAACAACTGCTTCATTGGCCGCAAACCAAAAGATCCTAGCGTCGTATCCATCCCGCACATTTGTTCTTGGAGTTTCTATTTGGAATTTCTATTGTGAAATCTTTATTGAGGGTAATATTACACAGCCTAAACACTTCTCCTGATGTTATGTATATTATCATCATCATTTCAGGCAAAAGACGTCCACTGCTGGACATAGGCCTCCCCCAGGCGTCACCACATTGACCGATACCGTGCGTCTCGCATCCAGCGCATGCCCGCAACCTTAACCAGACAATATATATTTATATAAGTATACATACTAATACTCGTATTATAAAGCTGAAGAGTTTGTTTGTTTGAACGCGCTAATCTTTGGAACTACCGGTTGGAATTTAAAAATTCTCTTTGTGTTAGATAGCTTTTTATCGAGGGAGGTTATAGGCTATACTACATCACGCTACGGCCAATAGGAGCGGAGCATAGATGAAAAATGTTGCAAAAACGGGTAAATTTTTCCTTTTTGAGAGCTTCCGTTGCGTGCGCTGCGTAAGCGGTTAAAGTTACGCAACAATCATGTATGTAGTGTAGGTAGGGTAGGGTAGATAGGGTAAATGGGTAGGTAGGTACCTAATTGACGGGAGCGAAGCCACGAGGGACAGCTAGTATATGATAAAATACTTAAGTATATTATAAAACATAAAACCTTATCTTTATCTTTTTCTTTTTTTGAAGCGTTCTCGCCAATGGCGCTAAATATAATTTTCCAATAATAAATCCTACTAATCTCATTCACCCAGCCAATTCAATTCAAAGTCAATATTTCAAATGACAACGCTCTCAAAGACGAAAGCTTGTGTTATTTCATGAACAATGTCAAAATGTCACTGACCCCAATCGTTGACGATGTTAATGGCTGATCAAATTATACGAAGCGTTATCCCTTATTTAGTGATTTCGTCCATAAACTTTAACTGTTAAATCTTTTGAAAGAAATCCCTCTCAGTCTCTTTTTCAACCCGCAACCATTTTTATTTTCAATTTATTGCGAACTCCTGACGGAAAGAGAGGGTGTTATAAGTTTGATGTGTGTATTGGTAGCAACATAGCTCCTAAACGGATGAACCGATTTTGATTTCGTTTTCTTTTGTTTGAATGGTGTCTTTATCGAGAGTGTTCTTAGCTATGTTTGATAAAAATCGACCGTTCAAAAGTTATGGGCGTTTAACTGTTCGAATCGGAGTGTCTTCGCAAGATGTCATAATTACGTGTTCAATACATTGTCGATCGAAGCGTGTCTACTACTATATAAATTATGTAGCATGAAATAAAAATGTGTCAGGGGTCTTAAATTTTATATTGCTCAGACCGAGATATTATATAGTCTATGTTTGTAATTTAATAACATAATTTGTCGTATCCAGTCGATGCTGAGTCCTATGCACGTCACTAAAGAAAGAAACCTACGAGTATCTAATCTATATTAATATTATAAAGCTGAAGAGTTTGTTTATTTGAAAGCGATAATCTCAGGAACTACTGGTTGGAATTGAAAAATTATTTTCGTGTTTGATTTTCCATTTATCGAGGAAGGTTATAGCCTATATAACATCACGCTACGATCAATAGGAGCGGAGCATAAATGAAAAATGTTGCAAAAACGGGTAAAAAATATTCTTTTTTGAGAGTTTCCGTTGCGTGCGCTGCGTAGAGTAGGTAGGTTAGATGGATAGGTACGTAGCCAGTTGACGGGAGCGAAGCCGCGTGGAACAACTAGTAATATATATAGTATTATAAAGCTGAAGAGTTTGTTTGTTTGTTTGAACGCGCTAATCTCAGGGACTACTAGTTGGAATTGTTTTTTTTTTTGTTTTGGATTGTACATCTAGCAAAACATGTTTTAGGCCTCTGTGTCGTTAGACATTTTGTTTTACAGACATTTAAAGTTCATAAAAAAAAAAACAAAAATACTTTTTGTAAAACTTATTCAAAAATCAACAGAGCGTGGTTTTTCTGTTGAAACCTCTTTGAAATCATGCTTGACAATCGCTCTTTCGTCTGAGGTATCATTTATGCGGATATCTTACAAATTATTGAAATTAGGACCTTTACTACTACCTACCCTACCTACCCTACCTACCCTACCTACCCTACCTATCCTACCTACCCTACCTACCTTACCTACCCTACCTGCCCTACCTGCCCTACCTACCCTACCTACCCTACCTACCCTACCTACCCTACCTACCCTACCTACCCTACCCAACCTACCCACCCTACCTACCCTACCTCCCTAACTACCCTACCTCCCTAACTACCCTACCTACCCTATCTACCCTACCTGTAGGTTACAATACTAGTATAGATAGATGTTGATAAAACTCAAATGAACTAATTTGATTACCCTAAAAAAAGGTTATAGTGAGTCCATCTTAAAAGATAGACATATGCTGCCGCGGACTTTTTTTTAGAACTTAAAGAGGAACAATTCCGTCATACAAGATATTCGCGTAACTTAAAACGTTTACGCAGCGCACGCAACGAAACCTCTCAAAGAGGAATAATTTTACCCGTTTTTGCAACATTTTTCATGTATGCTCCGCTCCTATTGGTCGTAGCGTGATGTTATATTATGTTACTTTAAAAACATAAAATAATAATGAATTCATTTATCATTTAATTTGACCATAAATAAGCAGTTTAGTTAAAATTTTGGGAATTTTCGAAAGAAAAAACATAAAAGTTTGTTTAAAACTTTGCACCCAACTTCCAATCACCCTGTATAAAACCTTTTCGCCAGTATCCCTAAAAGACGATTTAAGGGATGTTGAAATTTGTATGGAAAGATCTTCTTCCTTGGGTTAATAACCTTAAAATTTGCATAAACACTAACCTTAATAAATAATAGGTTGTGATACGAGTAGATATTCGTTTTTCGAAAAAAAATAACTAATTGCTGTATATCACTCAAATAAGATTTTACTAAACTAAACGCTGTTTGGCCAAGCCCAAAATGCTCAGGTGAGAACCTCAGTTCTCGGAGGGTGCCGATTTTCGGTATTTGTGCAGCGTCTCCCCGCAGACCATGGCCCACCTTTCGTCTTGTGCCACATGTATTGTTGTCTGTTCACGTGAGGACCTTATGATTTAACTAAAAAGAATCTGTCATCAACACGCTAAGAAGAAGATAATCGTGGTAAGAAAAGCTGGTACATACATACATGGATAAAGTCTATCAATAGAATGAGCATCACCTGTTAATAGTTGCTTTTGTGTATTATTACGGGAACATCGGTATTTCTAGTTTACTGCTCCAGTCTTGAATCTCAATTTATAGCTGGCAGATTTGACACTAATCTCGACTCAAATCTGGTTTCAAAACCTCAACATTGTAGTCACAACACAACTGAATACTGCTCTTGAAAACAAGCCTTTTATCTGCAAAAACATACAATACAATCCTTGTGGATTTTGAATGTCAGATTGGTTGTACATGCGCGATCGATTAATACAGTCAACGGAAGTTTACCACAAATGTCAGTCGTGCCAAGTCAATAAAGTTGAGTAACGATCTTCCGCGTGCAATTATCTCGGGTTTAGACAACCACTGATCAACCTATACAGTGACGTTTTAGACCATGAAATGTCACAATTAGGAATTCAATATTCCTTTTTTGTTACATTTAATTTCATGAACTTTCCAACAAAAATACAACTGGGTTTGTTGAATTTAATGTTTTCGTAATTGTTAGGTCTTGTTCTAGATTTGCTCGCGTTGCTAGCAGAAAATAGAACTTATGTCCGTTTCAGCGGCATTAATTTGGTATGCGCGGGCTAAAGTTGCTTGAGGTGTTGAAGCGTGAAAACAGGAAAACAAGTAAATAAATAAACATTTGCTCACTTTTTATTGTAAGGAAAAGCTTAGTAAAAATTTATTTCTGAAAATAATTCAAAATAAACTTTTTTCTGCTACCGGCTTCGCCCGCGTGAAACCCGGCAATTATCCGAAGGGAATATATTGCCGGGGTAAAAATTTAAAAATATCCTAAGTTCTATATTTTGGGTGTTTTTTTTGTTTTTTTTTTTATCTTCCATCTTTCTTCGTAGACTATAATCAGATTGCTTGTAGAGTTTTTCCTCCATTGAGGACAGTTACACTTCAGTACAACATAGCAACCATATGTTATGCAGCTTCATTATGTCATGCCTTTTGAGGCGGTTGGAGTAAATTTAGCACATTAATTGGACTGCTAGTTCATTTGAAGAGGCAGTCGCTGCTTGTATTTTGCCGCAGTTGATCGAATTTCTTCTTTAACTGTGGTCATTTGTAGCTGCTGGTGTATTTAATTGTTTGTGATGACCCAATCAGCGTTGCTAATCGTTCTCAGTATGAACATTTGATATTTTTTGCCGTTAAGACGTGAAAAGTCAGTTAACAGACACACAAACGTAATTTCTTCCGCATTTATGCTCGTAATGTTAGAATGTATAACAAGTAGGTATTAACTTTCAAAGGCCTTAGATAACTTTAGTTTGGCAAGTCACAACCTTTACTATCTAATCAGAATGGCTAAATAATGTATACTTAACCTTTTCAAATATGAATACACCTTGTAAGGCTCTAATCGCTGTAGGCGTTGCTTTGTAATTTTAGATCAAACTTGTCCCTTTAAGTAGTAGATGGTTTCCAAAAGGCTCGGTCAAAATAAGTCGATATATTATGAAAATATCGATATTTTCTCTAGTATCTGTTTACCGAAGTACCGAATTCGATTTTTTTTTTCTTTGACGGAGCTCAGTGTCCAATTTTACGTGCTTATCCGAATTTCTCAACGTATTAAAATAAATGGTTCTTAAATTTTCAGAATTTTGTTTTTTAAGAAATATATTTTGGGAATACTTCAATAAGTAAACGAAATTATCTAAGACGCTAGCTTTTTCCAGCGGCTTCGCCCGCGAGTATGTCCGGAATTATTTCACGGGAACCAACTACCGGGGTAAAAAGCCTATGTGCTATACCATCTATCTCTGTGCCATATTTCATCGAGATCCGATAAGTAGCTTTTGCGTGAAAGGATAACACACATACAAACACTCACAAACTTCCGCCTTTATAATAGTAGTGTTATAGTAGGTTAAGATATAGTGAATAGTAGATAATAAAATCCATCCGTACTTTCACGTTTATAATATTAGTAGGACTTTGACCGATATTATCGATACTGACAGTATAATATCGATTCGAAATTATACTTTTTCGTTTGCCCATCTCTAGTTTCTAATACTTCGTTATTTAACATGTTGACCCAGTTAAGTTCACTTAACTGTTACTTAGAGAGCAAGCTAAGTTCAGATTCCTTGCATAATGGAAGTCGTATCTTCTACGAGGATTTTATTTACCTCCAAATGAAAACGTTTCTCGGAAAAAGCTGGTCAGTATAGTAGTTCATTAGGGGTGTTTTTCAGCCTTATTTACGCCTATTAAGCCTTAGTTTTACCTTTTTATTAAGTTGTCACGCAGAATCCATTAACCGTCTAATTAGCAGAAACAATACAAAGAAGAAATAGCTTACAATACACCTGCAGCCTTATTGCGTAAGTGAATACGGCAACGCAAAGGGTTTGACCGCTATCAATCGACCAATCACACAGACGGACACACTCACGAATTCACTTGCGCAATTCGGCTGCTGGTGTACAATCGACGTTTGAGGGGAGTGTGCAAAGGTCAACAGTTATTTTTAACGTTATCAAGAAGGGCAACAAACAACGTGACAACGGAATTAGAATAAAATCCACTTGTTATATTTTTATCTTGGGCTTTTATTCTTCTTTTAAACCGGCGCGCAGCGTTCCGTTACTAAAACAATGCCGATATGAAATTGTGTCACGTCTTCGTACAAGGAGAGCTTATATCATTGTCTATGCTCGGTATGTTATATCAGCCCACGCTCCTTATTTAATTTCGAGTCCCACCCATTAAAATTCCCATAGACATTTGTGACAGCTACTTCTTGCAATGTAGCCCTTGGAACTGATTCCATTATCCTACACTACAAAAATATTGAAAGTTTGTGAGGATGTCTGTTAAACTTACACGCAAAAATTACTAAACACATATTGAAGAAACTTTACAGTAATATAACATTTACATTAGAATAACACACAAGCTATAATTTATAAAGATATCAGGAGAAATACTAATTCCCTGAAGGCAGAGCCGCGGGTGTCAGTTAGTACGTTTTATTCAAGAGTTAATAAAATAGGTTTTATATTTAGTACGACCTAGTTCATAAAAACAGTGAGCGAAGTAAAATTTGATTCACGTAATCATTACGTTTGTCTTAAGTTGAAGGGAGCTTGTATAATGTTACAATATCTTTCTAGGTTAAGTGATATTACCTACCGAAGGAAATAGGTTTGAACTTTTCATATTCCCAGTCGGTTCCACAATTTGTACAATTTTATTTGTGTTTCTGAGTTTGCTGGTGTAAAACTAACTAGGTTCAAGGAATATTTAGGTCCTGAAATTTACATAAGTCTATCGGTAAATTTGTAGATAAATTCGGCAGCTGGGTGTTCAAAAATTAAGTCAAGTGATGGATAATTTAATCTTTCTGGTGACTAAGTAAGTTCAATACGTAAATCGTAGATATTGTACTAATTTTTACTCTTAACCCATATTCAATCATTCCGGGCCGTCTGATTTATGATGATGTTAATTAATTTCAGTGTCGCGTATAAAATTAGCATACAGACATGCCACATTAAAACTAAACAAATAAAAAGAAGTTTTGAGATCAAAAACTTTTTTTCTTCCCAAAACTTCTCTTCACGAAGAAAATACCTGTCGTGGTAACAAATCAAACATAGTTTTGCTACACAAAACCTCAAGAAAATACCTGATGTTCGGCCACAGACATAAATCTAACTAGATAACGCAAGTCCCTCTATCTCTATGAAAACCAAGCGTGGCACTTTTTCAAAAACAATTTAAAAACAAATTTACTTACCAATTAAAGAAAGCATTGCCAATGCCTCGGCTCACTTTTTATACATTGTTTACAGCTCAATATGGCATAAAAAGGCATTTTTCTAGATTTCGGCGGCTAAATGGAAAACCAGATTACGATCATTCATCGTAACTTTACTCCGTTTTTTGGCATACAATCGTGCCATCTAGTCAGATTTATATCTCTGTGTGCAGCTTATTCCATAATCAATCACGTTTCACGTGTTCCCAGACACACATGACACATAAAAAAAGTATACAATTCGTAAATTAAACGTAGTTTTGTGACACAAAACCTCACGAAGATAATATACCTGACGTGCCGGTTTATTCCATAGCGGATCACCTTCCTCGTATTCCAATACAATATGTTTTCAATATGCCGCGCAAAAACACGGTCATTGATAAACAAGCTTTATTACTTGAGATTTGACGCGAGCTTGTTCCTGAGACAATAAATAAGCGAATCTGGATATCCGGGATACTATGACGTTAATTGCCAGAGGGACTCACGCAATTTGCTCGCGATCGGAACCGTGTCAAACTGAGCCGTGATTGCGTGAGATAAACTATGTTACGACTACACTATCGAGGCTAGAGCGATCCTTACTGCAAATTTATATGTTACCAAACTAAATTGCTTCCAATATTGACCTTCTTTGGCTTTATTGCTTCATAGAAACTAGGTAATTTTGTTACCGTAAGCTAATCTAATCAGAACGAATTGGTATCGTCACAGATTTGTGGACTATATAAGTAAAATGAGTCAACTCCCTATTTAGCAGCAGTAGCTACAATACAATAAAAATACTAGTGAATAAATAATTTGGCATGTTAACATTTTCATTCAACATGTGAACGTCCTCCAAGAAATGAAAAAGTGACGATTATTTAAAATTAATCATGAAAATGTCGGGGGCACTGACTTCGTAGCCAATCTCTACGAACTCTACTACGTGCTACGGAGGCTCTACGGTTACGCGCTACGACACGTCGGCAGTAAGTAATGTGCTACGGGGAATAATATTGCGACTTCTCTTTTTAGGGTTCCGTACCCAAAGAGTAAAAACGGGGCCCTATTACTAAGACTCCACGGTCCGTATGTCTGTCTGTCTGGTTTTCTGTCTGTCTGTCACCAGGCTGTATCTCAAGGAACATGATAGCTAGACAATTGAAATTTTCACAGATCATGTATTTCTGTTGCCGCTATAACAACAAATACTAAAAACAGAATAAAATAAATTTTATTTTTCCCATACAACAAACGTGATTTTCAACGGTTTTTGCGATAACGGTACGGAACCCTTCGTGCGCGGGTCCGACTCGCACTTGGCTGGTTTTTTTTTTTAATTTAAAATATTACACAGATATTTTAATTTATAAAAGCCTAAGCGTACTCATAACCGGCGTGCATATTATACCTATGGCAAAACGAAGCTGTACGAATGTAAAAATCATAGCAGGAGGCGTTGAATAGTTGGTGCCCGCCCCCATGACAAAAATGCATGTATGTTTGTTTCCATACACTTCTCAGTTTTCAAGCTAGTGGTAAAACGAACGTAGATTAGAAACTTCAATTTCGCTGGAATTTTAAATTGAATTGTTGGAGCTTCAAAAGCGTTGTCTGAGAAACTGATGTATATTAAACGGGTGTTCTGCACCGGTTTCCTAGAATATCCCGTGTTCGCTGAACGTTGCATAGTAATTAAATAAATGGATGCTTCTACCTTAATTGGATTTTCATTGGCAAACTATTTACAGGTTCTTCGTTGAAAACCTCGACCTGAAACTCACAAAACGGGGGTGCAATTTCATACGGCTTCTTCCTGCAAATATCATTTCATAGAAAATAATTTATACGGTTGCAATATCCGATAAATGCCAATAATGAGCATTCATCCTCTTAAGTTATAACAAGTTTAAACCTATGAAAATGAATGGTCATTTCACTTTTATTCCTGATATAACCTTATAAGTAAGAGGGCTAAAAAACAAATAAACGAGCTGCAATTCCACCAATTTATCGTGCATTTCAGAACATTGAGTGAGCGTTGGATTATAACTTTGTAAAAACGTTCCAATAGGCTTCTTTCCTCCCCCGAGTTCGCCTACGTAACAACAGTACAAATAAAATGTAAAGTTGTACACTTATCACACCATATTGAATTAGTCAAAAAAATATTTAGATGTAATAAACGATGCTTTAATAATCATTTAGAGTAGGATGTGGGCGGTGAAATTGAAAATTTAGAATGGATAAAAATTGTTCTAAATTATTTAGACGAATCCCTGTCCCGCAGCAAACCAATTGTAACGTTGAATCGGTTCGGGAAAAATAAAGCGCAAGATCCCATACATAAGTGTTTTATACTGCTAATCTCCCCGAAACACGTCCGAATAAAAATATATGTTAAGATTATATAGGGTTGTTAGTTGCAGTTGCAGACTTTCGACGCTGGCAACACTGGCGACAGGTCGTCAAAAAACGGCCTCTTAGCTAATTTATTTTAAAATTATTGTTTTATTGTGTTTAATTTGTTAAAAATACTTTATTTATATTAGAATTAACGTGCAAAGTGACACACGTAGTGTTTGTGACCAGTTTTGTTGTGTTAACTCAATAACAATTGATATTTCACCAAGTCATGTACCGGCTGTCAACGTTTGAACTGTGGATTTGAATTCTTTGAACCGGGGGAGTATTTTGTTTTGATTTGCGTGTTATTGCTTTATTATTTAAATACTATACACCACTCATATACTGCTCAGGGCTCTGAGCGACGTCCAGTACACACCGGCTACGTTTGTGTCTCATTTTGTTTGACAAATTGTGGAAGCAAAATCGAGGACGTAAACACTTGCCCAGACAAAACATTCACTGCAAACCCTACTTCACACATAATATATGTCTTTAATTTAGCTTAAATATTTTATATAAACCGCAAAGATCACATTGTTAATAGACTTTCCCACTAAAACTAATGTTCATAACAATCCAACAAAAATTTAATCTAGTTAAAAACACTAATGTTTAATAAAGCCTTTCCATAAAGTATCACCTGTAATTAAGTCTGAGAATATTTAATCAAATAGCTGTTCTTCTTAGTTTCTTTTTTTTTTTTCTCTTTTTCTCATATACCTCCATATTTTTTTATAATTTTTTCTTTTGTCTTTTTTTATGAAACTTCTATTGTTTTCAAACATTTTGCTTCTTTTTAACCTAAAACTCCTCCTACTTTCTTAAGTTTTCAATTAACTCAATATTCTCTTCGCTTACTCAGCTGTTTTCTGTCACATTACAGGTGTTGCATAAAGAAAACAGTCAATATGATGACCCGGGCAGCTACCGTTCGTGACATGAATGACAAACTAAAAGCAGCGCTGAGAGAGCTGGATTCATCTAGAGATGAGTGCAGCAAGCTACTGCGGGAACGGGAGGAGAGTGAATCTGAGATTGAGTTAATAGTGAACAAAAACGCTCAACTCAAAAACCAGCTTGCAGAACTACATTCCCAGCATTTGGATGTACTGGACCAGCATCACCGTCTCCGTCAACAATTATCTGATTTTCAGCAGTGCCATGACACTCATGACCATGCACTAAAGCGTATATCTGTACTAGAAGCAGAATTGTGCGAGGCCCATAACACCATAACCTCCATGGACTCGCTGAAAGTCAGCCAAGAGGTTTCTAACACCAAGAACCTGTACCATGAGCTGATGGATAGTGCATCCGGACTGGCATGTGAGCGGCCCACCATAACCATAGACCTTACAGTGGATGATACCATAGCTAAATGTCCAATTCTAAGTAGTCATAATAAAATAAAGAAATATATTAAAATCAACAAGAGTATTAAGAAATATAAGAAACTTTTAAAAACTCAAAATGTTTACAAACATAATGTTAAACTTAGAAGAGATTTCAGAAACCTAAAAGGCCAATTAAATATATGTATTAGTAAATTAGAAACTAGTTCACAAATGTATGATGTTGACATTCAGAACCTTCAAAGGGAATTATTGAGTAGGGAAAATACACTTAAGGAAATATTTTGTAAATATGAATGTAGTCAACAGATGTTAAGTGAGCGCATGCAGGAGGCTTGTGAGTTGGTGGACCTGGTGAAGTATAGTGCAGAGAGGTATGAGTCACTGACTAACAACCTCACCTGTAGTTGTGCTGCCACTCCGCTACCTCTCATGTCACAACATGTTACTCCTTCAACCTTACCTCTTGCTCATACTGTAACAACTTTGAACCCCACTCAAAGTAATGTCTTAGTATATTCTGATGGACTAGGAACAGGTTTTGGGTCATTATTAAATAACCACTCTAAACATACAATAGTGAACCATTGTTATCATAAACTGCATTTTAATGAGCTTATTCATAAAATTCAACATACACAATTGAATGAGCAAACTACTGTAGTACTTCTTTTTGGAAATAGTCTTAGTGTAACAAAAAGGGACATAGTTAATGGTATCGACACCCTACTTAAGTTAAGATTAGGCAAATTAATTTTATGTGCATTGCCCTATTCTGACAAGTTACTTGCTCAGGAAAATGAATATATTTCAAGTTTAAATAACTTGATGCATATTTTATCGTGTCGTCATAGTGACCGTTTATTATTTTTTGACACTAACAATTTTGTTAGTGATTTTGTTTTGATTCGGGAGCATATGTTTCTTCCCAAAAAAAGTCGACATTTATTAGCTACATTGTTAGCTTTTAATATACACGCAGTTATTGATGATTTAACTGAGCCTAGGTTTAGTAATTTAACAGTATTATCCAGTTTTTCTGATAATACTACAGTAGATACTTTAAACTATTAGAGCCGACAAAAGAGAAGACGAATAGTAATATTTTACTATATCATCAAAATATAAATCGCTTCTCCGGCAAAATTTTAGACGTGGAATTGTTAGCAGATAAATACCACATGGATATTTTATGTTTTTGTGAAACCTGGTTAAAACCAGATAGGATGTTGTTTAATGTAAATAATTTTTCAGTTGCCAGCGCGTACAACAGATCCACAGTGGGTGGTGGTACCCTGATACTTTGTAATAGTCATCTTAAATATAAAGAAAGGAGGGATATCACTGCTTACTCTGTTGATCGCTTATGTGAGGTAGCATGTGCAGAGGTCGAGGGCCATACTATCTTGTGTGTTTACAGACCACCAGCATCGAATTTGTCTTTGTTTTTAATTGCAATGGAAGAATTATTAAGTAAAGTTTTTAGAGATAATAAATCAGTTTTTGTATGTGGTGACTTAAATATAGATCTGTTAGTCAATTCACCTGAAAAATGTAAGCTCATTTCATTGTTCAAATCATTTAATTTAAAACATTTATTTAATGAACCGACAAGAATAACGGCAACTTCAGCTTCGTGCATAGATAATGTATTCACTGATTGTAAAGTGAAAGATTCGTTTTTAATTAGTGGCGTTAGGTCAGACCATACTGGTCAACTAGTATCTTTTGAGTCAGATAAAAAGTTTAACCTGGCTGAATCAATTCGATTAAGACCTCTTACCAAAAATAAATTAAACTCTTTTAATAATAATGTTCTTAGCAACCTTTGTAACGCTAGTTTTGATTCAAAAGACCCCAATATAAACTACGGCACGCTGTTCTCTACGGTTTGCAAAGAATTCAACAAAACGTGTCCTGTAAAAACAGTTAAAGTCAACAATTCCAAATCGAAATTTAGTGAATGGGCCACTGTGGGCATAAGAAAAAGCCGAGATATGTTATATAATTTATATTACGAAAAATCTTTGACTTCCGATCAAGCTTTTCACACTTATGTTAGAAACTATTCCAAAATATTCAAAAGAGTCTGCGCTCAAGCAAAATCTCAAATAATTATTAACAAAATTGGTGTTTCTAGTAATAAAATAAAAACTGTGTGGCAAGTAATTAATAGAGAAACTGGAAAGACACAACAACGCGATCAAAATGAGTTGTCTTTGAAAATAGCTAATCAAACCATTTCTGATAAGCAAGAAGTCGCTGAGACATTAGAAAATTTCTTTACCAACATTCCGTTAGAGGTTACGAAGTCTCTTCCCTCCTCATCTAAATTAGCTGAAGATCTCCTTAAAGAAAACTTTACTAAAGAGATACCAAACTTTAATTTTAAACCAATATGTATTGATACAATTAAGAACGCGTTCAAAAGTCTCAACACAAAAAATACTGAAGACTTATGGGGAATATCCGTTAGGGTTCTTGGAGGTATTATTGACTCAATTGCTCCTATCCTGACAGGCATATTCAACCAATGTTTGGACAGCGGCACGTTTCCCGACTTAATGAAACACAGTAAAGTAGTACCAATTTTCAAATCAGGATGTAAGAGTGATCCCTCTAATTATAGACCTATATCTGTGCTTCCAGCATTGAGTAAAATATTCGAAAAAATCATGCTGGACCAGATGTTGTCTCACTTTAACTCAAATGGGATTCTGCATAGTCAGCAGTTTGGTTTCACGAAAGGTAGGTCGACAACGGACGCGGGAGTAAAACTCATCAGCCACATTTTGGAATCTTGGGAGAAGTCCCAGGATGCCATTGGCATTTTCTGTGATCTCTCAAAAGCGTTCGACTGCGTTGACCACAACACACTGATCTGTAAATTACACCACTACGGAATTCGAGGACAAGCTGCTGATCTTGTGCTTTCCTATTTATCAAACAGGCAGCAAAAAGTTAATGTTAATGGGGCGACGTCTTCCGGGTCTCTAGTCAAGATGGGCGTGCCTCAAGGTTCAATTCTCGGCCCTTTCCTTTTTCTTGTTTACATTAATGATCTCCCTTTTATGATGGCCAAATTATCTGATATAATTCTATTTGCTGATGATACTTCGCTAATTTTTAAAATAGATAGGAAAGATACGGATGTCTTACATGTCAACGAAAGCCTAACTATTCTCTCAAAATGGTTCGCAGCTAACAATCTTTTACTGAATGCGAATAAAACAAAATGTCTAAAGTTCTCTTTACCAAATGTACCACAGCGTGATTTAAATTTGTATCTTGACGGCAAAAATCTTGAAGTTATAGCGGAAACTGTTTTCTTGGGGATTACTATCGATTCAAAACTGCAGTGGGGCGCGCACATTAGAACTCTTTCAGGTAGGTTAAGTTCAGCTGCATATGCAGTAAGAAAAATGAGACAGTTAACTGATGTAGCTACAGCTAGGTTAGTATACTATGCTTATTTCCACAGTATTATGTCTTATGGCATTCTGCTGTGGGGGTCTGCAGCAGACGTTGACTCAATTTTCATCCTACAAAAGAGGGCAGTCCGCGCGATCTTTAAAATGGGCCCTCGCGAGTCACTCAGAGAAAAATTTAAAGAGATCGATATACTGACTCTGCCTTCACTTTATATTTTGGAATGTATTATGTATGTCCGCAAAAATCGAAGGCTTTTCAAAATTAGAAGCGACTTCCATAATTTAAATACACGCAGTAAGCATGAAATTGTAATACCCAAATTCAGATTAACGAAAACTAGCAAGTCTTTTCTTATAAACAGTATACGCTTTTATAACAAGTTGCCAAAGGCAGTTATAGAACTGACCGATGGAAAGTTCAAAAACTACATCAAACGTGTCCTTATTAAAAAAGCATATTATAAAATCAAGGACTACGTTGAAGATAAAAAAGTTTGGCTATAGCTCCTTCTGCGCATGTGGCTTCCCTGGTAACTCATAAACGGCACAAATATGTGGATGTCTCTAACTATTCTCAATCTCATTTTTTCTTCTTTTGATTAGACTCTTTACAATGGTTTTCAATCATATTTATACGCCCTTCTCAAAGAATAGTTACAGCACTGATATCAACATTTGTGCCTCATGTTAAATTTAGTTTTGATATACGGTTTTCTTTTTACTACCTTTGTATAGATTCTTTTACCGATTGTTTTGTGAATGTGTGAACATTGTAGGCCTTCTAGATTTCTAGATATGCTTGTTAACATTTGTTAACTTTTCATCTTGTTTTACAATCTTTTATTTACTTTGTTTAGTTTTTACGACTTATTGTCGGGCCTACGTTGTCCCCCCATATCTAAGTACTAATGCTGTAACATGGAAATATTGTAAAACCAAACCATTTTAAAAGAGTAACCATGGAGTTTCTTGCCGGTTCTTCTCCATAGGAAACGACCAACCCGAACCGTGCACCTTTTGCCGACGTTTTATAAGTGCCCATGTAGGCCTATGTGAAATAAAAAATTTTGAATTTGAATTTGAATTTGAATTTGCAGTTGGTTGGTCAAATTTATAAATGGAATATTTATTTCATAATTTTCACATTGAGGGTGGAAGAACAAATAATTAAAACGGAATGGATCCGAACATTCTAGAACATTCTAAGCCAAACTTTTAAATGGGATAAATGCAATCCCCCGATTGAAACACGAACGAGACAATTTCTTCCTGTAATCCTAAAACAAACTCGAATTCTACCCGATTGTTGACTAATAAAAATGATTTAATATATACAATTCGTCCAACAAACAATTCGAGCTGAATTTGTGTGTCGGAACCAGTCGGAACGCACGTAAATGTCAGCTGTCAACCTGTCAAAACAAAATAATTAAGAAAACATTTTAAAGGCTAATGTTAAGTGACTTCAAGTAATTTTTAGTGTAATGAGTGTGTTTAGTGTGAGATTATCAACTCAAAGGACAGCTCCTATGTGGTTCCACAATCCAGCGACGAGGTGGAATCAATAGAAGGTTAAAAAAGGGAATGAAAGACGGTGTATCTCAGCTACGAATTAGGTAACAAATTTTCCTTTAACAAGGATTCTTTCTAACAAAAAAGTGTAACACAATCACCAAATAGCAAGGGACTTAGTGCTTGTAAAGGTAACAGGACTAAAATATCCAGCCACGAGCCATCTGCCACTCAACCCACGCGATTCACTTGTCAAAGAAAAATAGGCCTTCACAACCTTTGCAGGTGACAAGCTTTCAAGGCTAGTACCTGAACAATATAGATGGAGATAAATGCTACCGCAACAACTCAAGAAGAAAATGCTAAGGACGGAAAACAAAATAATATGTTGACAATTCCTCAGTGGCCTTCCTATTGAATAGTCAATGCAAAAACATGCGGTATTTCTTCGTATGTGAAAAGTGACTGGAAAA
This sequence comes from Orthosia gracilis, assembly GCA_947562075.1. Taxonomy (NCBI): domain Eukaryota; kingdom Metazoa; phylum Arthropoda; class Insecta; order Lepidoptera; family Noctuidae; genus Orthosia; species Orthosia gracilis. Next base: position 32,363,382 of record OX387267.1, on the reverse strand, counting down.
GTGTCATTGTTGGAACAAAAGCATACAAATTCTGTAGAAATACATTGTTGTTTTAGAACACTTCAGTTTTCCTATAATATTTGAATATTTATTACATAAATTCCGCTTAATCTCCGTACGGTTGTTTTTAAACGCGTGTAAACACGGAGTGGCGACGGGGGCATGCGGCGCCGCGACGCGCTACTCACGCCCGTTCCCGGAACCAGCGCGTTATCGCTCTCCGCAGCCCGCACTTGACTCATACAACTAGGTACTGATCTTGAAATGTTTTCATGAACATCGTTGTCTCATTACAAAGAATCTTCGACGAACACTTACCATATTAGCACTACCCACGGTCACCGGGAGACCATTTATCATAGTTTATTTATACGCCTACGATGTCAAGAATTTTACGATGAATTTAGTTTTATTCCTATATCAACATCTAAAATACGTGCTCAAATAAGATTAGATCTCCGCTAACTGTAATAATATTTTATTTCATGTCCTAACGTCACGAAGATAGGTGCTACCTATTCTATAGATATTGGACAGATACACCTACATTTCTACAACTGTAACGGCAATCTTACTTAATATTATAAATGCTAAAGTTTGGATGGATGGATGTATGTTTATTATTCAATCACGTCAGAACGGCTGAACGGATCTGTATGAGATTTGGCACAGAGTTAGATTATAGTCTGGAATAGCACAAAGGCTACTTTGCATCCCGGTATTAGAAAACTAACACTTTTTACGCGGGCGTATCCGCTGGCAGAAGCTAGGCAGTAATAAGTAATAACATAATGAAATGCAGTTATTTGTTACCGGTTTATAGTGGATAAAACATATTTATCAACACACGTCTTACAGTACCTACAAAATGTAACCGTTATCAGTGAATTCACGCAAATATTGACTTAGGAAGTTCAAAACTCAACATCCGTAGGTAATGTAGGTATACATTCTAGTGGATCCCACAAACGTGTTCTGTTGGTAACGTTCATAATATTTCCCCATTATTACTTTGACTAACATGGTTTGTAAGACCTTTGTTACTAATAAATATGGACATTAAGTAGGATTTTATTTATTTTTATTACGTGATATGATTGGCGCTGGAACCTTTATATAATGTTATGAACTGAAACTGAATCTGATGATATTAGGTAACGTAAGACAAGGCGAAAACAAATGAATACCTACTCAGTAATAAGGATTGTGATCATACCATACCTGCTATTGATTACTCATGGTTCGTGACAGATAGCTATCGCCTTGGCTATTATACTAAAAATATGTTTACCAACATTAATCTCTCAGCACAACACTGCAGAGTTAACGCACCAGCTAATTCGCTGAGCTCAAGGTACAATGATTTCGTCTTGCGAGTACAATGCACTAAGATTCGAACATCGATCAATATTTTTTTAACTATATTTAAAGTTCGTCCAAAATGCTCTAAATGTCAATAGTCCCGGCCTTTGTATGATCGACGATAACATTATTCAAATGAGTATGTTTTCGCGTCATAAATCAAGATTAGTTCTAAATCTGGGATTAAAATCTTAAAGCGTTTGCGTAGAGCTTTTCGAAAGGAAACAACATTAGTGTAGCTGAGATTTTTTTAAACTAATCTTTTCATCATCAATCAGAAATTATAGTTTATAAAACTAATTGCTGGAAGTAATTTCATTCATGAAAGCGTTTGAAGGCCTTCCCATCATAGATGCTCGCAGGAAAAAGATAGTTTTGCGTGTTTCGTTAATGTTTTGTAGACATGCTTGAATTAACTTGTCTTTATTAAACTTTGTTGTATCAAACGGAAGTTTCGATCGTTTGATGCGACCACGTTGGTCGGGAGACGTCACGGCTTGGGGCAACCGGTGATATTGTGACCATTGATACAAATTTAGTTTAAAAATTATCATATCATCAGCTCTTTAGGAACGCTTCTAATTTCTCCGGATGCGCATGAGTATTTGAACTCTTTTTTCACTTGTGGTTTGAATTTTGGTGTACCTAAATTAATTTAATTGGCATTTATTAAAGTCGTTTACTCACATAAACTTTTTGTTCTAAGAAAATATTGGGTTAACAGTACAACTACAAAGGCCTTCAGAAAGAAAAAACTGATAATAGAGTAGGTGTGTAGAGATGAGACGACGACACATGAAATAAAAAGATACAAGGACTTTAATGAAACTTATTGATGAAAACAAATAACAAACAGGAAAATCCAAATTGTTATTTGTGCGAGACATTTCTCATATCAACAACAACTTCACTTAAAATCAATCTGCTGGAAATAGAACGCTAAGACTGGCCTGAACTCTTGTAGTGTGTGTACAGCCGTGGATCCGTTCAACATACTAATAAATACTACTGATTGACATTATTAGAGCAAAATATTCTTAATTAAATCAATGATTGAAGATGTATTTGATGATGAAGAAACCAATAAATGAAACTAAAAGACTTCTGATTGAAAAGTTACATTAAGTTGCCTGGAAACATACAATCATTTTTATCACACAAAGTAGAGACGTATAACCAAGGTCTTTATACCAATACAACAAAAGTTTTATCCGTCGACCGCGACAAGTTCTAGAGGACAACCTGTTCTTCGCTTCAAAATCCTTCGCTACAATATAATATCAGAGGAACAATAAGCTACAAGTGACCTCAGTTCTTGTCATTTTCAGTAACATTCTTATTGTCTGCTCCCATTATTCAAGTGTATTGCCTTACACAGACATTGCCCTGTTATTTTGAACGAAAATCTCACTTTTGACGTATTGAACGCAGACTTTAAACAATATGAATTCTAAGTACAATAAGACAGTCATCGCACTTCTTGTGGGTCACAGAGGGTGCGTAGGCTAACTAACGAATCTCAGCTAAAGTGGCACAAGTTTCACTCTCAATCGTATCGTAATCCTCTTTGGTAATATAAAAGTTTTGTGGTCCACGGGCTTATGTAAGGACAGCAATATCCACTTGTATCGTAATACTTCGATCGGCTAACGGTCTGTGATGCGTAGAATCCTCGTCGATTGTTTGTTTCCGCGGTCCACGAGACGTCTGATGTTTATTCGCCGACATTTGCAATCAAATGTAATATTTAAACTGTACCTATATCAAACATACAGCAAAAGTTTTATATGAGTCATCGATACTTGACAAGAAGATATATGTGCCAATAACAATAAAAATGGTTCGGAAAATCCAATGTTGTTGTGTTACATCCTTGAACTGGTTCCATTTTATGTGCGAAAGACTTGTGATAGCGATGAAATTTTTTTTTTAAATTTATTCGGTATGAAACGATTTGTAAATGTTTGTTAATTGTATCTTGAGACAAGTAAGATTCTAGTAGTCCATTTTTCTTCGCAAAAAATTAACGGAAATTGCGCAGAAAAAAATTGTTCAACTACAAAAAAAAAATGCAAGACGATTGTTGAGTCCAAAAATTCAAAATGAATAGCGTTTTTATTGGGACAACTATCATCGTAGTAAATTGAGCTGTAACAATAATTCAGTTCTTTTGTTTTCTACTTTATAGGTTGGCGTTTTTATACACCCATAAATTGTTTTTATATTTATTGTTAGCATTAACATGGTTAGTTGCGAAAACCATCATTTGCTATAGCGTATGTTCATAAATTATATCGCGATAAATTGCTTCTAGCTTTAACAACATTTTTTAGTGTACAGGAAAATCTAGTTTTCTCCTTTTTAATTTTATTGCCGTGTGCGTGTGGACATAAAAAGCAGGATGTTGGTATCCTTAGTAAACCAGATAAATATCTAATTATAATGAAAAACAGCTTCATCCTACTCTAATTAACGTATTAACAGAGCAAAGCAACCGTATATGGCTTTGAACACATACGGGATATGAGTAAGGAGCCGTTAAGCCGTCAGATTAAAAGAATTTGGTCAAGTGTCACAGATGCAGGCGAGGAGATCAACGCTCTCATTGTGTCGGCATAAGGCAGTGACAGAGAAAATTAGGCTCTGAATTCCACCGATATTTTTGCATGTCGGAGAGCGCGGAGGGCGGGCGGCGTTGCTAGCTACCTACGTATATATAGGATGGCTCGCTGCGCGCCGCCCAGTCGCTCGCCGATGCTCAGCCGTGCTCCACGTCGCTCTCAACGGCCGTGACTACAGCATTACTTGAACCTGAAACATTTTCTTTTGCTATTCCTTGGACTCGGAGGACAGTGAATTTATAAACGTTTAGTGTTGTGCATAGGCTACTTGCTAATTCGTTCCCTGTGTGGTGTTTGACGGCGATTCAGCCGACCTGTAGCTGTTTGTCCCGGGACGCCAATACTTTGGATCAGGTGAGCTTTCATTCAACTGTTGTCTCCTTCACGGTATGAAACTATTCTCAGTTGTCGCGAGTCATGTCGTTTATTTACTTAGAATTCATTGATTTCAGTGAGAATAGATTATTGTGTTTCATTCATTGTAGTGCTTGTGTGTATCTGTGAATATTTTAGTTTTGTTTATCAATTTAAATGATGGAAAATGGTATCCAATATTGATTCAATTTTGTCTAGACCAGTCAATGCATGGTTTTCTTGTATCAAAGTGTACTTCTAGGAGTAGTTGCAACAAATAAATGATCATTTTACCCCAAAAAGCAGATTACTTCAATCATTTTGCACATATTGCGTAGATTTCACTAATTCATTAGCACTCAAGCTTTCAAGTGGGTTTATCATTATCATCATGCGTGTAAATTGATTAGGCGCATCATTAACATTGTGGTAAGCAAATATTTGCGCGTGAAATGGAAATGATAAGCCTTATGACATTGATTTTTAATTGTAAAGCACTTTAGATGTTATTTAACTTTAAGGGCCTAAGTTATAAAAATCTCTGAGCTGTTTAGCAACTGACAAACAGATTATATATTAAAATTCTTTAGACAAGAATTGAAATGAACATAAATGTAAAAAATATGAATAAAAAATGTGTCAAGCAATAGCTAAACACTATCTAGATTTTATAAATTAGGGTTTATGTAGATAGTATTGTTGATATTGCAAATAAGATTCCTCTGAGTATTTCACTTTAGTTAGAGTAATCGGTGAACTGCAACCATTAAACAAGATGCCTTTCTGGGAATGGATAGAGATTTCATCTCACGCATTGTACAATTGGTATAGGAATTTGAATCGCGTCCTTGAAGATATTATCTGCCTGATATTAGGCTAATTATTTTGATAATTTTAGTGACCATCTATATGCAGATTAAAAGATTGATTGGTTTCCTAGTTGGAAATATTACTTGGTAATAATTGAAAGTACCTTGCTACATAGAGGTGTATGTTCTCGTACAACATCATATTAATCAATTTAATTGACATCGACTGATATTTCATTATACAGAAGAGTCCCCTTTTCATAAAACTGAAACAGAGACCTTTCAGCGCTTCTCGGAAAGCAATCAATTATCTGCAATGTGAAAGAGCTACAAAATTGATAATGGAATCTCCTGCAGTTCAATAAAATTATTGGAACGAGGCTTGAGATGAAATAATTAATACGGCAAATAAGTAAAATGCAATATTGAAATCCTTAGTAGAATTATTGCAAAGAGACATGATTACATACTAACTTTTTCAAGCGGCTTCAACTGTGTGTAAAACGAAAATTATCCTACGGGCACGTAACACCGCCGAAAATTAGTAAAAATGCTTAAAAACTTAATTCCATTGCCTTTGGTGCCAGTAGTGGACCAGTGATAACGGCCCCGACTTACGTGTCGTAGGTCGTAGGTTCGAACCCATCCAGGCGCTTTACTTTGTGTAAATTATTTCATCACTACTGCTCTCAAAACGGTGAAGGAAAACGTCGTGAGGAAACCGACATGCCCTAGAACCAAAAATTCGAAGACATGTGACAACCCGTCTGGACCCGCGTGTTAAGTTAAGGCCCATTCCCTCTCTCACAGAGAGGAGGCCTGTGTCCCAGCAGTGGGAACATTAAAAGGCATTGCCTTTTAGTATTTAAATATTGAACACTATTAACAAAACGTATACATCCTCAGCACAGCATACTCAATGTGCAACTATTTCACGAAAAAAACGTATCATAAGTTCTATAGGCAGTTTTCCTTGACAATAGGCGCATATTCCCACGAATAAATACCTTTTAGTAAAAAGGATGTCGGCTTCATTCAATTTATTCGATTGTTACAGATTCGTGAGTGGATAACTGAACCATTCTAGTACCCATTGTGAAAGATATCACAAATACTTAACTTTATTTTCGTATCATCAAAGCTTTTATTGTGACTAGAAAGAAAAGTACTTATTCACACGAACGGAGGTTGTATTTTTAGGCTGGATACAGAAATGATGTAACTGAAAATAATAATTACTTGAAAACATTCACGATTCTAGCACATAGTTACACATATGAAGTGATATAGGATAGGATTACTCGGTGAAACCGTGTAATCAAATTCATCATAATTAAAAAAACCCGGAGCCTTCCATTGCCTTGTGAATTTTTCCGAGTCCAGTAATTGACTCGTCATAACATAACCTTGAAAAAGAGCTGGAAAGCCAATTTAACATACCGGCCCAACCGGTTGCCATCCAATTTGGAACGGGAACCGTTAATTTCCATTGTGTTTAATGCCAGAATAAATTACACATGTCCACTTCAAACGGTAATTGGACGTAGTAATTTTCCCAATTATTATTTGTCACATGTAAATTAAGTTTATATAGCTGACATCCCGTTTCCTTAGGTCAAAGTCGCCTTAATAAAGACGAGGGGTGACTGCACATATCCGGTCGAATTTGATCGATTCCGTACTCGACATTGCCAAGTATTTGGAACGATATGATGATGCTCAAAACTCTTAAAGTTCAATTATAATTATGGTTCATCTTTACGCAGGCACATGCGAACACAAATATTTAGCATGTCTAACTAACGTCAGCATTCACTATCGCTCGTTCGCACGTGAATGAGAGGTTAACCATTAACACGTCTCGTGGCAAGCTTGATGTAATGTGGAAAAATTATGAATCAAAACTGATCTGAAGCATTGAGAATTCGGCACGTGCTGAATCTAAATGCAAATCTGCTAACAGTTTTCTTTAGAAAAACAGATTTATGTAGACATTGATCTGATTAGAATAGTGTACATCGTTAGCACAATGTTGCAACGATAATGCCCAAACTGTTGCTGTACTTGACCCAATAATATTTTGTTCAATGTAAACGGTAGCAGCTGTAACGATCACTTTCGAAACCGTTATTGTTAACATACAGAAAAGTTCAATGTTGGCCGAAAAAGTTTATTTATTCAAGCGTGGTACAGTAAAAATGAAAACAGATGAATCGGACATAACGCATTACCGTTTTGACTAAACTTGACCCAGTTATCGTTTTAACAATACGACTTTTAACCCAGTTATGAAAGTTGCACAATCTTTGGCGAGTTGCATTTACTGTCAAAATATAAATTAGGCTAATGAGGAGCTTCGAGTAAGTATCGCTTCATCATTTTAGTTATGTCGTCCTTCGCCTACATAGGTAGTTAGCGTACGCCGCACGCGCCGCATACCTGCGTGTGTTTTCGAAAACCACGTGGCTTGGAAATAAAGTAATAGAAGTCTTTAAATAAATCAGTAATATCTATGCTCTGCAACGTGGCATTTTACAATAAAATCCGGCATAATTTGATCACGCCTTCCCCAACGTAATCAGAAAAACGTAGCAACAGACGTGTTTTTTTATGATAATATATACAGTTCTCGTTGAGTACAAGTGGAATTTGTAGTATTTTTCCACAACATGTATAAAACATGCTATTTGCACTCGGGAAATACTGTTCCACCTGCAGAATTTCATGCGACTACCGACATATACTTTTAAAAGCTAATCGAATTAAATCACTTGAAATAGTCATAAAAGAAAATTGGTTATACTATATTTTACTCTTTCAACACAAATGAAGCACGGTATATCACATAATACTTTTAAAACATCATTATCAGTGATTTGTTGTTCCTAGTAAATGATGAACGCGTAAAAGGTTTTAATTTAACGTTGATTGATTTGTTACACGTGTTGAAAATAATGGAAGCACTTCAGTGAAGCAATTATCGTAAATAATCAAAGCATAAACAGAAAATAAATCATCAAAGGATCGGGGAGCAGACGATCGGTAACATGGCCCATACCTGGGTGTAATCAGAGCATATAATATCAACCTAATTGATTAAAACTGAGGTTCAGATTAGTGTGTAGATTAGTTTGATTCCACTTTTTGGTAAAGTGCGCGGCAGGTGTGGATGGCAGCGAGTATGGAACAACATTGAAACTTTCCTACCGACGTATCTACCAGACGAACGCTTTAGTCGTAAATCTCTTAGTATTGATGCAGACGGATTACGGCGCAATTGCACTCTGCAGGGTTTCACTAAGTTTATAAATAAAGATATTTGAACATTCTCAAAAAGCCGCCCACTCTACGCTTTTAGAGACCACTGATATCGTCCATACGCGAAAGGTCAATCATGTCATAAGAATGTTCTAGAAGACTGTCGTTTAACAATAAACGCATTTTGTTTAAAATATTGGAAATAGCAGAATTTAGTATATCATAAAGCTACAAAGTCTATGTTCAAACAAGCAAACAGCTTCAAATATACAAAAATGTTTATGTTTCTATCGAATATGAATAAATATTATTGTAATACTCGATATCATATTGTTGGATTATTCAATTTGTATGCTGGATGGGCGATGTATTTTTAGAAATGATGGGGAATATTCTTTACAGTACTTTAGTTTTTTCAATACAGCCCAGTGTGGTGAGAGTCAAACATGCTGGAAGTGTCAGTTTAGTGGAGACTTGTTGCCTAACGCACTGCGCCAATACATAAAACATGAGTGAAACTAGTTGTGCGTTGATCCGACACGTGTCGCTGCAGCTATTAATTGTAACATTGGAACTATTCGAGGCACGTGTAACCTTTATTTGGAACAAAAAAGGGTTCGGTAACGGATAGTGGATACACCTAACGTAAAAAAGCGTTTCGAGCGCTGCTGCTCTCTCGGGGCCAAATATAACAAATAGTTTGTATTAATTTATTATTTAACAAGCTTTTTCTCGATTCGCTCCAGTAGCCTATCTCAAACGATGTATTTTTCCAGGATAAAAAATAGTTCATCGCATTAGTTAAGCATTCTTTCAGTTAATTTTCTATAAGGATTAGTACTTCCGCAGGTAATCTTCTTTATCAAACAATCTTCCCTTTTTTTAAATATAATATAAAAGTACATATCAAGTGAACTATTTAATTTAAGCCAGCAAGATAAGCACCTACTTTGCACATAGTTTGAAAATGCGGTCTCTTTGTTAAGTTTACCTTTTCAAAATGAAAATTCCTTGAGCTATAACATAGTTAGTTGCACCGTTAGGTCTCATCTCTCTGCTTAGGTAAGCGAGGCACCTAGCTAGATGACCCGGTCACTGCGGAGCGGGTCACGGGAGGGTCACCGAGATCCTGGGGCCGTACGTGTTACAGTGAACACGAACATGCTACCTCATAACACGAGATAAAGCAGGAAAAGCTGCGTGAAATAAGTTAGGTCTTATTGTTTCGTGAAGCTAAAGACCCTTCGCAATTGAGAACTTCTGTTGACGCCTTCTGCCCCATCTAGGGACATAGGACATTTAGTCAGTAAGTCATATATATTGTTTGAGAGTAATTTCATGATTGATCAAAAAGTCCTCCAAACATTGCCGAGGACAAAGCAAAATAGTATATTTTGTTTTCGTCTTCTTGTACTGCAGTTTGTTTGACTGCAAACCAAAGTTGCTTTGATTTTTTCCTTGTTTATGCAGTTCAATGATCGACCTTAAATGACTTGTTGTTTCGTACAATTTAACGTCAAAACAGTGAAATCACAATGTTGCTAATTATAAAACAATAGCTCGCAGGAGGGGTGGGTGGGGTGGTAGGGCACACGTGTAAGTGAGCAATCGATCTGTTTCTTTCAACACCTTAAACAATTGGTTCGAATTCTAGCAGCGCAACTACTCAGCTATTATTATTTATTTGAATGGAATTTTATTCAGGAATTTGACCTACTCGTCCTAAATGACGAAGTTCTGGCGAGATCTTATTGCAAATAATATAAAATATATTTTATTTTGTACTATAAAAATGATATTTATTTACCAAAAAAACATACAAAACGCTTTATACGAATTCAAAAACCCGTAAAAACACATGAATTACTTAATTAAATCCTAAAACATTCATGGGTACTTATTTTAACGAGCAATCAAACCTATTTGGCTGAAATCCTCCACGTCTATCGAACCTTTGAATCAACGACATAGAGAAGTCAATGGCCTCATTAGAAGACAAACAGACCATTACAGATATAAACACTGAATACGATCGGTAACTGTCGAACCTCGAGGCAGCAAATAATTGCTTGTAATAAACAATGTTACTCTTCCAATCGGTTAGAGGTACAAAATTTTTCACTGAGACGTGCTACGCCGTAGCTGATTTGTGCTACGGCGTAGCAAGTTTTGTTTAAAACCTTTTAGTATTTTTCATAAAGTATGCTGCACTATATTCGTATTTTTAAGATTTATTCGCACGTGCGGAGATAAAATAATTAGGATAATATGTTTCAATGACAACAGCCATAAACATAGCAATTGTGCTAATTATTGTATTTTATATAACCTGCACAGTATTGCTAGCAAACATTGTAAATGCAATAACATTACAAAATAGTTACAAAACGTAGAGTGGTACTCATTCCTGACGGAAATGATGTTATCTCACTGGAAATATTCCTCTCCTATTTCAAGAACTCGGTTATGAAAATATCAAAGAGCAAAATATTTTCATGAAATATGGGAGTTGGTTTTGACATTATCTCATTTGATTGTAGGCTAGATAAGCCGAGCAGACTTACCAGACTAAAGTAAAGTGCTCGTTATGACTCAATAGGATCTTACGAATGAATCTGCTCTAGATTTCAAAGTTTGGCTAAAGTTTTCACCTATATACCTGCGCGTATAAATAGAGCACTTTCGACTCGCATAATTTTGAACGTCTCATTAACATTCCCTTAAGTACCCAGATACTCAGGTACCTCTCAGGACTTGCCAAGAACGAGAACAATGAATAAATAATTTGAGTCATGAACTGGTATTTTAGCTGAATCTCGTTCACTAGGTTTATTATCGAGTTGTTTGTTGTTATTGCCTGATATACCTCGAAGTGGCCAATCAGATCGTTAAACTAAATGCCCAGCTTTGTGGCAGAAACAACAGCTCTTTACTTTTATGTACAAAAATTAGGTCTGTTTGTAATAAACACATAACTGAACTAGAATTTGAACACATAATTTTGTTACTTTTCTGCCGTGAAAAAATAAACTGAAGCAACTTTGTAACATAATACGTAACGTACTTGAGAGCGCCGCCATCACGCACGTGGGGAGTTACGTCCTTCTGCGGTTACCCAACACAAGCGTCTCTGCTGCCAAGGACTCCACCTTCGCGTAAACAAATAACAATTGCTCTTCAATCTCTTGTTTCGAAGCAGCGAAGCTATTAATCATAGTCGACATCATTGTCAACAGCTGAAGGGTCCTTGGCAGATAACCTTCTAACAGGGAATTTAATAGCCGTAATCCTCGTGATGCGGCGATTTGCTCGCAAGGTCATGTCCTTTGGGCAGGTCCCGCGGGCGCGACCTTGTATTGATACCGGTACACGCACCATTTGACGGCGAAGGCCACAGGGCCCTTCTCCATCTCAAGGACTCCTGTAAATGTGTTATGTTAGATGGGGGTAGTGCTGGATCAAGTCGCTAGGTCCTTTATGATTTATGAGTATGCGAAAGCTTTTTTACGTCTCTCCTTCAAATATTATTTTAGCCAAATGGAAATTACTTAGCTTTTCTTCGCTTTTCGGCCATACGCATCAAAACCACTATAACAGATAACAGCTTAAACGTTTATGATATTAAACTATGTATAGCCTTGGAATGGCTTTGGAACGTGATATTTCAGTCTGTTAGCGTTACAACCCACACGTTTGCATGTAAGCCTGCAGGGTAAGAATGAGGACGTGGGCCGGCACCCACTGTAGCCACTTTCTAAATTGATTGTCTACGTTTTCGTACTGAAATTCGTGAATTAATAGAATATGCTTTTCCCCGTTTATAAATAGCTCTCCATTGAAACCCGTGGGAGTTGTAGGAAATGGTAGTAAAAGGATTGTGGTTTCCACAGTTGCGCTATTGAAAGAGTATTATATTGTAGTCCTGAAAGACATGCAACATTTTATCTGTAGAGAGATTTCTGAGACTGCGGATTACCATGTGTGTGTTTTTCCTTCTCAATCGTTGCCAAGAAGATGTACTTCAGAAATCCTTTCGGTCGAGAAAAAGTGTCACGTAATAAAAGCACAATAAAAATAACATTGTAAACCAATATTGGAGATCTTCACAGCCTAGTGGGCGAAAACAAAGAGACGGAACTGTTATCAATCACTCGCCTACGGAAAGCCGTTTTTGATAAAGCATAACTTTTTGCGTAAAAATACATCGCCATTATTGTAACACCTTATCAACGTGGTAACAAGTTCACGCGACTAGCAACCCACTTAATTCATAATTTGGCAACACTCACGTTTTATCGCACCTTAAAATGAATGTGGCAGTATCAATAAACTGGACAATGGCTTATTTTCTACCTTTATTGAACTGATGACTGGCATTTATTGCACATTTTGTTTTCAAATCAAGTTTTCACGGTCGCCTTAAACATTGGTTATGGATATTCCTCTCGTAGGTTATTACAGCGATCAAACGCTATTTGCCTGAAATTAATTTTAATTTAACTGGTACAAACTTAAAATTAATTTCCATATTATAAATTCCTGCAACGACACACATACCAATTATTTTTATATAATAAGCACCTACTGAAATTATTTATATAACACGGAAAGTTAATTTAACACTTGATATTTCTTTTGGCACCGCGGCGCGACTAAACGATATTATTCGGCGCCAAACGTAAATAAAAATGGCGACGTTTGTCGCCGTTGATACATTAATCTGAGTGGGGTATCAAAAATGTAAAATGCCACGTTTTCCACCGCGTGGGTTTCTGTTTTTTCACGTGGCGTTGCAATTTCTTTTGATATAACGTAAAATTTATGTATTTTCATTAATAAAAACAATATTAGAATATAAAAGAATCTTTTATGAAATCAACGTGTGAGAACACAATGCTTGGTTAGTTTTCAGATCAGATCATCTCAATTAATCACATTGAAGCTCATCATAATACAGAAATATGTGCACCTGTAAGCAATCAAAGTTTATGGCTTAATAAAATGCAAGAAATATCGAAATTGCCGTAAGAAGAGTTCGCGAATACAAAACAGTACTGTTGTTATTGTTCCAAATATTACATTATTTTTACATTAAAATTGTGTCACAAGTTTAACAGTTTTGTTTTTATGAAATAAAATATGGTTGTATAAGCTCGAGGAAAATGACAATGTAAACAATCGTAAGTATTCGTAAGCTTTAAACGTGGTCGGCGAGGCGGCAGGCGTCACAAACATTACATCAACCGTCAAGTGCTTCTTGATTGTATACTTTGTTCAATGGTGCATGATACGTCATGCGTGTTGTTTACGATACCTATCATAGATACCTCTGATGTTGATAACACCTGCTCTTCACTCATCTAACATAATCTACACTCCAAAAACTCATGTATTTCATTTGGGTCCACTGCGCGTGTAAAAATTCACTATAGGTACTTAAAAAAAAGGCAAAGAGCGAGCGGCAAAAAAATCACGTTTGTTGTATGCCACACTTAAATATTTATTTTGTTCTGTTTTTAGTATTTGTTTTTATAGCGGCAACAGAAATACATTATCTGTGAAAATTTCAACTGTCTAGCTATCACGGTTCATGAGATACAGCCTGGTGACAGACAGACAGACAGACAGTGGAGTCTTAGTAATAGGGTCCCGTTTTTACCCTTTGGGTACGGAACCCTAAAAAAGCTAAAAGCAATCCAACTCGAAATAAACTCTTTCAAATGCAGTTTCTTGCCAAATTGTAAATAAGAATATTTTTAAAAATCTCCAATGTTTATAATTCGATCTAAAAATAATAATCAACAAAGAACGCGTATCAAAAACGCGTTTGCGATGAATTTATGTAACTAATAGGTGTATGTTTTTGTTTTGAAATCCGTATTGTTGTCAACAACGCACGTTTGATTGGACATCGCGGTGTGTTCTAGGGTTATTCAACCAGTTGTGGGCAGCCGCTGACGCATAGCAGCGTATCCGAGCTATAAATATTTCAGAACATACATGTCGCACTAATGGCGTTTTTGTACGCAGTTCCCTTTTAACCTTCCTGGGTTCAAACAAATAACAAAACTTATGTCTGAATCGCATTTCTACTTAATCGAAAGGTTGTATTTTGTTTTTCAAGGTAAACAAATAAACGAAGGTCGGTAAAATCCGCAAGTTGCATTTTTCCTTTTATTTACCGACCTGTCTTTTGTTTACTGGCCAACCGAAATCTTTGGCAGTTATTAGAATTCAGAATTGTGTAACAGATCTGTTCACAACAATGTTTTCTGTCATTTTTCAGATGTCAGTGACCATCTGTGTAATTGACGGCAAGAATGACTCAAAGGAATACTTTGTAAATCTTGCATGAAATCTAATCTAATCTTAAACAAGTGTTGGCTTCTGACGCGCTTCGTCGGTCATTAGCTGCGGACGTCAGAGACAGAGCGAGGCGTCAGAATGAATGAAACCGAAGCGCGCCAACTATCCGCCGCCGCCGCGTGCGCTTATCTCACCGTGATTTAGCGCTCGAACCGACTCAAATGATCACTAACACCAATTTTGTAGTATATAGGTTATCTCGAGGGAAAATGTTATAACAGGGTTGATCATTTAACGAGAACAAATATTAACTTTGTTAGTTGTATTTTGTTTGGAAGTTGTTGAACAACTACAATACAACTCCTTGGACTCGTGTACCGTTCATGTTTCAAGTTGTTTGTTTTAAAACTTTTGTTATCAATTATTTTTGTATTGTTTCAGATAAGACGCAAATCCCCAAGTATGAAGGACGAGCGTGCCAGTATGCCGCGCGTACGCATAGCTGTCATTGGCAGCTCTCGAGTTGGCAAGTCCGGTAAGCAAATATAACATCGAACAAAAAACACACTATGTAATATTTTTATAGAGAAGAGCGACAGTAAAAACTAATTTTTCTGGGACAGGAAAATTTTGCAGCAAAAAAATGTTTTGGAAAATCCCCTATCATCTTATTTAATTCTAGCGACCCAGATATTTGAGAGTGCCTGTCAACATTTGATGGATTTGATATTTCGCGAGATCATAATTTCGATATTTTTTCGCTTACTTGCGTGAAACTTGATTCTTTACTTTCTTATTTTTAATTTTTAATAAATTGTGGGGAACCTAATATTCCCAGTACAATTTTCCTGAGTGGTAAATAAAACAATTAAAATAAAAACAGACACTTTCAAATGAAAATATCAGTTTAACTATTTGATCCCATTCGAACACGAAGGTTTTGTTGCTAAAACGTCTCAAAGCGAAGATTGAGTACGTATTGACACTGAAGAAACAATAAACAAAACTTCAATTAGGGTACCTTGACCGAATATGTTCAGTGCTCAGGTCTCCGACCTAGTTGCGTTACATAAGCCGAGCTGGGCAATAGCCCACTGACCTATTCTCCTTAGTGATGTAACACTGGCATGTTGTACTAATACATCAATGTGTTAAACACATTTGGTACCACTCACAGACGTAGTACCAAGAAACTGCGACTGGATTTCTGTTTTTCCAACATCAGAATATCTAATGATAATACTAACTACAAACAGTTGCAAATAGTCTTATTGTCAAACAAATCTTAGTTAGTCTCGTAGAAAATGTAAAATATTGAGTAAAATAATTTTCACAATCTTAACAATTTATATTTCTTTGTTACAGCTCTCATCGTCCGTTACTTAACCCGGCGATACATTGGCGAATATCATTCAAATACAGGTTGGTTGCATTACCCATATATCACAATAAAACACTGCGTAGTGTATCCTTCAAGAAGCTAATTTTATGACTTCGTTTCAGATCTCCTGTACAGACAAACGGTGCCTATCAACGGCACTCCGGTGGAACTAGAAGTTATAGATGTATCCGGCTCCAATTCAGATAAATTCCCAGCTGAACAGGTAAATAAATGTCTTACTCTCATGTTTTATTTGCTTTCAAAGTCTCTAATTATCTTCAGGGCTAACTTTGATATAGGATACTTACAAACCTCATAAAATATTTTCGAATTGTGCGTATGATCTCAAGAATATTTACATACCTACGTAGTTATCGACCCTCTGCCACTAAAACTAACATAAATTTATGATCGTGATCATAACACGGGCTATCGTAAACTTTAACCTTCGCTTTGACCAAAGTACAGTATACACAATATCAAAGGTACTCTAAAATAACACATGCACTAAGGATGGACCAGTAGCCGTCAGTATATGAATAAGTTAATACCCCGGGACCTTGCGTAGTACCCACAAATCTGCACCTTCACTAAATTAAAGTAGGTATAACCTAAACAACCGACCGGCCTTTAGTTTCTAAACAATAAACAAGTACACAAATCAGTGAGATTAAGGATGTCGAGTGTTTCGTAAGAAGGCCACATTTTTGTAGATATTTTAACTGAATTCCTTTATGCTTTTAATCCGGTTGAAATATTTTACTACTATCAGTCCAGATTTACAATTTTTAAGCGTAATCCGGAAGTTACAAGCTTCTCTTACAAGTCAGACAAATATAATTATTAAACAACCGCAATGGAAACACTTCACGGTAATTTAAAACCATGAAAACGTGTATATTAAAACACTGTCGCGTTAACTTCCCACAATACATCAAAGCGTGGAAACACAGCGGTAGATACTCTTCCGCAAACACAACGCGATTACCGGTAGACTCGAAACGCTTTATGTTCCGACAACTGGGTTAATGTCTCAAATAATACCTTACTGGTGGCATGGAGCAGCTCCAGGAATGCTCCGGTGACCTGTACCCATCATATGACTCATCGTGTTTACATATTTTCCATATGTAATAGCAGTTCCCTCTCACAGAAGGCAGTCCTGTGTCCCAGCAGTGGGAACATTAGTAGGATGATGATGAATGACAGTTCCACCAGTGAAAGTAGTGATTGTCAGTTTAACATTTTTAGAACTCGAACGACGACCGAACTAAACTAGAACTCCTTCTGAAGTTTACACAAATATTGTTCCAGACATCCTTAAAAAATGTTATTTTGGGCTGTTGTTTAAAAGACCCAGCTTTTAGGAAATAAGCAAAGCGTCTTGCCAATCGTAAAAGTAGTTTTGATTGTGGGCGGAGCGTGAACGGACGAGATTCGGTTCGGACAACCATGTATGTAGGAGGCCTTGTTGGCTTGGCAATTATTACAGTCGGTAAAATAATATAATTTGCATAATTTGTTGAAAAGCATTGAAGAAAGAACTAAGCAAACTGCAAAATTACAAGTAATAAAATATTTAACAATTTGTTTTTTAAGAAAACGTTGGAAAAGCAGTAACTTTGACCATATCGGAACCCTTACCACGTACATGTCAAGTAAAAACGCTTTTTTTACATTTATCATCCGGACCACACAAAAAATTTCGTGAATTGAAACCATAAAATGTGGTAAACTAATTGAATTACAAAAATTGCTGAGATGCCAGCTGAGTTGACTACCGTTAAGCTTCTTGGTTCTGTAAATACGTTAAATAAAACTCACACGATTTATATGGGTTGATTAAATCTTGACGTCAATAATCAACTTCCTGTTTCATGATTTTACTGTTTCGTCCGATATATGTAAACAGTTTTCTGCGGGTATATCAACAACAATGAGTGGCATAGCCAACGCGACGTGGGCTGTGTCCCGGCGTGGCGCGGTGGCACTGCGCGTGGGAGCGCCCGTGAATCGCTGCAAGGCTAATTTTAAGCCGGAATGTTGGCTCTGAAAGTCTGAAGACGCATTAATTAAACACATTCTTCTTCGTCTAGTCTCTTTTGTACTAAGCTGTAAGCTTTTATTAATTTGTTTAATGAAGACTTAAAAACCGCTTTGCCAAAGTAAACAGCTTTGTTCTTTTAGATTTCGTCTAAACTTTGCTCCAAAAATGATTTCATGTCACCTTTTTTTAACCTTTTGCGTGACGCACTTTCATAGTTATGAGACTAGAATTATAAACCGTTGAAACTTAAAAGGTTGTCGTCTATTATTTTTATATAGACCAAAGATGACAACTCGAAGTCACAAACGCAAAAATAGGAGTTTTAATTAGCTATCAAACGTTAATGACGGCCACAGATGTGACCCATTAAAACTTTCCGTAACGATCGACTTTAAATTATATCGATTTATTACACCTCTTTCGAATCTTCACGAATATAACGTAGTAGGCATGTGACATAGATAAAACTTTCAGACAACACTTTCACATACTTCCGTCATCTAACATTTGCTATTATCATTTCACGCTAATTTAAACAGCTCTTGGCACTTTTTAATGTTGTTGTTGTTGTTGCTTGTTCTAGATTCAATGGGCCGACGCCTGTCTGCTGGTGTACGCGGTGACGGATCGCAGCAGCTTCGAGTACGCTACCGAGGTGTTGAGTGCCCTGAAGCGCGCGCCAACAGGAGGCAGCCCTGCGCATGGCCCAGGCGGCGCCGCGGCGCCCATGCCACTCGCACTCCTCGGCAACAAAACAGACCTAGACCACTTGAGACAGGTTAGTACCTAACAAATAACAACCCAATTCGATAATTTTGCCTCAAGCTTTCAAACTTGTGTTTCTGTATGCTCATAATTCGCACACAATTACGTACACATGTAAATTTACTCAACTATCACGTATTTCAGACTGTAAACGTATTTAGCTTGGGACGCATAATTGAAAATATTAGGTTTAAACTACGCACTTTTTATGTTGCGTTTGTCCGGTCGTTTCGTCTCGTTTACAGTCACGTTCGCACTTCGTCTGCGACGTGACTCAGTCAAATAATGTCGCTTTAAATAAATATGCAATAATGCACATATTTACTAATATGAAAAGTCTTAAATGCTCTCTGAAAGTGTAAGTGTCTAAAGCTCTTCACGTGAAGCAATAAAGCATTGCTAACAAATCGAGAACTTTCCACACAAGTGCATGTGTACTGAAAAACATTTCTTTATTTTCTATACATTATTTAAACCCATCCGTCGTAAATCTCTCTGTTTGTTGTTTGTAAACACGGAATAATAGAAAAGCTCGAATAACACCGAACTACAAATTAAACGATGAATAGGACCTCACTCCTTTCTACGCTTCAGTTATTTCCAGATATTTGACGGTATCGTCCTTCATCTTTCAACAAGACGTCAGCCGATATGTGGGATCACTGTCACGATAACAATGCGATTACATAACAGCGAACATTAATAGTAGACTGGATAATTGACACGCTTCCATAACTTTGTTTAGAATATCTACTTTTAGATCGCTGCCGTGACTAAAATAGAATACAATTTAAACTTTGACAATATTTCCTACCACATCGATTTGAATCATTGCGAGCTACACGTGGGATCTTTGACATTATCACAAAGAGGAACTACACAACACGACAGCCCGTGTTTATGAAGTTTCGACGTTCTCGTCCGAAGAACAAAGACGCGCGACAGGCTTGTCTATCACCATTGAATCTTTTGAGCTCACATTCTATGGAAAATACACGTACACCTGATATGAACAGACAGCTTTTGTCATGAATATAACGAGACACTCGCATGGAAACTAAGTAGGTAACACAGAAACTTATATCAAAGAAAATGTATGTTGGTTTTTATCTATCTCTAAAATGGAATACTGAAAGCTGATACGAATCCATATTAATGAAATTTGAAAACTAAGTTACTATTTACGTAAGTCTGGGGTAGGCTTCCACATGCTTACACAACACTTTTACACTTTTCTGGTAGGTTGATGTAACGCTTTCCTATGAGGAAATAAATTTTGCAATAACATACATATAGAAATTTATTAGGATAGATTTTATTTAGCGTACAGTTCCCTAGTGATAGACTAAAATATAAAATTAATTCGATCATTATTTGAAAGCCGATAGATATTTAAATAAAAGTACTCAAACTAAGTACAGAACCTGACCTTGGTTCATTTTGTTTACACCATTTACGCAATATAAAGAGCTTTATAAAGTTTACTTTGAATAATTATTTAGTAACAACATCCCCAACATTATCCGATATTCCGAATTGGTCGTTAGGAGCCTTAACGTCGTCTAGATAAAAATAACTCACGGTGACGCAATCTATCCTAGGCCCCGAGTACTCGTCAGACATTTAGGGAAAAGGTAGGGTCCATCAGATCGCCTTTGTCACCATGACCTACGAAAACCTATTGTAACGTTTACTCTCGATGTTTAGAAACTTGTATTTTTTAAGTTTTCTCAATCCTATTTTTTCTTTGTCTGCAGGTAACCACCAAAGAAGGCCAGGCCATCAGTGCCGCTCACGGGGCCTCCTTCAGCGAGGCCAGCGTGGCCGATAACTCCGGCGACCTCTACCGATGCGTGGACCGCCTGCTCGCTGAAGTGCGCACTCCGCAGCGCACGCGCAAGTTCTCCGTCACAAAGATGCTCGGCTCTCTAATAGGTAAACATAATTTCCTGTTTGATCAATGGTCGTTCGTATTATTCCTTCATTACGTTTTGATACGTCAATTTAGCGGTCTTGATTATTCGCTACTAGAGCCAAGCAATTGTGAGTGTGTATCAACAGAGTTATACATATATTATTGATGATACTGTGATTTGAAAACAAAATAAATACCTAACTTTTTTTATTCCAGGCGGTGGTGGCAATAGCCAGACGACCCGCAGCGGCTCGATGGTGGCGTGCCCGCGAGTGCCCGCCCCCACGCGCCCACCGCTGGCCGCGGCGGCCCCCTGACCGGCGGCCGCGCCCGCGCACCGCGCGCGCTGATGCCTTGGCGCCGGCGGCCTGTGGCTCGCCTGCCTGCCCGTGTCCGCCCGCTTCGCCCCACCAGGCCCTCTGTCCGCCACCATCATATAAACAGTGACAGAAGTGCCGCTAATTGTGTGGAGCTCGTGGACTATCTCACCAAAGGCCAGATACACTAGTCAATATTATTATGTGCATATGACAAGTACACATGTGAGCTTTTATTAAAATGTAGCATTGTGTCAAAACATCAAGTGAATCAGTTTTATGAATTTTTGATGTTTAAGTAGAAATTTTGACAATAAATGCTAGAATATTGGAAAGCACGACGAAGTGTTTCTCTTCAGGTATGGATGTGCCAAAGATCTGCTAATATTTATCTACTGATTGGTGAAAATATAACTTACTTGCAACTAAGAATTATGAACTTTTATTAACTCAGTAATTGAATACTCATATGAATGTTTAATAATAAGATCAGGAAATCCGTACTTTGTCAATTGTATGTTGATGTTTAAATGAAAATATATATAGAAATATGCATTACAGTCATTTATGTACCTAATATTAACATGTTAAGCTGATGAGTACCTTTCAAAATATTCACGTCTTCAGTATAAGGTGCCTGACTGCAGTATACTATGTGTACGGTGTACCTTCCTATGCGTGTAGTATATCTCAATTTGATATCGGCCTAATGTTTTGTACTTTTTCACAGTATTATTAAAATAAGTATTGACGTGTAGGCTATACACTTTTATAACTCCTAATTCACCACGTCCAAACCAATTTTCGGTAAAGCCTAAAAATATTTTGAAATAAAATGATATTTTTATTTGAATATATTGTGTAGTTGGCCTAAGGAGTGGTGAAGTGAGGATATTATATTATCACCTTTTGAATTTTGATAAATGTTGTAATAGTGTAACTACAGTCTATAAATTTCTATTGTTACTGCTGATTTTAACAAAACTTTTGAATGTTTAGCATTGTTACACAGTATTGCTATACAATTATTATTTGTACTAAATCGTTAGTCATCTTCTAGTCATAGAATAAGGGCTGTGAAAAGACATTTTGAATGTTTGGGAGGAGTGATATAAGAGACGGTCTGATAAACAATGTAAATATATTTTACAAGACAAGTTCTACGTGTATTCTGTAAAATGGGAAGTAGTAATAAACTATGGATAGTATTATAAAGTTGTAAATAAAATGAAGCAAAGATTTGGCTGGTGTGATATTGCTGTAAGTGATGGAAAAGCCGCCGCACACATTTAAATGTATGTAATTAGCAAAAAGAAGACCTTTATAGATATATCATAAATTATGGTATAAATATGTAAATTTTAAATTGTATAATATTGTTATAAAGTTTATTATTCAAAATTTTCGTGCGGCGGAGAAATTGTAACGTGAATGCCTTACCTTGATTTGCTAAATTATTACTAAGGCAGGGAGCGCACTGGCAGTTGTGCTACGCCGCGTAGCCTGCTACGGTGCTACGAGCGCTACGGCTACGTAGACAATCCAGGCGATCCTTTGCTACGTCAAATTATTCTGAGTGATGACCGTCCCTTGATTCTGACTGCCTAGTACGTTCCCAGCCTTATTGTTGACTATTCCATATAATATATTGAAGAGAACAGAATTGAAGAGTGTATATAAATGTATTGTACATTGTTAAGGGGACTCAAACGTCGGAACTGATTGGAATAAGTTGTAAATAATTTTAATTGATTAGCTTTAATAATATTAAACGTTTATAATAATTATTTCATGTTTTATTTAATATTTTCTCATGTGCCAATTCCAAATATTGGTTTACAACCTTTTTCTAATACGAATAAGACTTGGATGAGCCTGTGAAGCTCCCAGGAGGCTTCTGTGCTTTTGGGCGGAGCTAGGCTGGCTTTATTAGCCAGAACCCCCACGCACTACGGACCGATTGAGAGCCTTTGTGCTGAAAAGGGAGTCCCCATCATCATCATCATCTAGACTTGGATGATGCAACGGAGTAACACATTTCTAATAAATGCTTGGGACGATAAATAGGAAATAAACATCGTTGCAAGTAGCAGTAACAGTAACTGCCAAGATATATTCATGAATATCACACGCTAAAAGAAACACGACAAATCACCAAAAATACACGAGTCTGACACTTCACACTCCACACTAGTGCGTGGGAACTATTAAAAGAATTAAATGGCACGAGAACTTTTAGAGCATTCTCAAAACCCCAGAATTTATTAATCAAAACACAATCAAGGTCATAGAGCTACTTAAACTGACCTATAATTACAATTTAAAATAACTCTCAGCAACACAAATCAAGCATACAGTGGATTAACGAGAGCATTGATTGATGCACAAAATAAACCATTTGGTGTTAATAAACCAAAGAGGAATTGCTTGTAAATACAAATGTAGGTAAGTAGGTACAATAACATTTCTCAGATAGCATTATATGACTCAAAAGAGAGTAACCATTATACATACTTTGAAATAGTTTTATGACTGAAATATATCTATGAATAATGAGACATTCTGGGCCAATAACTATTCGCTATAAAAGCAAACACTTATGTAGCTAGTTCTACAGAACATTATTATTAACTTAATAAAGATAGTGCGTCATAACTCAAAGAAAATTATCTACACGAACTTTTTAATTTATACTTCCTGTACAGACAAACCGACAGGGAAACACCGTTAGCTCATATAATATAAGTAACATAATAATCTAAATGGATTATAAATCCACTAAGAAATGATGGATGCGAATGTTTTTATCTCTCCTTTGGTCGTATTTAGTTAACCCAGTTGCCGATACGCCATATAAATTATCTTTGCGAAGAATTAAGGCGCGGACATACCGAGACGACAATAAACAATAGATTAATCTAGTGGACATTGAGAACGACAGTAAAACAATGATTTTAGAAGTTTTACACAGAAAGTAAACGAAATCTTTCTTTCTTTCCTTTTTGTTTTATTTGTTCCTGTAATTATTTAAGTGGTGTACAGTAAAGTATATAATAAATGATGAAATCTTTTGTTTATTAGCCATTGCGTTATAAATCTCTTAGGTTTATTTATTTATTCATGTTTACCAATATGGTTTTTCTTAGTTAAATGCCAATAGCCCTAGAATTCCAGAGTCGTCAATGACATGTTAAACAGCATTCAAAGAATTCAGCATGAACAAGGATCAAAGACTGTTAAATTTGTGAAAACTGGAGGAAAACATAACTCATACAAAGATCTATTGCTGAAAATATAAGGTGAAAACCGAGCACATCTCGTTTTTAAATAAACTGTTTGGCAAATTATTTCAGAAAAGTGTTGAATTATTGCTGGTTGAAGAACAAATAGAAATTATGCTTACAGCGATTAGTGTCATCGCCGTAGTATTTAGCACACTCTTTTCGAGTTGGCGCCAACACGTGAACAATTTCTACAAGTTTGATTTATTAATGGCAATGGGCAAGAAAAGTATATTAGTGTTGTGTACGCGGGTTTAGGAAACAGTCGGACCGCGAATAACGATCAGCAGTCAATGAACCCTGTTCTGTTTAAGGCTACCGTTCGATTGGGTGCCTACCTGGGAATAATTTATGCATATGTGTTATGCACGCTTTTCCGGAGTAAATAAACATTTATGGATACCAAAACTTGCCTAGTTGTAGCTTTGTTTTATTTAGATTGATCCATTTCTTTTTCGATCGTTTATTGTTTTTGTTCTCAGAATATATTTCTCTTCATCATCTTTTTGTTTATGGATTGCTTGCATCGCTAGACGAATTGTCTATATAATTGTATAAATAAAAAATATATCAGCGAGACCCAGCTCATTTTTAAAAATAACCGCGTTTTTGTTGAACATAAATGTAAATGTATTTTAAGTATGCAGTTTGGCAGTGAACTTTAGTGCATCATAGTTTTAATAAAAGTTTCACCTAATTATCAGCTGATATGCATTTGTAATCGAATTTCACGTCGCCGGCCGGTCGCACACGCGCCGCCCAAATAAATCACAATCGCATCTCAGAACAATGCTCGCTCGGCGAGATGAGAGGGGTGCGCACCCCAGCTGCGTGGCGCGATCGATCGTGGACCACTCTCCGCCACTACACGACACATTGTCTGTCAAAGCGGCTCCAACTTCAAACGTCCCTGACACCGTCCCGCAAAAAATATTACAAACAGTGGTTTTAATTAGTGTTATGTGTTAATTTTTATTTTTTTAACAATGGAGGGGCGGAGGTCTTGGGATGGCGTGCCTCTGGGCGAGTCGCACTCTCCACCACAGTCGGTGCCGGGCCGCAGGACGCCACTAGGGGCCGTGGGGCTGGGCGGCTTCTACATGCAAGGTGGCCAGCCTCCGCCACCTCCGCAGCACTGCTACCCGGCGGATGAGAACCAGCCAGAACCAGGAACAAGCTATGGACAAAGGTTAGTTTTTTTCGCTCAAATTCTAATATGAAAATGTCAGTTCGTTGCACTTTGTTCATACCAATAGCTTCTTTGAATAGGATTCATACTAATACGAGGGTTTCTGCTGCAATCCGGCTTTTTAATCGGCCCGAATTCGTGTTTGTAAGCAAAAGCAGATGTTTTTTCGCGCATGCGCCTTGACAGTAGACAGCTAACAAAAAAAAACTTGCAATAGTACGAATTTAGCTTTTAAATTGAATATAATCTCAGGACACCGTTTTATTATAGTTTTATATAACTGAAATACTATTAAAAACCTATGATCCTACTGCAAAAATCTTCAGGTATTTTTGTTTTTGATTAAACTTAATTTTCATGTATACACGTGAAATATACGTATATACGTGGTTTTATAATAGACCGCAATTATCGTAATTAAAGAAATTTTTACATTTATGTTTGATAGTACAAACCAAATATATAAGTTTTTTTATGTGAATCCAATGTCATTTGAAAGAAAGTGGTGTAGAAAATAAGAAAAAATAAGGTTGCCAGCTCTCAGTTAGCCGCAATCTGTGTATTGCCAGTTAGCCTGCCAGTAAACCTGGTACACAACTAGTAACTCATAAATAACGGCTAACGGAGAGCTAGCTGATGCTGAATACGTACCCACGCACGATACAGGAGAAATTCCTAGTGTAGAGTCAGCTAAAACATAGCTGTTTGCGGCTAGACATAGCCAGATAACCTTGCACAAATCTATATATTCTACTATCAAGACTCATTCATAAAAATCAAGTTTTGTCAAAAACAAAAGTGCCTGCGAAATTTAGCAGTGGGATCTCATACTAAAAGAAAATCTTGACCATAAATGATCTTGACATTAAACATGAATATTTTGACTGATAATGTTCTTAGTAAAATTACTGGACATCTAAGATATACATTATATGAAAGTCTGCCGAGTTGTATGAAAAAAACTAGGAACAACAGGTTCCTAGCTTTTTTAAGGGATGTCATATGACGAATATTTGTGTCACAAAAAAATATGAGGTTTGAGTCCGATTCCTAAATCAAGCGCTAATAACTCAAATCAACTTAAAAGCTTGAGTAGCGTTTCATGACAGCACAATGATAATTATATTCTAACACAGGAATACACAGGAGAGTAAATGATGTCTTCAGTAACTGGTAAACCATAACGAGCACAACATATGGCATAAATGCAAAAATAATCTACAAGTAATTCATATCGGGTTACATGTCACAAAGGCACACATGTTCACAATAATAATCAGCACAACACCAGCACGACTAGGGCAGCATCTGCGCACAATAGTGGGCTGTAGTGCACAGTACTGATCTATTGTTCAATCCTCCCTTGCGAGTGCGACAAGTATTTTGCTCCCGTTGACCGCGATTATCTATACTATAGACACAATAAAGGGTAGATTTAGACGCGGCACTTTTATTCAATACGCTTGCTTGTCAACAATTTTTCTTTATGTTCCAAATGTCACTTAAACAAAATTTTTACTGAAGAAGAACACACCTAGGCATTGTTAAAAAAAATTAACGTTGGTTGGGAAAATGTTTCTTCAGATCATAAAGGATGGTAGAAACGTTATCATGTTTGAAGAATCTGCACTCAAGCATTCAAGATCCAAAGCCAGCAGAGTGTTACTAATCACATTAAATTCTGTGTGAGCATTTGAGAATCAGAGCTATTATATTTAGCACAGTTTAAACAATCCAAAATAAACGGGCGATTACCTCATAAATTCTATCACAAAGGAACAGATACCATTAAGGTTCACATTTCATCGGCATGCACCGATTGTTTGACACTGTTGTATTGCAAATGCATTAATAGGCGTAAACGTATTTATATAATGCAAACTTTATGTATCATAAACCTGAAATAGAATGCGTATATTTAGCTTATACTAGTTCTAGCACTATTCGAAGATAATATACAGTGATATATCAAAGCAAAGGGTTTTGAATGCTATCCAGATCTGATAACTACGCTTTATTTATAAGATATCAGCGTTAAAATTGCCCATCACCGACCACAGCTGCTCTTAGAGCTGTTCAGTTTGTGGTATTTCAATCAGGAGATTAACTTTGAATGTCGGTTATTGCCGCGTCTAAACTGTCTAAGCGCTGCAGGGTATCAAGTACGCATTTCGCATTAGTATTCCATGGGCCAAAGCTCCCGAGGTTCCCGTGTCGCCCTCTCTCCCCTCGTTAGCGTTAGCGTCCGATATACAAACCCATTCATCGCGCACAAAGAGTATTTGCCACTTGTTCCGCTCTGCCTCACCATCAACCCTTATCGAATCCTAACTAAGGGGACGCTGCGCTGTACGCAATTGTACTTCCCAGTTCGATTGCCCTTCAGTAATACTTCATAACTCGATTGCTTCTAAACGCTAAACGAGTCATTATCGTAAACTTTCTTGAAATAGATCTTGTCATAAATAAACCCGAAATAATTCTTGAGCTCTTACCGTCAATCAGAAACTGATGAGAATAGTGCGCTATTTTTAACACTGTTCGTATATTAAAATTTATTGTTTTGTGCTATCTGAAAATAGCTGAAACGTGACGAAAAACTTTTAGCGATTACGTTGTGTGAATGTTTTCAATGACCTCGTAATAGTGTTATTGCATAATATTATATAATTGCAAACATCCCAGCTGTCACGTAATTGTTAGCGTATAAAATTTTTAATTCCGTAAATCATCAATTTGTTGTTTTTGATTCGCAATTGGCTCTCAAACTCAGTCTAAATATTATTTTGAGTGGGATATGAAGCAATTAAATTATATTTAGGACTCACTCAGTCTAAAATTATCTGATAATTTATAATTACAGACCTATCAACGAGTCGAAATCAAAACAGAAGATGCGTCAAGGCAAGAATGTTCGACTGAATATCAACGCGAGGGAACGACGTCGCATGCACGATCTTGTAAGATATCATTTATTATTTTCACAAGACACTGCTTTAATCTAAACCAATATTATAACAAGTAAAATTTAAAAAACCCCCGACACATTTTTATTTGTCAGGAGAATAACGTAAACGACATTTCACCAAGCACGTAGTTTGATCTACACGAACTTAACTCTCACTCTATTTCTCCTAAGGTGTTATCACGAATTCACAACTCAATCCAACCCCCATCTTCTTACTCGATCTCCTCTCCGATCCTTTCTCCTTCGCGCCAAAAACTAGTGCTTAGTATTACGTCAAGTTGACATCTGTCAGAGTAATTCGAAACCATAGCTCTCTTCAGAACGAAATTTTAAGAAGTGCCGACATACTTTATTTATCTAGTAGTAAACACGCTTCGATCGACAAACCATCGAAAATGGTATTATAACACGATATCTTGAAAACACCCCGATTCAAACAGTAAAACGCCCATAACTTTTAAACGGCTAAGCCGATTTTCATCAAACATAGCTAAGAACAGTCTCGATAAAGTTGGCACGGTGGCGCAGTGGTTGAGCGATTGACACAGGAAGAAATTCCAAGTGCGGGGCAAAGTTTTCTCTAAAAAGAAAAAAAAACTGAATCAAATCGGTTCATCAGTTTAGGAGCTATGACGCCATAGACAGATACACAAACACACGTCAAACTTATAATACCCCTCGTTTTCTGTCGGGGATTAAAAAGGTAAAGTTTGGATGTAAGATGTAAGTAATATCTGGCAGATCTGATCCGATAACCAAAATTCTTTCCCTGACAAAAACACTCTCGCTGAGTTCCATCGACGAACTTCGCTCCCGTCAATTACCTACCCTACCCACCTTACACTACCTACCTACCCTACCTACTTACCTACCTACATACCCTACCTAACCTATCTACCTACATACCAATCCTACCTTCCTACCATACATACCCTACCTAACCTATCTACCTACATACCTACCCTACCAATCATTTTGTTTATATTTTTCTTTCCGTAAGAACCGTCTACAAATGATATGAGAAAAGTTAAAATGAAATCAGTAAAGTCATTTTCAAGGTATGCCGTGACAAAGGGTATTCTACGCGCAAAGTTCAAATAGTCGTTAAGTTTTCTGAAATTTTCTGCGCAATTTTTTCAATTTTTCTTTCCGTGATAATCTTCTACAAAGAATTAGAAAACTTAAAAAATATTGATGAATGAAATCGGTAAAGCCGTTCTCAAGTTATGGCGTGACCAAGGGAAATAGAGCTTCATTATATATAGATATTTAAGTAAAGTAAACCTCAATAAGAAGATTTGTTAAACATGCCCTTAACATTGCATAGCAAGAAACAAATCAGGCATATCTCAAGCGTTATTACTACACAAATATAGATGTCTATTTCGAGGACTACAGTAATTGTGCAACATAATTTCTAGGAAATTGAGAATTTGCACTTTGTATCTACACAGAACTGTTACATAAGTTATGCTGGTGTTATTCCAGAATGATGCATTGGACGAGTTGCGAGGAGTGATACCGTACGCCCACTCGCCGTCTGTCCGCAAGCTGTCGAAGATTGCAACGTTGCTGCTGGCCAAGAACTACATCCTCATGCAGGCTAGCGCATTGGAGGAGCTCAGAAGGTAGCTACTTACCACGTGATAGTTTCCAAGTGTTTGCCAACAGTTTTCATTCATGCGGGTCCGAAGACTAATTTAATTTTCACATTAACATGGCTATAAATATTTCTTGGGAAACTAAAGATAGTTTTGTCCTTCATCTGCGCTTTGAACTCGAGTTCTAACATTTTATTTGATCATGGTCCAAAAACGTAAAAGTATAGAATCTTATGAAAAAATAATGAGTGTTACTAAAAAAACCTTTGATCTGGATGTCACTGATCAATTCGTGACGTAATGCTTAACCTGTGTCATTGTTTTCAGATTGGTAGCATACCTTCAGAGCACAGCAACAGCCGCAGGTATCGTTCCACCTCCAGGTTTTGACCTGACCGGGTTCCCAGCAGCTGCGAAGCTGCTTGCTGGTCCCATTCCCGGCCCACCCCCTCCCCCCGAGCCGCCATCTTGAGAACCAGCCGTCAAACTAGAACCCTAAACGACTAGGGTCCCTAGAATTAAAGTCAGTCCATACGATATAGACCGACCGCAACTTCAAACACAGTATCTTGAGATATGTCCGAAAAGCACTGTATCGTGTGGACTGCGCGCTACGTTTCTATCTAAGAGTAATTATTTAAGATAAGATATTAAAATAATCTCCATAAATTATTTAGTTTTAAGATTTACAAATAGATCTCAAATTAGTTTGTAAGGTGTGTAAATAAGGTGACATTTACCTGCAAGCAGTATTATTATTCGTAAGTTGTATTTATATGAAGCGACTTTCTCTGCATAATTAAATGAGGCTTCGAAGGCTCCTAAAATCGAAAGCGATAGATTTACTGTATAAGTAGGAATCTTCTACACTTGTCACTATGTTGTATTAACTTGAACTTATTAAATGTGGTAATTCCAAGGCCTCTATATATGAGGGTATTGCCAAAAACGATCGTGAAAATCTATCCATTAAAATTAGGGTTAACATAAGAAGATAAATAGATCGTAGTCTATTCCATAGTTATAATGTTCGAACGATTAAAATCTTTTGCAATTAAAAAAAAAACAATTGAATAATTTTTGAGAATCCCTAAATATAATGGGGATCC
This sequence comes from Orthosia gracilis, assembly GCA_947562075.1. NCBI lineage: Eukaryota > Metazoa > Arthropoda > Insecta > Lepidoptera > Noctuidae > Orthosia > Orthosia gracilis. The sequence continues at coordinate 32,332,099 of OX387267.1, read as the reverse complement.
CCTTCAGAGATACTTTACGCATTTGCAATAATTTATTTACGAACGGGAAGTGAAGATGTTTTTATATAAACACAGCGAGTGCGAATAGAATTTATTAGGGAAGATCTCATCCTACGTTCAAATGTTTTTTTGTGGAATTGTTGCTAGTTCATTAATATCATGGTTACGATGCCAGGCATAACTATTAAACTTATTTTTATTATCCAATCATTCATATTCATATTCTTTTTTGTACACAAAATAAATATTACAAATACAAAAGGAAAACTTATGCACAAAGGCGAGCTTAACCCAAAATTGGGTTCTTATCCAATCATTTTTAAGCAACCCTAATTAGGCCACAATTTAACAACTTTATGTAACTTAAGGTAGTGCTAATTAAACCTGCAATCAACTGAAATTATTTTTAATTGTGACCTTATTACGGATGCTTAAAGTGATTGGATAATAAAAATAAATGTAATAGTTATGCCCGGCATTGAAACCAATATGATTTCCATCGTGGATAAAATCATATTACTACAGTACATTCTTTCAGCATCATTATAATATTACTATGTAGTTAAGCTTTGTTGTCGGCATATAAAATCTGAATTTAAGTAACGTGTATTACCTTGCCGTTTATTAACTTATCAAGGTTAATAACCTCATGGAAAGTAAAAACATCATCTATAAAGGACTTGCATCTCGTAAGAAACTAAGGAATGGCGTAAAGCTGAACGGGAAATAATTTCAGAACTAATAAATAACATCTTTTGGCAGCTTTCTATGGGAAGCTAGCTATAATAACATAGCTGCAACTAATTCGCAACACAGCCCAGGTGGGGCATCATTTCCTTATTCATAAACTATTTAAAAGTAAATAGATTTACTTATTTATATAAATCGGTATAGGTAGAATAAACCGATTTATCTTCAGAGATATTTACGTGATTATAAACTAAGGATTAATTTTTTTATTAGATTCTAGGATGTTGTAGATTTATATTAATTATTATATTTTTAAACTGAAAAAGTTGTTTCTAAGCAAACTTTTGATACTTTTTTTATTGTTTATTTAATATGTTTTCGATTTAAATTGATATTAATATGTACCTAGATATAACTTATTTATATTTAATATATAAAATATTTTTAATTAAATATAAAATTCTAGTTTTAGACTTTCTCTGTGAGTAATCCAGAGAACAATGTGAAACATGTGCCAAATATGAAGTAGATTTGTATTATATACTTAGGAAAATATTATATTATTTACAAACTAGTTATTTAAATTGTCATGTTCTGTGTCTATTTACGTAGCTATAAGTATCTTGATGATATGAAAACATTCTCGTGACATTTTAGAAATAGTAATTTTACTATTAGTATATATTAATTATTTATTAATTGAGACAGTAAAACATTTGTAGCGTAGCATGTGCGGTAATTAAATCTTGTGAACTTTACAATTTAAGTGGTCATACAATTGAAAACTTTTTAGTATGGTCCGAAGATCATACATATATGTAGGTATTTATGTATGTGTAGCTTTAGTTTACAAATAATTAAGAAATCATTGCTCTATTCATGGATATTATAGGAATATTCCTACCTATCTATATTTGCTATTAATACTGTAATCCTTCCTTACATTCGCTAAGACATAAAATATAATTTAATGCATTTATTATTAAAATCACTGCAAAAACCTTGTGAAGGTTTTTAAGTAGCGCTCAAGAAATCGATACTAACTAATCGTGAATCAGTAGATCTTTTAGTAATAAGACCTGCGGTCTTATTGCGTAAGTGAGTTCGGCCGGCCAAAGGATATGAATCCATGAAAGAGTATGACAAATTCCTTTTAAATTTGTTCGGTATTGCCAAAAATTATTGGACTCTTTCGGAAAGAGTATCTTCACCAAAGAAACCGTTCAATATTTTTTGGCATACCGAAAAAATATAAAATGAATTTGTCATACTCTTTCATGGAGTTATACCCTTTGCCCTTCCGATCTAACTTACGCAATTAGGGCACTGCTTAGAAAAAAAAAACTAGAACCTTATCAAGCATGCGTGATTTTCAAGATATTCCGATCCGTGTCCGTGATGTGAGATCCGAGTTCAAAATGTTCTGAGTTATGACGGATAGAGTTCGGATGTAATTCGTAAGCTTCTCTACAAGAAGTACTACGGCTACTTCGGAACCGACATTTCACGGACACGGATCGGATGTAGTGCGTAACCTAAAAAACTCGGCATAGTGTGTTACCGAACCAATCGATCGAGCCGTCGGTCATCGATGCCTTCGATCTCTCGACGTCGATCGACAGTTTCTACTGCACCGAATCAAAACCAAAGTTTCTAGAAAAATCTACGACGTCGATCAACGTCCATCAATATCATCGATTGACGATCGATCGATTCATTTCGAACACATAAGGGACTTTCCTAAAGACGCGATGCAATTTTATTTGCGTCGATAGGCGATATCGGTCGGCAATACTTGTAATTTAATTAATCGGTGTGATATAAACCGAATCACATCGAGCCATCAGGAAAGTCTCTTAAGGTTGTCCTAGTCGCCGGCACGAACTATTTTGTGCGCGGGGTTAAAATGCATGCTATCTCAACCGACAACACGTGCGAAAGAGATAGATGTTGTGATGAGCAGTAAGAAGCCATTTCGCTACAAATTTGCAAAAGTGTGTCGAATACACACTTTTGCAAATTTGTAGCGAAATAGATCATGATTTAATTTTTTAAACAGACATTTGGGAATATGGATATCATGAAAAAACGACTAAATGTATCCGTTCAAAATAAAATTATTTGCATTGTTGAACTACTAATCTATCCCTGTATGCTGACTGTTTCGCAATTATCCGTCTTCTTATGGTATTCATTTGCGACCAAACATGCGTTAAAATTAATGTTGAAATATGAAACTTTCAACGCTCATAACTTTCAAACATATATATATATATACTTTTTTGTTACCATACAGGGCTAGATAATAATGAGACAAATTGATATCATTTTTATTTTAAACATACACCGTCAAACCGTGGAGTAATCGCCAGACTACGTTTGTATGGAAGAATGGTCGACTAGGGCAAACTTAAGATAGAGGAGGCTTACGCTTTATTGGGGTTGAAAGATAGGAGATAAGTGAGCACACCTACCTACCTATGCACTTGCAATATAATCCAACTAGAATTTAAGCCAAGTGAAATGTGATTGTTGTTAGCAATATTTTTCTTTATACGTGACTGGAATTAAAGTGTAGTGCATAAAATGAATTGTAATCACATTGACGGTGTTCTGAAGTATTGCTCTAGTTTTTAGCTATGGTGAATAAAGTATACTTGTAACTACAATATACCGCCTTTCTTTTATATTCATTATACCTTTATTTTCCAAAACAATAAACAACCTTGCATAATTTATCAAAGCTTCGTAGATAGGCACGTAATAAGGTTACAAACCTTGCACAGTTCTTCCACAGGTTTACAGTTTGGCACTTAATAAGTTTGCAAGCTTGCACAGTTCTAAACAGTTTTGAAGGTAAAAAAAACGGAACTGATTCATCCTGTTCCCCGTATTAGTTTAAACTGTACTACGGTGGTGTTATATCGTCTTACCACGATTCAAAATTCATCACGTGAGGAGGCAGGATTGTTGTTTGATCTTAACTCTAGATTCTACTATAAATTACTGAAACCACACCCTGACCATTTGAACTTCTAATTAAGAACGAATAATATTGTATTCGACGTCACTACTCGACCCTAATTCAACTTATTCAAAAGTTAGTTTTTAATTCATATGTTTTATTTTTCCTTTTTTTTTAAAGAACGATTACTGTACGAAAAGAGGTGAGTTTACTGTAGTATATAATATTATTTTATTAAATCAAGCGGCTTAAGTAGGTCTCAATCATGCCATACAGTGGCACAAAGCAGTACTAATTAATGCAAGAGTTCGCTCCAAACCATCAAACCCTACGTAAGATTGTGAGCAACCAGTCGCGCTCTCAAACAAAAACTTCATCGAATCCCCAACAGATGGCGCCACACCGCATTGAATTAGCAATTCAGCACAAAATTATTTGCAACATGGCTTTGGAATAAACCTTACATAAGAACCTTTCAGATTTAAATGTTGCAATATTTTATGTAATGGTATTCAAATACATCACCTTTAAAACTTAGGATGGCAACACCGTATTGATGAGTGCGCGTTCTCATTTGCTTTAGGAAACCTAATGGCTGTAGCACAATGGCCGCTGTTGGCCTCGTTTCAATGTGCAGGGCTGGATGTCTTAGTTTTTTGATTGACCTCTTGTATACAGATGGAGCGATGGACGGTGATGGGATCCCAGTGTATCCCATCACCGTCCATCGCTCCATCTGAGTGCTATACGTGCCTAAGTAGCCAGTGTTCCATACCCCTAGGTACATATATATGTATACGTGTATGTTTATGTGTTCGCTCGGTGTAGGTATATCTTTACTGTAGGTATCTTCGTATACGTAGAAACGTTGCAAACTGTCTACATCAAACCTTTCCACTAGTTATGGGGAAAATGATAAAATATTCTGGCTATGCAGCAATTTATCACTTCTGACCATGATGCAGAGGCTTGGTATAAATATGTAGGGAGGTGTAGGTACAACACAGTTTAGGTACCTACACATATAAATAAATTAAATGTATATTATATACTCATTATTCCTGGAAATAAGACACTTGATCAAGTTCAATGAGTACTTACTTGTGCTTATAAATGTATGTATTAGGCATATGTATTTCGTAAATTTTGTCACGTTGATTTATTGGTCAGGTCCAATGACCCTGATTATATAAAGAACATTATTTTCCTTGATAACTCGGTTATTGATCGATGTTTATAAACTAGGGTATCCAGTTCTTACATTGAATGAACATTTTACCATTTATGTATAACTTGTCTGTCTGTGTGGCCGCATTGTCCTTCAAAACTAATGATCGCAACGGATTTTTACGCGGTATTTATCATCATTTAGAGAATTATTCCGGCAAGTTTATACAGAATGAGTTTTCAAGTGGGCGTGGATGGCCAAATCCGAAAATATGAGGAATTGCGAAAATGTGGTGTTTCCTCAAATTTGCCGTATGATATTACTTCCTAGAATTTAATCACTATTAGCGACACTATTGGATGGGGTAATAATACAGCGTGTGTTTATTTTATCAAAATCAACGGGTTCGTTTCCTGGCTAGGAATATTGATTTTTCAAAATTCTAATGATGCAGTTTTAGTTTTCATCAAAATTGGTCTCGTGACTCCTTTGAGTGTTTTTCGCTGTTCCTCATAGTTTCGGATTTGGCCATCCACGCCCACTTAAAAAAATCATTACATTACAGGTATTACACTTATATTTTAACTTCCATATAATAAAAAAACTAGATGTTTTGTCAAATCGTGCAAACCGCGCGAAGAAGTTGTAGGAATCTACGCTATACAATTCTGGAATAAATCCACACCCGTCAAGGGTTTCAGATTTTAACGAGGGTATAAAGGAGCTTTCACAAATATACATAAGTCTATGTGAGTGTATATGTGTATAGGCGAAAAAGTGATCTTGCTGAATAGCGGTGTAAAATAAAAAGAAATTTACTTGCGCCAAGGACACAGAATATTTTTACATTGATATTTTCTTAGTAAGTCAATTACCGAGTTCAGAAATAGGTTTTTACTCAGGATATTAATTTTGCCTAGCATATTCCTAGCTATATTGAGGCGAGCTTCTCCATGGCAATCTGACCGGATAAACAAGTATCTATAATGTATGCTAAGGTTACTTCACATCACATGGTTCATGGTGGTTCATGGTTTACTTTCACATGAAAAGTTGTTCTAAACTTCTAAAGGATAACAAATCTTTAAAAAACACTGAGTCTTATTGAGAATTTCCACTTTATTTTCTGTGATCAGTTAAAGAAACATTTGACGTAAGTGAAATTACGTAAAAGGCCATTCTTATGAAAAATTAATCTTTGGAAACAAATAAAAAAAACCAAGGTTAATTTCTCCAAAGTCGTCATCAATATTTATAAGGCTTCTTATTTAAAAACTTTCAATGCTTGTGTGGCTTCACTAAACCCTTTATTTACCCTTTGGCTGTGGGGACCTTTTGTCCAAAAAGCCTTACGCCCGATTCACTTTCATTATCAGGTACTTTCATAAATACGTAATTAGTAATTTACAAGCTTAAGCTATATAATATTACCTCGGTTTCTTATGTGTGTCCGAAAAGTAGTCAATCTATTTTTCAAGCATTTCCTGGCCTCCAATTAAGCGGAAACATTTTTTTTTTGTTAGGTTCGCGATTGACCACTATCTCACTTGATGGTAGCGATGATGTGGTCGACGATGTGGCAAGCTTGACTAGAAGAAACCTTCACTCTTGACTTAAAGACCCCCAGTTGTAGCTATCAGAAAATACAGATTCCGGCAGGGAATTCCACTCCTTAGCTGTACGCATAATAAAAGTATTCCGAAAACGTTTGGTGCGTATGGGTGGGATGTCCAACATGTACCAACGACGCTTCGCCGTACTTCTTGTAGTCCGATGATGGAACGGGCTAGGAGGAATTAGTTCATGCAATTCCATCGCACACTCCCCGAAATGTAACCGATATAAAACCGACAGGCTGGCAACTCGGCGCCGGTGTTCAAGGCTCTGGAGGCTAGACTCGACCAGAATGTCATTGCCGATGAGCCTTTTGGCCCGTTTTTTGACTTGGCTTATCTTCTGATGTAACATTGAAATAATATGGAGCTGGACTCACGATGGAGCCGGAAGCTGTTCATAGCAACTTCTTAACCAGACAGGATAACACCATCGCGTTTGGGCTCACTGAATGTGTATTGACATTAAGGTTAGGGTTAGGTAATAGGTATTACCACAGAGTACTATAACTAACTAAGGAAGGTATTACATTGAATAGAATAGAATATACTTTATGGTACACCAAAATTGTTACACACCTCTTTTACAATAATAGGTTATATCTACGGGTACAAAGGCGGCCTTATCGCTGACAGCTATATCTACCAGACAACCTTTGGATGGACCTAAATAACTAAGAATAAAACAGGGATAATCTGTGGTGTAATGCTACATTAAAATATAAATACATTAATATAAAAATGTATTACTATATTAAATCCTATACATAAGCTTATATGTAAACATACATATATAACATTACTTGTTACATATATTCATAGATGGTGAAAAATGAAATTGGGTTGAATAAAGATGGAATAAATTAGAATTAAAAATATAAGTGAAAAATAACTTTATTTTTGGCAGTCGGTGTCCATCCTTACTAATATTATAAATGTGAATATAAGTTTGTTTGTTACGCTTTCACGCAAAAAATACTGAACCGATCATCATGAAACTTTTTACATATATTCTTGGAGGTATTAGAAGTAACATAGGACACTTCTTATTTTTTTTTTTTTTTTTTTAATGGCTTCAATGCGAGCGAAGCCGCGGGTAAAAGCTAGTAACACAATAAATTTTTACCTACTTAAGACACCGACTTCCAAATATAAAGTTATTTTTCACTTTTTAGTTTTTTTATTTGGAAGTCGGTAGTATTTTTTGTAAAAAGTTTTATTTAAACAAGCGTTTTGTATTGAAAGGTACTCAAAAGGTCAGGTTTATCTATTTAGATCTAATTTATGCCATCATTATTCGAAGTCGGTAGTATTATTTTGTAAAAAGTTTTATTTAAACAAGCGTTTTGTATTGAAAGGTACTCAAAAGGTCAGGTTTATCTATTTAGATCTAATTTATGCCATCATTATTCGAAGTCGGTAGTATTATTTTGTAAAAAGTTTTATTTTTCACTTTTTAGTTGTAACTACCTAATAGGCAAGTAGTTTAGTAAGATACCTAACCTATAATGCCAGAAAAGATTACCCGAATATCATGAAACTTGAACATAACCGGTGAAATGAGAGATCTGCGTACCCCTTAAGAGCGTACTGAAGTGATGATATGGGACTTCACCGAATTTTCTAAATCGGTCTACAATTGACGGAGATATCGGTGAAAAAACAAAAAAAAAAATAACATGAAGTCGACATAGAACCTCCTTCTTTTTGGTAAGTCGTTTAACAAAAATATTGTATATATCTACTCAACGAGCTATAAACAACGATACCCCACTCAATGGGGTAGGTTAAAATTGTTTTTTCGCGTCCCCCTTTTGCTTAAAAATATTTAAATATATTTTTTGACATTTTGTATGGTTTTGGGTCAACAAGATGCTTATTCTGTAAAAATTGAAGACTGTAGCTCCAACAGTTTGACTGCAAAACCTGACAGACGTGTGACAGACGACGGACAGACAGACACGTGAGACGAAGTAGTAAAAGCCGCACGAGCAGATACTCGAGATTAAGCAACGCTTGCCAAAGTCAGTCCGTGAATGGGTGCGGAAGGACGTCGGACCCGTTTTATGTGTAGATCTTTTACAGAGTATTTGGAGATCTTGTATGCAGCTGCTCCCGGTTAGACTAGAAGTCAGATTGATTGTGTTCTTATTAATTTGTGTGTTTGTATTTACATGTGGTATACAAGTAAAAACGTACACATACATTAATAGGTAAGCAATTCTTTTCTGTTAGTGTGCGTGACTTGATCATACCCTTACAATATGACGCTGACTGAACCCTGACCTTTGTACAAATTGTTACGAAATGGAACATTCGAAGTGACGAATTATTTTGGTTGTAGGTACTTATAAAAAAGATAGATATTTATCTGAATGCTTTGTAGAATCGCCTCTTTTCTCGTATTCAGAGAAACATTCTTCCAAAGTTTTTGTTATTACAAGCTTTGGATTGTTTTTGGCCTTGGATATCATCCAATGACTTCTCCCGCTCTGGGTAAAGCTGGTGGTAAGCGTCAAATTTTTACTGACTAAACCCTCCCGTGATCCTTCAGTTGCTTGTGCCAGGGCTGCGGTAACTCTCTTTTAAATATATCCTTTCAGTAATCCATTTATCAAGCACTTCCTGGTATCCAATTAAGGTGAAACTTTGCGTACTTACGTGTATTTTGAAACTTTGATATGGGTACTATGGAGCTTGTCTCATGATGGAGCCGGAAGGTGGCCAAAGCAACACCTCAACCATACAAGATAGCACCATCGTGTTTGGGCTTATTGGAAGTATACTGACGAGTGACATTTAATACCTTTCAGTTAAAAAGCTGTTTAATATTTTTTTTACTTAATATTTATTGACACACACTTTGATCTTGGAAAGACATAAAATCAATATTAATCATAGCGACGATGATAAGAAACGTCGAAACATCCGCTGGAAATGATTTCAGCAGTGTCCTTCAGCTTGGTTTTAACAATAGCCCTATAACAGGCACGATGCTTACAATATCGCTTGATTAGGTATAGCATTAGGAGACTCATTTTGAGCAGTTGAAATTAAGAGTACAATATTACCGACCTATGAAATTGAAGGCAGAAAATCTAACACGAGTCTTGCCAAGGGGTATCGTGTTAAGACGGAAACACACTTACGTGTCGTGGCGTGGCGTGGAGCGGGATCCACCAATCAAACTACTCTGATCCAGCCTACGTCATAACACAACGAGTTTTGTAGCCAATCAACTGCGTCAAAAAGCGCCACGCCACGACACGTAAGTGTGTTGCCGCCTTTACCTAGTTACTGCGTTGTGGAAGTCAGAAACATTAGCTTCATGTAAAATAATAATAGTACAGCTGCATTCGGATAGACTTGAAGGCGACCCCAAGATAGTTCAATGAAAACCAGGTAGATTTTATTTCCATCCCATAAATTGCTTGCAAAAAACCTAATAAAACAAGATATCATAATCCACGTGCGTAAGCAAAGCAATTATTCTTATCCCTTATCACTATTTATTTTCAACAAAAACAGTTATTATCAAGCAAACACAAAACATACAATTTCAAGTTATCAATCAAAAGGTAGGTAGGCTACGTAACTTCATCTACGTATAGCGAACTATCTTAATGCAATAATTCATTAGCAGTGTTTCACACAATGCATATTTTTATGATAATAGACCGTTGTTTTCCCTATCTTTGTATATTAGTGATAACTAGCAATCAGTGTAATTCATCATATTGGCAAAGAACTTGAAATAGGAATTGATAAGAAGACACAATCAATATTGTCATTCATAGAATAATTAGTTGTTTACGTTGACGTTTCTCAACGCAAATTTCCATTCGATTTTGACAGAACAGAAAAACAATTGGTACGTTTAAGGAAAACATAATTGCCGAGCTTGGCTTCAAGACGACAGAATCAACTTCAACTAAAGGACTCCATCCTACGCGTTGATACCCAAAATGGTCCTCAAGAACCAAATTATTATGAAAATATAATTATAACTTTACCCAAAGCTACACCTACTTCCTGAAATAGAAAGCATTTTTGTGTAATGTGTTCAAAACTTTTATCAATTATGATATCTTAATACTTATATATTCCGTTCGCAAAAGCTTTCCCTGAGGACTTACATATCGTACCCAATTTATCCCAAGGGGTTCATGTAGGTTAGCTACCTTTACACATTTCAGACTCACTTCATTCAGTGCTTCATACAATATGTCGGTCGTGTACATTATCCATTCAGTAACAACATTTTTTTTGTCACTGTTAGACATAAGTGCGTACTGTAAAAGGGGGTAGCTCAGGGAGCTCAAATAATAAGCAGAAATTACTTTTAACTTGTATTGAATCAACAACGTGCCTGCCCTCAGGCGGCTTTTTCAGAAGTCCCAGCTAAACAAAAAACTACACGCGTTCGATATATTTCAAATATTCTGTATTCGATTTCCTTCCAAACTTATAAGTCGCCAGCTTTAGGTGTCAGCGGCCGAACAGGTTGCTTGTCCTATGTGGAAAGCCTCTACATGAGCTACGCCCCTACGAATAGATGCGCAGAATCATGTGAAGCGCAGCTATTCTCAGCTTTGGAAGGAAAATCACTCTTACCTAACACCTTTACCTAACGGAGGAATTAATCTGAGGTCCTTCCCTTACAAGGGGAAGGCTCAAGTCATGGCAAACGAATTACCGGATTCTCCGATATTTACTCTAACTTCGGCTAACAAGTGCACATGCATTAACAAGTCAACAAAAAAAAAAAAAACAAAATAGTTTATTTCAAATAAACCTTAAAGGTACTTTTGAATTGTCAAACAACAAAAAAATATGACTCTAGTTGCAAATTCGCAAACGTCAGTAGATCTCAATGGAGAAGAATTTGCAAGAAACTCCACGGACACTCTTTTCCATCAGTTTCAATTACAAGTTTTTGGTTACATCATTCTTGTTAAAAAAATTAAATACATATATGTGAGAACGATGCAAAAAGACGTGCACGTAAAAGCGTCCAGAGTAACAAACAATTTCAACATAAAAATGCAATGACAGGCCGAGGCAGCTAAGTTATGACCAATCCCAACTGATGGCGCCCGTTCACGAAAATGACGCATGGATCGGCACCACTCAGCTCAACCATTATGGAGGGAACCGAATGATCCAACACATGTGCCACCATCAGAGAGAAATTAGAGAGAGCATGACACACTCAAATGCCAGGGCACACAGACGTCAACCAACGACACATAGGTAGATTTACAGTCGGAACATAGTACTCACACTTGTGCTGTGCAGTTATATAATACTAAAAGAAATTGAGTTTATACAATACAAATATATTCATACAGTCTTCAGCAGCTCCAACAATACTGCAAAACTTTTCTGCCCATCACTAATTGTTTTTGCGCCCTAATGGCTGCGGAGCGGGACCAGCATTTAGCCAAGCATTTTTATCAGCGATGTAATCCCCCAACTTATAATATGCTTGCCTGCATAGTGTGCGTTTTATACAAGTTTTAACGCCGTCATGCTTGAACCTCCTTGCACAAAACCTCCGAAAAAGTAACAAGGCGGCCTCTTATTCCTAACAGAAATGACGTGATAACTCACATCCACCCGGATGGGGTTTAATTATGTGAAATTCAAACATGATACAATATTTCACCCTCAAGCATTTATCAGGCCAGAGAAGGAAAGGCTGGATCGCATCGAATCTTCTAAACCTACCATTGAACTTTATCCAGAGCTTATCACACTTAACGTATTTAATATTATCAATAAGTTATTAATTGGACCAATGCCATAAACAGTCATCAACTGGACCAATGATGCCAAATCAACATCCTTTGCGAAGGCTATGCCCCGTATGCCAAGTCGGTTTCAGTTATGACCAATACCTCTCCCACTCTTGAAATGCTTATATCATCAATGCACTGGATCAAGCTCAGCCTAGCTGAATTAAAAAAAAACAAATATTGCTTCGATGCGTAGTCAGCATTGCCAGCCTTTTCTTCCCCCGGCAGCTTACATCAGCTCATGGAATTGGAAAATAATTTATTTTAATCACATCGATACTAATTGCAGCAAAAATCATCAATAAATATATTTTCTGCTTGCACATCCCTACTAACTATGACATGTCAAATCTGAAAACTGTCTATCATACATATATTTTTTTTAACGTACTTAGACATTGACGTTACAAACCCTGCCTACCAGTATCTACAATACCTTTAACTAGCCTACTCTAACATTAAACGGTTTTAGCCTATTTATATGTACAATATTCCTAAATCTCCTATTATTTAACTTTCTAATTACATAATTAACATCAGATAATCGCTTAACTATTTGGTAGGGGCCTTTATATAACCTACATAGTTTCAAACTCCTATTTATGGTCCGTCTGGGCGTGTAGAGCATCACCAACTGATTCGGCGTAAACCTTCTGAACTTAGCTTTTCTATCATATCGCATTTTCTGTTTAACCTGTGCCCTTTTTATATTGGCTATGGCACATCGTGTCAGATTATGCGTCATACGATCGGTTACCTATACTAATTTTAATAAATGGAGTTTGATCACCGTGTTTATTGTTTTCAATCGGGAATTGCTCTTTCATGGACACATCCCGCAACTCCTCATCCATCTTTTTTGACTGTGTCCTGGTTCGTTTGGGTGATCGGTTGGTAGTGGGCTTCTATATCTATGGGCAATACGAGAGCGGTTAGTTCTGTTCTCGAAGCGCTGCCTTGGGCGAAAATCGTACCCGGCGCCTCCACCATATGTAAAAGGGGGTAGCTCAGGGAGCTCAAATAATAAGCAGAAATTACTTTTAACTTGTATTGAATCAACAACGTGCCTGCCCTCAGGCGGCTTTTTCAGAAGTCCCAGCTAAACAAAAAATTACACGCGTTCGATATATTTCAAATATTCTGTATTCGATTTCCTTCCAAACTTATAAGTCGCCAGCTTTAGGTGTCAGCGGCCGAACAGGTTGCTTGTCCTATGTGGAAAGCCTCTACAGTACCTATCTCGTTATCTTGGAGATAAACAACAGTTTGATAGCGGAGTAATCAATAGACAAATACTGTGAAACTGGTTCTCAATACTTTGCAACCAAAAATACCTCCTCACTTTTGAAATCATTAACCCCTTGAGTGCCCAAAACGTGGAACCACGCGAAAAACATTGGCTTTATAATTGTTTCGATAATTACATCCAACCGGTTAATACACTGACAAACAACGCACCACCTAAACCGCTAGGTCTAGATTTCTAGAAGCACGATGAACCATATTCGTAACATAAGTGAGCAGTGAGCACAAATGAAGGAGTTTTAAATACTATACTTGCCCTTAGGATAGGATAGATGGTCCTCTTTGCCGCACTGAGACTCGCATTTCGTCCGTTTTACGAGCAGACCTCCTCTCTGTGAGAGGGAATGGGCCGTAATCTACCACGCGGGCCCAGTGCATGTTGGTGGATGTCACATGTCTTCGAATTTTTGGTTCTAAGATATGCCGGTTTCCTCATGATGTTTTCCTTCACCGTTTTTTGAGAGCAGTGGTGATGTAATAATTAACACAAAGTAAAGCGCCTGCCAGGGATCGAACCCACGACCTACAACTTGTAATTCGTGGCTGTTATCACTGGGCCACCACTGCTCTCTACATACTTGCCCTTATGAAAGTTTTTTATGGAAGTTCGTAATTCCTTTTGATGGGACATTCTATCGGGACCACGGCTTCAAAATCTAAAAGGCTTTCTTACAGCCCACGGATTTCCCGTAATCAACAATCTACATAATATCTACAAAACAAAGTAGTATTCACAAATTAATTAATCCCGTATTCCCAAACTAGCAGTATCGAAACTCTGAATGGTTCAAAACGGATTGAAGGTTTACAACATACAAACATACCAAACAGTACCACTACCAATAGCGGTAACGTGACATAGCAATCTGTTTTCGGAAACTGCAGTAAATACATATATAGGAACTATAGTTGGGTATAATGCACCATGTTAGCGTACGAAAGGGTTGAATGCGTTGCGATGCGCCGCACCCCTAAATCCCTGTCATGATTGAAATTCGACAATCATACACGTGATTTGAACATAATTTTGTTTCGGGATGCTGTCTGGAGTCATGTCCTGAAGCTGATACGTACTTCAGCTTCAGGACATGACTCCAGACAGCATTAACATTATGTGCATAACTCCAGCTTCCTCATTAGTGGTATAATAATTCTATATATGCCAATATTTAAGGCATAATAGCAGCAATCAAAGTTCTGTTCTTAATTTAGCTGCCAAAAAAAAATCGTTAAGCTTCTGCCAGCGGCTTCGCCCGCGTGAAAGTCAAAAATTATCCCGAGGGAACATATTCCCGAGACAAATCCTATGTGTTAATTCAGGGTGTTAGCTACCTCCATACCAAATTTCATCATAATTGGTCCAGCCGTTTGAGCGTGAAGAAGTAAGAAACATACAAATACAATTTGATCGACATGTAAAAGTGTTTGTACAAACCAACTTACAGAAATAAAATAATTTATCATTTATCACACACTCACAAACTTTCGCCTGTATAATATTAGTGTGATCGTGTATTCATGAGTACATAAGCTTACCAATGATTTAAAATTCACATACTTTAGTTATACTAAAGTTGTTAGCATATATATGTTACGGCTAATACCCGAAGTGCGGCTACACCTAGTTTTAGCCGGTTAGAACTAGGTGTGCTAATACCCGAAGTGCGGCTACACCTAGTTTTAGCCGGTTAGAACTAGGTGTAGCCACGCAACATAGTCGACGGAGCCCCGCTGGGCGGGGCTCCTATTTCCGTCCGCAGGGTCTAAAGTAACCTAGGGGTGCCCTAAGCTCCAACCGGCTAATACTAGGTGTAGCCGCACTTCGGGTATTAGCCGTAACATATATATAACATACTAAAGTTTTGTTGTGGTCCTTCAATGATATCATCCTACAATTTTATAAAATCAAAAATCATGTACTTTTTATATACTTTGTGTTTGTTTGACTCTAAACGAGGATAGCTGACCCCTTGGCACATTCTTCATATTTGCAATTACGTAAAGGTTGGTCATTCAGGTCAACCTCCCATGGCCAACTAGACAAAATAATTTGTGAGAGAGCAATTTATTAGCGAATGTAACGAGGACTGAGCTAAGGGCGTGGCTATAATACCCCGTCATATAAGCATGACAAGTATTAAAACGGACTGATTCATCGAATGATTAAAATAGTTAATTCATATTACATGCAATATTTGTGAATGAACTGATAAAACGAACTAGAGGACGCTACCCGGGGCCCCGGACACCTAAACGAATATCTGCCTAAATAAAAGGGTTCTGTTAGATTTGTAACGCTCGATCCAGCGCCGAGGGTTGAAAATCCAGCAGTGAAATAATATTTTGGGATTCATTAAGGTAGATGATTCCTAGTGTGAAAACGGGTATGTATGGTAAGAATTCCGTTTTTTCCAAATACAAAAGAAAAATTTACCCATAATTTATGAAATACACAATTATAAATCAGTGTTGAATGACGTATTTCAGTAGCACCACCTCTCTTATAATTACTACAATTGAAGTATATTAATAGAAGTCATGTGAGTCAGCCGCTTAGAATGCTGCTGCGCTGACAAACTGACGGACTGACGTGTCTGGGCATGTGAAGAGCTCGGAAACAATATAGGAAGCAACTGAAAATATTTAATAATAACGTATTTTTTAATATTCCTACAATAACGACTCACTAACGTTTTTATTCTACTGAATAACATGAAGTTATAGTTCTTAACACTTATAATAATAACATAATTTAATTAAGACATCGATTCAATGAATAATCATTTTACAGCATCGTCCAATTTCGATAGGACAATAAAATTGAATACATTAGATTGTCCATTTGTTTTTAGTCAATTCTCTGCATGTGATGTCAGGAAGACCATACTATCGATTACTTCCAATGCAGTAGGAAGAGACTGTATCAGCCGTAAAATGTTACTCCCAGTGCTGGACGTAATCCTTCCAGTCATTTGCAACATCTTCAACTTTTCTGCATCCAGTGGTGTATTTCCATGTTCATGGCAAGATGCTCAAATTATTCCATTACCCACAAAGTCCAATCCCACATCCTTTTCTGAATACCATCCAGTATCCGTCCTACCATTCTTGTCCAAAGTCCTGGAATGATTAATCCACGACCAAATTAGCACTTTCCTATCTAAAAATAATCTCCTAAATCCCTTCCAGTCCGACTTCCGTCATGGTCACAGCACTACCACAGCCACATTACGGATGATATAAGGTCAGCCATGGAAAGCAGTAATCTGACGATCCTGGCATTGCTAGGCTTCAGTAATGCCTTTAATACTGTCGATTTAGATGTTTTGCTTGGCATTCTGCGCTCTCTTAATATATCTCCATCGGTAATTGACTGGTTTCGTAGTTACCTGTTCGGTCGCCGGCAACGTATATGCATTGAAGAGACTTTGTCTTCCTGGTGTAATACTTCTGCTAGGGTACCACAGGGTGGCGTTTTATCCCCTTTACTGTTCGCAGTTTTTATAACCTCAATCTCCAGTGAACTAGCTTCTTCCTACCATCTTTATGCGGACGATCTACAAATTTATTCGCGTGCTCCTCTCGGACATCAGTCTGAGGCTATCGTAACAATAAATCATGATCTGGCCCGCATACGCGAATGGAGCAAAAGATATGGACTTATGGTTAACCCCACAAAGACGCAGGTTATTCTGGTGGGCAGTTCTAGGATGGCTCCAAGAATCGACTGGACGAATCTTCACCAGGTTTTTTTCGATAATTCAGTTATTCCTTACTGCGAGATATTAAAAAATTTGGGGATGTTCATTGATAGGAACTTTTCTTGGACTGCCCAACTGCAAGAGGTTAGCCGCAAGCTATTTGCATCTGCTGCTTCTTTGAAGAGACTGCGTAATTTTCTTCCCACTGCCACCAGGATTGCGCTTGCACAATCTCTTCCTCTACCCATCCTTGATTATGCTGATGCCAGCTATCTTGACCTTACTCAAGAATCGCTCGAAAAACATGAGCGGCTTCAAAATGTTTGTATAAGGTGCATATTCGGTTTGCGAAAATATGATCATGTCTCCGAATTCCGTGTGAAGCTCGAGTGGTTGCCAATTCGCCTTCGCCGTGCGGTTGCTAATTCGCCTTCGCCGTGCTCTCATGCTCTAATGCTCATATTCTTTAGCTTTTATATAATGTGCTATTCACTCCTTCCACCCCTCTTTATCTTAAGAAACGTTTTCAGTTTCTCTGCGATTCCCACACAAAATTTCTTAGGCATTCCACGAGTTTTCTGGATAAATCCTTTACTGTCCAGGCTACTCGTCTGTGGAATGCGTTGCTAGGCCCAATCAAACGCGCCCAATCGTTACCTGTGTTCAAAAGACTCGTGAGGGATCATTACCTGTCGCTGTGATTATGAACTGATTGTCATCATTTTATTTATTGCCTTTATATTTTAATGTATTTATGTATTTATCTGCATATCTTTTATAATATATAATTTTAACACTGGTATTGTTGCACCACTAACAGACCCACTTCGTGTCCAGCAATTATTGTCCATACCTGGTTGCCTGGAAGAGATCGCGGAATGCGATAAGGCCGCCCATTGTATGTGTTTTTAGTTTTAAGTTCCCTTTATAAATGTAACTTGTAGTGTACAATAAAGTATATAATAAATAAAGAAATAATTTATTTATTAACATCATCTTAACCCTGAATTATAACCTGTCAGGCAACACCTCAGGCTGTTTTGCAACACAGGCCTCCTCTATTTCTCTCCAGTTACTCCTGTCCAATACTCAATTATTTTTCCCGCATATTTGGGAGTGAAAAGCGTTAACTACAAAGTTATTGTAGATGAAAAGGTAAAACTTAGGAGCCTAAATTCAGAAAAATTTCCTCTGAATCGTCCTGAAACCTGAATTTTATTTACTATATTTAGAGGCTCTCTTTAATTCGATATAATCCAATAGTCCTCAATCCAACACAATCTAGGGATGGCGATCTGAGATCGATTAATCGATTTTTAGACCGAAATAATAGATTTTTATTCCATACCTAGTAGGTACTGAATCGATATTTCACCCTAGAAAATCGAGATTCGTTTTTCTTTTTTGATATGAACCAAAATATTATTTAAAATTAGTTGAGTGTAATACACAAACAACTACTTCTAGAAGTAAAACATGAAAAAAATCAATTTACTTGAAAAATTTATAATGTAAATTAAATAAAAGTCTTTTTTCATACCTGATACGTTAATTTTATTGTATATTGTTTTTTTAAATTTGGAACTTTTTTACAAATGTATATGTCAGTGCCTTCGAAATTGGTAACGTAAAACGTAACAACACAAACTTAATTTAATTAAATGCAGCACTTGAATTTAGTGTCGACAAAATATGACGATTCATTTAGTTGTAAAAACAACTTTAACTAGTTAAAAATTTTAAAAGATCGATTATTATAATGTTTTTTTCTGTACTTGGTTTTATATTTGTATTGCAAATACAAACCCGAAAAGCAAATCGAAAAAATATAGATTTTTGAATTATCGATTTTTTTAACCTCGCTTTTTTGTGGATCTATTTTTAAGATTTCGATTCGAATCGTTCCAAGAATCAATCATTTTGAAAATAATCACCCATCCCTAGCACAATCTAGGCGAGTCCATTCTGTCTGATTGCAAGCGACCCCATTTACAACATAATCAGAATGATCTTCTCTAAAACTCAATGCTTAAGATCTCATTTTAAAGTCAATATCACCTGATTACACTTCATAATTACCATCATAGCAGCCGTTGATCATGTAACTGCTACGAAACACATGCCTTCGCCATAAGTCACGATAACTTATGGCCCTGAGAACATATGGCGAGAATCACCGTGCTTGGTCACCTACTACATAGATTGATACATGTTAATATGGCTTTTGCCTGTGGCTCCGCCTGCGCCTCCTACTGGGATTAAAACTAAAAAGAATGTAGCATTAATTCTTATCCAGGACATAGTCTACCATGGTCTTTCATTCAAATAGATACAGCCGTGATCGATTAACAAGCATCCAAACTTTTACATTTATATTGTACTATCACTTCGCCCGCGACTTCGTTCGCGTGATCCGTATTTTATACTACAGATGACTTTTTAGTTTCATCCCCTTAACGGTTGAATTTCAAAAAACCCCTTCTTAGTGCTCCCGTACATAATAAAAAGAAGCCCTGTACAGTAAAATTCTTAAAAAATCTTTAACTCCCCCTAAATCGTCGTTTAGGAGTAGTTTGAAAAACTAGTATTGAAAACTTTTACTATTTACTAAGGTTAGTATTTATGCAAAATTTCAAATATATAAGCCCAACAAATTTTCACCTTTTCACCTCGTTAGGGGTAGAATTTCAAAAAAAATACATGGATTCATTTATCAACCAAGAGCGTAAATCTTAAATTGTATGTGTCCAATTTACAAGCAGTAAAAATTTCATACAAACTTTCAACCCCCTTAGGAGTGGCATTTCAAAAAATTCTTGCTTGGGGCGCACTTAAGTCAATGGGGTACCTACCTACCGATTTACCCTACGTAGCCTACCCTACCTACACTACATACATGATTTTTGCGAAACTTTAACCGCTTGCGCAGCGCACGCAACGGAAGCTCTCCAAAAGGAATAATTTTGCCCGTTTTTGCAATATTTTTCATGTGTGCTCCGCTCCTATTGGTTGTAGCGTGATGTTATATAGCCTTCCTCGATAAATGGACTATCCAAAACAAACATTTTTCAATTCCAACCAGTAGTTCCTGAGATAAGCGCGTTCAAACAACAGGGTGTCAATGGTGCCAAATCTTCAGGATTTGATGAAAGTGGAGTCAGTGGTCTGGAGTTTAGAATAGCTTCGATTTGCACCAGCGTAGTATCAAGCTCCTCGTAAGTGAGGTTACAAAGGCCTGCCACCTCCATGCAATGATTTTAGTGTTATAATACCAGCCTGGAACTGTCCCACGGCTGGGCAAATTTTTACAAGCTTTATAATAATAATACCTTGCTTTCGTATGTGTGTCCTGACTCCACCTACTAGTAATCTATTTTCAAGCGCTTCTTGGTATCCGATTAAGTTGAAACTTTTCGTACTTTTGTAACTATGGAAACATTGAAATAATAACTACGGAGCTGATCACACGATATTAATGTCGTGGTGGCCCAGTAGCTAAGACCTCGCCTCTTGTGTTTGAGGTCGTGGGTTCGAATCCGGGCAAGTACCAATGTGACTTTTTCAATTTATTCGTACTTTCTAAGTTTATCTTGGATATTGCTGACAATGGTGAAGGTAAACATCGCGAGGAAATCTGCAGCCTTATTGTATAAGTGAATTCGGCAAGGCAAAGCGTGTAGCATATCGTATAATCGTGTTGTAAGGCGTTGTCCTAATACTTAGCGATCATCGACCGTCTTTTGTATGGTGAAATCGAAAAGCGCCCTCTGTCGGCGCGACCACGCGTTTTTGTTAGCCATACAAATGAACGCGACGGTCGCGCAAACGCGCGATTCTTTGAGGAGTGGCTTGAGAGGCGCCACGGCGTCTTCACCTTCCGCCTGACGCAAGTCCTCACCGGACACGGCTGTTTCGGGAGGTTCCTGTTCAGGATAAGGCGGGAGGAAACGCCCGGGTGTCATCATTGTGTGGACCACCCGGAGGACACGGTGGAGCATACGGTGGAGGTCTGCCCTGCTTGGGCGGAGCACCGCCGTGTCCTCGTGGAGGCGATCGGCGGTGGCAACCTGTCGCGTTCGGTCCTGTTTCAGGCCATGGTACGGAACGAGAGGGCATGGGAAGCTGTCTCCTCCTTCTGCGAAGCAGTAATGCTCGCAAAGGAGGAGGCGGAACGCGTGAGGAAGACGCAAAGGAGACGCCCTCACGCCCCTAGACACCGCAGGAGATGCCCCGAGCGTCGGGAGTCGCAAGCCGATTACCGGCCACCGTAGGCGCGGGCTTACCAGGACTAGGCCCGAGTCGACGGCTCAAAGAGATGTCAGTAAAAGTGACGGGGCTGCCAGGGCCGATGCCTTTCTGGGTCGCGGATAAATTTGAAAGAGAGTTACCGCTGCCCTGGCACAAGCAACTGAAGGAACACGGGTGGGTAATAGTCAGTAAAAGTCTGACACGCCCTCCCACTTCACCCAGAGTGGGAGAAGTCATTGGATGATATCCCACCCAAAAAAAACTAAAAAAATGCCAGCGCCTATGTCTTTTCACCTTTTCATGGAGACTCTTTATTGAACGGATGATTATCATGTTTTCCATATTCAGAAACGTACACACGCTAGTAGTAACCAATATATAGGTCGCACGGTTGGCGCAGTGGTTGAGCGATTGACTGCTGCGCTGCGTGTCGCGGGTTCGGTTCCCGCACGGAACAAATATTTGTATGACCTACAGATAGTTGTTCCGGCTCTGGGTGTTATGTGTGTGAGTTTATATGTTTGTAAACGCACCCACGATACAGGAAGAAGTTCCTAGTGTGGGGCAACGTTTCTTAAAGGCAAAAAAAATAAATATAGCTCTAATGCATAGTAAACAACATTACATTACATAACATTACATAGTTCTACCAACCTTTAGTACTCTACAGTCCCATTTAATTAGGGAGCCGAGCTTATTACCTATAAACGGGCATAAATCCAGACTACTATACTATATATAACCACTATAACTAATAATTCTCTTTTACAAGGAACCTGGAATACACACCTAAATGGCAGAATGTAGGTGTACTCTAAGTCTCTGCCGCCTCTCCTTTCAACGAAACCATGCCTACGTTCCATCTTTCACATAATACATAGTGTTCACAGAAGTTGGTAAGTGAATGATTTGAAGTCTGTGTTGCCTTGTGCACGCGGGCAGCGAGCAGCAAGCCCGCCTTAATGATTTATCGATTCATACTTTTCTGTAAACATTTCACATACTATCTATAACATGCTATCTATCCAATTGCTAGAACATGCTGTGTTTATCAGCGATAAATGACATCATTGTGTATGTGTTTATGGAACTTCTGTATAATTATGTTAGGTCAACTTAGGGAGGTATTATACCTATTAATACTTTTTTAGGAGTTATCTTTGACTTAAAACACCTAACAGAACTATACATTCTAGGGTTACCTATGTTAACTATGATATTTTATCATTTAACTTATCTTATAGTTACAAAATGAAGAAAATATGCGCCACTCGGCCCGCTTAGACTCGGCCCGAAGAATAATACCTGGATATTTCAGATTTGATAGGCGTAAAAACGTCAATGTATAGTCAGACAGAAAAGCATCATAGAGAGTGTAAAATTAAAATAATGTTTGAATAAATAAATCAATAATTAAATAAGAAAATACTTTTATTTTTTTATTATACAAAATGTTTTGTACTTTGTAGTAAACATCACAGATTTTTGTTAATTATCATCACAATATTATAACTAGCGGCACGGTGGTGTTTATTGAATCATTACGTTATTATAATTATTAGGTTAACAAGTAGTTATACTATATATTTTTTTAAAGTTTAGACTCGCGCTTGGCCACTATCTCACCTGATGCACCGATGCTACTGGTTTATCTTTTTATGTGCCTTAGAGTATTCTAAAAACAATTAAATAGCTTTAATGTCAAATAACAATGAAGAAGAGGACTTTTTTTAAATTAGCTTGTAGACGGACTTTCCTTGCTGTTTGAGGTAAATTCAAATAGTTCAAGTAGTGATTTTACTCTAAATATAAATATATTATATATTATAGATAGAAATATTTTCTTTCTAAAAAATAATGGATGGCATTGAAATATATGCTTTACAGTCATTCCTTTAAGGTAGATTTTTTTTTTTTGATTATAGGCTTGCGCTTGACCACTATCTCACCTGATGGTAAGCGATGATGTGGTCGACGATGAAGCACGCTTGCCTAGAAGAAACCTATTCACTCTTGAGTTGAAGACTCCCAGGTTGTAGCTATCAGGAAATACAGACTCCGGCAGGGAATTCCACTCCTTTGCTGTACGCATAATGAAAGTATTCCCAAAACGTTTGGTGCGTATGGGTGGGATGTCCACCATGTACCGATGACGCATCGCCGTACGTCTTGTAGTCCTATGATGGAACGGGCTAGGAGGAATTAGTTCATGCAATTCCAACGCACACTCCCCGAAATGTAACCGATAAAAAACCGACAGGCTGGCAACTCGGCGCCGATGTTCGAGGTTCTGGAGCCTAGATTCGACCAGTACTTCATAGCCGATGAGCCTCTTGGCCCGTCTTTCGATCGACTCAAGTGCATCCAGCTGCTACCTGGCAGATCCGTCCCAGAGATGAGAGCAGTACTCCATGCATGATCGAATTTGCGCTTGATACAAGTTTAGCAACTGTTCTGGCGTGAAGTACTGTCTCACCTTCGCGAGGATCCCCAATTTTTTGGCAGCCAGCTGAGCTTTTGCCTCAATGAACGGACCAAAATTGAGCGTCGATGTCAACGTAATGCCAAGAACCTCAAGATGGTCAGTAATCGGCACGGTCACACCTCGGAAAGAAGGAGCCGGGTGGAATTGGCTCCTTTTAGCGGAAAAAAGACACGCCTGGGTCTTAGCAGCATTGAATCTGACCAGATTGGCATCGCCCCATTCGGAGACTGCCTTCAAGGACAGATTCAAGCGCCGAACCATGGCCTCCCGAAGAGACCGGATCTGAGGTCCAGTAGCGCGCGCGTCGGACACGTATCTCTCAGCAACAGTGCTATCGTCCGCATACCCAAAGGTTTTTAGCAAGTCATTTATGTGCAGCAAGAACAATGTTGCTGAGAGTACGGACCCCTGAGGGACCCCGGCATTAATACCCAGTAGGTCAGAAGAGCGGCCATCAATAACCACTTGAATGGACCGGTCCCTCAGGAAGTCTGCAATCCAATCGCACAGACCACTGGGCAGACCGAATGGTAGAAGCTTACCAATAAGGCTTTCATGCCAGACCCTATCAAATGCCTTCGAGATGTCGAGGGAGACGGCAAGCGCTTCCCCGTGCTTCTCGATGGCCTCACTCCAGATGTGTATGGCATACGCTAGAAGATCGCCAGTTGACCGATTTTGGCGGAAGCCATATTGGCGGTCACTGAGGATGTCATTAGCTTCTAGGTATGCCAGGAGCTTGGAGTTGAGCACTCGTTCCATACTCTTGCAGAGGATGGACGTTATTGATATGGGTCTATAGTTGGCCGGGTCAGCCCGACTGCCCTTCTTGGACACAGGCTGAACGTTAGCTTGCTTCCAAGCATTCGGCACTTTTCCCGTCTCATACGAAAGGTGAAACAGGCGTGTCAGGATCGGAGACAGTTCAGGCGTACAGGTTCTGAGAACAATTGCCGGAATCCCGTCGGGGCCACTAGCTTTGTTCACGTCAAGGTTGCGCAGCACCCTACGAACGTCCTTTTGATGGATGCGAATGTCCGACATACTAGTCTCGCATCCATCAGGAGGAGGAGGGGGCCGCGCATCACCAGAATCCAGACGTGAAGATTCCGCAAAAAGAGAGGCAAACAAGTTAGCTTTCTCCTCAGCGGAGTGGGCCAGTGACCCGTCGGGCCTCAGCAGTGGTGGTAGTGAGGGACGGCAGAAGTTCGATTCAACCGACTTAGCCAGGGACCAAAACGCTTTACTAACCGCTGGGTATGAAGCAAGTTTGGTCCCAATACGGCTTATGTGGTCAAACCGAGATCGTCGCATCACCTTTTTGCAGGACTTGGCAGCCCTATTGTAGGCGCTCTTCCGCTGACCCATGTCGCTTGCTTTGCGTGACCGACTGTCGACCCATGCCAGGTACGCCTCGTGTTTAAGCGTGTTGGCGCGCTTGCTTGGTAATATTTTATATAAAAAAGTTTTCTCAGTAGTTCAAACAGAGTTCAATAATACTTTTAAGAAGAAAACTAAAACTATAAGCCCTAAGTTTTTATTCAGTGACTGGGCGACTAAAGGACTCAGGAAAAGTAGGGAAAGACTTTACGAGCTGTATGGCCTTAAGCCTTATATTAACACTGAAACTTTTAATAAGTATGTTGCTTCATATTCAAGAATTTATAGAAATACGTGTAAAGTAGCTAAGGTTTTATACATTGGCAATAAGGTTAAAACCGCAGAAAATAAAATCAAGACAGTTTGGAAAATTATAAACAATGAAACGAATAGGAACAAAAGAAATAATACTGATTACACGCTTGAAACTACACATGGACTTATTAGAGATAACAAAAAAGTTGCTCAAGAATTTGTAGATTTCTTTACCAGTATCCCAATTAAAACTACTGAAACCTTAAATTCTTCGCCCTCGCTTGCTTCTGGTTTATTAAACGCTAACGTTTCGGCCTGCCCGACTGAATTTAACTTTTCACACATAAACCCAATATCAGTAATAAAAGCTTTTAAGCAAATCAAGATCAAACTGACCGAAGATCTATGGGGGATGTCCATCAAAGTTTGTACCTCCATTATTCAGACTATAGCGCCGTACTTAGCTTTAATTTTTAATTTGTGTGTAGATCAAGGAGTCTTCCCGGATCTAATGAAACATAGTAAGGTTATACCTCTTTTTAAATCCGGGGACAGTAAAGACACGAATAATTATATACCAGTATCGGTGCTGCCGGTTTTCAGCAAGATATTTGAAAAGATAATGCTAAATCAAATGCTCATTCATTTTAATACGAATAACATCCTACACGATAAATAGTATGGTTTTACCAAAGGACGTTGTACGACCGACGCTGGTGTCACCTTATTAAAACACATCTTTGATGCGTGGGAAGAGGCACAAGATGCTATAGGTGTTTTCTGCGACCTGTCGAAAGCGTTTGATTGCGTTAATCATGTAACATTACTTATGAAACTTGAGCATTACGGGCTAGGCCAATCAGCGTTGAGTTTAGTAAAATCTTATTTAAATGATAGACAGCAATTAGTTCAAATAAACGGTGTCAATTCGTCCGGGTTAACCGTGAAAATGGGAGTACCCCAGGGTTCAATTTTGGGTCCTTTCTTATTCCTAGTCTACATTAACGATTTACCCCATCTATTGAATAACAATTTAAACATGGTGTTATTTGCTGATGACACTTCTTTGATTTTTAAGATAAATAGACGTACGAGTAACGTTGACGACGTAAATGACGTCTTGCGACAGGTTCAAAATTGGTTCACGGCTAATAATTTAGTTTTAAATGCTAAAAAGACTAAATGCGCAAAATTTGCCTTGCCGAATGTCAAAAGTACTGATTGTGACATTATCTTGGGTAGGGAGAAGCTAGAATTTGTCGATAAAACGGTATTCCTGGGGATCACGCTAGATTCAAGGTTGCAATGGGGTCCTCATTTAATATCACTTGCAGGGCGGCTAAGTTCGGCAGCTTATGCTGTTAGAAAAATTCGTCAGTTTACTGATGTAGATACCGCGAGGCTAGTCTATTTTAGTTACTTTCATAGTATAATGTCTTACGGTATCTTACTATGGGGAAGGGCTGCAGACATTGAGTCAATTTTTATTCTGCAAAAACGAGCCATCAGAGCGATATACAATCTTCGCCGGCGCGATTCTCTAAGGGAACTGTTTAAGGACATTAACATCATGACGGTACCTTGTCAATATATTTATGAAAACATCATGTACGTTAGAAAAAATTTACATCTTTTCAGTAAAAACGGCGATAGACATAATTATGTTACTAGAAATAGGGACCAATTAATCCAACCAGGTTTCAGGCTGGCTAAAGTAGCATCATCTTTTATGGGGTACTGTATAAAATGTTACAATAAAATACCTCCCCACATTCTAGAACTGAATGAGACGAAATTTAAAACTTGTATAAAACGCACACTATGCAGGCAAGCATATTATAAGTTGGGGGATTACATCGCTGATAAAAATGCTTGGCTAAATGCTGGTCCCGCTCCGCAGCCATTAGGGCGCAAGAACAATTAGTGATGGGCAGAAAAGTTTTGAAGTATTGTTGGAGCTGCTGAAGACTGTATGAATATATTTGTATTGTATAAACTCAATTTCTTTTAGTATTATATAACTGCACAGCACATGTGTGAGTACTATGTTCCGACTGTAAATCTACCTATGTGTCGTTGGTTGACTTCTGTGTGCCCTGGCATTTGAGTGTGTCATGCTCTCTCTAATTTCTCTCTGATGGTGGCACATGTGTTGGATCATTCGGTTCCCTCCATAATGGTTGAGCTGAGTGATGCCGATCCATGCGTCATGTTCGTGATCGGGCGCCATCAGTTGGGATTGGTCATAACTTAGCTGCCTCGGCCTGTCATTGCATTTTTATGTTGAAATTGTTTGTTACTCTAGACGCTTTTACGTGCACGTCTTTTTGCATCGTTCTCACATATATGTATTTATTTTTTAACAAGAATGATGTAACCAAAAACTTGTAATTGAAACTGATGGAAAAGAGTGTCCGTGGAGTTTCTTGCAAATTCTTCTCCATTGAGATCTACTGACGTTTGCGAATTTGCAAGTAGAGTCATATTTTTTTATTGTTTGACTATTCAAAAGTACCTTTAAGATTTATTTGAAGTAAACTATTTTGATTTTGATTTTGATTTTGCACTCGGCGCCAAACCATGGCCGGTCAACGCTAGACATTGCTACGTCAGAGAACGGAATGTAGTACTCCATTCCCCGACGCAACACATCCGACACGGCGTCCGCGCACGACAAAGGATCAGCCGAAAAGAAGCAAGTAGGCTGCCAAGGATAAGATGCGAAAAAAGAACGCATCCCATCCCAATCTGCTGACTTGTACCGCCAAACCCGCCGAGCGCCTCTTGGGCTGGGATCGGGTGGGGAGTGAACGGATACCGACTTCACCAGACAATGGTCGGAACTACCCAAAGGTGAAGATACCGACACCGAGTAGCGGTCTGGATCTGTTGTCAGCAGAAGGTCCAAGCAATTGGCTGTGTGCGAATCAACATCCGGTACCCTCGTTGCCTCCTGGACCAGCAGGGTGAGATTTAAAGCAAGCGAAAGCTTTCTTATCTCACGCCCAGCATGATCAGTGAACTGGTACGGGAAAAGCCACTCCTGGTGGTGGGCATTGAAGTCCCCCAGTAATACTAATTGGGCGGAAGGGTACCGCTGCTGTGCCGTATCAGCCGCTTCACTAAGATACTCTGTGAGCCTGGTTGTCTCCTGATCGCCGCTGTGCGAGCGGTAGACACAGGCGTAGACAATTTTATCAAGGCTCGTGTCCACCATGGCCCACAACACAGAGAACCTAGAGTCCTCAAGGTTTCGGAGACGCCGATAACAGATGTCGTCTCGGGCGTACATGCATACACCCGCGCGTTGCTTAAAATTGTGCTCCAGGGTATACCCTGGGTAAGTTAGGTACGATACTTCTGATGGACATCTGATCTGCGTCTCCGAAAGGAAAAAGAGAGCCGGCTTATCAGTCTCCAGGTGATGATGGACTGCTATGAGGTTGGAGTGCAAACCTCTGATGTTCGTGAGGTGCACTTTGAGTGAGAGGAGGTGCAGCCGCTGTTTAACTTTGAACTTTTTTCTCCTTTTCATAGTTCGATGCGAGTGAAGTAAGGTGAGGAAAAGGAAGTGAGATGTGGTTCCACGCTGCTAACCTTCAGACACGCACTGAAGGGACGCTATCATTGGGGGACTAGTCTGGAGACTGCGGGGACGCCCGATCCCCCCCGGGAATGTCCATCGGGCCCTCCCTTCTGGTCGCCAACCAGCACGATGGTGCATTCCGTGATTTTTCGTCAGTTGGCGGGGCAGCCTTTCGTGTGGGGCTGGCACACTACTTCGGCCCCCAACTACCTGCGGTCGGCCAGCGGTGCACCGTGCCTCGGATCCCGCTACCCTCCGCGACCAGCCGCCCGATACGCCCCTAACAGCGCGCGTCAGGCTGGTCTGCCTGCAATGGAACCGCCACCTCGACCCATCTCCTGAACTGGCTACACCGAGCATCGCACCGGAACACGGCTAGGCCGCTTGGCGGTACGTCTTTGCCCGGTGGGTGGTCGCAAGCCTTCGGCCGAAGCCTACCACCAGTTATTGTCACCTGATTGGCACCACCCGGGGACCACGTGTAGGGTATCGAATAGGGTACTTTCCTACGGACGTGGGTGACTCGGCCCCCAAAATTTATTAATTTTAAATCCTTTTAAAAAGCTATTATTTTATATTATATTTTCGAGGTAAGTCTATTTTCGTGATGGGGCTGTAAACATTTTCGATAAAATAAAAGCAAAATATAAATTCTGAACCATGCATTATTTTCTTACAAAGGGATAAGAATATTACTTTAACTACAAATCGATTCTTATTTGTTTAAACAAGGTAAGCGTGTAAGAACGCCAAAGCAGCGTCTCAAAATTAAAAATATGATAACCTAAAGTAAGTCCTAATATTATAGATAAGGTAGACGAAATAAAAATAAAGGATTTATATTGTTATGAACAAGTATATCATGTTTATTTGAAATTAGGATTTACATAATATTATGATTTATTCACTTTCTATTATAATTAGTCAGTACAAGGTTCGTGTCTAAGAAAATTGTCATTTATTTCATTAGTAAAAAGCACCCATGCGAAGCCGAGGCTTTTCGCTAGTTGCAAA
The DNA here is from genome assembly GCA_947562075.1 of Orthosia gracilis. NCBI lineage: Eukaryota > Metazoa > Arthropoda > Insecta > Lepidoptera > Noctuidae > Orthosia > Orthosia gracilis. Next base: position 32,301,891 of record OX387267.1, on the reverse strand, counting down.
CACTAAATGAAGTCCAAATGTTTAAGACCACTGCCTTATTGTCAGTAGCAAAAAAATAATTAGCATTTTATTTTATTCTTGGTTCCTAGTTGCGTCACTCTAAAGTTGAAAACTGTGTGCAATATTATATTTCAACCGTTTAAGGTATACCTACAATTTTAGCACTATGTTGTAGTACTTTTCGGCAAACTGCACAATTGAGTTTGTTATTTCAAATTGGCAATACCTTTGTTGACATTTTCGATCTCGAATTCGATTTCATAGATAAATATCATTTTAAGGTTAGGTAGTTAATTCTAAACTTAATATTATTATTTTTGAGGTATTGATCAATTTACTAAAACAAATATACATATAGAAGGTCTATTACGCTATTTACAAAATGGCATTCCACGCTTCAATTAGTTGAACTCAGTACTTTTTATTTTTCTGCGCAACATGTCACACTCGATGTTCGAGTTCACAACGTTCAAAACGCGACCAAAAATGGACATCAATTTTCTTCTTTAGAACGACTTGTAAGGACATCTACGATGCTAAATTCGAACAAGGAGGATTATATTATATATTTTACGGATCGGGATATTAGCTAAGCGCTAGTAAGCGCTAGTAACTACGAACTGAAAATACAAAAAATCTTTTTCACAAAAAATATACCGACTTCAAAAGCGAAACACTAAAAAGTGCAAAATAACTTTCGATTCGGAAGCTGGTGTCTTTGGTAGTTCTTTTTTATATTTTTTCGACACCGACTTCCGAAACGAAAGTTATTTTGCATTTTTCAGTGTTTTTTGCTTTTGAAGTCGGTACCTATATTTTTGTGAAAAAGTTTTTGTTTCTCTCTTTTTAATTTTAGTACACCATCACTAAAAATGAGCAAGTTCTATAGTAAGGTACCTAAAGGATTGACAAAATACACATAATAACCCCATTTACACATTCGTGCTGTTTGTCGCTAAGGAGTTCGGTTGTATGACTTTGTATGCACCATATCTAGAAAACTGGTGGACCGATTTTGATAAAACTTGCACTATTCCCTAAGTTGAGGGATACCCAACCCAACAAAAAAGTATGATGTTCGGTGAAATGGGTGGACAAACATACATACATACAAACATACACTTATGAAATTTGGCACTCGTGTTTAGAAGCCCACACACACAGAGTGACATATTATGTGAATATTGTGCAATTCCAACAATATTACATAATTATTAATGATTTTTTTTTATAATAGACTAGCGACCCGCCCGTGGCAAATTATACACAAAAACCTTCCTCGTTTCTCACTCTTTATATTGGTGAAAACCACATGAAAATCCGTTCATTAGTTTTTGAGTTTATCGGGTACAAACGCGGCGGGGGTCTTTATTTATATAATACTAGCTGTTGCCCGCGACTTCGTCCGCGTCAAACTTGTAAAGTTTACATTTATTTTTTTAATTTTCCCACAGGACCTGTGAGCAGCCTATATTTCTCTTTATAACATCAGCTATCTACCAGTGAAAGTCCCGTCAAAATCGGTCTAGTTGTTTCGAAGATTACCCGGAACAAACAGACAGACAGACAAAAATTGTAAAAAATGTTATTTTGGTATAAGTACTGTATGTATATTTATATACATGTAGTAAAAAACGGTTATTTCAATATTAAAAACAGACACTACAATTTTATTTATATGTATAGATGTAGTGATAACATAATATCACGCCTGATATACCCGAAGGGTTAGGCAAAGCACCACACACACACACGCACAAACCACGCACCCACACCAACATTGCGCCAGATATGTTGTTGTTGATATGAGTCCCACGTAATAATAACCCTGTTTAATAGACAGCTTAGCTATCTAGTTCTCCTAAAGTAGTTTTCGTACAGCAAACTTTTTGACTTTGCAGCTCTGAGCTCTGCGCAGTGAGACTTTTGCGGAGAACTTCAAAATAAGTTTTGTCAGTTAATCTGCTGTTCTGAGCTCTGACCTTTATCTCGTGCTCATTATTATCTAGTACCTAAAAAGGAAATTCCAAGTCACTTGTCGATCTCAAATAATGATTAAAAGGAGGAAATATATTGGCACTTCCTGCTTTTAATCAACATTTTAGACTCTGTCAATAGTGTTATTCTATATCTTTAGTATATTGAGATTTAATAATACTATATGTATTCTTGACACTGCGACATACATTACTTACTCTAAATATAGCATAACAGTGAAAAACACAAAGTTATTGTACGGAACTCCTTCTATCTAATAAACTGCCTAACCTACAAAGTTCACAGCCGTTTGAGCTCTTCTAAAGAAACTGTTTGATTCAGTTCCCAAGACATTCACAATTACAATATGAATAAATCAGCCTTGTATTGTTATACACGCAGTAAACACAGTGTAGGGCGTGGCTGTGTAAAGCATGGTTGTTGCTCTACCGACCGACGTGGGAGAAAAGGGCACGCCAGACTCCGCCAGACGGAAAGGACGGACGAAAGTACGTAGGTACCTCGAGATAGGTACCAGCGTTCCGTAGCGTTGCAAATATAAGGAAAGATAAAACTCGCCCTGTTAAGCTTTTATTCCAGACGATTTTGAACCCTAATAACGAATGGCCATACTCGTTTATGAGTAACCAAGTAATCAGTTTCTTTAGCAGACGTGGTAATTCATTTACTGTTGTGATGTTACGAGCAAACTGCTTGTACTCCACAGCATAGTCAACATGAAAACTAACAGTTGATAAATGAAAAAAACCCTGGACTATAAAGGGTAGGGTATGCAAGTTTTCATCTAAACCCAACCTTCTACAAAACATTCTAAAACGGAACATGTGCAGGACTAGGACATAAAAGAGGGTTTTATGAGGCTTTATGCAAACGATATGTAGCGAAACATGAATTATTCGGCATTATAAGGAAGAAACCTACATAACAGTCGGTTCATCCATCAATAGAGTATTGAAAACAATCAGCATTATTATAAAAAGGACCAAGTTCCGCGTAATAAATCTATCGTTCAACACCTACAAAATCAGTCAATTCGTCTACCCACCCACAGACACGAAATCAACTGATGTCACTATCACAAAAGTAAAATATATCTTAAAGCAAAAAAAAAGATTAAAACAAAAAAATACACTACACAAATTATGTAACAAACATAACACATACCTATACAACACACCCGACACAAAAAGATATTCCCTTGCCGTTTTTTCCCCCTTTCCAAATCCAGAAATTGTAATATAGGTAACTTTTTATATACCCATCATCAGCCTTATAATGTTCCCACTGTTGGGACACAAGCATCCGCTTTGCGAGAGAGGTAATGGGCCTTAATCCAACACGCAGGCCTAGTACGGGTTGGTGGATGTCAAATTTTTATTCATTTTTTATTCAAGGACATGCCGATTTCCTCACATTGTTTTCCTACACTGTTACATAATCTATACAGTATATATACTCCGCATTAATAATTTGTCTATTTTATCGCTAATATAATGGACGGATAGATGGCCCATATGACACAGGATTGTCCTAACAAGGGGGTCATTAATCGTTTATTTTGTACCTCACCAACTGTATCCTAATTTAAGTTTCACCTGTTTCTTGTATTCTTAGTACTTTTTGCGAAATAAATTATTTCTATTACTATCTTCAAAAATATGCGAAAACGATACCAATACCAAATGCAGCAGAATATGTTCAATGTTGTACCCAATAGCGTTACCTTGACCGATAGAGACACAAACTGTTACTAGACCGAACCAGTCAGTGATAGGCATAGCCAGCTCGCGTGACAAATAATACTGAGCTTAACAAGAAGTTCCATAACACTATCGCCAGGATGATACGTTTTTGGGACCTAAAAGGAGCATACAAGGGGGTCGATGAAGAAAAAAAACCGGCCAAGTGCGTGTCGGACTTCGCACATTTAAGGTTCCGTACCAAACCGCAAAATCAAGTTGGTTGTAATATGAATAAAAAAGCCGGCCAAGTGCGTGTCGGGCCACGCGCAGTAAAAGGCTTGCATAATAATGCGCACTAAGAAGAGGGTTTTTTGTTATTACATGAATATTAAAACGTTTTCAGCGGCTCATAACGTCTTAAAACGGGCCCACATAGGACGAAGGTAACTGAAGAAGGAGTTATAAAATCCAACTTCACAAGTGAGAAAAATAGAAGAAGTTAAAAATATTACCTATTTCAGTACCACAGCGGGTAAAGGCAAGCGTTTGTAATAAAGATTTATAATCAGCTCACTTAATAATTTGAATACCGCAGTATTGCCATTACGGAGACAGTCTTCGTTAAAGTCTCCAAATATTTACAAATCGAAAACAAATATTTTAGAATGAGTATTTTCAAACAACCTACTCAACTACCAAAAAGTAAACTCAAATTATTCAATGATAGGATCAAACAACCAACGCAAATAAGCTGCAATAAATCTATATGAAGGACGTCAATTGCGAAAGGAGCCGAACGAGCGCACGTTAGAGCCACGGGGAATGGCATGGTCCGTTCCTGGATCCTCGCAAGCACACTCCTTGTTTCTTTCTCTTTTGAAATAAAAAAAACGACAAACGCAATTAAGTTTATAATTGCAACCACTGAGAATACCACCATCTATGGTCGGGTAGCGGAATTCGCTTGGCAATCGAATCTAATTTGCTTTAGATTACAAAACGTCGAAAATACTTCTGCATTAACACAAATAAGACTCCGCCGCTCGTATGAGCCGTACGGATTGGTATTGCCGACGACTCCGCCCACTCCAATGCGCTATTCGCGCTTAAACATTATTAATTTAGAAATCATTATTATTAAGAATGTTATGATTTTATTTTTGTATATTTCTACATGGTTCATAATTATTATCATGGCATTTGTACAAAATTTTTACTGTTCCAAGTACATTTTATTAGTTGGTCGACTATTTCTCGTAAACTTGAAAAGCCTACTTATCTGTGATAGTTTTCATTTTAATTTCGTTATATATAAAAGCAACCATTTCGCTGGCAGGTAGGAGGGACACTTGACTCTAACAAAAATTTGCAATTTAAAGCTTAATTATACGCAAACGGATATCTGAATCGAAAAATGGTTTTAACAGACCCGTAAAATTTTTGAATGGCCAATCCAACGATACCCCACACCAAGACAAAGACGAAAAAAAAAACATCCCTCTTTACGTCTGTAAGAGGAGGCAGCCGAAAAAAAAAATTGTTTCATTATTTTATTTTACCATTTTATCGGAATTATCAATATGTATAACCATGCCAAATTATAGCTTATTAGTACTAAGAGTCTACTTCGGACAAACGATCCAGTTGGATAGGGCAAACTTCGAGAAAGATGTCACCCGTCGAAGCCGAATCGGCTAAGCAGCGTTCGGGCAGTTGCGCGGTATCTTCTCTTCCAACTTACCACATTTCTCAAGACGAAAGTCTATGACCAGTGTGTGTTGCCAGTTATGACCTATGCAGAGCCACTCGCTCACAATGGGTCTTATCAGAAAGCTTACAGTCACACAAAGGGCAATGGAGAGGCCATGTTCGGAGTATCATTGCGTAATCGAATCAGAAATGTAGAGATTCGCAAGAGAACCAGGGTTACCGACATAGTCTGAAGAATTGCCAAACTTTAGTGGCAGATGGGATGGGACAGAAAAGTTCTGGAGTGGCGACCGTGAACAAGAAGACGTTGCGTTGGAAGGCCTCCCACCAGGTGGTTGATGACCTGGTGAAGGTTGCGGGGATCCGCTGGATGCGAGACGCACGGGACCGGTCAATGTGGCGACGCTTGGGGGAGGCCTATGTCCAGCAGTGGACGTGTTTCGGCTGATATGATGATGATGTATCACGTGTCACGTACATTTTATACCACATAGTCTTCTGCCAGTCACATTTTCATAAATAATAATGAAAATATCAAAAATTTATGAATATCGGCATTACTCCTCTCAATATCAGAAAAATTGATCAATTGAAATATCAGAAAAATTGATCCGGTATTCCGGAATTACGAAAATCAGAATTCCGGAATGCATGTCCGAGTTGTGCCCGTGCCTTGCACACAACGCTGCCATGGCCGGCCAAAATACACTAGACGATATATTAGGTGACCCCATGATACACACATACATGTATGTGTGTATGACACCATGTCATGTCCAGGCTATCTCTTTCCATTCTGGGTTGCCTGGAAGTGATAGCGGAACGCGATAAGGCCGCCTGTTGTATGTTTGTGTATATTTTAAGGTTTCTGTATGTATTATTTTTTTATCGTGGTGTACAATAAAGTATATATAAATAAATAAATAAATAGGTGCACAGTCCCGTTAGATACCTCTTCGTCGTTGCATTTATGTTTTCAATAGTTACCACGTAGTTAATTATACATATGACTCAGTGTTTACCGACCCATGTAAACATTGTAGCTACTGCGTCTTCTGTTTTAGAGTTCATCTTTATACAAGTCCGTGCAAGACACGTCGTGATAACCGAACAAATCTGCAAACCACAAATACGCATATTCAACTGATTTCTTATTTTTATTCAACACGCAGATGTTTTAGAAATGTCTTACTCTTTCTTGAAGACAATTAGAGAACTTATGCTAATTATCTTGTTGTCTCATGCAACTTTTTTCTAAGAGACGGTATAGTGGTACATTGTGAAACTTTATTTAAAGGGAAAACCTTTTTTCAATTACAAATGCAATATCACGTCACGCCCGCCTGTACCGTCCGGCCTAAGTATCATTGCCTTGAACCCTACATGGGACCCAAAACGTTACTTTTCCGGAAATCGTACCCTTAAGGTGATATATACGCCCCAATGTAAACGCCTGTGCGCCCACTCGATGCCAAAATATCAATATTGAACCTCCTATTGAACAGTTTTGTTTGCAAATATTATTTACATATGCTATGTCAATTATGAGGAAATTCCAGCTATCAATTTTTCTGTGTAAAAATTTTTTTAAACATCAAAGTCGTTTTGGAGGAGTATCCAAAAGTTGCAAAAAATATCGTGTTGCTAGTTATTTTTTTAAAGCAAACTTATTTGTAGTACGAAAAAACCATGTTTAAAAAGTAATGTACATGAAACAATAATACATATACATTTTTTTCAAATCTTTTAGCCTAGCCGTTACTAAGGAGTATGCTTTAGAAAGTTACCATTTTACGGCAATAAAGCGGATGTAGGCCCTTAAAATCGGAACCCACTTTTCTTGGCAGCAAAATTGGGAATAGAGGTCCTTATATAATTTAGCTGGACGGCCTACATTCATTCGAACGTAAGTACATTACACCTACGTTCATTCTACTGATGACTGGACTGCTTCGTAATGACTGGAGAACCATTCAACGTACCGTTTGGATATTAGGACAGAATGCTGTAGCATTATATCCAACATTCCCAAAAACTCATAATTAGGAGACTTAATTTAATGTCAATCTTTTAGGAGCCGAAAGTACTCTGTTAAACATCTGTTCTCAAAAAAAAAAACAACTGATGTCTACATCTCGTTGACTAAAAGCGAACATAAATGTGCCGCTGTTTTTAGGGTTCCGTACCCGAAAGGTCCATACGGAGCCCTATTGCTGTCACTCACGTATCTGTCCGTCGCGGCGTCGTCTGTCACACAATTTTTTTCCGAAGATATTTTTCACTTCCTGAGTGACCTACGAATTTGAAATATGGTGATAATGTTTATTATTACGTATACTTTACTAACAAATACCAAAATATTGATAAATCAGGTTTTTTCTAAATGAGCGAAGTCCGACATTCACTTGGCCGGTTTTTTTATATTTTTAATTGATTTCTTATTTAGAAGTTGATCATATTCATGAGTACATACTTTTACTCTGCAAATAATTCCAATAGTACGTGACTATAATGTCAAAGTCAAAGACAAATTCTTTATTTTAATTAAGGCACTAAGCGGCACTTTTGAACGTCAAATATTTTAATTTTAAAGTAATAATAATTTATTCTACCGTCCATTCGGAAAAGTTGCTTGTTATGGAGAAGAACGGACAAGAAACGCTACACGTACTCTTTTAAAAATAAAGTGTTTTATAATATTGATAAATAAAACCTACATTAATTCATATATGTGAGGACGATACATCCATAATAACAATACTATACTACGTAAATTCATTCATTTGATAAATAGGAACAAGGTTCTCACATACTTACAAATATTGCAAACATAGGTACTAATACATACAAACATACCTAATTCAACAACAACGGTGTGTAACTTAATTTCTTAAAACCAAAAAAATAAAAAGCAATGCAATAATTATGAATATATACAAGATTAAGCAGTTTGATTTTGTTTACACTAATAAGCGCCCTATGGAGCAAGACCAGCATATAGTGTTCCTGAACTTAATTCTATCCAGAAACGTTGTATATTCGAAAGTTTTAATAAGCTATGTTCGCTGATAGCCTTGAGATCTGCAAATACCAGTCAAAAACTGTCGCTTTAACACAAGGCCACACTAGCCTTGTGTCTCCCCAAACTTCTAGCAACATTTAGCCATTATTTATGTACCTACTTTTACAATAGTAAAAAAATGTTGCCTTTGGATAAATTTATTATTATTACACAATAATGAAAGCTAACAATGTGTAAAAAATCTCGAGAACATGCCAATCGTAATGTCGCGTGATGTATTTTGCTAGTTTTAGTAATATATATATATATATTTTACTTATTCAGGCAACAGCATACGAGCATGATGACTACAGTGGTGATCAGTGATCCATGGGATTCCGCGATGATAATCAAACTGACACGCTTGGCAATAACGAAATACTTTATTAGAAAACAAACTGAAGCTGCAACAGTTTTGTCCAGTCCATTTCTACGATACCAACAGACACCCAGGACGTGGAATGATCCTTTCCATTCATGTACTCCTAATGTAAATCCCCTCAAGTTGTTTTTATACGTAAAATATTTATTTTGTGTAAGAAATACAATCAGATAAGTATGACTGTCATTAGATTGAAATTGTAAGTTTGATTTACGCACATTATGCGATTTGCTTACGTAAATTAAGAAATATCTCATTTAATTCACATCTGGCCCATGGTGGTCAAAAAACACACAGTGGATCCCAAACGCCCGAAAACGACACCGCGAATGAACCAGACAGACAAATCTGGGATAAGCTGGAGCTCTTTCTCAAAGGACTGGCCAAATATAGCAGAAAACCAAGAGAAGTCAGAGCCAGTGGGACATTACAGGCTAATAATAATAATTATTTATTTATTTATCCATTTATTTCAGGCATCAAGGCCCATATCAACATATACAATACTATATTGATATAAACAACTTAAAAATACTATAAATATCTAAAAACTAATGCTATTATTTCTTAGATAATAAAGTTAGGGACATAAATTGCTAAGCGAACTGATTCGTCATCATCATCTTCCTTCCCTTGTTCTATGTTACTTGGGGTCGGCGCAACACGCTGTCACTGACTCCCTTTTCTTTCATATCACTCCTCACACAGTCCATCCATCTTTTCTTTGGCCATCCCCTCCCTCTTCATCCATCCAAATTTATATTCATAACTCTATTAGTAACATGCGTTTCATCGCCGAACTGACTAACACTGTGATTTGAATGTAGGTAACATTCAAATCACAACTATTATTCAATGCCTGCTCATTAAATGGTCGTGGGTGAAGTCAATTTGGAAACATGGAATGAATTGTAGGAAGGATAGTTTCATACGGTATGCAAAAAAAAAACATAAAACCAAGCCGATGACACAAGGCAGACGCATACCAAACATGTGCTAGAATATAGTGGGACTGAAACACACCGGGAAGCAATTGCAGCCCTAACGCTGATGAATACAAGCGAGCTCGAGCAGCTAGCGGTGTGCTACGAAATTTAATCTACCCCAGTCTGCCACCCTCGTCCCCACTCTCCACCCTCCCTCCGTAGCACTAAGCACATAGGTACCTAGCTATATACAGTCGCAGACCTATATATACCAACAAATAATTTATTCATGCTAACGCGTGTCTTTGATGGGTATACATTCGCGTAATGAATATAATATAGACAAGAGTTTGTTTTGACGTTACCATGTGAACGATTAATAGGTACCCTATAGGCAGTCTGCCAGTGCCGAGGTACGGCGCGATACGGCTACCGCCTACCTACGTACTACGTACTTAGTAGTATGTGGGACCGGCGACGGTGTAGCCAACCGTTAGAAATGAGATAAAAACTGGTTACACACAATATGAACAAAAACTAGTTCGATTGTGTGCGAGCTGGTCTGCCTTCGTGAATTAGCCTGTTTGCAGTACAAGAGATCTTTAGTCAAATTTGTTACCTGAGTTTGGGGTCTCTACAAAAAACCCAGTAAGGATAAACGTATTATATTGACCAAAATAGACACTCGAAACATTCTTGCATATTTACCTTGAAACATTTGCTTTTTCTTCTACTATATTGCCAATTCGTAATTTGCGCCTAAATATGAATTAAGTTTTCTAGCATAAATAATTTCGCCTTGAGACCAAAAATATTTCAAAGTAGAATAGATAATTTATTGTAGAACCCATTATATTATCATGACTAAAATAAATAACCTTAAAGGATATTTATTCAAAAACACTGAAAGTCAACAATTAATCAAAGAAAAACTACCAAAAGAATAACTTTGGAGAAAATAAACCTAGTATTCAAGATTATTTTTATCAGTTTTACTTTGCTGAATAAACTCTATCGCAATTATCATCTGTCCTTGAAAACGGTGATACAACATCGTTATCATTAGTTTACTGTTGTTGATGTTAGAAAAAACAACTTTTAATCCACATCGTGCTTTTCACCGTATGCTATGTAAATTACAGGGAAGAGGGAGAGCACGCTATAGCGGCGTCTCCATTGCTCTCCACGAAAGCCTCCTGAAAATATCTATTGATTATCGTATACGTGCGGGTTGGTACGTATAGTCTGCCACCTCGCCCTGTATTATGTCGACTGCCGTCGAGTGCAAATTTATTTGAAGAATGCTCGTAGTGAAGCGAGCAAACTGTATTCTGCAGTGACGCGGCACACGCCATGCCACCAGCCACCTACGTACACCTGCTCGGGTAAACAGACTGCCAATGTGCCAATGTGTTTACTACAGCAGATCTTATAAATAGTGCCCCGGATGATTAACAACAGCATCCAGTACTGAAAGTATCCAGCATTATATTTATTTATGGATACATTGGAACTACGCATCGCGTGGTCTTTGTTACAAATAAAAGATTCGTCGTTATGCAGAGTGTAGTCCTATGTATCTGAAGCTGCAAGAGTAGGTATGTTATCATCAGCTAGCTGGCTTACATATACATAGCCATGATGACATGACGCAGACGTACGCTTGTGTCGAGACCTGTCCGGCTGGCCTGAGAGCAAAAGGTTGTGAACCTGGGTTGCCAACTCTTACACTCCCACGGTTCAGGGTACCTTTTTTTTCAAAAATCTTACTTTTACAGCTAGAAAGTGATCTAGTTTTTAGATTAGTTATCTGCAGTCGAGTTTCACTTCCCTCACACAGACACAACATATTTTAAAAATATGTCGTATCTGTGTTTAGGTTTTTATTATTTTTTGAGGTTTTTATTTACCAGGTTGAGGCTAGTAAATACAAACTTCAATGTATAGATTTAACAGACAAACACACAATAATTTTCTTCGTTTATCGCTTTTTCTGTTAGTTGAAATAATATGATGCGTAGTTTAGAAAAAGTGAAGAAAAAGACAGGTAGACAGCGGCTTGGTTTCATATTATGAAAGATGAAAGATTTACTATGAACTTAAATTGTCCGTGTTTTCAAATCCTTTTCGTAATTGTCAAGCTGTTAAGTAGTTAGATATAGTATATTGTATATACTTGGTTTGTTGTATTTGATCTAAAATATTTTTATATTGCAAGAAGTGACCGGTAATTTCGTGAAAAGATGAAATTTTATGAAGTTACTTAGGCAACAGACGTATCTTGAAATAACTGGATAAAATACAATGAATAGAAAGAAATGAAATCGGGGTGGCAACCAACCGATTCAAAATCAAGTCAAACATATTTATTTCAACTAGGCCATGAAGCGACACTTTTGAACATCAACAATTAAAATTTTACAAGTAATAAAAATTAAATCTACCGTGCATTCAGAAAAGTAGCTTGTTATGGAGAAGAACGCACATGAAACTCCTGAATTACACTTTAAAAAAAAGCGATTTACAATATTTACATACATTAATAAGTTCATACGTGAGGACGATGCACCCAGAATAGCACTATACTACGTTCAAAGTTAATGTCCGCGAGCACATTCATAAGAAGTTGGCATTAGTATCGTCACAGCGCTAATGTTTTCAATTATTTATCTATTACTACTAATGTTTAAGTATATTTACTTTTTTTTGAGTTTATATAGTATAATTATATTCTAATTATAAATGTAAACACTATTAGTTTAACTTCCAATATCGCACCTACCACTAAGTATTTGTCTCTGCATCACCCAAGTCCCAAAGATGTTAGAAAATGCCTAAAGTATTAGGTAAGTCCGCCTCAGTACGTTTGTGCATGAAGTTTTGAAAAATTTTAAAAATCAAAATCACAATATTTATTTGCCAGAAAATACATTGTTTAACAAGGAAAGATGATGATGTATGTTTATATCGTGGTGGCCCAGTGGCTAAGACCTCGCCTCTCGTACTAGAGGTCGTAGGTTCGAATCCAGGCAAGTACCAATGTGTATTTTTCAAATCATATGTACTTTCTAAGTTAAACTTGGACATCGTTGATGAAGGAAATACCGTGAGGAACCTTGGACTTATAGTGAGTTTATTATAAGATTGTGCTCATTGGTGTAATTGCTGCAAGGCGTTCCAGTGCGAGGATAAACTAATAAATAAATACACGCCAGAACGGCTAAACGGATCTGGATGAAATTTGGCAAAGAGATAGATTATGTTCGAGAATAGCATATAGGCTACTTTTCATCCCAATATAATGTTCCCTTGGGATTTAAAAACACATTTATACGCGGGCGAAGCTACTTTCAGAAACTAGTCGAATAAGTAGACTCACGGCTATTTCAGTAAATGGCGTAGAATAGTTGTCCATATATACCAAAATAAAATAACTTCCTGAATAATTCGTTAAAAAGGTTTTATTTTGGTTTTTGCTTTTAAACTAAATTAGGAATTTTAATAAACGTTAATACGCCACTTTGTGAAATGGCAAATGCTATATCATATCAAAAAGTAGTCTGTCATTGTGCTAAACAGTATAATTATGTTATAACTAACTAGCTAACAGTATAACTAACTAACGCAATGGTTATAAATAAACAAGCAAAACTATGTACCCTGATAAAACTATTCCGTACAACCACGAATTTAAAACGGCAGCAAAAGATTCGACACACAAAAGTAATAATAACAAAGTGGGAATTTAAAATCACCACGTTGGTATCATTGCATTCACAAGAAACGGAGCGCGCTTGCGCGAGCTCGGCGGGTGGACGCGGCGAGGAGGGTCGCAAGGCCGGGGCGCGGCGAGCGGGGAGGGGCGACGTCACGTCGAACAACGCAGCCCATACGATACCAAATTCAGAAGTCCCCTCCGTATACAACGCTCGCATTTGCCAATGGACTATTCCATTGTTCCGGTTTAAAACTTGCCTGCGTCGCTCGAGTCGTCCAACGCGATTACGCGAGGTGGGAACTGTGAGATCGGTAGTAAAAGTGGCCTCTCTCTGTGACTCTGTGCTTGTGCAGTGATTTTACGTTAAAATTATGTGTATAAACTATTGTGAAGTTTGAATATCTTCAAAAGTGAATAGACTTATTACTGGTTTGAAATAAGAATAAAACGCCCTATATAAAAGACTGAAACGCGAAGAACGTCGCTGTCAAAATAAGGCGGAAAATAAATAAATAGGGTTAAAACACAACGGCGCGCAACAAAACGTGATATAAAGAGAACCTTATTGAGTGGTACATTAGAGTGACTCTTGTGTAGCAGAAATAGTGGATGACCGAATTGCTGAAATAAATTATTATGCTTACTGATATTTCGTTGATCAGAATGAGAAACCGGTGATTGTGTGGTGTCTTGGATCATCATGGAACAGGGGATTCGTTGGCGAGCTCGAGCGTACCGGTGGAGTTAGTCGAGGCCATAGCCTTTTGAAATAGGTACCGGTTTTGAATTATCATTTTGTTTGATTTATAATACTGCTGAGTTCAGACGGGTGCAGGTGGCTTGCACTCCTCTATCGCAACGATTATTGCTAACGTATTTACAGTCATGAGCGAAGATAGCAACGACGAATTTAGTTATAATACCTACTCATTGTTAATAGATCTACTTCATACCCTAACTTCATACCAAAGATTTTTGCATCTTTGCCTCATACTGTTCTACATTTTTATAATTCTAAAAGCTGTTTTCCTGTTCTTTTCAGATATTTTAACAGTCATGGAGAACGCAATATCAGAATTAGGCGTACAGCCACAAGAGCAGCTCGACAATGACGTAAATGAATGTGTTAAAGAGCCAGTTGGAGTACATAGGGAGGAAGATGCTTTTCTTGTGATGAAAGACGAAAAAAGTAGTGATAGTGATGCTCACAGTGAAGATCTTAGCTCTAATGATGAGCAAAGTAATGTAATCAGTAGTAGCAACTCTCAGTTTTATGAGAGCAGTGACAGTAAAATAGATTATGCGGTAAAAATAGATGACAATGATACTCTAAGTGACATAGACGATATCAAAACGGACAGTGCTTCAGCTGACAGTGAAGACTCTGCTCTCGGTAGTCTTCCGCCGGATAGTGCTCTTAATGACAGGGAAGAAGACGCTCAAGATCGTTCCGAAGGAAGTGACTCAGGTCTTGGATCAGAAGTTATCGACGATGTAAAAATACCAAGCTTCAACCTTGCTCTTCCATGCACAAGCAGCCTAAAAAGTGTCAAATCATCAGATGATTTAGACCACGATAATGATAACTCCAGCAATAGTAGTATTGAGAACAATGTAGATAATGGTCATCATTCCATAGCACAAGTTAAGCCTCTCAGAAGCAGTCTTAAGAGAAAACGTAGTGCTGATAACCAAGATGAGCCACAAACTAAAAAGCGGAAAAAAAGTATAAAATTCGATAATGTAACCGTATTTTACTTTCCTAGAGCCCAAGGATTTTCATGCGTTCCATCACAAGGAGGTTCAACGTTAGGAATGGAATGGGAACATACTCATTTACAACACTTTACCTTAGCCGAGCATGCCTTAGAGCAGAGAAGATTACATAGACAAATATTGCAGCAGCTGAAGAGTGAGCGACATTCATTACAAGGCGTATCACTTTCCTCTAGTGAAGACAGTGACACTGAAGAAGAAGCAAGTGACATTTCTGAATCTGAGCTAGATTTAGATAGCTACTTCTTCTTACAACCTGTACCAACCAGACAAAGAAGAGCTCTTTTACGTGCAGCTGGAGTGAGAAAGATAGAGAGCTATGAAAAGGATGAATGTAGAGACATAAGATCGTCGCGAGAATTCTGTGGTTGCGCTTGTAAGGGAACTTGTAACCCAGAAACTTGTTCGTGCAGCTTAGCTGGGATAAAATGCCAAGTTGATCGATTGAACTTCCCCTGTGGATGCACTAGAGATGGGTGCGCCAACACGACGGGCCGGATAGAATTCAACCCTGTAAGAGTAAGGACGCATTTTATTCAAACTCTTATGAGAATAGGTCTTGAAAAGAAGAATGAAGAGCACCAGGAAGCTGCTAAGAGACAATGGCTGGAGGCGCACAATAATTCCACATCATGTTCATCAAATTCGTCATACGAAAGAGAGCGTTGTCTTAGTCATGAAGATGGAATGTTACGTGATGTTAACCTTACTCCAAGAGTGGAAGTTGAATCTTGCGTCAATACAGGAAGTTTTAATAATGTTCATTGTGATATGAATAACTCCACATCACAGAATAGCGACATTTCATACGGCTATAGAAACGATGTTTCCAATCACAATCATTTGAATGATAGTGGTATCATGCACTTTGATAATGTTAATAACCATCACAGTCACAGTGACGCTTACACATCCAGCATACTTCAAGGAAAGGGCCCTCCTTACCCATCAGCCAACGCCATGGGTTTTGGTGCTATGTCAAGTAACGTACAACGGTTTCCTTGCGATCTAAACTACGCTTACGAGCAGCAAACAGAACACCATTTCAAAGGCCTGCAAAGCTTCTCCGCCACTAGTTTTGAGGAGTTTGCTCACAGCTCACAGATGACTATGTTTAGTCATTATGGTCATGTTTATGTACCAGATTATTTGCATAAATCAACTACAGTACACGACCACAATGCGTTACAATATCATAGTACACAACATAATCACTATGGAATGTACAAAAACAGTTCCGATTGTGTAAATAATGACAACAAAAGTGATACTCATTACACTACTTTGATGACATTGCCATATCAACCTAGTAATAAGATGCAAACTGTAGAAAATGATGAGAATTGGTTCAGTCACAACACGCTGCTGAACTTGGACCATTCGGACCAAACGACCCAGGACGCGTCGGACTCGCAGTCCCAATCCGCGGGGACAGCACCAGAAAGCAATAATGCCGAGACTACGGAAAATTTTGGTGAACTTATTAAAAAAACTATGGTAGAATCTGTTACTGTGTAGATGAATTACTTGTTGTATTTTAATCGTCTTAATTATCATGTTATGAAATTTTTAATTATATTAATTGGTAAATTCAAAGAGTAGCTTTATTTAAAATCTTTTGAACGGGTAGGGTCAGCTATAACGTTGTTTATATTCGTAAATAAACAACATACTGTACCCGTAGTAATCAGTAAACTGTGATAGCTAAACGCGTATCACTGCTGTTGAATATAATGTTATTATATCCGCTTGGAATATAAACACTTGAGTTCAAGAAAATAAAGAAATGAGCAATGTTGTCGTAGAGACATAAAATATTGCTTAACGGTCCGCGTTTAAAGTCTGAGAAAATCCCAAGGGAATGTACTTCCCGGAAAAAGTAATCCTATGGCCTAACTAATCCAGATCATAGCTTACCCGTGGGCCAAGTTTTATGCGAATCTGAAAACCCATGCCACCTAGCCGCGAGGTATGATTGATTAACAAATTATACAGACTTCCACATTTACATTTAATGAGTAAGATTATTATTCTCATCTTGCTGTAAATTTTAAGAAAATCTCGATGGGATTTTTGTACTGAAAATAAAAGCAAAATGCTAGCTAGCTAGCTGCCTAGAATTTTATTTTTAATAACGTTATAAGTTTGTTAATTATAGTCTGTTAGCATGATGAGACTGATGTCATTTAACTAAATGAGTATCGTATCCCGTCATGGTAGGTACCCGCACCTACGAGAATAGTGAACAAGGAGTCAAGGACTCTAATTTCGTTGGGTCGATAGCTAGCATTTACTTGTTATAAAAACAGACATTAGTAGATTGGTATATGCAGCAGGAATCATTAAAAAATACAAACAATTTGGAGCCACAAGAACAAAACGTCATGACAGTATTTGCCGAAGGAGCCGACAGAAGTGTAAGTATAACGTAGGTATAATGTACCTTGTAAGGATGTTTTTCCTCCAGAGATCAGCGAGGTAGCTACTTGTGTAACGGGGCTGTGAAAATATGTTGCCACCAGAGGTGTGCGAGGAGTTTGCCTGGTGCGAGGATGCGTAGTGAAGCTGTGAAACGGTGTGTAGCTGAGTGGTGAGAAGATGTTTAACGGACTTTTTCAGTTGTTCACGCACACAATTTACGTTATTCCTCGCTCACGTCCCTCATACACATTCCTCGAACATATCTCTCACTTTTTTCTGTATAAAAATACCTAGCACTGCTTTCCACCAGAGTTGCGCTAGTCTAGGAAAATCAAGTGAACCCATTGTTGTATTTTTCCCTCGCGCACCGCCTAGTTGCCCAGTACATGTATGTTGTAGAAAAGCATCCTCAATCAAAGCAATGTTCCAGAAAATATTTTAATGTTAGTAAAGTTGTGTCCTATAGAGTTGAATACTTATTATGTCTCTGCAAAATCTTTTAGCTAACTTGAATGATTTTCAATTTCGAAATTAGCTAACGAAATTGGGCTCCTCAGTTACGAAACTGAGGCGCCAAATTTAATGGGAAATCGGCATAACACTTTAACTTAACTGAAAATGTAATATAAGTCTGGATAGCTAAGTAAATGTAAAAAATGTTATTTATTTTATTTAACCATTTATGCACACACACATAATATACAGACAAGAAGAAGAAACAGAAAAATAGGTACATAGGTGATGCTTATTTCTATAGAAATCTCTTCCAGCATACCTGCGAAAGGAAAGATGAAAAAAAAGAGATGTAGACATAGTGTGTAGAGTTGAAAAATAATAAATATAAAACGATTCATAACTAATAAACAATACCGATAACAAATTAAATATATCTACTGTCATAATAATATATACAAACATATTTGTGAAATAAATACTAAAACAATAAATACTAATTAAAATATTATTTAATTATTTTATATTAAAACAAACTAAATCACATTTTCAAAACTACATTAAATTGCTTCCATTACTTCGACGACACCTAATTTTTTGATCTGGGAGTGGCAAGAATCGTTCGTTCGGCGTCGATCCGCGAGCTGGGTTAACAGATTGTGACCAAAAATCTGAGATGTTATGGTTACATAAACTGCTAAAGATCATAGAGCCGGTGGAGCTTCGAAGAACATTTAGCGCGCCTAGTCCCCAGCCTTGCTAGGCCAGTGGGTGCTCTGCATAGACAGCTGGACAGTCTCGGAGGACATCGGGAAGAAGTTCGCCGCCTCTACGCGGGTGTCATGCGATCGGTGGTATTTCATGGAGCGCCTATTTGGTCAAACAAACTGACAGGTTTCCGCAGCTGCAGAACTAAAATCAACAGCCTGCAGTGGAAAAAAGGCTAATCGAATCGCATATGTGGTTGGCTGAACAGAGGGGAGCGCATCGCCTGCAGTCTTATTCATGTAGTGAATGCGCACGGTTGCTTCGGCGAGTTCCTTAATAGGATTGGGCGAAAGGCCACGGTAAACTGCCACCATAGTGGAGGCGACCTTGATTCTGCATAGGGCACGCTCGAAGAGTGCACAGGGCACGCTCGAAGAGTACCCTGTGCGGGCCTATAAGCGGTGGGTCTTGGTCGCCAGGCTCGGGGCAGACTTGTTTATGCCAGTATTAGTGAGGGCTATGCTGGCGGAGACCAAAAACTGGATGGAAATTGCCTCCTTCTATCATAACCTGGTATTACAGAAGAAGGCCGTCGAGTGGGATCGTGGGAGGGCCGAGCCCACTCGGAGAAGAAGGCATAACGGAGGCAGCCGTTTCGACGCCTAACACCCCGAAATCCTACCTGTATAATTTATGGTAAGCGGGACTCACGGGTTTTAGGCAGTCCGAGTGGGGACTCTCTCAGTCCACCGAGTGACCTCGAAAAGACGATGGCGCAGTAATCGCGTGCTACGGTGCACAGCGAGGCTTAGTGGATACACCTTTACTATCACCCTAGGGCTGTGTTTTACCAGACGTTGGACAGAAGGGTTTCAGGGTGGTCTTTCAAGAGGTAACGGGGGGCTCTGTGTACTGATGGTAATCACCGGTTTGGTTTTGGTGAGGTAAAAAACTCCCACACTCCCAAGGTTTTTTTTTGTCTTTTGAAGGTTCCAGGTTTCTCCGATAGCAGAAAGAGGTAGAATTCCCAGCAAACGAACAAAGGCCTTGGGTAAGTTTTCCCCTCGCTTGCCAGCACTATTCTTATAGAGCGCCATTTCCACGTACTATATGAGGCTGTTCTTTTAATGACCGATTTTCTTCTACTCTTTATAGCCTTTTTTTTGTGTGATGTTAGCAGATGGATTATCGCGCATCACAACATTCTCATTGTGGTTTCAATAACAAATAACATCCTAATTTCAAATTTATTTAAAAATTTACATAATATACATTTACGTTAATTAAAGTTACGAAATTTCGAATTTTCGGAGTGTCAGTTTCAAAATTTGTAAACTTGCAAATATGGTCCGAAATTTCAAAACTATGAAATTTTAAATGCTCTCTTCATACTTTACAGCTACACTTGGCTGTCTATTGTTATAATAACACTATTTGATAAACCACCTTAGCGACCTTGTGATATTGTGCACTAGGCATTTGAACTCAAATTCTACTCCAAGTAGAACCACAGGCACGTTCCATACTTAAAGCACTTAGGTAGGGTAGCGTCATCAACTAGTTAGCCCCTTTTGTAACTTATGTTAGTGCAAGAGGGGTTCTCGATGACGACACACGCCTGTTAGGCTGTTACTTGTGGTTCGCGGATAAATTTGAAAAAGAGTTACCGCGGCCCTGGCTCAAGCAACTGAAGGAACACAGGTGGGTTTTAGTCAGTAAAAGTCTGACACTTTAATTTGTAAGTTCATTCATGCCATTTAGCCCAGTAGAAAACGACATTAAAATCGCAAAGCTTAATGTAGCTATTTCAAACTTTTTAGTATGTTGTATGGGTTGTTAGCAACTTCGAAAAACGTGTGCTCGCTGCGCAACACGCGAAAATCTGTGAAATAATGGTAGATTTTTCACTTTTGGCTCTTAATCTTAAACTAGGCATGCGTTTTTCGACGAACAAAACTCCGTACCTTTTTTAAATTCATTAAATTTGATTGGAAGGGACAACGTTGGCTGGAAGAATGTGGGGGAGGTCTTTGCGCTGGGCAAAGACACAGTGGGACAATACAGGCTAAATAAAATAAAACAAGAATTTAAGCCCAACCGCAGCGCTATAAATCCTATAGGGACCAAGCTCAGAACTACATCATCCTTTGCGAATTTAAGCCTCTTTTTGGAGTCGATTTCTACAGGGCTATTTATAATATTCACAAATCAAATGTTATATCACAATGGTATGCAAGCATCTTTCATATTTTTGTGCATATTGCAGGCATTTGCGGCTTTATTATTTATGTATTTGCACAAAGGAACATAATAGATGTATATTAAATTGTAAAAAATTTAGGAAACAACACAAGTTCTTTATTCAAAATATTCCGCTGAGGAAAGAACGTGTTGACCTAGTTAATAAATTAAATAATTATCACATTAAATTAGAGGATTGTAAAAAAATCTTTGAGATTGACACATACCGCTTACAGACGGAAATTCAGCTACGGAAGGACGGAAGTCCAGCCCTGATACTACGGAGGTCCCACTCCAAGCTGAGAGGGTGTCTCAGGACAGTGTCTTCGTACAAGACATAGTACAGGTTTTGACACAAGTAGACCGGCCTGAGGCTGCTGACTTTCCATCTAGTCAAAGGAATGAAGGTTTTCATTCAGTTATGTTTTCTGATGGTATTGGAAGACGTTTGCGGCAATTGATAAATAGCAATCTTTCTTTCTTTTACTTCTTTTAAAAAAACTTTGCCCCACACTAGAAATTTCTCCATGTATCGTGGGTGCGTTTACAAAAACATAAACTCACATACATAACAGCCAGAGCCGGAACAACTATCTGTAGGTCATACAAATATTTGTTGCGTGCGGGAATCGAACCCACGACACGCAGCGCAGTAGTCGCTCAATCACTGCGCCAAACGTAAATCTGAATCAGAGGCATTTTACTTGTAATTATTGCATGGACGGGTCATCTTATAATCGTAATGGAATCTGTGACAAAGAACATAAATAAACCAGATACCAATATAACTGTATTTGTAGATAATAGTATAAGAGTAAAAAAAGATGGCTGGATGGATCGGATCAATTGTCAAATAGACAAAATAATCACAATCACATGCTTAATAAGCATCTGCACATTCTTGAAAGTCACTATAGTGACAAACCAACCCCACCAATATTAGTGGTCTTCACTCAAATATCACTGCAGTTCACTATTACCTAGAGGCTGAGAAACCAGCGCTCTTTTTGCTTACGAAGATGCAGATAGCAAATCCGTCAGACGTGTCGTACTTTTCTTACCCAGGGTTCACTCTGGAGCACAATTTTCGACCACGGGCGGGCGTATGTATGTACGCCCATGACGACATTTGCTATCATTGTCTCCGTAACCTTGAGGACTCCAGATAGACAACGCTCTGGGCTCTGGTGGACACAGGTCTGGGTAAAATTATCTACGCCTGTGTCTACCGTTCGCACAGCGGAGATCACGAGACAACAAGGCTCACAGAGTACCTCAGTGAGGCGGCTGATGCGGCATAGTAGCGGTACCCTTCCGCCAAATTAGTGTTACTGGGAGACTTTAATGTCCATCACCGGGAGTGGCTCTTCCCGTACCAGTGCACTGATCATGCTGGACGGGAGATGCGTAAGCTTTTGCTAGCGCTAAACCTCACCCAGCTGGTCTAGGGGGCAACGTGGGTACCGGAAGTTGATTCGCACACAGCGAATTGCTTAGACCTTCTGCTGACAACAGATCCAGACAGATACTCTGTGTCGATAGCTTCACCTTTGGGTAGTTCCGACCACTGTCTGGTGAAGTCAGTGTCCGTCTATTCCCGCCCGCCCGATCCCTAAGAGGCACCCGGCGGGTTTGGCGGTACAAGTTAGCAGATTGAGATGGTAGGTATGCGATCTATCTTCGCATGCTATCCTTGGCAGCCTACTTCTTTTCCTCGACTGATCCATGGTCATGCGCGGACGCCGTGACGGATGTGTTGCGTCAGGGAATGGAATACTACATTCCGTTCTCTGACGTTTCAATGTCTAGCGAAGACCGGCCATGATTTGGCGCCGAATGTAAGCGAGCCGACGCGCTTAAACATGAGGCGTACCTGGCTTGGGTCGACGCTCGATCGAGCAAGGCGAGTGACGTGGCTCAGAAGAAGAGGGTCTTTAACAGGACTGCCAAGTCCTGCAAGTTGGTGTTGCGAAGAGCTCTCTTCGACCACATTGGCCGAATAGGGACCAAACTTGCTTCTTACCCAGCAGGTAGTAAATTGTGTTGGTCCCTGGCTAAGTCGGTCGAGTCGAACTTCTGCTGTCCCACACTACCACCACTGCTGAAACCTGACGAGTCGCTGGCCCACTCTACTGAGGAGAAGGCCAATTTATTTGCCTTTCTTTTTGCGGAATCTTCACGTCTGAATCCTGGTGACGCGCTACCCCTTCCTTCTCCTGATGGATGCGAGACGAGTATTTCGGACATTCGTATCCATCAAAAGGACGTCCGTAGGGTGCTGAGCAGCCTCGACGTGACAAGGCTAGCAGCCCTGACGGAATACCAGCAATTGTTCTTAGAACCTTTGCACCTGAACTGTCTCCGATCTTGACAAGCCTATTCCGCCTTTCGTATGAGGCTGAAAAAGTGCCGAATGCTTGGCAGCAAGCTAACGCCTAAGCCCGTGCCCAAGAAGGGCAGTCGAGCTGACCCGGCCAACTACAGACCCATATCTGTGTGCGTGTACTCATTACTAAGCTCCTGGAATACCTAGTAGCAAACGATATCCATAGTGACCGCCAATACGACTTTCGCCGAAATTGGTCTACTGGGGATCTTCTAGCGTATGCCATTCACATCTGGAGTGAGGCCATCGGGAGGCACGGGGAAGCGCTTGCCGTCTCCCTCGACATCTCGAAAGCTTTTAATAAGGTCTGGCACGAAAGCCTTCTCGGTAAGCATTCTTCATTCGGTCTGCCCGGTGGTCTGTGTGTTTGGATTGCAGACTTCCTGAGAGATCGGTCCATTCGAGTGATGGTGGATGATTGCTTATCGGACCAATTGGATATTAATGCCGGGGTCCCTCAGGGGTCGGAACTCTCAGCAACTTTATTCTTGCTGCACATTAAGTAGATCGCTTAATATAAACCAGCCTAACTTTTGGGTATGCAGACGACAGCACTGTCGCTGAGAGATACTTTTCCAACGCTCGTGCTACCGGGCCTCAGATTCAGTCTCTCCGGGAGGCCAAGGTGGAGCGTGTGAACCTGTCCTTGCAGACAGTGACCGAATGGGGCGATGCCAATCTGGTCAGGTTTAATGCTTTTATATATTTTCACATCGGTTCGGGCCCGGCATGCCTCACAATAGATACAAATTTCCTTCTTGTTCTAGCTCTACTCTACGGATCGACTGTTGAAAGTTACATCCTTGATTTGATTCTCAGTCAGACAATTAGGTTTTTTCTTGATGAACTTTTGAGAAGCAGCTATCCTCACTATACATGAGTTGAACAAAACTTCCGTAATCTGGGAGCACTATACTTACAATTTCTACCTATCTTTTCGGGGAACAAATGCGTGGTCTACGTAATGCATCATTCATTAAAACAGTCGATATGCGGATAGCAAAATTTGTTCTACTAATTATCATAATCCCGTACTTCCGTCACAGCGAAATAAAGCCTAGCTATATTAATATATTTATTTTCACAATACTAGTAGGAGACGCTCTATTCCTCCCGATGAACCGTTCAGGAGGTAGTGAACGTTTTCGAGGTCACCTACTTTTACTACGTTATCGGTACGCAGCGTTCTGATATACAAAACCTACTCATTAGGAATACCTACGATACATTTCATTACATAGGCAGTCAGCCCTGTTACCACTTCATTGACTTGCTTACCTATTCACCAGGGCATAACTCTTGAATTCATTTAGATAACGCCAGAAAGATGCCAAAGGATACTTACGAGTAATGGGCAATTTCAGACTGCAAACTCAAAAGGTTATTAACATTACTTGTCTCTTAATTGTTAGGTCCTTATTTTTATACTCGTATCATTAAGGAAAAACGTTTTCAGATCGTAATTAGCTACTGTGAGAAGTTTTATTGCTAGCGTATTAAATAGCTCCAAGAATAAATCGGTTACAAAAATACAAGTCCGTGCCAAAAAACGAAAGCTCATAGTTTATTTTGCATTTGCATGCATACGAGTGGAACGCTATCGTCCTTGACTTTTGACTCGAAGTTAATGGTTGTAAGAGATAGGGGTATACCTATAGGTGTGTAATGGCTCGTTGTGCTTACGTACGACAGGGGCATAAAGAAGTTCCGTTCGATGCAGACACCGCCCTTTCATTCCGGGGCGGACGGGTGGCAGGCACGACGCGAGCTCGTAATTGCTTAGTAACGGAAGTTACGGCAATAAATTGTGAGCTTTTCAAGCGAAAAGACTAGTTTCCAAATCTACCCTATTATATGACTTAGGGCAGGGATGGCGACCCTACGGCACGCGTGTTAGAGGGGGCACACGACAAAAATTTTCGGGCACGCCAATATAAGGTTATTTAGCATCTAGATAATAAATAGCAGGCCTGACATCGACTTCTACTTTTATATCGACAAAACATAAATCTGTAATTATAATATTATTGCTGTACGAATTTCGGGCTACAAATAAAAAGTTAATACTCGTAAGAAGCATTGTTTTTATTAAGGCACCAATTCAAGATCCTTTGGCGGCACGGCTTTTCACATTTATAAAAATATATAATTTAATGCCACGTTTTCTAATAAAGGTTCGCCATCCCTGACCTAGGGCGTATGTCAAAGGGATAAACCATTATACTAGGTGTTTTTGTTAACTTGTATTGAAGGCATAGTCTCTTGGCTTTTAGGATGTTAATCACCTTATGGAATCTTGATGATTTCTGTTAAAATAAAACCACCACTTATTAAAACGATAAATCTTTATTGAACATAGTCTAATTTCTGTCTTTTATATTATAACACCAATACATCTTTATTTTTACGTATTGTTCGAATATCACATTGTTTTATAGTTTTTTTTTTTCTGTCATGATTCTTAATACTGAAAGCGAGCACGAAACATATCCGTCAGGAACTCTGCGTTATTGCCCAGATCTTGATAATTTTGTCTTCACTGGCAGTGATCAGTGTTTTTGAGATCTCATCCAAATAGACGTTGTTGATAGAGTCTGAAACAAAATACATTCTTCAATTAAAACAAATACTAGCGGCACGTCAATTTTACTGGGGATTTACAAATCTAAAACTACTGGCAAAGTCGTAACAGTATGTTCTACGGCAAAATATACCAAATAGGTAGTTTTGTTTCCTTTGAGAACTTCTTATAACATAATTTATACCAACCTACCTATTTTCCTGGCAAGCTTCAATTTTTCTAATGCATAGGTTGCGTTTCATGATGGTTTTTTTAGTCACTTAAAAATACGATGTTATATAGAATGGAATAGCTTTCATCTACTTAGACTCTACCAAATTCAAGTTTACTGTTAGACCAATAGCCTTGAGTGAAGTTTACAATTTGGCTGTAAGACCAAGTTGTGCCAAACTAGGGACAGTTGACCAGTTTGTTTGCTCTTTTTTTATTCACATTTGTAATTACTGGATTCTATTTTATTTTTTAGGGTTTCGTATCCAAAGGGTAAAAACGGGACCCTATTACTGAGACTCCGCGGTCCGCATCTGTCTCTCTGTCCGTCTGACACCAGGCTGTATCTCATGAACCGTGATAGCTAGACAGTTGAAAATTTTACAGATTATGTATTTCTGTTGCCGTTATAACAACAAATACTAAAAAAAGGAATAAAATAAATGTTTAAGTGGGGCTCCCATACAACAAACGTGATTTTGTTGCCGTTTTTTGAGATAATGGTACGAAACCCTTCATGCGCGAGTCCGACTCGCACTTGGCTGGTTTTTTATTCTCTTTTGGAATTACTGGATCAATGGTGGGTTTATTTTGATGGAACTAGCTTGGTCCTGGGGTCTACTCCCAGTCAGACACAAAAAGCATAATTAACTGGGTAATTGAATACATGATTTTTTGTTTATGGAGATATTTTGATAATTTTGTTTTCAAATGAAAGGTATAGACGTAGAACTATTTTATCCGATTAAATCGGTCCACGCGTTTATGAGATATTAACTCATTACTGAATATATTTGTCAAATAAAGGTTATAATTTGGTACCTATTTGGGTTTCATTAATCTAGTAAGTACATATCTAAATAAATACTACTGAATATGGTTTTGACCAAAAGGTTTGCAACTCATGCCTAGTGAAAGGGACAAGGACGCCTCTTACCGCGATACGTTTGTTTTGATTGTGCTAGCGACTTCCTTTACATTATTTTTCATATCGTTTTGAAATATTGGAATGCATTGGTAGACAGGTGCTAACGACTTTTTTTTTTGCTATCTAGCGGTAAAGTGTGCCGAACTCTTTCCAGACAGATTGACTGGACAAGGAAAGAAAGTATGACCAAATATGTTACTCACAAACACACACAAAAATTTTAATGATCGTATTCTAAATCGGAAAGGGCTTATAGTGCTACATATTCCAATAAACGGATAATACAGATACGCACAAGCCAAATAGTTCAATCCGTAGACCAGTGTGTGCATACACGAAAGACATTGGATAATAAAGGTTACACACGCAATGGGCTGAGCTGACCATTTCAATTTTTAGCCGTGCTCTTAGCGTCCTCTTTACATAGTTAGAATTTTTTCGCTTTTCTGTATTTACAAGCTTTATGAATGTTATTTATCATTGGCAAATATGACGAAATTCCACAGGTTTGAATTTTCAAAATCCTACTACAGAAGGATGCTGTCGTTCTTTTCGAAGGTACTGGTGCAACATACTCGATTAAGCCATTGTAGCTGTACGTCATCTATCAGTGAATGAATTAAGGATTTTCATTAATTAATTTATTTATTTACTTAGCGGGCAACTGTTTGCTAGTAGTAGTGTTTGCTAGTTATTGCCACCTCGCCTTATCATGTAAGTATCTCTGCCGACTAAAATCCCACAGTTCCTGCCTCTTCCATGAGTCGGAGGCCTGGGATACAAGTAGTGTCTGACTAAAGATCGGTTTCTGACCGAAGTCGAAGACAATTAAGCATTCGTAACAGTTCTTTCAATTTCGGCACTTACTAGAAACCTTCGACTTCGGCCGAAACCGAAGATTTGAACGAAGGTAGTACTAAAAGTGATCTTTTGGTCGAAGACGGCCGAAGCCGAAACCGAGTTTTCAGTCAGACACAGGTAATACATTCGTGCCCCCAACAGGACCAATATTGAACCTTTGGAGGACTCCTATTATCCCACCATTTCACCAACTACGGAGATTTGCGAAGGCTCGGCCTTTTGATAAGTTGGGTTTTTTGAACTTTAACCTGATTCCAAGCCTTGTCGTGGTCAATACTCGTAGCACACTTGAATACTTGACTTGAAAATTTAAACAAAATTCCAAGTGAGGATCTCCGCCTTCACGTTATCACTTAAAAACGAATAAATTATTCATTCAGTTAAAATATTTGCGTAAACATATTATTTCAATACAGATACTTCACTATCTTTTCTGTTCTGTGTTATTTTTAGCAGTACAATACACGCTTCAATTTTAATGGTTTTTTTCAGCGGCACGTGTACAGTTGAATACTCTTACTCTATACCTACGAGTATGACTGACGATATTATCGATTTTTAGAGCTAGAATTAAATAGCAAGATTTCTTTGCATAACATTTTTTTTCTAGAATTACTTATACAACAGTTGACCTAGTAACACGATGCATAAACGTATACACACAGTGCTGATTAATAAAAGAACAGGTCAGCAGCCATTATTTTTTGCAGGGTAAAGGTAATCAGTATATAGTCACTTTTCATGGACACAAATGTCGAAAAGACAGAATCCCGAGTAACCATAAGTCCCGAGAAACATTCAAGGTCATCGCGGCAGACGTAGGCGTAGATATCGGGACGAACTTGACTCTTATAGGCGGGATTGGTCCTATATTGGCTTAGAGTTGAGTTGAGTGGAGGTAAGGGAAGGAAGTCTGCCCTGGAGTGGGACAATACACGCTAAATTAATATAATTATTGTTAAAGTCCCGAAAAATTCAATTATTATCAACTAGCTGTCCCACGCGGCTTCGCTCCCGTCAACTGGCTACCTACCTAACCTACCCTACCTACCCTACATACATGAATGTTGCGTAAGTTTAACCATTTACACAGCGCACGCGACGAAAGCTCTCAAAAAGGAATATTCTTGCCCGTTTTTGCGACATTTTTCATTTATGCTCCGCTCCTATTGGTCATAGCGTGACGTTATATAGCCTATAATCTTCCTCGATAAATGGACTATCCAAAACAAAAAGAATTTTGCAATTCCAACCAATGATTCCTGAGATTAGCGCGTTCAAACAAACAAACAAACAAACTCTTCAGCTTTATAATATTAGTATACTCGTAGATAGTATAGATTACGCCAAAGCCAATAATAATGTCGTAAACCGATCAGGGAATAAAGGTACCTTATATGGTTACTTCTGTAAAACAGCATTAAAAATGTCGCAACCGACCGAAAAAGACCAGCGATAATACCCAGATCAAGTCAAGAATTTATGGTTTGTGTACACGATCAGTAGAGTTTTCATTATCGAATGCGACACTATAGGAACCGTTGCAAGAGCTCGTGGTAAACAACTCGCTTATCTATCATAGTGACTGCGATAGCCTAGTATCCAATACGCAACCCCTGCACTATTGCTCTGCGAAGTCATTTACATACGCGCTCGCAAACAAATCTATACTAATATTATAAAGCTGAAGAGTTTGTTTGTTTGTTAGTTTTTTTGAACGCGCTAATCTTAGAAACTACTGGTCGGAATTGAAAAATTATTTTTGTGTTGGATAGTCCATTTATCGAGGAAAGTTATAGGCTATATAACATCACACTACAGCCAATAGGAGCGGAGCGTAAATGAAAAATATTGCAAAAACGGGAAAAAAAAACCTTTTTAAGAGCTTTCGTTGCGTGCGCTGTGTAAGTGGTTACAGTTACGTAACATTCATGTATGTAGGGTAGGTAGGTAACCAGTTGACGGGAGCGAAGCCACGTGGGACAGCTAGTTAGTCTATAAGATCTCAATTTCAATAGCTTTTTTTATAGTAGCCCGATAAGTTTCATTTGCACACTAGATCCTACCCTCTGACTATAGCGGTCTCTCTCTATCAATCAAAGGCTTGCTGGGACATAACTTTGAATGAAGCTCGCCTTTGTACCTAAGATCACTGTGTATTATGTTTGGTGTCCAATAGGTACCGGGCAAAATATCACATTCGAGAAAACTTTTATGAATAATATCATTGTAACATTTTACTAGTGACACTTACACTAGTGAACTGTTACAATGATATTGTTCTATATTATTAAAACTACATTGAGAGTAAACAGCAAGTGTAATGCAAATGTACAGAGTTAAAATTCTCGTCAAACTTCTTGGCCGCCCTGGAGTTGGCTACAATGGCTGCGCAGTAGAAAATCTCATACAAAAACAGCAACGTTTCGTGCCTCGCGCATGCGGTAAGCCAACTTAGGGCGGCCCAGAAGATTGGCAAGAGCTATACTGACATTTGATATGTCATTTATTAAGTCTGACTTTCTACCAGTGCTAAGAAATAAAACCCTTACAACAAATAGGCGGTTGATGGATCAGTCGCTGAGAACTTGAGATATTAACTATAGCGAATATTTGTGTTCTTAGGTAAGGCACATCTCTAGATTCAATAACTGGCAACACAATTTGACTTCCTATATTCTTCTCTTACACTCAGAAAATTGTTCTGTGTCATAAAATGCGCAGATTGTGTGTTTTAAAGATATGAAAATATATAGCTTTCCTTCAAAAATTAACGCATTTCATTTTGAACATGCTTAATTAAAGCCTGTTTCACGATGTACTACCGCATTTTCAATTTCTTCTTACTGTAAAGTCATCCAACTTTAAGACCGAATGTCGCTAACTTTATTCCGGGACTTTAAGTTTAGGTTTAATAATTGGTTATAGGATTATCATACCAGTTTACGAAAATATATCGTGTTACCCAGTAGCTTGTTCGTGGAGGTCAGATAGACAGTTGCTCCATCTTGATCGTCTTTTTTTATTTATTTTTAATAAAAAACGTTGCTCCACACTAGGAATTTCTTTCTGTATCGTAGGTGCGTTAACAAACATTTAAACTTACATACAAAGGACACCCAGATCCGGAACAACTGTAGGCCATATAAGTATTTGTTCCGTGCAGAAATCGAACCCGCGACACGCATTGCAGCAGCCGAGCGCTCAAACACTACGCCAACCATGTCGTCACATACTGGTAGAGATATTGAGCGCTTCCTAGCTTACGCACACAGAAACAATGTGCATGTACATCACACACACGACTAAGATCAACCCGACGTCGTGAGATAGAACAACTATATTAATCAGCATTCAGTTAGAATGGAACTACTGGCAAGCGATCTCAATCACCATCTCCCTCTGTCCCAGTTTACTTGGAGTCAGGGCAACTCATATTTTCCTACAATTCTATGTCAACCGTCATGCTATCATGCAATCCCTTTTCTTTCACGCAATTTCTAACACATCCTATCCATTAATATTCATCACTCTTTTAGACACATGCGTTTAAAGCCGAATCTCATACAGTTGGTAAAAAGCTACGTAGATGATGTGTAACCAACCAACCCGCACTGGGCCTTTGCGGTGGATTACGGCCAACTCCTTCTCAGGCGCTGTCTTTATGAAACGCGATCACCGCACGAACACGCGACCGTCGTGTTTATTTGTATGGCGAAATCGAAAAGCGCCCTCTATCGGCACGACGACGCTTTCGTGCTTCACACACAAATGATCGCAACGGTCGCGTGTTCGCTCGATGATCCCGTTGTATTAAAACCACATATAGCATTAAAAGTATTAAATTATATATTAGCATTAAATTATATTGTATTAAAAGCGCATAGAGAAAAAACCTGTGTCCCAGTATTTGGTACATTCTGGGCTGATTATGCTTATACGTACCATTATGAGCCGTATGTATACTGGTCTGTGTGACGGTGAGCATGTTCCACTGCAGCAGCGAGCCATCACCGCAGCCGAGCCACAGCACGGTGGAGCCGTCCCAGCAGAGCGATGTCACCGCCTCCGGCAAGTGTTTCTGGTACACCTGAGTGTAACAAAAAAAAACACTTTGGTTAGTGAATATCAAGGCAGTGGGAATCCGGTGGATGCGAGACGATCAGTGTGGCAACGCTTGGGGGCGGCCTATGTCCAACAGTGGACGTCTTTTGACTGAAATGATGATGATTATGATAAATACATCATGAGGCAGGCCAGTAGATTTGGGGACAGGAATACTATTATGCTATTGTACTATCCCTTCGACCACGTCTCTTAGAAAGCTTAAAATCAAAATGCAAGAGAGAGGGATATGCTCAGTTTCCTTGCGTGATTGTATCAGAAATGTAGAGATCCGCAAGAGAACCAAGGTTACCGACATAGCCCGAAGAATTGCCAAACTTACGTGACATTGGGCAGGGCACATTGCTCGCAGAACGGATGGCCGATGGGGCAGAAAAGTTCTAGAGTGGCGACTGCCTCTCACTAGGTGGACCAATGACCTGGTGAAGTTTTTAGGTATTTGTTGTGCGCTTTTCTTAACTGTCCTAATTAGTGGTGCTAGTATTATCCAATTTGAATTTGAACATACGAAAGTCAATATTAATATTTATACACTCAATGGGTGAAGTATGTATGTACACTGGCTTATTTTATTTTGCAAGCAGTATAGAACCGGAACAAAACACTTATTTACATATTCAGTGATCTTGAAACCCAACACGTAACAGAAACTTCCGGAGGCTAAAAAGCATAAAGATAAAGAAAATGGTGACAACCAAGCAGAATTTTATTAAGAACTAAGAATGCACACTCATTGTTTTCTTAAGACAAGATAAGAAAGATGAAAATAAAGAAATATGCGGCAAACATTTTCATTATCAATATTATGCCTAAAAGCGAAGAAGGAAAACCCGTATCATAGACCGAGCAGTGTTTTGCTACCTATTTGTTAGGGGAAAACCCCATTTAAAGTTTGCATGATCAATGATAGTTAAAGTGTTACTATATTTTTTTTAGTAATTAACTAAAGTAAATGAAGCAGCAATAGGAATTTGAGCATTTTCACAATCCATAGCACACAAATTTTCAAGTAGTCTGTTAACAGCGGAGCTCATTGTCGATTTAATTATGTGCAGTTAGTGCAGATGCAGACCAAAGTTGCCGCCACAATCATCTTTATGTCATAGCAGTGAGTGCGGTCTTCGTTATGTAAATTAAAAGATACAAAAGCGAGTCTAACACGCTAAGGTCGGTGACCCTCAAGTCTCCATCATCGCAAGTTATACTGATACTAGTACGCTAAAGTCGGTGACCCTCAAGTCTCCATCATCGCAAGTTATACTGAGACTAGTACGCTAAAGTCGGTGACCCTCATGTCTCCATCATCGTAAGCTGTAGTGACAACCCTGTCCTCGGAGAGCACGAAGCACACGCCGCTGACGGATGAAGAGTGCACGCCGATCTTACAAAACTCACCGAGTCTAGCACGCTAAGATCGGTGACCCTCATGTCTCCATAATCTCAAGCTGTAGTTTCTCCCTGTCTCCGAAGAGCACAAAGCACACGCCGCTAACGGATGAGGCATGCACGGTGATCTTAAAAAACTTACGGAGTCTAGCACGCTAAGGTCAGTGACCCGCATGTCTCCATCATCGCAAGTAGTGACGACCCTGTCTCCGGAGAGCACGAAGCACACGCCGCTGACCGTCGAGGAGTGCACGCTGATCTTGTTTACCAGCTGCCTGGAGGAGTAGTCCCAGATGAACACCTCACCGTCGCCCGTGCCAGCTATTAGATCGATCTCGTGACGACGCCGCCTAAGAAAATATGTAGGGTAAGAGATGATAAGGGCTTTGTCACTTACTATTCAGGAACGCCAACTACACTTGCTAATAATATCATAATAGTGAGAAACTAGAGACGCATGGGGGAGTAACTAGTGAGAAATTAGGGACGTAGTGATCGTCTTTCGGCTGAAAAACCGCTAACAGCCTAAAATTCAAAATGAATTTAACGAACTAATGACAACAGACTAAATGAGATCTGACAACAGATTTACTGATCACTGGCCTTCAAAAATCGAGACCGAGTGGTGTAGTGCTTTGTGGAACTCTAGAGACAGACTGTTATTCTATTGTTTATCTTTCTCTGTACTAACGAACTGGCCTTTTAATCATACCACTACGGAGCTAACGTTTACCTTTAGAACATGAGATCTACTGATCTAAACCCCCAAACCCATCGCTGTTGTACTTTTATATATTTATATTGTATCGACGCAAAATCTAGTGTGACGACTTTCTAAAATCATCTTGTGACTACGTAACAATATTGGGGATTATGCATAATAATAAATTTCGATATGTGGGTAGGTAGTCTGCGAAAGACATGTATTATTGACCTAGACGAGAATATTTATTGTTTAGCACAGTTCATCATAAGCCGTATAGATAGGTTAGTAAAATTTATTTCTATAGATACAATGTTCTCGAAACAGAATAGACGAGGAAATGACAGGGTTTTGTTCAAGTGGCACACCATTAAATGAAAAATAACTGCCCTGCAGGTTAAGGGTGGCCTAATCGGTAATTTTTCCATACAAGCGTAGTATGGCGAAGACTCCACTGTTTGACGGAGTGCGTTCAAAACAAAAATGATATCAATTTTTCTCATCATTATCTAGCTCTGTATGGAATAAATATATATTTGACAGTTGTGAGCGTCGAAAGTTCCATATTTAAACCCATCTTTGGGCGGAAATAAATTCCATAAGAAGAAGGAAAATTGCAAAACAGGCACCATACAGGGATAGTTTTTTCATAATATCCATATTCCCAAAGGTCTGTTTATAAAATTCGCGCACTCGTTTTCTTTCTAAATCATCATCCATTTCGCTACAAATTTGCAAAAGTGTGCATATTCGTACGCGCAATAACTTCTTACTTATTGCTCATCACAGCATCTATCCCTTTTGGACGTGTTGTCGGATGAGACAGCATGCATTTTAACCCCACCCACAAAATAGTTCGTACCGCCGACTAGGGCACCCTTAATTGTCCTTTTTGGAAATCTGAAAGTGGTTCCCTGACCGAAAGGGCTCCTATCTGAAACTTTTCAATTATTGTCGGTGTTCTCTCGGAAGTCGCAAAGTACATAGCGATCAACTTTTCGCCCTGAATGCTTGCTCAAAAACCCCCTTTAGACGTAACGACTCAATCTAACACTAAATGCCACCTAAATGTAATCTTATCTTATAATCACACTAATATTATAAAAGCGAAAGTTTGTGACTGTGTGTCATGTTTGTTACTTCTTCACGCTCAAACGGCTGGCCAGATCTGGATGACATTTGGCACATAGATTACAGCCAGGAATAGCACATAGGATACTTTTTATCCCGGGAATATGTTCCCTCGGGATAATTTTCGACTTTCACGCGGACGAAGCCGCTGGCAGAAGCTAGTCAGTCTATACCAATATTATAAAGAGGAAAGATCTTTTTGTTTTTTGTTTGTTTGTTTGTACCGAATATGCTCCGAAACTACTGGACCGATTTAAAAAATTCTTTCACCTATGGACAGCTACATTAATCCCGAGTAACATAGGCTATAAATTATTTTAAAAAAAAATTAGAGATCTTTATGAAAATTGCAATAATGTAACCCAAAGTAGCAAAATTTTGCCTATAAAATTCATTATTTGCTAGTGGCAAGGTTGGTGGGTATGTGGGTGGATTGGTAGGTAGGATAGATAGGTAGGGTATACAGGTAGGTGATAGGTACATATGTAGATAGCCAGTTGACGGGAGCGAAGCCGCGGGGGTCAGCTAGTTTTATAGAAATGCGAAAGTTTGGATGGATGTGTGTATGTTTGTTACTCAATCACGCCAGAACGGCTCACAGGATCTGGATAACAATTGGCACAGAGATAGATTATAATCAGGAATAGCACATAGGACATTTTTTATCCCGGGAATATGTTCCCCAGGGATAATTTTCGACGGTAACGCGGGCGAACTCGCTGGCCGAAGCTATTGTCTTCATAAAATCGCACAGTTTTTGCACTGCGCAACAGTTTTTGCAACTTTTACATTTAGGTGTCGCATAGTGCTAGTGAAAACGGGCATAAAAGTCGTTTTCTTTTTGGAAAAGCGATTATGAGTACCGTGACTACATTGTGACACGATACTAAGTTTTAATTATATCGTATCGTTTTCCATATACGTCAGGGGCCAGAAAGGAAGGCCTCATTAAGGAGCCCGAATAGGAATAACCAACTAATCATATTACAGGCGACAAAGTTTTAACTACCTCATTATCATAAGGAACACATTATATTATGATGTGTCAGTGGCATGTTTCATGTTTGCCATGCTTGTCATTATTATAACTTACCTATACGTCAGGCTGGTTACTTTTCCATCATGGTCGAATTCTGCCTTTAGTCCGCGGAGGGCCTGTCCGGTCCTGCCGACATTACCCCACACGCGGACCACGCCGTCACATCCGCCCGATATCAACAAACGCTCTAAAATAAATTAAAAAGAAAACTGTTTATTTTAAAGAACTGCAAACACTGATATATCTAGAGAAATTATTAGCATATTAGTAGTTCATTTCATTGTCAGCCTTATAAAAACAACGTCAAAAAGCTACGAAAAACAAACCTTTTTCGAGCCACATCAAACAGCTGACGGAATCGTCATGCGCGCGAAAACTTTCCACTACTCTACCGTATTCCACGTCATATAAGTATCTGCAAGTTAGTATTACAGTTTAGTACGGAAAGCATTTCATACAACAGTCATAAAATTATGTTTATTATGAAGAAATTACATTTCATTGTCCCAGGAACCAACAGCTACTGTATTATCATCGACCATTACACACGAACTTAAAGGAGTTGAACTGAGAATAACACTCCTTATTTGTTTCTTTAGAACAGTGTCATATACTTTGAGAGTGCCATCTTTTCCAACAGATATGACCCTGTTTCCCTGCCGAATAGCACAAGTCACAGCCTCTTTATGCAGTTGTAATACATCAATACATTCCATTTTGTAAGAAACATAGCTGTCTGATTGAGATAGCGGTTTAGCAATGCGTGGTGTTATTTTTCTAACGTGTGGTTTTGTGAATAGCTGTTTTGGCACTTGTCCAAATTCCATTATTTGCACCTCTAGTGCGTGCCTGTCGTTCATGTCATAAATACGGTCGAGATTCACCGCGCCCTCGTAGCACACGTGGTGGTACACTGAAATCAAAATGTTAACGACTTATATTTTGTTTTTTTTACCGAATTCTTAATTCAAAAATACTACTAGCACACTGTGCCAGTAAACGAAGAAGCCAAATAATGTAATTTAATTTATATTGACGCATGACGTATCTATTTTTGGTTTGCTATCTATACATCAGTCAATACAACTATTTTAAAATCTAGTTTAATTCGAAACCAATCATGCTAAAACGCTGGCTGACTCTTAGCGATTGTATCGGTATAGACGTGTTGTTTGGAAGCTAAAACAATACCAATCGATATGTAGATAAAACGAGGCTTGATTAACGTAATCATGGCACTTTTTATCGACGTAATATTATCATCCTAGGTTCAAAATTTTTTAGGATTACGATCAAGATAGGCATGACGCATCATCAGGCGATAGCGGATGACATACACAGGAAATCGAATTATAAATCAGCCTCGACAGTATTTCAAACAAGAGTCAGAAACGAATGTTTTATTTATGTGGATAATCTATGATCCAACCTTCACTGGCGTAACTTTTAAAGCATGACAGGTGAAACCTACAAGGTCGTTTTTTATTACGTGCAAATGATCTATTAAAACAAACCATTGTTAGCCTTTACGGCCTCTTCGCCTCTTTGCCGATAGCCGAATATGAGATCGATCCATAAATGCAAGTGTCTGCATACATATTCGGACTCCAGGGCTTCCCTGAGTTTTACTACGAAGTCTTCCGGCGACGTGGCCCATGCTGGGAGGGCCACATTGTTCACTTTACTACCATCATGACGCTCACCGAAGTTGATTTCGTATTGGTTGAGCAAAAAATCGCCCTTGCCCTCTGTGTCGTAAAATTCGGGTACTAATTCCTGTAAATGATAAAAGTGGAGTTAAACCAAATAATGGTTGAACAGTGAAAGGTATTAAAATAAAATTGGAAAGTCAAATGAGTTAGGTCCATCCACTGCATACTGTTGACATGGGCAATTAGGTACCTATTAAAAAAGTATATTTAAAAAAATATCAAAATTGCCAATTACCTTAAAATCCGACATATTCCGCAGACAATTGTTATAAACATCTTTAACCGAGTTAAACATTCTATCTGGATGATCGAATCTACCGTTTTGCAAACAGAGCATGTATTTAGGATATTTCCGAACCTAAAAAAGAAATTGAATTCGAGTTATTGCCCAATGTAGTTATCATAATGGTGACAACAAGTAATGTAATTTCCAATAACAATCGTTAGATAATACTGTTTACGTAACGTAAATATTGACTTAAGATTACCAGACTACTTGTAATAAGTTAGTTGACCATGAAATCTATTGTACGACAATTTAAGCTCTAATGACTAAAATGGAATTGTTATATAGACGAAAACATTTATTTATGAAGAACTTGAATGAAATCTAGAATTGGTGGCTACTATCAGAACAAAGCATAATTAAGACAGAGATAAAATTAACGAAACAAAAGTCCAAAAATAATGTTGACCCTCTAATTTCTCTCTCTCTATCTAGATACCACATAAAATAGCTATTATAATTATGTCCTTACCAAATAAAATAAAACAAGTCCAGGTGCAGAATAATGAGATCCATATAAAAATTTGGGTTCACTCATTTCATGGTATCTTTCTTTGAGTTTCTCCAATCTATCAGGGTTTAGAGCTCCCATTGGCTTTGATAGATCTCTGTATGTGTCAGGGTTTGTTAAGTCTAACGTATCCGAAGTGTAGTCTGCCACAACCCAAGGAAATACTGGATACTGAGTGAGATCGTTCTTGCTTCTATCTGCTAGACTGAAATTTAAAATTGTTCATGTAGGTAACAACTTTCAACTTTTACTATAATTATGTATTGAATAGTTAGCTTATCTTTGGTACATACCAATTTAAATACATCAAATAGTCATAATTAGATACAATTCCGTTTTGCCACTGTAGTGTCATCTCCTCTGTGTGTACTTTTTCCAGCTGGACATTTGGGGACTCTTCCAAGATCTTGTATATTCTGTCTCTATCTCTCTCAGACTGGAAGGTCACATATATGTGAGGCACTGAACTCTCCTCTGCACTGTAGATTTCTAGCCCCTGAAATATACATTTTTACTTACAATATACTTATCCTGTTAAATATCTGTATTATTTAAATAAGCAATCTATTTAAAATTATGCATCAGAACTGAGAAATGTATATTCATACAAAATTAAAAGGTTGCTTTAAAGGCATGCAATGTCTACTATGCACAACATCAATCAGTTCTACAATAACACAATCTACTGCAAATAAAGTATATAAAACACAGATACATACAACTTGCCTTAGTAAAAATCTTCTTTTGTACATCCTCTGCAAATGTCCCAGTTTTAACTTAAGAATGGGGCTCTGAAAAATTTCATATCTTTAATATTTTTATCAACTTTCTAACTGTACTTTAATACAACAATGGAATATAAAATCATGAAATGTACGCACATAGCTATTGTTAAGCAAACACTCAATGTTGATAGTGATATAAATAAATATCTAAGTAAACAGTGCTGGAAACATTTGTCACCAAGGTTCCCTTTATACCTCTATAACATAAGCATGGTATAAAAAGTACTTTATTTTACATGTAAAACACTTCACTATAGATATAACATTTGATATCCTGTTTATCATAATTAGTGGTACAATAATTAGTTATTTTAAGCAAAGTTTTTCCTCATTAAACACATTTTTATGCATAAAACAATAAATAGACTAGCTATGTTAACTGCAATTACTGGAAGTTGGTTAAATTAATAATAAAATCAAAGAACAATAATGTGGTTATTCAATTGATTATCTCATGACTCATTGATTCAGTCATTTAAACGAATTCTTGAAAGCATTTAATACAATAAAAATAATAATTCATTGAATAAAAATACCTACACCTTCAACATTACTGAATGGCTGGAAGTATATGGTAGTTGGTGTTAGTGCCAGCTTGCCCTGATGCCTCACTAGCGGGGATATCTTTTCGGCCTGCAGCTCACACACTATCTGTTCTGTGAAGTCATCCATCATCACTGGGTCAAACTCCATCCTCATGTATCTTGAGTGGAGGATAGTAGCTATCATGCTGTTATGTTCAGGAGCATGGAGAGTGGAAGCTCTTTGCAGCTGCTGCATTTGACACAAGCATTCATCAGCTGAGGCAAAGTCAAAGAACACATAGAAGTCTCTATCTTCATAAATAAATTTGTAAGGAGCCAGTATGTTCTCCTCCAGCATTTCAGCATACATCTTCATTCTCACTTTAATAACATTGTTATCATCACCACAGTCAACTACTGATATATCAGCACAATCCTTAAACTGCATCTTGATGAGAGGATACACCCAATCCCTGGGCTCAAACACAAGGGACTTG
The DNA here is from genome assembly GCA_947562075.1 of Orthosia gracilis. NCBI lineage: Eukaryota > Metazoa > Arthropoda > Insecta > Lepidoptera > Noctuidae > Orthosia > Orthosia gracilis. The sequence continues at coordinate 32,261,150 of OX387267.1, read as the reverse complement.
GAACATAGTTTCAAACGTCCTTGCTTAGTATCTTTCTTTAATTGGGTATCATTTAGGGTACAAGAATAGTCTTCAAAATAAATTTCTCCTGGTTCCAGTAGCAACATTGAAAATCTATAAAAACAGAGTGTATTATCAGATTAAATGATGAATGAATATTAAGTAAAAAATGTTTCAAATTACTGCCATAGTGTAAAATCAATACATCTGTTTTTTACTGACCCCCTTAGCTGACTCCGTAGTTAGAGCAGATTATGAATATGAGACTTGCGGCTTTTACACAGACTTAAAAGATGAATTTTCATACATAAAATGAACGTGTTTGAAAATTATAAAGAGTTTAATATTTGCCCTACAAAAAGATCTGTAGCAGTGCAGCGCATTGTGACCGTTACGAAATTGCACAATGCCGAGTGAGTCATTTCGTTCAGAAGATACTTCAGTAAACCATAGAAACAAATGTAGGTAGAATATTCAGATTCAGATCTTACCTCGACTTGTCCATTATTTAACAGATTTTATTGAAAATGTTTACTTGTACGTATGTTTTTATAATATTTATTTCTGCACTTAATTTAATATTTCGTATATCCTTGCGGTACAAATAAACAGACAAAACTTTCACCTTCTTGTTTATTGTTTACCGCTTTGTTTGATTCCAGATGTTGAAATGTACCACCAATGTCAAATCCTGAGTGCATGACATTGACAATGACAGTACAGTTTCTAAAGGTTGGTAATGGTATAAGTAAAGGTGAGTAAAGGACATTGAGATAGGAAAATATGGAGGCGCCGCGATGTTCTATACATACATTAGCTTATACAAATACGAGTGAAATACGATACAGAATGTGAAACATCGTGTTGTTTCATTCTTTCCAATGTAGTAATCGTATTTGACAAAAGAGACAACAATATTTTAGTTGTTGCTCATAATGGCAACATTTAGTTGTGACGTAGTGACAGTTGTAGGTAAGTGCCGTATCCGCCATATTATGTTACGATTTTTGTGCTTGTGTTCGTGGTAGGCCTGCTGTCAAACGGTTGTTTACTTATTGTATTATTGAGATTTGTGAGTGTGTGTGTGTTCCTTGATTCACACAACCATAGCATCGGCAGCCATTTTATGTGCCATTTTAAGGTTTAGGTAGGCACCTTTTTTTCGTAGGTATTTCCAGTCCATACTATTTAATATGTCTATGGTAAAGGATTGTTTTTTCTGTGTTGAACTTGTGGAAATATTAAGTACTATAGGTTCTTAAACCAGCTCTACACGTATAGTTCTCGCCAAACTTCTGGGCCTCTCTGATGTTTGCTTTCCGATGCGCAAAGCACTAAACGGTGCTGTTTTTGCATGAGATTTATTATTGCGCAGCCATTGTAGCCAAATTCAGAGTTGCCAAGAAGTTTGGCGAGATCTATACGTGTAGAGCTGGCTTAAGAACTATCTACAAATTAGAATGCACTGCAAACGCACAACAAGATAACTATCTGGAACAGCAGCTTAGTTGCTCGAGTGAATTCGGCAAAGAACACGTAGGATTAACACCACCACACCTATAAAATAACGACTTTCGTATTGCGTAATACACCCGAAAGAAGGAAGTGTTAAAATGATGTTTGATTTATCAAACTCATTTAAGTCCTGGCTGAACAGAATATTTCATATTTTGTTCTTTATTTTCAATCAATGGCAAATGGCACATGTCATATTCAAATAGTTGTTGACTGGATACGTCAGTCATGTTTTCAGGCCAATCGAGTGTTACAGAAGAGAAGAGTGTTAAAGAGCACGTGCTGTGTGAATTTGTGATTTTTACCAACGACTACCTGATATTGTTTAACTGCAATCTGACCATGCTTTAACCTGATTGACCTTGGCGATCATCATTTCAGCCGAAAGGCGTCCACTGCTGAAAATAGGCCACCCCCAGCCACCCCCAAGCGGCGCCACATTGACCGGTCCCGTGCATCTCGCATCCAGCGAATACCCTCAACCTTCACCGGATTATCGGTCCACCAAGTGGGAGGCCTTCCAACGCAACGTCTTCGGTTCGCGGTCGCCACTCCAGAACTTTTCGGCCCCATCGCCATACGTCATCCACCATCCGTTTTGCGAGCAATGTGTCCTGCCCACTGCCACTTGAGTTTGGCAATTCTTCGGGCTATGTCGGTAACCTTGGTTCTCCTGCCGATGTCTTTATTTCTGATTCGATCACGCAAAGAAACGCCTAGCATAGCCCTCTCCATTGCCCTTTGACTGACTTTAAGCCTTCTGATGAGGCCCATTGTGAGCGACCGCGTTTCGGTCCCTTTTGTAATAACTGGCAACCACACACTGGTCACAGACTTTTGTCTTGAGTCACTGCGATAGGCTGTACGAGAAACCACGCAATCTCCCGAACGGTGCCCAGCCGAGTCGGATTCGACGATTGATCTCTTTCTCGAAGCTGGACCTACCTAACTGGAATGTTTGCCCCAGGTAGACATAATCGTCTACAACTTCAAGTGTAGAGTCTCCGATCTTGATAGGAATGGGTGTCACATGGGCATTCAACCATCCTTGTTAATATAAAGACCCACTCTTTTGGAAGCTTTGGTGAGGGGCCTCCATGGTCTCAGCCGTGACCACTATATCGTCGGCAAACCGAAGGTGAGTGATGTACTCGCCATTGACGTTGATACCTAACCTGCTCCAGTCCAGAATCTTGAAGACATCCACAAGTGCAGCGGTGAACAATATCGGAGATATGACGTCTCCCTGTCTCACACATCGCTGCAGAAGGATAGGTGCCGAGGTCTGATCCTAAAGTCGGGCTGACATGGTGGCGTTATTGTAAAAACACTTCAACACCTCGATGTACCGGTAGTCGATTTGGTACCGTTTGAGAAACTGCGGTACAGTGGTACAGCCCAAGTCTCGATCAAATCGAAGGTTTTCTCGTAGAACACAAACGCGAAGCAGAGAGGCAGATAATAGTCTCCGGTCTTCTGTATAACCTGCCGCAGCGTAATAGCGGTGCTAAAGCCTTCTTGAAATCGGGCTTGTTCGGGAAGCTGGAAATTACAACGAATACAACTACTCGCTGTAAAAAATGCTATTCTCATAAAACCGGGTTAACCCATTTAGCCCAGTTTTAACCCAATCGGGTAGAATGTGTTTTACCCACAGTTTTTTATTTACTTTGTTGATGAATCGGTAAGATTATGGTCGGCCTTGTCAAGCACAGAGCACTGACAAGATGATTGGATTGGTTTGGTTCGTGCTGAGTTTGTGCTGGCAACTGAGTACCTGCTACTAGCTTTCTTAAACCCCTTCTACACAGTCGAAACAACTGCCCGATCAAGGTGCCCTTGGTCGAGTCACTATCCAAAAAAGATCGTGTAAACGGTGGTTGGCACACCAAATTGACATGAGCTTCCAATAACCTTGGTGGGTTTAGGTATGCGCTTTCGACCAATAGAAGGGGTATTTATTAAGGAAAACCGGCTGGGGTAAACATATATTTATGTAACAAGACTCTGCGTAGTAATCTCATATAATACTTAATATAAAATACAACTTCATGCTATGAAGATGAACACTCGATTGGGATGAAAAACATGATTGACGTATCCAATCAACAACTATTTGCAGTGCCATTGATTGAAAATAGAGAACAAATATTAAATATTCTGTTCAGCCTGGACTTAAATGAGTTTGATAAATAAAACCTCATTTCAACAATATTATCTTGCCGTGCGTTGAAAAGATTTAGTGAGTATCAGCCCTTATAGATACACAAATTGACTAATTTGAACAGTCTTCGTCTTGTATTTTGTCAGTGGCATGGACGGAACCACACTTACGTGGCGTAGCGTGTCGTGGCGCCTTCCGACGCAGTTCATTGGCTACAAAACTCGTTGCGTTATGACGTAGGCTGGAACAGAGTCGTTTGATTAGTGGATCCCGCGCCACGCTATGCCACGACACGTAAGTGTGGCTCCGACTTTAGTGGTGCTTACTATTCTATATTTTGACAGTCGTTCAAATAGTGACATAGCAATTTGATTTGGCGCCAATTTTCAATTTGTTTTGTTTTCTTCAATGTTGGGTTTTAGTTTTTTCGTGTATGACTGAAGCAATTCTCATGATAAAACTAAGCTTACTAAATATGCAAGACGATAAAAATGCAATATTTCAAATGCGTTTTCCGCAAAAATTGTGGTATTTATTAAATTTACGAACCGATGCTATTCTATGGGGCGGCACTGGAAGAACAATTTTGTTAAATTATCGCGTCCTCCATAATTATTTGCAATGCGATCACTCAATTTTTAAAACTACAAACATATCGAGCTTTGTAAGGCAGCTCAACCTATACGGTTTTAGAAAAGTTACTTCGCATTTGCAAGATCCTCTGTGTAATTCTAGTAATCCATACATGCACGAATATGTTCATGACTACTTTCAATACGGAAAACCTGAGTTACTTAACAAAATTACGCGGAAAGCTCTAGCCATGAAAAGAAACTTTAAGCCTAAGGTAAATCAGCCAAAGTCATTTTCAGCAAATACAAAGAGTTTAGAAATAAGTTCTTGACCACATCAATTTTTTTTGTAGAATCTTTACAGCAATGTTGAACAACTTTTGTACTTGACACCCCTACAAAAGGCACGCCAAGCTCTACGGATGGCCCTGAAGAAAGCTGCTCAAGACTTATTTGTACAAAATTCACCAAAACACTTTTGTAATCTTAAGTTTGAATGTGAAGGTATGCATTTACTCCTACTCCTGACTCTATTCCACATATTAATATAAATCAAATTAATTAGTCATGCTTGTTTTTTTATAAAGTGCCTTGATTGAATTTTTATACCTATGTTTCAGACTCACAAGACGACTACTGTGATGATGAAGAAAATATTGAATTTGATTGGCTGATGCCTAATGATCCAGAAAAAATCCTTCCTGATACAGGTTTTTTGTCCATATTCAGTAGCTACCTATTTGTGTCCAATCCATACATCCTTGTGATCCTTTCCTTTCCACAGCTATTGCCAAAGTTCCTCAGAATGAATGCCCAATACCGGAAGATGCTACTACATACAGGTAAATGATGCCATTGTAAAGACTGCATGACAAATAATATTACTTTTGTTCATGTTTCTAGCTAGCTGTAGCCTGCAATTTCACTTGCATTCTAGGAAACCTTATTCATGTATCTACGTGAAGTGTCCATATCATGTTCATGTAGGTAGGTTAGTCAATCTACGTTTAAATCAATTCAGTCACTACACTGTAGCATGCTTGAGTGAGACATCCTAGGTTTTATATTTATATATTAAGAAGGATACATTCTCTGTTACAGAGATACATCTCAAGATACCATGATGAATTTTAATGAAGAACCATGTCAACAAAGTAATGATAACTTCCCAGTTCAGTTTTTGAGCATGCCTGACCTTGACGCAGAACCACAGGAAGAAAACTCAGGTGTTGAGTTATTGGCTGAGTTTAATATCGACAATGATACAGATCAAGGAATAGCAAGGAAGATGGGGGATGGTCAAGAAATTGACCACAATTCTTTGAATTGTGTTCTACCCTCAATAAGTAATGACCATATTGATGATGTCTCTATGGCTGAGGTAAGTGTTAATTATGAAAGCCAGTTGCAGACCAAGGGCTCAACCAAATATGTTTAATTATAAATACCTCAGCTATGTGAACTAAGCTATACTGCAGTACTTGCCAAACTTCTTGGCCACCCTGAAGTTGGCTACAATGGCTGTGCAGTAGAAAATCAATATCATACAAAAACGGCACTGCACCGTGCTATGCGCATCGGCAGTCAATTTCAGTGGCCAAGAAGTTTGCTGTAACAAGGCTTAGGTCTTGATCTGCAACTGGGTTTAATGCAGTCAATAAGTGGGATTTTTTTATGAATATCATCTGGAATTGACTTTTACAAACTTACATCAAGACATTACTGTCCCACTACTGAGCATATGCCTCCACTAAGTCCTTCAAATTAATAACTTCATAATCTCATTTCAGAAGAATAATGAAAATTCAGACCATTACCATGGGGAATGGGACCAAATGTTTAATGATATTATGATAAACAGAGGACCTATTCAAGAGTGTGGATCTGATTTGAAAGAACTTTATTCTCAAATATCTAAAACTATAGATTTACTGAATTCTTAATTTTAATTTAGTAAAATAAAATAGTCATTTATTTCCTTAAAAACATGTATTAGTTATAGAAAAGATTAACACAGTACTAAGTAATTACTTCTTCTGTTTTTTCTTCTCTGCCTCCTCCTCTTTCTCCTTCTCAATGATAGACACATAAGAGCTGATAGTATCAGCATCAAGCATCTGCATAGGTTGACCACGTCTCATCACTGCAATCTCTAGGTTCTTCTGTCCAGACTGAACCACCTCCAGGAGAGCACGAATAGCAAGCTACAAAAAAATATTATTACATTAAAACATGTTAAAACTTCTCCTTATTATTGAGTCCACACCATAATGAGCATATGACTTATTTCATAAATGCAAATGGGCAGATCATTAAGTGACAATATGTGATTAGAAGCTTGCAGTATTGGTCTTCTGAATCATCATCATCATTTCAGCTGAAAGACATCTACTACTATAAAGTTCTTACCAAACTCTTAGGCTGCCCTAAGTTGGCTACAATGGCTGCGAGTAGTAAATCCCATACAAAAAAAGCACCGTTTCTTGCCCAACAACATGCTTCCGGAAAGTCAACTTCAGGGTGGCCCAGAAGTTTGGCGGGAAGTATACATAGGCTTCCCTCAAGCATATCCACCACAACTGGTCCTGTTTATTTCTTTTTATATATAAACTTTTATACTCTAGTAGTTCTAGAGTAGTAATATAACTCAATATCACCCAAAACATTGTTTGGTAAATTTTGTTTGCCTTCAAATCCTATAAATAAGTCGGAACTTCCAATAATTGATACTATATCTCCATAACATCCCAAACACAACTATAAACCTGCAAACCTGACTAATATAACAAATTACATGCACTATGAACAAGCTATGCATGTTTTAAAATGCTAAGTCATGGGTTTGATAATGACAAGTTTGCCAGAATTACATTACAATAATATACATTCAAATAATTACCTTAACAGCACCATTTTCTGTAGCAACTTCATCAGCAGTGTAGTTCTTTTCCAAAAATTCTCTGACGGTCTTGGCAGATCTGCCAGTTGCATTAGCCTTCCACTCATAGTAAATGCCTGATGGCTCAGTTTGGAACAAATGAGGGAAACCATCATAATCGAAACCTCCAATCAGACAAGAAATACCAAAAGGTCGTCGTCCATTACTTTGAGTGTACTTTTGTTTGAGTCCTGCTATATATCTAGTGATGTATTCCAAAGTAACAGGGTCTTCAACAGTCAGCTTATGCGACTGGCACTCGATTTGAGCCCTGTTGATGAGAATTCTAGCATCTGCCGTCAATCCGGCAAAAGCCATTACGACATGGTCGTCCAGAAGACAGATCTTTCTAACAGTTCTTTCTTCTTGCAACTTTGCAACTGATTTCTTTTCAACTCCTAACACAACTACGTCAGCGCCTCTTACACCGACCTGTAATGAAAAAATATATTGTTTTTTTATTCTAAATACGCTAAATCATCGGCGGTTTACTTGTTTCTAACCAATAACTACTACATACCGCTGTCGATCCTTTGCGAACGGCCTCCTGTGCATATTCCACTTGTAATAAATGACCATCAGGTGAAAATACTGTAATAGCTCTATCGTATCTAGCAGACATTTTCGTATTTTGTTAGAATACAAATATTTCACGAATCACTCTTGAAGCTACTCACTGGCCGCAAACCATAAATGTCATAAGTGATGTGACACTATTTGAGACATTGAGACGAAACTATCGATGTTCTTTTGTCGTCAGTAATATGCGGGAGTCGTACCATAACATTATTATAAGCAAAGAATATAAACACATCAACACGTTCTAGGGATATTTCATACTCAATTAAATAACTCGAAAATTACTGGCCGCATTGGAATCTTCTAAACACCGATTTGTTTGTAATTTATCTCAGACTAATTCCAAATTCAAATTTTTGAAAATTCTTTTGTTTCGGTGGCATAAAAACGTCTTGATGTGTAGCAGAGGGAATTTTCATTTGTGCGAAATTTAGAAAACAATACGAATTACGTTTAGTGACAGTTTTTTTTTTCATTTTTAAACGAAAGATAAAGTTAAAATTGAGGTATTGTAGCCATGCAACGCCAACATTTGACGAGGGCGGAGATGTTACGAGCTGTGGGAATGCTGGAAGCTGGGTCTGTTCAGCGTAATGTTGCTGAGGCCATAGGGACCCACCAAAATGTAATTTCAAGATTGTGGACACGCTATCGTGCCACAGGTGAAGTAGCGGAGAGGCACCGGGGGCCAAGTCGCATCACTACCCCCAGACAAGACCGATTTTTGCAAATTACTGCGCGAGCTCAACCAAATGTAACGGCGACTCAATTGGTCCAAAGGCTGCGAGTGGAACACCAAGTGCTTGTGAGTGACCAAACTGTAAGAAGGCGACTGCATGAAAGCAATCTACGCTCTCGTAGACCACTCCGGGTCCCACCTTTACGGAGAGGCAATCGTGGACGACGATTAGAATGGGTTCGGAACCACGTGGACTGGGGCCGTGAGCAATGGTCCAACGTGCTGTTCACGGATGAATCCAGGTTCGGCTTCCATCCAGATTCACGAAGGACGCGTGTTTGGCGAGTTCCTGGACGATGGAGCCGTCTTCAGAACCCTCAGGAAGTTCACCCATACTAAGGAGGAACAATTATGGTTTGGGCAGGAATTCGTCCTGGAGGACGAACGGATCTCGTTTGGGTGCGGGGCAATATGACGGCAGAACGATACGTCCAACAGGTGCTGGGGCCCGTAATCTTGCCCCACAGAACACAAATGGGGCAAGATTTCCTGCTCATGCACGACAATGCCAGGGCACACACGGCGAGAACGGTAGCAGCTTGGTTACATACACACAATGTTAGGGCCTTAGACTGGCCTGCTCAATCGCCAGATCTAAATCCCATTGAGCATGCGTGGGATATGCTGCAAAGAAGAGCTCTGAAGGAAGTTCCTGAAAATCTGGCTACAGAAGATCAACTTTTTGCGCACCTCAGAAGGACATGGGACAATATTCCGCAGCAAGACATTGACAACCTTGTTCTGAGCATGCCGAATCGTTGCCGATGTGTTATGAACATCATGGGCGCTTTCTCAGACTACTAACTTCAAGTTTATAAACACAAATTAAATGATTTTTCTATTTTTTTCAGTTTTTACTCATAAATTAAAAGTTAATTCATATACGGTTTCCGTCTATGCTTCATTTTTTTTCCATAAAATCCTGAAATTTTAATCGAAGTACCTTAACCATTATTAAAAAATGGTAGAATATTAAATAACGTATCTTTTAAATATATACATGTCATATAAATAATTAACACATTGATAGTAATTCGCTTTTTTAAAAATATCCCTAGACCGTGTTGATGTGTGTAGTTAATCTCAGAGTTTTAAACTTTTATTATTCATCAAGGTCATGGCCAATTGTGTTAAAACTAATCTGAACCGTAACAATAAATAACATATCTATTTTGTCTTATTTCCTTTTATTTTTATTATGCTGATAAAAGATATGTGAAAATGTTATGCCAAGCAATATTATGCCTAAAAAATTTATAACAGGAGGGGGATTCCCAAGACAAACTGATACTCTTTATACTCTTTTGTCTAACTTTACAAATGAAATAAATACTTATTTGGCAGACAAAAAATTCGTTGTGCCCATATTTTTTAATAATGAAAAAGCATTCGATACGTTAGAAACGTCAACATTATTAAAAGCAATAGAAGAGTGTGGGGTCGGAGAGCCTTTGAATGAATGGTTCAGAGACTATCTGACTACACGCTCATACCGAATGAAGGCCGGCGAGACGTACAGCTACGAGGTCGCAGTTAGGTGCGGGGTGCCCCAGGGGACGGGATGTGGAGACGGGTTGCTGATGACCTGTGCATACTGCGTGCTGGCTCTGACTTGGCTGAGACGTGTCGCCTCCTGCAGCTAAATATGGACGCTATCGTCAAATGGTCACACGATAATGGCATAATAATAAACTCGAACAAAACTAAACTGTTAAATATACATTCGCCATATTTGCCTCTGAATGATGTGTCTTGCTCATCATTTGCCCATTCCTATAATTGTTTTCATAATAATGTTGCTAATATTGCAATTGTAAATCAATAGCAATAGTTAACTGTGTGACATACTTGGGGGTAAAAGTTGATGAGCTCTTCTCCTGGGCTGAACATATAAATTTCATCTGCAATAAACTTAGAATAATTTTAGGTAAATTTTATCATTTAAGTTTCAAAGTTCCTATTAGTACGTTAATACTTTTGTATAGTGCTTTGGTAGACTCGATTTTGATTTATGCTCTCGATTGCTATGGACTAACATTTGAATCATACATTGATAAATTAGAATACATTCAACTTAGATTTTTAAAACTACTTGTCGATAAGAAAGTTAAGAATAAGTTTAAAAATTACTACAGTAAATTGTTTAAAGCTTGTAAAATCTCCCGGTAAATCTGAAACGTGAATACCTTCTTGCATTTAATAACCATGGCAATCGGGATCATAAGTCTTCGTTAGTTAAAGTTGTTTATAACTATAATACTAGGTCAATGACTGCAGGTAAATTTGTTGTTCCTAGAGTTAATAATTAAACTTTAAAAAAACGTATTCCATACCTGCTCAACAGTTTACCCGCCGACATTGCCAAAGAAATAAAAAAAGATATTATTTAAGCGTAAATTATTTAAGCACTACCTTAATTGTTTGCATTAAGTTTAGAAGATAGAAGATTTTAAGCACTTGCGTAATTATGTATCTACCTAAGTAAGCGAGTATGATTGATCCCACAGTCAAACTGTATGTGCAGTTTTGCTGGAGTGTGCGTAGCTTATAAGTCTATTCTGTATTTTTAATGAAAAAAAACCTCACGACATTATAAAGAGAAGGCACGAGGTTTGATTAGAATTTATGAATAATATAGTATATAGTATGTCGATAACAAATACATCACTATATTGACGATGACAACGATATTTCGACAAAAAATTCGTTCAGAAATATCAATGTTTTTGATGATGGCGTTCTAGTGATCGTCCTCATCTGTCCTAATTTCAGACGATTTGACAATTCAATGTTAATATTAGATATAACCAAGAGCAGAAATGAAGAGAGAAGAAATTAAGAAAGTAAGCTTTATTTGAAAATATGGAGCACAGTACTGATGTTTATCCCAAAAGCTAATTCTTTTCAGCAGGTAAGCACAATTTTAACGTAATGCAGATTTTGTGTGAGATAAATGTGTGCTTCGGTTTTATCTTTGGTAACTTGGGCAGCAATGTCTGAAGTCTTAGCCACATAGTACTTTTATTATATGGACGTTATGAAGTCCAACAGGCTACATGAGCTGAAGTACTATGGTACTACTATGCTCAAGTGGCCTGTGGGGCATAAATCACAATCTTATTATTCATTCTGTGGCACAATGTTGATGGATGCTCTCGCTCCGACTCCGTTTTTTAAAATGTTTCATGAATGTTACCTGTTCAAAAATTTCAAAACCTTAAAAAAACAAAATGTCAATTTTTGAAATATCAAGAAACTTCAAACAAACTAGCAATATGGCGATGGCTACGAGTGACTTTGAGCCGTGGCTAACTGAAAAGTTGAGATCGCTAAAAACTGACGAAGGAGTTTTCGGATCGTACATATCAGGTATTTTAGAAAGCGAAGATAGTGTGGATGAGAAAAAAGATGCTTTAGAAGGCATACTATCCGAGATAGTGGTAAGTAGCAACTGGTTCTAGGCAGGTTTTAGTTTGTTTTTTTCTCTAATTATTCATGCTTTTTAACAGGAAAAGGACATTTCCAGTCACATAGATGAGATAATAGCAAAATGGGAGTCATGTCGAGTCCAGGAAGAAACACCAAAGCCCGTTACGGATGTAGATGTTCGGCTAGCCAAATTGTTAGAATCTCAAGCTCCTGCTACAACTACTCGACGAGAATACACCGATGAAGAAAAAAAGATACGTGAAGCAATACTGTCCCAGTATAGTCAGCTCCCCGATAATGAGGTATTATGATATATTATGTGGTTATTTTATGTTTCATGTGAGAGGTTATGATGAAATGTCATAGGTACCATGCTATTTTACTTTTTCAACTGTTAGATCTTATTTGTAGAAACTGTTTAATTACTTAGATTAAAATATGCACAGTGTATAAAATACCTTATTAACTAAGACTACAAACATATACACTTAAAACAAAATATGTTATTCTAAAATATGGCATCGAAAAACTCCTCCACATCGTTTTCCATTGGTATTGTGCCCAAAAGACTAGCAGTGCCATCAAACAAAATGTCTATTGCCTATGTTAAACGAGGGTAATATGTGAAAGTCGGAGTCGCGATGCCCACTCACTCGATACAGTAAGAAATTCGTAGTGTGGAAAATTTCCGATAATTTGGTCCATTTTTCTTAAAGATAAGGGTGCTTCCATAGATGGGAAACACAAAAGAAATATGTTAACTTGGGGCCAAAACAATAAAAGTGAACTTGTTTATAATAAGAAAATATAATGTGTTACAGGAAGACGTTGTACAAGAAGAGGAGGCTGTTGGTCCGGACTTAGTTAAGAACACTAATGCAGCAGATGTCCATGCTGCAGCACGAGAGCGCCGTGAACAAGCCCGACTAGATGCCCAGAAAAAAAAGGAAAAAGATAAAGAAGATAGGTAAATTCATTCAATCATGTCTGTACCTCTGCCGGTTTAACTCTATTGTGTAACCTCATATACCAAATTCATAGTAGTAAGATTCAGTCAGTGATCACTCATGTGAGTTATTGAAGTATAATACTTATTTAATAGCTTAACTATTCTTGAATTGGTTTCATACACTCGTATCCAGTAAATGCCTGCAACCCAACAGTTTTAAGAGCAGTAGTGATAAAATAATTTACACTAAGTATAGTGCCTGCTTGGGTTCGAACCTACATAAGTCAGGGCGATTACCACTGGGCCACCATAATATTACTGTTAATTTAATTAAAATCTTGGGATTTCAGGGAAAAACAAAAGCAGCTAAAGGAGGAGAAAAAAGAAAAACGTAAGACACAAAAAGGCGAAAGAAAAAGGTAGCAATCTAAAGTAATGAACATGCTGGGCTGTTCAACATTGCTTTGTGAATATGATATTAAAATACTGTTAATATTGCTCAATATTGCACAAATGCATGCTGGACATTCATATACCCATGTGTCTTAGTATGTTTAATCCATTTTTATAAGAAGCAATAATAACTGTTCTGTTTAGATTATGAAAATGGTCATTTGCGACAGCTACTATTGTATTACTATTGTTTTGTATTATTATTCTGCATTAATGCAATGTTATCCAGGTAACTCCTTACCTACATCAGTTTCATTCTTTTATTTTGTTGCCTACCTTAAAGACCATCATAATAAAATGAAACCTACTATAAAGACATGATTTTAAGTAGATCAACAGTCAAAATCATTATTTACCTAATTGTGACATTGTGTGTATTGTTGTGACATTTAAAAAAAAAAAATATTTTGTTGTGGATCTTTTTTATTAGCAGTTCAGATTATGTTAAAACACATACCAATATTTTCAACAATGTATGAAATCGAAGCAAACTGGTATCAGTTCTAATCACTAAATATTTTCTGTATTATATTGAAGAAGACTCATGCATAGACAAGTATGCATGATCTTTTTATCCAGTATAAGATTACTTGTTCTACTTATATGTTGAAAATTTGTTTCTGAGAAATTTAATGGTGCTTCATTTGTTCCTATGTATGTATTTTGTGATAGATATTAGATAGCTAATAATAAAGTGCTGTTGCATTGACCATTTAAACATTTTATATTACGTTTTCGTATTATACTAAATTGGAGTAGATTTAAATTTTTCTTTTCAAAATTTTCAATGTGTCTCCTTAATGTTGGAATTTTATTTTTTTAGTATAATTGTATGTAAAAAATGTGAAATAGTACATTTCGTGTCGAGCATAAAAATTCGAGATTTTAATATGTGCGATGTAGCTAATTTCGACGTGAGCCCAAGGCGAATGTCGAAAGCTACATGCGAGTGTTAAAATAAAGCTTTTTTATGCGAGACACGAACGATTCTTTTTCCACTACCTGATGAGCTTACTTAATTAAATGCAAAGAAGCTCCAACAACACTATTAGAAAAGTTCTGACTAAAAACCACAGACTATATAATTATATACAATCAACGCGCGCTTTTTCGAGAGATAACAGATTCAGTATCATTCTGCCGGATGGGGCGGTGGAAAAAGCGCGGGCGTAGCGGCAGAATGCGTCTACCAACATTAATTACGTTGTAGTTACAAAATGATATCAAAACTCCATAAAAAAATCATTTCATAACTGTTAATATGTAATTTGGTTTTTTTAATTTTTATTTTATAATCTTGTGTAAATCTTCATATTTCGAAACGAATTTCTTAGACAATGTGTTACATAATAGATAAGGTAGTGGAAAAAAGAATAATTAAGGTAGGTAAGTAATAATTTTTTGGCATTTATAAGTTTTTGCAAACACTAATAAATTGTAACTGTAGAGTAAAAAACCATGTTATTATTAAAATATAATTTAATAAAACAACTTTGCCTACATACAGTAAGTGCTGTAACTACAGTATTTTATACCTCTATTGGAATATTCACTATTCCCTATTCAATAGTGCATATGTACAGTAAAACATGAAAATAATTTAATGTCGCCATGTCATTATTAGCTCTACAAAACTCATGCGATATTTTCTTTAATTGTTGTATTGTCCACACTTTATTTTCATATTTCACTGTACATAATTTCTATATGCTTTTAGTCATTATTATAGTTGTTATTTATTATGATGCAATACATGTGTAATATTACAATAAAATCACATGTGTATGTCATATTGTTGTTTTATTTACATTAACAGATAATAATATCTTAATATTAGTATATAGCAACTTTTAACAAAATAACAAAAAAGCCACATTTCTACAGAACATGTCATAGCACCAAGCACCTACAATTAACTGTGAAATAATAAAAGTCTAAAAAATATTTTATAAGCGTTTAAGATGCGAAGAAGAAGAGAGAAGAATTGATCAGTTTTTTACTCAGTAGCTACGAATTTGTATGAGGTATACAAATTCGTAGCTACTGAGTAAAAAACTGATCAATTCTCATTATATTTTTTTTGACGAATAACAAGGCGATTAATTAAATGTATGAGTAATAAAAACAACAAAGTAATAATGTTTACACAAATGTTGATAAACTAATTATTCCTTTCATAATCTAAGATTATCAAATGTAACAAAACTTAGAACAATAATAAATCAGTGATTACCATTTACAACTTAATTTTTCAGCATATAAACCCTGAGATCTAATTCAATAAGAATATTAATACAATTTTATTATCATAATTAAAACAAACTAACTTATTAATGTACAATATAAAATGCATTACTTGCATAAGTCATATAATACAACATGGTGATTTCATTATTAGGTTGTGTGATTACTTGGCCATCACAGATAGCAACATTTAATTGCTCTTGATAATCACTTTTATCATTATTTACTATGCAGTAACAACAAAGTTTTGAGCACCACCAGCATAGATTTGTGTAATCTTTTGATCCTTATCTATTTCCAAAGGCACTAAAGTAGGCTGTAGAATTTGGTTTCCTAAATCGATTCCTGTGTTGAAATGCTCATTCCATCCCCAAGCCCAGAGAGTGTTGTCTGTGGCTAAACAAATAGTGTGTTCGGAACCTAATGCTACATCTTGTACTTGTCTGCCATCTGAAAAATACAAATATTGAAATGTTTATAATACAAATACAGTCAAAGCAAAGCATTAGCTTTGCCTGATATAACAACTCTCTGTTTTGTAAATTAAGGGACTAAGGGTTCCTTGTTTATTTTTTCTGAAAACATTTATAAAAGCATAAGAAAAATTTTTGAGACACCGGTGATTATAGTTCATTGTCATCATTGTCAACCAGCGTCTTGACCAATCGGGTCGTAACAAATTAGAAAGCTTGCGACCCCATTGGCCGAGGGGCCTACTGACAATGATGACCCACTATTTTCTTAACATGAATAACTGTAAGAAAAGGTTTTACTAACCTGGCAGCTTGATATGTGTAAATGTTCCCGGCACCACTGTTTTATCAGTTCCCAATTGTCCCCAATTGTTTCTGCCCCAGGATAAGAGAGTGCCATCCTCTAACCACAATAAAACATTTGTCCAACC
This sequence comes from Orthosia gracilis, assembly GCA_947562075.1. Taxonomy (NCBI): domain Eukaryota; kingdom Metazoa; phylum Arthropoda; class Insecta; order Lepidoptera; family Noctuidae; genus Orthosia; species Orthosia gracilis. The sequence goes on along the minus strand of OX387267.1, from coordinate 32,244,664 downwards.
ACATAACAGCTTTTTTACTTCTTGTTTAACACCTATATCTATTTTATTGGGTTTAAATACCTTTTTATATTTTTCAGAACAAAGCAACAACTGGCCATGTCTGTTATCACCCCAAACATACAAGGCTCTCTCCTCAGAGCACCATGCTACAGTGTGATTTTGTCCACAAGCTAAATGTGATATTTTACCAACACCCTGCACCTTCTGAAATCTGTCAGAGGACAAAATATCATTCCCCAATCCTAGTTGACCATGTCTACCACATCCTGTAGTCCACACTTCACCTTTTGAGTTGACTATTGCTGTATGTCGAAGGCCCATAGATACCAGAATAGCATGCACTGGGAGTCTAATTGGTTTCATAACTTCTGAGAAGTATTCTTTCGGTGTTGTTGGCATTCCCAATTGACCATAAGCATTAGAACCCCAAACAATCATTGTTTGGTCATCTGTTACTCCACAGCTGAAGTCCCAACCACATACTATATTTGTAAAAGTAACACCACTCAAAGGCCATGTCCTTTCTATATTATGTACTTCCGTGTCCCTTGCTAGTTGGAGTTTTGAATTCCATCCACAAGAATAAAGCTTGCCTGCATCATCTATCAGAAGAGTATGGCCACCTCCGCAAGCAATATGTTTTATTTTGTTATCATACAAATGTACATCGACTTTGCTAGGCTTTTCAACTTGTTCACTTGTAGTACCCACTCCTAACTGTCCATGTGAGTTAGCTCCCTGAAAGTAACATTAACTGTACATGAGACCACTACAAAAAACAATTTAAAAAAATACATTCATCAACAGATAGAGAATAAGTCAATGGCAGTTATAGTCAATGCTGTGTCTACAGTACTCACCCAAGTCCATAGTGCCATAATTTAAGGTCATTCGATCTAAAATCTTGATTCCATAAATCTCAGATATGCATAGGTTGTTTTGTATTTTGACAGATTTGATAAAAATGATAATATTGTCAATGTCATAAGCGATGCGACTGACACTGGTGGCAGTCTGACAGTAAAAGCCACAGAACACTATAGCCGTAGCTGGTTCATCTCGCACTACAGTCGAATGGTATTGCAAGCAAACCAGTCCATGTGGCGATGCAAAAGAGTGGTTTTGACCAACTTTGGATAACTTTTGTATGAAGAATCATGTCCGTGACTACCGCCGGACAACTAACGCCAATCGCTACCATATTTGGTTTATAATTTACTACCGTGTATGGGTACCAATTAGTACTCGAACAACAAAATTGGTACCTTAGTAATTTTCGAGAAAATCACCTTTGAAGGTGGTCCGGCGGTAGTTACGCTCCCTTCAGCAGGACGGTGGTCCTCATGGTGATGAGCGCCGAAAATGGCCATGCTACAGCTATTCTAAGTATAAAAATAATTAGTATATATATAAATATATGTGATTCATTTCGTAAAAAAAAGAACTGAAACATCATACCGAGAAGTCAACTATGATAAATTTCACGCGCTCGTTCAGCAGGACCACGACTTGAAATGTTGATTCCAACTTTGAAGAGCTTATCGTTTTCCTCAAACATACTTAGAAAATTAATACCCTGCAAGATATGATTAGTACCCAAAATTCAAAATTACTACTCCAGTAGTTTACGAGATATGCCATGCTATTGGTGGGGTGGCGGTAGTCACGTTATTAAAATTTCATTCCAAGATTTTCCTATTAAAACTCTCTCTGTGATTTCTGTCCAAATGTATACAAAAATTTACTACTTCTAAAGAACTTATAGTGACCAAAAATTCAGATTCCTAAGTGATTCATTTTAAAAGAAATAACTTATACCATACTGAATCTCCTCGTATAACTCGACCAATTATTGTCAATGGTATTGAGACGTTTTTTACACTTGTTGAATCAGTTCTTTTTTTATGAAATGAGTCACTTAAATTGGTACTTATTATTTGTATACTTAGAATAGCTGTAACTTGTCCCCTTTTTCGGCGCTCATGGTGGTCCTGCTGAAGGGAGCGTGACTACAACCTTCAAGGGCAATTTTCTTGAAAATTGTTAAGGTTGTTGTTTGAGTCTAATTTGGTGCCAATTGAGTTGTAATTATCTGCCAAATATGGAAACGATTGGCGTTGGTGGTCCGGCGGTATTCACGGACATTGACGAACGAATGATAGTCGTCAGGCCCAGACCTATGACCTGAGGGAAATAACGTCAACGAACCCAAGCACGAATATGAACGCTCATGGAACGCTCCGTATGAGTTTGACTTTGACATTTCTGCATAGAAAAAAACGCCTTTTGATTGACTTGACAACTCTAGCTAGCTGTAATGTAAATAATGGTTTTAAAAATAAAAACACGAAACAATATTCTTACTTTAATCGAACTTGAATAAAACATCGAAAGCATTTCTATATTTCGTACACCTTAACATGGTAGGTAAACTAATTTTATTACTATGTAAAGTAAGTTCCCTATAAATTCATAGTTCTTGAATCGATATTGTTTTTTCTTAAGCTAAAGGTACGATGGATTCGTCTAAAAGACATGCAACTGCAGCTCAAGTGACAGCATTGATGGATTTCATGCAAGAACATTCCGATGTAGCTAAGGGTCTTCACAATTCAGGGCTTGAACGAGAAGAATTGGAGGCACAGTGGCATGATCTTACAACCACACTTAATTCCATGGGAGGAGCTGTTAAATCTGTTGATAAATGGAAGCAGGTAAACAAGTAGGAATATAGATTCCATAAATTATCTGCCTATACTATTAAGAAATAAAATTACAGCTTATAAAATAAGAGCAATAAATGTTGGGTTTTCAGACTTGGCGTGATCTCAAATCAAATACAAAGAAAAGGACATTGAAACAGCAGCAGTCAGTGTGTGATACTAGTGGAGGTTTGAGTTCAGAAGGAAGTGGAGACACATCACAGAATATGGACAGCGAAAATTATGTTCCACCTCAGAAAAGATTTGGTAACTAATCAAGCACTTGCAAATCTGTATGATTAAAACTTTTTACTCTGATATTCATAAATTAATTTATTTTTACTTATGTGTCATGTACTTATATTTCGGTATATTTCAGCATCCTTTGATGAAGAAATAATTAAAATAGAAAGAGAGAAATTAGAATTCGAAAAAGAGTATAAGATACAAAAAATTGAAGTATTATCCAGGTAAAAATATGAATAGGTATTTACACAAAGTTATTATACCTATAAAAATAACGCATATTTTATCTGTTTAAATTTTGTTTCAGGATAGCATCAGCTTTAGAGGAATTAGCTAAGAAACAATAAAGACTTATTATTTAAACCAATACACAATGTTTCATTCATTAACCAACCAATCTTTAATGAGTATCTATGCAACATCCTAAATGTTTTTTTTTAAGTAACACTTGATAATTTTATAAACCATCTAACAAAGTCGTTTCGATTCAAACAAAAAGCCAGTATTTTACTTGTTAAAAAACGATTGTATATTGCCATATTTTAATAATAGATGGCGCTGCATGTAAAAGCTGAGATGTAAGTTGTAGGAGCTACTCAACGCTTTGGAAAGGCCTATGCTCAAAGTTCCCTTTAATTGACAATAATAATAATAAAATTCTTTACTTCCTTGACATCTATCTCGATACCTATCTAAATAAAATCACATATTTACAATACCTACTTTATTACTTACTAGCTGTTCCACGCGGCTTCGCTCCCGTCAACTGGCTACCTACCTTCCCATCTAAACCGTTTACGCAGCGCACGCAATGGAAACTCTCCAAAAGGAATATTTTTTTCCCGTTTTTGCTACATTTTTCATTTATGCTCCGCTCCTATTGGTCGTAGCGTGATGTTATGTAGCCTATAGCCTTCCTCGATAAATGGGCTATCCAACACAAAGAATTTTTCAATTCCAACCAGTAGTTTCAGAGATTAGCGAGTTCAAACAAACAAACAAACAAACTCTTCAGCTTTATAATATTAGTATAGATTAAAATTTGGCCTCAATGTCCTAAAACACGAATGCTACATTGGTCTTAGGCAGGGGTCACCAATTACTTTCATTTGGAGTCCGGCCTTATAAATATTTTAGTAAATAATAAACAAATGTAATCAATAAAAGCAAGTTGTCATACCAATTTTTTTTTTTCAAATTTATCGTGAAAAATTTCCGAAATTTTGACTAAAGTTGGTGCCGGCTATTGTCATAAAATCTTGGAGATGTTCGTCGGAAAGTCCATCTTGGAGCCGACCGCGACCGGAACCGGTCAATGTGGGTACACTTGGGGGAGACCTATGTTCAGCAGTGATCGTCTTTCGACTGAAAGATGATGCAATTATATATCTTTGATAGGTCGGCGGTCCAGCTACGGACCGCGGTCCGCCATTTGGTGACCCCAGCAGCCTTATTGCGTAATGAATACGGCAAGGCAAAGGGCAAACAGTATGAACAATCGACTAATCACATAGACGGAAATCCACATCGCGTCTTTCATCTCGCCATGTGATTGGTCGATTTCTCATACCCTTTGCCCGTTGCCTTGCCGAATTCATTACGCGATAAGGCTGCAGGGACGCGAAAGCTAAGTATAATGCTGAGTATATAGCTCCTCTGTCGACCCCTTCGTGGAATACATGCTTAATGTTATGTTCAATGCACACCTCTACGCGTTAGGTACATGTGAAAAGCATGCACCAACATGCAGCAATTAGCGAAAAATTCTAAAACGATCTCTCATTTCTTTTTGTTATAAGGTTAATAATTTATGTTCAAATGTATCATTCGCCGATGTTGTACGTGTGATTAATCACGCCTCATCCGCATCTGTTGAGTTACAAACTTTCTGCTTGTTTGTGGGATTTGTCGAGAACTCGATTCGAGATCCTAACTTGAGAATGTTTATTTCGTAAATAACTCATTGATATAGGTAAACGATGAGTTAGAAGGTATTGTTAGGTTGCGTGTTTGTTACGCCTCTTCGCTATCAGAAAATTTAAAGAAAAACAAACCTTTTAAAATGTGGGTTGGGTAGGTACGAAAATTCATACAACCAACCACAGCAGCTAACACGCGTTAGGTCTTGTAGGTACCCATCACCACGTCACGACGTCGTCAAAGTGTAACATTGCGGTATCGCTGCGCGGTGCATTGACATGACGTGCTTATACATGGTACGGCAACGTCGCCGCGGAAAGACACGTTGTACGTCGTCGGAAGCGTTACGTGGCGATGCGCTCGCTCAGTTAATGTTTTTAAATGTCTTAGCGATTAGTTTTGCAAAAATTGTCAGAAACTGCATGAAACGAAAAGTCGAAATGCTGAAAAATTCACCGGAATTATTCAAGGCACGACAATGTGTTACGTTGCGGCACCGAGTCGTTTATTTTTACGACACGGTATCGTTAAGGGCCTACATGCGTTTTAGTGCCGTAAAACGGTAACTTTCTAAAGCATACTCCTTAGTAACGGCTAGGTTAAAAGGTTTGAAAAAAATATATATTTATTATTGTTTCATGTACAATGTTTTTTAAACATGATTTTTTCGTATAACAAATAGTTTTGCTTTAAAAAATAATTAGCAACACGATATTTTTCACAACTTTTGAATACTCCTCCAAAGCGACTTGGATGTTTAAAAATATTTTTACACAGAAAATTGATGGCTGGAATTTCTTCATAACTGACATAGCGTAAGTAAATCAAATAAAATTTTGCAAACAAAACTGTTCAAAAGGAGTTTCAATATTGATATTTAGGCATCGAGCGGGCGCACGGCCAGTACTGTGTTTACATTGGGGCGTATATATCGCCTTAAGCCAAAGTTCCGCGCCGCTTCACCGCGCCGTTTCAGGTTGACGATTTCGTGACGTGGTGATGAGGACAAGCCCTTAGACAATAATTTCAGTTTCATTTTCGTTTAAGATACTGGGTCTTAGTATTGAAAATCTATAAATAAAGTAGAAAGTCAGATAATGAAGATATCAATATAATGGACTTGGCTCGAACAACATCAGCCGTTTTGCACAAGAGTCGTTAAGTCCCAGCAAGTTAGCAACTAATTGCCAATTACAGCATTCGATGCAACGTGGTTTAGCAGATAATATTTTTCTTGGGAGTAATGAAATGAGCAAATCGGATCTGGAATCAACGATATCAATTAATTATGGGTTTGTTCTTTGTGTAAAGCTAGATACCTACTTAAGTAGTTAGAATAGACACGTTTGTTTTTTTTTTCGCCTAATTTTAACCTGGTTTCTGGTTCTAGACCTGTGGAGGCCATGCAGGTAGCTAAATAATGATTAAAATACTCGAAGGTGGTGGCCCAGTGGTAAGGTAGGTAAGGGTCTTGAATCAGAATCAGAATCTTTATTTGTAAATATAGGTAGTACATGGTGTGTGAGTTGTTATAATATGACGTAGATTCTCTGTGTTTTGCCGTGAAGCGTACAAATATCATTAGCAAATTTTCAATGAAAAATAACAGTGAATAGGTGCTACATTAAATCATTAGATAAAAAATAGAAAAATCATTAGATAGAATAGATGCAAAAATAAATTGTCAATCAATTAAAACACAACACGACTGCCGCGCCCACGGCGCCTTGATCCGCGACTTAACGAGTTCTTTACGAGTTTAGGACTTTACTTTCGAACCTGGGCAAGCAACAGTCCCTGCTTTGTGAAAATTATTTTATCACTTTGAATATGTTAGGTCTATGGAATATGCACAGTTATGTGGGAAACCAACCCATTAAAACTCCACGGTGTCCTCTTTTGCCGCTTATGACGGGAACACTGGCACGCATTAGCACTCAATGCGAACCCGCCGCGGCTGTCCGTCAGCGGACACCCCTCCCGCCATCTACCATTTTTCGGCTGCAGGGGATAGGGAGAGCGACCAATGCTATACCGTGACTCCTCCCCCCCTGCGGCTCCACCACGTCCGCCATCAGATGGTGGCGATCCCGTCCAGGCCGCGGAAGGTAGGGAGAGCGGCGCACCGCAATACCGGCACTCCTTTCCCGCCGCATCCTCCAACCCTCAGCCGCGATATCGTATGGGTATGGATGGCCCCATACGACATCGCGGCCCGCCTCAGTTGCGATGTCACCCAGGCACCACCGCAATCTACATGTTGGCCGCTACGTCGTCGGCATATCGACAAAAGCCCTGAAGAGCGGAGTCCTCGAGTTCTTCTTTGCTTCACCGTGGGTGACCAAGACACGATTACTGAGCCCACCCGCCTCGACAGTGCGAGAAGCCGAGAACCCACCGGGGGGAAACCGACATGTCCTAGAGCTAAAGATTCGCAGCATTATGAGGTTTGCCAAACCGCACTGGGTCCGTGTCGCGTATCTGTTATAGACCATGTGATAAATATGGCATTATTCATAATGCCCAATATGAGTGGGCAATAATACGATAAAAACAATTTGTAATAATTAAATTGACCGGGCATTATGAATAATGCCCATCAATCATTGGGCCAAGTAATAAAAATATGTGCTTTTTTTATTTTAATGTTGATGCTGGTTTGAATATAGAATAGGTAAGTACGATTACTATCTAAACAAAAAAGTCGACGGAGCCCCGATGCGCGGGGCTCCTATTTCTATCTGCCGGGTCTAAATTAACCTAACATGAAGGAGATGACGGGAGCTGAGTTCGCTAGATTTACTCGCTCACTTCAGCTCTTATCATCTTCTTCGAACCTACCCTTTAAACGATATCTAATAGTTTTATGCTAACCAAAACTACATTTCCTTGCTAGGTAATTTCCATAATAGGTAAAACTAATCTTCTCACGGTTCCCGTAGTTACCAAATAATTAGCACAATAACACTCCAATTTCATGCAATTAGTACTTATTATACCTGTGTATTAGCCGCTTGGCGGGTCACAACTGGCGCAAATTGCATGCTCAGTCAGACGTTATATCATTGATGTGGGCTGCGGATGGCAACACTGAACTATGCATAGCGCGGGAACTTCGTATTTCGAAACCTGAAGTTCGTGGTTAACTTACCGCTTGGATATGTAAACTTTTGTTCAGGTATTTAGGTACATTTTTGTGTTAGAAATTCATGGTAAGTTGTGGGTTGTGGTAAAGAAATCACAACGTCGACCACATCATCGCTTACCATCAGGCGAGACAGTGGTCAAACGCGAGCCAATCGAAAAATAAAAACCAAAATAATATGATATTTATTTTGACTAGAAAACCGCGCGCGATTCAAATTAAAAAGTAAATCTACAATTGTAACGGATGGTACTAATAAAATTGTTACGATGTACTTACTTCCATAATTGTTCAAATAATAATGTTTACATTAACCTCTAAAATAATTTTTATGTTTTGTCTTATGGTTCCTTATTGTATGTAAATAAATATACGTAAGGTTCTTGTTCAGAAGTTGCGCTTACTTATTTGCTCATAGAGGGTGATAAAAAGAAGTGCCCACATCGGGAATTACACTATTTTAAGCTCGAATGACGTACTTTGAACTTCTCGCTGCGCTCAGGATTCCACTTTAGAATCCTTCGTTCCTCTCTGGATTAAAAAAATACTCTCGCCTTTAAAATTGTTGTTTGGTTCCTAGATAAACAATCTACACCACCTGCTCGAAAATGTCTAATTACATTTCATGCAATCTTAACGTAAAATAAAGCATTCCTTCAAAGCATCGACCACACAGCCAGCCAGGGGTTGTGTGGTCGCTGCTTCAAAGGGAGGTAAAGTTGTATGAAACTCCCAAGGGAGCAAAGTATTAGGAACGTCAAATTCGTGTGGAAACTCGTGGAAAACTCTAAGTAGAAAAATGCCCATATGGAATTGTAAAGAGGTTTGTTCGAAAATCGAACTGGCCACCATAAGCAAAAAAAAAAGGAAACTGTGCGATTTCAAAGAATATGAATAAAAAGACGATGTTCGGTGCTGTGATTTTCAGTGAATTTTATTGCAATATTCGTGTTGACGAAAAATGTCGAGCGATAGTTTCTTTCTACTCCAGATATTATTAATAAACCTACTACCTGAAGAATCAAAACACAAACATATAAGAAAAAGCTTATGACGATGGTCAATGGAGAAGAATAAAAGTAGGAGTCAAGACGATGTCAGAGTCCGTCCTCTTAGTTTATTTCCAATATTTAGCAGAAACTCGAAAGTCAAGCAGCCTATGGTACATTTATTCAATGCTAAGATCTACAATAAGCATCAAACACAATATTCAAATCAATACATACAGCAGCTTTTTATTGTCTCGCAGAAGGTGTAAAAAGTAGAGTATGCTCCTCTAGGATAAAGCCTGTTTTCGTCTTGGGCAGCTCAACCCCTCGCTTCACTCGGGACTCTACATAACACCCTCGCTTCGCTCGGGAGTTAACTCTAGAGGACCTCGTTACGCTTATTCAATATGCCGCCCGTGACGTAAGAAGCTGCTTTGTCCCCTTGGTCCATAATCTACTATTTGCAAATGCACAGCAAAGTAGAGAATTGGGTAGATACTAAAGGCCGAGAGCATTAAAGTTATGTTGGTAAAGTCGATTTTTTTACGTTTACGTAAATGGGAACCCAAAATGCATCGTATTCATGTCGTAGGCAACCTATTTGGACATGCAGAGTTTTAAAAGTTCCAATTGGTTTGACAGCCAGAATTGAACTTCACGCATTTAAAAACTTTCAGCGGTAAAGTTTAGTATTTTATGTGATTTTGTATATTCTTTTAAAGGTAGAAGTTGGTTAATGGTTGCGAATCTAACTCGTAAGCTACTTTGTGATACTTTTAGTTGAACATAAAGCCAATAATGCGCACTGCTTGTTCAAACTTGATCTGTTTATATGTGCTGTAAAGAAAATGTTACGGTATTACGAGTGTGTTGGTAGGTACCTATTGCTATCTATAAATAAATAATATAATTGATTGATTGATTGATGTTCTTCAGAAAGGCCAGGTGCGCAGTACTCTTAATCGACGTGTGTGTATGACTAGATGTATGAATGTGAGTGAAGGATCGTAGCAGGTGGCGTTCAATAATTTCTGCTTACCCCCATGGGAAAAAGGCGTGAGTTTATGTATGCAAGTAACAAATCTGCTTCATAGTAACATTCAAACTCATTCGTTAGGTACACAAAAATAATGGATTTGGTATAAAAAAGGGACGTATGTATCTAGCTAGACACATACAAATCTATTACTCAAGTGTGTTCAACATTAATATTATTTCTGATAGATATTGATGTTCCATTGTTTTTCTTACGTAACATTGAAACAGAGATACAAATTCCTAATTATTCCTAGATACACTGAACATTGTGAACTCCTCTCGGCAAATAAACTAATTTCTTTCTAATTTCCCTAGAAGTTCGAATTATCTTTGAAGCGTGGCCTGAAGCGCTTTGTTTAGTTACTGAGCTAGTGACCGTAACGTTTTGGATGAATTTCCTGTAACATGGCTGAAAATGTAATTCCGTCCTGTTGGTTGCCACTCGCCGGGCAGCCGGCAGCCGGTCATCCCATCCCGTCATGACGTTATGGACCGATACACTGTTATTTAATCAGTGACGGCCGTATGGTACGACCAGTACGACACTGGGTGCATTTTTCATTGCATGTACCGACCGACGCTGCAGTGCACAAATCTATATTAATATTATAAAGCTGAAGAATTTGTTTGTTTGTTCAGGAACTACTGGTTGGAATTGAAAATTCTTTTTGTGTTGGATAGCCCATTTATGGAGGAAGGTTATAGGCTATATAACATCACGCTACGACCAATAGGAGCGAAGCATAAATGAAAAATGTTGCAAAAACGGTAAGAAATATTCCTTTTTGAGAGCTTCCGTTACGTGCGCTGCGTAAGCAGTTAAAGTTACGCAACAATCATGTATTGTGTAGGTAGGGTAAATGGGTAGGTAGGTAGCCAGTTGACGGGAGCGAAGCCGCGTGGGACAGCTAGTTAATAAAATTACGTCCCCCACTTTTACGAGATTGATGAAAAAATTTGATGTTTTTGTTGTGAGTGGCTACGATATTCCGAAAAAGTATTAAAGCTGTAGATATATGTATATAGAGCTACAGTATACAAAGAAAAGATTAAATTAAAGCCGAATGTACCTACGTAGGTAGGTAAAAAAGGTACCTATTCCAATTTCGTTTGGCGTTGGATAATCTTTTCATAAAAATGATTACGGTTCAAATGGACAGGAGCTTATCTGATGGGCGAGAATACTAAAGAGGGATGCTGGTTTGACATAGACGGTCTCAGTCCCCAAGCTCGTCAGCTCTGTGGTTCGTTTGGCCTCTCAGATTATCCCTTATGTGGATAATTTGTACGCTCAGTGTTTGGCGAAGGATTGCGGTCTCTCCCGCCATTAATTAACATAACCACGACTCCTTCTAAATTTGAATATATTGACAGCCTCTGGCGGGATACCGGATTAAGGAGACCCTTATTACTCTTTCCAGGGAGTTTTGTTTAAGTCAATGCTAAGCTAAAAGGTCGAGTTGGGATACAAAATGCAAAGCAACATTTTATTATTGAAGAAGTTTTTTAATCAGAAGTGACTTTACGTTTTTAACGTTTTATATACCTACTTGTATTCTAAAAACTTTTATTTAACTTGCAATGTATGTATAAGTGTGTTCGGGTCAAATCTTGCATCTGAATTTTAAAGCAGTTATCCTCCACCGATTAAGTAATAATAGTCTATTTTAAGTTTCCCTATTTCTTTCTACACACTAAGTCTTCGTCTATCATCCAACTTTCCTGTCGCAGGTCTGCTGGAAGAAATTTCTATTGAAATAAGTATCTGTATTCCTTCTTTTCTCTTTTAAGTGTTATGTGTGTACATAAATAAGTAAATAAATAAATAAATAACATGAAATTTTGGATACACGTTTAGTTTGGATGACAATGCATAGTTAGCTAAGTGACCTCATTCTGAATCCGATATGGCGGACAGCCCAAGATGGCGGACTAGTTATTTTTTGTGCACTGCCATGATATGGGTATCAAATGAAAGGGTTTGCTTAGAAGAATACGAAAAAAGCTTGTTTTAGAAAAAAGATTTTGTAACGAATAATTTTATTTCGGACTAGTTTTGGTCTCGGATTTGATCGGTCTCTTCGTCGCTTAAATTTCGAGGCCTTACTACGTGACTAGCTCGCAGCATGTGTAAAACAACATCAGTACTTGTCGTGGAGTGCCTTCTGACGCAGTTGAGTGGATGAGAAGCTCGTTGTGATATAATGTAGGCTTTACAGAGTCGTTTGATTGGTGTAGCCCACGCCACGACACAACACGCCACATTAATGTGTCCGTAGCTTTTATCTCACCCGCAAAAAACTCAACTAAGAAAGAAAAATTGGAATACCTACTATTTATTTAAGTATTTATAATGTAAAACCTACAAGCATTAAATTGTGATCGACAGCAGCTTCTTACCTCAGCCACCAGTGGACTGCGAGGGCGACCCGCACAGGTCGGCGCACAATAACTCGCATGATTGAGTCGAGCATACGTGCTCGCTCCGTATCGTAGTACCGACCGCCTATCTCCCAGCCTTTCAGCGGAATCAATTTAATATTCATTATCTTACTAATAATATTATAAATGTGCAAGTTTGGATGGATGGATGGATGTATATTTGTTACTCCATCACTTTAAAACGGTTCTACGGATCTGGATGAAATTTGGCACAGAGCTACATTATAGTCTGGAATATCATATAGACTAGGCTTTTCATCCCGGTATAACGTTTCCTTGGGATAAGAAATCACTTTTCTCGTCGCCTAAGCCACTGGCAGAACCTAGTCGATTTATATATTGGCTGATTATAAGGTGTATCTGTCGAAACTTAGTTAGCTTCCCGTCTGATTTTCTCAGAGAATGGGACACCTACAGTCTCGTTGATCTCGTGGTCGCAAACGCTACTGCTGAGCTGGGTAGAAAAACTGTTTAAGAATTCGTATCTGGTTGAAGGCAATAGGTTTGCGCTATCTTACATTGGATTTGAACATAACAAAGTGTGGGTGTGCACTTCGTGCGCTTTCGCTTTTAGTTAAACTTAAAGGAAATAGAGGCGTCATGTTTTTTTTAGGATAACCATTTTTACGCCTAGCCTCAGAAACTTAGAACAGATGTTTCAAACACATTAGGTACAACAACTGGATCTTCCTTGAATCAAATATCTAAGAATTTAAATTTATCATCTTCCTGAACTTATCCCATGTGATTTGGGTTCGCCGTAAAATGTTTTCTTCTTCCATACCGTCCTGTCCCCCGTCACGCTATCAATGACTCCCTTTTCTTTCATATGACTCATCACACAGTCCATCCATTTTTTTTTATTATCTATAGGCTCGCGTTTGACCACTATCTCGCCTGATAGTAAGCGATGATGTGTTCTACGGTGAAGCACACTTGCCTGGTAGTAACCTATTCACTCTTGACTTAAAGACCCCAAGTTTGTAGCTATCAGGAAACAAAGAATCCGGCAGGGAATTCCACTCCTTAGTTATGCGCAAGATGAAAGTATTAGCAAAACGCTTTGTGCGTATGCGTGGGATGTCCACCATGTACTATGGCGCATGGCCGTACGTCTTGTAGTCAGATGATGGAAAGGGCTAGGCGGAATCAAATTGTGCAGTTCCGTCGCACACTCCCCGAAATGCAACCGATAAAAAACGGACAGGCTGGCCACTCGGCTTGAGATTCTGTTTATCTGAGGCTCTGGAGCCTTGACTTAACCAGTGCCTCATCGTCGATGAGCCTCTTGGCCCGTCTGTAAATCGACTCAAGTGCATCAAACTGGTATTTGGCAGATCCGTCCCAGAGGTGAAAGCAGTACTCCATGCATGACCGAACTTTTTCTTTGGCCTTCTTCTCCCTCTCCATACATCACATTTATATTCACAACTCTTTTAGTAACATGCGTTTCATCCCTCCTAATCACATAACCATACCAGGACAAACGGTCTAATTCCGATGCTTTAGTGTGGGTAGTTATAGTGGCGTAGGTTGTTAGCAACATTCATTGGTAGATCCAGACCATGACCAGTTTGAGAAGACGTTTACGGCCAGTTAGGATATATGTATGACCTAAGTACTTTTTTAGTAAGACAAGAATTTCATAAGATCGCTAATGTGGTTGCAAGAGAAAACACTTACATCTTCAAACAGGAATCAAACGCAGGTCCTCAAACACTGTGGCTGAGTAAAGAGGCTCTTTGTTACGCCAATGAGGCGACAATATTCATTGTTATTTTTATTTGCTCAGGTAAGTGCCCACTCAATCGGCTAAAGGGCTCAGGGTGGGCGAATTTATCGTCGAAAAGCCGCGAGAACAATTATGAGGTGAAAGGATGTGTAAACATCGGAAATTATTATGTAGGTTTTGCCAGATTTGATTCGCTTTTCTGTGTTTCTAGGGAAGGAAAAGACAACTATATTTAGCAAGTTTGTTATAGTAATTTGGTTACATACACTCGTGGAATCTATTTCTTTAGCCCTTTAAATATCCATATAATGTACATACGTCACTATCTTTTCGCCATGGTCATGGTGACTTCGTAGCTTTTGTATTTATTTATTGTACTTAGGTATGCTAATATTATATTTTTTGTAACTAGTAGCTGTTGTCGGGAGTAGGATTCTTACGGGTGCAATGCTGATGGTTCTTAGTAGCACCCCTGTAAGATGCCTATAGTCATAAACCGGCCAAGTGCGAGTCTTACTCTCACACGAAGGGTTCTGTACCATTATCGCAAAAACGGAAAAAAATCACGTTTGTTGTATGGGAGCCCCACTTAAATATTTATTTTATTCTGTTTTTTTTTGATGTTATAGCGGCAACAGAAATACATCATCTGTGAAAATTTCAACCTTCTGGCTATCACGGTTCATGAGATACAGCCTGGTGACAGACAGACAGACAGACGGACCGTGGAGTCTTAGTAATAGGGTACCGTTTTTACCCTTTAGGTACGGAAACCTAAAGAGGCCTTCGACTGACATACTGAAAGACTGGGCCTGATGTTATTAAGTATATTCTAAGACAACATAGATAGACAACACACAACACACACACCTATCTGACAAAACACATTTTGATCTATCGATTCTCCTGTCTGTATACTACCGACTTTCATAAAATTGTGTCGTATATCTTGTTCAAGTTCGTAGATGTATAATATATTTTGCGAATATTTGTTACCATTGGCATTTTACACACACGTCGTAAAAGTCAGATGAAAACCACAAAGTGCTCCATTTGGCTATCATTCGTTTTATACCCTTTATAAGCGAAAACGTAAAACACGCTCCGGGTTATTTATTAACTCCGTGTGAAATAGGTGATGCGGATACAGTACATAATATACGTACCTACCTAAATAAAGTTTGTAAAGATTAAAGTTTAATTAATTTTCAACGGAGATGAGTAATTGCCGGTTTAGTGCTGATGTAACCTTCGTAGATTACCAAGCAAGACTTATCTACAAATGCATATTTACATATGTATTAGGTACTTGGTAACCTAAAACATAAATTTAGTGGGTCCATGTGTGGATGGTATTGTATGGTATTGCATCTGTCCTGTATTCGGGTTTTAATAAATTGTTGTTAAAGCACGTACCCACTCAAATCGTTAAAACTTTTATGAAATAAAATACATTTAACAAAAACTCGCCTTTGAAAGTATTTTGTTACATAAACTTACCTTCTAAGCTTACATAGGTATATTTTTCCCTTTTCCAGAAAGTAGCACTCATATCCCATTCGAACGCAACCTACAAAGGAGCCCGTACAAAAGTTGCCTCGTTAAGGCTGTGCGTCTGCGAAGGGATATCACAGGCTAGGTAAAAACGGTGTCAAATAGTTGCTGTCGAGCAAAGAAAGGTAACACTCCGTCTCAATGGTCGTTACTAAATATTTCAACGGGGCGCACTGCGCACCTCCTTAAATAAACCATGTCTGCCGACCGAACTGAATTTTTAAGGCGCGCTGTTGGTCCCATACCCTTAGAGACTGCCTTCTCATGTACGACTAGTGCGACTAGCGCTAGTCAGGTATTTGGATTATTTATCTGTCGTAAATCGCGCGCTACACAATTTGGCGTGATTTTATGAATCGTATTCTTGCTTCTTTGTGGTATGGGTTAGCCTACCTATAGAAATACACCTCATGAAACTAAATCATACTATCGACTGAATACGTTTCTTCAAATTAATGAAAGGTTGTTTGTATGACATCCATAAAACATCTTAAAACCCGACTGCTTAAAAAGCGAACTAAAAAGCCGTAAACAAGATGGAAATCTTGCTGTGCAGTCGGAGGATACATATTCACGATCTGGCTGACCAAAACCAGATGTCAGTCGGGTTTTTGTATTTTTTACTTAACTTTTTTTATTTATAACTTTTTAGTTAATTATTTTTTAGAATTAGGTACATTTAAACATATAAGTGTTATATATTTTTGAAATCACCTCTTAAAACCCTTTATTTTGATACCCCACAATATGGGCTATGAAAAAAAAAATAATTTGGTACCCCACAAAATGGCGGCCAAAATCCGCCAATTTTAGGGTTCCGTACCTCGAAAGGAAAAAACGGAACCCTTATAGGAACATTTTGTTGTCCGTCTGTCTGTCTGTCAAAACTCTTTTTCTCAGGAACGTGTGGAGGTATCAAGCTGAAATATCAAATATCAGAAATATATCAAATACTCAAGTCTACTGTCCCTTAAAGCTGTGAAAAAATGAAACTTCTAAGCCAACGCAATCAAAAGATACAGCCGTTTATGCCGCAAATTTCTGCAAATTTTCGACACTCGCAAGGGAGTCAAAACCTACAGGGTACTTCCCGTGAAATCAGAATCTTGAAATTTGGTACGAAGCAACGTCTTATAGCACAGATAAAGGACAAATTTCAAAATCCGTAAATTTTTAGTTACATCATATAATAAAAATATTTTTAATAATTTTAAACTTACTACCACTTTCCTCATGAACGCGTAGAGGTATTAAATTGAAATTCATATCAAATACTCAGGTCTATATTACCATTAAGCTGAGGTTTGTAAGGAACTCTCGGTGAGCGAGTCCGACTCGCACTTGGCCGGCTTTTCTATTATACAATCTTAATGCAGCCAGTGACACTCGCAGCGTTAAGACGAATCGTTTGACGTAAGAATAATAAAAAAACGGCCAATGCGTTTGGTCTCTAGAACGCCACATAGGAACAAACATACATACATACATGGACTGATAAACAAATTACCCTCCTTCGGCAGTCGGGTAAATATAAATACGCTGTACATTCCAAAAATACCTATGCGTGTAGCCGACTTATCATTTCGAGGGCACCATAAAATGTAACTTACCGAAGTACCTAACAACCCATACATATATTTATAAATATCAAAAGCAAGTAGATTTAATATAGATAGTATCCTTGAGAATCCTTGGTGTGTCGAGCCACCGGGATTTCCTAAAAAGGTGATTTGCATTATTTTTCACCAAGTTAAAATAAAGAGTCCTATCTACGTAAAATGTAAATTTGGGGCTCTCCTGAATGTAAAGTTCACGGTTGATTTTATTTTCATGGAGCGAACGCGACTTGAATTTTAAAATCACGACGGGCCCAAATTAAATTTTATATTATTAATATATTTTTCGAGTTTAGGCGAGGATTAAAGTTTTAAGCAATACTCTGTTAGGATTTTCATATATTAACAGTTTAAATAGCATAAATTCGTCTACTATGCATGACTGTTTGAAACGGAACAAACATTTTTAAGTGCAAATGTGTTTTGGCAGAGATAAACAGGCAACTGCAGATGCTATACAAATCTTCTAGAATGAGGCGGGATGCTGGCATCCTTTCTCGAAGATTTATTTTAATTAAGTACTCTTCCAGTACATAGCTAAATTAAAATTTTCTCAGAATCCGCGCAGTGCAGGATCCAATTGCTACCAAATAAGAAAAAAATACTCCTTTTTAGGGTTCCGAAGTCAACCCTTATAGTTTCGATATGTCCGTCTGTCCGTCCGCAGCTTAGCTCAGAGACTCTTAGTACTAGAAAGCTTTAATTTGGCATGGATATACATATTAATAATTCCGACAAAGAGCTAAAATTTTTTTTTTTTCTGGTACCTCCTATATACGTCAAGTGGGGATGTTTTTTCCTCGTCTACCCCAACATGTGGGGTATCGTTAAATATTTTTTCTGTTCAGGAATCCGTTTGCGTAAAATTAAGCTTTAAATTGCAAATTTTTGTTAAAGTCAAGTGTGTGTCCCCTGCCAGCGAAATGGTTGCTCTTGGCTATGTGAAAAAATTCACGGCGAAATTAAAAGGAAAACTGTCACAGCTAAAGTCGTCACAATTTAAGAAGCCCGTTGACGTTTCTCATTTTACATGCCGCGATAACTTTCTACGTATGAAATTGTAAAATCAAATTCATAACCCTAATTAATTACTATGTTACCCATACTCTGACAACGAGTATCATTCGCAAGCATCAAGTTTAATTATTATTAAGTATTTTTATAGCTGTCAAAACGGACCTTCTATTTTTTGACAATAGTAGCTTTACAAGTTTACGAGTAATAGTCGACCAACTTATAAAATGTACCTACTTGGAATAATAAAAAATTGTACAAATGCCATTGAAAAATTACCTAAATAATGTTGTTAGCCGTGAAAAACAGATAGTAATTATATGCTTATGAACCATGTAAAAAATACAAAAATAAAATCATAACATCCTTAATAATTATGATTTCTAAATTAATAATGTTAAAGCTCAAATAACGCATTTGAGTGGGCGGAGTCGTTGACAGTACCGTACGGCGCATTCATAGACGTTATGAGCCGCTGAAACCATTATAATATTTAAGTAACAACAAAAACACCCTCTTCTTAGTCCGCATTATTATGCAACTACGGAACCCCTATTACAGCGCGTGGCTCGACACGCACATCGCCGGTTTTTTATTATCATTATTATTGATAGGCTCGCGCTTAACCACTATCTCACCTGATGGTAAGCGATGATTTGGTCAAGGATGAAACATGCTTGCCTAGAAGAAACCTATTCACTTTTGACTTAAAGACTTCCAAGTTGTAGCTCTATCAGGCAATACAAACTCCGGCTGGGAATTCCAGTCCTTTGCTGTGCGCATAATAAAAGTATTCCCTTCCCGAAACTGTGGAAAAAGTGGAATTAAAATGCCGACCACACAAAAAGTACAAAAACCCTCAAGACTTCAGTTTTTGTTCAAGTTCCAAGGAATGATTAAGTATCCCGCCTCAGAAAAATAATTTTGTCTTCAATAACATTTTTATTATTTATGAAGCGGCCAGTCTCCTTTGACTTGTTTTAATATCTTTGAATAGCCGGACTTTGAGCTCCGATCAAATTAAACTTTTTCCAGACTTATAAAGGCTACTAAATGTTTCATGGCTTTAGAATTCAGTCTTATTCAGTTGAATTTTTCAGAGAATGGACTGAGTCTCATATTGAATATTATTTTCGGCGTCTACCTTTTTGATGAATGTAAATTTTAATGCCTCTGTGAGACATATTAAACTGAGTTATTAAACTTGACGAGAGACAGACTATGATTAATAATATATTACGGAGCGTTATTAGCGGTTGGTATATATGTAACTACAAATATAATACAGATCCGGTCTGCCGTATTATTTGGAAACTTAGGATTGCAATTCACAATATACATTTCCATAAATATCCACGTGTACCTAGTCAAAACAGTTGTACTTGCGCGCTGTTGTTTAACCAGAAGTATTTTGCCAAGTACATTATCATAACATTACTAATTAACGCGCAAATATCCACTACTGAACACTCGTAATACTCGTAGGAAAATATTGCTGTAATCGAAATACTACGTTTGGCAACCGTATAGGCAACCATAATGGTTATTATTGTAAATTCTACTGCACCCTAAACAAAATTGTGGACATTATGTAGGCATACTAATAGTCAGTAACAGTATGGAGGCATTCAAACAGTCCTAATGAACTGGCATTCAAGTACGAACCACTCGATGTTCTTCCATTAACTAACGAGCAAGCAAATTAAAATTCAATTCAAAAAATGGCTGAAATAAAACGGGCATAAACACGTCTGGTCTTACGGTAAACGTTAGTTTTTCAACGTTGGCATTCCAGGTTTTCTCGACGTTCGCTTAGAGCTCGCAAATTCAGGAAAACGCTTCGTTGCATTCAACTTGTTTCGCCACCCAACTGAAGGTGCTGACTCTGGAAAAATGGTAAAGAACACAAATATACGTTTATAATATAAATGTACTCCGACGCAGACTTAGACGTTGCCGTGAATTTCTTTGCTGAAATTCGTGATATGAATATTAATAGGTACTTTCTTGGTATTTTGCTGAGAAAGTTGACATGGTCAAATCAAAAGGCTTTATTTTCATTACCTTACTAATATGAGATATTATTATAATAATTTATAAGACTTTTAAACAATGAGAACAGTTCCCAGATATTAGAATAATTTGAGCTAAATTTAAACGCTAGACCTTTTCAATGAACACCACTGCACGTATTGAACTATTTTTTAGGGATAAACCCACTTAGTTTGTAGCTTGTAATACTTATTTTAATTGTTTTGTTATCCATTTTGTTTAAAATGACTAAAAATCACGCGCACAAACAAACACAAGCCGCATCATCGCTTACATCAGGTGAGATAGTGGTCAAGCGTGAGCCTAAAACAAAAATAAAAAAAGGATAGTGAAATACTGAGTACCTAATTTAATTACGCAGATAAGTTTTATAGCTTGTAGGAAGCCAAACTTTTGTAGTTGTCTGACGAAGTTAATATCTTCCGTTTGTAGGTTTTAGTTTTACTATTCAGTATAATTAAGATATTTTTCAGTTTCATAATTATGTAGGTATACAACTCAATGACGAATTCGATTATTTTTATTCGTTTTCGTAAGTCATGTGGAGGCTTCATGCTGTGGAAACAGTACCTAGAATAGAATATAATATACTTTATTTACACCAAAAAAAGAGTTCGAAGAAGAAGAACAAGTAGAGGAGAGAAAACGAGAAGACCGAAAGAATAAGAACGAGAGAAGTGGAACTATTGCCAATATGGTACAATTAATCTGCCTTTTCTTCCTCTAACTTTAACTATGTTAGGGTATGCTAAAATGTTACAGCTTCCCACTACACTATTCCCAAACCACTGCAACTCCTGAAAAACTATTAATTTATAACATAGATATAGTGCTTGTTCACGAACAATATCAAAACGCGCGTTTAAGTCACAAAGTAGTACAGTTGGATGGAAAAGCACGAACCGGAATTTACTTGGCGCATTCTTCTAACTTCACAATAACGTCTTTGCGTAACCTTATGACACCCCATTGTGCCGTTGCGAAGGTTTCATCGTCTTCTTTTAAAGTTTACGTTGTGAGCTGCTACTATCAATATTCAGACCCTTTGCTCCTCATATACATAACCTCTGTCACGTCTTGCAGTCGCTCGCGGGCTGCAAAGTTATCGTTGGCGCTGATGTTAATGCGTCTTCGACTCTATGGTATGGCAAAGTTTGGTCTACAGATTATGAACGACGCTGCGCTGTTGAAGATGTCATTGCTGAAATGAATCTGACTATTAATAATACCCCTGACGCACCACCAACTTTTATCAGCCAAATGGGCGAATCTTGTATTGACGTCATATTTTCTAGTGCAGACGTACGCTTGGATAGGTGGCGTGATTGAAGTGATCATCGCTTAATCGTGTACGAATTTGTTCCGGTTTTTATTCTGGGTACGTCACATGTCATTGGTAACTTGAATTGGGAATTCTTTAGTTCGTTTCTTGCAAGTCACGCCAAAGACTTCACTCGTGATGGGCTGTCAGCTGAAGAAACTGCTGAAATTATCTTAGATACCTTCACTTACTGCGCTGAAATTGCCATTGGTGGTGGATCTATGACGTATATTGACACGTAGATGTGATTGGTGGTGTGACTACCTAACTGAACAGCGTGAAAGCTGTCGCCGAGCGCGTAAACATCTTAACAAGCTTAATAAACGTAAGGTCACCGGTGACCCTCTTTCCATTGCGTTAAATATATTTAGAGTTACCAGGTCCCGCTACAGAGCATCGGTGGATAAATCTAAGGGTTATTTATTCCGTAAAATAGTAGGAAAATTACATAAATAAGGTCCGTGGTCTCCTTTATATCATGCATTTAAAGCCAATCGATAAATCGCGTTTGTTCAGAACATTAAAGTAAATAATAAACACACCACCGGTATTGAGGAAACAACTGAAGTTTTGCTGAATATTCTTATATATGATGACTTACTTGCTAACGACTACCATCAACAGATCAGGGCAGCTGTACCAACTGAATCACCAGCGTCAGACCTTCCATCCACTGACGAATTTATTAACTTTGTCAAGAGGTTACCACTGAACAAGTCATCAGGTGAAGATAGAGTCTGTCAAGCGAGTCGTGTCCACAACCCTTTTACTGATTTCTTATAATGGCAATACTATGATCTGTCAAACAGATTGTCACAAATTCTGTTATAACCTCGTAATAATCCGGTTTTTGTTGAGTTTTTTAATGTTATAATGCCGAAACCTATTAAAAGTAGTGTCAGGAGCTTGTTGTTTACAATTATTAATAAATATAATCATGTACAGAGTGAATCTGACGACGTGTTATCGCAAAAACGACGACTTTTGGATGAAATCGTTTCAACATCAGGTAGGTTGGCAACAACATATTGATACTTTCAGCACAATAAACTTATCTGACTTTTTTTATTTTACTGTGATGTGATCACGATTTCCATTTTGGTTTAGATCCAGACGTCGTGTTCATGACCGTGAAACTTACTGAGGCATCTGTATGTGAAAACTACTATAAAGATTGTTGTCAGTGTTGACACATGAAAGATTTTTGAATTTGCCGCCTTTTTCATGGGACTAGACTCGCTTGACAGACTCTATCTAATTGGATGATTATAGAAGCGTATAAAACAACCGGTGAAGCTATTTTAACCGTTTACAACCGTTATATTGCGGAGGGCGTATTTCCTCGTATATGGCGACGCGGTTTTATACGAATCATCCCGAAAAATGGCGACAAACCCCCGGACGACAAAAAGTCGTACCGGCTCATAAAATTACTTCCATCTTTGGGAAAACTCCTGGAGCGCCTTATCGTTCCACGTTTGCTACCGGACGGACCAAAATTTCATAACAATCAATTCGGTTTCATTATGGGAAAATCTACCGTAGACGCGACCCTTACTGTTAGGCAAATAGTTAATACATTTGAATAAACTACGTAATTGAGATTTTTCTAGACATTTCCGGGGCTTTTGATAACGCATGGTGGCCAATGCTATTACTTAAAATGAAAACTCGAGGCTGCTATAGAAATATATACAATTTAGTTTACTTTTTTGTTTTTAAATGATTTCGCGAAACTCAAACTCGGCCATCGCTCCATGTCGAAGTCTCTCACCATGGGATGTCCTCAGGGTTCGGTTATTGGTCCGCCTTAATGAAATTTTGGCTTTGATGATTTCCTCGTGATTCCGCTTCCAAGCGGCTGTTCATTAACCGGTTACGCGGACGACGGTCTTCTGCTCATTCAATCAAATACTGGAGCTGGACTCGTAAAAATGAGCTAGAATCGAGGTCTGTCAGTGGGGCGATCGAAACCGCCTGACCTTTGCTCCGCACAAAACTTATTAACTCTTTTTGAAAGGTAACCTTAAATAGTGTCCTACTTTTAAATTTAGTAACGTTCCGGTAAAAAGGAAGCAGTCCGTGTGCTATTTTGTTCTAGTGTTAGAGAAGAATTTTGCATTTATAGTTTATATTAAAATAGTCGGTGAAAAAGCAAACAGGAACTTCTATGCCTAAACGAGAATATTTAAATCTACATGGGGTCTGTGTTTTTAAACTTTAAAGACTATTTATGGAGCTAATTAATTTATATTTTTAATATGGCGCAGACATACACATTATGAGTTCTGCATAGTTATAATAGCCAGACTCTAGTGAATTGTGATCCGTCCGCGGAACAACCTTGGTAAGCATTGCTTAACCTTGAAGATCAACCCGTGCGGCTGTAATTACTTAGGTACAAGCTCCAATTTAGGTACCGACGGATATTAAGAGTAATAAAAGAATTTCCACGACCTCAAAGGCAGTAAGTTGAAAGAAGCTCCATTTCAGTAAGCACTTGAAAGAAGAGGATCTCAAGTGCCAATATATCTGTGTGGCGCGAGTGTGGACCTTAACAAATACACCCTCTGAGACTACTTTAACACATTTTGATCATTTATTTAGGTATAAGTTGAATAAATACCTATAGGTAAGCATTTATCAGTAACTTTTAGTCAATGTTTTTATTTTAGTATCCAAACTGACTCAAAATTACAAAAAAATTACGTTAAGTTCGTATGTAAAATGTAGTTTAGTCTCTGAAAGTATTGATTTTAAAATTAAAATTCGATCAGTAGAATGCTATCGTATCGCTGAATGTTCATAATCAACATAGTGTTTCCTCTACTAGGGTTACCATGCGTCCGGATTTATCCTGACATGTCCGAAAATTTGTCCGGACTTTGGCCTTCTAATTTGTCCGGATTTTTCGCGTGGATGGCACAATTCTGTGCTTTTCATGCAACGGCAATCTTCTAAGAATATTTTCTGGTTTCATAACTTCACAGACCGAGGTGGCAAAAAAAAAATCGTGATTTTATTCTAGTCAGGTTTCAATTTTATACTCTTTTCTAAAATTCTTCAAAAATCTTTAACAACCCCTAAATCGTCTTTTAGGAGCTGTTTTGAAAAACTAATAATGAAAACCTGTACTATTTACTTAGATTAGTATTTATGCCAAGTTTCAAATATTTAAAATGTCCACCCTTTCCAAAAACCACATAAATTCTTTTTTATCAACCAAAAGCGTTTATTTTTAATTTCACATGTCACACTTAAAAGCGTAGAAATTTCACACAATCTTTTTACCCTCTTAGGGTTAGAATTTTCAAAAAACCTTTCTTAGTGCGCACTTACGTCAATTGAGGAACTTCCCTGCCAAATTTCATCTTAATACGTCAAGCGGTTTTCGATATTTCGTAATGAATGAGTGAGTGACCTTTCGCTTTTTTACATATAGATAGATAGATGGGTATACGCTATATTTTTTGTGAGATAAACTGTGGGAGCGAAGCCGCGGGAAAAGCAAGTTAAATAGAAGTATTTATTTTATTTTATTCATGTACTTGTTTTGTTTGTAAATAAGTTTGCCACAGTTAGTAACTAACAGACTATTTATACTACATTAACCTCTTTTCAGTAAGGGGTTTATTGGCATATGGCCTGAATCCAGAGAGCCATACATGAATCATACGTTGTTGGTCTAACTTTTAATAGAGTTTAATTTAAAATGATATCCTAACCCTCAGTTGCCCTGCTCAAAATTATCGCAGAATTAATGTGACAAATTGTCAAGCACGCGTCATCGCCTGTGATTGGTTGAATGAATTTTAAACAGCCAATCACAACAGATAACGCGTGCTTGACAATTTGTCACATTAATTCTGCGATAATTTTGAGCTGGGAAACTGAGGGTAAATCTTCACTTTTTATGAGAGTACATTTGGAGTAAGCAACTTAGTTTTGGTAATTTAGAAAGAGAGTATTAGGTTGCTAATCTCCTAATTAGTAAGGTACAGAAAATATATTCAGTAATTTACCTCGTTTTTCAGGCTGAAAAGTGGAGTAGGTTTTAATTGTAGGTTATGTGTAAGTATTCTATTTATTTGTAATTATAATAATAATGTGGTAACTTTAGAGAAATTCCTTTAAGTATAATTACCTTGTCTACTTCTTAATCTATACTAATAATAATATTATAAAGCTGAAGAGTTTGTTTGTTTGTTTGAACGCGCTAATCTCAGGAACTACTGGTTGGAATTGATAAATTCTTTTTGTGTTGGATAGTTCATTTATCGAGGAAGGTTATAGGCTATGTAACATCACGCTACGACCAATAGGAGCGGAGCATGAAAAATGTTGCAAAAACGGGAAAAATATTCCTTTTTGAGAGCTTCCGTTGCGTGCGCTGTAAGTTACGCAACAATCAAGTATTTAGGATAGGTAGAGTAGGGTAGGTAGAGTAGATGGGTAGGTAGGTAGCCAGTTGACGGAAGCGAAGCCGCGTGGGACAGCTAGTTAATAATATAAATATAATATATGATAAACAGGTTTTTTGTGGCATTTCTTATCTTTGAAAGTACTAACGATTACGAAAATACACTATTGGCAAGTAGCCGGCTACTTTTTATCCCGGCCAAATTCATTTCCGGATTTTTGCGGGCAATACAAGGGCATAGAAGCGAAGTCGCGGGATGAATGTAGGCGTACAGCTACACAAACAAGCATGTGTTTTATTTTTATTCATGACAATATCTATATTCATGATAGAGACTTATTTCATCATCTTTTCATCCGAAAGACGTCCACTGCTGGACATAGGCCTCCCCCAAGCGTCGCCAAACAGATTGGACTTATTTAACTAAGTAGATTTCTGGCAAGAAATGAATCAGCCGGGGGTAGTCTCACAGGATTTGAACATAGGGCAAATGATAATAAATCATGAAGGGAAATAATGAGAACCGCCCTTGGTGCGTGGTTGCCTCAAGTTCATTTAAATGTTGTTAATAAAACCGAAACAATTCAATGTATTAAAATATAGATTTATACAGCGTCAACTTTCAAAATACCTTTTAGGTAAGCCTTTCTAATTTGTTAATTATTGAGGTCTCATCCTCTGAAAGCTTGTACGGATTATCTGTTTAGTGTTTTTGCCGAAATTTCATTGAATGTGTTACACAGTGATTTAATAACGTCTAAGTTAAATAATTTATTTCATTAAGGTGAATCAAAAATTACCAATAAAAAAAAAAAAAAATATGCTTCGATCGATTCAAGTCGCGTGATTAGCTTTTGAGTAGGAGCACAGTTTCAGTTCAAAACTACTGGGACAATAGGGAGGATGATAAAAAAAAAATTGTTTAGTCCGTCAGGTAGAGGATAAAAAAATATTGGAGGAGTATTTTTCCTTTTCTCGCGTAAACGAACAATATCGACGATACAGTGCGTAGAAATTTTACTCAAAAGTGACGTCACAATCCCCCACTGAGCCCCAGTCCTAAACTTTGATTTGCTTTATATTTTAAATTTTAATATAAAGCAAAAAATACGTGTCAAATATTTTTTTTGACAATCCAACTGTCGGGCTAAATAGAGATTTTATTGTTTTACCCAGGATCTATCACTATTCCAAAAGATGGTGGAGAAGGTAACTGGTAGGTATAGTAGGCAGCGGATTTCTACCGTTGTACTTTTAGCAGTAAGGACGATTTTCTTAGTACAAGTGTTAGTACTGATGATACCATTAACCAAAAATTTACAAATATAATTTCTCACAACTTTTATTGAATGGATTGGTAACTCCTTAAGCCCCTTACTCCGCATGTGTGCCGTAAGACGATTATTTTCTAAAGCATACTCCGTAGCTAGTACAAAGGTTTGAAAAAAAAATATTGATTCATGTAAATTATTTGTAAAACATGAATTTTTCGTGAGACTAATACTTTAGCTATAAAATAATAATTATAAACAAGATATATCTTCGCTTCTGCATACTGTTCCAAAACGACTTGGATGTTTAAAATTATTTTTACACAGAAAAATTGATGGCTTGAATTTATTCCTAACCTACATAGAATATGAAAAAAAAAAAATGCAAACAAAACTGTCCAAAAGGAGGTCCAATATTGACATTCTGGCACCAAGCAGGCGCACGGCCAGTATCGCGTTAACATTGGGTAATTTATACGCCTTAATAGCACGATGATGTTCAATTTGATTTCCCTAATCAACGCAATCATTCAAGCTAGATTTCACAAACTTGTTGTTGATGTTAATTGGTTTTTATTGTAATTTCTTATCACACAAATGCGTCACAAGTGTATTGTGTTCGCGAGAACACGAGACGCTGAACGAATTTCAGCTGCATCGAGAAGTGTTCAATTAATCTTAGTTTTATATTGACTGTGCAATGACGCGGTTTTATTTAGTCCCTTTTATTTTGAGTCTGTTGGTCTCAGAAAATTTTGGACGTGATCTTGGTTATAGTTTAGAAGAACCAGCTGCTCTTCGAGTACCTCGTGAGTGCCTTTTATTAAGTTAGTTGGTTCTTAGATAAAAACTAAAGTGACGTACTGCGCTAATAACCGTTACATTGAGATAATGTAAAGATACTGAAGATAAAGGATGTTAAAGTATGTATCCATATTGTATATTATATATGTAAAAGAAATTGTCTCAATCGTGTGGCCATCTTTCCAATGATAAAGCTACTGTTATCCCTATTTTTATTTGGTCGTTACGATATTACTTTTATACGACGTGAAAAACTTCACAAGGCCACTTAGGAATTATTTTCTTTTATAAAGTTTCAACATAAAGTAACGTAGAATTACACATACAGAGTTTACGACTGAAGGTTTTATCAGAAATCTGAACCGAAGCCGAAGTTTCTCTCTGACGCTAAATAAACGTGGACTCCGATCGATTTTTCAAAAGTAACGGGACTTTTGGCATAGTTATAGATTGTACTCACCCGCCCCTAGTCCATTTTTCATTTATTTCTGCCCGGATTCATGTTCTGTATAACGGTATTCGGTTTCGGACGAAACTTTGGCTATATTTTAACCAAAGCTGTTCGGCCGAGAGCGCCATTTTTAGCAGAAGATGGCCCAAGGGTACGCTTAGTAATTTGCACGGTGTAACATAAAAAAATCTAAGCAGCATATAAAATACATTTGTGTTTGTTCACCGATTTCTCCGTAAATTGTACCGAAAACGATTCTTAAGTTCAAAATGATTCTTTCGTTTGAAAGAGTATGTTTCCAAATTGATCCCATTCAAATTGGTGAAATTCTGATGAAGAACTTCGGAGATATACAACAGAACTCTTCAATAAATGATGGTTAATCTCTCGGGCGGGATTGCTGCAATCGCATGTCTGTTTATTATTTTTACTATTTCATAACATAACATCATGCCAGTGCGCTCTAAAGGGATACGCAGATGTGTACAGTTCCCCTTGGTACACTCTCATTTCACCGGTTATGTTCAAGTTCCATGATATTCGGGTAATCTATTCTGGCATTGTAGGTACCTTACTAAAGTCAAAGTCAAATATATTTATTCAATTAGCCAATAAGCGGCACTTTTGAACTTCAAACAAATAAAAATAAAAATTAAAATTGTAACCGCCGATCTATTTTAAATATCAAAGATGTGTCATCAGCAAATAACACCATCTTCGGTTGATTTTGTAGTAATTGGGGTAAATCTTTAATATAAACTGAAAAAGGAATGGACCCAATATCGAGCCTTGAAGAACACCCATTGTCATTTTAGAACCTAGTGAGTTTACGCCGTTTAGCGGAACTTTAACTTTTCGGGCTTTTAAATATGGTTTATGTTAGACATACAGCCCTTGAGTTACTTAAATATGATTTAAGTAACTCAAGGGCCGTATTTAATCGTAATTCCATAGTGCTCGAGCTTCAATAATAGTGTCTCATGGTTAACGCAATCGAACGCATTCGAGAGGTTGCAAAAGATTCCAATGGCGTCTTGTGCTTCCTCACAGGCGTTAAAGATGTTCTTTATTAGGGTGACACCGGCGTCAGCTGTGCAACGCCCTTTGGTAAAACCGAACTAATGATCGTAAAAGATGGAATGTTTGTTAAAATGACGCAACAATTGGTTGAGCATTAACTTTTCGAAGACCTTACTGAGAACCGGCAGAATTGACACTGGCCTATAATTATTGGCTTCTTTGCTATCCCCGGATTTAAACAATGGAACTACTTTACTGTGTTTCATGAGGTCCAGAAAAACTCCTTGATCGTCACTGGTGTTAAATATGAAAGCTAAATAGGGTGCAATAGTTTCAATGATTGGTTTACACACTTTTACTGATAGTCCCCAAAGATCTTCTGAAGATTTTATTTAAAGATCTTTAAAAGCTTTAAAAAAAGAATTTGCCTATTAGATACTTACAACTAAAAAGTAAAAAATAAAAATAAAAAATTGCAAAAAGATTACTACCGACTTCCAAATAAAAACACTACAAAGTAAAAAATAATTTTCATTATGGAAGTCGGGTGTCCACAACGAAAAAAATTGGTAACTACCAAAGATACCGACTTCCAAAAAGAAAGTAATTTTTTACGTAGTGGTGTTTTTATTTGAAAGTTGGTAGTATTTTTTTTGTAAAAAGGTTTCTTTAGTTTTTATATTAATATAAAAGCTTAATTTTATACGCGTATATTATGATTTAAATATATGAAATGTGCAGATACTACGACGTATGTAAATGAAAGTTTAGAAGAGAACAACTAAATACTAACCCATTAAATGTTGTGTTATTACTATTTATTGCCACCTACAATCCTATCTTTTCTCGGTCTAACTCTAATAGTTCTTTCTATTTGGAAACAGTCTTTATCGAAAGAGTTCAGCATCCGCATTGCGTAACTAAACTCCATTTGTAATAACATTAAAAAAATTTACAACCCATTTTACAGACCGTTTAACCGATTTTGAGTTCTATCCCGTAAATATAAGGATGGCATAAAAACAAAAACCTGTTACCAAAACCAACTGTTTAATACAGCTGCCATTTGTCATATCATCAACGCAATAGAAGTCAAAATCAACACAATAGTTGAACGGGCTGTAAAATGGGATTATTTAAATATCTAATGTTATCTCAAATTGTGTTTAGTTTGACAGTACGAAGCACGAGCGCTCCCTTTCATTTCGACAACTCGCCATTATTAAGAGCGTAACAACGCTCTCGAGTAGATGGATTTTGAACATAATATTAAGAAAAGAATGCAAGCAAAGCATCCGTGCGCCATTCTTTGAACTCACGCAATTAGGGTGCAATCAATATTTAACTTGTATATTTAATGCTTAGTTCGTCATAAAATCGATCTTTCCTCGATACAAACAGGCACTAACCGTCGAAGTACTAAAGTGCTAGGCTAGGAGCTGGGTACAAAAGCGACCCATTTGCGTGGTTGACACAGTTTGCAGTTAAAACGCGTCGTATCTGACGCTCGGTACTATGTAGGTAGGTACTAGCCTACTATGGTAGGCACAATACGTCTGTTATGGAAAACTGTTAAGACAGACGAGGTTCGGTATTATACATATTCTTAGGCAACCCACGGTAGAATAATACGATAAAAACGTAACAGATCTTGGGAAAAGCTAATTATAATATTTTTAATATCCAGTTATAAGGAACTACAGAATAAGGACAGATTTTTTTATTCTGAAACTAATTACATTGCTGACTATAAGCTTATAAAGTTTTCCTTTTCCATCGACAAGGTTCACAATAATCCTTATTACTACATTTGTTGCAATAATTGGATATCTCTGAAAACGAATTCGAGCTGAAGTGATGCAATTAGCTGGAATATCGAACAAAGGTAAAGTATATTCTAGATTAGCGCTCAGGGTTTCTTTACCCGTCAAATAAAACTTTTCGTATCGCAGGCAGAGACGAAATTATTGAAATTGTACCATATCTTTATGGAATTTTGATACATGTACTACTTGCATCGTTTTTTATCATAGTAGGTAGATGAAATACGAGTAACTATCACGGGTCTAAAATATTTCCACATTGAAATCATTCTTTGGAAATGGTTTCCTACACTTACGTAAACCCTGCATTCACGTAAAAAGTAGACAGGTTTATTGGACCATCGCTTGCTAGCAGTGGCCAGCGCTGAGAACAGGCGAAGGCAGTTTACATATTTTTTTTAATTTCTTCACCGACAATCGCTAAAAAGTGCTGGTAAGCTCGTATGTGTCAGCGACGGATAGTCCAAGTCAACTTGAAAACATGACGATAGATCGATTCAGAAAATTATAGACACTACAGCTCAAATTTAGTTGTAAAAATAAACTATTTTATTTTTTTATTATATCAAGATCAGTTTGTTCTGTTTTTAATAAGACTAACATCACAACCCTATCTGTTGAACGTGTTTTCTGGGCGCGTACACAAAGTATTAACGTTGATAATTATGAAACGCTAATTTGTTTATCCACAGAGCGGAATCGCATTAAGGCATTGCGAACACCAAAGGGAATAGTAATTCTTTTATATTCTCGTTAGCGTGTTCACGTTAATTCTTTGTTTTTGATTGTTCTTTTGTAAGGACGTAATGATATTAAGCTATGAATGTCCCTCGACGTGTTATAGACCTCTTCTCATACCGAGAAGGATATCGTTGGTTGCCTACGTGTTAGCCAGTCGTGCGAGGCTTTATTTTTATAAAATACTAGCTTCTGATAGCGGTTTCGCCCGCGTGAAAGTCGAAAATTATCAAGTGGGTACATATTCCCGGGATAAAACGTTTACTATACTATGTTATTCCTGATTATAATGTATATCTGTGCAAAATTTCATCCTGATCAGTTTAGCCGTTCTAGCGTTTTTGAGTAACAAACATACATCCATCCATCCAAATTTTCGCATTTATAATATAAGTAAGATGTTATAATGCCGGCTGTGTAGTAAAATATAAACATTGTGTTGAATTTTAAAACCAAGTTTTCGATAAAACCTTCGGTGTAGCTTTAACCAAAGACCCGCACTCAATTACAAAATAAAAGGATCGTATTTAAGCTAACTAGCAACCATGCATGTTTACTTTTCATTTCTAAGATTAAAACGTTTTTTACAGCTCGCAAAGGTGCTTCAGGATGTCATAAAGCACACAAGAACCGACTGTCAGGCAAGAGTTTGCACGGAAAACCGCCAGGTTTGTAGAACCTCGGGAGCACCTGCCTCACATGAGATTGAAGTTGCCCTGAAAGTCCTTCGAACGACGGCAAATCAAAGTAGGTCGCACAGATGAACAAGAAACCAAACCCATTGTGAGTATGGTGTTCCCGACTAATGTTATGTTACTTCTGTCTTTTGCGGATGCTCATTTAAAAACTCTTTCGTTTACTGTTGTGTGTAACTTTTGAACCTTTAAACCGCTTTCCTGTAAAGTTGTTTTGTTGCGCTTGTATCCGTATAAGTAGGAAGCGACGGCTTTGCAATAAAATGATTCAAAGCTCAAATTTAAAAACAATAAATACTCACAGAATAGAAAATGCTTACCAACGCAATGAAGCCACTCACAGTTATTTTAGTTCTGGGACTAAAACACATCCCCGTTAAATCGCATTGATACGTAAATGAATCGAGTCCGCTTGAGATAATATTGGCGACATCGGTCCGATCCGATTGGTTAGCGGACCGACGAGCCAGCTAAACGAATTTAGTTCTAATTAGCATTCAGTCGATGTCGTCGGAAATGTTTGAAAAAATCTAACCGGTATCGTGCTCCTCTATTTGAATCCGAAACTCCTTTACTGTATAAAAAGGGAAAATTCTTTGAAAATCAATCTGCCGTTGAATTTCATCTGATTCGCCATTGTTACATTTTTGGTCAAGAAAGGTGAGTACAAAGCGGAAAGGTTTGGAAATTCGATTCAGTTATTGCCAAACCCGGATTACAACAAAAATTGTCCCGAAAGAAACATTAACCAACTAATTTTGTCTTGCTACAAAATAATAAAAATCTGCTACGCCGTAGCAACAGTTTGCTACGTCGTAGCAGATTTTTTTAACATTGGTTTGAAAAGGAGTCGAGTGAATAACTATGTTTTGTTTTAATTTCAGCTTCGATCATCTCTAAATGTGGATCTGGCGGTTTGTGTATAACTGCCGGCGGGTGTCCTTATAAACGGGTCTTGGACGATGACCCTAACTGTATGATGGAGCACAATAACTATGTGTGTTGTAAGGTGGACCGGAAAAGAATGCCGATAAACGTTTTTGATTAATTAACGAATTATACTAAATTAAATACTTCAGACTTTTTTTAACGATAAATAAAATAACTTCAGTTTTCCTTGACACATATTGATGTCGTATCTCTGTCACGTCAAGCGAGATCAATATCCATTGAATATAATATGAAGATATTCAGGTGCCTCCAACAAAGCGTAGTTTAGAACGCTTCCATAGTTCGTGTCTATCAGACCGTATGAATAAGACAATATGCGCGGCTCCGTTTAAGTGGGAATCGAGGTATCTGCTCCTTTGGGACTGCTCCAAGTGCTACCTGTCTGCCAACTTTACGATATACATAGGGAATATGTTTTTGTATACTACGGCAACCTTCGGCATGTATACTGGTTTTGTTTTACATATCTAAATTGAAAGTCTAGGTTCATAGACACGCAAGATTTCATAAATAACACAAGTCAAACGGTATGATGTATATTTTCGCTATTTGTATTTTAGTTTTCTTTTGTTTTTTTAGGATTCCGATCCTCAAAAGGAAAAAAAACTTTTACAAAAAATACTACCGAAATCCAAATAAAAAAACTACTAAGTGAAAAATAACTATATTTTTGGAAGTCGGTGTCTTCATAGATACCAATTTATTGCGTTATGGACACCGACTGCCAAAAATAAAATTATTTTTCACATTGTTGTTTTTTTTATTTAGAAGTCGGTAGTATTTTTTTGTAATAAGTTTTTTGATTTTTCACTTTTTAGTTGTACCTGCCTAATAGGCAAGTTGTTTAGTAAGGTACCTATAATACCAGAATAGATTACCCGAACATCATGAAACATGAACATAACCGGTGAAATGAAAGATCTGCGTACCCCTTAAGAGCGTACTGGCATGATGTTATGTTATGAAATGGTATATACAATAAACAAACATGCGATTGCAGCAATCCCGAGAGATTTGCCGTTATTTATTGAAGAGTTCTGTTGTATATCTTTGAAGTTCTTCATCAGATTTTCACCATTTTAAAATGGAACCAATTTCGGAACAAACACTTCCAAACAAAAAAAATATATTTCAAATTCGGTCCACAATTGACGGAGATATCAGTGAACATACAAAAAAAAACATAGATAATGTCGAACATAGAACCTGCTCCTTTTTGGGAAGTCGGTTAAAAAGAAGGAAACTTTACAGAATAACATGAAATTTGGCAAGAAGCAAAGTCTGTCACAAGTAAAGGAATAAATCCGAAATCCGTAAATTTGTGATCCACACACAAAATGCATTTATATAATTAGTTTCAGTGGTAAACGGACCTCAACCGATGTCCATGTATGGCGTTTTCCAATGGCAGAGTTAATTTTGTCCCAGTTTATCTTTTTGTTAGAGCAACGTTCGGTGTTTTCATGGTTTATGAATTTGAGCCCGGATTTTTCGTTTTTATGGTACTAGCTTCCGCCAGCGAAAGCGACAGTTGGACTCTGTCCCACGGGAATCGTAAATTTGCCGGGAAAAAAGTATCCTATATAATCTATCTCTGTGCCAAATTTCATCCATATCCGTCCAGCCTTTTGAGCGTGAAGAAGTAACAAACTTACAAACACACACACATACCCAAACACACTCACAAACTTTCACCTTTACAATATAAGTGTGAAGTGTGATCAATATTATAAGTAGGAAGTAGGTACGGTGCGTCATACCTGGCAAATAAACTCTCTTTCTTCATTCGTTCCTTTTCCTCGTAAATATTTATGTAAAAATATTTTCTAAGTAAAATACATAGTTTGCTCTTACACAAGCTTGTTCCGCGGCTGAGCGTCGGCGTCGGTAAATGTTGAACTCGATGCTTAACGACATAATCTGACGTCGCACTGTTATCCAAACCTGACTAATGAAGTTTAGTTAGGCTGGCTCGTGCGATCCAATCTCCCACCAGGCCTAGGTCTCTATGTCATAAAGAATTCTACTAGATGTGTTAGTTCTAGAAGGGGATTTGTGGTAACAGACGATAGAAAAATATCATTTTTTAGATGAGGCTATTCGTAAGAGTAAGTTTAAAATTGATTTTTGATGAAATTCTGATGCAATCTGGTTCGACAGGGTTTTTTTTCTGGGATATGTTTTTAACTTTCCCTTATATCTCACGTAGCCTTCAATAGCCACAATTTATCTGCTCGTTTAGAGACAAGTCCAGGTATAAGGCACGCGTCTCTGGAGGCACGTAGAACAAAGTACAATCAGCTCCGATTGTTTGTGTGGTTTGTGAAGGCCAAATGAAACGAAATCTAGAAACTACCGAACGTATCCCTAACGTACTGAACATATATTCTGACAAATTTTCTTAACAGACAACAAAAAACGATTGGATAATTTCTTTGAGCAAACACTTTCACGGATGAAATTAAATTCGTTCCGCTACTTCAAAACATTTTACGGTTTAAATTCATTTTGTAAAGTTATAATACAAAAGTCACCATGCTCGTGAGACTGGGAGACTTCCCACTAGAGGTACACGCCCCACTAAAAAAGGTGAGAGTCAAACACCTTCCTGCGCCATGGCTATCTCCAGCAATAAAAAACCAGATGGCTAAGCGAGACAAGGCCAAGCGTTTATACAGGAAGCAGCCGACTGAGGAAAACTGGGGCCTTTATAAAGGGATGCGAAATCGCTGCAGTCGTTTGTGTAGGAATGCGAAAAGGCGCCACATTCACAGCTCAATTGACAACTTCAACCCAACACAAGTATGGCAGTTTTTATAGACTCTCGGTATTGGCAAAGCCTCTAGCAAGAGTTCTTCTGATAAGATGGACCTAAATGCACTTAATGCTCACTTTTCTATGTCCCCAATTACTCTAGATGACCATGTTAAATCTTCCACTCTCAACGATCTCTTTAATCTTCCATTGCCTGCAAATACTTCTTTCTCTTTCCACCCAATTACTGAACTAGACATTAGGAAATATATTCAATCCATCTCCACTAAGGCGGTAGGTGATGATGGCCTTCAATTACAAATGTTCCTACCTATTTTGGGTGAAATAGTTCCTGTCGTAACTCATATTGTTAATTTTTCTCTTTTCAATAACTCCTTTCCTACAGCTTGGAAGAGGGCTCACGTCCTACCGCTTCCCAAAGTTCCAAATCCTTCCTCACCATCCCAATTCCGTCCAATATCCATCCTCCCAATCCTCTCCAAAGTCCTCGAGAGTATTGTTCAGAAGCAACTATCTTGTTATTTATCCTCTAATGGCCTGCTGAGTCCTTACCAATCTGGTTTCAGACCTGGCCATAGCACCGTTACGACTCTAGTCAAAATATCCGATGACATACGACTGGCTATGGACAATAAATGTCTAACTATATTGGTTCTACTGGACTTCAGCAGTGCTTTTAACTCGGTAGACTTTGACATTCTCTTAGGAATCCTTTCCTCCCTTAATGTCTCTGCCCCGGTAATTGAGTGGTTCAAATCTTATCTCCGGGGTCGCTCGCAGTCTGTTCGATCTGATGAGGATTCCTCTGAATGGTGTGACTTGACTGCGGGTGTTCCTCAAGGTGGTGTCCTCTCTCCTCTTCTCTTCTCAATTTTTATAAATGCTATCACTAAGGTCCTAACTTCTAACTTTCATCTCTATGCAGACGACTTGCAGTTATATCGCCATTTTAAAGTGGGTGAACTCGCCGAGTCTGTGGCTGCCATCAATGATGACCTTGAGAATATCAACAAGTGGACTCAGTCCTTTGGACTGCTGCTGAACCCAACTAAATCTCAAGCGCTCATTATTGGTGGCAGATACATGCTCAATCTATTAGATCCCCAGTCTCTTCCGCCAGTAATGTATAACTCAGTGCCCATATATTACTCCAAAAGCGCGAAAAACTTAGGCGTCCATATAGATACTAACCTCTCTTGGGAGGTTCATATTGCAGATGTGAGTAAGAAGGTCTTCTACTCTTTTCAGTCTCTTAAACGTCTCCAAAAATTCTTACCATTTCACACTAAGGTCACTCTTGCTCAATCTCTTCTTCTACCGCTCATAGACTATGCGGATGTCTGTTTTCTGGATGCAACGGAGGTACTCCTAAACAAACTAGAGCGATTGCAGAATTTGTGCATCCGCTTTATTTTCGGCCTCCGCAAGTACGACCATGTGTCGGAATTTCGGACCAGATTGAAGTGGCTGCCGATTCGGCGTCGACGAGATACCCATATCCTATCCCTTCTCTATACTATCCTGCACAATCCTAATTCTCCTCAATACCTTCGCGAACGGTTTGAGTACCTCGTCCCGAGGGGCAAACCTTGTCGCACCGCCACTTCGCTTCTCCTTCGTACTCCGCGTCACACTTCCAGCCGTTATGATGGCTCCTTCTCTGTAACTGCAGTGCACCTCTGGAATTCTCTCCCACACTCCCTACGCGATAGCCCTTCTCTCGATGTCTTCAAGAGGAAAATTAAAGAGCATTTCCTTTTAACGCAATGTTAATATATATATATTATGTACTTATGTATATATTTATGATTTATTTTTATGATTATAATTATGTTATTTTAAAATTGTACACTGGATCCTACCCTCTTTTGTCATCATTCTCTGTCACTCTCTAGGGTTTGCTGTAAGAGAACTCAACACTGAGTTAAGCTCGCCTTTGTACATGTACTTTATTATCACATTGTATTGAATATTGTTTTTTTGGTGTACAATAAAGAATTAATATGAAAAAACGATTGGATAATTTCTTTGAGCAAACACTTTCACGGATGAAATTAAATTCGTTCCGCTACTTCAAAACATTTTACGGTTTAAATTCATTTTGTAAAGTTATAATACAAAAGTCACCATGCTCGTGAAAGATGAAAAATTGTATTGTGTCTCCAGCTGGGACGGTGTCGTTTCTAGTTAGGAAGAGTGTTGGGTCTAATTCAGCTCGCTCGGATATTGCAATTTCCATCCAGCTCACGCCCACTGCGTCTCCCTTCCATTTCGTTTCATATTGAGCTGCAGTAACAACACTTGACGTTTATGAATCTAATTTCGCTGGTATACCACAATCTGATTACCTGATAATGTAGATTTCCAGGCAGAACGCGGCGGAATCACACTGTAAGGTTACAATACTCGCTGTTTCCTAAAAGTTATTAGTGAGAGTTCACATACGTACTCGTAAGATGAAACTGTTTGCTCTAGTAGTTCAAATATCGCCGGTATTTGTTTAGGTTTCGTACAACGTAGGTTCCATACAATAGGTATGGATGATTCATTGCCCCACAAAAGATTTTCCTCGACAACAGACCACCGCCGACCCTTTTAATGAAAAAAAATTAGACGCTTTGTAATATTTTTAATTTTATTCACAATCCGTGTATTGTTCTGAGGCTCGGGTCGGCCGGAGGGCACACCGCTGTTATAATATTCAGCCTCCATACCACAATGTTTTATTTAGCCATCTCTGCGGCTTCAATATTCATCACTGTACTCCGGGCCCTCTTAGCTCCTGAATAAAATACTCCAGGCATCTCCACGTCTACATTTAGGCTTACGGTTCATTTTTAATATGGCGCGGAATGGTTATATCTACTCATAAGTACCGTAAGAATATACATCTTTTATTATTATTATTATATACTATAATGTACACCACAAAAACATACAGGACTTACATTAAAAAAACAAGTGTACAATGGGCGGTCTTATAGCACTAGGCAATCTCTTACAGACAACCTTATTCAACCTTTTATTCTAAAATAAAACTATTTGTTTTCAAATAAAGGGGACTGGTACAATAAACTGCTAAATAGAATTTTAAGTAAACGCTACATATAATAAAAAGATTTACAGCCCCGTGAATTACGTTAACCCGAAAAGTAGTGCGACATTTTAAAATATATATTCAGCAAATAGCGGCCATTAAGAGACAGTAAGCACAAAACTTATGAGAACAAGAGTCGGCGAGCAAAATGGATATTTGTTGAGTCCAAGAGCCACTGAGCGTTCGCGGAGGACGGCTGAGCGTCGCCGCGTCGAGCGCACGACGTGACCGCACTTTTTAAGTCATGCCTCTTTTACATCTCCATCCTTTTAATAATAAATGTGTCTGAGTTAAAACGACTTATTTCTTTAAAACCTTTTCCTTGAAACTTGATAGGCACGCAGTGAAATGAATTCAATTAGGATGATGACCCTTTTCAAACGTTTTTTACTTCTGTTTTATAATTCGTTCAATACAATTATAATTATTTTATTTTGTCATTTGAGCTACGAATTCATCTTGTTTGGTTCGATCCTTGGAAATAACAAGTATAGTTAACCTACATATTTGTAAACGCGGAGGCGAAATCTGGCGCGGCAAAGTTTAAGAAGATATTTCCGGAGTAACACAGTTTCGAAAAGCTCTGTGACCTGTTACATTTATTTCATATTCCGCACGACTCCCTTCTGATTACATTACGTTCGCGGTAAATCACTTGAGGTGGTGTCTGCTACTGACGTAGGTTACCTCACGAGACGTCGGGAATGAATCTCAACTTGTTCACAATTCCTTCAGGAGTTCGCTAAAC
Organism: Orthosia gracilis; assembly: GCA_947562075.1. Classification (NCBI taxonomy): domain Eukaryota; kingdom Metazoa; phylum Arthropoda; class Insecta; order Lepidoptera; family Noctuidae; genus Orthosia; species Orthosia gracilis. The sequence continues at coordinate 32,204,100 of OX387267.1, read as the reverse complement.
GCTATTGGTATCAAAGTGTCAGCTCACCCGAGCAGCCGCAAGCCCCTTAGCACTGGAGAAGTTAGCGTCGGCCCGACTTGTACCGCTGTCTCCATCGCTAGTTGATTACTATTCCACTTCGGCGCCGCCTGCACGTTCCGTCACTTAATTTGATAAGATATTTCACAGTGAGCGCACAGTGTACAGCGTTTAGCATTTTCGGTTGTTTGTTTCGCTTCGCTCGTGTGCTGAGGTTTTACCGCAAACATTGGCTGACGTAGTGAAGATGCGGCTACATGATTTGACACCAACCCGTAGTTACCAAGATGAGATGAACTTTATAGTTCTTAATATAAGGTTTATGCTAAGAGTTTGCAACTACAAATCTCTTTGGAAGATATTGGAATGGTAGGGTTTCTAGCGTGGTTTAGCGAACTTTTCAAAGCAACAAATAACTCTATGTTCAAACGTAAAGTAGGTACAAAAAATGCCACTGAACGTGGCGAGAAATATAGGTATGTAATCCTACAATAGTGTACCTACAATACATACCCGTTAGGCTTAGGCATTCGTCACAAAGAAAAAGAATGGTCAAAGGTGAAAGGAATTTGGAATAAGCGGCACCTACAGGCACAGATCAAAGAGCATGATCACAAAGAGATCGAAGGACGCAAGGCTTTGGCGGGTGCCTTTCAATCGAAGCCTTCTGAAGAGCGTAGAATTGCCCTGATCGACGCTTCTCGGATACCAATCAATGTGTAGAGATTCTGTCGCAGATAACATTGGTTAAATCGGTTTTTTTTTGTGTCAAAGGGCGTTTGATGTGAGAACACTAATTAGTTACATTGATTTTATAGGATTTTATATCTCTCAGTATTTTTTTCAGTCTTACAAATACAGAGATTTAATGTAACAGCGATAATGATTATTTTAACATCAAATGGAAATACCTACGACACAATTTCCGTCCGTAAATGCTCATTGATGAACACATTCGGTTGACAAATGGATTGTTCATCGTTGTTTGTTAATAATATCGCACAAATGATTTAGAAATCTCTATATCGTTCAAGGGATGATTTATCTCTTCTGTAACGGTCCTAGCTTAGAAATAAGGTCATTTTGGTCAACATTTAATTACTTGGTTGGAAAACAATGTCGTCAGTGGGTGATACAGCAGCTTTTGTTAGGTCATCACGGGCGGTAGAAGTTTGGTAACGGTCGGACAGGATGACATCAATCAAATTTTGACATTCGATTTTTTCCGTCCGCTCCCTGCCTGCGGGATGATGTAGGGATAACTTTTTGAAGTATTGTCACTTTTATTATACGAACGCCGAGCTTATGTTCTGACAGGCCTCACTGCCTCAGGATAAAATTGAGGGAACGTTATGTAAGTATTGGAAAAGTATTCAAAAGATGTTATTGTTAAGTCTGATCTATTCGAGCTCAATTTTGTTTATAAATTCGTGGTTGTTTTTGGTCTCGGTTTAGGTTTGTCTTTTATCTCTCAGAATAATTAGATTACAAAAAGTAATTAGACAGAGACTTTCTCTAAAGTGAGACGTTTAGATAAAAGTTCTCTAAAGGGCAAATTTCGCTTTCTTCTCACCAAAAAAGAAGTTACTCTTGAATCTTTGCTATTTACAAGATCAAGGGTCTAGTAATTAGCAATGGGAGCACCTAATTCAGTATTTAATAAAATGATACCAGAGGTAATCAACAAACGGGCGGGCCGTAATCCGGGCGTCCTGGGCGCGCCGTAAATCACGGCGCGACGCAATTTATCGCTTTGGCCCCACATTCACACACGCGCACGCATCGCTTTTTATTGCGTCATAGATACCAGTATTCACGCATACTGAATATAATTTACCATTCCTGAAGCGACAACCTTCAAGACACCCCGCGATACATCCGCGATTTCCCTTAAATATTGGCTCTTTTCCATTTCAGATTTTCTCGATGATTTTTGTAAGGATGTAACAACAAATTGAATAACAAAATAAATAAGAAATTCAAACATTTCAGATCATTTCGGAAACCGACAGATAATACATAAATTACAGCCAAAAAATTTAATATAAATATACATTTCATCCGTTTCGGTGTTGACATAAAAAAATATTAAAAGAAAAAATATAATAGCATTTCGTAATGTATATTTTTTATGACAAACGACCTGTTATCTAAGGATAAAAGCGTTGTAAATATTTGTAAATGGAACGAAATTCTTTAATCTCTGGCATTGTTGGGGAATAAATACCGGTTTCGAAAAGGACTTTGTTACGAAATAAATAAAGTTTATTAGGTATAAATACGTTTTAATTTATAAAAACAAAGTTAAGCTTATTTAAGTAACCATAGCGCGGCGCTTTTTTGATGGTCGCCACTGTTAATTCTGGCTTTCAGGAGTTGCAGTGGTTTGGGAATAGTGCGGTGGGATTGTAACCGTAGCAACTAACATCCATGGACAAAGATTAAACTCCGCTATTAAGGTCTGAAAACTGATAGATTGTGTTAAATAAAATACTCGTAACTAACAACTTTGAGGAATTCTCGAGGATCGCTGTTACAACATTTTTATTCCAGAAATACTTACCATTGTTTCAGAGTTACTTATTTTTCGAGCAATTTAGGACTACCTATACCTGCATCTACTATTATTCATATATAAAAAATCTATAAATGAATAATGGATTTGACCAGTAGGGTTATAATTTGCATCTCAATAAAATACCGGAAATCGCCATTTCACTGGACCAGCTATGACCAGTTCCCCACCATTTGTGTTCCCACGTTGTCGTCGTGGTGGGGCTTGCGTGTCTCAGTGATCTTGAGGGCTTTGCCGGTAGAGCTACTCATGCCGGAAGGCCTCAAGTGAGAGACCAGACCAAGAGGAACACACACGGCGGAGTCCAGTCGGACCGCCCGGAGGGTGCGCTGTCCAGGAGCGCTGGCACCAACAGCTGTTGGCGCCTTCTGGACAGCGATTTCGGAGAGTGGGTTCGCCTCGGGTACGTGTCTGCTTATCAGATACGACCACGATGGCGAACGTGTATTGGGGACCCCACCCCATTGCCAAAAAGGTAAAAAAACAATGGACGCGCATCTCCAAAAAACATTACCCCAGGAGGGTACCGCCTGCCCCGCAGGCGGAGAATCCCTCACCAAGCAGAGCTTGGTCTGCCCCTCGTATTCTGGGGGGGGCAAAGAGCGCGCCAGGTCCGCAAAGGACCTGTTACCGTCCTTCGTGGACGCAAAGAGCCAGGGTGGCTCACTAGCCGGCAGCGCGGAGCGGAGCGGAGTCCCTGGGACCAGTTCCCAGCACGTCCGCGACGCCGGTGGAGGCTGGCCGTAGTTTCGGCCTCAGAGAGGTGAGTGAGGACGCGGAGTCGGACTCTGATGCCGCGTCCTCACACTACTCTCACGTTATGGAGGCGGAAGAACCCACCTCCAATAACAAAAGGAAGGCGGAGTTTTTGCGCTCCGTCTCTGACGACGAGGCGGTGCCTGCCCGGAAGGTCTCGACCTCGGGGCGGGGTACCGGCCGAAAGACAGGCAAAGGGAGACGGCTCCCCGCTGAGAGCGCCAGCGAGGGACGCCAGGCTAGAGCCATAGTGCCGGCGATCCCTAGCCAGCTGCCGGAAGGAATGGAGGAGGCCATGGCCAAATTTAAAGAGGTCGTGGCAGCCGCCATCATAAGCGTGGCCAATAAACGGGAGAGGGTGGCCAAGAAGCGCTCCATCGAGTTGGCCAATGCCACGATTGAGGGGGCTCTGGGGTTCGTGTTTGAGCCCTACGAGCAGACCCTCAAAGGGAGGATTGGCCGGCTCGAGGCCTTGGCCGGTCTACAGGACTCCCGTCCTGAACCGGATCCGGTACTGGAAGGGCGTAGCACACAGGAGCAGGGCCGTTCCCTGCCCTTGCCTCAGGCGGAAAGCGAGGTTCTAACCTTGCTGCGGAAAGAGTTGGCTGCTGCCAGGGAGCAGCAGCAGCAACAGCAGCAACGGTTTCAGGAGCATATCCAGAGCCAGCTTTCCGTCCTGGAGAGCATAGTCCTGCGCCCTCCTCTCGCGGCCTCCGGCCAGAAGAGGGCGGTGTCATATGCCGCTGCCGCCGCGGCCACGGCTGCTGCGCCCAGGGCAGGCCCGTCGGGGCAAAGCGGGCGCGGGGCCGCGGCGCCGGAGGCTGCGAGGCCGGCCCCGGTTACCGAGCAGCGGCAGCGGCAGGGGAAGCCTGCCCCTCCCCCGAAGGGCAGGGTAGCGGCTGCCACCAAACCGGTGGGGCGTACTGCCGCAGCGGCGACTGGGTCGCGCCTGCCGCCGCCTCCTCCTCCGCCCGAAGACTCCTCGGCTGGCGCCGAGTGGACGATCGCCGGCGCCAAGCAAAAGGCGAGCAAGGCGGCTAGGGCAGCCAAGAAGCGAAAGCGGCGACAGGAGCGGAAGAAGCGCGCCATGGCCGCCAGACTTCGCGCCCCAACTTCCGCAGCTGTAGTGATCACACTACAGCCAGCTGCGGAAAAGAGGGGCGTGAACTATGACATGGTCATGGCCAAGGCGAAACAGGCGGTGGTGGGCCACCTTGACGAATACGGAGCCTCCGGGGGCTTCCGTATGAGGCGCACCGCAACCGGAGCCCGGATCCTGGAAGTCCCAGGTGCGGACAGCGGACAGGCCGCTGACGCCTTGGCCGAAAGGATCAGGGCGTCTCTGGACGTCGAGGAGGCCCGAGTGTCCAGACCCACCAAGAGCGTAGACATGCGCATCATGGGTCTGGACGACTCCGTCAGGGTGAAGGAAGTGGTGGCCGCCATCGTCAGGGCGGGAGGGTGCACGACCGATCAGGTCAGGGCGGGCACCATCCGCGCTGACAACACGGGCATGCGAGCCGTTACGGTGAGCTGCCCCGTGTCGGCGGCCAAAGCCATCACGGCCGAGGGCCGAAGGCTCTTGGTGGGCTGGGTTTCAGCCCAGGTCAAGATGCTGGAACCCAGACCTCTGCGGTGCTACCGCTGTCACGTGGGGCACCACGTGGGGGCCTATTGCGCCGCAGAGGTAGACCGCAGTGACCACTGCCACCGGTGCGGAAAGCCCGGTCACAAGGCCGTCGAATGCCGTGCATTGCCGCACTGCTACGCATGTGCGGCGGCCGGCAAGCCGGCCGACCACCGGGCTGGGGGCAGGTCCTGCGACCCTCCCACCAAGGCCAAGGGCAAGGTCAGGAGGCCCATCCACCCTGACGTCCTCACCACCGCAGCCGCTACCCTGGCTAGCGCTGCTATCGCCGCCGCTCCCGCCGCCGCTCCCGCCGCCGCTCCCGCCGCCGCGGCAGGACCCCCACAAAGGGCTCAGGAGGAGACGGTAATGGAATGCCAATAAAGACACCATTACGTCTCCTCCAGGCGAACATCAACCACTGCGCCGCCGCTCAGGATCTGTTGCTCCAGAGTATGGCGCAGTGGTCGATCAATATCGCCGTTGTCGCCGAGCCGTACTTTGTCCAACCCCGTGGAGACTGGATTCAGGACTTGGACGGCTCGGTGACGTTAATTTCGTCGGCCGCCGCCGGTACCCCGCCCCCCGAGTCCGTCACGAGGGGGCGAGGTTGCGTGGCAGCACGGTTCGGGGACATCGCTGTGGTAGGCGTCTACCTGTCCCCGAACAGATCTCTCGACGAACTCCACGTCTCCCTGATGGAGCTAAATCCCGTCGTCGCTGGGTTCGGTTCCCTCCCTGTGGTCGTTTGCGGGGACTTCAACGCCTGGAACACGGCTTGGGGTTCTCGGTACACGAACCGACGGGGTCGGATGGTGGAGGACTGGGCCTTGGAGCTAGGCCTGGCCGTCCTGAACCGGGGCTCTGTCCCCACGTTGGTGCGGATGCGGGGTACATCAGTGGTGGACATCTCGTTCGCCAGCCCCGCTCTGTCGCCGCGTGTCGTCGGCTGGCGCGTTATGGAGGAGGTGGAGACGTACTCTGACCACCGGTACATCCGGTTTGACGTCTCCGCCGAAACCTCGGCCGCGCCGGTCCGACAGAGCCCTTGTGGTCCGCGGTGGGCGCTTAAGCAGATGGACCGGGAGCTCCTCCTGGAAGCCGCGACGGTACAGGCCTGGGTGCAAGCACCGGACAGGCCTGTCGACATCGACGTCGAGGCGGAGTGGTTCCAGGAGGCCATGTCGCAAATTTGCGACGCGGCAATGCCCCGAGTCCATCAAGGTCGTGCTAAGCGCCACGTGTACTGGTGGTCGCCGGAGATCGGCGCACTGCGCAACGCGTGCAATCACGCGCGCCGCCGGTACGACAGACACTGCAGGCGCCGCATCCGCCCGCCGGATGCGGAGGCCAGAGAGGCGGAGCTGTATGAGGGATACAGAGAGGCAAAACGCACCCTCCGAACGGAGATAAAGCGGGCCAAACTCGAGGCCCGCAACGTGTGGCTGGGGTCTCTGAACGCGGATCCGTGGGGGCGCCCGTACAAATTGGTACGGGACAAGCTTCGCCCCTGGGCTCCGCCGCTGACTCGGAGTCTCCGGCCCCAACTCGTGGAGGGTGTGGTAACCACTCTGTTCCCTGCGCGAGGGGAACACTCCCCCCCGCCCATGGCTCCGCCTCCGCTAGCGGTGTCTGACGCGGACCACAACAGCGACGACGACGACAATACTCCAGAGGTGACCGAGGTAGAGGTGAGAGTGGCGGTGCGAAGGCTGAGTGCCAAGAACACCGCCCCAGGACCCGACGGCTTGCCAGGGAAAGCCTGGGTCCTGGCCATGGAGGCTCTCGGGCCTCGACTAAGAGGGCTCTTCAGCGCATGTATGGAGAGGGGCCAGTTCCCACTTCGCTGGAAGATGGGGAAACTGGTCCTCATAGCGAAGCCAGGGCGCCCTGCGGACTCTCCGTCCGCGTACCGGCCCCTTGTGCTGCTCGACGAGGTGGGCAAGATCTTTGAAAGAGTCATTGCAAACCGCCTCGTCGCGCGTCTATCACGGGTGGGGCCGGACTTGTCGGACGGACAGTTTGGCTTCCGCAGGGCGCGCTCTACGGTGGACGCCATCATGCGCGTGCGAGCCCTCACGACAGGGGATGCGGTGTCCCGGGGTGGGAGCGTCGTGGCGGTGTCCTTGGACATCGCCAACGCCTTCAACTCCCTACCCTGGAGTACGATCCGGAGGGCACTCCGGTACCACCGGGTGCCCGAATATTTCTGTCGAGTGGTCGAGGCCTACCTGTCGGACAGGTACATTGTCTACCCCGGTCACCAGGGAGACTGGAAACGTCGAGAGATGTCGTGCGGTGTTCCGCAGGGGTCGGTTCTGGGGCCACCCTTGTGGAACATCGGCTACGACTACGTGCTGCGCGGCGACCTCCCTGGCGGGGTCAGCGTGGTCTGCTACGCAGACGACACGCTGGTTCTGGCGCAGGGAGAGTCGCACCAGGCGGCGGTCGCTCTAGCGACACGCGGGGTTGCGATAGTCGTTGGTAGGATCCAGGAGTTGGGACTCGAGGTGGCGCTGCACAAATCCGAGGCCATGTTCTTTCATGGCCCTCGGAATGCGCCGCCACCAGACTCCCAGCTTACGGTAGGAGGAGTTCGCATCGGCGTCGGGTTGACGATGAAGTATCTGGGACTCGTTCTCGACAGCCGATGGAATTTCGGAGAACATTTCCGACGTTTGGCTCCCAAACTCAACCGGGCTGGGGCTGCTCTCAAACGGCTCCTGCCCAACCTTGGGGGTCCAGACGCCTCCTGCCGGAGGCTCTACGCGGGGATCGTTCGGTCCATGGCCCTCTACGGGGCGCCGGTGTGGGCGCCGTCGCTGCAAAAGCGACCGGCGACCATACTGAACGGCTGCCAGAGGGTCATGGCAATACGGATGGTGCGGGGTTACCGCACGATCTCCCGCGAAGCGGCGAGCCTTCTGGCTGGCCTACCACCGTGGGATCTGGAGGCAACAGTCCTTGCACACATGCACGACATGCGCGTGGAGATGCAACGCCGGGGTGAAAGTCCGCTGCCGCGACAGGTCGAGGTATGGCGGACAGAGCTCCGGCGGGATCTCACGGTGAAATGGCGTCAGCGACTATCGCAACCCAGTGCTGGGCACGCCACCATAATGGCGGTAAGTCCCCTCTTTGAGGCGTGGCTGGAAAGACCTCACGGCGTCCTTACCTTCCGCATGACGCAGGTCCTCACCGGACATGGCAAGTTCGGGAGGTTCCTGCATCGGATCCAAGCGGAAGAGACGCCCGGGTGCCGCCACTGTGCGGAACGCCCGGAGGACACGGTGGAGCACACAGTCGAGGTGTGCCCTGCTTGGGCGGAGCACCGCCGTGCCCTCGTGGGGGCGATCGGCGGCGGAGACCTCTCGCGCCGGGCCTTGGTTCAGGCCATGGTCCGTAGCGAGGAGGAGTGGCAGGCGGTCGCCTCCTTCTGCGAAGCAGTAATGCTAGCAAAGGAGGAGGCCGACCGCATCAGGCAACGGCGCCCTCGCCGCCGCCGCCGGGATACCAATCCCGATATCCAGCCACCGTAGACGCGGGCTCGTGGACAGTGAGTCATGGGTAGCTCGCTGTCCGATCGTCCGGTAACTACCCGGACCGAGCCAAGGCGTCGACGGCGCGCACTGTTCCCGCGCGCCTCAAGGAGTTGTCAGCAAAGAGAGGGGCCCAGCTGGGTCGAAGCCTACCGGGGTTCGGGGTTATCCGAAAGGAAGCTAGAGCCCCGGTATGAAGGCTAGAAGGAACGGCGCGGGGTTTTTAGTCAGTACAAGTCTGACACTATCTCCCGCTCCACCCAAGAGCGGGATTTGTCATAAGATGATTTTCCCCGTCGACAAAAAAAAAAAAAAAAAAAAGCTATGACCAGTTATCGCGTATTTTATATTTCTGCAAACTACCGCATGCCATATCCCTGAGGTACGCAGTATGCATAAACAAACATTCAAACCTGGATTTACGAGCACAGACACCTCAGGGAGCTGTCCTGCCTCAGCATCCGGCTTGCGAACTACGGAAGCCAACATGTACAGAAACTGGATGAGCCACGCTCCCGACGTCCGAACTGGAACAGTATGAAAAATAAACCTATCAAAAAAGTTGACGGTGAATAAAGGGGAGAGCGGGCCACTCTGAACAAATTTCTCGTATACCGTCCGCTATATTTTTTAAGGGAAAGTTAACGCGGCGGCGTAATTCCAAGAGAACTACAATACCTACGTTTGTGAGAAGAAACTTTTGAAATTGTAATTAGCGCGCTCTCGTTACTGTGTTTTCTCTATTTTGAGTATTGTCCTGGGTTTTGAAGAGGAAATACGGCAACAAAAAACGCTTGTTTCAAAGGAGAAAACATCCATTTTACAATAGATTTGTTTCCGCTGGGAGCTGTACTGTTAAATAGAACAATGAGTTCTATAGTGGGCAGTGAGAAGCTTATTTATTTGTTAAGTTTTAATATTGCTTCACTGTTAACCGCAGTAGAAATATATCTGCGTGAGTGCTTCAGTTGAGATCGTTTATGTGGGAATATATTGCCGCCCCTTGATATAAAATCGAAGATACTTGGTGTCCGTAATAATTCTTTTACTGCGATTTTATGGGTTGGTTAGGTAATAATTTATGCTCCAGACCCTTCTGTGGTCGCAGTTCAGTGTGGGAGACGCAGATAAACATTCAGCGTGACACCTGCGCAACACCTGCGAACTTATCCTATAAGCTATCATTTATTTTTGCATTATCTTTAATCAGTTGTATAGCATACATAACATTTCCAAATGCAAAAATGAAATACACATACATTCATCTTAAAAGTAGTTCACTTTAACAGCAAGCACGTTATCAAATTGCAGGCAAAATTAAACTCATCAAGCACCACAGGGGTAAACACGCGAGCGGGTAGAGTCAGCCAGTCAAACTCGGCCAGCATCTACACAAGTAACAGGTAACTTTATATGGGAACTTCGTGTTGGTAGCGCGTTGTTCTAGTTTTTGTGCTAACGGTACGTATATGTGTGTTGACTCTGCATAATAAATGTGGAAACGCTAAGTTCGCTGTACAACGTTGAAAATAGAATTGAATTCGTGTATACCGTAATTTATTTTCAGTGCTGGCGACTAAACTTGGAACACAGCTCTTCAAGACAGGAAATAGAGGGTGTATATATGTCATGTACCAAGTGATTAATCAGTGCACTATGTATAATGCCCAGGCATTATGAATCTATTCTAGTCAAATCGGGCAATGTAATGAATACTGATTAAAATTTTCTATATTTATCACATTGTCTGGTCATTATGAATATTGTCACGCAACGGTTGGGTAATTCGATAATTATGGACAATGAATTAGTCCAAGAGCGAGCGAAGCGAGCTTACGGCGGCCCGACACGGACAGGTTAAGTTCGAAGGAGATGACGGGAAATGACATGAGCGAGCAAAGCGAGCGAACTCGGGTCCCGTCATCTCCTTAATTTTAGGTTACATTAGACCCTGCAGACAGAAATAGGAGCCCCGTCGATTTTGTTGATTAAATAGTAATCGCACTTACCTATTCTTTATTAAAACCAATGTAAAAAAACACACACAAAATTTTATTACTCGGCTCAATAAGTGATGGGCATTATTTAGAAAGCCCAGTTAATTTAATTATATCAATAGAATTTTTTCATGTTGCGTACTCATATTGGGAATTCATCAAATTGATTGGGCATTATAAATAATGCCGTATTATACACTACGTCCATAACATATTTAATAGGTATTATACAACCTATTCTATAAAAATCTACACATTTGGATTACTAGTTGTGAAATTAATAAAAGCTTGCAAGAGCGCGTCTATGTACGTCTAAGTAGGGTATGTTATATGCTATAGCAGTAATATCGGATATCATATAAAAATCTTATGAAACATTTTTCAAATATAACTTCCATTTTTTTGCAGTGACTGGCATGGCACATCTAAAAAGCTATAAAGCTAAAACGGCATGTATTCGAACAACGCGAGTTTGAACAAGCTCAACCGAGTCGGCTTCATCCGGAATTTTGTAATTGCCCACACAGGCGGAACAAAAAATTGGGCCAGCACAAATGCACGGAACGGGTGCCACGAAAAATATTATATGTATAGTCTACATCATTCTATACGACCCTCGTTACGAAAATATATAGTTTTCTTCCTTTCTCCATATTAAGAATATTAAAATAAGCAAACAAGATGAACACGGGGGAGCTTGCGAATATTCATGAGCAGAATGTGGGACGTTAAGAATGTTCCGTATGGTGCCGGACGTTAAGAATTTCACCATCCCATGTCTTCCCGTGGGTGTCGTAAGAGGCGACTAAGGGACAAACCAGAGAATGGGCAGCAGCGTTCTCTGTGCTTCTGTAACAACCATACTGCGATCGCCAACCCGCCTGCCAAGCGTGGCGATTATGGCAAAACCCCCCCAATGAAAAGCACAATTAAAAAATGGCCCCTAGTACCCGGCAGCCTGCCTACCCTCGACTACGGTAGCGGTCGAGGTTACGGCATGGCAAGGGGTGCAAAGAATCTCCGGACGAGATCCGGCTACCCCAACAATCACCGACGACTGGACCTGGCAACGTACAACACGCGCACACTTCGGACCGACGAGAAGATCACCGAACTCGAAGAGGAATTGAGCAGGTTGCGATGGAGTATTATAGGGTTATCTGAAGTCCGAAGAGAGGGGGAGGACTCGATAATCCTCAAATCCGGTAACCTGCTCTATTTCCGAGAGGGTGACCGGCAGTCCCAGGGTGGTGTCGGGTTTATCGTCCACAAGTCCCTTGTGAACAACGTGGTGAAGATCGAGAGTGTGTCGACCAGGGTGGCGTACCTTATACTCAGAATATCCTCAAGATATTCCCTGAAGGTCATACAGGTCTACGCCCCAACCTCGGCACACCCCGACGACGAGGTAGAGACCATGTATGAGGATATCTCTAGAGCCATGCATGGTTTCAAAACTCACTTCACCGTTGTCATGGGGGACTTCAACGCGAAACTGGGCAAACGAGACGAGGATGAGCTCCAAGTGGGGCAATTTGGAGTTGGACGTCGGAACCACCGGGGTCACCTACTGGCCTGTTTTATGGAGAAGGAGGGCCTCTATATGATGAACTCCTTCTTCAAAAAGCGTGAACACAGGAAGTGGACCTGGCAGAGCCCCGATGGTGCAACAAAAAATGAGATTGACTTCATCATGTCAACCAGGAAGCAAATGTTCAATGATGTCTCTGTGATCAATTCGGTAAAAACCGGGAGCGATCACCGCATGGTAAGAGGCACATTGAACATTAATATTAAGCTTGAAAGGTCTCGACTGATGAAGTCCACGCTCCGTCCAGCACAGATCCAGGTCCAAAACCCCGAGAGCTTTCAGCTCGAACTCCAGAATCGTTTCGAGTGCCTAGATAGCTCAGTGGACGAATATAGCGACGGGTTCGTGGAAGCTGTCCATACGGTCGGGTCTAAGTTTTTCAAGACCCGTCGTACAGATAGAAACAAAAAGATCTCTGATCCTACCCTCAAGCTTATGAAGGAGAGGCGTGAGATGATCCTGCAGTCTTCAGATGAGGCGTGCAAATACCGGCAGCTCAATAGACAGATCTCTAAATCTTTGAAAAGAGACCTCCGCCGCTTTAATACCGAGCGTATTAAAGACGCGATTGAGCGAAATAAAGGCTCCAAGGTTTTTTCAAGGGATCTGGCTATTGGGCAGAGCCAGCTCACGAAACTGAAGACCGACGATGGCAGGACCGTATCCGCCAAACCGGAGCTTCTGAGGGAGATCGAGACATTCTATGGGCAGTTGTACACATCAGTCAGCAAGCCCGTTGCGAGTCTAGCAAACGACCCAAGAGCTAGATTGACCCGTCACTATACCGAAGATATCCCGGATGTCAGCCTGTACGAGATTAGGATGGCTCTGAAACAGCTTAAAAACAACAAGGCGCCGGGTGATGACGGAATCACGGCTGAACTCCTGAAGGCGGGTGGAAAACCGGTCCTTAAGGCCCTTCAGAAGCTGTTTGATTCCGTCATACTCGAGGGCAAAACGCCACAGGCATGGTGCAGGGGTGTGGTGGTACTTTTCTTCAAGAAGGGCGACAATGCCCGGCTGAAGAACTATAGACCCATCTCACTTCTTAGCCATGTCTACAAGTTGTTTTCAAGAGTCATCACGAATCGTCTCGCGCGCAGGTTTGATGATTTCCAGCCTCCCGAACAAGCCGGATTCCGAAAAGGCTTTAGCACCGTAGACCACATACATACGCTGCGGCAGGTTATACAGAAGACCGAAGAGTATAACCTGCCTCTCTGTTTAGCGTTTGTGGACTACGAGAAAGCCTTCGATTCGATCGAGACTTGGGCTGTACTGCAGTCTCTCCAACGGTGCCAGATCGACTACCGGTACATTGAGGTGTTGAAGTGTTTGTACAAAAACGCCACCATGTCAGTCCGTCTTCAGGATCAGACCTCGAAACCAATCCTTCTCCAGCGTGGCGTGAGACAGGGAGACGTCATTTCTCCGAAACTGTTCACTGCTGCGCTGGAGGATGTATTCAAGGTTCTGGACTGGAGGGGCCTAGGCATCAACGTTAATGGCGAGTACATCACTCACCTTCGGTTTGCCGACGACATAGTGGTCATGGCTGAGACCATGGAAAGCCTCAGTAAAATGCTCGATGACCTCAGTAAAGCTTCCGAAAGAGTGGGTCTTAAAATGAACATGGACAAAACCAAGATCATGGTGAACGCCCATGTAGCACCCACTCCTATCAAGATCGGAGACTCTACACTCGAAGTTGTAGACGATTATGTCTACCTGGGACAAACGATCCAGTTGGGTAGGTCCAACTTCGAGAAAGAGGTCAACCGTCGAATCCGACTCGGCTGGGCGGCGTTCGGGAAGTTGCGTGGTATCTTCTCGTCCAATTTACCGCAGTGTCTCAAGACAAAAGTCTTTGACCAGTGTGTGTTGCCAGTGATCACCTATGGGACCGAGACATGGTCGCTCACAATGGGCCTTATCAGAAAGCTTAAAGTCACCCAAAGGGCAATGGAGAGGGCTATGCTCGGAATTTCCTTGCGTGATCACGTCAGAAATGATGATATCCGCAGGAGAACTAAAGTTACTGACATAGCCCGGAGAATTGCTAAACTTAAGTGGCAGTGGGCAGGGCACATTGCTCGCAGAACGGATGGCCGATGGGGCCGAAAAGTTCTGGAATGGCGACCGCGAACCGGAAGACGATACGTTGGAAGGCCTCCCACTAGGTGGACCGATGACCTGGTTAAGGTTGCGGGAAGGCGCTGGATGCGAGACGCACGGGATCGGTCAATGTGGCGACGCCTGGGGGAGGCCTATGTCCAGCAGTGGACGTCTTTCGGCTGAAATGATGATGATGATGAGAATGTGGGATAACGAGGAAGTTTCTACACTTCCAAGTATTTTGAAATCTGTGATTAGCTTCCATTAGGTTAACAATATACCTAAGACAATATTAATATTGAAAACTTCACAAACAAGAAATATTTTCATGGGTAACAGTCGATATAAGAGAATATTGATGTCGAATTCTTCATAAACATGAAACAATTTCGTGGTTCACGTTATGTTTAATTGTTCAAGAAACCCTTGCCGCAACTTTTATTTCACATAGTGTAAGGTTTACGAGCAAATTGTTATGTTGTGTATGTGTAAAGAGTAACTGAAGTATTCCATGCCAGTGCAGGGAATAACAAAGACTTGCAAATGGGTGCAATAACAGCAGCTACGTAAAGAAATCACGTCTCTCTTGTGTACTACCGGCGCGCGGCGTCCGGGTCGCCAACTTAAGGCGATATATACGCCCCAATGTAAACGCAGTACTGGCCGTGCGCCCGCTCGATGCCAATATGTCAATATTGAACCTCCTTTTGAACAGTTTTGTTTGCAAAATATTATTTGATTTATATATGCTATGTTAGTTATGAAGAAATTCCAGCCATCAATTTTTCTGTGTAAAAATATTTTTAAAAATCCAATTCATTTTGGAGGAGTTTATTCAAAAGTTGCGAAAAATATCGTGTTGCTAATTATTTTTTTAAAGCAAAACTATTTGTTACACGAAAAAACCATGTTTAAAAAATAATGTACTTACATGAAACAAAATTTTTTTTTTTTTTTTCAAACCTTTTAACCTAGCCGTTACTAAGGAGTATGCTTTAGAAAGTTACCTTTTCACGGAACTTAAGCGGATGTAGGCCTTAGAGTTAAGAAACTGCAGGAGTTAAAATAAAAAATATTACTTCTTATTATTATTGGTTAGCAAGAGTTTGCGGGTTTTCTCGCAACTGTATTTTAAATAGAATCGAATAATTAAATATATTGATTAACAGGTAAACTGGGCGTAATATAATATATATGCATAAAACTAGACCTATAGTATTCTATAGGCCTAGGTTACCAGGTACTTTTCATCCCACTATAATTTACCCTAGGGATAAGAATAGTACATTACTGCAGCGGCCAGCAAAAGAGGCATTGATGGACGGACGCGTAAATGTGGGCCGAGGTGAAGCCGAGGCACTCTTACGTAAGTCCATCAATGCCTAGTTGTGACCAAGGCATAGCACTTTTCTCAAATGGTGCGCGGAAATGAAAACTAAGTAGTATCTAGAACTAATTTTGCCAAATACAAATTACTTTTCAAAACCAATGACGAACAACGAACAACAATAATTTTGCCCGCGTTAAAGTGTTCTTTTCTTTATTTTTAATAAAGAGCTTTCTATTTGCAAGCTAATTCGAAATTAAAATAAAACCTTTGATAAGTTACCTTCTTGTTTGCCATGTTTCGGAGTAAAAGATCGTTTCATTTTTAAATTACACGACAGGTATGAGTTTACTATGTACCTAATTTATTTGACCGCTAAAGCACGACAGATGTGGATTTTCATACAACTTTTGCCGGCCACTGCTCGCATGTATTTGGTCAGTACAGCAATTTAAATTTACCTCGAAGAAGGTTGTCAAAATAATACAAAAATTTCCAAGCATGTTTGAGAAAAATACCTTTCACGCGGGCGAAGCCGCTGGCAGAAGCAAGTAATATCATAAACATACTCTAAAATGTGTAGAGTGAAAGGTGATTGAATCTGTGCAACGATGAGTCTAAGAAACATTCCTATTTATCAATATGCGTAATCTTTTAACAGCCATGTTGCAACCGAACGCAGATGCTGGGCCCCAGTATTACATGAAGCGACTGCCTATCTGAACTCCACAATCCAATAACTGGGTAACACGATACTCTTTGGCAAGATGTGCTCTCCGACCTCGGCACGCCTAAGTTCCTCCACTCCATTTTTCACGCAACCAATTCATAAATGCAATTTACAAGTAAAATAAAACTAAACTAACACACACTATTAAACTCGCCGAAAAGCCGAAAAATGAACAGTTAGATCGATCTCCACCCGCGCCAAGCTCAGTAAATAATTCGGCTTATAACTCGCATTGTCTCCAACAATTGGCGGTTCTATCCGTTGTCATCGGCCTCCAGTAAATAACTAAACACACAAAACTGAACGCTTATATCTCTTTGATTAATTACTGCACAAACCGGTACTGTTATTTATTTTAGAATGCAATAATACATTTATACATTGAGCATGTTTTTGAGTACCTATAAAATGTGATATAACCCAGAATATGATTCATAAGCTGGAGTTCACCGATTGCCCATTCAACTGCACTTCTGAGGACCTAATGAACGCCACTGACGTTGATATGAACGTGGCCACCTACCAGACCCAGGTTATCTGAAAAATTAATTATGAACTTGAAAAGAAGAAGAAGAATTATGAAAATAAGTCAATAACATTACAGCAAAGCTGATTGTTAATTGAAGATCTAAAATAATCTACAACAATGATGCTGTTCCATGTCTTCTTGCATTATTGGGATCATCGCAATCTTTTCCATAAACTGTGGTAGGCTTGGACATAATTACCTAGTTTCTATTTACAAGAGATATTTTAAAATTTAATCTAGCGAAGTATATATTTATTAATTAGTAAAAAAAACAAAGGCCCCTTTTCCCGTTTTTACGTTATTCCTGTCGGGATACAGGTCTTTTAGTTAGTAATTTTATTAGGCTTGCATGAAAAATTGAACCAACTTTGCCGAGTTAAAACACGCTACCAATGTTTTCACTGGCAGACTAATGAATTACCTTTTTCTTTTACCTTACCCCTTTTTGTGAGGGTGTATATTAAAAATTCGCTTTTAGAATTCTGTGAAAATCAAAAAGAGAATGCCCAACTGAACAATGGACGCATGAATACTGAAAAATGTATTCGAGAAATATTGATTTAGATATTATTTATAGCTCTATATCGACGGTTTATGAAATTGAAGTTATGGTATTTAAAACCATTAAGTACTGTGTGTTTGAATGTTAATTTAATATACATGAAAAGTAGTACTCTGAAATGCTTATTTATAAGTAGCGGTTACTCTATGAGTAACGTTCAATATCCTTTGATAGTTCAAGGTTTTACTTAAGAATAATTTCTAAAGCATTTGCTTTTCTATTAAGTTATCAAAAGTAAATGTTTTGCAAGTATCTATAAAACTTTTCCTTACAAAAGGGTTTCTGAAATACATGGCTCTGCATTTCCCAAGAAAAAAATATGAAAACGTTCCAGTATACAAACATATTGACCATAAACTTTCATTGAATCAGCCACCGCTGATGGAACCCGGATATTGGGAACAAAATAAACTTTGCACAGTATTTTTACGCGCCATATAGTTTCGTACGAGTACAAGTAGTCCGTATTTCATGGTATAAGGTAGATGTAGTAATGCACGAGAACCAAAATTATCCGCCATTTGTCATTGTTAGGAAGTTTATCACCTACGCCCCTTATTGTAGACTGCGCTGATTAGAGAGCTAACTTTGCTAGACTTTCATTTTTCAAACTGATGGATGACTTTTAATTTTTGTACGGGGATTTTTCTATTGTTAAAAGATATGCCAGGTAAGGTTAGATTTAAAATGTACGAAACCATACTTTCCCAATCTCGTATTTAAGTGATATAACAATAAGCATTAAATAAGTACCTACTTAAGGCGATATATACGTCCCAATGTTAACGCAGTACTGGCCGTGCGCCCGCTCGGAGTCAAAATATCAATATTGAACCTCCTTTTGAACCGTTTTGATTGCAAAATATTATTTAACTAGCTTTTACAAGCGGCTTCGCTCGTAGTGAAGCCATTAAAACATTTTTTTTTAAATTACAATTACTTATCCTATGTTACTTCTTATACCTCCAAGAATATATGTACAAAGTTTTATGATGATCAGTTCAGTTGTTTTTGCGTGAAAGCATAACAAACAAACTTACATTCACATTCATAACATTAGTAAGGATTTACATATGCTATTTCAGTTATGAAGAAATTCCAGCCATATTTTTTTTTGTGTAAAAATATTTTTAGACATCCAAGTCGTGTTGGAGGAGTATCCAAAAGTTGCGAAATATATCGTGATACTAATTATTTTTTTAAAGCAAATTTATTTGTTATACGAAAAAACCATGTTTGAAAAATAATGTGCATGAAAAAACAATAAATATATATTTTTTGCAAGCCTTTTAACCTAGCCTTTACTAAGGAGTATGCTTTAGAAAGTTACCGTTTTACTGCATTAAAGCGGATGTAGGCCCTTAATTAAAATGTGGTTTGCGAATGTTTAGTTGGTTTTAAAATGTACAACTACTACAACTAGGCAAAATTGAAGAAAGTGCTGTGTGTGATCCTGGATTATAGGCACTGTTCTGTTTATATTATTTTTATTTAATCTAAATCAATAATTATTTGGTAAATTGGAAACCCTGGTGCATAAGTATGACGTTTCTAAACTTTTGTTATATAATGTGAAGGTGGTAATGAAAATGAACTTTAAAGTATAATACCTTATTTCAGATTGCGATAATTACACGCGAACATTTATAATAATGTTTATTTTAATGCTTCCTGTACTATTTTAATCTTGCTTCACACAGTTTCATCATCATCATCATCATTTCAGCCGAAAGACGTCCACTGCTGGACATAGGCCTCCCCCAGGCTTCACCACATTGACCGATCCCGCGCGTCTCGCATCCAGCGCCTTCCCGCAACCTTACCCAGGTCATCGGTCCACCTAGTCGGAGGCCTTCCAACGTATCGTCTTCCGGTTCGCGGTCGCCATTCCAAAACTTTTCGGCCCCATCGGCCATCCGTTCTGCGAGCAATGTCATGTCACAGTTTCATGTTTGATTTTAATAACAAATCGTTCCAACTTCATAAAAGAACATATTAAAATAATTGCCTACCAATCATTGTTATGACGTACGAACAGGAATCGAATTACCCTATATTGAAAGTTAAATTTTGTAGTAGGCGCGTTCTCGTATTTAAACTCGTTTTAATATTTGAAAAGGCAACACCAGAATGGAATGGTTCTATTTGGAACCTCTATGCTACAATTCTTTTTTACGCTTATTTACAGATCAAATGATGAAAATAAGAAGAAGTGGTCTGCAAATAAATCGCTTTTTATTTGATAAGTAATAAACATTGTATCTAAACTGAAAACTGAACAGCTTTAGCACTTTAATAGTTAGAAGTGTTGATACTATTATGAAATTAATGGACGATCACAAGAACGAACGTAAAAAATCTAACGCAGGTATGCTCAAAACAGCCATGAATATCGATCGGTCTATGAGATTAATCTGCACTTGTTGCGGTTTGCGTGTAAATCGGGGACAATTTTTAACTAAATTTCTATCTACCGAATACTCTCTTCTTCATGCTATGTAGGTACTGTGCAGGCAGGTTACTTTTAAAATAACCTTTTCTTGTACACGTCCCAACAGTACATTTTTTTTTTTAGGCCTTTAGAAATGCTCATGCATACTGCGCTACCACGGGGAGATAGCGCAGTTATGAGTTATGTGGGACTACATGAGTATTGTGGCGGGAACACGGGTACGCGTTAGCACTCACCGCGAACCCGCCGCGACTACACCGTCCTGTGCGTCGTGACCACCCCAGGGACCAAACTAGCACATGGGTGCCAGACGCCCCGTGTATGGCACCCATGGTCCCCCTGTGACGGGTCAAAGGCAATGGCACCGCCACCTACCATTTTTCGGCCGCAGGGGATAGGGAGAGCGGCCAACGCTATACCGAACTCCACCCCTGCGGCCCCACTGCGTCATCAGACGGTGGCCCGTCCATGCCGCGGAAGGTAGGGAGAGCGGCGCACTGCAATACCGGCACTCGTCTCCTACCGCGGCCTCCAACCCTCAGCCGCGATATTGTATGGGTTTGGGAGACCCCATATGACATCGCGGCCTGCCTCAGTTGCGATGTTGCCCAGGCAGCACCGCAACCTACATGTTGACCGCTACGTCGTCGGCTTATCGGCAAAAGCCCTGACGAGCGGCCCCTCCTAGGGTTCCTCTTCACCGTGGGTGACCAAGCCACGGTTACTGGCCGATACGGTAAATATATAGGCACTATATAATGATAAATAATTAAGGCTTATCGTAACGAAATTTAAAAGCACTGAACTATCACCATCCGCATGCGCAATTTCCGATAACGTCTTTAGGTAGAAAGTTTGCATATAATGGGGCAATTAATATGGAAATGGCTCTGTCCGTCGAACCGATCACAACTTTTATTAGCTCAAACTTATTCGACGGTCCAATCATTTCAGCGTGGTAATGAAGTATATTTTATACGATAAAAAGATTGTAAAAGGAATTTTAATCGCCAATATGTTGATGGATTCATACTTAAATGCGAAAGTAACAGTTTAATGTAACGGAATCGTATTAAACTGTGCACACGAGTGGACCTGGTTGAGGACATGGGACTTTATATTCCGGTCATAAGTTTCCTTCGGATAATAAAACACTTTCCACGCGGTCAAAGCCGCGGGCAGAAGCTAGTGAATATACAAAACTGAAAACCAGGCTGTCTAGTCATGATTCTGATAGATAAGGATATTTAGAGAGACCATGAAAATCATTAATAGCAAGAGTGTACTCTTTTCATTCTCTCTTCTTTCTCATTTCTGTTCCAATAAGCCCAAACACGACTAGGATAACTTGTTTTATTACGGAGTTCCATTGTCTAGCTTCCGGCTTCATCATCAGATCAGATCGATGGTACCATTTTCATCAGCACTATTTATTTATATGTATCTGCTTCATCATAGTCGCTTAAAACTATTCGAGATATCTTATTCCCATGACATACTTATTAAGGAGAACCAGTGACCATCTGTGATCTATTTCATCAGTTCTATTTCACCAAATGATACGTTCTAAGAGCAATTGCTTGCCATGTTTACGAAAATACCAAAATCGCTAAATGTCTGCCTAGAATATTTGAGGAGTTCCCTCGATTGCCATGGGATCCCATCATCAGATTTTGATTTGGTGACAATGGGACCACCTCGATAGTATACCCTTTCAAACGAAAAAAGTAGTTGTAAATCCGTCTATACCTATGTATAGCACGGAGTCGTGCACGAGAAAATAAAAAATTGGAACATCCGAATTGAGAACCTCCTCCTTTTTGAGAGTCGGTTAAAAAAGCTTTACGTAACTTTAATATATTTAACGGTGCTGAGTTCAGACATAGTCGTGGTTCCTAGCTCGTCGCTCGTGAAAAACACGGTTACTTAAGTTCTTTCCCCTAAGTTGAGATAACTTAAAGTTTTCCAAGATTGTAAAGAGTCGACGAACTTGGGATTGCCTTTCATTTCCAGATTAGCAAAGAATGTTACTGCAGCGTTTGTTGCACAAACTACAAGGAATTACGAGAAGAAAATGTCAAAGGCAACGTGTGTCGGGTTGCAGCTGTATGTCTTTTTTATTTTTGAGAGCTTCAGGCAGTTAGGAAAAGTGAGAAAACTTATATTATGCCCACATCAATCCTTCAAAATAAATAAAAGAAAATATATCCTTCACCATTATTTCAAAACTGCAAGGAACTTTAATCTCATGTAGGATGAACTTTTCAATCGACCCTATGATTGCACACGACATATATCAAAAAGAACTTATTTTATACTATATATTATGATAACACGAATATTTTTCCTAAATAATTCAGTGAGAAAATACTGAACATTCAAATAAAACGCTGGCCTTTTTAATAGATCTGCGGCTTGTTAGGCTTCCCGGAATGATTACAGAAAACTGCAGCACTCCACTTTTGTACCATTTACGGAAGAAAATTTTAATTTAAAATTCTTCGCTCTAGTAATTTACACAGTAAACAAGCAAGATAATATCATATTAGTTTTAACGAAAGTTTAAAGTTAAACGGTTTTACTTTTCATAAGAAAAAAAAATACATCGTTAATTGATATTTTGTATATTTATGGGCCAGCTATATTAGCCGTAGAACCGATTGGATGAGTGGGTACCACGAATGGGTAAACGTAAGGTGGACCGCTCTCAGGATAGGTGGAGCCACGATCTTCGCGGGGTGGCTGGTAGGAGCTGTATGAGAACTGCCGATAATCAAAACAAATAGCGCGCAATCGGAGAGGCTAGCAGTGGACTGCTATATGCTGGTGATGATATTTATGATAGAACAATGAGGGCAAAAATAAAGACTCTATTGGAATTGATACTCTGAAAGAAAAATATGAACCTATAACAAGAATGCAAGATAAATGATTATAGGCTTATACGAAACCGACGTACGCTAATAAGGTTTAATAAGGAACAATAGTCGGGGCTGTATATCAAGCGGCAGAGAACTGTGCGGCGACAGGGTAATGAACGAACTTAGTGCGATTAGGAACATTATTGTTCTGCTGCGCTTCGCAATTATTGTAACAGAATTCTAGAGGAAACCTCTTACGATTTTGAAGCGCTCACCTAGTTTATCATTTTGCGGTTTGTAGCTGGCTTTTGGTAGCTGTATTTTGCAAGGTTTCGTTTTCTTTTATAGCTGCTATAACAGAGATCAATGAATTAATTTTAATAATTAAACTAAATAATAAGGTAATATCATATAACTGTAATTTTCTCAATTAAATCAGACCAACGTGCACACCAATTATGGTTCCAATACTTCCAATTAACTGTATATTTGCATAATTATCACGATAAACATAGAAATGAAAATTGGCAATGTATTGTTCTGAGCACCCAGTTTTTTTCTTTATAGATAAGTAAATAAGTTTTAATTGCCTACAATAATCTGCACTTTGAACATCAAAGACTCTGAAGCCGTGCATATTGTTGAAAATAGAAGCAAGTGGAAAAGCATAATCAATGAGATAGTTTTGAAAGCATGATGTGGTCACGAACCCGTTTTTCCTGATATGGTCATGTGATGAGGCGGGATGAAACGCATGTTACTAAAAGAGTTATGAATATATGGATGGAGAGGGAGGAGATGGCCAAAGAAAAGAAGGATGGACTGTGTGAGGAGTGTTAAGAAAGAATAGGGAGTCATTGATAGCGTGACAGGACGGTATGGAAGGAGAAAACGTGTTGCGGTGACCCCAAGTAACATGGGATAAGGGCAGGCAGGAAGATGATGATGATGATGTGGTCGCGACCCCCAGTATTGGGGAATCGACGCAAAGAAGAGGACACTGTATGGGAGACTAGAGTGAGTTGATCTTGGAGCTGTGGTAGCAGAGTATACAGGAGGCTTGGTACATACAAATTATAAAACCATAAAAACATCTTCGATTGATTTCATTTTATCAATCCGAACTCTACTATTAATTGTAGTTTTCTAGCTTTATTATTTTAGTATAATTGGAATTGCCATTTCAAAACTTTATATGAATCTTAGTAACTTTTTAATTTTGATGTACTAAATCACCTGTATACCCTGCTACCACAGCTCAGTAATTAATTTGTACACTTAACTATATAGTTTATGTTTTGATTAAAAAGGTAAGGCTTAGCACTAAGCCTTTCCTTTTTAATTACTGTATAAAGGTTAATCACAATAGCAACACATACTAATCCCAATATCAATTAAATATCGTTTCCCTCGAATTATACGATATTAGGCTTGCATGAGTACCTCAATCAGCAGTAGGTAATCCCATTAGGTGTATTTTGTTGGAACGTGCGATATGTATCGATTTTACCGTACTACTGATTAATTAATTCTCCATGAGGGCGGGTCGCACGGATGTTATGCCTTTATAAAACTAGGTGTAACTGCACTATTAAGGGTAATGTGAATTTAGGAGAATTTTATTGTGAATAATTTTTAATGGGTGATGGCTATTACGTAGAAATGCAATATCAGGTGCTTATGATTTGTTGCTGCTACTCCAGGGGCCCCAGTTCTTTATTGCAATAATTATTTGATATTAAATAAATATAGGTACCTGCCTACATACAACTGAGTTTTTGTGTGTTGTGTTTTTCTTTATTGTTGCTTCGAATAAATAAAAATGACTTATCTATATATCTACTAACATTTGCTATGGAGTTGAGACAATTTGATCATATAAAATTTAAGTAGATAACTGTGATAAAAATTGCCGGAAAAACAACCTAACCAAAATTCTAACCTATAAATAAAACAAATCAGTTCGTAATGTTTTCGATTCTCAGAATAAAATAATGTATTTACCAATTTCAGAGCCAAATACTGTTTGTAAACCGTGTTAAAGCTGTGACATTTAAACCGAGTTATTTAAAGATGTCAGGTTGTTTCCCGAGGGGCTGGTGACACAATGGCCGTGCCAGTAACGCAGTAACAACCGGGCCGGTTTGCTGACGAGCTGCCGGGCACCAATGAACCGCGACCGTTCACACGCTCCGATAGTTTTCATGCCCGGCCTACACTTGTAAACTAGGCTTGGTCGCAATACACCGATATACATCAAATTATCGATGTGATTACACAAAATGAATATCAGTATTTGTCATCGATCTTTTTTGAAGCAAGTAAAGTTACTGGTCTCGGTTCTCATGTACATCTTGACAGTCGTTACGGATAGTAGGCAGCTGGAAAATCTGACACCAGTCTTGCCAAGGGTCTTGTTACCCAGTCATTGGTTTGTCAAGGTCAGATAAGCAATCGCTTCATGTAAATGATTGATATTTTGCTCCATCTGGTTAGACTGGAAGGCTGGGCAGACTGATTAAAACGTACATTAATTTTCTCGATTTTATTTTAATGTATTCTGAAAATGCTTTGAAATAAGTACTGGCTGACAAAAATATATCGATACTCTCTGTAAATATTAAATCGACATTTATAGGCGAGTATTTTATCGTTTGCCCATCCCTACAGTAACATAATTGTAGGTATCATTTCCATACATTTTCATGGACCTCGGTGGTCTGTCCGTCCAAAAAAATTGTTGTAGCGGCCTAGCAAACGTAGCGTTACGGCGTAGTTTGTGTATGTAACTAGGTACCCAATTTAGATCATGCGTAAGCAAGCTAATGTCTGTGTCACAGGCCAACTTTAAGCTAATTTTATTCAAACCAGATCCTTTTTTGGATCCAATCGTATTTTTAAGTTACCCTAAGCTATCCCACAGCAAGGCAAAGGTCTCCCTAAAATTTTCTCAACGTTCTTTCTCTCGTTCCTGGCCCATCTGTTTTGAAATGACTGAAAATGACATCCTGATATTGTTCAAAGGGTTTAAATATAATGTCTTGCATGTGTATATCCTTCGCGCTCGCACCTTGAAATAACTGTTGATACGAAGCCTCCATGCTCGACTGCGTCTGAAACACATTCATATAAAATGCATGTCTCGAGCGTGTTATCACATCATGTGACGTCACCATGTGGTATTCTGCTGAACAGATCCACATCTTTTAGTCTACTTACGTTTTAAAATACTATACAAACCACACCTTTTTATCTTTTGAAATTGTATCAACTCATGTGACTCGCTTTTATGTATTCTTTGATACTGTTAGCACCTGAAAAGCATACTTTTAGTAACCTCTGATTGTTTTAACATTCCACAACTTATGTATATCGCACATTTGTAAAATCTTAGAATATTTTATACTCTGAAATTTTTATCTGAATTGACATCTGTCAGTCCAATTTATTTTTCCTAAGCCATAGACATAACATACCATGGACTAGACATTCTATAAGCTTGTTGTACTTTATAATTTTCATAATAAGGTTAGCGGTAGACTGCCCCCTCTGTAAACTGTTTTATATCTGTTCTGATTACTTATTTATTCATTTATTTCTTTATTAAACTTTATGCACATGTACAAAGGCGGACTTAATGCCTTAGGCATTTTCTACCAGTCGACTTTAAAATTGAACAGTTGACTTATAATTTAGATTTGAATTTGGAATTGAGAACCTATGACAGAACGAGAAAAACGGGAGTTTTTGTGTTGGATTCGGGCTGTGAACGCCGAAAGTCGGTTGACTACTTAGTACTACCAAGCATACCTACTATCTTATATGAAAAACTCTTTAAACTGTAATATATTCAGCCTGTTAATGTTTATCAAATCTTCGAAGTGCAATAAATATAATTTATTGAGTTTGGTTTCGGTTGTGAAATTTGAAGGACATATTTAAGCCTTGAATTACGATAAGAATATATCCACGAAGTACTAATAAAATTGTAATGAATTTAGTTTGTAATGAGTGTTATAATTACCTGAAGACTATAAATAAATATCAATTATACTCTCAAGTGAATTTTTACTGTTATAATAACAAGTTGTGCCAGTCTGGCACGTGGTGTATAAACTGCGGCAGACAGGTCCTCAGCGGCGCGGCGGTTTGCGCGCTAAGGCCGCGCGCGCCCTCCAGCAGTACGCGCAGGGTGCGCACGCTGAACACTTCGCCCTCATCTCGCGGCAGCGCTCCACCAGCCGGCTTATTTTTATCTTTTCTATTAACGTGGCTTACCTTTAGCTCTTTTGAGCTAAACGTAACGTTACAACCAACAGGCCATTGCGTGCTGCTAGCTTATTGTTCAACATTATGCTAACCTTCTGGATCATTGTGACACCCTTGACAAGCGGGTAAATGACACGGGACTTTTGTGTCAAGAAGGAGACGGAAAATTTGCTGTTAATATTGACAGCGCCTGTAAAACACTAGAGCGTGATATGCACTCCAAATAGCAATACTTGTGCCAAAACTAATTCCTAGAAGCAAAGCTACAGAATGTAGGTTAATGAGTTAATTTTCTTTTTATTTTAAAATGCATACAGCGCAACGCTGGCAAGTCGTCGCAGCTCTAATTTTTGCTGGAAAATGAACGAGCATTCAACACTAGTTAATCCTCGCTAAAAACAGCAAGGATAGTTAGATAAGTAAAACAGCGTGGGTCGCGGGTTCAACGCTAATCTGTTTAAATTCCGCTCCTTCTCAAATAAATCCTGTTTAAATAACCGTAAAACTGTCCGTGTGTGGATCCTTTTAATCCGTTAGATGTGGATCGCACCTCGATCGAATTTCATTCATTCCGCTTTTAAAGTTATTGCTCAGTTATTATTACGGGCACAATTATAGCAAATGGCCATCTGATTGAATTAAAAAAACCTGTATTTCTGTTGGTTTAGGATACATTTACGCTTTTTTCGGGCGTCACGTGGGCGTCAGAACGTGTTCGGTATGTTAAAGCTAAAATGTTAGGATTCTAACTTCGTAGGCTGTGTGATTCTTGGAGTTACAGTGGAAATAATATTCATGATGTAAAAGTAATAATTTAAGTTAAATAAAGCGTTCAATAATAGTAAAGTAAACCGGTTTACAAATCAAAATCAAATCAAATATGTTTATTTGTTCGAATATGGTAAAATAGATGTTATAATATTGGTTCCAGCGTATCCTGCCATAATATGGAAAGAAAAGAAAGAAAATAAAAAATTGATTATATTAGTAACGACCTATCTTCTAAATATTCTTGAACACTGTAATTATTTTTCTCCGATAACAGTCTGAACAATTCCCTTCTGAACAACGGCAATGGAAAATCTTGAGTATTATTTGGTGATTGATTATATAATGATTATACAGTAACAATAGATTTCAAACTTTTTGTGAGATCAGTTAGATATTGAAATTGATGTTGCGACTGGAAGAGTCTTCATGCATACTAATATCTGAGAAGTTGCAAAAGGTACAATCAAAACTAAAACAATTCGAGAGGAAGTACTTTAATCTATGTAAAAGCCAGAAGATATTTATTGTGAGAAGGAAACTTTGAATATTCGATTAAATGTAAGAACAACAATCGTTTAGGGGTTAATGAGGCGTGTGAAACAAATCGTGGTAGGTAACAAGCTAACATTAAAACGAATCAACATACTCGTAGGTGCCAACGGGAGAAAATGTAAAAGTTTTGTTACTGATAAAAAAGAGTTTGTTAAGTATATATCGGCTTTGTCCAATTACAGAAGACGGCATGGAGAACTTTTAGTTAGTTAGAACTCAGAAATCAAAGGTTCATTAAAATTTCCGTAACAGGTATATTTGAAATTGTATCTTTGTTGATGAGGTAACGAGAACTGTATTCTTCGTCAATCGACGTTGAGTCGTCGTTATATCACCGTCAATTGTGCACCGATTATGAAAATTCTTTTTTTGTTTGAAAGTGTATATTTCGAAATTGGTCCCGTTTTAATTTGGTGAAGATCTGATGAATAACTTCGGAGATATACAACATAACTCTTCAATAAGTAACGGCAAATCTCTCGGGATTGCTGTAATCGCATGTCTGTTTTTTGTTTATACCATTTCATAACATAACATCACGTCAGTACGCTCTAAAGGGGAACGCAGATGTGTACAGTTCTCCTTGGTACATTATCATTTCACCGGTTATGTTCAGTTTCATAACATTCGGGTAGTATATTCTGGCAATATAGGTACCTTAATGAACTACTTGACAGTTATGTAGGTACAACTAAAAAGTGAAAAAAAAATACTACCGACTTCCGAATAAAAAACTACAAAGTGAAAAATAACAAAAAATTGGTACCTACCAAAGACACCGACTTCCAAAAATAAAGTTATTGTTCACTTTGTAGTTTTTTTATTTGGAAGTCGGTAGTATTTTTTTGTAAAAACAGTTTTTTTACATATTTCGCAAACTTTTTCGCATGCCTTATCCCTGAGGTCCGCAGTTTGCATAAACAAACATTCAAACCTGGATTTACGAGCACAGACACCTCAGGGAGCTGTCCTGCCTCAGCATCCGGCTTGCGAACTACGGAACTCAACATGTCCAGAAACTGGATGAACCACGCTCCCAACGTTCAAACTGGAACAGTATGAAAAATAAACCTATCAAAAAGTTTGACGATGAATAAAGGGGAGAGCGGGCCACTCTGAACAAATTTCTCGCATACCGGCCGCAATATTTTTTAAGGGAAAGTTAAGGCGGCGGCAGTTTTTCGTCATAATTCCGAGAAAACTACAATACCAACGTTTGTGAGAAGAAACTTTTGAAATTTTAATTAGCGCACTCTCGTTACTGAGTTTACTCAATTTTGTGTAGGTGTTGTCCTAGGTTTTGAAGAGGAAACACGGCACCAAAAACGCTTGTTTCAAGGGAGAAAACAACCATTTAACAATAGATTTGTTTCCGCTGGGAGCTGTACTGTCAAATAGAACTATATGACTTCTATAGTGGGCAGTGACAAGCTAATTTATTTGTAAAGTTTAAATATTACTTCACTGTTAACCGCAGTGAGTGCTTCAGTTGAGATCGTTTATGTGGGAATATATTGCTTCCCTTTGATATAAAATCGAAGATACTTGGTGTCCGTAATAATTCTTTTACTGCGATTTTATGGGTTGGTTAGGTAATAATTTATGCTCCAGACCCTACTGTGGTCGCATTTCAGAGTGGGAGAGGCAGAAAGCCATTCAGCGTGACACCTGCACGACACCTGCAAACTTATGATGGAAATGGGTAGACGTGGTCCTATAAGCTGTGATTTATTTTTGCATAATCTTTAATCAGTTGTATACCATACATAACATTTCCAAATGCAAAAATGAAATACACATACATTCATTTTAAAAGTAGCTCACTTTAACAGCAACGTTATCAAATTGCAGGCAAAATTAAACTCATCAAGCACCACAGGGGTAAACACGCGAGCGGGTAGAGTCAGCCAGTCAAACTCGGCCAGCATCTACGAAAGTAACAGGTAACTTTATATGGGAACTTCGTGTTCGTAGCGCGTTGTTCTAGTTTTTGTGCTTACGGTACGTATATGTGTGTTGAAACTGCATAATAAATGTGGAAACGCTGAGTTCCTTGTACAACTTTGAAAACAGAATTGAATTCGTGTATGCTGTAATTTATTTTCAGTGCTGGCGACACAACTTGGAACGGATAGTTCTTTGAGACAGGAAATAGAGGGTTATATATTGTCATGGACCAAGTGATTAATCAGGGCACCACGTATAACGCCCAGGCATTATGAATCTAGTCAAGTCAAATCGGGCAATGTAATGAATCCTGATTTAAACTTCTATATTTATCACATTATCTGGTCCTTCTGAATATTGCTACGTAGATAACGGTTAGGCAATTCGATAATGAATGAGAATGCCTTGCTGCATTAAGTCCGCCTATGTATCACCTCTGTACAAGAAGTTTAAATAAATAATGATGGTCAATGAATTAGTCCAAGAGCGAGCGAAGCTAGTTCAGGAGCTTAGGGCACCGCGTCACGCATAAGTCAGGTTCGAAGGAGATGACCGTCATCTCTTTCATGTTAGATTATTTTAGACCCTGCAGACAGAAATAGGAGCCCGACCCATTTGGATAACTTCTTGAGACATTAAATTAAAGCTTGCAAAAGCAAGTCTATGTACTTAGTATTGCAGTAATATTGGATGTCATTAAAATAAATCTTTTGAAACCCTTTTTCAAATCTATCTTCTATTTTTTGCAGTGACTGGCAAATCTAAAAAGCTATAAAGCTAAAACGACATGTACTCGAACAACGCGAGTTTAAACAAGTCCAGTTAAGTCGGCTTCATCCAGAATTTTGTAATTGCCCACACAGGCGGAACAAAAAATTGTGCCAGCACAAATGCACGGAACGGGTTCCACGAAAAATATTATATAGTCTACATCATTCTATACGACCCTAGTTACGTAAATATATAGTTTTCTTCCTTTCTCCATATTAAGAATATTAAAATAAGCAAACAAGATCAACACGGGGGAGCTTGCGAATATTCATGAGCAGAATGTGGGACAACGAGGAAGTTTCTGCACTTCCAAGTATTTTGAAATCTTTGATTAGCTTTCATTAGGTATACAGTATACCTAAGAGAATATCAATATTGAAAGCTTCACACATAAGAAATATTTTCATGGGTAAACAGTAGGTATAAGAGAATATTAATATCGGATGCTTCATAAACATGAAACAATTTCGTGATACGTTCCGTTTAATTGTTCAACAAACCCTTGCCGCAATTTTTATTTCACAGAGTGTAAAGTTTACGAGCAAATTGTAATGTTAAAGAGAAACTGAAGTATTCCGTGCTAGTGCAGAGAATAACAAAGACTTGCAAATGGGTGCAATAACAGTAGCTGCGTAAAGAAAACGCGTCTCACGGTGTCCGGCTCGCCAACTTAATTAGAATTTTGAAACTGCAGGAATTAAAAGAACTTTTATTACATCTTATTATGATTGGTTAACAAGAGTTTGCGGGTTTTCTTACAACGTTATTTTTAATAGAATCGAATAATTACATATATTGCTTAAAAGGTAAATTGGGCGTAATATAACATCTGCATTGAACAACATTTAAATATAACATATACTAAAGGTTTAGGTATATCATAAATTACTCCTAAATTTGTAGAGTGAAAGGTGGTTCAACGTGTTCAACGATGATTCAAAGAAATATCCCTATTTATCAATCTGCCTTTTACCAACCATATATGTTGCAACAAGTTGCAGATGGGACCCAGTATTTTACATGAAGCGATTGCCTATCTGCAGTTGAATTGCGCAAGTGAATTCGGCAAGGCGCAAGGTTTGACTGCTATCAAATGAACCATACACACTGACGGAAATCCACATCGCGTCATTCATCTCGCATGTGATTGGTCGATCTGATAGCGGTCAAACCTTCCGCCTTGCCGAATTCACTTGCGCAATTCGGCTGCTGAACTCTACAACCCAATAACTGGGTAACACGATACTCCTTGGCAAGATGTGCTTTTCGAGGTACGAGCATACCACGGACAGATCTCAGCAAGCGTTGCTAAGACGACGACAGTCGCCAACAACGCCAAAACGCGCACTCGTTCCACATCCGCACAACACAAAATTCAGTGGCGTTTTGAACTTTCCTTACTATTCTATGACGTTGAAACAAGCCTCAGATCAAAATGTGGATAATTAAATTGTCTTTCAGATGCTGATAATTTCATTTAAATACGCGGGCGGTGGTTTTGGTGCGATTGTCGTGTTTTGTCCGTGTTAGACATAACTTTACAAATTATTTTACACTATGTTATACGAATAACACTTAATTTTTTCTTAGATCAAATTATTAAGAAAATGGTCTTATGTAACATATATTTTTTCCAAAAAAATATGACTGGCCGTTTAGACGTGATTCTCATTTTAAAATCAGCTACCCTATTTCGTCCCGTGCACGCCTAAGGCCTTCCACTTCATTTTCACGCAACCAACTCATAAATGCAGTTCACAAGTAATAAAAACATTAAACTCTCCGAAAAGCCGAAATATGAATAGGTAGATCTTGTTAAAAATACTGTCAATTTCCACCCGCGCCAAGCTGTAAATAATTCAGCTTATAACTCGCATGTCTCCTACAATTGACGGCTCCATCCGTTGCCACTGGCTGCCAGTAAATAACTAAACACACAAAACTGAACGTTTCCAACTAAAAAAAACACTACAAAGTTTTTTTTTTATTTGTTTAAAACACACAATAAAAACCAACAATCAAATTACAAAAAAAGATAATTAAACAATCATAAGAACAATAAATTTGGTTTTGAGTTCACTATAAGACTCGCAACTGACATCCTAGCTAGGTTACAAGAATAACCTGTGTTAAGGATGCCAGTTCCATTCCCCAAAAGGTTAAAATTATAGATAGAACAATTAAAGAGGTGCAAAGAGATTGAAATCTAGGGATATAAATTTTCAGATTAAAATCACAATTCAAAATTAAAATAAAATTAAACAAAATTTAAACCAATACATAATATCACAATTTAAAATCAAAATAAGATGTAATTATATTTGAATTAAAATAATTTAAAACTATAATAACATAAAATGGAATTACAATGATTTTGGAATTAAAATATCAGAAATAGCCTATTTAAAATTGAAATTTGAATGTCAGTATAATTAAAAAATACAAAACAAAATTTTAAAACTTTCCAATGTGGTGGGTTTGTGCGTGTGTGATAGTGTGTTTGTGTAGGTTTATATGAAATTGATGAGGGTAATATGCGTTGATGTAACACTAAGACCATCTAAAAGACCAATAGACTCTCTGTCTCGTCATAGGTTAAGCAAAGGAGCCACTTATTAAAATCTTTTTTACAGGCCTGGCTAGGGAGTTGATAAACAGGCAGCAGCTTATTTACTTTATTATATAACGTCGGAGCAAGGAAATAGTTGTATCTTTTAGATTGGGTGAAATGACATTTTTTACTTTCACAAATTAGATCCTTACGTCTTTTAGTGATAACTTGGTATGGGGTCGCAGCATGCTGAATAAGGACAGTATTTAAAATAAAAAGTTGTCTGACCGTCAAGTTTATATCTCTTTGATTAATTACTGCACAAACTGGTACTGTTATTTATTTTAGAATGTTATAATACATTCATACATGGAGCATGTTTATTACCTATCCATAGAATATGATAGGCAGGTAAAGCAGAATATGATTCATAAGCTGGCGTTTACCGAGTGCCCTTTCAAACGCACTTCGGAACGCCACTGACATTGTTATGAACGTGGCCATCTACCAGACACAGTTTATATGAAAAGTTAATTATGAACTTGAAAAGAAGAAGATGATTTGTGAAAAATAAGGCATTATCATTACAGCAAAGCTGATTGTTAATTGAAGATCTCAAAGAAACTACAACAATGATGCTGCTCCTTGTTTTCTTGCAATATTGGGAACATTGCAATCTCTTCCATAAACTGTGTTAAGCTAATAACCCAGTTTATATTTACAAGATATATTTTAAAATGTAATCTAGCGAAGTTTATATTAATTAATTAGTAGAAAGCAAAGGCCCCTTTTCCCCTTTTTACGTTATTCCTGTCGGGATACAGGTCTTTTAGGTAGTAATTTTATTAGGCTTGCATGAAAAATAGAACCAACTTTTCCGAGTTAAAACACGCTACGAATGTTTTCATTGGCAGACTAATAAATAACCTTTTTCTTTTATCTTACCCCTTTTTGTGAGGGTGTATATTAAAAATTCGCTTTTAGAATTCCGTGAAAATCTAAAAGAGAATGCCCAACTGAACAATGGACGCATGAATACTGAAAAATTTATTCGAGAAATATTGATTTAGAAATTATTTATAGCTCTATGTCGACGGTTTAAGAAATTGAAGTTATGGTATTTAAAATCATTAAGTACTGTGTGTTTGAATGTTAATTTAATATACATGAAAAGTAGTACTCTGAAATGCTTAATTATAAGTAGCGGTTACTCTATGAGTAACGTTCAATATCTATAGATAGTTCAAGGTTTTACTTAAGAATAATTTACAAAGCATTTGCTTTTCTATTAAGTTATCAAAAGTTTAGGTTACTATAAATAAGAAAGTAAATGTTTTGCAAGTATCTATAAAACTTTTCCTTACAAAAGGGTTTCTGAAATACATGGCTCTGCATTTCCCAAGAAAATAATATGAAAACGTTCCAGTATACAAACATATTGACCATAAACTTTCATTGAATCAGCCACCGCTGATGGAACCCGGATATTGGGAACAAAGTAAACTTTGCACAGTATTTTTACGCGCCATATAGTTTCGTCCATGTAGTCCGTATATCATGGTATAAGGTTGTTCCGTACTGTTCTTTATTTTGTAAACATTCTAAATATTAGTAGTTTTCTGAGAGTGTCTTATCAATTGTGTGTAGTAAGAACCAAATTACGGTGGATTTGAAACGCCCCGCCATCGTCTCTTTGGATACTCGCTAAACAATCCGAACGGCGAACCACAATGCAGCGCCATCTATGAGGCAACTTTTGAAAGCGTTCGTTCCTTTTCTTTAAAAAATGGATTGTCTACGCACGTCGAACGAGCGGCGGACCTCTCCGCGCCCTTTTTTTGTTATCCCGGTTTTCTGGTGGTTTAGTAGTGCTCCAGGTGAACAATTTGAAGGACTTATGCCTATGGACTTGTTTTGATGACGATATCGTGTGTGTGAACGGCTGGATCCAGACCCTCGCTGCCTGATACGACGCCGAGCCCGAGGAGCGCGAAGCAGTATACCTACGGAGGCGAGAGGTGAGTGCTTTTCGAATCCACTGTTCACAAATCTTCTACACATAATTGTTTGATCATTCGAGCCGGATTGTTCATATTTTTTCACCTGTGAGGTTTTCCATTCCATATTCCCTTGTTGTTCGAATTTCAAGTTACGCCGCCACGCGTCTATCAATATGGCGGAAATCCAACAAGATCTTTTTGAACGAGAAATAATTCTCGATGAGCTTCAACGAACATTACAGTTCATAGATTCCGATGAACAACAATTTAAATCTCGATCTAAAGATTTAACTTCACAACAGCGCAAGTTTTTCAAACTTCAAGCTAAAATTGAAAAATCCCTCATTAAGTCTAATACTTTTGATAAAGAGGAACAGCTAAGAATTCGTAACAGTTTTAATGATTGCTTTTATGCTATTGTGGTACATTTAAATAAAATTAAAGAAGATGAAATTGAACATAAACGTAGGATGTCGTCATTCGGATCCCCTAATAATTCTGTTGTTCACGTGCCATCGTCTAGTAGTTGTGCTAGTAGATTACCTACTCTTCCAATGCCTACCTTTTCAGGAGAAATAACAGATTGGCCTGCTTTCTACGATCTATTTCGGTCACTAGTGCACAGCAAAAATACCTACTCAGACTCGGAGAAGTTCCGCTATTTGCTACTTTCTTTGAAAAATGAACCCTACAATCTAATTAAATCTATTCCAATAACTGACGAGAACTATACGGTCGCGTTAGGTATGCTACAGTCTAGGTATGATAACGAACGAGCCATTGCTTCCGCTCATCTAGAAAAAATATTCGATATTGAACCTTGTCAGTCCGATAAAAGCGACAAATTAGTTCAAGGGTTAAGAAATTTACTGAACACTTATCATGAAAATATCAAGGCTTTAGAAGTAATGCACTTTCCTACGAAGGAGTGGAGTTTCATGTTAGTGCTTCTTTTCTTACGTAAGATTCCACCAACATTACGTAGACGTTTCGATTTGTCGTTGTCCCAACCATCTAAGATACCCACAATTAGTGAGTTAATAAATTTCTTAGAACGCGAGTTATCTGCAAGTGAATTTGCGTATCAAAACAAACCCATTCATAATGCGGAAAAGGTAGGTAGTTCTAGGACTCCGCCCGCATCGAACGCGCGCCGTGCGCTCTCGGCCGGCGTCGCGGCGGGCCCGGAAACAAAGTCAGACAATTCACAGTCCAACAATTCAAATAGTAAAAGGATATCTTGTATTAGTTGCGGTGCTCAACATACGTTGACGAAATGTGCGAATTTTCTAAACTTATCCCCTCAAGATAGGTATTCTTTCATAAAAAACAAAAATGTTTGTTACAATTGTTTAAGTGTAGGACATGATGTGAAACATTGCAAATCTAACTTTGTGTGCCGTTCGTGTCATAAAAGACACCATAGTTTAATTCATTTTAATCAACAGCATAGTTTTCCGGTTGTCAGTGAAGCAGATTCGAACGCTAGTGCTGTCTCACCTACCGTGCATCAAACGACAGAGACAGATGCGCCCGGTACCGCGCCAACCGTACTGACAGCGGTGAATCATACGTCGAGGGATAACGCGATCGCTCCGCAATCCATTGCGCCTTCCGTGCGCGCAAGTACAGTGCTTTTGTGTACAGCGCTAGTTAATGTACACGTAGGCTCGCAAAAACACACCGTTCGGTGTATTATAGATACCGGTAGTCAAGCGACTTTTATTACCGAGCCTTGTGTGCAGCGGTTAGGATTGCAGCGTAGGCATGCGCGCGTTCCCGTGTTCGGTATAGGAGGTAGTGATCCTGTATACCCTAAGGGTGTTGTTTCTTTTTGCGTCACACCTACTCATGTTGATCAACCATCCCTTTCAGTTGATGCATTGATTTTACCTACACTTATGTCACGCATGCCTTGTGTAACATTACCATTTAGGGATTGGCCACACATAAAACACTTACATTTGGCAGATCCGAAATTTTATCTTCCACAGTCGGTGGAAATGCTTTTAGGTGCGGATATTCTATCCCAGGTGATATTAGGTCACGTGATTACGGGCCCTTCCGGGTCCCCAATGGCATTAAATAGTATCTTTGGTTATTTATTAATGGGTGATGTTTCTTGCAACCAAAATACGCCTTCTTCGCTTCAAGTGTGTTTCAGTAGTTCTAGCTCATCCTACGATGACGTCATAAATCTGAAACGATTCTGGGAATTAGAGTCCCTTCCTGAAAAAAAGAGTTT
Organism: Orthosia gracilis; assembly: GCA_947562075.1. Taxonomy (NCBI): domain Eukaryota; kingdom Metazoa; phylum Arthropoda; class Insecta; order Lepidoptera; family Noctuidae; genus Orthosia; species Orthosia gracilis. The sequence continues at coordinate 32,166,315 of OX387267.1, read as the reverse complement.
CCAGCCCTGACGAAGCCTTGTGTGAGTCTATCTTCGTAAAATCACACACTCGCGACGAAAATGGGCGATATGTAGTTTCGCTTCCATTTAAACCCGATGCACCTGCCCTCGGCGAATCACGAGATACGGCAGTATCTAGGTTTAGAAAATTAGAGTATAGGTTAGAACGTAATCCACAACTTAAGGTTGATTATCACGCGTGCCTCCAGGAATATTTAGATCTTGGTCACATGGAGCCCGTGAATTCCCCTCCTTCTATCAGTACCTATTACATTCCGCACCACTGCGTGGTCAAAGATTCTAGTGAAACAACTCGTACCCGTGTTGTTTTTGATGCGAGTTGCAAAACTTCTAATGGTATTTCACTTAACGATGTTTTATTAACTGGGCCTAAATTGCACCAGGACATCGTAGATGTTTTATTAGGGTTTCGTATTCATGCTATCGCTGTCACTGCTGATATTAAGCAGATGTACAGAAACATTTTGTTACAACATTCTGATTGGGACTATCAGCGTATTGTTTGGCGACAATCTCCAACCGAACCTTTGCGTGATTATCGGCTGCGAACCGTCACTTTCGGTGTTAGTTCATCACCGTACTTAGCACTTCGTACGATTCAACAGTTGGCGGATGATGAAGCTACTAACTTCCCGTTAGGTTCTAAGGTCCTCCGCGACCAAGTGTTTGTTGATGATGTGGTCACTGGCGCATGTGACGTCACACATGCTCTGATTTTACAACGAGAGTTAGTAGGTATTTGTTCATCGGCTGGTTTCGAACTGCGAAAGTGGCAGAGCAATTCGCCAGCGTTACTCGCTGCTGTACATACATCAGAGGCTCATGGCGAGCGGCCCGATAATGTTTCATTTGCATTAATGGAAAGCGATAAACAAACAAAGGTTTTAGGACTCCAATGGAACCCAAAATCAGATACATTTTCCTTTAGTGTTCAAGCAACTTTAGATAAAATCTCCAAGCGGACCATATTATCCCAAATAGCAAAAATTTATGACCCTATGGGCTGGTTATCTCCTATAGCTATTTATGCAAAACATCTTATTCAGCTATTATGGATCTCCGGTGTCAATTGGGACGAGTCACCTCCCATAGATATAATTAATTCATGGTCTAATTTCATCAATGAATTATCATTGCTATCAAGTTTTCAAATCCCACGTTTTGTTTTTCCAAATGTAAGTTCTATTCAGATTCATGGGTTTTCGGACGCATCTGAGCGTGCTTACGCTGCGTGCGTCTACGTTCGTGTGACTGATAGTAGTGATAACGTTAAAACATTTCTTTTACTAGCGAAAACTCGCGTAGCGCCGCTCAAACCGGTTCTCACTATTCCGCGTCTCGAGCTGTGTGCGGCTGTTTTATTGTCACAGCTAATTGATAAAATTATGAAGGTGTACGGTGACCGTGTGAACTGCAATCATGTCTATGCATGGACTGATTCTTAGATTGTGTTAGCGTGGCTTCGTTCGCCACCACATGAATGGAAAACATTCGTCTCTAATCGTTTGAGTGAGATTTTATCCCGGCTTCCTGCCGATTGCTGGAGACATGTTCCCTCTGCTGATAATCCAGCAGACGCACCTTCTCGAGGAATGCTGCCTGCTAGTTTTATTGAAAATTCTTCAATGTGGCTCCAGGGGCCCTGGTGGTTGTCACGTGATTTTAAGTGTTGGCCAATTCCTAAAGAGGTATCTAAAGTTACCGAGGAAAAGCGTAATTCCCCACTATCGGTGGTAACAAACTCGTCCATCACGACGCCGGCGCCTCCTGATGCTACGGATTACATAGAAAGATTTTCTAGTTTAGGTAAACTTGTTCGAGTCACCTCACTCATATTTCGATTTTATAATAGATGCAAAAAGGTTCAAATTCAATATCCAACCTACATAACAGTTCCCGAATTTAATTTTTGTCTAGGTCGACTTATTCATTTAGTTCAACATTCATCTTTTCCCGAAGATATAAAAAATATTGCATTAGGTAATTATCCTTCCCTTAAACTACGTAGGTTAAAACCATTCATTGACAAACAAAATAGTTTACGTGTCGGTGGGCGGATTCATAAGTCATTGTTGCCGTTTGTTTCTAAACATCAATTAATTCTGCCTAAAAGGCACCATCTCACCAATCTACTTATTGACCATGCCCATGTCAGTCACTTGCATGCCGGTCCACAGGCTGTACAGTACATATTATTACAAAGGTACTGGATCGTGTCTGGTCGCGACGCTATACGTATGCGTATACATCGCTGTGTTCGTTGTTTTCGTGCGAAGCCCACGCACCCGCAGCCAGCTATGGGTACCCTACCCGCCGCAAGAGTGCAACCTGAGCGACCTTTTCTTAAGACATCTGTTGATTTTGCAGGCCCGTTTTACGTTCGGGCAAATAAGGTTCGCAATGCAAAAATAGTCAAATGTTACGTTGCGGTTTTTGTGTGCATGTCCGTCAAGGCCATTCACCTTGAACTCGTATCCGAGTTGTCAACTGATGCCTTTTTGGCAGCTTTGCGACGCTTCACGTCCCGCAGAGGTTTATGTTCTGATATTTACTCGGATTGTGGAAAGAACTTTGTGGGTTGTAATAATTACCTACAAGATTTATATAAATATTTACGTAACGATTCTGTCCAAACCGTTCTTCACAGTAAGACATTAGAACAGGGTATCACTTGGCATTTTCAACCACCATATGCGTCACATTTTGGTGGTCTTTTCGAATCTGGAGTTAAAAGTTTTAAACACCATCTTCATCGAGTACTTGGCACTCAGACTCAAACCTATGATGAGATGCATACTCTTCTTTGCCAGATAGAAGCGGTACTAAATTCGCGCCCACTTTGTGTGTTAAGTGCTGATCCGTTAGACCCTTTACCCTTAACCCCTTCTCATTTTTTAATAGGAGGTCCTCTGACGGCCTTGCCTGATATTTCTTTATGCGAAGACGTGTCAAATCGTCTCACTAGATGGCGTAGAGTGCAACAGTGCGTACAGCATTTTTGCAGGCGTTGGAGTCGTGAATATTTACACGAGATTCAACAACGCAATAAATGGTTTAAGGATAGCGGCTCTCCACTCCGAGAGGGTATGATTGTTGTCGTACGTGAAGAAAACCTGCCACCCTTGCAATGGCGATTGGCTCGTGTACATGCTCTTCATCCAGGGTCAGATAATATCACCCGCGTCGTAACCCTTCAGATGGGCAAAACTTTTGTAAAACGTTCTGTAGTTAAAATATGTCCTTTACCTTTAGAATAATTAAGAATACCTATTTCTTACTGTTACGTTTCTTAGCTAAGTACCTACCTCTTAAGTATTAATTATTTTTCATAGAATTTATTTCAGTTTTAAATGCGATTAGCGACTATTTTCGTTTAATCTTTCATTATTTCAATATCTTTAACTTAAGGTTAAAAGAATTACATTCTTTTAAGGCGAGCGGCATGTTCCGTACTGTTCTTTATTTTGTAAACATTCTAAATATTAGTAGTTTTCTGAGAGTGTCTTATCAATTGTGTGTAGTAAGAACCAAATTACGGTGGATTTGAAACGCCCCGCCATCGTCTCTTTGGATACTCGCTAAACAATCCGAACGGCGAACCACAATGCAGCGCCATCTATGAGGCAACTTTTGAAAGCGTTCGTTCCTTTTCTTTAAAAAATGGATTGTCTACGCACGTCGAACGAGCGGCGGACCTCTCCGCGCCCTTTTTTTGTTATCCCGGTTTTCTGGTGGTTTAGTAGTGCTCCAGGTGAACAATTTGAAGGACTTATGCCTATGGACTTGTTTTGATGACGATATCGTGTGTGTGAACGGCTGGATCCAGACCCTCGCTGCCTGATACGACGCCGAGCCCGAGGAGCGCGAAGCAGTATACCTACGGAGGCGAGAGGTGAGTGCTTTTCGAATCCACTGTTCACAAATCTTCTACACAAAGGTTAATGTAGTAATGTACGAGAAACAAAAAGTATCCGCCATTTGTCATTGTTAGGAAGTTTATCACCTACGCCAGTTATTGTAGACTGCTCTGATTAGAGGGCTAACTTTGCTAAACTTTTATTTTTCAAACTGATGGATGACTTTTAATTTTTTTACAGGATTTTTCTATTGTTAAAAGATATGCCAGGTAAGTTTTGATTTAAAATGAACGAAACCATACTTTTCCAACCCTCGTATTTAAGTGATATAACAATAAGCATTAAATAAGTATCTACTTAATTAAAATGTGTTTTGCGAATTTGTAGTTGGTTTTAAAATGTACAACTACTACAACTAGTCAAAGTTCTAAAAGGTGTGTGTTTGCGTGCTGTGTGTGAGCCTGGATTATAGGAATTGTACTTTATGTATAATTTTTCTTTAATCTAAATCAATAATTATTTGGTAAATTGGAAACCCTGATGCATAAGTATGACATTTCTAAACTTTTGTTATATAAAGTGAAGGTGGTAATGAAAATGAACTTTAAAGTATAATACCTTATTTCAGATTGCGATTGGTTACTTTACTATTTTAATCTTGGTTTCACACAGTTTCGTCATCATCATCACCAATTCAGGCGAAAGACGTCCACTGCTGGACATAGGCCTCCCCCAGGCGTCGCCACATTGACCGATCCCGTGCGTCTCGCATCCAGCGCCTTCCCGTAACCTTAACCAGGTCATCGGTCCACCTAGTCGGAGGCCTTCCAAAGTATCGTCTTCCGGTTCGCGGTCGCCATTTCAGAACTTTTCGGCCCCATCGGCCATCCGTTCTGCGAGCTTTGTCATGTCACAGTTTCATGTTTAATTACAAATGGTTTCAACTTCATAAAAGAACGTATTAAAATAATTGCCTACCAATCATTGTTAAATATATGTTACTCTAAAAGTTAAATTTAATAGTAGTCGCGTTCTGGTATTAAAACTCATTTTAGTATTTGAAAAGGCAACACGTCACGCCTACTAAATAAAATATACTGTGGCGCTCTTAGGCGCCCTCATAGTCTATTGAGTTTATGTAATTGGCCTCTGCATATTTACGTGCTGGACAACTTACATCACCGGTTGGATGGTCGCATTTCCTCTTAAACCGTTTGCACGTCGCACATTGAGGGGGAGAAGATTTGCTGCTGAATTCCTTCAAGGAGTGTCCAGTTTCTCCACAGTGGCCGCACGTTGGACTGCTTTCACGGAAAAACTTGGCTGCGTGGCCAAACTGCTGGCAATTGAAGCACCTTGTTACAATTGTGAAATCTCGCACCGGGCATGAGGTCCAGTTAATAAAAATTCGGCTTTGGTTTATTAGCACTTTTCTTATGCTAGCGGGTAGTTCCAGGATGTAATTGCAGGTTGGAAGGTCCTTTTTGCCCGATTTATGGCTCAATTTGATGTTTTTAAGGAAGGTCTCTCGACTTGTATTCGGCAATTTATCTGACGGGTTTTGCTCAAAAATACAGTCAAATACTTCCTTTTCAATAAGGGCGACGGGAACACCAATAACTGCGGCCCTAGGGCGTCGTTTAAATGGTTCTTCTATTATAAGGTCTGAAGTAATAATATTCTCCGATGTTTTAAGTTTTTCTATGTCACCTTTGTTTTCCGTGCTAATCAGTACGCCTCCATTTTTTACTTTTTTCAGGCCACGGACTTGGATCTTAAGTTGTTCAGGAGAAATCAACTTATGAACGAGTGACTTGGTTTCGTCACTCGTTTTAGTTTTATCGCTGGGATATATGGCGATAGAGCTTAGGTTAGCAGGACGGAGGAAGTTGTCGGAGCCTTTCTTCACTATGCTAGCATAAGAAGATGAGGGGTTCAACTTTGATTCAAAAACTTCTTTGAACTGTTCTAAAGAGTTCACCATATTCTGCTGAAGTTGTAGGTGCTGGACGGTAGTGTAGCTCTGGATCATCTTCTGCTTCAGCGATTGGAAAAGGACAGCCATCTGAGAAGTCCCACTTGAGACCTTTCGGCAAAGAGTTAGACACGGAGTTTCTGGTCCGAGTTAATTTTTCCCTCACCGACAATAGTGCACACTTTGTTCAGATTGCTGTCTATTCATCCTAACCATTTCTGAATCTCTGGCGTGTTGATGACTTCACTCGGCAACTCATTATCTGCAGGTGCTGGTGGATTTGGATGTCTCGGGGGCACTTCTTGGATAGGTATCGGCGGAGGACTTCGTCTTTGTAGTTGGCTACGACTAAACGGGCTCGATCCTGGGGTAGACATACTACCCGCAATAACTTTGTATAGTTTAGATATAAAATTAAAACAATTTAGTTCATCTTGCACACAAAAGTCGGCAGAAACCTCCTAGTCACACGTGACACACTTAACTTGGTTTTTAACTGACGCCGCAAATAACCGAGATATCTTATACACGTGACATACTTATTATGGAGAACCAGTGACCATCTGTGATCTACTTCATCGGATCCATTTCACTAAATGATACTTTCTAAGAGCAATTGCTTGCCTTGTTTTCGAAAATACCAAAATCGCTAAATGTCTGCCTAGAATATTTGAGGATTTCCTTCGATTTCCATTGGATCCCATCACCAGATTTTGAATTGGTGACAATGGGACCACCTCGAGAGACAAACTCCTCAGACCCCTTTCAAACAAAAAAAGAAGTTTGCAAATCTGTCTATACCTATATGACGGAGTTATGCACGAAAAAATTAAAATTTGGAACATCCGAATTGAGAACCTCCTCCTTTTTGAGAGTCGGTTAAAAAACTTTACGTAACTTTAATATATTTTACGGTGCTGAGTTCAGACATAGTCGTGGTTCCTAGCTCGTCGCTCGTGAAATACACGGTTACTTAAGTTCTTTCCTCTAAGTTGACATAACTTAAAGTTGTCCAAGATTGTAAAGAGTCGACGGACTTGAGATTGCCTTTCATTTCCAGATTAGCAAAGAATGTTACTGCAGCGTTTGTTGCACAAACTACAAGGAATTACGAGAAGAAAATGTCAAAGGCAACGTGTGTCGGGTTGCAGCTGTATGTTTTGTATTATTGAGAGCTTCAGGCAGTTAGCAAAAGTGAGAAAACTTATATTATGCCCACATCAATCCTTCAAAATAAATAAAAGAAAATATATCCTTCACTATTATTTCAAAACTGCAAGAAACTTTAACCTCATGTAGAATGAACTTATCAATCGATCCCCTGATTGCACACGACAGATATCGCAAAGAACTTATTTTATACTATATAATTATGATAACACGAATATTTTTCCTAAATAATTCAGTGAGAAAATACTGAACTTTCAAATAAAACGCTGGCCTTTTTAATAGTGTGCGGCTTGTTAGGCTTCCCGGAATGATTAAAGAAAACTGCAGCACTCCACTTTTGTACCATTTACGGAAGAAAATTTTAATATAAAATTCTTCGCTTTAGTAATTTACACAGTAAACAAACAAGATAAACATAGTATTAGTTTTAACGAAAGTTTAAAGTTCAACGGTTTTACTTTTCATAAGAAAAAAAAATACATCGTTAATTTATATTTTGTATATTTATGGGCCAGCTATATTAGCCGTCGAACCGATAACCGTTGGGGAAGATGAGTGGGGACCACGAATGGGTAAACGTAAGGTAGACCGCTCTCAGGATAGGTGGAGCCAAGATCTCCGCGGGGTGGCTGGTAGGAGCTGTATGAGAACTGCCGATAATCAAGACAAATAGCGCGCAATCGGAGAGGCTAGCAGTGGACTGCTATATGCTGGTGATGATATTTATGATAGAACAATGAGGGCAAAAATAAAGACTCTATTGGAATTGATACTCTGAAAGAAAAATATGTACCTATAACAAGAATGCAAGATAAATGATTATAGGGTTATACGAAACCGACGTACGCTAATAAGGTGTAATGTGGAACAATAGTCGGGGCTATATATCAAGCGGCAGAGAAATGTGCGGCGACAGGGTAATGAACGAACTTAGTGCGATTAGGAACATTATTGTTCTGCTGCGCTTCGCAATTATTGTAACAGAATTCTAGAGGAAACCTCTTACGATTTTGAAGCGCTCATTTTGTTTATCATTTTGCGGTTTGTAGCTTTTGGTAGCTGTATTTTGCAAGGTTTCGTATCATTTATTGCTGCTATAACAGAGACAAATGAATTAATTTTATTTATTAAATTAAATAACTTAATAATAAGGTTATATTATATAACTGTAATTTTCTCAATTAAATCAGATCAACGTGCACACCAAATATGGTTCCAATACTTCCAATTAACTGTATATTTGCATAATTATCACGATAAACATAGAAATGAAAATTGGCAATGTATTGTTCTGAGCACCCAGTTTTTTTCTTTATAGATAAGTAATTAAGTTTTAATTGCCTACAATAATCTGCACTTTGAACATCAAAGACTCTGAAGCCGTGCATATTGTTGAAAATAGAAGCAAATGAAAAAGCATAATCAATGAGATAGTTTTGAAAGCATAATGTGGTCACGAACCCGTTTTTCCTGATATGGTCATGTGATGAGGCTGGATGAAACGCATGTTACTAAAAGAGTTATGAATATATGGATGGAGAGGGAGGAGATGGCCAAAGAAAAGAAGGATGGAATGTGGTAGGAGTGATATGAAAGAATAGGGAGTCATTAATAGCGTGACAGGACGGTATGAAATGAGAAAACGTGTTGTGGTGACCCCAAGTAACATGGGATAAGGGCAGGCAGAAAGATGATGATGATGTGGTCGCGACCCCCAGTATTGGGGAATCGACGCAAAGATGAGGAGACTGTATGGGAGACTAGAGTGAGTTGGTCTTCTTGGAGCTGTGGTAGCAGGGTATACCTATAGGAGACTTGGTATATAAAAATTATAAAACCACAAAACATCTTCGATTGATTTAATTTTATCAAACCGAACTCTAGTATTAATTCTACTTTTCTAGCTTTATTATTTTAGTAGAATTGGAATTGCCATTTCTAAACGTTATATGAATCTTAGTAACTTTTTAATTTTGATGTACCAAATCACCTGTATACTCTGCAACCACAGCTCAATATTAAACTGTACACTTAACTATATACTTTATATGATGATTCAAAAGGTAAGGCTTAGGATTAAGCCGTTCCTTTTTAATCACTGTATAAAGGTTAATCACACAATTCAATATCGTTTCTACCGAATTATACGATATTAGGCTTGCATGAGTACCTCAATCAGCAGTAGGTAATCCAATTAGGTGTATTTTGTTGAAACGTGCGATATGGATCGATTTTACCGTACTACTGATTAATTAATTCGGGCCGCACGGATGTTTTGTCTTTATAAAACTAGGTGAAACTGCACTACTAAGGATAATGTGAATCTAGGAGAATTTTATTGTGAATAATTTTTAATGGGTGATGGCTATTACATAGAAATGCAATATCAGGTGCTTGTGAATTGTTTTTAGCGATACTTTCTGCTATATATTCTAATCTCTAAATAAAACAAATCAGTTCGTAATGCTTTCGATTCTCAGAATAAAATAATTTATTTACCAATTTTAGAGCCAAATACTGTTTGTAAGCCGTGTTAAAGCGGTAACATTTAAACCGAGTTATTTAAAGATCGAAGTCAGGTTGTTTCCCGAGGGGCTGGTGACGCAATGGCCGCTCCAGTAACGCAGTAACAACCGGGCCGGTTTGCTGACGAGCTGCCGGGCACCAATGAACCGCGGCCGTTCACACGCTCCGATAGTTTTCATGCCCGGCCTACACTTGTAAACTAGGCTTGGTCGCAATACACCGGTATACATCAAGTTATCGATGTGTTTTCACAAAATGAATATTGGTATTTGTCATCGATCTTTTTTAAAACAAGTAAAGTTATTGGTCTCGGTTCTCATTTACATCTTGACAGTCGTTACGGATAGTAGGCAGCTGGAAAATCTGACACCAGTCTTGCCAAGGGTCTTGTTACCCAGTCATTGGTTTGTCAAGGTCAGATAAGCAATCGCTTCATGTAAATGATTGATATTTTGCTCCGTCTGGTTAGACTGGAAGGCTAGGCAGACTGATTAAAACTTATATCAATTTTCTCGATTTTATTTTAATGTATTCTGAAAATGCTTTAAAATAAGTACTGGCTGACAAAAATATATCGATACTCTCAGTCTGTAAATATTAAATAGACATTTATAGGCAAATATTTTTTCGTTTGCCCATCCCTACTTCTAACGTAAATGTAGGTATCATTTCCATACATTTTCATGGACCTCGGTGGTCTGTCCGTCCAATAAAATAGTTGTAGCAGCCTAGCAAACGTAGCGTTACTGCGTAGTGTGTGTATGTAACTAGATACCCAGTTTAGATCTTGCGTAAGCAAGCTAGTGTCTCTGTCACAGGCCAAATTACGGCTAATTTTAGTCGCACCAGATCCTTTTAAGGGTCCAATCGTATTTTTAAGTTGGGCAAAGGTCTCCCTAAAACTTTCTCAACGTTCTTTGTGTTTTGCTTCCTCCAGGCAGTCACGAGCACTGATCATCTTGCCAGCGTTTTTCAGGGCTGCTTCGGTTACGACGCCGTTCTCAGGCACCCTTTGTATAACTATCCTGACCCGCCTGTCTTGAAATGACTGAAAATGACATTCTGAAATTGTTCAAAAGGTTTAAATATAATGTCATTCATGTGTATATCCTTCCGCATGCACGCAACTTGAAATAACTGTTGATACAAAGCCTCCATGCTCGACTGCGTCTAAAACACATTCATATAAAATGCATGTCTCGAGCGTGTTATCACGTCATGTGACAACTCCAACAGGACATTTCGTGCTGCTAGCTTATTGTTCAACATTATGCTAACCTTATGGATCACACCCTTGACAAGCGGGTAAATGATACGGGACTTTTGTGTCAAGAAGGAGACTGAAATGCTGTTAATATTGACAGCGCCTGTAAATTACTAGTGCGTGATATGTACTCCAAATAGCAATACTTGTGACAAAACTAATTCCTGGAACCAAAGCTACAGAATGTAGGTTAATGAGTTCATTTTCTTTTTATTTTGAAATGCATACAGCGCAACGCTGGCAAATCGTCGCAGGTCTAATTTTTGCTGGAAAATTAACGAGCTTTCAACACTAGTTAATCGTCACTGAAACACAGTAAGGATAGTTAGATAAGTAAAACAGCGTGGGTCGCGGGTTCAACACTAATCTGTTTAAATTCCGCTCCTTCTCAAATAAATCCTGTTTAAATAACCATAAAACTGTTCGTGTGTGGATCCTTTTAATCCGTTTGATGTGGATCGCACCACGATCGAATTTCATTCATTCCGCTTTTAAAGTTATTGCTCGGTTTTTATTACGGGCACAATTATAGCAAATGGCCATCTGATTGAATTAAAAAAAACCTGTATTTCTGTTGGTTTAGGATACATTTACGCTTTTTTCGGGCGTCACGTGGGCGTCAGAACGTGTTCGGTATGTTAAAGCTAAAATGTTTGGATTCTAATTTCGTAGGCTGTGTGATTCTTGGAGTTACAGTGGAAATAATATTCATGATGTAAAAGTTATAATTTAAGTTAAATAAAGCGTTCAATAATAGTAAATTAAACAGGTTTACAAAACAAAATCAAATCAAACATGTTTATTTGTTCGAATATGGTAAAATAGATGTTACAATATTGGTTCCAGCATATCCTGCCATAGGTAATATGGCGTACAAATATTTATTATAAATAATTATGAATAATAGTATAAAATCTGAATCTGTAATAGTTAATTAATAAGGATTTATTATTGTATTTATTTTTTAATAATAATGAATAAAAAAAGATTGTATTATATTAGTAACGACTTAGCTTCTAAATATTCTTGAACACTGTAATAATTTTTCTCCAGTAACAGTCTGAACAATTCCCTTCTGAACAACGGCAATGACAAATCATGAGTATTATTTGGTGATTGATTATACAGTAACAATAGATTTCAAACTTTTTGTGAGATCAGTTAGATATTGAAATTGTTGTTGTGACCGGAAGGGTCTTCATGCATACTAAGATCTGAGAAGTTACAAAAGGTACAATCAAAACTAAAACAATTCGAGAGGAAGTCCTTTAATCTATGTAAAAGCCAGAAGATATACATTGTGAGAAGGAAACTTTGAAAATTCGATTAAATGTAAGAACAACAATCGTTTAGGGGTTAATGAGGCGTATGAAACAAATCGTGGTAGGTACTGTAACAAGCTAACATTAAAACGAATCAACATACTCGTAGGTATCAACTAGAGAATGTAAAAGTTTTGTTACTGATAAAAAGAGTTTGTTAAGTATATGTCGGCTTTGTCCAATTATAGAAGACGGCTTGGAGAACTTTTAGTTAGTTAGAACTCAGAAATCAAAGGTTCATTAAAATTGCCGTAACAGGTATATTTGAAATTGTATCTTTGTTGAAGAGGTAACGAGAACTGTATACTACTGATACCTATGAACGTAACTAGTAACTATGTACCTTATGCTAAATTCCGTGTATTAATTTAAATAGAAGTAATATCAGGATTGTTTTAATGAGAGAGATAAAGTAATTCATTGACCAAAAATAAATGATTTGCGAGTATGTTTTAATATATTCCACACAGGGAAAATTGCAACGCAAAAAACATCCTATAAATGAATAATCTTTGCTATTTTTACTCGTTTAGTGTAAAATGTAAATGCAGTGAAACTATATTGTTACTAAAGATCAAAAAATAAATAAGCATGCAATCATTTTGTTTCAGACAACTAAAAGATCTAGGATTTAAATGACTTTTTCAATTCATATGTACTTTCTAAGTTTATCTTGGACATCGCTGACATCAACGAATGAGACTAGGCCTTTGCCCTGCAGTCGGACACCAATTATTATTATTATATAACGCAACCGAGAACACAACACAGTGTGTAATTGCTATTACCATCATTAATGAATTCGTATATCGTTGCCTAAATTACTTCTAGCCTCTAGTGGTGGAACACTATAAATATCCGACTAATTTATCGATTCCTGAATTTAATAGTCATATTGAACTCCAATTAAATAGAAATATTAGGTTTCGAAGTGGAGTCCCAACTACAGAGCACCGTTATAGAGTTATAGCACACATTGGGTTAGTTTCAGTTCAGTACACTTAACCTTCATGATATTTATTATTTTTAATTATTGGTTATGTCTGAGTTTTTTGTGAGAAGACCAAAGACAGGATGGATGAATTGTGTGAGAGATGATAACGCTAGATGATAAGATGACCACTAATAGAGATGGATGGAATAAGAAGACATATTGTTACGCCTACCCCAAATGAATAGTGATAAGCTCAAGAGTATGATGATATCTGACTTTATTTTCGACTGAAAACCTTAAACGGATGTTTCAGGTTTCACCGGTGCATATGAAAAAGAAAATACAGAAATTCTATTCATAAATTATACCACTATGGTAATAATTTGCATACCAATAAAATATCGGAAAACGCCATTTCACTGGACAAGCACTTATCGCCTATTTTATACTTCTACAAACTACTGAATACCGTATCCCTGAGGTCCGCAGTGTACATAAACAAACATTCAAACCTGGATTTATGAGTACAGACCTCAGGGAGTTGTCCTGCCTCAGCATCCGGCTTGCGAACTACGGAAGTCAACATGTACAGAAACTGGATGAGCAACGCTCCCAACGTCCGAACCGGAACAGTATGAAAAATAGACCTATCAAAAAGTTTGACTTTGAATGAAGGGGAGAGCGGCCAATCTGAACAAATTTCTCGCATACCGTCCGCTATATTTTTTAAGGGGCAAGTTAATGCGGCGGCCATTTTTCGTCATAATGCCGAGAAAACTACAATACCTACGTTTGTGGGAAGAAACTTTTGAAATTGTAATTAGCGCACTCTCGTTATTGAGTTTTCTCTATTGTGTGTATTTTCCTGGGTTTTAAAGAGGAAATGTTGGTGACTTATTTTGTTCTTTGTGACAAGTTGGCAGGGTATTTTGTGAATGATTTTGTGTTAATTATATTCTTTTCTTTTTCGCATCAACCCACACACACACACATTGTAGCTCACTATACACTTATTCTTCTATTATTTCATTGTACATTATTTATTTACACATCCTTATATCGTATCACTCATATTAATGAAAATTATGTATATCTTATTTTTTGTTTTGTTACCCACGTCCGTGTGTCGCTGCGGGGTGCCAACTGAAAACCAGCGCTGCAGCAAATTCTGAGTTGGTAACCCTGTCGGTAAGGGCGCGTCCAGCGCAATTTGTCTTTGCACTTCCTTTGTCTTTTACTCCATGCTTTATGCTGTTGTGTTGTGCCTGTGTCGAATAAATATATTTCTATTTAAATACGTCAACAAAAAAACGCTTGTTACAAGGGAGAAAATCCAATTGACAATAGATTTATTTCCGCTGGGAGCTGTACTGTTTAATAGAACAATGAATTCTATAGTGGGCAGTGACAAGCTAATTTATTTGTAAAGTTTAAATATTACTTCACTGTTAACCGCAGTAGAAATATATCTGCGTGAGTGCTTAAGTTGAGATCGTTTATGTGGGAATATATTGCTGCCCTTTGATATAAAATGGCAGATAATCGGTGTCCGTAATAATTCTTTTACTACGATTTTATGGGCTGGTTATGCTCCAGACCCTTCTGTGGTCGCAGATCAGTGTGGGAGAGGAAGATAAACATTCAGCGTGACACCTGCACGACACCCGCAAACTTATGATGGAAATGGGTAGACGTGGTCCTTTATGCTGTGATTTATTTTTGCATTATCTTTAATCAGTTGTATACCATAAATAACATTTCCAAATGCAAAAATGAAATTCTCATACATTCATTTTAAAAGTAGTTCACTTTAACAGAAGGTACGTTATCAAATTGCAGGCAAAATTAAACTCATCAAGCACCACAGGGCTAAACACGCGAGCGGGTAGAGTCAGGCAGTCAAACTCGGCCAGCATCTACACGAGTAACAGGTAACTTTATATGGGAACTTCGTGTTCGTAGCGCGTTGTTCTAGTTTTTGTGCTAACGGTAAGTATGTGTGTTGAAACTGCATAATAAATGTGGATACGCTGAGTTCGCTGTACAACTTTGAAAATAGAATTGAATTCGTGTATGCTGTAATTTATTTTCAGTGCTGGCGACACAATTTGGAACATAGCTATTTGAGACAGGAAACAGAGGAGGTATATTATGTCATGGATCAAGTGATTAATCAGGGCACTATGTATAATGCCCGGGCATTATGAATCTAGTCAAGTCAAATCGGACAATGTAATGAATACTGATTTAAACTTATATATTTAAAATATTGTCTAGTTATTAAGCATATTGCTACGTAACGGTTGGGCAATTCGTTACGTATGGTCAATGAATTAGTCCAAGAGCGAGCTCAGGAGCTTAGGGTACCCCGACACGGATAAATATAAAAAGTAATCGCACTTAACTGTTCTATATTAAAACCATTGTCAATATTAAAATATTTATAAAAACAAATCTTTTTATTACTCGGCCCAATAAGTGATGGGCAATATACGGAAAGGCCATTCAATTTAATTATTTCAATAGTTTTTATTATATTGCCTAATCGCATTGGGCATTTTAAAAATTGCCCGTGCACTTGTAAAATGCCTAAATATTTTTATAAATATAATATATAATGCCGTATTAATCACTTGGTCGATTAGGTATGTCTTTAAATTTTAAAAAGTTTATTTATTCAACC
This sequence comes from Orthosia gracilis, assembly GCA_947562075.1. Lineage (NCBI taxonomy): Eukaryota > Metazoa > Arthropoda > Insecta > Lepidoptera > Noctuidae > Orthosia > Orthosia gracilis. The sequence goes on along the minus strand of OX387267.1, from coordinate 32,150,563 downwards.
TATTCTGTAAAAATCGACGCATTTGAGTTACTACTTGTGAAATTAAATAAAAGCTTGCAAAAGCACGTCTTTGTACTTAGTATTGTAGTGATATTGGAAATCATTAAAAAAACCTTATGGAACATTTTTCAAATCTAACTTCCATTTTTTTGCAGTGACTGGCACATCTAAAAAGCTATAAAGCTAAAACGGCATGTATTCGAACAACGCGAGTTTGAACAAGCTCAACCGAGTCGGCTTCATCCGAAATTTTGTACTTGCCCACACAGGCGAAACAAAAAATTGGGCCAGCCGAAAATACACGGAACGGATTCCACGAAAAATATTATATAGTCTACATCATTCTATACGACCCTCGTTACGAAAAAATATACTTTTCTTCCTCTCTCCATATTAACAATATTAAAATAAGCAAACAAGATCAACACGGGGGAGCTTGCGAATATTCATGAGCAGAATGTGGGACAACGAGGAAGTTTCTACTCTTCCAAGTATTTTGAAATCTTTAATTAGCTTCCATTAGGTATATAGTATACCTAAGAGAATATTAATAATGAAAACTTCACACATAAGAAATATTTTCATGGGTAAACAGGAGGTATACGAGTATATTAATATCGGATGCTTCATAAACATGAAACAATTTCGTGGTTCACGCTCCGTTTAATTGTTCAACAAACCCTTGCCGCAACTTTTATTTCACAGAGTGTAAAGTTTAGAGCAAATTATGCGAGCAAATTGTAATGTTAAAGAGAAACTGAAGTAGGTATTCCGTGCTAGTGCAGGGAATAACAGAGACTTGCAAATGGGTGCAATAACAGTAGCTGCGTAAAGAAATCGCGTCTCTTTAGTGTATTACCGGCGCGCGGTGTCCGGCTCGCCAACTTAATTAGAATTTAGATACTGCAGGAGTTAAAAGAACTTTTATTACATATTATTATGATTGGTTAACAAGAGTTTTCGGGTTTTCTTGCAACTTTATTTTAAATAGAATCGAATAAATAAATATATTGGTTAGAAGGTAAACTGGACGTAATATAACACATGCATTGAACTATAATGTACTAAAGGTGTATCATAAACTTACTCTAAAATATGAATATAGTGAAAGGTGGTTGAATGTGTTCAACGATGATTCAAAGGAATATCTCTATTTATCAATCTACCTAGCCTTTTACCAACCAGTATTTAGCATGAAACGATTGTCTATCTGCAGCCGAATTGTGCAAGTGAATTCGGCAAGGCGCAAGGTTTGACCGCTGTCAAATCGACCAATCACACAGACGGCAATCCACATCGCGTCATTCATCTCGCATGTGACTGGTCGATCTGATTGCGGTCAAACCTTGCGCCTTGCCGAATTCACTTGCGTAATTCGGCTGCTGAACTCCACAACCAAACAGCTGTGGGACGAGCCGGTTTCAAGGGCCGGACTTCTCGCTCCTGCCAGAAGAGCAGTGGCCCACGACGACGGATCGACGGATTAACCCAAGGACGAAGAGGTCCTTCACACGAGTGAAGAAATGGAGCGAGACAGCTGGCTACCGAACCCGGTCTTATCTGGCTTATCGAAGTATGAGGGATTGGTGAGAGTCGTCGCTCGAGCTATCGCTTTCAGCCGATATCTGCCGACGACAGGACCCTGCGAAGAGGCCGACCGGAGGACTTGGTGAGCTTGTGCACTCGCTGACCACTTCTGGCGACGGTGGCTATGCGAGTACCTGCCCATATTGGTAACTCGCGGCGAGCCACGGAACGACGTGCGACCCATGCAAGCAGGCAACGTGGTCCTCGTGGTCTACAACACGCTGCCATGGAACACATGGTCGATGGGAATCGTTGAGCGCACGCATCGCGGATTGGATGGTGGCATCAAAGTCGTCGAGGTGCGCACCAGGACTGGCACCTTCCGACGCCCCGTGAATAAGCTCGTCGTCGTGTCAACGAAGAACGACCGACAGCGCATGGCTTTGTACGTTGCATGGTATTTCTAGCGAAGGACATTTCCCACGATAAGTTTGTTAACGGTTTTATAAGGTGTAGGACTTAATGGCCGACTCGTTTTTTATGAGTGACCGTAATATAAATCTCTTGTCTGCATTCTACAGTATTGTAAAAATAAGTTACAGTTTAATGTTTTCGGAGCGGCAAAATCAACCGTTATGTAAACCGTACCCTATTAATGCATTACCTGGAACCAACAATTAGTATGTACCGTTTATTATTGCCTCGTAGTCTTTTCGTGTGACTGGGATACCACGTGGTAGTTTAAAATAGCATATACGTAGGTTCCACGCGAATTTTAGAGTAGGACAATAAGAAAACTTGTAATATACATAAGATTCATAGAAAAGGTAGATAATTAGATAAGATTATGTATGATATCATAGTTTCATACTTGGAGTAAGGAGGAATCTAGGTTAAGAATTTTGTGTTGGCGTTTTACACCTCCTCTGTGGAACATCGGATACGACTGGGTGCTGAACTCTAACCGGGCGTAGACCTGACATGTTATGCAGACGATACGCTGGTCGGGGGAGTTCGTACAGGGAGGCAGCGTTGCTGGCGACAGCTGCGGTCTCATAGGTGGTGAGCCACATACGGCGCCTTGGCCTGGAGGTGGCCCTCAACAAGTCGGAGGCCATGTTCTTTCATGACCTCCGGCGGGCGCCACCGCCCGATGCCCACATCGTTGTCGGAGGGGTTCGAATCGCTGTTAAGTCAACTATGAAGTACATGGGATTGGTGCTCGACAGCCGGTGGGATTTCGGCCCCCACTTCCGGCGGCTGGCGCCCAAGTTGTTGGATGCGGCTGGGGCGCTGTCAACACTGCTTTCCAATCTGGGGGGCTCGAGCGCTGCCTGTAGGCGGCTCTACGTGGGGATCGTGCGATCAATGGCCCTGTATGGGGCTCCGATCTGGGCGGCTGACCTGACGGCCGGCATCATCACTGTTCTGCGAAAGCCGCAGAGCGATGGCCGTCAGAGTCATCAGGGGGTATCGCACGATCTCCTACGAGGCGGCTTGTGCACTGGCCGGACTCCCGCCCTGGGACCTGGAGGCGAAGGTACTCGCGTCTCTGTATCGGTGGCGCGAGGAAGCGCGGGCGCGGGGCGAGGTGCTGATGCAGCGACATATGGAGTTGCGTCAGTCTCAGCTTCGCGAGGTCCTGGTGGCGGAATGGCGGGACAGGCTTTCACGCCCTACCACCGGCCTCATTACCATCGAGGCGGTCCGGCCAGTGTTCGAGCGCTGGCTTGGGAGGAGGCACGGCTCCCTGTCGTTTCGGGTGACGCGGGTGCTCTTGGGGCATGGTTGCTTCGGCAAGTACCTTAAAATTAATACACGGAATTTATCATTAAGTAAATAGATAGCAAAGCTTCAAGATATCCAATAGAACAATAAAACAAAACTAATGAAGATTACAGTTCTCGCTCTTCAACTGAAGTTTGATACAATTTCAAATATACCTAAACATTATGGAAGTTTTAATGACCCTTGATTTCTGAGTTCTAACTAACTATAAGTTCTCTAAGCCATCTTCTCCAATTGGACTAAGACAACAATACTCAACAAACTCATTTTTATCAGTAACAAAACATTTACATTTTCTCCAGTAGGTATTTATGTTGTTTCAACATTTCAGATCAGATTTACGTAAACTATTTTAATGGTTGTTACAGTACCTACCACGATTCGTTTCATGCGCCTCATTAACCCGTAAACGATTGTTGTTCTTACATTTAATCGAATTTTCAAAGTTTCTGTCTCACAATATATATCTTCGGGCTTATACATAGATCAAAGTACTTCTTCTGGAATTGTTTTAGTTTTGATTGTACCTTTTGCAGAGCAGTGGTGGCCCAGTGGTATCGGCCGCGACTTATATGTTGTAGGTCGTGGGTTCGAGCCCAGGCAGGCGCTTTACTTTGTGTAAATTATTACATCACAACTGCTCTCAAAACGGTGAAGGAAAACATACTGAGGAAACCGGCATGTCCTAGAACCAAAAATTCTAAGCCATATGACGTCCACCAACACGCACTGGGCCCGCGTGGTGGATTACTGCCTATTCCCACAGGGATGAGGCCTGTGTCCCAGCAGTGGGAACATTAATAGGCTGATGATTTGATGTGATGTGTACCTTTTGCAACTTGCGGTCGGAATATCAATTTCAATATCTAACTGATCTCACTAAAAGTTTGAAATCTATCGTAACAGTAAACCTGTTTAATTTACTATTATTGAACGCGTTATTAAACTTGAATTCTTTAACATCAATGAAGATTATTTTCATTGTAACTCCAAGAATCACACAGCTGTAGTTAGAATCCAAACCTTTTAGCTTTAACATACCGAATATGTGTGTATCCTTAACCAACAGAAATAAAGGTTTTATTATTTCAATCAGTTGGCCATCTGCTATAATTGTGCCCGTAACAAAAACCAAGCAATAACTTAAAAAAGCGGAATGAATGAAATTCGATCGTGGTGCGATCCCCATCAAATGGAATAAAAGGATCCGCACACGGACAGTTTTACGGTTATTTAAACAGGATTTATTTGAGTAGGAGCGGAATTTAAACAGATTAGTGTTGAACCCGCGACCCACGCTGTTTTACTTATCTAACTATCCTTGCTGTTTTTCAGTGAGGATTAACTAGTGTTGAAAGCTCGTTCATTTTTCAGTAAAAATGAGGGGTACGACGACATGCCAGCGTTGCGCTGTATGCATATTGAAATAAAAAGAAAATTAACTCATTAACCTGTATTCTAAAGATTTTATTCTAGGAATTAGATTTGTCACGACATTGCTATTTGGAGTGCATAATATCACGCACTAGTATTTCGCAGGCGCTATCTATATTAATAGCATGTTTTGTGTTTCCTTCATGTCGCCCTAGTCCCGTATCTCTTGTCAAGAGTGTCACAATATACCGGAAGGTTAGTTAAGTTAAACAATAAGCAAGAAGCACGCGATGCCCTGTTAGTGACGTCACATGACGTGACGCCACGCTCGAGGCATGCATTTTATATGAATGTGTTTTAGACGCAGTCGAGCATGGTGGCTTTGTATCAACAGTTATTTCAAGGTGCTAGCGCGAAGGATATACACATGCATGACATTATATTTAAAACCTTTCTACAATTTCAGAATGTCACTTTCAGTCATTTCAAGACAGGCGGGTCAGGATCGTTATACAGTAGGTACCTGAGGACGGCGTCGTAACCGAAGTAGTAATAACGTTGGTAACATGATCTGTATTCAATTCTGTTGTAATTTGTGATTGCCTGGGGGAAGCAAAACACAAAGAACTGCAGCACTGTTGCTGAGAGATACTTGTCCAACGCTTGTGCTACCGTGCCTCAGATCAATCTCTCCGGGAGGCCAAGGTGGAGCGCTTGAACCTGTCTTTGCAGGCAGTCTCCGAATGGAGCGATGCCAATCTGGTCAGGTTTAATGCTGCTAAAACCCAGGCGTGTCTTTTTTCCGCTAAAAAGGGCCAATTTCATCCGGCTCCAACTTTCCGAGATGAGACCGTGCCTATAACTGACCATCTTGAGCTTCTTGGCGTTATATTGACATCGACTCACAATTTTGGCCCATAAATTGAGGCAATGGCTCAGCTGGCTGCCAAAAAGCTGGGGATCCTTGCAAAGGTGAGAAGGTATTTCACGTCAGAACAGCTGCTCAGCTTGTATCAAGCGCAAGTTCGATCAAGCATGGAGTATTTTTCTCTTCTCTCTGACGGATCTGCCAAATACCAGCTTGATGCACTAGAGTCGATCGAAAAGTGGGTCAAGAGGCACTGGTTAAGTCAAAGCTCCAGAGCCTTGAACATCGTCGCCGAGTTGCCAGCTTGTCAGTTTTTTATCGGTTAAATTTCGGGGAGTGTGCGATGAAATTGCATGATCTAATTCCGCCCAGCCCGTTTCATCATCGGACTACCAGACGTACGGCGATGCGCCATCGGTACATGGTGGACCTCCCACCCATACGCACTAAACGTTTTGTAAATACTTTTATTAAGCGTACAGCTAAGGAGTGGAATTCCCTGCCGGAGTCTGTGTTTCTCGATAGCTACAATCTAGGGGTCTTTAAGTCAAGAGTGAATAGGTTACTTCTAGGCAAGCGTGCTCGACCGCCGACCACATCATCGCTTGCCATCAGGTGAGATAGTGGTCCAGCGCGAGCCTAAAATAAATAGTCCTTTGTCCTTTTATTTTTCATATCACTCCTCACACATTCCATCCTTCTTTTCATTGGCCGTCCCCCTCTCTCCATTCATATACTCATAACTCTTTTAGTAACATGCGTTTCATCCCTCCTCATGACCACCATGACCATATCAGGACAAACGGGTTCGTGACCATATCATGGTTTCAAAACTATCTCATTGATTTATGCTTTTCCACTTGCTTCTTCTTTCAGCAATATGCACGGCTTCAGAGTCTTTGATGTTCAAAGTGCAGATTATTGTAGGCAATTAATTTTCATCTCTATGTTTATCGTGATAATTATGCAAATATACAGTTAATTGTAAGTATTGGAACCATAATTGGTGTGCACGTAGATCTGATTTAATTGAGAAAATTACAGTTATTTAATATAACCTTATTATTTAGTTATGTAATTTAAGAATTAAAATTAATTGATTGATGTCTGTTATAGCAGCAATAAATGACAACGAAACCTTGCAAAAAACAGCTACAAAACCAATAAAATGTATCCAGACACAATTAAATCCAAGAGTCCTTATATATCAACCGCAAAATGATAAACTAAATGAGCGCTTCAAAATCGTTAGAGGTTCCTCTAGAATACTGTTACAATAATTGCGAAGCGCAGCCGAACAATAATGTTCCTAATCGCACTAAGTTCGTTCATTACCCTGTCGCCGCACAGTTCTCTGCCGCTTGATATATAGACCACAGATAATATAATACTACAGCCCCGACTATTGTTCCTTATTAAACCTTATTAGCGTAAGTACTTACGTCGGTTTCGTATAAGTCTATAACCGTTTATCTTGAATTCTTGTTAAGTGAAAAAAGCATTGGATAGTATTTAAACGAGCGAAAATAAATTCAAATTAAAGGTGTAAAAAATACTGAATATGGCGTACTGAAATACTAAGTGGGCGAAAAGCAGTAGGCGAATACAAATGTTTACAACAGCGACTTCAAAATAAAAGTTTGTGGTCGGAGCCCCGCCAGGGCTCCTTTTTCTTACCACAGGGTCTAAAGTAACCTAAAATGAAGGAGATGACGGGAGCTAAGTTCGCTTGCTAGGCCCACTCAATACAGCTCCCGTCATCCCCTTCGAAGCTTAACCTATCCGTGTCGGGGTTCTCTAAGCACCCGAGCTCGCTTCGCTCGCTCTTGGACTAATTCGTTGAAAACACGAATATACCCGAACTGCCACGCTGCACAGCGATGTCACCTCGATGGTTGTTCAGCTATTTTCAAAAGAATAATATGCTAAAATAGAACCCCAAATACAATTAAAGTATGTAACTATACTATTACCGCAGCTCGCAAAAACCTCATAAAAGCTATTACTTAAACCGGATAAATAGTTACTTAGTATACTAGTCGCTGATTCAGTATATTTTTCGCCCAATTAATAATTTTCCAAAAATATTTATAACGTTATTTGATTATTTGTATCAGCTGTCGAACCGATAACTTTTGGGGTAGATGAGTGGGGACCACGAATGGGTAAACGTAAGGTGGAGCACCGTCAGGTTAGATGGAGCCACGATCTTGGCGGGGTGGCTGGTAAGAGCTGTATGAGAACTGCCGAAAATCGAGACAAATGGCGCGCGATTGGAGTGACTAGCAGTGGATTAAGGATATGCTGATTTTGATATTTATGATAAAACAATGAGGACAAAAATAAAGATTATTGGAATTAATACCCTTAAAGTTAAACGATGAACCTTTAAAAAGTAAAACCGTTTAACTTAAAACTTTCGTTATAAGTAATATTATGTTTATCTTGCTTGTTTACTGTGTAAATTACTAGAGCGCAGAGTTTCAAATTATAATTTTCTTCCGTGAATGGTATAAAAGTGGAGTGCTGCAGTTTTCTGTAATCATTCCGGGAAGTCTAACATGCCGCACACTATTAAAAAGGCCAGCATTTTATTTAAAAAAATCATTATTTTCTCACCGAATTAATTAGGAAAAAAATCATGTTATCATAATACAACTTTTTGGAATTAAATGCCGGATACATGGAGGCACATGCACGAAAACTTATTTTAGCGGTAGTAGTAGTAGTATTATATAAATTCTTTGCGATATATGTCGTGTGCAATCAGAGCTTCATTGAAAAGTTCATTCTACATGAGATTAAGTTCCTTGCAGTTTTGAAATAATGGTGAAGGACATATTTTCGTTTATATATTTTGAAGGATTTATGTCGGCTTAATATAAGTTTTATCACTCTGCCTGAAAGGCAGTTAGAAAACTGCCTTTTAGGCTCTCATAAATATCTTCTGAAGCTGAACAAAACATATAGCTGCAACCGGACACACGTTGCCTTTGACATTTTCTTTTCGTAATTCCTTGTAGTTTGTTTAACAAACGATGCAGTAAAATTTTTTGCTAATCTGGAAATGAAAGGCAAACTTCAAGTGGATCGACTCTTTACAATCTTGGACAACTTTAAGTTATGTCAACTTAGGGAAAAGAATTTAAGTAACCGTGTTTTTCACGAGCGACGAGCTAGGAACCACGTCTATGTCTGAACTCGGCTCCCTAAAAAATATTAAAGCTTCGTCAAAAAGAAAAAAAATACAATGTTGTTAAGTTTCGTTTAGTTTTTTTAACTGACTTTCTAAAAGAGAAAGAGATTCTCAATTCGGATATTTCTAATTATTATTTGAAAGGGTATACTCTCAAGGTGGTCCCATTGTCACCAAATCAGAATCTGATGTTGGGATTCCATGGCAATCGAGGGCACTTTTCAAATATTCTAGACAGACATATAACGATTTTGATATTTTCGTGAACATAGCAAGCAATTGCTCTCAGAAAGTATTATTTGGTGAAGTAGAACTGATGAAGAAGATCGCAGATGGCCACTGGAACTCCTTAATAAATAGATCACGGGTATAAGATATCTCGAATCGTTTTATGCGACTATGATAAAGCAAATACATAAAAATAAATGGTATTGATGAATGGTACCATCGAACTAATCTGATAATGAAGCCGGAAGTTAGAAAATGGAACTGGACAATGTTATAAAACAAGGTATTCATAACTAGTTATGTTTGGGCTTATTGGAATAGAAATGAGATGTAGTCTTGCTATAAATGATTTTCATGGTAATATGAGGAAGCAAAACTTTTAGTTTAAAATAAATAATCCGGGCAAGTATCAATCTACCGTCTAAGTTTATCTTGGACATCGCTGACATCAGTGAATGATAAGAGGCCTTTGTTTGCAGTGGAACAGTAACGGGCTGCTATCTGCGGTACCGCAACCGAGTACACAGTTTAATTGCAATTACCATCAATAATGAATTCTGAATATCTTTGCCTAAATTACTCGAACTTCAAGCCTCTAGTGGGAACACTATAAATAACCGACGATTTAATCGTTCCATGAAATTAATAGTCGAATTGAACTCCAATTAAACAGAAATATTAGGTTTCGAATTGGGGTCCCAATTATGAAGCGTTTTATTAGAGTTGTAGCAAATATTGGGTTAATTTCAGCACTGTGGCTACACTTAATCATGATGATATTTAACTTTTGGCAACGCCATCGCCCATGTTGAAAACGCTAAACGTTAAACGCTGTATTAGGTCGATGTGCAATAAACGTCAAACAGATTCATGTAGGCCACACTTTTATTTTTATTTTTTATTTATAGGCTCGCGCTTGACCACTTTCTCACCTGATGGTAAGCGATGATGTGGTCGAGCGTGGAGCACGCTTGCCTAGAAGTAACCTATTCACTCTTGACTTAAAGCCCCTAGATTGTAGCTATCGGGAAATACAGACTCCGGCAGGTAATTCCACTCCTTAGCTGTACGCATAGTAATATTACTACTTTATTTACTATTTTATTTTTTATTTTATTTAAAATATATTTATTTTATTACTTTAAAAATATTAACTCTCCCTGGTGTATACTAGTACATACATGAAACTGTAATTTTCATAAAATCAAATTCTAACTTATTTGAGTTTTGTACTAGGACCAGACAGAAAGACATGCTGCGCCATGTTGCCAGTAAAACAAAGCTTGTGCACCAAAGCATCTTTTGTATAGGCCCACGTATCTATAATAATCTGCCACTGTTTTTCAGAACTGTGAGCGATATTAATGCCTTTAAAAAAATACTCCACGAATTACTGATAAGCAAATATTATTACTCTATTATAGAATTTCTAAATGACAAGGCACTGAAACAGCCGGTTTATTACAACTAACCAATGGTTGCATAAGCGTGAATTTGTAAACTATTACTCACAAACTATGAATTTTACTATTTTGTAGCATTACTAATTAATAATTTAACATTACACATTATACTAATTCAATTTTAATTTGTTTTGCATGACAATTTGATGTATTGTATTTTAACTAGACTAATATTATGAAATTTGTATGCCTCAACGGCGGGACATAGCAGATCTACCTGTAACCAACACAACATCTTATGAACCTATGGTCACAATAAATTATTAGAATTTGAAAATCGTTTAATAAAGTATCCCATGAGCATGTACCAGGATAAAAAGTAAATATTTTACAGTCTTAAACCGTGCCATAGTCTAGGTATCTGTTCTGGTCCCCTCCTCCGTCCGTCAGTTTCCTAATTGGTTCACCTATTAAGAGTGATTGATTAAAAAACATTAAACACACAGACTTTTGCATATAATATTTACCAGTGAAATTAATAGAAACTGCGATTTTTGAGTATTTGATTTAATTTTTTAGCTGACAACCTTGAAACTATTCATTTTTTATCTGTGAATCTGTGATAGTGGATTGGAAGAGAATTTTTTGTTTTATTTTTTTTGTTATGTTCTCTATTTGTATATGATCATAGGATTCAATTATGTGAGGTGGAAAACCAGGACATTCTTCGCCCCTTAAACTATACACGAAATTTTCCTTTCATCGAACTTATTTTTATTATCACCAGTGAATTAGCGCCTACAAGAAAGAAAACTGAAAACAAATTAAAACTTTTCGGGAGAAACATCGCTCACGAATTTATATTCAATAGAAGTTATAAAACAATGTCTATCAAAGAAAATGTATCGGAAAAATCTGCCTTGTTCGTTGCACATCGCTTACAAACTTCTAAGAAGGAGGGTAAGGAGGGTAACTTTCAGATAAGGTTTTGCGTGGCTTCTAACTTTCTTTCGGTGTCAAGTTTACCCTTTGGGCGTTGCATGAAGTGGGCGATTCTATTGGCTTTATTAACTTGGGTTACTGACGCGTGGAAATTTAGTTGAAGCTACATTTATTTGTTCGTTAAATAAACTACTTTTTAGAAATGGTGGTAGTAATTTAGGGTGGTATCCTCAGTGTTTTATTTTTACTTATAATATATGCAGTATGCCCTATAGATTTACAATTATTTGCAAATTATTATTTTCAAATTTAATATAGTGTAGTTTAAATACAAAACCGAAGACCATTTTCCAAAACTTTCGTGTGTAGTAATTGTCAGAAACTAAATGAAAAGTACGGAGTTAATACGTTTTTAGTTCACAAATAACACTCGAATAAATTATACATATTTCCTAACATGAACTTCGCCGTCTTCTATGTTATTACTGCAGCAATATATTAATGACACTTTTTCATGAAAGGCTCTTCACTTTTTGTGAGTGTGCTAAATAGGTTAATGAGTTTAGGACGTCATCCAAGCTATTATAAACAGCTTCATATGCCTGCCTTGAATTCCTTTGAATAGAAGTTCTTCTCAGTATAATCTTTCTATGATACTGTAAATCCAAACGAAACGGAAACGGATTCAAAATGTTCACCGAAGCGAAATATTGATTCTATGAAGAGGCCTATTCAATTTAGCGAAATGTGCAGACTTGATAGACAAGAACTAAGCAACGGTGGATGGAGACTGACTGTGAAATACCGGTAGAAATATAGTAATATTAACCTAGCAAATATTACCAAAATTATAAATCTGATTAAAGATTTATAGCCATTCAATATAATTATATATACAAATAAAAGAATAACTGTAACTTTTCCGCTCCACAAAAGCCTGAATAAATCTCGAACAGATCCCTGCAATCCTTAAAATACGCTGAATTTTGTACTGAATGGAAACTTTTTCTTAAAGTTTTAGTTATCTTCAACAAGTACTGATTCTTGCCGAAGATTCTTGCGGATCCCCTATCCGATACGACCGTGCAATATCTAAATGTTTCTACATAATACAGGGCTTCGCTCCGTCACTCTCAGTTCACGCAGTCTTTTTACCTACGCTTAATAGAGGTTGACGACACATAATGACCCCCCTGAGTCAGCGACTTTCCGCTGTGATGTGCGAAAGTGTTCGTCATCGGAAAAATTGTGAGCGCGAAGTATTGCTGAGTCGACTGCGCCGTGATGAATTGAACACGTCCCGCTGCCTCAGCCGCTTGCTACACTACTCACTGTTCATTTGTCAAGGAAAGCTAGAAACTTAACGTTCAACAGCTTTGTAGAATCGCGTGCTTCACACGTTCCAGTTCAGCTCGCGACTCGCGGGTGCCCGTGAGGACTGTAAGTAGCTTTATTTGAACACTTTTTTGTACCATGACTCACGTTTGTCGGAGTATGGCAACGATGAAATCTGAATTAGTTCGCTTTTGTGTTGAGTTTGTTGGGGCTTTTTATTCATCTGACATCCGTGTGTAGGTATACCTATACAGGGTAGGTAAATGAATCGCTATCTATAATGCTGTCATGCATCAAAAGGAAAAAACAAGACAGAAAAATGATACGTCAATAATATGTCATTATTTTTATCTCACTTCGTGAGCACAGCTCCACAGAAATAATGAGTTGACGTCAAACGCAATACGATAAGATCTAATGGCACACCGCAGATATTCGGGAAAACGAGATTGTAGGTAGCGTAGCGGGAAAATTGTGACAAAAATTGGGGAAAGCAGAATCTCGAGGCAATTATCTGTGTCTACAGCGGTAATTACTGGCGACCCGAGGTTACAGCCAGATAACCGACGCAGGAATAATACCTTATTTTATACTTATACTGCTTTTACGTAGGCACAGGGTGCCCAGGCGTAATTAGTTGTCATTGTTGGGGTAATGTGTTATCTGGCAAAAGTTAATGTAGTTAATGCTCTACGTTGCGCTGGTATGCTGGTGGTGAAGGATGGGAGTGACCAAGGATTAGGTCGGCGAACAATAGACGTGGCCTGTGTCCGGTAGTGGACTGCTGTTGGCTGAAGACAAGACTGAGGACTGACTGACAAGACTTGTTAAATTTTATCTCGTTTTACTTTCTTTTTTTTTTTCTTTTTTAAAATATATATTCTTTTTTTAGTTTCTTACGACTTATTGTCGGGCCTACGTTGTCCCCCATATGTAAGAACTAATGCTGTAACATGGAAATGTTGTAAAAAAAAAAATTTTTTTAAAAGAGTAACCGTGGAGTTTCTTACCGGTTCTTCTTCATAGGAAACGACCAACCAGAACTGTGCACCTTTTGTCGACATATTATAAGTGCCCATGTAGTAGGCCTACATGTGTGAAATAAAAAAATTGAATTTGGTTTTTATTTTGAGGATGACATTAATGAGTCTACCTAAACTTCGTCAGTTGACTACCATACAGATTGTTAGTTTCAATTTACCTACCTACTCTTACGTCTCAGTAAATTTTACATTATACAACATTAGCCAGACGTAACCTTGTTTTTCCTCCAAACCCATTACAGGCAGTTAATCGAGTAAAAAAAGAAAGGACCTTAAAGTAGGTAAGCCCCGTAAATAACGCGTTACGAGAGAATGGAGACAAAATGTGAGACGACGGCAACATCCGTCCCTGTCCGACATGATCCGGCGGATTGATGCGCCACATCTTACGGTTAAGAGGAGTTTACATGACACATTTTTTTTTCTTGGTAGTAACACAGATAATATATAACTAGCATGCAGATGCCTCTTCCCATACAAAGAAACCGTGCCGACGTAACTAGCGTTTTTCGTCTGATTAAACTGATTATTTTTGTACATTAATCTTGTTCGGTTCCGTTCCACGGCGATAGATAGATGATGTTAGCAGCGACTTGCAAGTAAAAGGGTTTCCTCGGTTCATGAGTATTTTTTTCTTTAAATACATTGACGATTTGTTTTATAGTATTTTTTGCACATTTTTACAGTTTCATTGCACCCAAATAAAAAACAAATTTTAATAATTTAGTGAAATGCCTCAGAAATTTAAAAACGCGCCATCTATTGGCATCAATTTTATCCGTTTAAATAATCTTTGAAATGTGAATTAAGAGCGCAATATTCCATAATTTTGTGCTTAGGAGAATTGATTATACAAGAACATAACATTGTAATGTTCAATTCCAGAAAATGTTAATTTCACACAATTCGATAACTACTTGAACTAAACTTCCTTTCTTAGCGCTGAGCTTATTCCCCGTGGTAGGAGGTAGGCAAATTGGTTTTTTTTTTATGCAATATTAGTAGAGACTAATATTGCATAAAAAAAAGGCTGAAGAAGCATTCACTTAGCAAATTATGAAAGACCCTTCCTTAATGCAATGGCGCACTCTGCTGCTCAATGACACTCAATAATGTTTAAGATGTTTGATGTGTATGTCTTAGGCCACTCGTTGAACTGGGCCGATCGAGTTCTGCCTGGGCACATTACGATACGATTCTTGATTCGCCTGTCTAATACCCGCCATATCGTTCGAAGATTAACGTTTTACAATATGGCCAGCCATGCTTGGAGACATAGAGTCTGTAGGGTGACCATAGTACAATTGTTGAATTTGCGTGACTTGTATAAAAATCCTGTAACTGATGCTCGTAATTCACTTGGAAAGCACTTTTTTCTGCAATTAAGTCACTGTTATTGCTTTTATTATCGCATTGTTTGATTTCTTTTGACGCCACCATCTAACTCGCACGTAAACACACGTCAGCTGACAGAGCCAAATCGCCAAAATAGGTTACTTTCAGCGATCTGCATGGACATACGCATAAATCATTGAACGAACTGTACCTGTTGACTGCATTTTTGGTAGTAGATAAGTAAGTACCAGTAGAAAACTTGAATAAGTGATAACTTGGCCCTTCCGGTATCTGATAAGACTGCGGGAAAGAAAATACATAAACAATAAAATCGCTCTGTATGTTATAAAAAATTCTAAGACAAAAAATATTTTGCAAAAGCCAACGACCTCCAAGCACGAGTCACTTCGCGTTTTTTTTCAACTAACATAATAAATAATACATTTTCAATTTTCAGCCCGTAGGAGACATAATATTTTCGGCCTCCTGTACCTCCATTATGTAAGCTGGCCTTTAGCATTATGTCCACATATAGGATTTTATTGTAGTGGGGAATTGCTCTTAGATCTCGTATCTGACACCATAAAATATATACTCAATTGTTATGGTCGATTGGACTCGTTTTTATAAGCACGTAAACAAGATGTTTTATTATTTGATAGAAGTACGTAGATGTTGAAGTTATTGTATTTTAGTTGCCGATGTAAAAATATTTACTTTCGAAAACTTATGTTTTAACTTACTAACATCATAAATATGGACACTATGTTTGACCGTGACTAGGATTAGGACATAGATATAATATTTTTATCTAGGGAGTATGTTCCTCTGCGATCATTTTCTAGTTTTACGCAAGCGAAGTCTCTGATTTAGTCAAATCAATCTTTCATATCCTATATAACTTAATTATTAAAACAATATCTTAATTATCATCTAATAACTCAAGCGACAAGATGTCGACACGGTACAAGCTCATAATTTTATTACACAGTTTATTATTCCTTAATTAAAATCATTAAGATTTTGCCGACATTCATTTAGTTAATTAAACGAAATTCTTAATTATCATCAGACCTGAATATTTGTAGAGACAAAAGCGTGGCACATTCTTCAGTTTGGTTAATTTAAAGAATTTGTAGATAGTATAACAATTTAATGTAATCGCGATAGATGAAAGCGTCTTTGATAAAAGGCAATCTCCTACAAATGTAATTTATTCAGACATTTAGGGACCACTTAGGTATCTCTTTTGATATTTATCTATTTATTCCATTAAATGTACTTGTATTTTTCTGTGTGATTTTAATATTCTACTTCGGTATCTCATAAAATTGCTTAGCATTTTCTGTTTGCATTTTTGCTATCGAACTCGAGCCTTGAATGTAAGTTTATTCAAAATGTGCCTAATAGAGATTTTATTAAGCAGACCATTCAAAAGCGATTTTTAGTTACCGTTAGGTTTACGAAAATAGTGAAATTTTGATAGCGATAACGATTGTCAAATAGTCAGGGGCATTCATGTATATGTTAAAAGAGAACTATTTTTTTTTCACTTTTTAGTTGTACCTACCTAATATGCAAACTTGAACATAACCGTTGAAATGAGAGAACTGCGGACCCTTTAAGAGCGTACTGGCGTGATGTTATGTTGTGAAATGATATAATCAATAAACAGACATACGATTGCAGCAATCCCGAGAGATTGCCGTTATTTATTGAGGAGTTCTGTCTTATATCTTCGAAGTTCTTCATCAGATCTTCACCAAATTAAAATGGGACCAATTTCAAAACATACTCTTTCAAACAAAACAAGAATTTTCAAAATCGGTCCATAAATGACGGAGATATCGGTGAACATACAAAAAAAAAAACAAACATGAAGTCAAATATAGAACCTCCTCCTTTTTGTTAAGTCGGTTAAAAATATCAATGGTGGTATTACACTGTCATATATCTATGATCATTAGGATCACCATGAAGAATCATCATCATCATATTTTTTATCACAGACGATATGATTCATATGAAATCATAATATGTTTATATTACACAATCATATTATATAAATATGACTCATAGATCTGTAATCCTAGAAAAATGATAGTGTAAGGGCCCCCAGATGCAAGGGACATTTCAGCATTTGTTACCGCTTGACCACGTGGCATTGAATGAAATGTCAATCTCGTACATTTCAGTTTTTTTGACTATCGCTATCGTCACGCTAGCGCCGATTTAAAGCCACTTTTTCTTTGACATAATTATAGTGATGAATCGTCTCTGCCATCAACTTATAGAGATCTACAATATCTTCTTGATACTATATTTAGAGGCATTATAGGTACCTACTGATTTTGACTTAATAATTAATATAATAATATAACGTGTATTTTAAAAATATAATAATTTTTAAAATACACGTTCAAATTGAATGTTATTTGGGGTTATTACGTTACATTATGTTCTCCTAGTCACTGAAAATTTAGGCTTCTAGCTTTATCCACAAATAAGTTACAGGGCAATCGAAAGTGTCCTGAATGGCTTCGAGAAAAGGATGGTAAGGCTGCGCCTTTGTTTGCTTGTGTTGTAACGATTAAAAATAACGTCTTACAAAACTATAAGGTCAGTAGCGTCCTCTATTGATGAAGATCAAAATTAAGGTGAGTGATACTAGTTTACCATTAATCGGATAGATTGCGCTCATGTCTAATCGATAAAACAATATTATTTAAACAACAACATTTGAATGTGTGTAAAAATTTTAAAACAATAAACATACAGTTCTATTTATAAACATTTTTTTAAATATATAAACCATATATAATATGAGCGGTCTACAAACCATAAAAAAGAGGAACGCTCAAAGTTTATTCGTTTGGCAAGAATGATAAGCCATGTGGGAGTCTTGGACCAGTTCCAACTAATTAATATAACCCAAGAAAAGTTAACTTAATCTTGATGACTCGTGGGCAAAAAGGGTCTAGCGTTAATATGAAACGTTCAATTGATTTGATGAACTGATAGGCGCTGTGAGTATCAGTAGAATTTGTCTGAATATCCACACGCTTTGCTGCATTGTGAAACTCATCATGAATTTTCTTCTTAGCAGGTTCATCGCATGGTTATCTCAATCTAACATATCAACATCCCAAGACTTCAGCAGCAAGTTCCGAATACAGATGTCCTCATGGTGTGTTTAATGCATAAATACCACTGCACAGGCTTAGCGATGCTGTTTGAGACAGCATATCACCATTGTTGAATCTTAAGGGTATATGTATCGCATTTAATGAAGTCAAGAGTGAATAGGTTTCTTCTAGGCAAGCGTGCTTCATCGTCGGCCACATCATCGTTTACCATCAGGTGAGATAGTGGTCAAGCGTAAGCCTATATTCAATAAAAATAAAAAAAAAGTTGTGCTTATTTAATAATATTTTTCAAGAAACTTCAGTGACAGACTGTATTTGGGTGAAGAATTAATTAATTGAGAAGACCAAATGAAAGACTTTTACTTCAATAAATACCTCATGCGAAACAATCCCTATTTAGTGTCATACAATTCACTACCACGGGGTTAGTTGGTAAGTCAAGAAAATTTACCTTACAATGTGTCACGACACATCGCTCATGTGTCTCATGTGGTTATATTAACACCACCCTCACAATAAATGGGTAATTTACACAGATAACCGCCCAATTTACAACCAATAGCAACGTATTTACCTGTCAGTTCTAGACGACATTCAGAGTATAGGTAGTAAAGTTAAAGTTACTTCGATATAATTCAATCGCATAATGTCCTTATCTTGACAGCTAGTTACCTCCAAGTTATTTCCCCAGGGAAATATGAATTTTATAAATATTGAACATCGATATTATTAACCGTTGTTTTCTCATTCAAGTCGATAGAACGGAGTTCTATGTATCGGTCTGTAATAGAAAAACTTGGCTAAAATGGGGAGCCATTTTTTCAGTAAACATTTTTTTACTTTTTTACCTTTAGTTTTAGCACGGGGTCCCAGCGCTAAGAAATTAAATTTGATTCAAATAAATCTCACTAGATGGCACGAAATGCACGGAGTTGATATTAATATGTGTGTAAAATTAACATTTTCTGGCAATGAACATAAAAATTGCATGTTCTTGTTTAATGAACTCTTCTAAGCACAAAATTATGGAATATTGGGCTCTTAATTCACATTTCAAATATTATTTGAATGGATCATTTAAAGTTGATGCCAATAGATGGCGCGGTTTTAAATATCTGAGGCGTTCCATTCGATTGTTTAAATTTGTATGTTACACATTTTGGTGCAATGAAACTTTTAAAACGAGCAAAAAATACTATTAAACAAATCTTCACTGCATTTAAAGAAAAATATTCATGCACCGAGTAAACTCTTTTACTTGCAAGTTGCTGCTAACACCATCTATCTATCGCCACGGAACGGAACCGAACGCGAAAGATGTACAAAAACTAATCGGTTTAATCAGACGAAAAACGCTAGTTACATCGGCGCGGTTTCTTTGTATAGGTTGAGGTATCTGTATGCTATTATCTGTGGTTTTAGTTTATATGTCTTCTTGTGTAGGCTGTAAAAGACATTCTTATCATCAAAAGAATAAACAGCACTCAAATGTTATGTAATAACCTCACGAGCACGATCCAATTGGTCCCCCACTGAGACGGCATGGCAAAGATTTGTACTTGGCAGCTCTAGACCGAGAAAGGTGGAAGGAGAATAGGTAATCCTTTGCCCAGCTGTGGGACAACACGGTTTACTAAAATGTACACAAAATCCACAACCAGCAGGATTAATCTACAGAAAAAACATCGATCTTATTACAGTCACCATTGACCCGCCCAGGCTTCGCGCGAGTAGTAGAGCATAATATTATGCCTACATGTTTTTTTTGTCGTTGGGTCCCGTGATGACGGGAAAAAAAACCCCGCGATGATAAATTCTAGCACGGGACTCACACCGATGGGTGTGACCCACACTTGAATTTATTTTCGCGCGCGTTTTTTTTTATTTTGCGACTTTTCCTAAGATACTCATTTAAATTGTATGGTGTATACCGGATTATCATAATGTGCATGAAATGCTTAAAGTACCTAGCAATTTTAAGTTGATAAGGATTGATACTGCATCCGTCTAAATAGCTTTCCAATTACCGCATTGTACATACGGTAGCAGAAAAACCTCACCTCCGAGAAATGTGTAAGAAGTGACATCTATGGGCCATCTTGTAACATCAAGGAAACTGCGAAGATATTCTAACTAGAAATAAAAAATATTGACGGTGCTCATATAAGCGACCATTAGGCATCCTACCTATTGATATTTTTATTAAACTTCCAAATGTGTTCCACAAACATTATACGTTATACAAATTTCTAAAAACTCACAACAAAATTTTAAAATTAAATTAAATCGTTAGCACGATCGAAGAACCAAACCTGAACCCTATAATTCAGGAATCAAGCTACTCGTATTAAACCGCTGCGCCATTCTGAAATTTATAATAGTCATTAAATTCATCGACATCTTTATGAATCATCCATCACATCATTCATGTCGGCCGTGACGTTTATATTATAAAAATTAGATTAAAAAGAAGATTATACTTATATAAGTAAAACATGGCATCGCATCATAGCATAATTACTCATTTGCTTGTATTGTTCAAATAACGATTTAAAATTGCAATAAAATTATGTCTCGATTGAGTAACTTTTTAAAAGTGAAAATAGAGCTCGAGAATAAAATGTCGACATAAGTGTAATCTAAAATAAAATTAATTTATATTTTATTATTTTTCCATCAGAAATCTAACTTTTTAACTTACTTCTTTATAGAGAAACACAGTTCGTTTATGGGTTTGACGGTATCAAGAAACTGGTGAGGTGAAGTGTGTGTAGCCAAGGGCCATGTCCGATTGCTTACACCAATCAATCCAGCCATCGTCGTGATATTGTGAATAGCCAAACCACGGATTATTTTACAACCACCAGATCTGGTGACATGGCATTTCGCTTACCACAGTCCGGAGACATTTACATGCAGGTGAACTAACCGAAGCTCATAGTCCAGCCAGGATAAGATTTGCAACCATTGCAATTTGTTTTAATTATATAGTAAATGGAATGAGATCAAGATTAGAAGAAGTTATAGAAAATAAAGCTTGAGACAAGACCCAGAAGCCATGCGGGTAGCTGCGGTTGACGAGATTTTGTGGTTTCCATTGTTCGTGTCGACGGAGGGACATCCCTCTGTGACTCACAATACTTAGAGCACTCATTACAATAAATATCTTGAATTACCCAGGCTGTATGGCTATTCGATCGCCTTGTTCTTATAAATATTGTTGTCTTTTGCCGCAAAAAAGAGTCAATTCCACCCGGATCCATCTTTCCGTGGTGTAACCGTGCCGATAACGGACCATCTCGACCTTCTTGGTGTTACGTTGACATCGGCCCTCCATTTTGATCCATTCATTAAGGTAAAGGCTCAGTTGGCTGCAAAAAAGTTGGGGATCCTTGCGAAGGTGTCCAGGTAAGGCCGCCTATTGTATGTGTATTAGACTTAAGTTTTTTTTATTAATGTACTAGCTGACCCGGCGGACTTTGTTCCGCCTAATAAATATCTAAAATAAAAGATTTTTTCTAAAATAAATGCAGCCTAAGTTACTCCTTATTACATCAGCTACCTGCCAATAAAAGTCCCGTCAAAATCGGTCCAGCCATTTCAGAGATTAGCCGGAACAAACAGACAGACAGACAAAAATTGTAAAAAATGTTATTTTGGTGTATATCTCTTATATGTATTCATATACGTTTAGTAAAAAACGGTTATTTCAATATTACAAACAGACACTTCAATTTTATTTATATGTTTAGAACAGATTTTATGGTGTACAATAAAGCATATAATAAATAAATAAGGTGAGACGGTACTTCACGCCTGAACAGCTGCTCAATTTGTATAAAGCGCAATTTCGGTCATGCATGGAAAACTGCTCTCATCTCTGGGATGGATCTGCCAGATACTAACTTAAGTTCAGTCGATTGACAGACGGGCCAAGAGACTTATCGGCAATGATGCGCTGGTCGACTCAAAGCTCCAGAGCCTTCAACACAGACGACGGGTTGCCGGTCGGTTTTCTATTGGTTACATTTCGGAGAGTGTGCGAAGGGGCTGCACAATTTGATTCCGCCTAGCCGTTTCCATCATCGGACTACAAGACGTACGGCAATGCGCCATCGGTACATGGTGGATATCCCACCCATACGCACATATCGATTAAAAAAAACTTTAATTGTGCATACAGCTAAGGAGTGGAATTCCTTGCTGGAAGTCTTTGTTTCCTGATAGCTACAACCTAGGGGTCTTCAAGTCAAGAGTGAATAGGTTACTTCTAGGCAAGCGTGCTTCACCTTCGACCACATCATCACTTAACATAAGGCGGGATAGTGGTCAAACGCGAACCTATAAAAATAATAAAAAAAGGTTACCCTCTCTATCATTAGTATAAGTTTGACCCCACAAGTTACAGTTAAGTTCTAAGTATTTTTTTTTTATGTTAACCGTTTTGAAAAATCTCGGGCAATGTTAATTGTTGTTCTGTTTGTTTCAAACATGAGTAACATGTTGGTTCTCTTGTGACCTTCAAAACGAAATTATCTAGTTTATCAAAAATAAATATTTGTCAATCTAAATTGAGTTACTATATTAATTACTACCTTATGTATAATAAATAATGTGTGAATATAGTGAATCTCCTTTATTTTGAAAAAATCGCTTTATAAGCACCTACCTACTTGCCCCCAAGTGATATTGATAGAGATGTAGAGATTATATTATGACAGTTTATTGTTCGTACAATATGTTGATAAGAGACTGGCTTTAAACACATTATAATGGTAGTCAACCATGAGGGGGTGACTACCGCCATTAGCCAATTAGTCCTCGTTAATAAAATAAAATTATACTCGATGATAACCTATTCAAAGATCAGAGATTACGTTGACAATTCATGAATTGTCATTTGTCTTACATAATACAAATATTACCAATAATACAATATAACATAACATCACGCCTGTATGCTCGAAGAATTAGGCAGAGGTGTAGGTCTCATTTCGCTACCTATTAAGGAAATGGGTAAGTCATGTCGTTACGTATATCGCCCATGGTAATACCATTACCTATATCTTAGAATGGTTTACTAATGATAAACATCAAATATATAGTCATAATTTATATTGACATAACAAATTACGCATAATATTTTTAGGCATAAATAATTTGTCATAATGTTTATTGCCATAAAAACTGTTAGCATCTGAATCTGAATCTGGCATAGTAATAATGTAGCGTAATTTTATAAAGCATAATGTTATGACCGAATTACAGTTTTATTTATAGTATTAGTAAGTCACAGTCACACTACATTATAGTTATAGTAAAAGTAAGTCACATTATTATTATTGTTATGCTTATAAAAGTTATGCAAAACAATGTTATGTTTAAAATTGTATGCCAAGAGGGGATATCCTCTTAGAATAAAAAAAATATAAGACTTGTGACATCCACCAATCCGCACCGGGCCCGCGTGGTGGATTAAAACTCATTCCCATCCTCGAGTAGGAGGCCTGTGTCCTAGCAGTAGGAACATTTAAAGGCTGATTGCCATTACTATTTCTTAAATCTCAATCCCAAGATTCCCTTATCATTATTTCAAACTTAGCGGCAAAGTTGCGCACTGTTGCGGTTTTCGCATCCCTCAACAAAATTTCCGAGCAAATAATATCTAATTGAAATGGATTTGGCAGAACGTTTAAAATTTCACATATAGCGTCTAGCTCGCATGTGAGTGTAGGGTGCGGCTTTGAAGACAGCGAATAACTGTGTGTTATTTATTTATTTATGTATATACAAAACACTTAAGGCGATATATACGCCCCAATGTTAACGCAGTACTGGCCGTGCGCCCGCTCGGTGCCAAAATATCAATATTGAATCTCCATTTGAACAGTTTTGTTTGCATAATATGATTTGATTTACACATGCTATTTAAGTTATGAAGAAATTCCAACCATAAATTTTTCTGTGTAAAAATATTTTTAAACATCCGAGTCGTTTTGGAGAATTGCGAATCCGATAATATCGTGTTGCTAATTATTTTTTTAAAGCATAACTATTTGTTACACGAAAAAAACATGTTTAAGAAATAATGTACCTAAAAAAATAATAAATATGTTTTTTTTTCGAACCTTTTAACCTAGTCGTTACTAAGGAGTATGCTTTAGAAAGTTACCGTTTAATGGCACTCTAGCGGATGTAGGCCCTTAAAAGATAAAATAAATATAAAGATAGAAGAGCACAAATAAAGTTTATAATCGTAGCTATAAACTTTAATTCTTAAATTTATAATTCGTGAAGCAATGAGTCTTTGCTGTGATAGATTCGGATGTTTGTTTGATAGATATCTGTATCTACATTTTGAGGAAAATTTTGATAAAAAACAGATCCCTTAGAAAAATCTTAACTCACAATCACACTCCACGATTTTATTTATAAAATCACCATTTCCAGACTTTCAAATCAACACCAACATCTACTTCTAAATAAAATCGGTACCACACAATTTCACTAGAAGATTAAACTTTTTGATAAAAACAGATTCAAATAAAATCGATTTATAATACAAGTTGCAGACGTCTCGACGCAAGTGCTTGTACCGCCATCCACATGCTCGCCACGCTTGTTTCGAGGCCCAATCCGAAGTGTCCTCGGCTCGAGTCGCGACCCACTTCCGAACCACCCGCCAGCGAGTCCGTTTTTCTCCAACCGGAAATGAGATTTCCCGACAGATATAATGGCTTTCCACGGATTACGTCATGCGAGCTTTGAGTTTAGAAAATTCACTTGAATAATTCACTCTCTAAGCCAGCTTAAGCACCTTCAATAGCTACTCAATTTCTTTACTTGAGTGTAAAAGAATATTGTTGTTTTAATGTATGGAAGTAGCTTACAGTAAATTGTTTGAAAAAGGCCTCAGGTGCTTATAGGTAGTAATTTCACTAATTATGCTATAAAATTATCGTTTGCACAATAATACGGCACCAACAGCCCCGATAATCGAGATTAAATTGACTCAACCGATCGAAAATACTGTCAAAATAATTTGTTTGAAATAATAATTGGAACATTACTGTTTATTGGAGTTTAACCGCACAGTTTGGTAATGGTGTGGAAATCACTCTTAATATCGCTATAAAATGGCGCATATAAAAATAATTTCGGCTCGTATTACCTTTCTACTACTTTTCAACTCAGTAAAAAAGTTTAAGATTAAGAGGATTTTGTTATGGAGTCATTAGGTGGAGTGAAATGCGAGTGGTATGGGAAATAAAGTGAGTTGTGACAAGCTGGATCCATTAGTCGCCGGTGACTCCGCGACAAATGGCTTGAATAATGACCATTGCCGTTTTAAACGCTCGACTAAGTGCTATTTGCGGTTCTCATGCTAAAATATGACCAAAGTTTTGATGTTTACTTAATTATCGTCTCATTATCCTAATTTTATAGTGGCTTCTTTAATTTGCTTGCGAAAGATGAACAGCAGTAAAGTTATTCTAAATAGCAAATTAATTTTCGGCCTCATAGTTTTCTTTTATCTATAAATACAGATAACATCATAACACAACAGAACTAAGAATAACTTCGGGTTAAATTATAACAACAAACCATTCAGACGTCAAGGTTAGCCCCAGGGAAGTTCGGAGTAGCACGAATTTTCGATGTTCCTTGTTTTATCCATCAAAGTTGAAACATTTGGTGTTCTCGAACACAAGGCGAAAACTTAATTATTAAGGCAAGGAATTGATAGCAAAGTTCAGCAATAATTGCGTGTTGTTGTTATAATAGTAGGCAGTTCTTCAACTTCAAAGGGTGCTTTGAGGGTCTTTAAACATAGAGGGCACCAACATTCTAACATAGATAATAATTATGTTATACAGCAGGTAAGTGATACGAAGCCATTAATTATGTTTACTAACCTGCAATTAAGTTAATAAATTAAATTTAAGTAGAAAAATATTCCTTATAAATATATAAATACTCGTATCAGCCCGTGTTAGAATAAGTGTAAGACAATGATGTTGAAAGAGCGGAGCCTTCTAATACAGGCATTGTTTGCCTAAATGGGGACCATTCACATTAACATGTAATGTAATTTCTAATTGAAATAATAAAGTATTTGTACACTAGCTGACCCGGCGAACTTCGTTCCGCCTAAGAAATTTCTAAAATAAAACAATTTTTCTAAAAAAAACGTAGCCTTAGTTACTCCTTATTACATCAGCTACCTGCCAGTAAAAGTCCCGTCAAAATCGGTCCAGCCATTTCAGAGATTAGCCGGAACAAACAGACAGACAAAAATTCAAAAAAATGTTATTTTGGTGTATGTACCGTATATATATTTATATAATATATTTATATACATGTAGTAAAAAACGGTTATTTCAATATTAAAAACAGACACTCCAATTTTATTTATATGTATAGATTGTATTGTATAAATACAGCTGCTCTGTACCTACAGTTTATTAAAAACATTTTTTTTTTTATTTTTATTTTTTCTAATTGGCGTCTCACAGTTCGGTCAAAGTGACCGGATACTGCTTAACCGGACTACCCTGTGGAGACTAAGCTATATTATAGCCTCCAGCCAGGCTTGCAAATTTTCTAAAACTAAGCGACTGCGCTGAGGGCTACCCCAGTTGGGGTCGGACCTCGGCTCAGGGCGTCGCTGGGGGGACAACACAACTAAGGCTGGATCTTAATAAAGTGATTCTACCATCCGTTCGGAAAAAGCCTACGTGGAGAAGAACGGACAAGAAACTCCGATATTTTCTAACGTTAATCTAACTATTTATTTATTGCACAGCACGCGGGCTGGCTTGTAGATCATGACGGGGACTTCGCGACGGGCCTCGGCGGCGAGGACGGAACGAGATCGGTCTGTGATTAAAAACATCTAGCGTGGACAGCTAAATAAAAATATTTTGATGAAAATATTTTTCACGCTGCAGTGTGTAGTTCTATTTTCGTACCGGTTTAGTCACTAGTTTAAAATTGGACATGCAATGTGGCGAATGTACAAAAACAACTCGTATGTGAAATGTTGACTCTAAAATCGACTTTTCGATTCATCGTGTTTGAATTTTAAATTCTGTTCCATTTACCGATATGAATAAGTTAGTACGAGTACGTAGGTATAATTCAAAATGTTTTCACGAAGAACGATCGAATATAATGTAGATAGTTTCGGTCGACACTGATTCTATGGAATAATCGATTAACTTGTAGTGGTTAGGGAGGAAGATACTTATCGAGGTAGGTTAAGTTACATATTTATATCAATTAATATTCAGAAAGACATCAGTCACGTTTCATACCACAAATTATAAAAAAACTAGTTTGTGTTCTTAGGACTAAACATGATCACCTAAACGAATATGACAACTATATATCACCTAAGTAGGATAGTTACATATTATAAGAAACCTGCACCCTAATTGTGTATCTGTTTTAACAGCACGGAGCACACTCCTTCTCTTTCATTTTGGTTAACACTATAACAATAATCACTGCGTGTTTTATCGTGTCGACTAGACGGATTTTTGAACATATGAAGCAATGAATGCGAGGGAAACATTCCATACCCTACTTTTTAACTTACACAATTAGGGTGCTGTACCTACTAGTATACCTTCTACCTATCTACCTTTGTAAACACCGAAAAGTTTCGTTAGTAAGAACTTCTCCGAAATATGTATAGTTAGCCATATTATATACCCTTCAAGAGTTCTCAGTGGTTCTATCTAAGATGCAAGTTCTCAACTATAAGTGGCTGCCAAAGTTTGGAGGATCTTGTATCACAAAATATATTTGACATACTTCGCGAGTGAGCGGAATACCTCGGGCCACGGGTGCCTGCTCCATAATTGTTCAAGAATAGTTGCCTGGCTTCAGAAAGGAGATAACCCTGTTTTGGTTAAGACGTTGTGGAGTTATTTACCAACTATGTTTTAATGACCTATTATATATAGTACTTACTATAAGGTTGAATAAATTTGAGGAATTTTATAATTATCTTCTAGTTTCAATATAGATTGGGTAAAATACGAAACTTTTGTAATTTTATATAAGATAGATTTAATGCATTGTTGATGGGTTAGGTTTTGAATATTATTTGAACCGCAAGAACTCATTTTTTATTTGATGTAGATAAGATAATTTTACAGAATGGCGATTATTTAATTTGCTTCATTTCAATGCTAATCTTGCTTATCAACTGTGAGTTTTTAGCGTCCGATCAGATATTTGCCGTGTCACAGAAATAAATAAAGCCGAAACCAGCGCCTTACATCGCAGATACACCTCCATATTTCCAATAAAATGTAGGTACCTTTCCAATACACTTTATAAATGCATGCATCTATATTCAAAATACATTCGTAGGCGCTTGGCAATCAAGTTCGATCTCTGGCAGGATTTGCTTGGCGGCAGATAGCATGAATACATTGAACATCCATATATATCTGTGCGGGCTCTTCCGACCGTGTGTGTGCACCGGGTCACCTGGCCCCCTGCAAGTACTATCTCAGATTTTACAAGTAAGCATGCCCGATGCATTTGATGAACGGTACTATTCTTAAAGCTCACGAGACTTTAAAGACAGTAGAAAACCACTAAATTTTTCTCTTAGGTGCGACAAGGGACCAAGATTTCTTCAAATTTATTCTCTCCATATTTCCAAATTCATCATTCATCATCAATAACGGTTTTGTTTTTTCCACGTTTATCGTTTGTGACGAAAACAATTTACACACATTACTTTTCGACGTAGTGACGAATTTGTAGACAGATTGACAAGTTACACAAATGTTTATAGCTACACCGAACCCTAATCACGGATTCTTTGCGCGTGTTGCCGTAAATATCACATAAATATGGAGTGATAAAGTGATAGGACCCCTCTCTAGTTTTATGGACCTGTCGTCTGACGTATAGGCACCGCGCCAAAATTTCGTATTCCACTCAAGCGCTAGATAAAATGTATACGTTGGTTTAAAATAGTCCATGCTATATAACTCTGGGGAGAGGTCACCTTATCTGTAGCTTAAGTCCGGGGCTATCTGGGTGCTTTACATTGGTTTATTGTTAGGGTTCTATTAAGCAGAATAGGGGCAATGTTTAAAATTCACGACATTCTTTGTAGTACAAATTTAGGCAGTGCTTAATTACTGCATGATTACGTATGACAGCCATTTAACCGTCTAACTTAGTTATTAAATAACATTCACAAAGAGCTTAGACGCAGACGCACACCTCAGACGCGACCTTGAAATAATCCGTTAAATCCAACTAATGATTCTCTTGTTTTCCAGATCTCATGCCTCTAATTACCGTTATTCAAAGTTAAGACTGGTTAAACTCTCCTTGTATATATTTTCAGTGAAAGCGGGCCATCACGCGTAAAGCTCATAGCAGTCTTAGCCCGTAACTTGCTAAACTCCTTTTAGGGAAAAATACTTTGGAAAGATACGACTTCGAAGTACATAAGTTCCTAAGTAGATAGATTCATGTACATAAGTTATCATCGGTGTAAACGGAAAGGTAGTAAATCTTGTAGAAGTCATAAAAAGTTGTTTGTTTTTTACGAGTATGAATATAATATTAGGTAATGCTGGAGATGAAATTGCTCCAGGTTATTTCAGATAAGCTGTTCTATGATATATCTGTGGTCGAAAGAACGTGGGTTTGGTAATATGAACCTTTAATGTGGATTTCTTCTTATCTAATTCATAGAAGGAACATGTGTGATTGCTCTTGAGTCTTGGTCCGTATCATAACGTGTCGACGCCATCATCGCTGACGCTGTGCTAAAGAGATAGTGCCGTTTGTCCTGTATAGTTCCGTCTCTCTCTCACACAGTGGAACCATGATAATTTTGATAGGTCAGAGTAATCATAAAACTATCGAGTATAATCATATACTCATAAGTCTATATTACATTATTACATAATTAAGACTCATAGATCTATGAGTCCTAATTATATGATAGATATAGACTCATAAGTCTATATTACATTATCATATAATTAAGACTCATAGATCTATAAGTCCTAATTATAAGATAGATATAGACTCATAAATCTATATTATCATATAATTAAGACTCATAAATCTTTGAGTCCTAATTATAAGATAGATATAGACTCATAAATCTATATTATTATATAATTAAGACTCATAGATCTATGCTCCTAGGTATATGATAGTGTAATACCCCCCTAAGGCCCATGTACCTACTTTCTCTTGAACATGACAGACAGTGCGCTTGATAAAAGAATACCATACCTTCTCAACCAGTTGCCTATTGATTTATATCAGAAGGAAGTCAGGAAATAAAAGGTAAATTTGCCAAATCACTTAAGCAGTTGTTTTTTAGGCGTTTGTAAATGATGTTTCTAGGAAAGTGGTTTGCAGATTGTGGGGGAGAGTTAGCAAATAAGTAATTAAGTAGTTTTTTAAGATATGGGTCATGTGATATAAGATAAGATAGTTCCTTTATTAACTTTGCATAAGATAATATATTATTGTTAGTTATTTTATAAGTTCAATAAGTGAAAATTAAGTGTCCGCAATAATAAACCTTATTTTTAATATTGTTTGTTGCGTTTCCACAGAGAAACCGTGAAAACGGTTTTGTGGGGCATAGTTCTTAAGTTAAGATTTTATAAACTTGTATTTTAATGAATAAATAAATAATAATCTTATATACTTCATGTACAAACAAAGGTACATATTTGACTTGTACCATGAGATTGTTGAACTTTTGACTTTCAAATTGACTTTCTCATTGACTCCAAAAGTTGAACGTGACATTACCTGTCCTAAATGAACGAACATTCCATACTAATAAGGCATCTTCCACGGGTATCACTAATACTATGGATGTTGCGCAGATGGCACTGCGAGTTCATTTAGTTTCATTCATATTTCGTCAACATGTTTACCATGTCTACAAAGTCGAAGGGTCAATAACTTGACGTCTGTTAATGGCAGTATCATATTTGAATGCTGACATGCACATTGATGGTAAAAAAATATTGTTTTGAATGTTGATAAATAATTTGCTAAAACGACATTTTTTACACACATAAACTTAGTATTATATACATATAACACATAAGAAATAATTGGTACCTAAGTATCTACATTATTGTATAATGTTATGTTCTACTGAGTCGCTTCACTACGACAACCGTTACAATTTGTTGAGATTTTTATTAGTTCTGGCGATGACGTCACCTAAAACAAAGATAATATTTTGTATCGATCGTAACACTTCGATTGCAAATTGATATTTGATGCCTTACATACAGGTGGCTCGTTGGTCTAGGGGTATGATTCTCGCTTTGGGTGCGAGAGGTCCCGGGTTCAAATCCCGGACGAGCCCAATTTTTTTACACTTTGGTTAAGCTGTTTTTGTTAATGAAATATTCTGTGGCCAATTTATTTATTATAAAATAGTAATATGCGTTGGATACTTTTATTATATTTTAATGCTAAATAAGAACATGCCTAAGTTTAGCGAGAGTAAGCAGACATCTGCGGATAAGTTGTTGAAATTTTCGGCAGGCATTTTTTTACATTTACTATTTTTAAACTATAATTTAAGGTACAATTAATGTAAAAGACAAACTTAATATTAAAATAGGAGCTATCGTACATAAAAATTCGATGCGCATTTTAGTAGACACTTCAAGCAATGCTTTAAATATTATGAATGCATTTAATAGATATAAAACAAATAGCAGCGTTTCTTCTTCAACAAACATTTTGGTACACGGAATTTCCTAATTTTTATCTTCACCGTACATCGCAGGTCAAAAGTGGTCAAATTCCTTTCTCTGACGCGTCTACGCACCTCACATTCTAATGTGCTAACGATTTTCGACCGTACTCACAAGCGGCTCGTTGGTCTAGGGGTATGATTTTCGCTTAGGGTGCGAGAGGTCCCGGGTTCAAATCCCGGACGAGCCCAATCTTTTTGTAACAATATAGTTTTTTACAAACTCCGGCAAAGATAGAACGCGACAAATATGTAAATATTTGAGTGCTTGTTTACTTATACATTATAACAAGAGCAAGAATGTTTCTAGAAAGAAGCAGGCAACTGTATATCTCATTGAATTGCAAATTGTTTTGAGGTTCATTATGTACACAATACCTTTTTATGAAGAGTGTGAAACAATAGCGAGGGAAAAATATGGGTTTATGAAACTGGAGGTGAGCATCACATAAAAGATATGCAATGGAAAATGCAAATGCAACTCCTGAAGTGCAGTCATGAAAATTTAATATAAAAAAATTGTAATTTGCTTCTTGGTTATTTGATAACAACATTTGTATTATTTTTTAATAATTAATGCAATTATGCATAAGAAGCCTTCTATAAGATAAATAACCTGTCAAATCATAATAAAACGTACCTAAAAAAACATATAATTTATAACTCTTATCATAACACTAATGAAGTGTATAAAATAGATCGGATGATGACGTCATACTGTTTGGTTGTCAAGGCGTTCGTTTCGTTGTTGCTCATACATTATTATGTATCTTTTATCACACCTTGTAGTAATATTAAAAACAAGATAACTAAGACGTTTTTTTTCTTGTTCTACCATCTCATTTCACGAACTTTGGAGACCTTCTTACATTTTTATAAATTAATAAGTCAGTGACTACCTTCCTTGTATGTAACCTTGAACAAAACTTGGGTTTTTCCTATTTTGGATATACTAAAATAACAAAGCGTAGGTTTATAAACGAATTAACCCAAAATTCCTTCTACTACAAAGCTAGTTTGATCTCGATATTTGTGATTTTCTCATATAATTAAATTATTTTTAATTTTATTGGAGCTTTATATCAAATTCAATTATTTACTACTGGTATGTAATAAAAAAATGAATTTGATATAAAGGAAAGGATAAGAACGAAAGGGTATTTACATTTGCAATATATTTTAAATGAGTCTATGGGTGAGTCGTGATGGCCCAGTGGCTTAGACCTCGCCTCACGTGCTTGAGGTCGTGGGTTTGAATCCGGGCAAGTAACAATGTGACTTTTTCAAATTCATATGTACTTTCCATGTTTATCTTGGACATTGCTGATAACGGTGAAGGAAAACATCGTGAGGAAACCTAGACTTATAGTGAGTTTATTATAAGATTGTGCTCCATTGGTGTAATTGCTGCAAGGCGTTCCAGTGGGAGGATAAATTAATAAGTAAATAAATAAAATATGCTCAATCGTTCAATAGGTTTTGAACGATTAAGTTCAAGTAAATAGGAAGGTATACCTTATACAGGGACCATTTTTAAATCCTGCTATTATTAATACCTACATGTAGTATTATAGTATAATATACTCTCAGCAACATGCACGGCTTCGGAGGTTTTGATGTTGTCTGAATAATTATGTTGTAGACGGGGTCCCAGCGCTAATAAAGAAAATTTGGTTCAAACAAGTAACAGTAGATGGCGCGATATGCATCGATTTGATATTGAATTGTGTGTAAAATTAAAATTTTCTAGAATTGATCATAAAAATTAAACTAAGCAAAAAATTATGAAATATTGGACTCTTAATTCACATTTCAAAGATAATTTGAACGGATCATTTAAAATTAATGCCATGATTTCAATAGATGTAGGCAATGGTGGCCCAGTAGTAACGGCCGCGACTTACAAGTTGTAGATCGTAGGTTCGAACCCAGGCAGGCGCTTTACTTTGTGTAAATTATTTCATCACCACTGCTCTCAAAACGGTGAAGGAAAACATCGTGATGAAACCGGCATGTCCTAGAACCAAAAATTCGAAGAAATTTGACATCCACCAAACCGCACTGCGCCCGCGTGGTGGATTACGGCCCATTCCCTCTCACAGAGAGTGGGAACATTAAAAAGCTGATGATGGTGATGATGAATAGATGGCGCGGTTTTAAATTTCTGAGGCATGCCACTCGATTATTAAAATTTGTATTGTAAACATTTTAGTAAAATGAAACTGTAAAAACGTGCAAAAATACTATAAAAAACTTCGTCGCTGTATTTAAAGACTGAGTAAATTCTTGTACTTACAAGTCGCTGCTAACACCATCTATAGCCGTGGAACGGAACCGAACGCGATCGATGCACTTTTAGTAAATAGTCCGTTTAGTCCGTCGAAAAACGCTTGTTACGTCGGAAAAACTTATTTGTTTGTGATGAGGCATCTGTATGCTAGTTTTATATTATCTGTGGTAGTAGTCTTATAGTTATTGCCCACATCAAGCGATTCCTGAAACAAGTGTAGAACAGGTACTAGATTTTGTCATTTCCATAATGTTACTACTTATACTGAATACCACTGAAGCTCTCTTACAGCGTTAGCAGACAGTGTCCTTTCAGAAATGTAATACTTAGCCAGATGTTACTTATTATCTTTAATTGTTTTATGCATATTCATTCCACTGATCGACATTTTATTTTATTTGAATGTTATTCGTTGGTTTACTGGTTACAAACGCTGGTGCTGAGCGCGCACGATGTCCTGGTTTCGACTCCCGGACCGAGCAAAGAAATGATCAGGTTTTTACGTCTGGAATGTCCCAATAACAGCCTGGTTTTGAGCTCGGTTGATGGCAATAGTCTTGCAAATACTACAAGTGGGACATTACACGTACGAGTAAAGAAGAAAGAAAGAAAAATATTTATTTGTGACCCGCTTAGGAGACACGAGACAAGCAAAAACACAAAAAAAAAACTTGGTATTGGTAGTGCTAGGGACTGCCTTTGCCGCACTTAGACTCCCATTTGGACCGTTATGCGTGAAAAAAATACTTATTATAGAATAAAATAAAAACCGTGCAAGACCAAAAAAGCTCCTATCTCATTTTTTTTTCTTCGGGGTGTCTCGCAGTTCGATCCAAAGTGACCGTCTACTGCTTAACCGAGCTACCCTGTGGAGACTAAGCTATATAGCCTCCAGCCAGGCACAAAAATACTAAACCTAAGTGACAACGCTGAGGGCTACCCCCTGTGGGGTCGAACCTCGGCTCAGGGCGTCGCTGGGGTGACAACAAAGGCTGGATCTTAATAAAGTGATTCTATTCTACCATCCGTTCGGAAAAAGCCTACGTGGAGAAGAACGGACCAGAAGCTCCTATCCCAGCATTTGCAGCGATATTTATAAGAAACTAACGCTGCGCTTGTATTCTGATAAGGCCCGCTGTTGATACCACGGACAAATTCACGGAAACAGAACATACAACATATAAAAACAAAATGGTATAAACACATAGGTTGAGTCAAAGTATATTCCTATGTGTGTAAGTATAAAAGAAATAATTATATAAATAAAACACTTTGAATATACGACATCCCGGTCATCACCTCTACATAACCGGAGAGAAATACGGGTGTCATTCTGTGGTCTTACGTTGTTAGGCGAAGGGGCTAAGGGTATTTGTATCTGCATGGAACAAAATCGCCGATGTCAAAATGGAAGGCAATTTGGTTGAACGACGGTTTGCCACATCAAAAACAAAAGTATGTTCATCTCAGAAATTGGGCTTATTTGGGCTATGAATGGGCGTCGTCAGACGACGTTTCTGACATTGATTTATTATGCAAAATAAAGGCGCGTGCGGCCGTCCGGTCGTTGTCCGGCTAGGCCATCCAGCATTATCTCCTTTGTGGACGGTACCTATTGTTACAAGGGCAACACTATTCCAAATCACGACATGTTCGTGTCACGAATTCGTGATTTGCCGATAAACATGGTCAAAATCTAGACTCGATCTCAGAATACCAGATTCTCAAAATACCTGCATTTTTATTGCGTAAGTGAACTCGGCATGGCAAATGATTTGACTCCATCAATCAACCAATCACATAGATGGCAATCCACATCGCGTCATTGATCTCGCACGTGATTGGTCGATTGATAGGATCAAATCCTTTGCCTTGCCGAGTTTACTTATGCAATAAGGCTGCAGATTGTCTAACCACTAGATTCTCAATATATAAGATGTCGAACAGTCGGAATCAAGATATTTATCATAATAATATGAGAAAACCTATAATGTGCTTTTTAATTTTGTAGACTAAACTGACATTTGGGGGGTTGTCACTTTTTCGTTACATAAAAATAATGTCGTATTCTGACTATCATGAGTGATCGAAAGTTAATTGAAAATCGAAGTAGATCGAAAATGAAACTATTTCACGGCAAAAAAAATAAATTTGTTTAGAAACTAGCGACCCTTATTTAGACTGAGAGAAGAAGACTCATTTATGTTAGACTTCATTTTATCGATCGCATTTATTTTATTGTTGATTTCATATTTAACACAATAAAAGTTTATGTACTATGTGTATGAATGCAGTTATATTTAAATATATTACGTTTATATTCATAAAATATTTATTTACACCATTAAGTAAAATTAAATTGAGGAGTCATGTCACATCGATTCGATGAATCACTTATGATTCAGCCTAACCAACAAGACTATGCTCCGCGCTTGCAACATTTAAAAAATAAGGTCATTGGCAGCTGTCAGTTTAGTCTATAAAATTAAAAATCACAGTATAGCTATTTTTTGCAGTAAATAGTTTGCATATTGCACATTGTGCAATAAAATACTGTCTGGTTTTCCTTTACCCATTTTTGTTTTATTAACATTGTCATGACGTCGAAAAGTTTTCTCCCGCTTCCACGATTTTGAATAATAAAATATTTCTTTTTACTAGTCTCACTATTCTTAATTTAAATTTATTGAAAATTCTTTTGTACTTTTTAGTTTGGTTTTCTATTAAAGTGTGTTTTTCTTAGTTTTTTTTAACTACTTTTTTACTTTTTAGTGCAATCGCTAATCCTGTAGATCCTGGTAAGGATAATAGGACAAACTATTTAAATTATTGCATTGTCATCGGTCCTTGATCAGTATGCAAAGATTCAAAAGAATCCGACGTCTTGAGGGGACTGAAAATCTCGTTCAAAGATTCGGTTACATACGTTCTTAGACACATACATACCAACCTAATAAAACCTGCGGATTGCATAAGCAATAAAATAACAGTTACCGAGTGTATTAATCTTTTAGCTACAATAAGGCGATGATGATCAATTAGTTTGTTTCTGTGGTTCACGATTTATTGTTATTCTTTGTGCAAATAAGTACCTCTAATTTAAGTTTATTTTACTTTGTTCTTTCTCTTGTTCACAATTTATTGTTATTTTTTGTGCGAATAAATACATGTAATTTGATTATTTCTTCTGAAACAATTTTTCATTTAACTGTACTTCTGGTACAATGCGAATCTGGTATTTAGATAACCTGCCAGTATTTTGAGAATCTGTTATGTTAGGAATATTCTGGGAACGAGCCAAAACGATCCTGAAGGTAGTTCTATTAGGTTATTTTATTAGGTACTTGTGTTTTCACCGTAGTCACTTTAATAAAGGCAGGAAAAGTTTGATAAAATACAAGCAAACAAATATTTAAAACAACGTTTACGGAGAATATATCATTGATACAAGAATGTATTCAATTATTGGCAACATTCTCAAGCGCCTACGTGAAGTTGCTTTTATGAAATCAGAACCGTGAAGAATTAAATAAATTCTAATCACATAGTTATAAGTAAGAACATACATATTTTAATTTATTCTGATTTACATAAACACACAGTGTAATCTAATGAAATTCCTCCAGTCTGCTCTAATAGCCGTATCTGTGAGTACATAGTCCTCAGCAAACAATCCATTGATTAAATCGTAGATGTCTGGGACTTATATTTATTCTACCGAGTTTTTATTTGCAGTCGTTGGGACTAATTAATTAAAGTAAATAAAAAACTATCAGCGTCCTTTGTGACTGTTGTTCATGTTTTATATTTGTATAAATGTGGTACATAATAAAAAAATGTAAGGATATTAGAAATAAAATTCAATCGCCTTGTTCCTTTGATACCTCACATCACAACAGGCGTAGGTAACCTTTCAAAACATCAGAAGCCATACAATATAGAAAGCAACAAAAGTTTAACATGTTTAACGCGACGTGAACGTACAGCTATACAATTTGGAATAAGGCCGTGGAAGGGACAGGACATGTCAATTTGTCCCCGTCAGTGTCCGAGCCGGTCAGATAGATGGCGGGCATCGGTGGCCCGGTGACAACAGCCACATACACAAACACAATTATACAAACGAGCCGGGTACGAGCCGGCTACGTTCCGGAACGAGAACACCACCTAGCAGAAATTCGAGAGAGCAAAATTTTTACCTTCGAGCGAAAATTTTAAATTGCTTTCTACTTTTTGCTTGTTTACTCCAACCGAATGCAGCTCGCGGTTTTGTGTCTACGAATTACGAGTTTTGTACGGTAAGCCGCGAATCGGGAGGATCGTTTCGTTAGTCGTACACTAACAACGAGATTCTACCGAGTCGCGAATTTATTTGTTTATAAAAGTCTTTAAAAGAGTTCATTTTACTTGTAATGATCTACAAGTAAAATGAACTCTTTTAAAGACTTTATCTCCTGACTGTTATAATATTTCACTTTACTCAGTCCCACATAAGCATCAATTTAAAATACCTTCACATACGTCCCTGAAGGCCACATAAAACTCTTTCTGCGTTATTATTCTCGTTCATATCGCAAGGAGTTAGCGCCAGGTGGGGCAACTATTGTGACTGACCTTCCGAGAGCAGGTGCGAGGAACGACCACCCAGGGAGGGTGAAGCTGGAATACTGTTCAAACGGACGCGACAGTTGACGGCCGGTTGACGGACGGGTCAGTGAATATGCGGGCGCTGCAAATTTATCAGGCAGAGTTACAGATCAAAATACAAAATCTTTCAAACAGAAAAGTAGTTGTTATAAAATACCATTGTATTATATTGATATTGATTAAAACGGATAGAGAGACGAAAGAAAATTATTTGAACTGCATTAAGCACACATTGACAAAATATAAAAACTACCAGAGAAGATTTTAGTACTCATAAGAAAACCGAAATTTCTTACTTTCATTATCTGATGCTGGAATCTTTAACCAGTTAAACGTCTAAAACTCTTCTATACACGAAATCTGAATTTGTATTAACACATTATTCACGACTGAGAGTGGTTAATCTATAACCATGAAACTGTGTAAGTGAAGTGCCATT
Source organism: Orthosia gracilis (assembly GCA_947562075.1). Taxonomy (NCBI): domain Eukaryota; kingdom Metazoa; phylum Arthropoda; class Insecta; order Lepidoptera; family Noctuidae; genus Orthosia; species Orthosia gracilis. The sequence continues at coordinate 32,111,219 of OX387267.1, read as the reverse complement.
GTATCAATGTCAACTTATGATGACATGATGGAGTGGTTTTAATTTATTCGCCTTTTCTTTGGTGTCGCCAAATTCAGTGTGGACTGTTATTCAGCCACAAAAGTACTCGTGAATATTCATCTGTCGTAATTAGAACAGCTGTAGAGCATGAATAAAAATGTCCTCTTTAAAAATCGCAACAGTAGTGTCATACTTTTGGAACAAAGGTATGTCAGCTCCCCTTTATAAACGAAAAGTTCTGTTTTGTATTTAATTTCCTTTGACGATATTTGTACTCTGAGCTCCCAGTCCCCGTCCAATTTATCTTAATTTTACTCAATTTGCAATATGTAATTTAATAAACAATAACTAAATTACTTACTCATTATTTTAATAGTTCTAAAACCCGTCTAGAGCATCTCCAAATGCAAATAAGCTTGAAAAACAGTCTGTTTAAACAGGTGACCGCAATAGGTACGTCACTAGCTGTATGCTAATATATTCTACTAGTCATAGATAGGATAAATTTATATTTTAAGCCGTAAAGTGGAACGCGCTCTTAAATCTTACTTGACCGATTTTAGAAAGATTTATTGAAGAGTGAAGCAGAAATAAAGGCCTTCAGAAGCTTTCAGTAATTTCTCACGTAAACCCTCGCAGGCCAGGCTAAGTAAAAAATGAGGTCACATAATTTTATTAGTTTGAGCTGTCATAATAACAGCTCGGTGGCATCAGTTAGCAACCGCGTAATTCTCATAATATGCAAATGGACTTTCTGTTTAAATGCTTTTGTACATGGTAGTGTAGGAATCTATGAATATTACAGTGTTTATTCTATGAAATTATACGCTGTAGGTGTACGAAACATTTAACAATAAATGTAATCGTGGAGCATGTTATTCTACCTACTAATTTATTGTAGGTACATGTGTGTTCTCTAATGCCAGTATATTTCTCTGAAAGTTGACGTGAGGACATTAAGCTAATGCTCTTACATGAAGGTTGCTTGCAATACGCTCAGCGCCGAGAGCTCACCAAAGTATCCGGATAATTTCCTTAAATATGTAATAATATCGTCTTAAATGGTCTAACTTCGTATTAAAAGTATTTTACAGCTCATTAGTATGTCAGCCAGAAAATTAACTAAATATTGAACCGGGGCTCGATCAAACATAATTATGGATTCTTACTTTGAAAGTTACGAGTAGTTGAGGAGCTTGTAGTTATAAATTAATAACAGCCGACCGGGTCGTCACCATCTCTATTACATAGTGAGACTCTTCCGTGTCTTGGAAAGCACTTTACGCCGTAGGTCCCTGTAGTCATTTGAACATCTTAGACAATCGTTACGGGTGGTCAGAAGTATCTCTAGTCTTGCCAAAGGGTATCGTGTTACTGAGTTATTGGGCTGTGGGGGTCAGATAAGCAGGCTTTATATGTATAATACTCGTAATCAACTGCATCCGGTTAGATTGGAAGCCGCTCCTAGTGGGTTGCCGCATTGTCGAGGCAGGGGAGCTCAAAAGCTGTGGCTTGGTCACCCATGGTGAATCGAAGAGGAAGGCCGCTCGTCAGAGCTTGTCACACATGTCGCTTGGGCGACATCGCAATTGAGGCGGGCCGCGATGTCGTATGGAAGGCATCGAGGACGAGGATAGGAGGTCGCGGCGGCAGAGGAATGCTGAAGTATTGCGGCACGCCGCTCTCCCTACCTTCCGCGGCCTGGACGGGGGCGCCATCGTCTTTAGACGGAACCGGTGGGCCACAGGGGAGGAGGAGTGTCGGTATAGCGCTGGCCGCTCTTCCTATCCCCTGCGGCCGAAAAGTGGTAAGCAAATTAAAATTAAATTTATTGGATCCATAAGCTGCCACTGACCTGACCTTTCACAGGTGGACCAAGGATGCCATACACGGGATCATCTGGCGCCCATGAGCTGGTTTTTTCCCTGGGGTGGTTACGGCATGTAATGTGTCCTGGCGCGCAGGTATTGTACCCCTTAGGAGAAGTAAGGCGGGTTTGCGGATGAGTGCTTACGCGTGCCCATGTTCCTGCCATAAGCGGCACAGGAGGACACCGTGAAGTTTTAGTGGTTTGGAGTTCCTCATAACTGCATGAGCATTTCTCCACACAAAAAACAAAAGATAGATTGACTCTGAAAGTAAGCTGGCTAAGGTACCAAATTAATTAGGTAATGCTAATTTATTTATTGCTCAAATAAATCACATTTTGTTCGTTTTATTTCATGAGAAGCTAATATTGGAAAGTAATATAAGTCTAGACTGATAATATCCGTTTATCGGAATTCAGAATACAATAGGGCTTCCTAGATCCCCGCCATGTTGATAAATTAAATTCGTCTGTCAGGATCAGCCATCCTGATTGAATTATTCGAATATACCTACACCGTAACCGACATTGTGGAGATCAGATTACCGCCGGGATTCTGGCAATAGTGTAAAGAGGACTGTAATATCCGAAGTAAATGTATAAACTATCTATCTTTATTTTTTTTTAGGTTATGTTGGATTTTCGAAGACTTTAAAACCACAGGACACACTCTAGTTTCTCGTGAATGATAATAAGACAGCGGCGTTATAGCGGTCACTAGAGTTGTCAAAAAATAAAAGGCCTTGTTGGACAGCTATAAAAATACTTAATAATAATTAAACTTGATGCTCGCGAATGATACTCGTTGTTATAGTATAATTAATTAGGATTATGAATTTGATTTTTCAATTTCTTACGTAGAAAGTTATCGCGGCATGTAAAATGAGAAACGTCTTCGGACTTCTTAGATTGTGACGACTTTACCCATCGTCTGCTGTGACTTAGATCTTTAACAAAAAAAGATTAACAAAATGTTTCGCTGCATGCAATGTTTTTGCGTTTTCATCTGACTGATTGATCTGCCACAGTGGGGTATAACCGTAGGTTGTAGAAAAATTCGAATAAAAGATTTGTCGCATTGTCATCTCATTCCCCTGTCAGCAGGAACCTTTATATGAACATATAAAGTCCATTTATTCAACGCACTATATTAACCACTCGCATGTGGCATGTGGTGAACTGATTGATAATGATAGATGACTGCGAAGCAAAAATAGCTTTACTTTTGGACTGAAGCAATGTGTCGCGTATGATTTAATGTTAGTTAAAATAGTTAAAGTGACTTCTGTGACTTCTGTTACGTCGTTTTGTGAATAAACTAATTTCATTGCTGTTTTGAATTCTGTACTACATAAATACTTATATACACTTGTAATACGTAGTGTAGCATAAATTCTACAAGACGTAATTACCATCACACCTTTTATTGATTTGTCAAATCATCATCTTCCTGACTTCCCATATTATTTTTACTTGGGGTCGGCGCAACACGTTTTCTTCTTCCATACCGTCCTGTCCCCTGTCACTTTTTTGATTTGTCAAACTGGTCGGTTATTACGTTTTTAAAATTTTAAAATTACGTTTGGCAAGAAAAAGAAGTCTTTTTTCTGAAATTGTTTAAATTAATGGCATACTAATCTTCAACCAAATTCTAATCGCCCAAAATAAAAATAAAATAAACAAATATAAATAATAAATATAATAATTTAATTATACATATATAAATATAATTTCGCCCAAGTGAAAAGTTTTTTATTAACCCAAGGAAACATTACATTATAAACGGGATATAATGTTGTCTTGGGATTTTTGCCTGTATGCTATTCCAGACTATTCTAGGTGCTTTTCAACCTGAATGCTTAAGAGGACGACAGTCGCCAACGACCTTGAGGGAACAAAATGCGCACTCGTTTCACACCCGGGTTACCCAAAACTTAGTAGTTTTTTGTACTTTCCTCATTATTCTATGACTTTAAAAAAAGAGCCTTAGATCAAAATGTAAATAATTAAATTGTCTCTGTTAATTTCATTAAAATATGGCGGCTTCATTAAAGTAAATCGGTTTTGGTGCGATTGTCGTGTTTTGTCCGTGTTAGACATAACATTACAAATTAATAACACTATGTTAGGCGAGATATATTACCTCAAAATGTTCTGTGATCAAATTACTAAAAAAACTGTCTAACTGATGTAACATATATTTTTCCCAAAAAATATGCGATTTCAGTTTAAAATCAGCTACTGAACTGCCCCTTAAGCCAAAATTTAACCGGTTCCAACTGCGTTGAGGATAGGCACGTGTATTCAGTGTTATACTTTCAAACCTAGCAAAAATTTGACCACTAAGAATAATTGCCATCTTGATAGCACTGACATTTTTTTTGAGAACGCTACCATACGAGACAAGCGTCCACATTGACCGGTCCTGATTCCCTTGCCCAGCGGATTCCCCCGACCGTCAGTTTTAAGATGGGCCTACCAACACTGCGCTTTCCGGTACGCGCTTACCGCTTCAGAACCCTTCGGCCGAACGACCATCATTTCTGCAAGCAATGTGCTCCGCTGTCACTTAAAATTGTCAGTTCCTCGAAATATATCTTACGACACCATTACTTACATTTAATTACATACAGGCAATATATCATAACCAAAATACATATATCAAACGTAACTTTAATATTAATACGTCGCCTAATATGTTAAAGTTACACGCAGTCTCTTAATCTTAAGAATGATGTATGAAATGTCAAAGATACTTAAACATTTATGAAGGCGGTTGAAGTAATTCTGAAGTTCGGCGAGATATATGTAGGTCTTAAATCTTGCTAAGTTACATTCATGGTCGGATACACTCGCGGAATGGCCTGAACTGTGCTCTGTTAAGAATGGGAGCTACAGAGTTCGGTGTCAAGCTTTCTAGTCTTTGTCTTTCGACTGTACAAAGGACAATGGCGGAAACCCATACATTGCTTTAGCTGAGATTAAATTCCTACGACTCTAAATGAAAAATATCTGGTTTAATTCAGGGTCATGTCCTGAATTAGTTTGTGCATGAATTTTTGTTCGAGAATACCAAGAATAATAGATATTCAGTATGAACTTCTGTTGGTTATGTTTCGGTAACTTTTAATAATGTGTTTAACAGGTAATAATATTCAATTTCGTGGAAGTAAAAGGACAATATCGCATTAGTATTTCCCTTTCCTAGTTATTTCGGCATTAAATGTAAAATAAAACTCTTTGGAAAGAGTATATTTATTTAAGCGACTTTGACATTGACGTGTATCAAAAGGTCGTCGTCAAAAACCAAGCTTTATTTTTATTTAGACTTGTATATTAGTCTGTTGGTCTATCATTAATTGAGAGTAAGTAATTCATTATTTTCTACTACACTTCTGTATTCTTACCTACCTGCAAGGATACCTACACTTAGACATAAACTGTGTTGTTAATTTATTTACTCCGTTTTATTACAGTAGCAAATACAATAATGTTATATTTACTACAGTCACTACTTGTCACTTGGCAGAATAAATGTAAAATGGCAACACTAAGCTAATGAGAGTTAACGAAAAATCAAATAACTTTCATTTATAATACTTTTTTTTTAATCAGTGGTGAACCAGTTTATACTTTGAAAAAACCTAGTCAATTAATTTAATTTCTTTCGTATATAACTCATATTCAGACGTTCAAATTTAAATCAGCCAAAATTTCGCCATTGTTCTTTTCGTTCACCTTTAGTAGGTGGTATATATATAAAGCAGATGACATATGGCTTCAATTATGGTAAGATATAGATAATATGGAGATGCTCTATCACAATAATTTGATGATCTCGACGGTAATAAGATTAAATCCCGGGTAATTAATAGACATAGAGACTAAGTGTCTATATAGACACCAGTGGTGGTAATAGATACACATTACTATGTAGATATGCAGGATATATTTTGTCAATAAAACTAGGCATAGGTTCTAATCAACTCACTCTATATTTATAAAAAAGATATAAATTGATTCCCCTAACGAATCCCCGAACTGAAACTACCAGCTTTGAAATTCGAATTCATTTATTGATTCGAGTTCTCATTTTATCGCGTCGTTTACACGCCGATATAAAAGTCGGCTTTGCACTATTCGATTGGTGGGAAAGCACCATTAGTCTCGATTGACTCCATTGACCTGAATTCAACAATTTGGGGCAATTTGCATTACAACAACATTACCTTGTTCTACATATAGTTTTTTTCTAGATAATGATTATTAATTATTGTAGAGTAGTCTTACCACTAAAAACCTACCAAACCCGTGCCTCCAGTATTTCTCGGCTGTCACTTGTAGATCTTTGATATTCGTTTCGGTAGGTAGTCAGAATCCATAAAACCTGACACCAGTCTTGACAAGAGATATCAAGACACACACACATTACACACAAACACACATGGTGTTACACATTTACTGGGTTCTGGAGGCTAAAATACAAGAAGTTGACTTCTACAATAGCTAAAAAAAGGCTATGCAGATATTAACCGTGTTCTACATGCACATTACAGGTGCAGTAAGTTCATAGTTTATTGTATAAACGTGGCAGGTTCAGAACTTAGTACTTAAGTGTTGTGCATTAAGTTGAAAACCAGTCAGAAACTTTGAGACTATACTTAATAAAGTGATAAAGTTGACAGTGTTGATAACTGGTGTTTCAAAGTTACAGTTACATCCTGTCGAATGTTGGAGGAAATTTAGTTTATGATAGTTTTGCGAACTCGCTAAGCGGGGATCTACTGATCATAATAGGAAGATGGTAGGCAGGTAGGTACCTGCCTATACCAATGTTGTGATATAAGTAAGTTCTCGTAACTGTGATCCATTTTAGTGCGTGCTTGTCAGTTTATGTTTGTTTGTATTTTGACAAGTGAACGAACATTTTACATTTATGTAAGTTTCGGAATCTGGTGCAGAAAAAATTAATGCACGATGCACCCCCACACTTTTGCTGCACCAATCTCTACATATGCATAGTTTTGAGGGCGGAGTCATGCCGCATCTTGAATTTGGAGCCTGTATTTAGTTGTAGGTCGTAGGTTCGAACCAGGCAGGCGGCTTACTTTGTATAAATTATTTCATCACCACTGCTCTCAAAAACGGTGAAGGAAAACATCGTGTGGATACCGGCATGTCCTAGAACCAGAAATTTAAAGACTTATGACTTCCATCAACCCGCACTGGGCCCGCGTGTTGGGTTACAGCCCATTCCCTCTCACAGAGAGGAGGCCTGTGTCCCAGCAATGGGATCATTAATACCTGATGATGATGATGATGATTTAGTTTTAAGAGGAATTACAACGAATTCGTAATAAATCAAAACACCAAGTCAACCTCAACATTAATTCCATTTATTAAAATATTACCTTATACCAGAATGAAAAGAAAATAGTAATGAAATGTCAAAGATCCCAAATAAATTGCGGAATAAGAGGTGCAAAGCTCTGCATTTAACCTAACAATACAAACCAACCTTCCTCAAAGCCAACAGATTCCAAATAGGCCACCACTCGCACAACACTGTAAACAGTTGATCATATTATAGGTCCCTACTACCTACGTACTGACGTGTGACGGTGTTAGGGACATTCGGTGTCATTAGCGATGTGGCCCTGTCTCCTCTATTTACGGCACAGCCCGACCGACATAAAGAATAGCTCGAACAATGGCAGTCGTATTTAGGAACCTCTCGGATTTGTGACGTTTTTAGGCAGTTTTACCTTTATAGCGCTGAAGTTAAAATTGTGGATTTTATTCGGGTTTAAGGGTTCATAAAAAGTAGGACTGTAGAAGTTAAATTACATTACATTAGTTGAATGTTCTGTTTAAGTTATAGAAGCTTGCTTTCATGCTCCAGAAAACTAACTAGTCTTTTATACGGTAGGCTACCCGTATTAACTGCTGTTGTCTGTCAGATTCCTCTTCTGCGTTCAATTAATGTCCCTTAAGTCCCTTAAGTCTCCAATACATCACAAGACGTTTTATTTTTGATTTCGAGTTTCTTCGAGTTTCTATTCTCGGCAGCCATGTCAAGATTGGCTTATTAATACAAGCCTAAGGGATATTTGATAGCCGGAATGCGGAAATAAATTCGTATTACTTCGAGAAACACAAGAATTCTTCATTAGATACCATCATCATTATTCTTCCAATATGTATTTTCCGCTTTGGGAACGTTTCCAGTTTTCTTAACCAATACAAACGATTTACTACAGACAGTTTCTTCGTATTTGTTCACCATTTATTTGCTTCCCATTGTTTACTTTGTTCGTTTATGATATGAAAACAAAACAATAAAGCTTGCCAGCATACTGTTGTGATATAACATGTTGATATTAAAAAAAAATCACGTACTTCTGATGAATGTTCTCGGAAACAGCCATGCTTTACGTTGTCGACCAGTCTTTTTAGCAATTGTTTTGAATTTATCTGACTTAGTTTGTCCTGTATCTTGCATGCAGTTACAAATACTTATACTCATACACGCAATTAGTCAGACCCGGATAACTAGGCTATAGAAATATTGTGTTATGATCCGTGGCCCGTGCAGGATCGAACCTGCTACATGTAATAATACTTTTAGTTTAGATGAGGCCTTCGTTTCTTAGTTGACTATACTACTAATGGATTCCTCGTATTTGCTAATAACATATGTACTCACTGATATAATACCTCAAGATATTGAGAATATCAATATCTCAGTGACGAGTCTTTACTGGATTGCTTAGGTAGTAATCAGATTCTGCGAAGATAAATTTTCAACTAAATGGATTTTCATAGAATCCTGATACACAACACTGTTTCGAAACCGCCAACTAGAAATATACTGTTAGACCCGGTACCAGTAAGCAAATACAGTTGGCGACACAATTAATGTCACCAGCGTATAATGAAGCTGACAGACGATGCGGTTTGTTCAGGATTTGTGCGTGGTTGAATGCAAAAATGGTTTCATATTCCAACGAGACAAACGCTTTTCCATATTTAGAAGAGCAATAATGTACAAAATAAATGTAAATAATGTTACAGCCGTGGGCTCACAAGCGTATTTTTTTTATAAAATTCAAAGAAATTATTTATAATAATAAATTCCTATCAGAGTTAATATACCAATTAGTTACTGAGTTCGAACCCGGTGAAGCACAGCTGCTTGAACCACCAAAGCAAAACACAGCTTTGACTCTTTCAACTAGAAAAACAAAGTTAGACCCAGATTCGGTGTGAAAATACAAATACAGACGTTGACACAATTAATGTCCGTGTTTACGCACTAGCACCCGATGAGTGTCGTAACCAGCGTATAATAAAGCATACAGACGATGCGCTGTGTTCGCGACAACGATACTAGTGGGGATTTGTGCGTGGCTGAATGCAAAAATGGGTTTGTAGTGCTAAACGAAAATAAGGAGCAGTGCTGAAAAATAACACCCAAAAGATTATAAGACACATGATAAATGTAGAAGAATTGTTAATATTTTCTAATGATACACATAGCCACATTTACACCCTAATTCCGCAACTTTATTGAAAGTTCAAAGCATACGTGCACGCTTTCATTTTGACAATTCGACAGTATTATCTGCGTGTTTTACGTTCTCGAGTAGGCGGATTTTTACAAATATGAAGCAGTGAATGATATTGTCGCGCGTACTTTGATCTAGGGGTGAAAGTAAATAAGTCTTTAAATCGAGGTAAACACGTGCTTTTCATTACGAAAACAAGGAAAGTAAAAGTAAATACATGAATTAGCTAAAGAAAAAATGAGTGAATTTTATTTTACATAAATCAACAACTTTGGTGAAATATTTATTTAAAGTTTATAGTAAAATTAGAACAATTAGTTATAGATAGTGAAAGGTTTTTCCGGGTATGTTTGTATTTGATATTTTCTGGGAAACTTGAGTTTCTACAGTATCCAGGAATTCTTGGGTGAATGTTGGGGATATCGATATTTGTCTATTTTCTTCAGTTGTTACAGCATTATTTTTGGATTGCACCGGATAATCTTTTGAAGTGCTTGGTTGTGGAGAGTCAGTGGAATGCATGTGCTCGGTTGTGGAGAGTGAGTGGATTTATCATTTCTGTTACTCTGTGTGATGTCTTAGTTTTATTTTCCAGTGACTCTTCTATGTAGCGTTCAGCTACTTTACTCAACTTCCAACCTCCACGCCTTTTAATGACAGTTAAATCGGCAACAGAACCGTCTAGCAAAGTTGCCGATGTTCTGCGAAAACAGTGACCAGAACAAAGATTTTAGATTGGCAAATTAAGGTAGGTTATCTCTATCTATCTCTTTAGGAATATTCAAAATCTTGTTTTAGCCAATTTCTTGCCACATACACTTCCGTTTATGATAATTTATGAAAAAACGTTCTAAACGTTCGTTTCTATACCACTTGGTCGTAATTTTTGGTATTTTTCTATTAAATTTACAAATTCTTTTTTAATAACGAAGGTTCGGTCAACATTGGTTTTAGTGCCACATAACTTCACCAGTATTAAATCACCTTGTTTCTCAATGTCATCAACCTTCATATTTACTAGTTCGATACTTCTGCAAGCACCAGTTATTGCCAATATCAATACTACCTGAAAAGTAGATTTTAAGAATATATCCATCTCTTTATGAAATCTTTGGGTTTTTGCGGTTTAAATCCATCAGATTGCCTTTTGAGAAACCATGTTAGTCTCTCGAAATTATTTAAATGTACATTGTGTTATACTTAATGTTTTCTATAACATAGAATACACGCCCCATAATGTTGAAGGTTTGTAAGTCTTTGATAATTCGTTGAAATATATTAGCAAAACCTTTTCTGAAAACGATTTCACTTTTTCTCAACGCGCCATGTCATTAAAACGTTATACGATTTTAGGTATCTTTGGTTTGATTTAGGTAGTAAAAGGATTTTCACTGCTGCTTTAGCCTCTTCTGTTATGAAATCAGGCGTTAAATCCATATCTGAATCAGATGAACTCTTTGTGTTAATACAAATCTGTGTTATACGGAACTATAAACAAAACTCTACAACTCGAAAATACAACGGATTGCTGCTTTCCCGCCTGTTTTGCTACATTCTATAAACTTTATGTTACTACAATTTTACATCGCTCTGTAATTTAGAGGCTGTATAGATTGTTGGAACAAGGTTCAATAGAAATGTGAAAATAGAACTATTTTTTTTATAATTTGACAGCTGTCAGTTGAAAACGATTCTCCCTAGGGCTGAAAATTATTACTTTCAACCCGCTCATCCGACAACTTCAGACCTACTTTCCGAATATGAGTAATGAAAAATAAAGTTAAGTAATTGGTTTGCTGGTTTCTGGAAAGAATCTACGTACACTATATGCGTTATATAATAATAATAAAACTATGGAGCTTTGAGTCTGCAATGTTTTTTTCTTTTTTATAATAAACGCAAGTCAAGTGATGCGATTTGATGAAAATTCATTCAAACTAAAACTATGCGATCATTTTCCTGGGCCATTATGTTAGTTGCCTTGAAAATAACTATTTCATTTCTTCAAAGACCAATAAAATATTCAACATAGTAAAAAGAAAAATCTTCCCGAATTCACGATGCAAAGCTCTACTTAAGTAGGTCCACGACAAAAGGAGGATACCATTCAAAAGGATTACCTTTGTAATAGAATTCCTTTTATTCAGTTACTGCTTCAAATAAATAACGAGTACATGGCAATGCTTTTAGCTTGGCCAATAGCGAACCCGAAATTTTGCATCAAATCACAATACGCAATCAATTATATCGGTTTTAATGGGCTTATTGTGAGCTGGCTTCAGTTAGTGGCTTCGCCCGCGTGGAATGTTTTGTTATCCCAAAGGTAACGCTTTATCCAAAGGGAATGTACTCCCTCGATATAAAATAACCTAATAGGTCCGAATCTAGGTCATGGTCCACCCGTGAGCCAAGTTTTATACGAATCTGTTCAGTCTTTAAGGCATCAGAAGGTAACAAATAAATCAACAAATAAACAGACGGATAGACAGAGATACTTTGGCATTTATTACATTAGTATGGATTTACTGTAACAAAGAGATTCCATTATAATTTATTTTGGTTGACAAATGAGGGGCGGTTGTCACTAAATTATTATTCACATTCATTTTATTTTGACTAAGGAGATATTATTTTGTTTTTCAGAAAACTTTTTACAGACCGAGAGCTTACTGCAAAAAAAGTATACCTATTTATTATTTTTAAAGATATATTCTTTGACGGTCGATGTTGTTGTAATTATTATTAGGTATAAGTAATGTAATGCATAAATAAGTAAAACCTTGAGTTTCAATTATGTAAGTACTCATTCTACGCTAGTCTCGATAGTAGGCAGGTATGAAATTTTTACTGGAAGTTAAAACTGAATTTCATGGAGACAAAACATTAGAGAAATGGTTAAAATACAGATAAATTGCTTAACAGGATTAATCAAGTATTCAATTAAAATTCAGTTAGGCAAGAAATTGTATTGTTACCAAGTTCTTATCTTATCTTGTGGAGGGGCCGAGAAATAACTCGGACACGAGAGACTAGGTGATATGAGCCTATAGTCTTCCGGTTTTGGATATCCAACCCCTAGGAGACTCATTCGCTTACCAGCCAGTGCATCGCATGTGCACAGAAGGTGCTCCATGCGTTCCGTATGTTCTCCACACAACCGACACATGGGTGTCGCGGCCAGACCCATCTTCATGAGCATGTCGTTGGTTCCAAAGTGCCCAGTAAAGGCCCCAAGCAGGTAGCGGATTTGCCCCCTGCTCATATTCCAAATGCATTTCCGGGCTTTGAAAGTAGAGCCTAGAAATTTCTTTGAGTGTTGTAGACCGGTATTAGACAGCCAATGTGTTCGCTGTCTGTGATCTGCAAACTCCCTAAATGCGGCTTTTACGAGATACGTCGAAATGCCTACACATGGTTCTGGGCCCACAAAATCATTTGCTGAGCCCTCTCTTGCCAGTTCATCTGCCCCTTCGTTACCATGGATTCCTTTGTGCCCAGGGACCCACGTCAGTCTTACCCCTCTATGCTTCCCAAGCCTGTTTAGGGTCCGGATAGCATCCAGAACAAGTCTGGAGTCCACTTTGTAGGATGCACCACTTTGTAGGCTTTGATTGCAGCCTGACTGTCACTAAGAATATATATGGATTTACCTCTGGTTCCTCTATCTATATTCTCTTGAGCACAGGTTATTATGGCATATGTTTCTGCTTGGAATACAGTTGCCATCTTACCTAAGCTTTTGCTACATTTGTAACCTTTTGCGAATATTGCTAGTTAGCTCCTGTACCTGATTTCATTTTGGATCCATCAGTGTACCACAGCAGACTATCTTGTTCTGGTGGATCTAGTCCCTTCGTCCAGTTCTCTATTGTAGGGATTTGGACCTTAAAATACCTTTCAAACACAAACATAGTTTGCATTTTATTGGATATCATGCTTGTTACCCGATCCAGGCCTTCATTTCCATCGAACTTTGTATGGTTAGTCTTTGGCTTAGAGGCATCACATAGTCCAGCAACAGCAAGACGATGTAATGTCTTCCTTGCCTCGAATTCAACCATCATATGCAGCGGAGGGATATTGAGGTATCTCTCAATCGCTGCCGTAGGTGTTGTCCTGAAAGCACCCGTGTTGCCAAGACACACTGTTCTTTGAAACCTGGTGAGTGCCACTTTGCACGAGGCAAGCTTTGTTCTTGGCCACCACACTATACTGCCGTATGTGATAATAGATGCCGTATGTGATATCATTGTTCGGTACAGCCATAGTATCACTTTGGGCTTTAGCCACCAAGTTTTACCGTAGGTGGAACGACACATGCCGAACACTCGTAAGGTCTTTGTCGTAATATTTTCCACATGAGTTTTCCACCTGAGTTCTTTATCAAGCGTTACACCAAGATAATATTTAACTTCGGTGGACCAGGGCAGCTTTATTCCATTGAGGGAGGGCTCTCCTAGGTTTCCTAGTTGTCTCTTCCTCGTGAATGGAATAATGACTGCTTTGCTTGGGTTGATAGAGAGGTGGTTCTTTGTACACCATTCCTCTGTCATCCTCAATGCCTGTTGTAATAATCCAGAGACTATGTTCGGGAATTTACCATTAACCATTATAGCTATGTCATCTGCATAGCCTACTGTGTAGAATGGTCCGGTATTGAGTTTGGTGAGTAGCGAGTCTACTACCAAGCACTACAATAGTGGTGACAGCACTCCGCCTTGAGGACAACCTCTTGTTGTTTTAGCGCTAAGTCTGTCTCCCATCAGTTCCGATCTGACTATTCTACTTCTCAGCATATAGTCAATCCAGTTGCACGTGGTATCATTGATGCCATGTTCCTTAGCAGCAATTCGTATGGACTCAAATGTGGTCTTGTCGAAGGCTCCCTCTATGTCGAGGAAAGCCCCGACACATATCTCTTGTCCCTCTAGCGCAGCCTCGGCTCGACTTGCAACATAGTGCAATGCCGTTTCCGTAGATTTGCCTGGGCTGTAGGCGCACTGTAGTTTATGTAGAGGTAATACTTTAAGAGGTCCCTCTCTTAGTTACCTGTCTACCAGTTTCTCCAGAGATTTTAAGAGAAAGGATGATAGACTGATGGGCCTGTAAGCCTTAGCTTCTTCATAAGTCGGTCTGCCCACCTTCGGTATGAAGGTGACTTTGATCTCTCACCATGCCTTGGGTACGTAACCAAAGGCTATGCAGGCTCTGTAGAGCCTACTTAAATGGGGTATCAAAACAGATGCCCCTTCTTGCAATAGTATTTTGTAGATGCCATCCGGACCTGGGGATTTGAGAGGCTGAAAGCCCGCTATGGCAAGCTTCAGCTTATTTTCATCTACCACTTTCTTTGCCGTGAGCCAGTTGTTTTTGGACGTGTGCCTTTTGAGCTCGTCTCTTGTGACTGGTTCCTCTTCATCGCTGTCGCGCAGTATACAATCCGGGAAGTGAGTCCTAAACATCACGCCCAGAGTGTCCTGTCCAGTTTCCGTGAGATATCCATTCTCATCCTTTACAGATGAGAGTGGGTTTGTCTTGGTCATGGACATTGCTTTGCACAACCTCATAACTCGGCAGATCTTGGATGGAGGAGCAATGCTGCCGCCAATTAGTTCTTCTGGCCTTGCGTACCGCCGTGTTATACCTCGTCAGCTTGCTATGATACACAGAAAATTTTTTCCTGGCTTTTGCATTATTAAAGGCCTGTCGTGTTTCCTGACGAATTTTAGCTAGTTCAGGAGGCCACCTTGGTACCTTTTGCAAAAGGCCTTTTTCTCTGGGCAATTATCTTCCCATGCACCGATGATGCCCGCCTTGATTCTGTCCGCTTCAAATTCTAATATTGAATTAAGCTTACCTTTAGGGCTCCCTAGATTTACTTTGAGGTCCCTCCTGTACGAGTCCCAATTAGTATACCTTGGGTTTCTCCTTCGTCTAGTTTCGGCTTCTCCCGCCGTCCTAAACCTAAAGCATATATAATTATGGTCAGACAGAGAGATTTCGTTGTTACCAAGTTACTAAACAGACTTAAAGAAAAAATAGGTGTTCCTACTGAGGTACATAAACCTATAAGAACTCAATTCATTTAAATTTTAATAAATGTTTTCACGAACATTTTAATGAACATTTCAGAATACCTTTTAGTATTTTAGCTCTTATTATTATCAGCTGGATGTCACATTACAAAGACTATTAAGTAAATTGTGTTAAGCCTTACTTTAACTGACGTTTACGACGCTTTTTCATATATTTTATAAAACGAAATGATATTATTAACTGTAGAACCACTTAGGTATTTGATTGGCGTGTTTTATTTTGCACTTAAATAGTTTTATTTTCTCGCGTTGAATTTTTTATCAACTTTTGTTTGCGTTTGAAATCGCCAACCTGCCTAGAGTTAGCGTGGTGAACTGGTGATAAATGTTAGTTGCCTTCTCTGTATCAGAATGTACAGGTCACTTCTTCTTCGTGATATCGATGATTCCAAAATTAAATATATTTTGACCAGAAATCCGCCACGCCAACAGTGTTGTCATTTGCCTCACAAAGGTCTTATAAGATGCAAGCGTTGTTGCATAGAGAGCACGACAAAAGATGAGGCATTGTTTGGGACGAGGCTCCGCAATCACACTTTGGGTCATTGGGGTACTCTCATCTACCTAGGTTGGGCCTGCAGCGACTCACCTGGCTTCGTAGACAGTTTAGAGATTTCCAGGTGGGCCAAGGCAGTTGATGCCCCGCAGGGAGCTTTTCTGCAGGCTCAATATAAGCAGCTGGAAGGGGGTGTCTTAGGAGCCATAGATTTTTCTTTGTTTTGTTTAACTCGTTGCCGTTAATTGATATTGTGAACGACGGGAAGCTGTTTCGACTTTTTAATCTTCCCCTTGGCTTTTCCACGTTATATAAAGGATGTCGTTTGTCTTTCTTTTGCTTGTGCTTCTCTGAATAACATGCCACTTCTCTTCGGACATCCGGAGGAGTTATTCCTGCAAGCAGGTATAATGCAGCAAGTGGGGTTAGTTTTAAGCACCCTGTAATAATCCTTCTCTGTATAAAAACATACAAGTTGTCATTAATGTTAGTGCCTTCTCTGTAGAAGTATAAAGGCTGCTATTAGGGCTTTTCAGTTTAGACGTGTAGTATCGGACTGCTGCGGTGCCGCAGCGTTACGGGTGTCGTACTGCGCACAACCAGTTGTTTCTTTCTATACAACTATATATTTAGACGCACCGCACGCAAGACAGCAGGACGATCATGTGTGTGCATAAATTGTATGGAAAAAATCAAATGGCCGTGCGCAGTCCGACACCAATAGTCTAAAATGAGAGAACCCTTAATATTAGTGCCTTCTCTGTATAAGAATATACAGGCTATTATTGTATATTTATACTGTGTGTGACGAAGGTGGAGAGATGAACTTGATTCTTAACGAAAGGACTGGCCCGCAATAGCACAGGACAGACATGTATGAAAAAGGGAGAGGGAGAACTTTGCCCAGCCGTGGGACATAACGGACGAGTAAGATAAAATAGTAGATTGTTTATCTAGGGAGCAAACAAGTATTTTTTTTAATCCAGAGCGCAGCGAGAGATTCAAAGTACATCACTCGAGCTTAAAATAGTGTTGCTCCCGAGGTGAACACTCTACTTTTAATCACCCACTATGAGAAAATAAGTAAGTGCAAGTTATGTACAAGAACGTTACGTTTTGTTTATCTATACATATAAAATGCTTTGTCCTGAATGACTGACTGACGGATCAACGCACAGCCTAAACCGCTGATCGTAAAGACCTGAAACTTGGAGGGTGTGTTATTTCTATGACGTAGGCATACGATAAGAAAGGATTTTCCGAAATTCTACCCCTAAGGGGGTGAAAAGGGGGGCCAAAGTTTGTATGAAAAATCGAATTCCTTCGGCCAAAATTATTGATACTAGGTGCAAAAAATAATCGAAGTAAATGATAAAATCTGACATTATTATTTTTTCGAATCTACCCCCAAATGATGATTTAGGGTATGTTGTAGTAGTGGCAATATGTTGAAGTTTGTATGGAAGAATCTGTTTTCTTAGGTCAATAAACTTGAAACTTGGCACAAATACTAACATAAATGAATATAAAGGTTGTTATTATTATTTTTTTAAACTAGCCCCAAAAGACGATTTAAGGGTGTTAACGTTTTTTGAAGAATCTTATTATTTCAGTTAATAGACTTGAAACATGACATAAATACCAACCTAAATAAACAATGAAGGTTTTCATTATTAGTTTTTCGAAACTACCACCAAAAGATTATTTAGGAGATGTTTTTACATTTGGAAAATCTTATCCCAAGAAATGTTTTTTTTTTAATTTATTAAAAAATGAAATTTGACATAAATACCAACCTCAGTATACAATAAAGGTTGTCATTATTAGCTAGCTTTGGCATATCTAGATATTAATAATAGGTTCATGTATATATATTGACGTTAGTTAGGTATTACTCTCATCTGTTTACTTACTGCTACAAAGGACATTCTATTCCCCGGATACCTTCCTAGTTGTTTACTAGTCAAGGAAATGTGATTGGATTGCCAATGTTGGTCGAGAATATGAAGCATTCTTAATAAAGTGATATTTCACAACATTATTCACAAGTTGGTGGTAGGCCACTGAAACACCACACATAGAGAACGTTTGACAAGTCGCACTCTCTGCTAATTTATTTGACAAAATCGCTCCTTTGACGAATTTCTTCCTCTTTGGATTTAAAAGAACTTTATAGATTTCTCGCCGAACTCGCGGGCTCCAGTTCTCACACCAAGTACTCGTACCTACTTATCCCTATATTTTCCAAAGATAAGGTTGGCTGAATACTTCCTTGATCTCCCCTAAGCATTGTGACGAGGGTAAAACATTGTCGGCGAATATAATTTCGTAAGCCGTGTAATCGAATTTTAATCTCATTAGCGGGCGATAATGGAAACTCGGGAAGCTTCTTTTATGAGCACATTTACCAGGCTTTTAAATGACCCGATATTGTTGCCAGCGGTGATAAATTATGGTAGTGAGTAGCTCACTTTACAGTGCACTATGAAAATAGAGCAATGATACTAAAACTGTCTCCACTTCTCTCGCAAAATGATCACAACTACCAAAAAAATATATGCTCAAAGATATAAAATTTTTGTATTCGTTTTACAGATGAGAAAATGGGATGCATTTGGAGCGTTTGGAGAGGAGGATTTTTTCCGTCTTGACGCGCTTTTCCTAAATGTTCACACAGTGAACGATACGCATAAAAAAATTAGAAGTAGCGTTACATTGGATGTTTAATAACGAACAATTTACCTACTTTATTAACTTTCCAACATGGTGATAGTTAATTAAGGCGTTTTCATTCTATAAATCGGTTGTGGAAACATTATTTGAGATTTAATTTTTATTAAACTTTATTGCCGTTTTAAGCGACACAAACGACATAAAACCTAAAAGATTTAGATCTTATAAAATAAAATTACCAATGCGTATACAAATTAGACTAATAAACCACTTCATCATCATAATCATCTTCCTGCCCTTGTCCCATGTTACTTGGGGTCGGCGCAACACGTTTTCTTCTGCCATACCATCCTGTCCCCCGTCACGCTATCACTGACTCCCTTTTCTTTCATATCACTCCTCACACAGTCCATCCATCTTTTCTTTGGCCGATCCCCTCCCTCTCCATCCATCCACATTTATATTCATAACTCTTTTAGTAACATGCGGTTCATCCCTCCTCATCACATGTTCAAACGGTTTCCTTTTAACTTTTTTGTCACTGGCGCCGCTTTCAAACTTCCTCTAATATACTCATTTCTCACATTATCCATTCTCGTCACTCCGTACATCCATCTCAACATTTTCATCTCTGCTACATGCAATCTCTTTTTATCCATCTTTTTCACAGCCCAACATTCTGATCCATAAAGTACGACAGGTCTAATCACGGACTTGTAAATTTTCCTCTTTAACTTGAATATTATCCGTGGGTCACAATTTGTTCTGGTGACCTGTCGCCATTTCATCCATCCCAAGTTGATCCGGTGCGTTACGTCTCGGTCTACCTCACCAGCCCATTGGACAAGCGACCCTAGGTATCGGAAGTTAGAGCACATCGGTATGGGTGTTCCAGCGAGAGCTATAGACACGGAACTGGAGAGACCGCCAAAATCGCAGAACAAGTATTCTATTTTAGTTGTGCTTAATTTTAAGGCAACATTCTCCAATCTATTCTAAACCTCTAGGCCACTCTCGGCAACCAGCACAATAACATCAGCAAACAGGATTCACCAGGGTGCCTGTTCCTGTATATCCGACGTCAGAGCGTCCATTACTATCAGGAAGAGATAAGGACTGAGAGCCGACCCTTGGTGCAAGCCGTGTGCCATACTGAAGCTACCAGTAGTGCCTACTGTAGATCGGGCTTGGTTACTGCATCGACTGCACATCGCTCGGACCAACTGTACATACTTCCCAGGCACACCTTTCTTCTTAAGGGCCCACCACAAAACCTCACAAGGCACCCGGTCATATGCCTTCACGAGATCAATGAACATCATGTGCATGTTTTTATGTGCACCTCTGTTTTCTCGCACAACTGGCGGATTGCGAAAATGGACTAATAAATCATTTATAAAACTTTAAATGTTAAAACTCCAACGCTAAGCTGTATAAATTCAAATTTAACTTGAGCTGGCGCACACAAAATTGTTTTTAGAATTTTCTAAAACAATTTTGTTTATCTGTTGTGTACGAGCACAGACAGCTGTGGCCCGAGACGGCGGCGAGCGGACGGACGGACCATGTTTATACGGAGAAATGGCTGAATTTCAACTGCAAACACATACACCACGGATTGTGCCCCTCTATACCCCCTTTAACTGCAAGTGGGCCGTTCAAAACTCTCCTCTATGAGTTTTTACGACCGCAAATGCTTTAAAATAGACATACCAGAACACGTTCAGACTTCAAACGCGGAAATCCGAGGCAATAAAAATAAACGCAGTATGAAAGTTGTCGTATTTGGAATAGGCTAGTCGCCGCTTTGCTGGTATGCGGCGTTTATGGCTTCTACGGCTAGACATGAGTAGAAACCTACTACCTAAGTCTTGCACCAAAGGCTTTTAAAACTGCAATGGCTCCCATAAAAGTTTGAAGTTGATAACGCAAAGCGCTACCTATTTTGTGCTTTTTCTAAAAGCAAACAAACTTTTTACAACCCTACCTTTGTTTTCTGGTTATACCGTTAAGTTTAAAATACTTAGGCCCGTTTGCACGAAAACCTTAACTCAGAGTTAGTACTAACACGAGGTTAAATTGACAGTTTGTCATACAATATTGTCAATTTAACTTGTGTAAGCAATTAACTCTGAGCTATGTTTTTCGTGCAAGTGGGCCTTAGTGAATTACCAGTCTAAAGTTGAGCCCGAAACCCGTGCCCAGAACAGAGACGCGAAGCAAGAGAAGAATTCATGAAATTATAATCTACTAAAACAGGAAATTGAATGGATAAGTAAACAACCAGTAACCTCCCACTATATTCACTAACTTTATGACATTGGTAACGCGCAGTTGATTCCGACGCATAAGTCGGTGTTTGTGCCAATATTTGTCGGAGTCAGGGACGCAAACACCAGCCCTGCCCGGCCCGGGTAAACACGCTTACCACGCGAAGCTTATTGAAACGCGTCACGCGTCTTATGACCACAATCTATAACGCAAAGCCAAGTTCATCATTACGCTATCGAATTTTCGGGAATCAATGATTGATTCGGATTTTCGGCATTCTCAATCCGGTAAACATGACGCTCGACTACACACGTCTTGATATTGGAGAGTCAATTAAGCTACGTGCTTCAAGTACTTCCTAGTTGACGCTGCGAAGCTCATGTCAAGTGGAATTTCCAATTCGATTATCTAGTGTAGCGGCAGTTCGTTAGAAGAGGCCACTCAAATATAATTATATCAAAAAAGTATGTTTTCGAGCCGTTTGGGATCGAAACCTTCGGATCGTGGGTGCTCATCTCCTTTTTAAGGATATTTCCAATTGACTAGCAACAACAAGAACGAAACAATAAATTCTCCAGTTGATGCTATGCCAACTAAGACGGTGATCGTAGAGCAAGTTTTTTTCAGGTTCCAAGTTATCCTGAGGATTTGAGATTTCAAAAATCAAAAAGTTGCCGTGGCACGTCAAAAATTAAATCCCAGCGCTGATCCAGCTCAGGGTAAACATATTATCGGTTTACCAATACCGCGGTTTACGTACGATAGCTAGTCAGTTACAGATCGCGGTGGAGGTACTTAATATTTGATAACAAGCGTAATTCACTCCACTCGCATGGAGTTCAAATTTTCATAATGTTATCGACCGTTCACCTGGGATCGGGTTACTGTTAGGTACAGGTTTATTTTATATTGCACTAACACTTTGCCAGTTACTTCATCCCCCCATATTCCCATGGGAGTGTTGAAAAATCGGTATTTTTTCCTTGTTCATATCATAATGGATCCTCTGTAAAATTTCAACTGTCTACCGGACCAAAGCCTGGGCTGTCCTTCGATGATTCAGCCAGCGAGTGAGTCAGGACTTTCACTTAAGCCCCAATGATTTAAAATATTACGTAAACTCTTATCTTGCCAAAACTTAACAACACATTCTTGCTATAATTTATGTTAAAGTTTAAGAATAAATCATTCCGTTAAACTTATCTGAACAGTCTTAAACGAGCGAGCGTTTTTCCATTGTTTATTTTTCTTAGAACTGGGTCGTATCGCTACTCTTTGTTTTATGTTAGTAACAACCTTTAAGTTTATTTATTCTCCGTCCTAATTGTTATTTAGAGAACCGATGTCTTGGGCCAAAGTGTATCTACAGACATAGTTATCTGTACCAAGATCTGAGAACAAAATTACTAAGGGCACATCTGCTTGTGGGCAAACGTGCCCAACTTGATTGAAACCCTACAACCTAAATATTCAAATTCGGAGGTCCAAGGCTACATCGATGTCTCAGCCTCCGTCAGTAATGCATGGATGCCTTTGGGACTGGGAGACTTAGTGAGCAGTTCGGTACTTCTCGTTGCATACGTGATATAGTCGTAGATAGTACTGTATAATATTCATGTTCACGCTGGAGAGGGCATCGGGCGGCGTTAACGTGGCGTGACGGAGTGGCGCGGGCTAAGTGCTCCGCTAAATTGCTCGCAACGACTAAACACGCTCCTGAAGCTGCTGGCTCCAGACGCGGGCCATTAAAACAACCACAACACCCTTAATTCCTTAATTAATTACTGTCTAATTGTGCATTTACTATATCACAGTTAGCAAAAAAAACATTAACATCACAAAACCGGTCGTGGCTAAAAAGTTTTTCCTCGTTCGCCCTATTCTTGTGTTATTACTTCATAGCGGTTAACACTGATATAAAAGCAATTCCCGTATTAAGGTAAGGACAAGTTAATAAAATAATCATAGTTGTAATGGGGACGTAAACCCGCTCGTTTCGGGGCTCGGGTCGTCAGTCAGGCTAAAAGGTATGTGAATTAATTCATATACAGCCTACCGCTTACGTACCTTCACGTAAAATCGAATTTGAAAAGGTTCATTCATAGTTATGTTGGAATGTGTACCCTTACCCAAAAGAGCATTAGTCAAACGTACACTTGTCGAAAATATATATTTCTATAATACAAGATAATATGACAATGTCACAAGGTGTTTCAGATGAGATCCATGCGTGTGCATCAATTAGATACATCCTATATATTACAATCTAATCATAGGTGTGCCGTGCGAGTGACACTTAGGCACTAATGACCTAAGTTGACAAGATTATAAAGGTACTCAATGCTGTAATCTAAATTAATCATCCTCTTAATTCAATCAAGTATAAAGTGGAGGGCGCACTAGCAAAGCTTTCAGAGCGACAGGTGAGCCGTGAAGCAAACGCGCTCAGACTAAAGCTGAGATAAATTGTCGTCATTACTCAGCTTAAGAAAATGTCAACTTGCCTTACCTCCTTTCAGCTTTTCAAACTTGGAATCATCCAATTTAGGTCATTCGAGGGTTGGTGGAAGTCAAAGCTGCCAGTTGCGGAAAACAAGTTCATATTCGGATTTTTTCTTTATGTTTTCATTATGTTTTTACTGAATTGCTTCATCGCCAATCGTTATTGAAATTCTCACTGAAACTGAAGCGTTGTGGGTTCTCACGTGACCTGACTGGACGTCGGTTCCAGGAACTTGTAAGTTGCTTATGACCTGCTTTGTAACTTATGATAGGTAGGTAGGTCAGCGTTTTTATCAAAGTCTTCCCTGACTTATAATAATTACATGTTCCAACTTCGAAAGTTAATCGTACTTTATTTAAGTATAAGTTTATACCTACTATAAATACGCAGAGCAATTGAGTACTTTTTCTTTTATTAAACATTAAACAACAAGTACCTAACAACAACAAAGAAACTCATCGAAGCTTGATTGATGAATAAACATATTATCAACTTTTAAAATCATTCTAACTATTAAAGTTAGCGATAGTTTGACAGTTGCTTGCTGCAAAGTGCTTATGACACTTTAATTTATTCCACGCTCCGTAGGGGTTTTACTTCAGAACAAAATCATATTATTAATAGTATACTGCTCATACTGGTGTTATATTTAGTTTGGGAACCCTATTCCCTAATTGCTACGTCCATAAATAGGTTACATTGAGCAAAAACGTTTGACGTCACTGTTTCGGGGTAGTTTTACGCCGAACTAACGACGCTTAAAAGAAGTTTATGAAGAGGTCATGCTGAGTTTAGCGTGGAAGTTATAAATTAAAATATATTACATACCTACTAAACACCTAAATATATATATATATATATATATGTACATAAATAATACCTAAGTATATCATAACATCACACTGGTATTGTTTCCCGAACTGACGCACTTGTAGGGTAAAACCAGGATAGTTGCCCCAGGGATATAGTTGCCCCATTGGATTTAGTGTAGTTTCGCGGATGAATCGCATGCTATTTTATTTTATTAATCTATCGTGAGTCAACTAAGTTCAGTTGGATTCCCCAACTATAACTTAGTTGACCGTGTCTCGTATCTAATGTCAAAATGCGATCAAAGTGTTTGCGGAATAGGTGCCCTGTTTAACCTAAACTTAATTTACATGGATTAGTGGGATAGATATCCCAAAATATAGTTGTCCGCAAAAATCGTTAATATTCTGGAAATATTAAACATAATGTTTTACTTTTCATGAATTTGTATATAAAAACCAAAGTACCGGCCAGTATTATAAATGAAGTATTTTGATTTTTGTACTAAGAGATTTATACGAGACTATATAGAGTGTTTTCAAAAGTTGAGGCAACTATCCGGCTTTTACCCTAGAACACTGAAATTTCGCCAGATATGTCTAAGTCTTAATAATGTAATAAGGAGCGGACAAAGGCCTCCCACCCAGCCAAGTCGGTTCGACGGTTGACCTCTTTCTCGAGCCCTCGACCGGACACAAATCCGAATTCCGGACTGTAACTAAGAAATTCCAGATGGAAAAACCCAATAACACTTTGCCCGACCCAGGAAACGAGGAACCAGGACCTCATACTCAGTAGTACCGCTTGTGACCACCAGACCAATGAAGCAGTTACAACAATAGTCGTGACAGTCTAAGAAGTCGAATTTGACAGCTATAAAAATACTTAATAATAATAAACTTGATGCTTACGAATGATACTCGTTGTTATAGTGTATGGGTAACATAGTAATTAATTAGGATTATGAGTTTGTTATTTCAATTTCTTACGTAAAAAGTTCTCGCGGCTTGTAAAATGAGAAACGTCATCGGACTTCTTAGATTGTCATGATTACAAGAACCTAAAGTATAGGTAGTGGCAAGTGAGTTCGATTCTTCACCAGCGTAAGTTTTTCTCAGAAAATGTATTCTCACTACACGAAGCGCATTATATGGCAGTAGTATTCTTCACAAAGACGCTACACAGCTTTTTTATTCACCCGTTACCAGCTGTTTTCTAAACATTATTCACCTTTTAAACACCAACATTTTCTAGTGTTAAAAATGAAAATTAAGCTAGTTCTATTCTAATTAGCAGTATAAAAAGCGGAGCTGTTTCAAGTAATTTCCACAGCTTCCCGTCAATTTTTTTGCTTGTTTCCAACAAAGGGGCGGGTAATATTTTGAGCGTCACTCGGTCACCGCTGCGCCCAAGGTAACAGATATACATCCAAATATTATTTTAGCTGTTTTAGTGGTATATGTTTTATATGAATATTTTGCATGTTGCAAATGTGTAGATTGCCTAAAAACCTACATGTCTCTACATAGCTCTAGTTCATTTTTATAAGTCTGACATTATCTTTCGTTACCTATTGTGTAATGAATGATTTGAATTTGAATGTTTCATGAGTTAGACCCAGGTTTTGTAAAGATTTTTCCACAAATGTAATTTGACAAACTGTCAAAAGCGATTGGTTAAATTAATTTACAACAGCCAATCGCATTACTCCACTTTTTTTTTTTTTTTGTCGACGGGGAAAATCATCTTATGACAAATCCCGGTCTTGGGTGGAGCGGGAGATAGTGTCAGACTTGTACTGACTAAAAACCCCGCGCCGTTCCTTCTAGCCTTCATACCGGGGCTCTAGCTTCCTTTCGGATAACCCCGAACCCCGGTAGGCTTCGACCCAGCTGGGCCCCACTCTTTGCTTAATTAGTGAAGCGTCGATAATTCAGTTTCCAGAAACCGGAGGTTAATCAGTCATTGACCTGATTAAAGTAATTTGTTAATGTCATTTAACTAATTTATAAAATCATGCGTTGCCCCGCCAAATAATTGATGTTGAAGCGAGTAAATTTTTGGTTTTCATTAACGGGAGCTCGTGGTACAGTGGTCACATTCATACAAACTGTTAGGTGATAAAATTTGCAAGCCATTATATGAATTTATGCGCACCGCCGTATCTCGGCGGCAATTAATGTTATCGTTCCTACTACATGACCGCTGATGTTTAATATTTTATTAAATATATATGGTGGGCGATAACCGTAGGCACGGTCATTTATAAACAAAGGAGATAGCTTTTACGGTTAATAAATAATTAAGATAAAAGAGAGATAAAGAGCGAGTTGCTTGCTCAAGATTAAGTTAGAGTTTTAATTTAAAAAGTACCCTTTTTACGCCTTGAAAAGGTCGAGGAAAGAAATACATTAGAATACGGGGATTCATCAATCTTAAAAGTTGTAATCGCTCTGGCTCCGAGTGGAAGGAGAAGTTTTTGTGCGACTTGCTCGGGACAGGACACATAAACCGAATATTTAAATAAAGCAGCTTCACCTCCAGGCGACTTTTAATGAGCAGGTTGTGTAAAGGATTTTAAAATTACCTTCATTTTCTCTTCATATAATTTTGAAAACTCCATTTTCTTTTACGTTGTTACAGTGGTTTAAAACTTTGATTTTCTAGTGACTTCTTTTTGCTTAAGCCAATATTTTAGATGGACCATCAAGTGAAATTAAATAGGTTATTTTAAAACTAACTTGCTTGTGGTGTAAATAGCTCATATAAAAACAAAACTTTTTCAATTTTCCCTTAACCAAATCGATCGACAAATAGTTATTTTAAGCAAATTAATTCATCGAATTTAGACACTCAACAAAATTTAGAATAACGAAAGGTTCGTGTAACAAGCTTTCTGCCAACAATTGGAGAGCTTATAGCGATAAATAATTACCAAAGAGTTCAAAGACTAGGCGTTTTCTGACGGACAGACACAGATAGTACTTGACGAGGGTCCTTGAAGTCGGAGCTCAATTTTAATTGGCTAATTTTGGTCTTATTCGATTGGATAACAGGAAAAGTTATCCTCAAATTCTGTATTGTGTTTCGAGGAAAAAAGGAAAATGCTTTTCGGCAGAATAACTCCTCTCAATTTTTTTTTTCATTTGGAATAAACAATACAGACATCACCATTATAATAAAACAATTCGATGTTCCAGTTTCCTGTCCGTTTACGGAAACGATTTCGTAATAATTCAAAAGAAAATGTTTTATCCAGAAAATGGCTGCAAAAGGGAGTTCACGAAACATTTTGAACATTAAACACTTAGTCCTTTACGTACGAAGAATATTCAATCAGTATTTTTATCATTCATCGTCTGTTTATACATTTGGCAGTGTTTTGTTATTTAAGAGGTTCGTCACATCTTTGGCACAAAGATTTTGGCACAAAGGTACAAATAAGAGGGTATTGTCGTCCAAATAATCGAAGTTGACGAAATGACAAAGAGCTCGGGAGCAAAGGAAATGGATTTGTGAAAGCCGTCATTCACGACGCGGCTGGTTTTAATAAATAGAGATTATTAGGTATTTTTTCTCTACCGTAATATCTTTTCAATGGCGCCTTTCATTGGGTAAAGCTTTTGTTGTCGTCTTAATACTTTAATTTTCAAGGTTTTGACAAAGAAAATGATTTACCTACAGGAAACAATAAGTATAACAATAGGAAAGATTCTAAATTAAACAGACATTAATTGAAAAGTTAAACAATACCTTTTAAATATATAAACAAAAGTGAAAGATCAAATATTTCAACAGCGTGTCAGTTTACTTCAAAGACGTCTAAAACAAAACATTTTCTTAATTCAATCACTTATTTATAGCAGTAGCAATGGATGAAAACATTTCCAATAAGTACTCTTTCTCGGACTCAAACGCCTTTATAATGATATTGCTACTAAAAAACTGGAACTCTTTAATTAAATCTTTCTTCCATTCTATTTTTAATTTCCGTCAGACCGGGCTCGTGTTTTAATCACTGGACTTTTCAATTTTGAAAAGTCCAGAAAATATATTTGGCAGAAACAGAAAACAATCACTAACTACAGTAATAAATTGACTTAACTTTCCGTTTATTCAAAAGTTTCTTTAAAGATAAATCGTTGTTAATAGATTTAACTAATTGGCTGCCGCTAGAAAGATGATAAAATAGAGAATAACCCATTTTCATTTTTTTAATATAATTTTCAAAGCTTTGGACGAAATCTTTGTATTTCCATCGTATATATCGTCCGTTACCCATCTCACAACTAGATACTTAATGTAGCGGGAAAAGACTGTTCTTCAAGATAAAGACCTAAATACAAGCAAACTAGAAATCTAAAATAATTAATTAAAAACCTAATTCTGATACTTTCTGTAAAACTCGCCTGAGCTTGAACGAGTGCGGCATCGATATCGTCTCGATGCACCGCCGAAGCCGCGTCGCTCGCTCCGGAACGCCAACCCAATTATTGGGCCACTTATTCGATGCATTCCACAACTCGATAAATTCTCGAGTGGGGCTCACGGTGGCATGCACGCTGCGAGTCGAGCTGAGCGAGCGGAACTCGCAAAGCCCCATGTTGATTGATTTTGTATTTTCAATATAGCCTCAACCGAAAGCGGATGATGGCAGACGCAAGTTCATGTCTATGCATCTTTATTTACGAGTCGTTTTCTGCCGCAAATACTGGCACATAATGGCTTACTTATTAAACTCGATAGTGAAACTTGCGCTATGAAGTTTTAACTTATTATTTTATCTTTTTATTCACTGATTTCTCCATCAAATGTGGCACGATATTGTTTTTTTTTAAATTATATATTTCCAAAATGGTCCCATTTAAATAACAATGGCAAAATCTTAGCGAATTTAAATTTGAGCGTCCGTAAGGGAGTTATATACGAAAGAAATTCCATTAATTGTCTACGTTTTTTTCAAAGTATAATATTAATTGGTTCACCACGGATAAAAACATTATAAATGTTTTTTTTTTACTTTTTCCTTAACTTTCATTAGCTTAGTGTTGCCATATTACACTTATTCTGTCAACAGACAGTTATTTTATTTGAACGAAGTAAATGAATTAATAATACAGTTTAAGTCTAAATGTATGTGTTCCTTGCAGGTAGGTAATCATACTGTAGTAAAGTAGTAATAAATGAATTACTTTCAATTAATGATAATCAAAAAGTCTAGTATTCAAGTCTACAAAAAATATAGCCTGGTTGTTCACGAAGATCTTATGATACACGTCAAAGTCGCTTAATTTAAATAAATATACTGTTTCCAAAGAGTATATTTTACATATCATGCTGAAATAACTAGGTAAGGGAAATACCAATGCGATATTGCCCTTTTACTTCCACGAAATTGAATAATATGACCTATTGAACACATCATTAGATATTTTTCATTTAAATACGTATGAATTTAATCTCAGCTGAAACAATGTATGGGCTTCTGCCATTGTCCTTTGGTGAAGATCTGATGAAGAGCTTCGAAGATATACAACAAACTCTTCCATAAATGACAGGAAATCTCTCGGGATTACTGCGATAGCATGTCTGTTTATTATTTATACCATTTCATAACATAACATCACGCCACTATGCTCTAAAGGGTTACGCAGATGTGTACAGTTCACCTTGGTACACTCTTATTACCGGTTATGTTCAAATTTAATGATATTCGGTTAATCTATTCTAACATTATAGGTACCTTTCCATAGAACTTTCATATTAGTTACCACAACAGAAAAGTGAAAAAAATAAAGAAAATAGAATACAACCGACTTCCAACCTCTTTTCAGAAGTCGGTGTCAAAAGAAGTGGAATACGGTTGTATTTTTTTTATTATGTTTATGGCTGTCATCTTCTAAATAGGGCAAGGATACAATTTATGACTTGTGCTGGGGTTACTGGATATGTGTATGAAGAAATGTATGCGTTTACTGTTCAGCCTACAGTATCGAAGCCCTTGTAAGTAACTTAGTTATGTATGTCTGTCATGCACGTTCGCCTAGCTATAGGTACCTATCAAGCCATAATTGTTCGCTACACAACACGGGCGCAGACGACTTCAGCGGATGATCCTGGGGGGATAATGTCACTTCGCTTGGCTGGCGTGCCCGTGTCTACCTACCTACATGACACAGGTGGATGCTCTCCGCCAAGTTGCTGACTCGAGAGGGTGAGGGGTGCAACTATCTACACGAACACTTAAAATTGCCATCATAAAAAGTTGACTTTACATTATTAATATATTTTGACTTCTGAACTAACAAATGACTCGAGAAAAACGTTTTAATCAAGAGAAAGTTGATAACTTTCTTGGAAATGACAAGATAAACGTGTCCATCTGGAATAAATTTATCAAAGATGCAAATAGATATTGAAATGCCAGAGGGCAAGTATTCGTTTGTTTGAAACTGATGGCCTTGACATTTTAAAATTAAATAATTTGATGGGAATAATGATTTAATCAAACTGTTTTCGGGTACTATGGTACCTCGGACGCTCCGGTATTTACTTTAGGATTAATTCAGTAACAATGTTGGCGTAGGTAATCCTCCGGAGAGCTAACGCAAAGTGATTTGTGCTTAACACGGGCCGGGATCACCGGGGTAGGCCGCCTGCCAGGTAATCGCAGCCATTTGCATAATGTGTGCCAGCCACCGCCGCTGAATCGTCTCTATATCACAGCAGTCGTGGGACAATTAACTTCACGATGCTAACCCACATAGAGCAACATTCAAAATCTCCGTTATAACTTGTAAATATCTAAAAGCTATTCGAAAATATGATTAATCTAAAAATTACGTAATGACATCAACTTCATTACGTAAAAGCAATTCCATTTACATAACCATCAAAATTAAAGTAAAAATGTCGTTTCAGTTTATGAGACTCTCAATCAAAACTTTTCCGTGAAATATTCTAATAAAATATGCCTCTCTGATATACTACAAGATTTCAGCAGTCACAGGGGAGTAGGAAATGTCAATAAACACTTAATCTCCATTAAGAGAATCGAGTTGGACGCCGATGGTCGGACGAGCGATAACTCTGAATAATGGATGAGACAGGACTGAGGAGCGTGTGACCTTTGCACTACTATATTTTGGTAGACACGAGACCGGCCGGAAAGCGACATCCCGCAGCACTTGGATCTCGCCAAATGTGAACCTTTTTCTGTTTACGCGGTACAAAACGTGCAAATCACCTGTCCCGATAAAAATGTAACGGTCGAAAATTCGCCGAATATCTCCTCTTAAAAATACAATGAATCCTTTTCCTTGTAAATGTTATTTCTACTAACATCGCGAGGTTTCCCTTTATATTACTTTCGAGAGTTGATTTTTATGTAACGATGGCTGAATAAAAGTAAATGTCCACTCTTTGTGACGGTTTTGAAATACAAAACTACTTCTTGAATTTTGTTGTTGTTAGTTTTGTGACCATGTAATTTAGACTTATTGAGAAAAAGGTCTCTGTTGTTCTAAGTAGGCAGCTTTGGAATAATTAGTCTGAAGCTTACGAATAAGAAAACATTAGGTATGAGGGTAGATTGACGTGCCGGGAAACTGCGAAAGGAGCTTATATTTTGGCATGTTTGTAGGTATACTTATATACCATGCTTTTTATGGGTACGATGAAAACGTGCCTAGCGAACTAATATGGACGGTGTACCCGTGTGCCCCTAGAGCTACACGCACAAATTGTAACGGTAATGTTCTGATTTAAATATTACAGTTCAAGAGATACAAATCTTATGAGCCCTCGCTTTTATCATTTCAGTTTCCACGTTGTTTCCTTATTCCAGTAAGCTTTTTCTTCGGTAAGAATTTCCAGTTTACCTTTTAATAAATTACTCATAGCTTGAGTGTGCTCACAGTCCATTACTCTATTATGAGTCCAAACAATTAAATAGAGTAGTCTACGTCAAACTTCCTACGAGTGGGTGGGCCAATAAAAAGTATAAGTTACTAAGTTACCCCACCCACTAAGTCTACCCACTACAACACCCGTAAGAGATTGTGTTCATGTAATTATCTTATATTAATTTCCTTACAATCTATATTGACTGACTACAATATACAATGGCACCTTTTGGGATTTTCCTCATACTTAACTCGTTATTATGTGAAAATATTCTCATTCTTGTAATGTTAGAACTTTATGAGACACGAACACAAAACAACACGATAATAAAAACCAGAGTTTTATGATTTTTCTACTTTACCTTCTTACTTAGAGAATCAGACGTCAAGGTTCTGAAATCCATTTCGATTTTTTAAGAGTTTTATTTCATTATATTAAGCTATATTCAGCCTCCAATCAAAGCTCACCAACAGACTTAAACATTTTTGTTAAATAAGTCACGAATGTAGGAATGAATAAATATTCCTATCTGTGTATTACAGGTACCTGTCAAATAATTCAGAAGTCTTTTTCTCGTACGATTATTCTCTTTGTATACATTACGTGACTGCACCAAAATAAAAACCAGAGCTCTACTTACAAATTGATTTATGTCTATTGTACCTTCACATAGCGTAAGCCAGGACAGCCTCAACGCTCACTTCAGCCACAATCTATGTAAAGCTGACCTTTGTCATAGTTAATGGTTAGTTGATGGTTGTTTCTCCTCGTCCCTTTGTTCAGCCAAGCTGTCAGACCGTTAGTGGCAATTGAGTGTCATTAATAGTACAACTAACAATGAGGACCCTGCTATTCTAATTAGGTACTGAGAATTTGTTGCTTAGGTTCTGTTCTGTTTTCTTAATAGATCGGTTTAAAGCTAGCCTAACTTTTCTTTTCTCCCTTCTTTATTTACTTATCTACTTACTATATAGACTTAGTAGTTGCAATATTTTTGTCAAAAAATTGAGTTAGTCGATTAGTAAAGGTTTTTTCTTGCAATGGACAGGAACATGAAGAGGTACAAACTACCACCGACATTTGGTGTGATTTATTTATATAGAGCTAATTTGCAAACCACTAGCCAGCTTGATAATAGCATTTTAATTTTTTTATTTAGAAAATAGTTCTGCTATTACAAACGTTAAAGATGGTATAAATAACAACTGATTATTATTATCTTTAAATTGTTTTCCTTACTATACGCTATCAAAAGCTTCGGTAAGTAAAACGAGTTTCAGTTAGATCCACAATACAATCGTTTATAATGTAAATATAGGTAGGGCTTCGTCTCAATATGTGACATAAAGCGAACAGCATAAAGCCAATTCAATTCAACAAAGTTTGTATTATAATTCAACATTATTATTCTGTAAAATGGTATTACGGCATAAAATACCTTAGCAACTTTTCTCATGAATAGAGCTCGGATCCCTCAAAATTAATCACGTTTTCAATTTCAACTTGCGAATAACGTGTATCTTCTCGGGTTTCTTCATTTTCGGAAGTCACCTATACGATCTCGAAATGCCAGATTAAAAAAGATTGGGAAAGGAAGACCCGTGGCAGGGTGAAAAACTTATATCATTGAAGATGACGAACGAAAATATACTCAAACTGAATTGTGCCGAACCTGAGAATTTTATCGAAGTTGATATAAGTAATATTGATAAGCGGTCTCGAAGAGAAAATTGAGTTGGAGTTGGGCCCTTGAAGAGCGAGCAAGTTGAGTGAGGTGGCGGCAAAGCGCTCCGCAAATATTGACTGCGGTTGAGTGTCTCGAAACTTGCGAATTTTCCCAAGTCTTATATCGAGCTAGAACTTTCATATTAATGCCTTCGGGGAAAGTAAAAACTTTTAATAGACTAGCCTTCCGCCTCTCGGATTTACTCATGAACTTAGTTTTTCTTTGGAGCAATCATCTAACTTGATAACCTTTGGGAATGAAGCTGTCGTTTCGCCATAATAATCTGATGTGATGTGTACACTACACGTGTGTTTTCATTTTATTTGAGGTCTTAAAAATTCTTGAAATTAAAACGCCCATCTATTATTTCATAAATTTTATTAAAAAATCTTATTACATAATTTTGGGACTACATATACAAAAAAATAATACAAAGAGTTACAGCTACACGACTGTTGTTCAAGAAATGTTATTTGTTGTTTGATTCAATTCCATGTCATGAAGTGCGGACTTTGTCATTGTACACTTGTGCATAATCTTACTAAGTACCTTAAGTTTCAAAAAAATAAATTTCACTAAACTAACTCTTATCCTAACATGATATGGTTTATGAATTTCGTTATGTATAATTCCATTACGAACTAACCTACTATGTAAGTACATCGCTTTTTTTAATGTAGCCAATGAGAAGAGTGGGTTCACTCATCAACATCATATACATAGTAAGTACTTATAGTATGAATCATCATTATGAATAGGTATTTCGAAATTTGGCAAATCTGTTAATCTATGGGTACCTAATTTATAGAAAGATATTGTAAAAACAAGTTCATTAAGATAAATAGCTATGCTATTAAAACATGAATTGACTATGTTTTAGACTAGATATACATAATTGAGTCTAATCTAAAAAATATTTAAGTAAATTTAAAATGAAGCGCTACACATAAACATACATGGTCCTATGAGTAAATATGTTGTGAGACAGTTATGAAACTAAGAAGGGATCACTACTGATGCAAATAGGGTTCTAACGGAAATCCGTACCCTCACAGAGATTCTTAATGTTCATGTTTGCGATTATGATTTGCGTGTGATCCATCAGTTATATACCTAAACGTTAAAACATAATAATATAAATGAACTACGTGCACCGTGCCATCACAATTTATAATGTGACCGTGACCCACTATATCTAATTACGTTAGATGTTAAGGTTTTTGTCAGTCATCACCAGTAATTCATCATCATGGTAATTGAAGTGTAATATTGTATATCTAACCTAATATGCGTAATGGATTAAACCTGTTTCGGTTCGGTTGTTGTGGTCTTCGAGACCTGTTGGGTCTGTGCACTGGCTCATTGGCTCCAGAAAGTAATGGAGACTGGAAATCATCTATATCTGTTGAATTAGAACCAAATTCATCATGTGTTTCTTCGCTGAAAGGTTCAATTTTCATTTCGTGAGTCAAATCAACTACAGCCGGTCCCGCAGTCGTCGTAGTTTCGCTTGGGTCATTATTCTGGAAACTAGTAATGTTATTCACTTGGGGTGTCGTTGCTATGGGCACTGCTCTTATCGTAGTCGGTGTATTTTCAGTACTTGTAGTATGTACCAGTACTATAGTATCGTTTGTAACAGATGAGACATCAGCAATGCTTGAAATATTAACAATAGGTTCTGTATCTAGATGATTTTGAGTTGTATCAATATTCGATTGTGTAGTAGACAATATTTCACCTTTGGTGTGATAGTCATCAGTTAAATCTTTATGAGTTGATGATTGCAATGAACCCACAGTAGTGTCCGGGTGAATTGGTACTTTAGTTGTAACTTCAAATGTATTTGGAGTAACAGTAGTTGTGTGACTTTCAGAAATTATAGTGATTTTTATAACTTCATGATTTAAAGTTATATTTTTAGTGCTCTCATCAAATTTCCTAATAGGATTTTCATATTTTATTTCTTCAGTTGCCTCAACGTCCACTAATTTGATTTCTGTCTCATTATTTAGAGTGCCATTGTTTATTACTTCCAATTTAGATACATCTGCAGAGTAATTAGTGAAAAACATTTTATCTTCACGAATTTCTGGCTTATCTTTTAAGAATACGGTTAGATCAAGAGCGGAATCCTCATCCATTTTCCCTAAATCTGGCATAGGTGTCGTCTCACTTTGTTTAAGTGCAAGTGTTGTTTGTGTAGAAGATTGATCGATTTTTTCGATTGCCCCTAGTTTCGTTTCAACTGTTTTTAGAGCTTTAATTTTAGGGTCATCGACTTTTTCATTGTACTTTTTCGGCATTGTAGATTTCACCTTATCTTTTTTCGAACCGTCTTTATTTTTCATTATATGCATCACAAGTTCTTTCTCCAGTGAAACTGGTTTAGGACCTTCTGTTGTTGCTTTAATTATACTATGGTAAACGTGATCATTTTGTCCATACTGGACACCTTGTTTGTAGTAATGTTGTTCTGCTAATTGCTGCGCATGTTTTTCTTTTAAGGATAAAACGGTCATATCATCACTGATTTTAGCCTTTGCCATAACCAGCGGAGGAACAAAGTGATCTGTGGGTTGCGTAAATATATTTTCAAGATTGCCAAGTCGCGCAATTTCTTCGTGCAACATTTTGTGTTGCATGTGTTTCTCATCTTCAATTCTCTCTAGCTGTTCATTTGTGATATAATTATCTATGTTAGCAATTTTCGGAATATTATTACTTTGTAAATTATTATCATGGACCAATCCTAAATCAAGGGTCTTATCGATATTAAGCCGGTTGAATTTATTGTCTTTTAGAATAGTTATCGGCAATTTATGTTCCGTTACAAGATTAAGATCGCGAGCTG
Organism: Orthosia gracilis; assembly: GCA_947562075.1. Classification (NCBI taxonomy): domain Eukaryota; kingdom Metazoa; phylum Arthropoda; class Insecta; order Lepidoptera; family Noctuidae; genus Orthosia; species Orthosia gracilis. Next base: position 32,074,451 of record OX387267.1, on the reverse strand, counting down.
TAGAAGTGGATGTTATGGTAGGAAACTGATTTATATCATCTTCGTGTTCAGTTGTAGCATTATCTTCTGTGGTGATATCAGTCGTCGTTGTGTCTTGATCAGTAAATATTGCGTCAGTAGATACCGGCCATGTGTTACCCAAAGATGTTAAACTGGGAGTGCTTGTTATTTCTTCTTCTTCAGCACATGATAAGTCTCTGAGTAAATCTTCACGTTTCTGTGAAAAGCCAAGAAAAGCCTAAGAAATCATGCTTTATGGTAGAATGAAAATGGCTACAGATAAAATATTGGATAACTTACCACATTGCCAGTGCACTGCACTCGTTTTACGCCGGCAAGTCCGCAGTCAGCCGTCAATTGAACAGCAGCACTTTCAGGCAAGTACAGGATCGTCAGAGCCGGTAGTGCGCGGACCATACATCCCTCGTTCCCAAGAGCCCATTGCGGGACTGCGGACAAAATAACAATTTTAAAATGGTGTTACTACGAGTATCCCGTAACCAAGGTACGAGTAACTACTATGTATTACGTCGCGCCAGATCCTAAGCTATCGTAAAGTTACTTTGCGAAGAAACTACTGAACTAAGATGTTTAGCCTCGAGCCTTTATTTGTCTTGCGAACTTACATATATGTATTTATGTACATATGGTATCATATAGAATGTAGTATATAGTTTTCTAAGCTTAGCTATATTCGTTTAGGTATATAAGCAGGTGTATTATTTATTATGTTAGAATGCCTGATGTCAATTTCATATTCGGTGTCTAAAATAGATTGGTTGTGTCATACAGTGCAAGTAGCTGCCAACTCACTATCGATTTTCTAGTTTGTACTTAATTGAGTCAAAATTTACAAAATTATGTTACTGTAAAAGCCCGAACTACGGTAAAACTTAGAATTTACCGGTAAAACCTAAGATTTGTCAAACCTTACTGGTAAAAGTTCGGGGTATTCCTCGAAGCGCACCTAAAGTATTCCTCGAAGTGCACCCACGATGAAACATAGAGAAGAGCATGAAGGAGTCGTAATAAATTATATCGATAGACGTTTTAAAACTCAATTGGCCTAATTGTTTATTTATTACCAGGAAAGCAGAAATGAACTGGAACTGGGTGCTTAAGCGAATAGCTACTTAGCTCAATAATGGTAAAAATAAAGGTTTTGAAATCGAATCATTTATTGTTTTGAAAAGTACCAGGATGACAGAAATGCACAGAAAATAGGCGCCTACACGATCTCACTAAGTTATGCATCAACTATTAAACGCAAAGAGAAAAATAAAATATTAGTTATTATTCACTATATCGATAGAAGTCTATGTCTATGTCAGTGTCAGTCTAACTCTATGTCATAGATCATTTCGGTCTTTTACTAATAAGACTTGGTGAATCTTTGTTTTTACTGGTATCCTAGGTTTATATATTTTACATATATTTTTAATATAGATAGGCTCGCGCTTGACCACTATGTTAACTGACGGTAAGCCATGATGTGGTGTGCCGGTACACCGTGACACAGCACCATTAAAAATACTGTTATCTAATTGAATCTAGTAAGTGCAGGAACCGACCTCAAGCTAGTTAGGACAAGGATAGACGCTTCTGTCTGTCACCATCATAATTAAGATAAATGTAACAACTTGAAGAAAGTCTGCACCCTAATTGTGTAGATTCAAAGAGTAGTGTTCGGATTGTTTTCCTTGCATTCATTACTTTATGTTAAAAAAAACCGTCTACTCGATAGCGAAAAATGTATTATAATAAGTACTGTGAGAAAGGGGGCGGGCTCTAAAGCGTTGACCAGCGTAGTAGCCATGCTGCTCACTGTTCAACATCTGCCGAGCCCGCTCCATACTGCCATACTGTCAACATATTGTGCTTTGGAACTAAAGTTGTGCCTAAAACTAATTTTGTTATAGTTTGGCAAAAAATGTTTTTCTAGTGACCAAAATGAAAGGGAAGGAGTCTGCTCTGAGTTGTTAAAACAAATACGTAATTAGGGTGCTGGTTTCGTTATAAAAACAATTATTTATGGACTTGGGCCAAGTTCAGGTTCGCAGGCTTACCATTTCTGCTAAAGTTTAAGTAGGTAAACTAACCAGGCAGTTCACAGATGAAGGATGCCACTGTGGGTCCTCCACAGGCGCGGGCCTCCCAGCGGTAGTCGGCAGCAGGATCGGCAGCTGCGCAGAGCGGGGCTGCGCGGGCGTCGGGTGCGGAGCTCCAGTAGCCATCGCCGCCCAGACCGCGGTAATCACTGATGAAGAATAAATAAATGTAAAAGCACGCTTACATGACTATCCGACTGCTATTATTATATAATAGCTTTTGCCTGCGGCTTCGTCCGCGTACTCTACGTTTACCTCTTTATAATATTAGTATAGAAGTATATATATAGATAAAATTGTCCTCCTTCATGCCTAAGTAATTGGTTTTTTTTTTCTACAGCATTGAAATTTCTTGCCTTTAAGATATGTTATTTTGATGACAGATTTTATACACTTAAAGGATGATTTGAACAGTGGTATGGGAAAGGTCAAAAACTTTCTAACTTATGATAGGACTTTAGGAGCACCAATTAGAAAAGTAAGTATAGTTAGCATGTAGGAACCTTATGTGATCTACATCTTGTCTTTTGACAGAACAAACTTGATTAACCAAGAATATTTTACTCACGTCCAAGTAAAGTCTCCATCAGGGTTGCTTCTGATCAGTCCGACCCACACGGCGCTGGAAATGTCCAGCTCTTTGAGGTAGGCGCGCACCGCATCGTACTGCGCCGTAGTATCCACTGCACAACACAATAAGGATATCAAAGTAAAAGTGTCACTAATTTACTATTGTGACGTCACATCATAAACAGACGAGAGTTCTATACGCGTAGTCCAATCTTTTAAGTAACAGTGCTTCGCCGTTGTACAACACATAACGATATCGATCTCAAAGTCTCACTGTTGTCACGTCAACATTGAGACAAATAGATGCATTGAAATGTTCAGCTATTTGAATTAGACGGATTGCGCCGTTGTATCCATTGTGTTGCGATAGACAAACACATGGATAGCAATATCAATGTGTTACTATTGTCACGTCATATTATAGACGAGACAAATTTAAGCATGGAAATATACTAATCTTTGAGGTAATGAGCCGTTGTACCTATCCACTTCACAACAAATTAGGATATGATTCTTAAAAGTACGACAGTCATTTCATGTTATGAGTAAATTGACTGATGAAATTGCCAATTATTTGAGATAGTCGTACTTCACCGTTGTGAGGCGTTGTGTCCACGGCAAAATGCATGAAAAGCTCTATACAAGTGATATTCTATGACGTCGACCACATCATCGCTTACCATCAGCACCTGTAGCCAAGTTGACAATCTACAATCTAAAACGCAAGTAGAAAACGAATCAATGTATGGGAATGACACATCTGAACTAAGTCACGTGGTCAGTCCATACAAATAGAAGGCGTTCACGATTGTAGAAAGAGATTCGATACGAAACGTTTGTAACTTGGCTAGGAGGGCTGGTGAGATAGTGGTCAAGCGCAAGTCTAATTTAAACAATAAAAAAACTGGCCAAATACGAGCCGGCTCGCGCCCTGAGAGTTCCGAACAAACAGCTACATTCAACAAAATAATTAAATAACATTACTTTGTGTTCATATACTATGAGGGCACCGAACATTGCTCTAACGATAAGATATACAGAATTGAGGGAAAAAATTGCATTTGCCGTTGAAAAACTGTAGTGCCCATACATCGACATTAGTCTCGGTCAGTTCACGAACTGCAAATAAGATAATAATATGTTTTCTAATGTAGGTACCGCCTTTCGATAGAGACTGGAAAAGTGCCGAAGGCTTGGAAGGAAGCCAACGTACAGCCCGTGCCCAAGAAGGGCAGTCGAGCTGACCCAGCCAACTACAGACCCATATGTGTAACGTCCATCCTCTGTAAGAGTTTGGAAAGTGTGCTCAACGGTAAGCGCCTGGCATACCTAGAAGCGAACGACATCCTCAGTGACCGCCAGTACGCCTTCCGCCGAAATCGGTCCATCTTCGAGAGACACGGGGAAGCGAGATGTCTCCCTCGACATCTCGAAGGCTTTCGACAGGGTCTGGCACGAAAGCTTCATTGGTAAGCTTCCTTCCTTCGGTATGCCTAGTGGTCTGTGTGTTTGGATTGCGGACTTCCTGAGGGGTCTATCCATCCGAGTGGTTATTGACGGCTGCTCGTCCGGTCAGTTAGATATCAACGCCGGAGTCCCTCAGGGGTCTGTGCTCTCGGCAACATTATTCTTGCTGCACATTAACAATCTGCTTAAACCTTGCACCTTTGGGTATGCTGACGCCAGCAATGTTGCTGAGAGATACTTGTCCAAAGCTCGTGCTACCGGGCCTCAGATTCAGTCTCTCCGGGAGGCCATGGTGGAGCGCTTGAACCTGTCCTTGCAGGCAGTCTCCGAATGGGGCGATGCCAATCTGGTCAGGTTTAATGCTGCTAAAACCCAGGCGTGTCTTTTTTCCACTAAAAAAAGCCAGTTTCATCCGGCTCCAACTTTCCGAGATGCGACCGTGCCAATAACTGACCATCTTGATCTTCTTGGCGTTACGTTGACATCGACTCTCAATTTTGGCCCATACATTGAGGCAAAGGCTCAGCTGGCTGCCAAGAACCTGGGGATCCTTGCGAAAGTGAGACGGTACTTCTCCCCAGAGCAGTTGCTTAACTTGTATCAAGCGCAAGTTAGATCATGCATGAAGTACTGTTCTCATCTCTGGGACGGATCTGCCAAATACCAGCTTGATGCACTCGAGTCGATCGAAAACGGGCCAAGAGGCTCATCGGCGATGAGGCACTGGTTAAGTCAAGGCTCCAGAGCCTTGAACACCGTCGCCGATTTGCCAGCTTGTCGGTTTTTTATCGGTTACATTTCGGAGAGTGTGCGATGGAATTGCGTGATCTAATTCCGCCCAGCCCGTTTCATTATCGGACTACCAGACGTACGGCGATGCGCCATCGGTACATGGTGGACATCCCACCCATACGCACTAAACGTTTTGAGAATACTTTTATTATGCGTGCAGGTAAGGAGTGGAATTCCCTGCCGGCGTCTGTGTTTCCCGATAGCTACAATCTAGGGGTCTTTGAGTCAAAAGTGAATAGGTTACTTCTAGGCAAGCGTGCTTCACCGTCGACCACATCATCGCTTACTATCAGGTGAGATAGTGGTCAAACGCGAGCCTATAGACTATAAAAAAAAAGTTACAAATTTACGATTTTCAGATTTTTTACTTATGCTATAAGACATTGCTTCTTGCCAAATTTCATGATCCTAGATCAACAGGAACTACCCTGTAGATTTTGATATCCTTGCTAGTGTAAAATATGTGTCATTAACGGCTGTATCTCTTGATTGCGTAGATCTAGAAGTTTACTAGTTTACAGCTGCAAGGGGTTGCAAACTTAAGTATACGATATTAATTTCAACTCGATACTTTCACGCGTTCCCGAGATAAAGGGTCTTGACAGACAGACGGGCAGACAGACAGACGTACAGACAGACAGATGGACAGACAGACAGATGTACAACAAAGTGCTTCTATAAGGGTTCCCTTTCTTCCTTTTGAGGCACGGATCTCTAAAAAACGAGAGCATCGCGATAGCGACAGGAACAAAGTCAAAAATGTATGGGATTAAAAAGCGCTTTCGAAATGTAACGTGATTAACCCCCTACATTTTAGCATTTCGATTATTCTCATCCCTGACATAATTACACTTTTTCTGAAGCTTGAGGATATCAATGTCAAACTGTCACTATTGTGACGTCATATTGTAAAGAGACGAGTGTAACAGACGCATGGAAATGTCCTGTTGATGTAGGCTTATATAGGTACTACGTCATTGTATTCACTGCACAATATTATCAGGATATCAATGTCAAAGTGTCACTATTATGACTTCGCATGGATAATAAACGAGATTTATCCATGCATAGTCCGGTCTGTGAGTTAGCCGTAGTTCGCCGTTATGTCCAAAATACAATACATAAGGGTATTAATGACAAAGGTACGTCGTCACGTCACATTATAAACAGATTAATAGACGTATCAGGACAGTGCAAACGGCCCATTATTATGTGTTATGTAATTGAGTTGTCAGCTTAGTCAACGGTCGCAAAATCCAGATATATTATGCTAATCTACCTAGTTGGCACTTACAAAATACTATCAACCTTATTCATTAAAATCATACTCTAAAACTGTTTAACACTGCTAAGTAAAATTTTACGTATCAGCTGGTTAACAGGTCAGAGATTTTTTATGAATCAATATTACACAAAAACAACAGTTGAAAAAAATCTTTAAACTTCCTATGAAAATACTGTAAAATGAGATGGAGGCTGCCCTCCGTATTTTGTTAGAATATTTAATGGCGCGTTAATATCAAAATGATGAAATATTGGCAGGAGTTCCGGAGTAAACAAGCAGCGGTTTGTTTTGACGAATGGTTCGGAACTGTTTCATAGAACAGAATATTGAATTTAATAACAACAGACTACACAATTCAAGGTAAATACATAAGTACTTAAGGTAGATACCGACTAAATCTAAGTAATAGAGAACTTATTATAAAACAATATTTCAGCTAACCGATCATAATTAAATTAAATCACGTGTATTCATCAATTTCTAAGAATTCTGTAAAGTCCGTAAACGTAGAACGACTCCAGTGAATACCATTGAAAGCATTACCTAACTTGAAACCTTAATTCTCTCTGTGTAGCATAACCTCAACTCCAAGAGCAAAGAAACAAAGCTGCCTAAGAGATCCACTTAATTATGTACATTAGGAAAACTCAACTAAGTGAATAAAGAATCTTTCTTTTGTACCCACTGAATACAAGGGAACATGAAGTTTGTTGTGAACTCGCGAACAAAAACAACTTGTGTCAAAACATGCGGCGGTAATATGGATATTACGTAAATGGAATACGTAGACTACGCCTTTGCGTGTTGTATTTTTAGTATATTTCCTTTATAGATCTTCTATTTTCTTAGAAGAAAATTCAGAAATAGCTTGGCTAATCCTCACGTGTTTCAGGTAATCGACACCGAAGCAAGGCTGCATGGATTGCCGCGTTCGTTCATGTTCCATTTATTTAAACGATATCATAAATTTACGTCGACCGGCGAGCGCAGCCAGGAGGCGTGCTACGGTTTATTAGAGAGCTGCCCGTTATACAGAAGCTGTCTCGACTTTTCTAAGAAACGTTCTGCAATGGCCTAAGTTATTCGCCAGAGAGCGCGGTCACGACACCTATTTACGATTATTATTTTACAAGACAGAAATGAAAAGCAGTAAACTGTCTATTTTATACAAAATCTTTTAGGTAGCTACTGTATACCCTCCAACAAATTTCCTTTTTTAATGCCCATTTAGCCGCGCTATAAAACTCGATATCTGTAGCGTTATTTACGGCGTATCGTACGTAAGGTTCGGATGAAGGAAAATGTTAGAAATTCTTTTGCAATTTCCTCTAGTACAGCAAGAACGGAATTTTTGTAGTGCCCAAATGGAAAAACGAAATTCATGTCCGGGACTGCTCATGGCACGTAATGCAGGTATGATTCGATTATTTCGCTCCAGAGGCTCTTGTGGCCCACTCTTTTTGTTTACGTCACGTTTCTCCTAAACGGGTCCCTGGAGCTTCCTCATATCCGGTAATCTTATCAAATGATCTTTAGTAGTGAGGAGGGCAACGTTTATGGTCTAGTAAAAAAGGAAACGTAAAAGAAAAAATGCGTGCCAGGGTCATATGAACATAGCTGGGTATGTGTGTGTGTGTATGTGTCGTCGGTTTCATCATCAAAATTGAGAAAGACAAAAGCAAAAATCCATGAAAATAAAGAGAGCCTTGTAAACTTTGCTGAAGAGCTGTATAATCTAAGTAACTATTTATATATCTATTATGTAAATCAACCATTGTATGCAGATCGCTCAATACATACAATTAAACGGTGGTTAGTGCCAGAGCTAATTAAAGGCTGACCTGTTAAATACCTAATTATGTAATACAATGATTCAGGGTACCTTTGGTCTCGGTTGATGAACAGGTTTTTAGGATTCCGTAACCAAAGGATAAAAACGGGGGCCTATTACTAAGAGTCCGCGCTCCGTCTGCCTGTCTGTGTGTCTGTCCGTCTGTCAAAAGGCTGGATCTCATGAACCGTGATAGCTAGACTGTTGAAATTTTCACAGATGATGTATTTCTGTTGCCGCTATAACAACAAATAATAAAAACAGAATGAAATAAATAGTTAACTATTACGCATTACTATTACTTAAACGGCAAAAAATCAAGTTTGTTGTATGGACAACAAACATGATTTTTTGGCGTTTTTGCGATAATGGTGCGGAACCCTTCGTGCGCGAGTCTGACTCGCACTTGGTCGGTTTTTTTTTTGAACTCTATATAATAAGTTGAGTTCAATTTATTTATTTCTGTCAGTTTACTAACCTGAACTATCTATTTCAGTATTAATTAAAATAAGTCCAAAAAACCATACCATATTTTATTAAGTTTACTAGCGTAGGTCGTAGAAAAGTAATTCGTTTTTAATTTTCAGGAAACATTAAAATTACTCTTAAATCTGGTAATGAAAAGTTTATGGGGCTTGTCCTATTTTCCTTATGGACTTTTTATTACTACAGAAGCTTTGTAAATGAAGATGAATTTGTTTCCTACCTGTACCTACCTGCCGTTTGATGATGTTGCTAAAAGGAAACAATTAATTGAACATTACAATTTAGTGGTACATATCCATAGGTAGGTTTTATACAGGTAATAAATAACAGGTACGTATCTTACCACGTGTATTTAAGTCCCTATAAACGGTATAATCACGGACCTGACACCAGTAATTAATGTAATTATGCATGTAACCCAGAGGGGCGCGCCGGCCCGCAAGGCCTTTCGGCCTATTTTCATATCGAGCCATACGGACGATACGCGATAATTGTCCTGACATTTAAAACCGATATTCAAATAATGCTCATTCCCAGTTCGAAATCCCACATCCATTTATCGCAAGGTTACACAAAGCATTACATAAATTAACGCTCAAGTTCCCCGATCGCCAAATTGCTCATTCGGAGCAGTTCGATACAATCGCTCGTTGATTGACAGCCCATTTTCACTGTCAAATAATACTAGGAAACTATGCCTTTCAGGGCTGACACAAGCGGGAAATTTGCATTACCGTTGAGTGGAGTGGAGCCGACAAGTCGGTCGTATTCAAATTGACGTCATTAAGGCGGTTACACGCCGCTAAGACGAAAGCTTTCACTAATAACATTTACCTGAGCTGGCATAACCTCGTGTACGCTGTGCAGCCTTCAGTTGAGCTGAGAATTTGTTCATTAGTAAAGACGACGGAAATCTAACAACGTATATTTTTATTTTCTAGATTTCTACCTCAAACCTCCGCTTATCTATGAGTTTTACATAACAGCAATGTAATTTCCTGAGGAAAAACTAATTTACTATTTAACCTCCACTAAAATTGACTTTTGCTTTCAATCTATATTGTGATGTTGATTTTTATTTTAATTTTATCCATTCCATTTAATTTAATTTAATTTTATCTATTTTCAATTTAATTTGACTTTGTATATTTTAAGTTGATTTATTTGAATCTAATTTATTTTAATTTGACATTATTTATTTTAATTTAAATTTTATTTGACTTTGACATAATCTGTATTTTAATTTTATTTGAGTCCTTTATTTTAAAACTGTTTTGTTATAATTTGAGATAACCTGTATTTTTACTGTATTTCAATGTTATTTTGATTTTAATTAAATTAAACATGTATTATTTTTTAGGCAGAGCATCTATATTCAATAATGTGTAAGCTTTGGTTACCTGTAATTGAGTGTGCATAACATGTTTTTCAATTTATATATTTTCTGTTATGTTATTCGTTGGTGATCCTAAATAAACAAATTAAATAAATAAATAAAGCTCGATTATTATACTCATCGCATTGATTGACTCTCAGTGGCGGTATTGAGCCGAGGAATAAAAGAAAAGACACAAAGCCCGATAAATCCTTTCAGAACTCATAACAAAAGCGGATTAACTCGGTCTGTAATAACACATTGAGGTATTATCCGTCCGTGAAACCACTTTTTACTTGGATGTAATTTCTCAACGAGAATGAGAAACGCAACTTTTAATTAATATTCTCTTCGTATTTTATAAACCTTCAGCTTTTCTGTTATTCAATTTAAAATAAAGTTACTAATTAGTCCTGGTCGGGAAAACCTATGTAGTTCTTTCAGCACGATTTTATCAATATAGTATGTAGGGAAAATTACTTGAAAACATTCTGTTCAGTGACAATCATAAATTAAATGATACCGTTGGGGGGGAAAGTCTTTACATATAAATTGGCAATGAAGATTAACGATTGTTCTATCCCGGAGCGGTATCTATAGGGCTGTGAAATTAAGAAAATTTCCATAACACGTCTCGGGGTTGAGAGTAGTGTAGGTACACAAATGGCGAGGTCGGTTGGCGTCGCGCCAGCCCGCTCCGGCTGCCGGCTCTCGACAACTCGGGAAAACTCCCGGGAACCGCCGAGTCAATATTTGTGATGCCATTTAACTGTCCCACCACTCGCGTCTTGCGATATTTTATTGGTTGCTTATCTTTGCTAACTTTTAATTTCACGGTTGAATTATTTGGCAAGAAAATTGATTGGACAGGAAAATAGATCCACCACTGCTTTTTATTGGTCGTAAAATGTATCAAAAGAATCTTGTTCAGTTTATTAAATAAATAAGAAAATCAAGTGGAAACAAACAAGATAAAATTATTCATGTTTAATTAACCGAAGTCGCTGTTAAACATAAATCCTGCCATTTCACTATTAACCTGAATAAATCTACACGAACAGACGGAATAACTAATCATATAAATATTTGAACAGCCCCTGCGTGGAATAAAGACCTTTCCTTGGAAACGGTTAAACTAAAACCCGTACCTAAGATTAACAAACCAATCATTGTAGATAGCAACCGATTTGAATTACATCGTGGTATTGTTTAAACTGTTTAATATTTAACAATATATCCTCGATGAAATCTCAAATACGCTAAAAGGTCGATCTCAAAGCTATTAAGCCCGTTAAGTTGAGCCGCATGCCGTTTATTTATAATCCTAAATATATGTGAATTTAAGGGAATACGGAATCAGGAAATTTATATCAGATTGTAAGGCACCGAGCCCGCCGTAATTTAGCCTGGGGAATCCCAATAACTACATTTGACGCCATTTGTAGGTACACGGAGTAGGCGGTGGCGGCGTGTTTATACCGCTGGCTACACGCGCCTCGCCGTGCTAGCGATAACACCACAGTTATTGCCAATAACGACCACTTATTTTTGGGTATGAGATTTTGGGACGTTACACGGGGTATGCCTATTTTATTTGAGAAGTACTGGCCGCATCTGGTCATAGAGATTGAGCATTATGCCATTTCTTTTGTTCCTTATTTGAAATTCGATGCTTGAAAATGTCAAGCATCATCCATTTAAATCCCTTAAACGGTGAACCGACTACAGAATTGCAACCTATAGTAAATAATGATTTACAAAAATAGAGTTTACGAGGAACACAAGTTGCCGAAATACTGCGATAAGCAAACAATAGTCTAGTCCTCGACTCACCAAAGTCGATCTCCAAATAACATTTCTCATTAGCATTTGACACGTCGTCGTTAGACAGTGCACAAATTGCTTCAACTACCCAACATGACTAAGCGCCAGATTACCGTGAGATGAGGACGTCAATCAATTCCGCCAGTCGTCGAACCACGTCGAATCACGTACTTCGATACATCGAACGAATCGATGCAACGAATCGGCCTAAGCTCGGAGATCAGCGCTCTTTGAACGTCACGTACACCATTCACCACTATACGTTGATTGGATATTTTATAGCGGGTGATACTTCTACTTTGTGTATTCAGAAGCACCGCCTTGAATACTTTTTATATTGGTTAGTATACTATAGTAGGTCGTATTGCTTTGTTCTTAGATAAGGGTAAGCTCCCATGGGTGTTGACAGAAACAAGACAGCTGTGTGCTCCGATTCTATGTAACTTGGAAGCTTTTGTGAATGTATGTTGTTCTAGTTTTGCTTTTCTGTTATCACGTTTATTTGCACTCAAAGATATTGCTTTTGCTTTACACATACAAAGAGAAATCTAATCAGTTGAAATCTTCAGCAAAATAATTTCAGATGGCGCTAGGAGATTGTATGCTGCTCCAGAATTAAAACGACTTACATAACTGAATATATTAAAACTTCCTCTTACTCCATGATAAGAATAGATAATCTATTAAAGCCTGTTAAGAACACGAAATACAGGACCGCTGAGAATACATAAGTAGCTGGCTATTATGAATTCAGGATTATCTACAGTATTTTACTTAACGAACTTATTCAAATAAGTGTGCTAATAAAAAAACTGTTTCGTCGGCGAAGCGTCCTTAATGGCACCAACATAAAATGATTTTAGTACAACCTACCTAACAGACTGAGAATAAAGAAGCTTTTCAATCAATAAAAAATCAGGCAAGTTTCTGATTTGTTTATAACTAAATTGAGGTTCCTGAAACCATTTGAGGTTCCTGAAAGAATCGAAAAGTCAACACAAGCACAATCAAAATCTCTTCGACTTTTTTCCTTATTCTAACAAAAAACACACGGCTTCTTTAAATAGCTTCTCACATTCTTTATAAATAAAACCCCAAAACAGTACCTAAATACATGAACAGAACAATTTCCCGACCAGCCAAAACAACTCGTGGCAGCCGACACTTGCTACATAGGTATTTAATTAAACAATTCCAAGAATCTGGGTATCCAAGGAGCAAGTTGTGTAGCTTCAGGCGTTCGATCCGGAGTGAAATTAGCTGTTAAACAGGCGGTCGTCGAGTCAGGCTTTCATTAATTAAGTGGTAATTCAAACGGCTCGGATTCCTTGGAGGCACTTAACGCGGGTAGTTACACTGCCCACTTTGTATGAGTGCGTGCATATTGCATGACGTTAGGCGGACACTGGACTGTGGAGCCATAGACTGACCGAACCTTGACTGGTCTTGTATGTCGAGAAGTGAATTGTCTGTATTCTGGAGATCTTGTTAGTCAAGACGTGGCAGTCCGTATTCTAGAGATGTTGACTGACGTTGTTGGTCAAGAGGTGGACAGTCCCTATTCTGGAGATCTTGTTGGTCGAATACATGGTGTATTCATCTCTCGAGATATACAACCTAATTTGACGATCTTGTTCTGAGTTGACCTGATTGATGACTGTAGGAAATCATTAGAAATATTCAAGCTTGTATTTGAAAATAGTTACGATTCCGTGTTTTGCAAACTCATACACCGTTGACATGATGAGTTCCCGAAAATGGAAAGATTCTTATTACTTTAAAGCTATGTACTCAATTACAAAAAAACCACGGTCAAAAAATTGGAAAAAGAGTAAAATCCATTTCATTTTTACGGTCAATTTAAATCCATTTCATTTTGAAAAGCCTACCCAGAATTTGGGTCTTTATTTTGAAAGCTCGTCGTAAAAACCTTGACACAGGTACGAAGTTATATATACCGGGAATAAACGGAGGTTGTATGAAACTGATAGTTTCTTCAAGAGATCCATTACGAAGACGCAGAACTACCCGATCATATTGTAACGTTCCTTACTTTACAAAATTAAGTCAAGTAACTGAAACGTAATACAAACGTAGCATAAAACTTTCAATGGTCCATAAAACTGCAGGGAAGCACAAAATTAATGATACTTTTTTATGAACAAGCTCCACACTGATTGAAAAATGTATAAAATAAAACTACGAACATTTCAAAGTTAATTAAAATGTTCAAGGGAAAATAAAAACAGTCTACAAATAAGTTATGAGTCGGAGAATTTCTTCAGTTGAGCCACCTTTGGTTTACTGACGACAACTGTGATTCCTCAAGTTTATTTAATTTCTCTACTTTTGGTCTACACACAGCTTTACATTGCTCTCAGCAGCTAATTCAATTCTAACCACGTGGCTCTTTTATGTATAAACGCATCCAATAGAAAAGAATAGAAAACATATCGCAGTAATTTACCTCCCGCTGCGTCACCGAGCAACCAAAGTGTCGCGTTGTCTTATTCTCTCATTTAACTTCTGAAATGTAATTAAGAAGAACAGCTTCAACTAAGCACATGTAATTATAAACACCCTTGCCTCCAGGAATATTAATAATGTGTTCTTAGTCCTCAAAGTAATAGGTTTGCGTGCACGACGCACCGCTCCTGAAATTGAATGTAAACAGAGCAAGCACTCCATTTTATCACACCACGTACACATGGTACTGTCCTTTGCATACTTAAATATGTACCTATTAAATTAATATTTGTTTAAAACACCTATTTAAACAGAAGAGCCATTAACATATTTTCGTGGAAAATTCTGTTCGGTAATGAAATTCAACAAAAATGCGGTTGCGTGAACACAAAAAAAATGTTCACCAGAATCAAGCTTGCTTCTTGGAAACGCAAACATATTACCTAAATTAATTAATAGATCTTTCTTTATTTATTTTCTTTTCATTATTGATAGGCTCGCGCTTGACCACTATCTCACCTGATGGTAAGTGATGATGTCGTCGACGGTGTAACACGATTGCCTAGAAGAAATCTATTCACTCTTGACTTAAAAACCCCGAGGTTGAAGCTATCGGGCAACACAGACTCCGGCAGGGAATTCCACTCCGAATCAAACACCACTCAGATCAAATCAATTAACACCTGACTTATTTTTAGATAATTATCTTTCATCTGGCTTTACCCAGGTATTGTGCACATTGCCGGGATTCTGGTAAAACTCAACGATGTAGGAATTGGATCAGTATACTACTATTATAAACGTGAAGTTTTTTGAGGATGGTTGGATGTTTGCTACTCAATCACGCCAGAATGGCTGAACGGATCTGGATGAAATTTGGCACAGAGATGGATTATAGTCAGGCATAGCACGTAGGATACTTTTTATTCCGGGATAATTTTTGACTCTCCCGTAGGCAGAAGCTAGTAACAAATAAAAAATATTATCATCTAATGTCGATACTGGAGTAAAAGATGTTGTATCTTATGTTATTGTAGATACCTTTACCCGCATCTTGCTGCTAGATGGTGTTATGTAAATTGGTAGGATTACGTTATCGTGTTTCACCCTTAAAGCCAAGATCACGCCCGAGGCGATATCGTTAAACAGGTTATTATAATATTTATAATGGAATACGGTTCATAGCTTTAACAGAATTTACATCTCATCAAAGTCTGACGCACACGTGTTAAAATCTGAATAATATTTCAATTATCACAGTAATGAGAGGATAAACGACACGAGTGTAGAACATTTTGGTTTTTCGTAAATGTCAGACGGTGTAACTGTGTATTTTTTTATGTAGGTAATCAATAATCAATTTATTTATAGAGAAACGCATCCAATCAAAGTTCAGTTAACTAAAATAAATAAACGCAGCGATCGTACGCGTCTAACTAAAACCCCGCCCAACAAAAAAAAACTAAACGATATCAATTAATTTTATTTGCGACCGGATACGGGCAAAGTGAACCAATATCTGTATGTGTTTACGGATGACAGCAATTAAGGGGCGCATGTTGTTTGCGTCCGGCGTCCGGCCGGTGTCAAGTGTCGGACATGGCGTGGCATGTCACCCGGCACCCCCGCACCCCGCGCCCCTCGTCTTAGTCCGGCGGTTGGTCGAACCGTCATTTATTGCCTTACCCGCCTTTACGCCATATTTTTGAATAAGTATGGAATAGTTTCCCTAATTGATATGTTAATTTTGATACGTATGCATTCGACGTTCAATTATTATAACTGCCCGTGAATGCTTTCATGGGCCGTTAGCATTTATACTGACTACCATCAAATTAACTAGAGTGGAACGAAAAATTCATTTGAAAGTAGAAAATGGTGTTGGAATTGTCTCCAAAGCTAATGCACGTTTATGGTTATTTGGCAGTTGAAATTGCACGGAAATATTCCTATTATTCCCTGAATTATTGCTTTAATAATGATGCTTGGAACAATGTTTTGAACAGAATATCATAATACCCACGAACATTAAATTTGCCAGTGGTTAAATTTGAGCGATCACATCGACTGTGATACGCATCTATTGATTTTCAATAAGCCTTGTTTAGTAGTTGTGCACTGCTCGCTAAGTACTCATGTTTCGTAAAGCCTGCTTACTGACTGTCTATATGAATCTACTTATAGTTCCGTCCGGCAGAATCCCCGATTAATATAAAATGGAAAGTTATCTAAATACACCGTAGGAATGAAAACTGGTTTAAGGTGGGGAACAAACTAATTACTTAATTAATGCTGCTTACAGACGGTCTTTCGAATCTACTTATATTCCCGTCCGGCAGAATCCCCGTTTAATATAAAATGGAAAGTTATCTAAATACACCGTAGGAATGAAAACTTGTTTAAGGTGGGGAACAAACAAATGAATTAATTTGTTACGGCCCAAATAAAAAGCTTCTAAAGTATCTTCCATTAATTAAATAGCTCCAAAATTATACTCAAAGATAGCTAAACCTCAAATCGGATCAACAAAAGGGTTCTCCATAACTGCTATCTTCGCCGCGACTTTTCAAACTGCTCGGAAGGACATTATATTTTAGAGCCGAAATTGTCGGTTCAAGTGCCTCATAAATTTTGATGAATATTAAAGTGATACTTAAAATCTAAGTATCTAATAGTCTCTTAATTGTATAATATCATTTTGCTTCTAAGTGGACAAGCGTGTTTAGAATCATAGATTTCTCATTTTTCTTGCCCGTTACGTCAGCACCTCGATATTGGAATCCATACGTTACGGTAACGATAGCGTTAACTGTCGAAATGTGTCACATATTGCACACGCTGTGCCTACTCCCTACATCTAACAGTACGTGTTGCGACCAACGAATAAGCGTATTTTTCTGAACCCGATCGTAAGAGAAATGATCGCATAAAAATACGAAATTGCTTACATTTTTTCGTCAAATTATTTCGATTCCGGAGCAAAAAGAATGTACATTATTTGGATTATTTTTTCATTAAGTATGTATGTAGGAATATTACATACATTTTTTAACCCGCACATTTTCCCCATGGGCGTACCTAAGGCCACGCAGAAACTAGAAACTGCCACGCGCTACGGCTAAGGCCTACGAGACTATGCGGCTACGATGACTACGAGATTATGAAGCCTACGAGGCTCTACGATCCTTACATAATCCTTTTGCGTATTCTATGTTTTACAAATATGTTTTTATTGACATTATTTCGCTTTTTTATATTACTAGTTTTCATTCCGTTTTGAAGCACTTTGTAATGTTAGTTATTATTGATAAAATTACCTAATAACAACACACTTTTACAAGTCTTACCCTCAACAACTTACAAGTTGAAACAACTTTTAATTTCAATTATTTCAAATGGAATTAAACAAACCCACATAGAAACACTCCTTTTTTTTTTTTTTTGGGTGTGAAATCATCCAATGACTTCTTCCGCTCTGGGTGAAGCGGAAGGGCGTGTCAGACTTTTACTGACTAAAACCCACCCGTGTTCCTTCAGTTGCTTGTGCCAGGGCCGCGGTAACTCTTTTTCAAATTTATCCGCGACCCAGACAGGCATCGGCCCTAGCGGACCCCGTCAGTTGTGCTGACATCTGTTTGAGGCGCGCGTGGAACACTACGCGCCGTCGACTCGGGCCTGGTCCTTATCAGTCGGCGAGCTACCCATTACTCGCCGTCCGCAAGCCCGCGCCTACGGTGGCCGGGAATCGGCTTGCGATTCCCAACGCCCTAGGCGTCTCCTGCGGTGGCTAGGGGCGTGAATCTCCGTTGCGTCTCCCTCACGCGTTCTGCCTCCTCCTTTGCAAGCATTACTGCTTCGCAGAAGGAGGTGACAGCTTCCCATGCCCTCTCGCTCCGTACCATAGCCTGAACCAGGGCCGGACGCGAGAGGTCGCCACCGCTGATCGCCTCCATGAGGACACGGCGGTGCTCCGCCCAAGCGGGGCAGACCTCCACCGTATGCTCCACCGTGTCCTCCGGGCGATCCACACAATGGTGACACCCGGGCGTTTCCTCCCGCCTTATCCTGAACAGGAACCTCCCGAAACAACCGTGTCCGGTGAGGACCTGCGTCAGGCGGATGGTGAGGACGCCGTGGCGCCTCTCAAGCCACTCCTCAAAGAGGGGCCTTATCGCCGCAATTGTGGCGTGCCCAGCACTGGGTTGCGACAGTCGCTCTCTCCATGTCACCATGAGATCCTGCCGGAGCTCTATCCGCCGAGCCGCGATTTCTCGTGGCAGCGAAGTTATGCCCCGGCGTTTCGCCTCCTCGCGCCACTCCCAGATGTGCGCGAGGACTTTTGCCTCCAGATCCCATGGCGGCAATCCGGCAAGGAGGCTCGCCGCCTCACCGGAGACCGTGCGGTATCCCCGGACCAGGCGGATGGCCATGACCCTTTGGGACGCGTTCAACGAGCGGGCTGGTCGCCGCCTCAGGGAACGCGGCCACACTGGTGCGCCGTAAAGGGCCATGGACCGCACGACGTCCGCGTAGAGCCTCCGGCAGGAGGCGTTTGGACCCCCTAGATTGGGCAGGAGTCGCTTGAGGGCAGCCCCGGCCCGCTCCAGTCTGGGTGCCAAACGTCGGAAATGTTCCACGAAATTCCACCGGCTGTCGAGGACGAGTCCTAGGTATTTCATCGTCAACCCGACGCCGATGTGAATCCCACCTACCGTTATTTGGGAACCCGGTGGTGGCGCGTTCCGAGGACCATGAAAACACATGGCCTCAGACTTGTGCAAGGCTACCTCGAGTCCCAATTGCCGGATCCTCTCGACGACTGTCGCAACCCCGCGTGTCGCTAATTCCACCGCCACCTGGTGCGACCTCCCCTGCGCCAGGACAAGCGTGTCGTCAGCGTAGCAAACTACGCTGACGCCTCTAGGGAGGTCAGCGCGCAGCACCCAGTCGTACCCGATGTCCCACAGATGCGGCCCCAAGACCGACCCCTGTGGGACACCGCACGACATCTCTCGCCGGTTCCACTCTCCCTGGTGACCCCCCGGTCACCAGGGAGAGTGGAACATACATAGAAACACTCCTACTGCCCATATCGTACATTATGTTATATGTTGTAAGTTTTTTTTTCATTAGGTATACAATAGTATGTATGTAGGAATATTACACACATTTTTTAACTCGTGGATTTTCCGCATGGGCGTACCTATGGCCACGCAGAAACTAGAAAGTGCCACGTGCTACGGCTACGACCTACGAGGCTACGAGGCTATGAGGCCTAAAAGGCTATTTAGTCTGCGATCCTTACATTTCATCTTACGTTTTGCCAACATGTTTTTAACGGAATTATCTCGCTTTTTTTTATATTACAAGTTTGCATTCCGTTTTCTAGCACTTTGAAGTGTTAGTTATTGTTGATAAAATTATCTATTATCAACACACTTTTACAAGTCGTGCCCTCAACAACATACAAGTTAAAACAACTTTTAATTATTTCATACGGAATAAAACAAACCCACATTAGAGACACTCCTTTTGCCCATCGTACATTATGTTATTAAATATGTTGTAAAGTCACATTATTCGTCGACTGGCGCGGTTCACTTGCTAGCCAAGGTAGGTTAGCTATGATGGATCGCCCAATTTATATGGAATTCCTATTGGTATTACTCCGTTTAAAGGCTCCGTTTATAGCTCAGTATGTGATGGATTGTTCTTCGTAAACTATACACTATCGCGGTCATCAAATAAATGTGTTTCGTGAGCTTCTCGGGGATATTTTAGCTGTAAGTATATTTTCTTTTTTCTTTCAAATATCGGTACGACGTATCAAACGTAATAGGGACACTTAAACCCCTTTTGAAATAGGTCTCTACATTCAGGTACGGTTTTTTATGTAACGAAAATTTCACCCTGTCATGTTCGTTTATTTTTTGGACGAAAAGTGTAAAATTGAATAAAAAATATTGTGAAAAATGTTCGGTGTATTTTATGCAAGGTTTTCCTTGCCCACATTTTAAATTCGACTTAACGTACATACATTAATTATGAGTACTTAATACTCTGCAATAATTTTGTATTTCAATCTGTAAATTGCAATAGAATCGTTCCATTCAAAATGCAACTCAAGCTATGGGCAATGGAAATTCGAAATAGCGATGGATGGTTCAAATTTCCCGTTCAATGCATGCACGTCACACAATTTCCTCAGTAAATTCTCTCAGTTTCTGTGTGGCAATAAAGCAGTGGCGTCAGATAGACACGGGTGTTGCAGACAATGGCGGACAGACAGAGATGGGACGCCCCTATACCGCACATGACACGAATAAAATGTGGAGCAGGAGTTAAACGAGGGTTAAGTGCTCCAAATACACCATTAAATGTTATATTTTCAAGAGGTATCTCTGAATATTTGATAGGAATTTCATAGTTTTGGTTGGTGGTTCCGAAGGGTTGAAAGTTGTTCTGGTTCATTGTTGTAAATTAGTTTGGTAGTTTTGGCGAGGCGTAAATATTTGGTTAAATATTTAGTTCTTAAATACTTCGACAGTTTCTACGAACAATCAAACTAACATTTTAAAGTTTATTTTTTCACTGGTTAACCACTTTTCCAAAGAAGGCACTTTTCCATAGTTTTCTTTATCGTCTTACATTTTGAGCCGAGCTGCTTTTATTTCAAACATCTATACATATAAAATGCTTTGTCCTGAATGATCAACTGACTGACGGATCAGTCAGCAGATCGCACAGCCTAAACCGCTGATCGTAGAGACCTGAAACTTGAAGGATGTGTTCTTTCTATAACGTACGCATCCGATATGAAAGGATTTTCCGAAGTTCTACTTCTAAGGGGTAAAAAGGGGGTTGAAAGTTTGTATGAAAAATCTAATTCCTTCAGCTATATTCTTGATACTTGGTACAAATAGTAATCTAAGTAAATGATAAAGATTGTCATTATTAGTTTTTCGAAACTATGAATACAATATTAAAAAAAAGAATAGAGAAAAAAGAAAGGGTAGTATTTAAACGAGCGACAATAAATTCAAATTAAAGGTGTACAAAATACTGAATATGGCTTACTGAAATACTAAGTGGGCGACAAACAGTGGGCGAATACAAATGTTTAAAACAGCGACTTGATTAGTACTTTGGCAACATAGTCGACGGAACCCCGCGCAGCGGGGCTCCTATTTCCGTCCGCAGGGTCTAAAGTAACCTAACACGAACGAGATGACGGGAGCTGAGTTCGCTCGCTTTGCTCGCTCACTTCAGCTCCCGTCATCTCGTTCGAACCTAACCTGTCCGTGTCGGGGTGCCCTCAGCTCCCGAACTCGCTCCGCTTGCTCTTGTACCAATTCGTTGAAAACACAATTATACCCGAATTCCCGCGCTGCACAGCGATGTCGCCTTCATTTACGATGAAGTCGCTTGAAGTTGTTTAGCTATTTTTAAAAGGATAATATGCTAATATAGAAAAAATAGAACCCCAAATACAATTATAGTATGTCACAATATTATTACTGCAGCTCACAAAAACCTCCTAAAAGGTATTCCTTAAACCGGATAAATAGTTGCTTACTTAGTATAATAGTCGCCCATTCAGTATATTTTTCGCCCGGTTAATTATTTCCCAAAAAGAAATAGGTAAAGTTTGTGAGGTTGTAGGGGGTAATCATTAGACCTACTGAACCGATTTAGATGAAATTTGGCATGGAGATAGTTTGAGACCCTAGTAAATAAGACAGTTTGTATTCCCTTGGGATGATAAAACACTTTTTACGCGGGCAAAGCCGCGGGCAGTAGCTAGTTTTACTATGTTATTATTTCGGGGAATCTAAAATCTTTCTCTCATTTGCCGGTTGTATACATACAATGTTTCAACATAAATATAAATTGACTCCACTAACAGCCAAAGGACTAACCTTAGTCAGCTGGAATCTTCGAAATAAGCGAAAACTTAATTAAGAAACATAGCATTCATTGTATTTAAGCTTTATTGGAAAATATTATAATCTACCTTCACATGGGTTCTAATATCTTCTGCTATACAGCGACCGAAACCGTATCAGATTCGCAAACACAAAATTACGATTTCAGGAACTGCAAAAGGGGTCGGAGACGCAATCTTCCTGGTTAGAAGGAAGTTTATCTGTAACAAATAGCCGGGTGGTGTTCAAAACGACATCAGCGGCTCGATTTCGGGTCGATTCTTAAGATCTCATTTTGCTCCGAATAGCCCCTTAAAGTAACGGCGTATCGTTAAAACTGCTTCCAGCCATTCTCATGTCTTTGAATTAATGAACTGTAATAAGCCAAGAGATAAGGCAGCCTCTGATCCGCCAATGTGACCTACTTTACAAACGAAGCACTAAAGAATTCACTATCGATTGTCTAATATCTAGTACAATGTGTAACAAAAACACCATAGCGGGGCAGTTTACTCGCACAACACAGAGTTACAAACTGTTATCTATTATCTAATCCAATACACCTTCACCTTCATCTAAATTAATCAAACAAGGAGTTCGTAGTCTATTTTACAGATACCAGGGACTTTATTGACTATTAACCCCCGTATTGTTCTCCGCTATTAAATAACCTTTCAAATAGCCATGAGGGTCTACAAGACACTCGTTTCGTGAAATTTAACGCCTCGCTTAACTTTAATTAAAGAACCAGACTAAATAGTCGATCGATAGCGGACACACCTTGCAGGCGGGTGGACAGGCAGTACATAATGATAATAAAGCCGCACCTCGCCCTGTTCTACTAATAAACCTGATTATGTCCGAGCGAGTGCCCGTATATCTGTACACCGACACGCTCATCGCACACAATATAATCATATCGCATTCAACGTGATATCTCAGATCATATCATCCCTTTGAGAAGGGAAGTAGAGCGAGCCTTACAGAACTGAACAGAATAATAGATTTTTCATAAAACTACCCATACCGTGAATGGAAATTCGCAACAAAATCCTTGACAGCGCCAGCGCCCGCCCGCTCGCAAGCCGCGGGACTAAATTGAAAAGCTTTTAAAAGCCTATTGCCCGAGCCTATTTTCGTATCGGCACTGATCAATGAAATGATTGTGCAGGCACTGCAAATACTCTTTCACATATTCCAATAAGCGAAAGATCGGTGAAAAACGATGTATTCAGAAATACGTTGCTTCAAAATGATCACCATGCTACGTCCGTCATTTCAGTGAAGTTTCACTGTAGTATATCGGATGAGAGTATTCTCGGAAATTGCACACAAACGCAAGTCATCCTGCATGGAACCGTGATGTGTTCTGCGTAAAAACCCTTTTAAATATTTAGACGTAAGTGAATTTTCTTGGAAAAAGAAAGAAAAAATACTTTTTATAGATCGTAAAAAGCATGCATGCTTAATATTGTAAGAGTTCGCTCTCGGAGGTTTCTTATCTCTTTACATAATAGATAACTAGGTGAGTCCATGTGTGTCTTCTATTAAATTTCTTTTGTGTCATCATATTGAATGTAAGTTAGTAAGGTGATGAAGGTATGTAAAAGTTTTGCCTTTATTGATACTGTGGAACGGATGGGACTTTATTCTAAACTAAGTTTCACTAACTAAATCCGTTTTGTGCCCTGTTTATTACTACAAACTATTCCTGTAAGGCGCTCATATCAATAGTGTAGTCGTCGACGGGAGCGAAATTGTCAACGGTATAAGCACGAACCCTCAACTACAAAGCGCATTAGCATCGATTTACATAAACGGATTTGAGTTCTTAGTCCAGTCGGATTTAAATAATAAATGGCTGCTATTCGAGACTGTGTGGCTGCTGAGAAGTTTATACAAAAGATGGCACATCATTTGTTAACTTCCAACTTTCCCGCGGACATCGACCGCCTTTTGTGGCGAGATTAATAGATTATGACCTTGATCAGATATGTGTGTCTTGGTATCCTGTCGATTATAGAAATAAAGGATATGACAAATATTCAGGGCGTGTGTACCAGTTCAGTTTTTCAGTAATATTGAAAATACGAGTGAAATGGTAATGATCATGTTCCCTGATTGACTATGTAGAATCTTTAATTAACACTGCAGAAATTATAATTTTGATTCAGTTTTGTAATAGATAGTTAAGTTAGTATTAATGAACATGAAGTATATTAGGTATTTGTATGATGATAATAAGATATAGGATTTTTATGCCATGAGATTCCGGTGTATTAAAATATTTATAAAAGAGGATTATAAAAATACAGACCCTTTTTGTAATACCATAAACAAGAGCTAGCCATTTATACAATAAAATAAAAATAAACTTAATGGCGTCGCTGGATCCCTGCTTAGTTTTAGTAATGAGGTTACAATATATCTATTATCAAGCTGCTACTGGCCGCATAATAATATGGTAAAAGTATATTAAGGACTTTGAAAAAAGAAATACAAAATAAAAAGAAAACAAATGGCATCGTATTACTTTTTTGACATATCACGGCCATTATTTGCTCATGCATGGCTAACCACCAAGATTGATTGAGCATATTAAATTGTTAACTTTTTTTTATTAACTAAAGATATCAAATTGCCTTATGTTATGGTTCCGAACCCAAAGGATAAAAATGGGTCCCTATTACTAAGACTCCACTGCCCGTCTGTCCGTCTGACAGTTGAAATTTTCACAGATGATGTTTATTTATTTCCGCTATAACAACAAATACTAAAAACAGAATAAAATAAATATTTAAATATTACGCTTTACTATTACTTAAACGCCAAAAAATCATCATTTTTTTGCCGTTTTTTGCGATAATGGTACGAAACCCTTCGTGCGAAAGTCCGACTCGCACTTGGCCGGTTTTTTTATTATTTTCCATAAATTAACAACACAACTTAACTTATAAGACCAATCACACTCATGATGATTATCCTAAACGAACTCAGACTAATAAACTTTTATTTTCTCGCGAACTCTTTGCGCAACAAACTGGTCCAATCGGATTCTCTGGAGAAATTACATGAAGAAGTTCAAGGAGTTGTAATGTTGGGTATGCTTGTTAACCGTAGTTAAAGAAACTTATAAAGATAAGTTCAGCATTTCGTCAAATCTGACTTGAGTCCAACACATCAGATAAGTATTATTGCTTAGTAGTTTCTGCCAGCGGCTTCGCCCGCGTGAATTTCGGAAATTACCCGAGTAAAACTGTCCTAATAAAAACGTTATTTACATTGGTAAAATATATACATAGTATACACTTTATAAAATACTATAACTACATACAAATACACTTAAATCAAAAACTATTAACTAACTGAACCTAAAAATAAACTAATCTAAAATATGGCGTCGAAAGACTCCTCCACATCGTTATCCACTGGTATTATGCCCAAAAGATTTTTTATTCATTGCCACGTTGTATGGCAATGCTTATTCTCTGACCAAAGTAAAAGCCAGGCATTGGGTCACGCGAAGTGTAAACTAGGCGTTTGGCAAGATCTTTAAATAAAGCGTGGGCACTCGGACCAAGAGTTTGAACCCCAAACGGCTCGAAAATATAACTACCGATGAGGTTATTATATTTCCGCCGCCTGAGGTTCTCTGCAGCGGCAGCGCCAGCACATCATGGAGTTAGGAAGATGGGATGGCGCAAGAGTGTCGATACAAGTAGCGTCCCACACCCATCTTCCATGGAAACAATGACACCCGTCCGGTCTTCTTCCTAATGAAAAGTTTTCGTATTCTAATTCTCTCTGGACATGGACAACACGTCTGCAAAGTTTCATCTACACCCGTTAAGCCATTGAGGCGTGATTGATTAACAAACATCCATACTTTCACATTTATAACTTTAGTTAGATTGCAGTGAAAATACTTTAGCTGCAAAATAATAGTAATGAAAATGTGAGAATATTTGTAATGCAAAACCATTTGGTCGACACTAACGTGTGAACCGAATAATGTGAATGTTATTTGATATATTGGACGGAAACAATTCATACACCATTATGATCAAGGTATCCAGGAATTGGATATGTCAGTACATTTCAGTAATTTTTTACTTATTGCTATATTCTTTGGCTATAGTATTTCAGCCATTCAGAACCACTTCAATAGAACCCACATCAATATTATTTGTAACAAATGTTATGAGCAGGCTTCTAATATATCAAAAAGTAATATTAAACTTCATAGAATCAATCAAACATTTTGTATTACTTTAAAACAAATTAACCTCTGCTGATACATACCTATTTCATAGAAAATTTCAGTTACAATCGGAAATGGCCGAAAGAAACATAATTGAGAGTTTTTCCTCTCAGATAAATGGCTGTTTGCAAGTTGGGGAGTTACAACAGTGAGGCGGATTCAAGTTTCAAGGCTGGGTATAAATTTATGTAATTTTGTGAATTTCAAGACCTGAATTATGGAGCACGTGGTCTAGTGGAATGAAAACAAGTAGGTATGCTATTTAGACTGTTGGTACTTAAACCAAATACTATCGAATGTACAGTAATGTTACGTTCATGTTTCTTGTTGTATTTTGCCTTCATTTAGAATGCATTGTGATAAAACCGGCATGTACCTACTAGAACCAAAAAATCGAAGAGAAAACCATCAAATCTCACTACGCCCGCGTGGAGTACGGCCTACTCGCCTCTCACAGACGAGTGTGTCCCAGCCGTGGGAACATTAAGTAAAGAAAAATTATTATGTTTTTTAACAGTAAAAGTAGGATGCAGAGGGGGTAATGAGTAGTAAGAATTTTCAGTGAATCTGAGCATTATACCTCGAGACAGGAATCAAGGTTATAGAATAACATTGGTCTTATTAACTAATACGGTAACAACAAGAGTTTGATGCCGCATCCTAATCTACGCTGGAGAACAAATATCAAATCAACAGCTCAAGAGGCTTGATGAGATCAAGCTTATGTATCTGGGGTGCTTGTTATTCGAGTCACATATCCCGTGGGGTCCGACTTTACCCCACCCCCAGTATGATCGTAGGCCTGGGACACGCCTGGGATCTTGCGGACGTGATGTGGCCCGGGTCAAAATACACTAGAAAGATGAAGAAAAGAAGGTTCACTGCAAAATAACACGAGAAGAATGACGATATTGAAAGGTATAGACTTATCTCTGATTTTTAATATCGTAGACTAAACTGATAATTGTGGGTTTGCCACTGTATCGTTACATAAAAATATTGTCGTTTTCTGACTGTCCTAAGCGACCGAAAGTTAATAGAAAATCGAAAAAGATTGAAAATGGAACTATTTCAGGGCAAAAAAAAATACATTTGTTAAGAAACTAGCGGCTCTTATTTAATTTCTACCTATTTATGTTATATTTTATCGATCGCATTTATTTTATTGTTTATTTCATATTCAACACAATACAAGTTTATGTACTATATACAACATTTATTTACACCAATTATAATTAATTCGAGGAGTCATGTCACTTCGATTCGATGAATCACTTATGATTGAGCCTTACCTAAAAGACTATGCTCCGCGCTTGCAACATTAAAAAAAAATAAGATCATTGGCAGCTGTCAGTTTAGTCTACGAAATTAAAAATCACAATATAGAGCATTCATTGTTTTTAAATATATTCGAACCACACTTCGAATATGACGCACGATGTTCTATATGAACCAACGAGCATATCGAGCAAAGGCGCGAGCGTAGGTGACATGAAGTAATGTCAATAATACTAGGTACAAAGAAATGTTACAGGTTCACTCGTCTTGAGCACAGCGTCGAACACAGCGTCTAACATTCGCAATAATGTTACATTACTTGGAAATGCTTTAGGAAACTGAGAATTTTTCTGTATTGTAACATTTGTAAGAACGGAACATGACATTATACTGCTGGCGAAAATGCTCTACTATATACTCACCTTAAGATGCCAAACAGAATAACAGTTCTGTTTTACTCGAGATAAACTGGACTAAGAAACTCGTATTACAAACATACAAATAATTCACATACTTAATAACTGTTATAATTTCGTAGTATAAACTTCCGCAGAAAGGCGAAGAATTGTATGAAAACGTATTGTGGCATCTTAAAACTAAGAGCACACATAACGAAGATACATTCTACATTGCTCATCTAAACACACCACTCACATACATTCACGTATACTTACACCCACACACTCACATATGAACACAAACACTCATCCCACACACTAAATCCATTTAATAATAAATTTAAATTATGTACTTACAAATTGCTTATCCAAAGAGTGACGGTGTGTGTGTGTTACTTATCAACTATTTTCTGTAGTATAAATTGTATTATGCTACCATTGCTTGGCACTTATTCTTGTATTGTAAAAACTCGAGGGGAATGGTGCTGATAGCCGAAATACAGGCTATGCCTAGTTCGGCTACAGACGCTAATCTCTTTGCCCAATTTGAAATTGCTGCCACATTGCCATTGTAAAGTAGTATTAAGTTTTTTGGAAAATAAATTATTTATTATTATTATTATCTCGTCTGTCTGCGGTAGTCTTGAGCTTGCATGCAAGTTCCCATTAAATTCTGCCCATTGAGTAATGGCCACAAAGTAAGTGACTTTTGTAAGCTAATTGCAGTATGACACGCGGTTCTATTGTGACCTTTGGCATAAAGCCAAATAACTTTTCTGTGTCTTCATTGCTACGTATTGTTTGACACGTGTAACCAAACTTTTAAGTGGGTAACTAACAAAGTAACTTTCGACACCAGTTTTCGTATTTAGGTTGTTCTAAATGTTGAACAAGTCCTAAAATAAATATATGTAGGTAATCTAGTTTTTGCTAGGTTAAGCTATAGACAGTGTATATTTATCACTTACCCACGGGAATATACTACAGGGATAAAAGTGTGTATATCATCACTTCGCCAAATTATATCTTAATTTATTTTGTTGATGTGTAATTGATTAATTTATTTATTTAAAACTTCATGCAACATACAGATTCATAGGCGGATTTAATGCCTGAGGCATTCTCTACCAGTCAACCAGGGTGGTGGAGAGATAACATAGCAGGAGCATAAAAATTGAAAAAAATACTGAAGTAAAATTTAATAACAATATATACACCCTGAATTTTAATTGGTTGTTTTCCCGCGGCAGAATGACTTGCCTTAAGGAGTACTTTCGAAGTATAGAGTTAAAGTAAATAAATAATGATGTTTCTGTTTTAAAATAATTAAAAAAATATTCATCAACTCGGAAAAGTGAGTAACAATAGTAACTCTAGACGTAACTTGTAGGTACTAGGTACTACTCGTGTCACCACCTACAAAGAAAACCGATGCACAAAATAATGTCAAACCCAAATAAGCTCTCGCACGTGGTGATACGGCATAAAAGTTTGCACGCAAAACAAACGAGCGAGCCACAAGCCGACAAAGCAAAGACCGATTTATTAAATGTTTAAAGTAAAATAAGCTCTCGCGTGTAATTATACGGCATAATCTAGCCCGCGCGTAACATGATCAAACGGAGCCGCCTTCGAACCTAATCCTTTCGACGGTGACCTAGCACCCGGGTCAACGGCCTGCTGTCGTTCGGTCGTAGATATCGGGAGGTATAATATTGGTTTGTGATCGCTTTCGAGTTTAGTTTTTCACAGTGTTAAATATGCCAGTTTTTGTTTCTAATATTTTATATAACTACGAAACGATTGTATTACATAGACAAAACCATTTCGCTGCGGGAAAACAACCATTTAAATTTCACGGTGTATATACGAGTACATATATATATATTGTGATTGAGACGACTCTGCTAATGGCAAATGTGATTAACAAGCATTCAAACAAACACGTTTATAATATTAGCAAGGAGGCTAGGAAAGGATAAAGGCATAGCATGAGTTGAGCATGGGTCTTCTGGACTAATATTCTGTAATTTCACAACTCTACCCGACGCAACTCAGTTTACGACTATAGCAGTAACTATGAGATGCGATTGTTGTTAATAAAACCATGTTTGCGAAACAGTTGTGCTAGTTTAGTTTTAGATTTATTTCCGTGTTTAGTTTTTGGGGAACACGTTCCCTCATAACTATAAGCTATGCAAAATCATCAGTGCAACGCTTAAACCTCATGTATGTCGTGACAATACATTCAAAAGACAAACAAAGGACTTCTATAGCATTTTGACCCAAATATTCAGTTACCCTCAAAGGCTGATGTTGTCAAAGTCGTCTCCGCTCAAAGGCAGCCCTTGCGAAACTTTTTTAATGGGGAAGATATACCTGTAGGCGTCGCGGCAAATTTAGAATCTAATACGATGAGGGTGCAGCCAATCGTATCACTGCAGGAGACTTGGATAGAGGCAGAGGCGCAATACTGGTACGGTTCTATTTTTATCAAAACTTAATTACATTTTTAGTCCAGATTTTCACAATATATATATATAAATATAATATCAATAGGATATTTCTTCCTAATATCTTCTTTTTCTTTCTTATGAAAGTGTGTATTTATCGCCAGGTATTTTATCTGTGTATTTGTCTGTTTTTTTTATCAGAATTTGCTCAACAGCTGAACGGATTTGCAAAAAATGTCGGTTAGACGTAGACCACGGTCTAGATCCAGACAGGAATATTTGTCTGTATTTGCAATATTTGCCTGTGGAATTATTTTTATCTTCCAAGCGAACGAGGTCACTGGAAAAAGCAAGTTATCCACAAAAGTCCCTCAAGCTCCTACAAAAACTGCTGTACCCGGCAAATGACGTCACAGGGTACCCTATTACAAGTCAAATCATAGAAAAACCCCGCACTATTTGCCTAGCTCATCGACTAAAACCTATTTACCGAAATCCCTTGAGAAGATAATATTATTTTGCATAGAAATTTGTTGCAGGCGTCGGCAAATCCCCGCTTTATCTTATCTCTTTTAGTACGTGATTGTGGGTAATATGGCCTGGGGATTGAGATATCTCTATTTTCTTGTTATATGGTACAGATGTGTTGTTGGAAATTTTTATTTGATTGACTTGTTTTGGTTTTCAAGGCACAGCATGTTTAACATGTTCTAGTTGTTGTTGTTGTTCATGTTCATGTTGTATTTATAGTTTATCTGATTTTATAATTTGTGAGTAAAAAAACGGCGAAGAATAATTAAGGAATATTTTTTTATTGATTGTGGCATGTTACTTAAACAGTTATGAATATAAATGTGGATGGATGGATGGAGAGGAACAGGAGTGCCAAAGAAAAGATAGACTATGTTAGGATAGGTGACTAGGGGACTAGGTGATATGAAAGAAAAGTGAGTCACTGGTAGTGTGGTGGGGGATAGGACGGTAAGGAAGAAGAAAACCTTTTACGCCGACCCCCAAGTGACATGGAACAATGGCAGGAAGATGATGATGAGGTGGCAGTCAATATACAGATAGTAATTGTGTTGTGCCTCTTTAGGGTTCCGCACTCGAAGGGTCCAAACGGAACCCTATTGCTGTCACTCACGTGTCTGTCTGACTGTCCGTCGTCTGTCACACAATTTTGTTCCGGAGAGTTTTTTAACTTACCATTGACCTATGATAATGTTTATTATTACGTATATTTTACTAACAAATACCAATATATTGAATAATCTGATTTTATATTTCTTGCGAAACCCTAAATGTACGAAGCCCGACACACACTTGGCCGGTTTTTTTTTACCACTAAGACTTTAGACAGCTAAACTCATGTAGTCCATATCCCTCTGAAGAAACTTATTTATTTATTTATTTATTTCAAGGAAGGCTTACAGACTAATAACATCATTTAGATACTAACTATAATTTTAACAAGTTGCTAATAACAAGCCCCCACATATAAACTACAATAAAATAAAAACACATAAGACTCAAAGGAATATTAAGTAAATAGGTACATATCTACTTTAAGCATCGAAAAAAGATTTGGCCAGTAGACGCCTTGCTGTGCCTGCACTTGTGCAAAACAGATCTATGTTTAAGTCACGTGGTATTACGTTGAAGCTCCTAGCTGCCCTTAACAGAAAAGCATTACGTTTGTAGTTTGTCGTTGCAAAAGGCACATGTAAAAGTGGTCGTTGACGGAAACCAATCATACTTGTTTTCAGAGATAAGTTAGCTACAAGTTCAGAACAATCCACTGCATTAGCAATATTTAATAAAAAACTTCAGACCATAATTTTGCCTTAAAGTCTTAGAGCCTTAGAGTAACGTAAGAATTTCTTTTGGATACCCTCAATACGAGACGTGTAAACCCCGTATTGAGGGTTCCAAACCTGTGACGCATACTCCAAGTGGCTGCGTACGAAGGAACAGTATAGAATCTTAACTGGTTTAAGAGTACGGAAGTCAGCGGTATTATATAACTACTATACTATATTTATATACCTAACTACTTAACATTGAACAACATTTTTGCTGTTTCAACCGCTCAAAAGTAAATACGTTTAGCTATCGTTTCTCTATTTCCTTCTCTTACATAAAACTTGTTCATTTTGTTTTTCCTAGCGTGGAAAATAAGAAAAGTTTATGAACGAAGTGCGGAAAAGTAAACGAAAAGGTCTTCAGGAACCCTGAAATCTGTGCAAGTCGATGTATTCGTGTGATATACGGCCCAGGGTCAAATGTCGCCCGCCTGGGCCGCCTGGCGACTAGGTATAATAACGCCCCGGTAAAATAAAAGCCTCTAACTTCCTGGCACCACTTTTCACGTTTTAATAGAATGTGTGTGGGATTATACGTAGGAGGTAGTCGGGCATTTAAATTAAGTTTCTTGTTTGTATTTAAATAAAAAGTTCAGCCGTTCAAAAGTTATGGATGTTTTACTGTTTGAATCGATGCGTTTAATAGATTGACGATCGAAGCGAGTCTACTAGTAGACAAATTATATAGCATGAAATAAAAATGTGTCGGGGGTCTTTAAATTTTACATGTTAATTAGGTACTTAATGTATTTTTCAATGGTTTGTTTTACTGTATTTTTACGTGCACGTCTTTTTACATCATTCTCACATATATGTTTTTTCCTATAATAATGATGGAACCAAAAAAAAAAACGAATCATGTAATTAAAAGTGATGAAAAAGAGTGTCCGTGAAGTTTCTTGCACGTTTTTCTACTGACGCTTGCGAATGTGCAATTATGGTCATCTTTTTTGTTAGACGATTCAAAAGTACCTTTAAATGGTTCAGTTGAAATAAAATATTTTGTTTAAAGTTTACATGTGAGTCCCCCGACACATTTTTATTTCATGCTATATATACAACATACGTGCCATCATCAGAGAGACATTAGAGAGAGTATGACATACCCCCAACTGCCAGGGTACATTCAAGCCAACGAACGACATATTATAGTTACAGTAAATAGATTAACGGTTGGTACATACTACACGCACATGCGCTGTGCAGTTATATAATACTAAAAGAAATTGAGTTCATACAATTCAAATATATGTGCGCTGGGTAACGCATGTTATATCACTCAATATTATTACAATTTCTTTCAAATCCAAATAATGAAAAATGCCGTCCAGTATCGATTCTACCTGAAATATTTTTTCCATTCGACTCATACACAAATTCACGCCTGTACGGAGAGTATCAGGCGTGATTTTGTGTATGAGTCGAAAGGGCAGCAGACGATGGTTTTCTCGAATATTGGCATGAAGAAGCATATAGAATAGAATATAAAAGGGACTCCCTTTTCCGCACTTAGACTCCCATTTGGTCCGTTGTGCGTGGGTTTACCAGCTAAAGTAGCCAGCCTAGCTCCGTCCCGAATCATAGAAGCTTCCTGGGGGCTTCACAGGCTTCGCGGAGCGACCACACCGTTCCGAGGATTTCTTCACGTTAGGGAACCACGGCCTCGCAGTTCAGGATGACATGGGCAGCTGATTCCTCGGCGTTAAAACAACCCCTGCAAAGTGGACTGTCTGTGGTGCCTATGTTAAAAAGATGTTTGTTAAGAGGGGTATGACCCATAATTGTGCATATGATTATTCTGATGTTATTTCTACTTAGGCTAAGAAGTTTTTTGGTTAATCGCGAGTTTACATTCGGTAGGGCCGTTCTTGACTGTCTACAGTCTGTAGCCCGTGACCATCTGTTGTTATGCAGTTCGGTTGAGCTTTGGCGGATCCATGCACGAATTTGTGAGAAAGGCAGGGGTAGAAGTGGGTACGGGCCTAGCACTATCATCTCAGAACCTCTCCTTGCAAGTTCATCCGCGGCTCGTTGCCTATAGACCCCCTTTGTCCCTTGATCCACTGTAGGGTGATTCGATTGGATGTCGATATACTCTCCAGGGCAAGGTGGCATTCAAAGATTAATTTGCTGTTGGTTTGTTTGTTTTCTAGGGCTTTGAGCACTGCCAGATTATCGGATAGGAATCTGATTCTATAGTTACGTATACCTAAACGCTTTACAGCAGTAGCGGCTTGTGTTAGGAAAACACATTCACAAGAAGAAGCATATAACACATACACTAATGGTAGCAATAGGGGAAGGGCATTGCCCAGAAGTAGGGCAATTCGGGATGATTAAAAACTTTTTAACAAAAAAATAAACCGACTTCCAAAACAAAACATCGAAAACGAAAAAAATAATGACAAAAACAACGTACGAAAACGAAAAAAATAATAACAAAAATAACCCACTCCAAAAAAAAACACTACAAAGCGAAAAATAACTTTCTTTTCAGCAGTCGGTGTCTTTAGTATATATTTTTTCCGTTTTTGACACCGACATCCGAAAAGAAAGTTATTTTTCGCTTTGTAGTGTTTTGTTTTGGAGTGGGTTTAATATTTTTGTTATTATTTTTTTCGTTTTTGTACTGTACGTTTTTTACTACCATGAGAATAAGCATTATTAAGGATAGCTCAAAAACTACTCGTCAGAACTTGAGCACTAGCGTTCAAATAAAAAAAGAATCATCAAAATCGATTCACCTAGTAAAAAGTTTTGAGGTTGGAGGAGGCATTAAAAAAAAACACAAACTTTGTTAGTTGCAAACAAATAGCAATTAAGACGATTGCGTTTTAATAAACTTTGCTCTACGTATTGCATATCGTTTTATTACAGCTCAACTTGAACAAAACACCGACATTTATCTTGACGCGTGTATTAACTCATCTGAAGTAGGAAGGTAACTTTGGTTACTTGTTGTTCATATTCCGTCCGTCATTATGTTAAGAGATACGAATCTAGGGCTGCGTCTGTGACTACGTTTGCGGAGGGTTTTAATTTAGTATCCTCCACCGCACCTACACCAGCCGATCTCCAAAGAAGTCTGAAAATCTTACTGTGAAGACTTAGGTAAAGTAAGCTTAAAGCAAGATGTCAATCCTTAGCATCACTGCATCATTTTAGGCGCACGGTTGGCGCAGTGGTTGAGCGATTGACTGCTGCGCTGCGTGTCGCGGGTTCGATTCCCGCACGGTACAAATATTTTTATGACCTACAGATAGTTGTTCCGGCTATGGGTGTTGTGTATGATAGTCTATATGTTTATTAACGCATCCACGATACAAGAAAAAAATTCTAGTGTGGGGCAAAGGTTTCAAAAGAAAAAAAAAAGGTAGAATATATATATGGCTTACTTTAAATTCATTTAACCATGTTTTTCGGTAAGATAGCGCTACAGTAAAGAGATTTTATAAAAAAATTGATAACCACTTACACCTGATTCTATAATCTATATCTAATTCTATATAATTATATATATATTTATTTTTTATATTATATTTCTATATATTTTTATATAATTCTATATCTCATGTCGCGATAACTTTGTATGTCTACAAAAAATTTAATTCATGGTCCCAATTAATTACTATGTTATATTATATAATCCGACTTCTAAGATTGTCACGACTTTAGTCCTGTGTGGACTCAAGCATGACGTTATGGTTAAGATCACAGACATAAATCTGACTAGATAACGCAAGTCCCTCCATCTGTATGAAAACCAAGCGTGCCACTTTTCCATACATAATTTAAAAACAAATTTGCTTACCAATGAAAGAAAACATTTCCAATGTCTCGGCCAACTTTTTCTATACAGTCTTTACAGCTCAATATGGCATAAAAAGCATTTTTCTAGATTTCGGTGGCTTTCCGGTGGCGATAATGCTAAATGAAAAGCTCAAATTACCATTATTGATCGTAATTTTGCTCTGTCTTATGACACGCGAAGTACATATAATCGTGTCATCTAGTTAGATTCATATCTGTGGTTAAGATATTATGTACATACACCAGATACTAAAAAAGAAAAATGGAGCATTTGATTAAACGTAATCATTTGACGACATAAACTTTACACATTAATGTTAACATAGCCCTTAAACTTAGTTAATCATGTAAATAAATAATACTTGCATCCGATCTTGATCTAAACTGATGCTGTGTTTGCAACTCCACCCAACTGTTTCCTACTCCAACAGATTAAGTAGTATGAGTGTAAATTGCTAACAGTTACCCACTTCGGTAAGTCCTGTCTAGCCACAGCTTATGAACTCAACAAACTGGATATAATGTGTAATACTATTCAAAAACGGTGACATAAGTTAACCCTGGGTGAAATAACTTGCAATGAGGAAGAAATAAATACAAATACACTCGAAGAAACGGATTGTATACGAAATAGGCTTTTCTCTCATGGCCTATCGTATCCCATAGAAAACATGTATGTATTTATTTATTACTTCAGTGATCATGAACATTTCTGTCAGTTATAGAATAAAAAAATCGGGTCAGTTGTTCCAGAGGGTATATATACTTAGGTACGGTACAACATAGGTAAGTACAGTTCCCAGACTGTATTTCGTATAAACTTTTCTTGTTTTCTTTCAACATTTAGGCTTCCATATTCATGGCTACGTCGGGCCACACTTGCTCGTAAAGAATTGCACTAGTAGAAATACATAATGTATGTAGGCCGTTCCGTCGGGCTCCCTCGGTGACTAACGTCGGTACTAAACTATAAAGTGCCAACTCTGTGACCTACCTGGCCTTTGAAACTACATACAAGTTTAATAACACGTTGAGTTTTAAGGCCACCTCGATATTGCGTGCATATTTTAAACGTGGTATCTTCGCAAAACTTTTGAGCAGTTTCATTTTTCATGATGTCATATTATGTAACAAGGAGATTTTATGCAGCCAATCCAAAAGTTTCTTATACCAATTTATCTAAATATTCGGATTTACTGTCAAAAAAGTTTTCAGCCAACTATAAACGTAATAAGACCAGCGTTATGAATATTCCTTTCAAAATGAATAACTTCGTATAAAAGGCCTCAGATGAAAAGTTATGTGAGTGAATCTCGCCGAACAAGCTGATTCTAAAAGTTAATATTCAATGACGGAGTGGCAATTTACAAAAGTATTCTGAAAGGCCCAACTGTTAACTAGATGCTTGAATAATGTAAGTAGAGGTAGGTTCGCAGGACTTGTGTAAAAAGAAATGATCATAATGAACGATTGTACTTTTCTCGTGCTGGCCGCTAAAAGTTTTTATTCAGTTTTGAAATTATCGGTCTATTATGAGTTCGTTACTGCTCACAAAGTTCCACGTAATAATATTTTAATAGCTGCTTTTTATAGAAATATAAATAATACTGTCTTACTTGTAAACATAAGTCTACAAAGATATAAATAATAGGTACCAACCTAATTTCTGTGCCACATTCCCAGAAATAGCTTCATTTATTTGATTTAGAACTATTTCAAGGTTTATCTCTATACTCATTACATTTGATATTCAGTGAATTCGGTCCTTAATTTTCGAGAATTTGTAAAGCACTCAGTCAAGTGTACAGTGTCTACAAGATCTAATTTTATATAGGGCTTTAATTAGACTCCTTGAATTTCAAATAACATAGAAGAAGGAATTCTTTCGAGTTGGCATTTCGAAACTAATTAAAGTTTTCATTTTCAGGTTGAAAGCGTGTTGTATTACAAAGGATTTCTTCGACAGCATCTGCCCAGGCCTACAGGCTCAGCGCGTCATACTCATTGTACACAAAGACGAATAAGTATGTATTGTTTTGTTTTCAACTGCCGCTCTCGAGGGTATAAATGAGACGCGGCCTGGATAATGGGGACATTTCGTCAGCTCTTATTAAACAAAATAACATTACACTGATGTAGTTCAATTTTCTATAAGTACTCCTTTTATACTTGTGTCACGTTTCTTTCCCCTCTTTTATGTGGGGC
The DNA here is from genome assembly GCA_947562075.1 of Orthosia gracilis. Lineage (NCBI taxonomy): Eukaryota > Metazoa > Arthropoda > Insecta > Lepidoptera > Noctuidae > Orthosia > Orthosia gracilis. The sequence continues at coordinate 32,036,055 of OX387267.1, read as the reverse complement.
GGAGTAGAATCCTCGGCTCCATGCCTCGTTTGACTGCCGCTGGTAGCACTCGAGACGTGAATAGCAGCGTGTCGTTTAGAAAGTGCAGAAGTAGTAACATGTTACTGGGCCATTAAGTCACTCGCTTCCCTCCATTTACTCCTACGACTTGCGACGGCAAATAAGCGCATGAACCTGCTATTATATGCCATGTGTTTCTTTTTATCCTCATAAGCTCGAAATTGTTTAGTACGCTGCAAAATTAAGCTATTCTAACAAAATACGACTTCTTGCAAATTCGAAACTCAAATACTTACGACGAAAATATAGACAAATCGTTTACATTTCAGAAACATTGAAAATAATTATTACGTATTAATGAATCGAAATGGAAATACATTTTAAATTATCGTTTTCAATTAAGGAGCGATATTGAAATGTTATCAATCGTGGGTCCGAACGTAATCGGGCCAGGAATCAGTCTCGGAAAGGGACCGAGCAATTCAACTGTCATTTCTGTGAGTTTACCGACCTTCGTAGTTCGCTTATGGAAACCTAATGACTCGTCCTTAGGCATACTGGCAACAAAAAATACGTTTGTAGTACAAATATATCGTAACAGACATTGAATGGAATACGTTCCAGATTGAATGCCTCATTAAGCATTTTCGGAGTAGATATTGAATCTGAGTCGTAAGTACGCACAGGGTGTTTTGTTACAAATTGTCTATATATTTTCTTGGCATTTTGCTGGCATCCTTGAGATTATGTTCTTCCCACGCGAATCATTTCCGTTTAGTAGCTCATTACATCTTGCGCTTTTTGATTAATGAAATATCCGGGTCTATCTGGCAGAATCTTGATGCTCCGAAATTTATTTGGCATAACACACTTGGAATAATCTTATTTAAACGAATATATTTAAGGCATAAAAAATATTTAATATAATTATTGTTTGGCCGAATGTTTATATGTCCGAATTTACAATAGCATACTTTTAAGATGGCAGAATTTTATTTGTTATAATTTAACTTGGCATATGAAAATGGCAGAACTTCATTTGGAATAGTTTTATGGGTCAATATTATTTGATCTTCTAAAATCGAATTGATCTACTGTAAATGAGCACTTTTAAAAATGATTGTTTTTTTTATGTTTAATCTTTATATTAATTATTGCGTCTATATTTGTTTATCTACAAATAAATTATAAATGAACTGCATTCAAGGTAACATAATAATTATGTTTATACATAGTCAATAATATTTGGTATACAAAAATAATATTTGATCCTATTCGTTATTTATTACGTAACAGTTGGGCAATTTGATAATTATGGCTAATTAAGGTTAATCATAGTCTAAGAACGAGCGAAGCAAGCTCGGAAGTTTAGGGCACCCCGACACGGATAGGTTAGGTTCGAAAGAGATGTCAACTCCTTCATGTTAGGTTATTTCAGACCCTGCTGACAGAAATAGGAGACCCGCGCAGCGGGGCTCCGTCGACTTGGTTGCTTAAAAACTAATCGTACTTACCTATTCTATATTAAAACCAAAGTCTACATTAAAATAATTAAAAAAAAAACATCTTTAAATTTTCTGTAATGTGATAGATGAGTATTTCAATTAATATGGATCTGAAATGTATGCCAAAAGCCGGTTCTGTCTGAGAACTTTCTGAAATATGATGGTTCTGCCTTTTAATGACTATCGATATGAAATTTATGCCTAAAGATGATTCTGACTTACAAAATTATGAGTTTTAATGTATGATAAACGAGTGTATGCCAAACGATTATCTGCGAAATGAAGTTTATTCGATCTGTTGTTATGCATAGTAATATTATGACATAAAAAGTTCTGCTAAAAAGGTAGACCCGAAATATCCATACGAGTATTTATATAAAATGTGAACATGTATGCCATTCATGTATTCCATTCCCTTCCTGAAGACTTCCCTTAACAAGTTAATGTCGTGTACAAAACGACAAGCCGTATATTTACATTTTCTTATCGGCACGTACATTTATATGTGACGGGCTGTATCTCTAGGTGGCAGGGGGCAGGGTCGAGGGCGCTATCAGCGGTAATGGGGGTCTTGGCTGGATTGCCGACGATTAGACCTAACGGCCCGTGGGGATATTGAAATATATATACCTCTTTTTGTACTCCCATAACTGGCATCTTTAACGAACAATGTAGAAGCAATTCAGAGATATCGTGAAAGCTGACAATAACAGAACCTTTTTCGTGAATCGTATCTCAGAATGTATTAATTTTACTTATCTTTACGAAAGGCTTTTTGCTACCTTCAGATAAGCTTCTTAGGATTTTTTAGAAGAATTTTAGACGTGGTGCTTTTCTTTTTCTGTAGCTGTAATGAGATCGTTGCGTCACCTGCAGAGAAATAAAAGAAAACTGGTATTTATTTTTCTTTTCATGGCTGTTAATTGGCAGGATCTGTCCAAATGTTTAACCTAACGTTCCACTTACAATGCGGTAACTACTGCAGAAGCTTTAACGGTCTTTATGGCGGAAAATAATCACGGATCCTGATTTAAGAGAGTAACTAAGTTGTAGAAGCCATTTAAACTTTTCATAATTTTAATCTGTGCTGGCCACTCGTTACGTAAAATTATTTTAAAAGTTTTTATGAGAAGTTGCGATAGAATTAACCCAAATTTAAATATTACCTTGGAGGCTTTTATGACCGTGATTTGCAGTAATTAAGGTTCAGACTGATAAATCAGTTACGTGACGTGTCGGGCCGATGTTCTAGGACTTCTAGGAGAGTATAATTATGTTTTGACTCGACTGATTGGCGATCACGACTTGACGGTGCCGTGACTGACCTGTTAGTATCTCCCTTTATAATGTTTATTACTGACCTGTGACTAGGTTGGCATGGTGGAACTGGCAGACGGCATCAGCCTCGTACCAGGAGATGCGGTCCCTGAAGTAGCGGTAGAAGACCGGGAAGCCTTCCTCGGGCAGGACCCAGGTATTGCTGATGTTCACCTGCGCAAACATATCCATTCACAATTACAACAGAACGTTGGTAAGTTGCGATCAGAGCAATAGCTGTAAATAATTCAAATTGACAAAAGACATAAGTAAAACGTTATAAAAACTGCTAACATCTTTTTGTTTGTCCCCCCGACTTTTGTCCCATCCCAACTTAGCAATTTGTCACTGGCCTGTCCATTGCACTCGTCAAATGACCAGGGACACAGACGATCGTTGACTATTTTTTGTTTCTTAATGAAACTTTGTTATTCTTTCACTGTTCTTAATTCTGCACCAGTGTAATCCTGTCAGACTTTGTTTATCAATAAAAGCCAGCATACACAGTCAACCACGTCAAACTTCTCCGCAAGAAGAAAGTTTGTAAAGTCAGTGTACTGCTCCGCATACATTCAAGTATTCGAAATGCATGCATAAACTTGTGAACATTTTGTAGAAAAAGTGTCAATATTTGTGGAGGATTGTGGCGCGCGCCATTCTAATGAAATTTTCCATTCGCTACAGCAACAATTGTATAGAAGAAAATCCGCATAACAATAAGTGCAAATAAAAATTTGCTTTTTCTATTGTTGCAGATGTCGATTGCGCGTTATTCGAAGATGAATAAGAGGCAAAGTTGGAACGCGTATTAACAAACACCAGATTTTGAAACTATGATTGTACTTGTTTGAAGTTGTTGTAGATAATTTTGCCACCCAACCGTGCGCACCGCTGGAGTACCTTCATACCTACAAATTAGGACGGTACCTACTATTTAGGCAAATTAACATTTAAGTTGTCTAAATTAGAAGAACCGCTCGTTTCGTGATGAAACGTGAAATCTGACCGCCTCCGTGCCGCTCAGCTTGTTTTCGCGATTCTCTGTAGATTTAAAGGTAATTTTGTCTGCAGTCGTCCGTGAATTTTCTACGGGCCTTGTTCAATCTTGTTAATGGCAAAAATAAATTGAAACAAAGCCCTACTTTATTTTAAAAGGATTCATACTTTGTTTTACTCTGTCTCTTAGTTTCGAGTTTTCTAAAATACTTTGCATTTTTTTTATTAATATACTCAGGCTTCAGCTTTATTTAACGCGGCATATTTATGTATGTCATTTAACGAAGAACATTCCAATATATAATTGGTATTCCGGTGTAGGTTAAGGCATGCGCAGCGAACCTACAAAGCAGCCTTCGAACAAGCTGTTCCCAATAACTCAATTAACATGCTCAATTCTCAAGTCCCATCTGACTTCGTAATTCAAACAATCACTTGTACACGTGTTTATGCCTACCAATTGTTCAATTCGCTTCAATTGATATTATATAATATCTTGATGATACTCCAAGGATTGCCTTTAAGCTCTATTGTATTGACAAGTACCATCTTTAAGTACGTACCCAAGGTTCGGTAAAGGTTGAAGTAAATTACATTTTAAAGGTAGTTTTGAAGGTGCCATATATATATGATGAAATTAAATGGGAGTTCTGTAATGTGTCTTTAAAAACTCCTTGACCTGTACGTAAATAAAAATTAAGTTGTAAGTCGTGTTCTAAAAAACATCGAAATTGGCAGGTACCTATCCCCTGCCAATCAACACAAACATTCTCGAAGCTAACAAAAGAACTTATCTGAAACAGACTTTTGATCCTTGATCAAAATTCAAAAGTACTTACTTACAAATTGTATTGTATTATTCGTAGTTCAAAGCCATTCACTGTCACAAGTATAAAGACATTTCGTTCGTATTGTGGGTTCAATAAGAAGTAGGTATTTATTTGTACTTCGTTTTGGCCCTTGACATTTAAGCTTTTGTCTTTATCAAGTTTACAAATAAATCGCGGTTTGCATTTGACAGCGGAGCAATTGCTGACAAATCACAAATCTAAGAATCGTATTTGTGAATTCGTATAGTTGTCGTGCACGTAGGTACTTTTGTTATATCAATCTTAATTTTGAAATGGACAACTTCTGACATAACCCTGGATTTTGAGCCCAAATTTTATTAATATCTTATCTCTCTGTCTAGTGGCTTTATCTCGTAGTTACTATTTTTATGAAATTTCAGTACCTATGCCTCTGCTAACCCAAGACGTGTTACTATTAGGTATCTCGTAAGTACCCCGTATCGTTTGAAAGTGTAAAATATATCCCACATACGTAGATACGTACGTCTTCTTTGAATAAACCCTAAATCCCAGCTCAAATGTAGCTGCTTGGAAAGCGCTGAATAAGCTCTTTCATCCTGATACAGGCGGCTTCTAATTTTATGCAGAACGACTACATCTGTGATATGAAAGTCCCCTTTCAACCAGATACTTGGAATGTTAGTTAGGATATTCAGAAAAACTTTTATAAATCGTTAGCCGACGGCGGCAATGTGATGTCTTCGTACTACATATGGTTAAAAAATCAATGATACATTCAACAGCATGGTATAAACGACTTTTATAGATCTTTTATTGATTGAATATCATGATGACTAAAAAATATTTTTAGTCCGTCGGGTGTTTAGGTAAGTATTTTTTCTATTGTCAAGTAAACAAAAAATTACGACGATATAGAGCGTTGAAGTTTTGCTTGATGTAACGCTTTGCTACACATTTTACTTAGAAGTGACGTCACAAGCCCCAACTCCTGAATTTTTAACCAGGAATCATCATTATTTGAAGTATGAAACGTAGCAGATTCAAAAAAGTTACTTTTAAAAATAACACAACTGAATAATAATGATTCTGATATTTGTAACTTCATATTGCTGAATGGTAAACGTTGCCGACGGAAATGAAACTACCGTCGGTCGTTCGCTAAAACCACGACAAACAATAACATAAAGAGTTTAAAAATATTATCGATAAATACGCGGGTGCACTTTGTTTTTCTTTAATTTCAAACTAGCAGCGAAATGAAAAGGAAATATTTTTAAAATCTCGTACGAGTTTTATATCATGTATGAATACCACGAGTACCTCTTCTCTTTCATATAAATATTCTAAATTTAAAAGAGGGAATGTACTGCATATTTACTTCAACTTAAGGCTGACCGCATACGTACGCTTTCCGCGTTCGATTTTCGAATTCGTTTTCCGTATTCGAAGCCCCTAAATGCATCGAACGCTAATAAAATACATTGAGAGCCACACACGTCCGTTTTTTTTCGAACGGTCTTTCCGTACGTATGTATCGAATTCCAGTCCACGCGTTTGTGAAAATTCCAAACTGGAAAAAACTAACGTATGCGCTAGGTCTAGGCCAGCCTTATCATAGTAAAAGAAAAGCGTTAAGTGATGCTACGGAATAATTAGAAATTGTATCTGTCTGCCCTCAAGAAAGAATGTTTATTTATTTCCCTCGGTTGATTCTAAACTTAAAAACCTTTTCAATTCAACTTTTAAGTATATTTCTTCCTAGTTCGACGACGACTATTGTTTGTAACTTGCAAATGAGTCTGTACTTTTTACTTGTATTAAGTTTCAGAAGTAAGATTTAGTTAAAAGAAGATAGTTTGAAAATCAAACAATGCGTCGCTCATTATATTTACCTGCAATACATACAAAACTACTTGGAAACTGAAGGGAATATGAAACTTTTCCAGTCCCTCTGTAACTTTTTATATAAGTTATATCTTATGTCAGATACCTTCATAACAGAACAGTTATATCAAATAGCTCAATTTGTATAAAAAATGGCGTCCATTTAGGTAATCGTTGCGTCAGTGTCTTCTTGACAGAAGGCGCAAGACGCAAGAACATTAAGCACAAAGGAGCCGCTGATAACAATGTGGCTAATGTCCAACTCCAACTTGTTTGTGGATCCAGCCTTTAGTAGTTTAAGATGGTACTTAAGGCACAAACATAAATGCCTTAAGGGGAATAGCATAGGGGATTTTCGAGGCCGTAACAAGTACTACAGTATAATAATTAAAATCTTCAATACAACTCCCTACTCGTATGTTAGAAGTGGTCTCAAATGTCATGATTTCATGCAATGGTTATTTAATTCGGGTAATTAGAAATTAGTGATTTTGGTAGCAGTTGTTTTGTTTTGAAAACTTGGTATGTGCCTTGGAGTTTGTGCCAAATGAAGAATGTTCTTTCCTATGATTACATTTTTTATGATTGCATTTCGGTAAATAAATATTTGTTACGGTGGCGAATAACATTTTAAAAACATATAACGTAATACTGATCTACTGAGCTTCAAAGTCCAAAACCATAAGAAAATTTCATATCCCATAGTGCATTCCCCTTAAGAAGGATATGTTTGCACCCAACAAACATAACGACTCACAGTGGCACATGTGAAGCAATCCTGTAGAAATTAACCCCCGGGTGATACGAGTCCGAAGTGAATTCATTCGAGGGTTAACTGCGATGAATGTATAATTATATGTTGTATTCCTTTTACTTAATGAGTTTATGCCCAGAATGTGATTGTGTAACACGACGCAATTAGATAAATAAGTTTTGTAGAGTTTTCATAAATTGATAAATAAGTTTTGGTAACCGCAATTTATTAAATAGTTTTGGATCTGTCAATAACAGTTGTTTGAGAGTTGTATATGAATATATAAATAGACGTAAATATTTTACGTACTTAACAACTTATAAGCTTTACTGTGATGTGAATCAACTTGATTGATTTGACTCATTATACTAATATACTCATAATAAGGAAGAATAAAGAAACATACAAAAATATATAATCGAGAAAATTGTTTACAAACTTATAATTTAAAACAAATCTAATAATAACATCATGTTTTATCAAATTAAAACATTGTTGCCATATTCTTAAGTAACAAAAAATGTTTGAACTAAAAAACTGCGACAACTTAAAATTCGGAGACCTTCTTCGTCTTCAATACAAATCACTGCGGCACCAAACTTTTAAACTAACTACGCAAGTAAACGGCAGCCAAGTAAGGAAGGAGGGTTACAAGAATAGAAGCTTAAAAGTGATGCTTACCGCACGTCCTTGGACGGAGGCGAACAGAGCCAAGAGCGCGACCGAACACAACATTACGTGGCCGCGAACTCTCGTAGCGCCGCGTAGCGACCGACCCAAGCTCTCGCCGTAGCGTGACTGCCGCAAGCTACGCCACTACGAGACTACGCGCTACGGGAATACGCTCGCGTGATACGGCCTTATACTCGGACCTTCGTTCTACATTATGTAAACAAAAGTATTTGACAATAACGTAGAAGTAACGATCGACCTTTTTGTTTTCCCTGTCTGTTTGTTGTAAAACAAGTTCAAGGATACTTATCAATAATGAAATCTTTGAACTTACGGCCTGATTATATTTTCCCTTTTACTTCAAAAGACATTATTCTCCCGCCGGAATAAAATTAAGCTAAAACAAAGAGGAGGACCCTCACTTATAAAATAACAACAGTAAACTACGTCCAACTTTCAGCACTCAAAGGTAACTATGTAAATACGAGACTTTCCTGATTAAAATAATTGTTTTTATAAACTGGGTAGATAAAAGCGGGACAATGAACACGATATTGCTTATTCATTGATATGCGAATACATTGCCAAATTCTTGGGCGACTTATTGAGATAAGGATGCGCGAATGAGGGTAATGGTTTGTTTTTACATATAAATAAAATGCCTTAGTAAAAGCCTAACGTTATTGGTGATTGTCGGAGAAATAGGTGATGTACTGAACATTTTGATGAAGAATATACTCGTAATGTTCGATGTATAACTAGTATACTTGTGTAAAAGTTTATGGCCGTCGTAAAACTATCTCAGGACTCATCAAATAATATCGTATGGAAGTGGGCAGTAGTCGCCAGTATAGTATACACCTACTGGAGGACCATAAACAAGCAATAAACCCATGTTACTTAGCTTAATTGAGGAGCGCACAGCCCGCACTTAAATCATAAGTAAATCATTAAAAAGTTATCAAGTGATTCACTAATTTGTTTCTAAATAATAAACTTTGTAACCAAGTAATTACAAATAAATTCAATTTCGCTACTGGTGTACGATCAAAACAAGAAAATTAATTATATTGCCAAAAGTTTTTATAAATTCTTTAAATTTTATTTGAGGGTTGTTTGATCGTCGAATTTAAGGTATATAAGTATCCAGCAAAAGGTAGAAGGCTTAACAAATCGCCTGCGTAGCGGAAGGTTAATTTCAAAAGTTTGCGCTTTGCCTTTTTAAGATTGAAAACAAACTTCGCTGGATCACGCCTGCGTTCCAATTTAAAAAAAAAACTGTTCAGTAAAGTGTTGAAGTATTAAAAGTAAAATACATAATGATACTTTGTTGGAAATTGTTGAGTTTAGTTTGATCCGAAGTTAGAAGGTTTTTTTATGAATAGATTTTTCCAAAAGTTAACATGAAGCATTGAACTGTGCTGGCATTACTTCCAATGAAGATTATATATCTATATATTATCAATAACTACAATTACACAGATAAATGTTAGTTTTTTATAAATAGCAATACGTAAACGTTTTATGGGTCATCCAGGATTAGGCCATTCATCTCTTTCAGGCATTTACCCGTGGTCGGACCACAAAACATAACTATTGTAAAATAATTATTCTCCTTGCGACTTAAAATCACACTTCCTGCCCTCATAAATTTAAAAAGCCACGAAACAAGCAAAAAAACAAAGCCAAAACTAATTTAGAGTTGATAGGCTGAGCAACAAAAGCGTACCTACAGCCATTTGTTTAAAAATCAAATGAAAACTCTAACAGAGCTCGTGAATAAAACATTACAGTGTAACTGCACGTGAACTTTTTCAATTAATCCTCGTCTCTTGTACAAACAGAACACCTACACGCCAACGCGAAACAATTTTAATTACGACTGCTACAAAAATATTCAAAACTCGAAAATATTTCAATAAAACCAAATATTTTTTTAACCATGTATTTATTTTAGATTAGCTTTTCCCTGCGGCTTCGTTCTCGTAGCAGGACCCGTTTACCGTGAACCGTGGGATGAAAAAAAAATACAGTATTTTTAAAATCGGTTGACATTTTTTTAGTTTATCCATTACAAACAAACCTATAATATAAACAAATCTTTCCTCTTCATAATATTAGTGTAGATTATTATAATTATATTTAACTGTAGACTAGCTTCTGCCTGCAACTTCACCGGCGGCGTGATGGTTTTTTTACTATCCTAAGGGAACATAATACCGAGATCAAAAGTATCTTACGTCCTAATCCAGTCTCTGGTCTATCCATATTTCAGCTTTCATCAAAATCCTTTCAGCCGTTGAGGCGTGAAAAAGTAAGACAGAGTGACTTCCACATTTATAATATTATTATACATAAAGTGTACTAGTGTAATTTCCCGAGAATCGGTTGATTAAATGTTACCTGTAGAGAAGAACAGCCGGACATCCGCTGGACATCCGCACATACGCAAGAATTTTTGCCCAAGCCCTCAAGCTAAAACAGAGACGCTTCACTCGTGCTCGATTGGTAAATTACTAACTATAAGTTTAATGTATGGATAACATATATTATGCAAACACGGACATTTTAAAACATAAAATAAAATCGATAAACATTAAATTTTTATTCGAATAGATTTAATTTACTTAGTATATAATACTTAATTAACAATAACTACCTATAAATCCACTTAAATAAAAATAAAATAAAACTACGAACTCGTACAAAAGGGCAGGGGTCATAGGGCGTCAAAAAATTCGTCTACATCGCTGTCAACGTGAAAAGTGCCCAGAACGCTGGCAGCATTGCGACGTTGGATGACAATGCTGATTCTCTGGCCAAGGAAAAGCCCAGCCCTCTGGTCACGTGAAGAGTCGACTAACCGTTTGAAAAAAACATAAAAAATTAAATTAATCAGATTATCAAAACATTACATTTTAATGTCTTATAAATACTGGCATACTTGCAAGCCTGGTATTGGAAGATAAAGGCTGTGATCGTTTATTACCTCTGTTGTTGGCCAGGCTTCCACGGAAGACATATTATTATGGTGCTGCTAGGCTTAGTTGGCAATCTACTAACACAACAGATTGATGGTATAGTTCCATGGCGTCTGCTCTTAAGATGTTACGTAAAGATACGTGCATATTGCTTTCTATTGTGTGCCTCTAAATCCTGTTATGGGATTGCTTTTAAAACAATTTAGATTTGCATGCCTGTTTTATGTATGTTTTAATTTATACAAGCATGCAAATCGTAATCGTATGCAAATAATTTAGAAATTAATGCAGATTATTGCTGCAGTCACCTTGTTGGCATCCCCAACATTTAATTAATTATATTATTTTGTCTGGCAACACTGCTTGTAGTGTCAGTCTTTTATCTATCATGTAGTGTCATTGTCCGTCATCTGTCATGTTTAAATGGTATGTCAAAATATAGCTTTCTCGGTTGTCTCCATGAACGGTCACGTTTTATTTTACACCTCTCTTTCAATCCTATAAGCCAAATCCTAGAAACACAACCCTTCCGTCCTTGCACACACCTAAACCACAAAACAGAAAGTATACGCATCGCCGCTTACGTACTTTGTGCCAATACCTATGTATTTTTATTTATTATCTTAATGGCAGTACCGTAATAACCCTGCTGAAAATTATATCACAAATTGAACTTAGAACAAAATATTCCACTTGACAAAAAGGTTGATTTGTACATGGTTACAGAATAACAGATGCCGATGTCGTAGAAGACTCGAAGAAGATGGCGACACGATCTGGACTGCTTCATAAGAGACTGGACCACAACGGCAGTCCGCCTACAGAAGTGGAAAAAGCGGGACAGTGTGGTCTGACATAAAAAAAACCACTCCTAAAGGCCTTATATTTGTGAGAGTATTTATCCAATTTACGTTTAAGCATAAATCTTTAATCAAAGTAAAAGGTTTCCTCGAAATAACTTTATAAAATCCTGCGATATAAGTATATCGACATCACAAAGTCACATTTTCTTGGGAAATCCGTTGGAGAAACAGCGAAGTCAACACACGAATGATATCCGTGGAGTTTCCTTAACGCACCAACCTCGCTTCCTGACTTAGCAATACAGGTAAATGAGGAAAAGAGTGGTGTTGACGAAGCCGAGACAGTTCCCTCGACATGTCCTGTTGAATCCATTGTGTTCCCTCAGCACGTGACAACCATGCAAATGGACCATAATAAGCACCCAAAACTGCCAACTCTTTTATTGTTTTTTTCACAAACTCGTTCTTCTTTACAAAATATGTTGCGAGCAGTAAGTTTCGTATGTAATAATCGGAAATGTATTGTTATGGTCGTATTGGATGGAATTCTAATATTTGAAAATATGTTTGTTTAATGCATCAAGGTTTTGAAGTTTCCAGTAGATGTGTGTGTGTGTGTGTGTAATCTGTCAGTCGGAAGACGCTGTATTGTATTAAAAATTCCATACCAAATCATACGTATCCAATTTTAAAGTAAGGTACAGTATCGATAAAAAACATAAAAACACAGCATGTTGTGATTGCAGTTCGAAATAACTTCCGGAAAAATATACCTTAACAGTGAACCATGTATTTAAGAACGAACAAACATTTCAGAACGAGCGTGTATATTTTATGTGCAGCTCATTCAATGTTTTACGAAAGCGGTAATAACTCGGTATCGGCTATTCGGCTCGTCGGACTATGATTGCGAATTTTACTCACAAATACGAGTACGCTTTATCGGTTTGTTACCATTCTCTCTTTGTTTATTGTTGTGCCCGCTTTATAACTTGAGTTCGAGTCTCGGCGCGGACGCTAACAAGCGTCGCTCTTGAAATATTTTCCATTATGCAGGACCCGCGGCCGGATTCGAATTAACTTTCATACTATTCACACTGAAGCGAGATGATTTTGTGAGTACTTACGGAATTTCCGTCTTCACGGGCCAGTGTTTGCATGGCTGAGTCCACGATTGGAATTTTAAATTACTTAAAATATCACTGAAGCAAGAGCGCTTTATGAGACTAAAACGGTTGAAAGTGCTATACTTAGTAAGTAAGTACTTATCTATTTTTTCTTTGAGCAGTGGATGGAGTATATAAAGCAGCGTTTTTACTTAATATGTAAGTGATTACATAGAACGCTGTGTATTGGCGCTGATAATTATTTATATAATTGTCTTTTATTATCGTTGGCATACAACACCAAAAATTGCAAAGTATTCCCAGTAGAAGACTTGGTTGCCCAGCATAGACTCCTGGTTATGGTACAAGAGGTAAAAATACAGACCATAAAAAGGAAAGAGTGTCCTCATCCTAAAATGAAATGGCATATGCTAGAGAAGAATGACTGTGCGAAGAAGATTTGAGAGCGAGTCATAGACAAAATGATAGAGATGGGAGACATGGAAGATTGAAGTGTAAACGAAAGTTGGAGATTGCTGGGTGTATTAGGAATGAAGCGTAAAAAAAAAAAAGATAGAGTGTAGCGAAGGATATTTTGTAAGAGATGAAAGGAAGGGGCATGATAGACAGGGATACATGGTGGTGGTCAACAGAATACAAAATGTGTTAAAGGAAAAGAAAAAAATATCATGGAATGGCCAACAGGAAAACGCTAGATTGAAAGCTGAAAAAAGAGAGAATATGATGCTGTCAAGATAAAAGCTAAGAAAACCATTGCAATAGAGACAAAAGCTCTCGACAAAATAAACGATACGCTGGATAGTCCATCAGGCCAAAAAGACCTGTACCGGATTGCTAGAGCTAGGGAGAAAAAGGCGAGAGATGTTTGTCAGATAAGATGTATAAAAGATGAAGTTGATTCTTTTTTTTGAATGATTCTTTCTTTTCTTTTTTCTCTACTATGAAAAACTGACGAATGAGGGTTATTACCCTCATTCGTCAGTTTGGATGGAGGATTATAATCCTGTGAATGAGGGATTAGTATGGATGATGATGATGATGGCACTAATAGTTAGTCGAATATAATTAGTATGGATAGGTTTCAACATAAAAGCTATCGTATTAAGATAGAACATGGACTCACTTTCTAGAACATGTCATAACAAAAAAAGAAGACAGACCTAAATCAGTTTAATAGATTGTACGTGAGTCGAATGTGAAATGGGCGGAGGAATGCAAACGCAGCCAATTTCTTCTACACGTAGCTTATTTATGGTCCCGATAAATTACGTTCACAGACATTATTTACTTGAGAAAGTGTGTTTGAAAACAAAATTCTAAAAACTGAAGAGAAGACTTAAGATATTTTCTTTTGTATACCATAAAGTTTTAATGAGTATCTTTAATGAGCTTTTGATTGCATCATCTAACACATATAGATTAGAACATACAAACATCATGATAGCAAATAATCTCTTTCGCAAGAAATCTGAAATTGCCTTGTCATACATTCCATTTATTCTACAGATTACATTTGACATGGCTACTGAATTCTTTACACCTCGCCACTTCGTATCAAAACCTGCCGAAGAACGACTTGCCTACCTACCCGTACGGGGCGAAAACTGTTCATCACAAGTACCGAACTACTATAAGAGACGTTCCGTACCATGTCCTTATCGTTTATAATAACCTGTACTGTTCTGGGGCCCTGATACGGAGTAAGATTGTCATCACGTCGGCCAGTTGCTTACTCACTGATAAAATTAGAAGACCCATCGTCAAAGTTGGTGCTGACAGCATTACTGGTATAGGGTGAGTATTTTTCAGGTATTCCATTATATCTATACTTTCAAGCGATTAAGGTCCAATTTTTTTATCAGTAGTTAACTCAATTAATGGTTAAATATGCTAACCAATGTTTTCAAAGTAAAATGCGCTTTTCCTTCAATTACTCGTATTAGCCTCACAAATGGTCAAATAAGTTGGAGGAATTATTTACCTAACAATTGATGAATAAACGCGCTTAAACGAAATTTAAAACCATTGGTTAGTATATGTACCATTGGTAACCACGGATAAAAATTCTGGACCTAAGTGAATGGTATCTAAGTACATTGTAGCTCTAAGCTACTCGTATCTTTATAAAAACGTTTCTATGACTGACTATTTACTGTACCATATCACACTAAAAGCCTAAATGCTTTCCATAAGGAAGGAAGGTCGAAGCGATGATATGCACCGTTGCATGTCCCATCTACCTTTACGAATTACAGGCAAAATTAATTTATAGTGCGTGCAAGTAATAACTTTAATGACATATGTAAGCGACATGATTTTGATCCTTTCGTAACAGGTGTGTCCTCGGCCAGAAAGTGCCTGAGCCTTAGCTTTTTTAATTAGGATTTTGTATGTTTTTAATTGAGATTTTGTATTGAACATGAAATGTTGATTTTGTTTAAGCTTGAATGTTATACTGTTTTTCCTTTTTCTTTTTTGGTAGCTGTGTTGTGTTGTTCACATTCTTTCTTTGCAATCTATTTTAAGAAGTGATGACTTTTAATTGGCTGTCAGCATCACTTGCTATTTTTATTCTGTTTGTTTTAGCTGTAAGTCGTCCATAATTGTTAAATAAATTAAATAAATAAGATATGACCCAAGTGGCCATACACTTGCACTTTTTTTGGAACATCACATAACTGACACTGTATTCACGTGGCTGTTTGCTATTAGGCTCAAACTATTAGAAAATAAGAACTAATAATAGTAACATACCAGCACCTGTAGCCAAGCTGACAATCTGCAATCGATAACCTTAGTAGAAATCGAATCAATTTATACGAATGTCACATCTGAACTTTAAGTTACTCACTTTTGTGTAATCTTCAAGTCTTTTAATAGAGTAAACAAGATTTATAAATAAAACGTATATAATGGATGAAGCTCCGAGGCTGCTATGGTCTTAACCATAATAGCCGAACGAGCAACGAGTATTACTCTTAGTTTAAAAGACATTATTTATAAATAGCTTGCTGCCAGCGTTGCACTAAGACTTAAAATTTTAATAAACGGCTTTTAATTTTAAGAGCCAACAACCCCGTTTAGTTTATGAAATACAATAGGTACGAAAATCTTAAGTATGAATTCATGCAATTTATAACAACTTACTCCTTTTCTAAAATTATTTATTTTTGAAATCTCGGGTCGTAAGTGACAATAGACCCTTCCCGTATGTCGTAGGCGTGAAAAGGTCTGGCGTCAGAGTTTTAAAAATGTGTCAATTTTTTATCAACCAATCAAAATTCTTTTCAGACAAATAATACCGGTCGTGGACATCAAGGTACACGAGTACTACAGGTACACGAGCCGCATAGACAACGACATCGCGATGCTCGTGTTGAAGGTAGGGTCCATCCACCTATCCAGTCATCCACTTATCCGCGCATTTCCACTAAATTTAATTACAGCACGTCTGAATGTTTGGAGTGGATGATAATGTATTTAGACGGTAGTACTACTCAGTTACTAGTATGAGTACTTACACCAATCTATTAAACCCAAAGGTACTTCTCAATAATCAAATTAATCAGTAACTTAAGTATATCCGGGGATATATACCAATAAAATACGTAACTAAGTGATCCTTATTTCAGAAAATTAGCAGATCATTTCGTTAACATAAAGCTGTACAGTCAGTTGCTAAATCTCATTACAGCTTAGTTATTTGAATTATGTCTTAATTTGCTTGCATGTTGTTAATTTGCTCAATCATTTGTAACAGCTAAGTAACAATAGATTTAATAGCTAGTCAGTTATTGGATCAAACTTTTTGCCGTTTTTTGCGATAATGGTACGGAAACCTTCGTGCGCGAGTCCGACTCTCCACGATCCAAGATTTTCTTAATAATTAGTACCTACTACAATCTGTCACCATACACCTAACTCTTATTTTGTAGGATTTGCTTTATATGTAAAACCTATGATTTTTTTTGCATGTTGACATAATTATTGTATGCCTACTAGGCAGTACATAATGGAACTTTAATTTACCCAACATCTGTCGGTATAACCTATGCCCACAATTAATCGTAGTTTATGCAATGGTCATATAATAAGGGTTATTAAAACACGAGCGTGGGTTTACGCAAGTGTTTTAATACCTAATTATATGCCGTTGCATACACTATTTTATCTTACTCATACAGTTGAAATAAAACAAAAGTGGAAACGGAAAAATATGTGTTATGGCTGGTAATTTAGATTCTCATTGCGCATGACTGAGCAGCGCGCGCTTCCATAGACAATAATGACACTACTTTTCTACAGTCAATGAGCCCATATGCGCCAATAAATTAAAAAGTAAAAGTGTGCTATAAAAATTAAAAAGTTATTTTATGATGCAGTTGTTTAAAAATCGAAGGAAATGTTGCACTGTAATGGTTTTTTTTTTAATTTTAGCTACTCACGAATATAAAGAACGTGTTTATACAATATTTTTTTAACTCATATTTGGAACATTACGTTGTGAGTGTACCTAGATATAAGATTTGATTTGATTTGTTTGTTACAGAATAGCACAACGATCCCGAACTAAAAAAAGAAACTAAATAAATAAGCACATACTCATATAGATAATATTTATGTACCGTAGCATATATCTTCTCGTTACGTGTCTTTGCGCTTAGAATACATCCTCTCTCACTATTCCGGAGGGGATCGTAAGTGGCTCTTAAGGGATTAAATCAAATTGAAAGGTAGAGTATCATCTACCTGAACACGGCATCTAATGTGAATTTATTATAATTGAATAAGACTTGTTATTATCTTTATTAGAGAGTACGGTCATAGCGTAAATGTAGACTGTTTCTGAAACTACAGTTAAGTATATGTAGGTATTAGGACCTGTCAATACTTAAAGGCATTAGAATATACGAAATAACAAATTATTTCAATAATGCCAAAAACAAAGGACCCATGATTGAACTGAAACATAAAACTGAAAGAATACAACAAACAGTTCGAATTTCGAAAACTTGTTACAATATTAGAAATGCACAGGTAACTTATTTCAGAGGTCTTTGCCCTCGGAGTCTAATTTTACGATCACTAATAACAATTCCTACACCAGTGCTTGGAATGAAATGCATTTAATTTATTAATGAATACTACCAATTAACTATTATTGAATTCAATTCTCTATTCTTTATTGCGTAAGATAATGTTTATAGTTGGTAGGGAAATAATTATATTGTCACAATTATGGACCATGACGGGCACAGCATAGATAAAGTAGGAGAGAGGAGGAAGAACACTGAGTGTTTAATGTCATAAATATTATTATTGGTTAAGTATTAGTAAGTTATACTGTTTTATTAATAAAGAATTACCTACCGACTTCTACTCCTACTCTTTTACTGTGCACGCTGTGCGATTGTGGAACTATCTAACACCTGACATTAGGGACTGCCAAACTCTTGCAGTTTTTAAAAGAAGAGTGAAAGAACACTATCTTTCCATTTCGTCATAGTTGCGTAATTGTGTATTATTATTTATTTTATATATATATATATATATATATATTATATTGGTATTAGTATTTATTGTTTTAGTATTTATTTCACAAATATGTTTGTATATATTATTATGACAGTAGGTATATTTAATTTGTTATCGGTATTGTTTATTAGTTATGAATCGTTTTATGTTTATTATTTTTCAACTCTACACACTATGTCTACATCTCTTTTTTTTCATCTTTCCTTTCGCAGGTATGCTGGAAGAGATTTCTATAGAAATAAGCATCACCTATGTACCTATTTTTCTGTTTCTTCTTCTTGTCTGTATATTATATGTGTGTGCATAAATGGTTAAATAAATAAATAAGAATAGAATTTACGAAATGAAATGATTAAATTCAATTATAATTATTTTATAAATTTTATACTTTTATTTACTACTAGATGGTTACCTTAATGTGAATACATATTAGTCGAAGAATATTTCCATCTTATTTTTTTTTAAAGTTTTGAAGGAGAAGGGTCTATCAGTAAGGCAAAATTCAGGCTGACAAATAAAATCTTAACATCAGTTAACGAATAATTTTCAAATGTTTTACCTAATGGCATGTATTTTTTGTAAAGCGTACAAAAAGTACGAAAGCCCATGCACAAAGATACACTGCCCTTGCAAATCAAAAACTCTTGACAAATCGGTGATTCCAAGAGGTCAACGGTACCCTAATATATTAAATGAATCACCCTGCAGACTGGGAGCGCCACCTATAGTTAGACATGAAATACTCGCCGTCTATCGCATGCCAATTTCAACCAAACACCAGCGAGTCGTGCCAACTCCCAATATCTAACGCCCTCTTAATCACGAAAATGAATGACATGGGGGATTACTATACAGCATTATAGCAGGTTAATATTAGACAAAGAGGGAAGTATCATAAGATTTCAAACCATTTTCTTGTCATTCAACTGTTGTCATGCCTTGCACATCACCTAGCCACGGTAATGATATCTAACAGTATTGTGACTCAGCCCTGTCCTTGAAATAAGTGCCTACAAGCGCGCGTCACGTAAACATTCGTTGGGGCAGCCCGCCTGTTAGTAGTAGATTCCCCCGTAGTTTTGTGATTGTAAATATCTCAGATACTTTTCTCTAATATGAGGTAAATATTTTATTTTTTATTATACTTATTTTAAATCTTTCTAGATTGGCACCTAATATTCAATACTCTCAAAAGTAATCATTTCATAATGATATTCTGTCTAATTAAATAATATATGTAAGTAGCTGAGTACTTAAGTAAGTAGATAGCCTAGCCTAGGAACTGCCTACTAGCTCATTTTGTCATTCGTGTGCCACTTTATCACCCTATCCACTTATTTATTTTTGGGGGCTGAGTCATCCGCGTCCGTAGGAATGTACCCCATTCGATTCCCTACACGTGGTCCCTGGGTGGTGCAAATCAGGTGACAAACTGGTGGTAGGCTTCGGCCGAAGGCTTGCGACCACCCACCAAGCAAAGACGTACCGCCAAGCGGCCTAGTCGTGTTCCGGTATGATGCTCGGTGCAGCCACTAGAGGAGTAGGGTCGAGATAGTTGTTCCACAGCAGGCAGGCCGGCCTGACTCGCGCTGTTATGGACGTATCGGAAGACTGGTCGCGGAGGGTAGCGGGATCCGAGGCCCGGTGCGCCGCTGGCCGACCGCAGGTAGTTGGGGGCCCAAGTAGTGTGCCAGCCCCACATGAAAGGCTGCCCCGCCAACTGTCGAAAAATCCCGGAATGCGCCATCGTGCTGGTTGGCGACCAGACGAGAGTGCCCGATGGACATTCCAGGGGGGGCTCGGGCGTCCCCGCAGTCTCCAGACCAGTCCCCCAATGATGGCATCCTATCGGCGTGTGTCTATAGGTTGCAAGCGTGGAACCTTATATCACTTCCTTCCCCTCCCTCCCCCTCCCTCCCTCCTCTTCACTCACAGCAATAATGCAAAGTAACAAGAGAAAAAAAGCTGAACAGCGGCAGCACTCACTCTCACATAAGGTGCACCTCAGCAACATCCGAGGTCTGCACTCTAACCTCGTCGCAGTCCATCACCACCTTGAGACTGAGAAACCAGCACTTTTGTTCCTTACGGAGACGCAGATCGGATGCCCGTCAGACGTGGCGTACCTATCTTACCCGGGGTTTACCCTGGAGCACATGTTCAAGCCACACGCTGGTGTATGCATGTACGCCCGGGACGATATCTGCTATCGGCGTCTCCGTGACCTTGAAGACTCAAACTACTCAGTGCTATGGGCCCTGGTGGACTCAGGTCTGGATAAGATCATCTATGCCTGTGTGTACCGATCGCATAGCGGTGATCTGGAGACAACCAGGCTTGCACAATACCTGAGTGAGGCGGCAGATGTGGCTCAGCTACGGTACCCCTCCGCCCAACTAGTGTTACTGGGGGACTTTAATGCACACCACCAGGAGTGGCTCTTCCCATACCAGTGCACTGACCATGCTGGACGAGAGATGCGAAATCTTTCGATTGCGCTAAATCTCACCCAGCTGGTCCAAGGGGCTACTAGGGTGCCGGATGTTGATTCACATACAGCCAATTGCTTGGACCTTCTGCTGACAACTGATCCAGACCGATACTCAGTGTCGATATCATCACCTTTGGGTAGTTCCGACCACTGTCTGGTGAAGTCTGTATCCGTCTACTCCCCGCCCGATCCCAGCCCAAGAGGCACCCGGCGGGTTTGGCGGTACAAGTCAGCAGATTGGGATGGTATGCGTTCTTTCTTCGCATGCTATCCTTGGCGGCCCACTTGCTTCTCTACGGATGACCCATCGTCATACGCTGACGCAGTGACAGATGTGTTGCGTCAGGGGATGGAGTACTACATTCCGTTCTCTGACGTAACGGTGTCCAGCGTTGGCCGTCCATGGTTTGGTGCCGAGTGTGACCGCGCAAACGCGGTTAAACACAAGGCGTACCTAGCATGGGTCGACGCTCGTGAGCGCAAGGCAAATGACGTGAGTCAGAAGAAGAGAGCCTTCAACAGGGCTGCCAAGTCCTGCAAAAAGGCGATGCGAAGGGCACGGTTTGACCATATTAGCAGAATCGGGGACAAACTTGCTTCACACCCCGCAGGTAGCAAGGCATTTTGGTCCCTGGCTAAATCGGTTGAATCAGACTTCTGTCGCCCCTCACTACCACCACTGCTGAGACCCGACGGGCGCTGGCCCACTCCGCTGAGGACAAGGCAAACTTGTTTGCCTCCCTCTTTGCGGAATCTTCGCGTCTGAATACTGATTGCACGCGGCCCCCTTCTTCTGCTGTTCGATGTGAGACGAGTATGTCGGACATTCGCATCCATCAGAGGGAGGTCTGTAGGGTGCTGCGTAACCTTAACGTGAACAAGGCTAGTGGCCCGGACGGGATCCCGGCAATTGTACTTAAAACTTGTGCGCCTGAATTGTCTCCAATCTTGACACGCCTATATCGCCTATCGATGGTGACTGGAAAAGTGCCGAAGGCTTGGAAGCAAGCTAACGTTCAGCCCGTGCCCAAGAAGGGTAGTCGAGCTGACCCGGCCAACTACAGACCCATATCAGTACCGTCCATCCTCTGTAAGAGTATGGAACGTGTGCTGAATAATAAGCTCCTGGCATACCTAGAAGACAACGACCTTCTTAGTGACCGCCAATACGGCTTCCGCCGAAACCGGTCAACTGGGGATCTTCTAGCGTATGCCATTCACATCTGGAGTGAGGCCATCGAGAACCACGGGGAGGCGCTTGCTGTCTCCCTTGACATATCGAAGGCCTTTGACAGGGTCTGGCACGAGAGCCTTTTTGGTAAGCTTCCTTCCTTCGGTCTGCCTAGTGGTCTGTGTGACTGGATCGCAGACTTCCTGAGGGATCGATCCATCCGAGTGGTTATCGATGGCTGCTCGTCCGGTCAGTTAGGTATTAACGCCGGAGACCCTCAGGGGTCAGTGCTCTCGGCAACATTGTTCTTGCTGCACATTAATGACCTGCTAAAACCCGGAACCTTTGGGTATGCTGATGACAGCACTGTTGCTGAGAGATACGTGTCTGGTGCACGGGCTACTGGGCCTCAAGTCCGGTCTCTTCGGGAGGCCATGGTTGAGCGCTTGAACCTGTCTTTGGAGGCAGGCTCCGAATGGGGCAATGCCAATCTAGTCAGATTCAATGCTGCTAAGACCCAGGCGTGTCTTTTTCCCGCAAAAAAGAGCCAATTCCACCCGGCTCCAACCTTCCGTGGTGTAACCGTGCCGATAACGGACCATCTCGACCTTCTTGGTGTTACGTTGACATCGACCCTCAATTTTGGTCCTTTCATTGAGGCAAAGGCTCAATTAGCTGCAAAAAAGTTGGGGATCCTTGCGAAGGTGAGACAGTACTTCACGCCTGAACAGCTGCTCAACTTGTATAAAGCGCAAGTTCGGTCATGCATGGAGTACTGCTCTCACCTCTGGGACGGATCTGCCAGGTACCAACTTGATGCACTTGAGTCGATAGACAGACGGGCCAGGAGACTTATCGGCAATGATGCGCTGGTCGACTCAAAGCTCCAGAGCCTTGAACACCGACGACGAGTTGCCAGCCTGTCGGTTTTCTATCGGTTACATTTCGGGGAGTGTGCGATGGAACTGCACAATTTGATTCCGCCTAGCCCTTTCCATCATCGGACTACAAGACGTACGGCAATGCGCCATCGGTACATGGTTGATATCCCACCCATACGCACAAAGCGTTTTGAAAATACTTTCATTGTACGTACAGCTAAGGAGTGGAATTCCCTGCCAGCGTCTTTGTTTCCTGATAGCTACAACCTAGGGGTCTTCAAGTCAAGAGTGAATAGGTTACTTCTAGGCAAGCGTGTTTCACCTTCGACCACATCATCACTTAACATCAGGCGAGATAGTGGTCAAACGCGAGCCTATAACAAATAAAAAAAATAAAAAAAAATATTAAACCAGGTATTGTACTCGGTGGTAAAAGTGAAGTACCTACCTATCAAAACTAGCCAAGTGCGAGTCGAACTCGCGCACGAAGGGTTCCGAACCGTTATAGCAAAAAAATCACGTTTGTTGTATGGGAGCCTCACTTAAATATTTATGTTATTCTGTTTTTAGTTTTTGTTGTTATAGCGACAATAGAAATACATCATCTGTGAAAATTTCAACTGTCTAGCTATCACGGTTCATGAGATACAGCCTGATGACAGACAGACAGACAAACAAACAGACGGACCGCAGAGTCTTAGTAATGGGGTCCCGTTTTTAACCGACTTACCAAAAAGGAGGAGGTTCTATGTTCAACTTCATGTATGTTTTTTTTTATGTATCTTCACCGATATCTCCGTCAATTGTGGACCGATTTTGAAAATTCTTTTTTTGTATGAAAGAGTATATTTTAAAATTGGTCCCATTTTAATTTGGTGAAGATCTGATGAAGAACTTCGAAGATATACAACAGAACTCTTCAATTAATAACGGAAAATCTCTTGGGATTGCTGCAATCGCATGTCTGTTTATTGATTATACCATTACCATGCCATTTCATAACATAACACCACGCCAGTACGCTCTTGAGAGGAACGCAGATCTCTCGTAATCTACTAAACGTAATCGTAACTTACTAAACAACTTGCCTATTAGGTAGCTACAACTAAAAAGTGAAAAATAAAAACATTTTTACAAAAAAATACTACCGACTTCCAAATAAGAAAACTACAAAGTGAAATATAACTTTATTTTTGGAAGTCGGTGTCCGTAACGCAAAAAAATGGTACCCACGAAAGACCGTAAAAAACCGTACCTAAAACAGTTTTTATTTTTATTTACCCTTTGGTTACGGAACCCTAAAAAAGAAACAATTTACTTACTAGTAGGTTAGTTATATTTTTTTATTGTCTTGCCTTTCGGAGGTTCCAGGTAATTTAAAAAAAATATCTCTGGTTGCGTTATAGAAGAATTTAAGCAACCAAAAACAGCACAATATAGTCTATAATTTCTCTCTGCCATATTAAGTAAGTTCTCATACTTATTTCAAATATTCACAAATCGCACGCTTACTGCTTTTCAAAACCAACACACCGTTCGTGACTGTTTGCGACTGTAGTGTATCGAGTGTTGGCTGAACTCGATGCGCGTAGGTATGACTCCCGTTCCGACCGTTTGTATGAAGATAGAATACTGTTAGATATCATTACCGTGACCTAGCCCTATTTTTATTTGTCAGTCAGGTTACCCTACTATACATATAGTAGGCTAAGCTGTGCTGGCACCAGTATCACACGTTACGTCAGTTATACCTATGTTGATACTTAACTATGTTCTACACTTCTGGAAGCTCTGCCTACGAGGAAGTTTAAAAAGTTTCCTATGTCCTAATTCGGCCATAGTCCACATGTATTCCTCATCCAAATCCGTTTAAATTTTGGGGTGTGATTGAGCACATACACTTCTAAAACACATAGACTTCTAAATTTATTACTATTAATTGTATTTATTTGACAGGAGCACGTAATATTCAGCCAAAACGTGAAGAAGGCTATCATTGTGGAATCCGAGGTGGCGTTACGAGCTGGGACCTCCCTCGAAGTCTCGGGGTTTGGTAGCTCGGTATGAATAAATCTGTCCTGCCTATCATTTACATTAACTGAGTAACGCTATCGTACTGCAGTGGTGAGAACGAATATCTCTAGACTTAAGTAGATAAAGAATAGTATTTATGAATAATATGCCTGTAAGTATAAAACAATAAAATATTGTGTCACAACAGTTCGGAAAACTTGCCATGTAGAATATTGCGACGTATTTCAAATAGTATAGAGCTATAAAGTGTACGTAAGTAGGTACAAGACTGCATTAATAATTCAGCCTGTAGATTCCCCTAGACTAGACACAGGCTTCTATATAAAGTTAATCTTTGTACTATAATGGGTCAGCATGCATTATCAAAATTGACAGTGTCTAGGCAATAAGGTACACTGAAAGAATACGTCCTTCGGAAATCTCACCCAACTTTCAACTTTATTCATTTACAATCTATCTACAGCCTGCTGCTATAATAACAATCATCTCTTATCGTTGTATCTCTCCTTTCCCCTTAAAAGTGGACTAGTGCCTCTTTTGATTTATTTATCGATGCAAACGCCATCTATCTTATGTGCTGTAAACTACATTTATAGGTACGGGAAACGCTACCGGACGGCAGCTACATAAACTAACTAAAACTTACTCAGGGCTCTCGTTGATACAGAAGCAACTCTTACAAATAAATGTATCTTTGTTCTGGTAGATGGCGTGTTCATACAGTAAACCTTTTATGTGCTGTTGGCCAATTAATTTCTACATAAATACGTCCACTAACATGCAATCAAATATTTGTTAGTTTAGTTAGTTTAGTTTCGACGGGCTGTTTCCGCAACTCCACGACTAAGCGCGTATTTTGCGTACCAAATATAAACGCAATCAAATATTAATCAAACACTCAAACTAACGGGCTAGGTCTCGCATTAATATATGATGAGATAACTGTCACTAATGATAAACTTTACTAATCTATTCCAAAGAGAATTTCCTGCGAGATGGGGAAATACTTCAATGTACTCGTACTCGTAACAACATACGATTAACTAACGTTGGCTCATTTCTCTGGGACTATTAGGAAATGTGAATGATTTTACATTAAAGTTTGTCAATTTTTTAATGTTTTTTTTTTTAGTAATTAAATATATTTCATCTAACCCAAATGTAATCTTGAATCCCTTTGTTAAAGAACTTGGGTCAAAAGTATGTCAACCAACTGATATGTACGGAAATGACGGTAATGGATCAAGAGGAATGTGCTGAAGTCTATGGACACTTTTCCACCCCATCTAATTTTTGTGGAAGATATGCACCGGTAAGTTTTAGTGAAACTATTGTTCAATCATACGATAAAATTGTGTCAGGTGTGAAAGCACCGATTTGTAAACTTTTACCGTTTCACAAAACTGTTATAAGTATCACATAAGGTGAGTATAGACTAGAACATTTACTTGTAACAGAACATCGAGCATTCGCTGTTCTTAAATTTACTCGAACCGCACTTCGAACATGACGCTCGATGTTTTGTTACAACCTGATATTAAAAAATAACGAGAGTTTTGGTGTTACATTTTACGAGCAATGACACGAGCGCGGGTGACGTCGTTTGTGGTCAGTATTGAATGCAAGGTACAAAGAAAATTTTTCAGGTAAACGCTCATTCGCCGTGAGCATTTCGTCAAACACAGCGTCGAACATTCGCAAGAACATGGAAATTCTTCAGGAAACTGAGCTTTTGTCTGTATTGTACCATTCCTAAGAACGTTACATTACATTGTAATGCTCACGAAAATGCTCTAATGTATACTCATCTTAAAGAGATCCATGCTATGCATCTGGCGCGGTCAGATATGACGTGGCACAGCGTGTAGCGATATTTGTGTTAAAAAAACTCGTTAATCTAATGGCTGAAAGCGTTACTGCTGAACATGAAGTCGCTACCCGGTTCGGCAAAGTTTGATTTGGTTTTCCCGTCACGAATTTCTCAATATTAGCCTGGCTCTGAATTTGAGAGGGGTTGATGGCAATAAGCTCACCTCACATGTCCCTGAAACATATCACAATGGCGAGATGCATATGTACTCGTACTAAATTTCCAGCCTAACCCTTCGTCCCTCTTTGAGGCGTGGCTGGAAAGACCTCACGGCGTCCTTACCTTCCGCATGACGCAGGTCCTCACCGGACATGGCAAGTTCGGGAGGTTCCTGCATCGGATCCAAGCGGAAGAGACGCCCGGGTGCCGCCACTGTGCGGAACGCCCGGAGGACACGGTGGAGCACACAGTCGAGGTGTGCCCTGCTTGGGCGGAGCACCGCCGTGCCCTCGTGGGGGCGATCGGCGGCGGAGACCTCTCGCGCCGGGCCTTGGTTCAGGCCATGGTCCGGAGCGAGGAGGAGTGGCAGGCGGTCGCCTCCTTCTGCGAAGCAGTAATGCTAGCAAAGGAGGAGGCCGACCGCATCAGGCAACGGCGCCCTCGCCGCCGCCGCCGGGATCCCAATCCCGATATCCAGCCACTGTAGACGCGGGCTCGTGGACAGCGAGCCATGGGTAGCTCGCTGTCCGATCGTCCGGTAACTACCCGGACCGAGCCAAGGCGTCGTCGGCGCGCACTGTTCCCGCGCGCCTCAAGGAGTTGTCAGCAAAGAGAGGGGCCCAGCTGGGTCGAAGCCTACCGGGGTTCGGGGTTATCCGAAAAGAAGCTAGAGCCCCGGTATGAAGGCTAGAAGGAACGGCGCGGGGTTTTTAGTCAGTACAAGTCTGACACTATCTCCCGCTCCACCCAAGAGCGGGATTTGTCATAAGATGATATTCCCCGTCGACAAAAAAAAAAAAAAACCCTAACCCTTCGTGGAGTATAGGTGATGTTGTGTTATGTATACCTACGTTATTAAGACTTATTAAGCTCGTATCTGCAAACAGACTAAATAATCAAAAACTTGCTACATCAAGGATGAAAAGAAAAAAATAATAAGATTGAAATATTTGCCAAGCACCCGAGCAGTTCCTTCGTAAGCGGAACTTGGCTGCAGGCCAAGATCGCACTAGACTAGGATGAAGGAGAGGAATTTGTATCGCAATTTATAGTTTTATATTACTTATTTCCGGTTCCTCCATAATCTGGCGGAAAAGGTAGAGAACTTTAAAATGCTTTTTCTACTTTTCTGTGAACAACGCAGGCACACGAGTGTACCTTTGTAATTTGTGGAGGTATGAATTTTTACGAAAAGTTGCAATTCCCTTGCATCCTCTCTCTAATTGCTACCTTACGTGAGGATTCGAAATCGACACGAATAGAGAAAATAGTACAGAACGAGGTTACTTATTTTTATTCTACATGGATCGATAGAAATAGGATTTAGCGTGAATAAAACAATCAAATTACAAATCTTATCGCTAAACAACAATAAAAGCCAACCAAATTTTCGTTTACACGAAGTGCCACGAAAATTAAACCCTGTACTTACCGAATTTCCCACACAGAGTCCCACCGATTAGGTGGGTATACACGTGCCAAAGTCCCTGAAATTCACATCTTAGCTAAGTACCTATCACACGTAGATCTCTAACCGCTGTAGTGTCCCAGGAACGTCGTTTGAGTGACAGCGGAGGCCCAGCCATGTATAACAGGAACCTGCTCGTTGGAATCCTGTCCTATGGAGGTAACAGCATTGAAGAACCTAATGTCGCCATCTTCACTAATATCTCCTACTTTAACAGGTTTGTGTTATTAGTTTTTCTTTTTAACATTTTTTTTCGTCGAAAGCCAATTATCTAACTAATATTATAAACGCGTATGTTTGTTACTCAATCACGCCAGAACGGCTCATCGGATCTGGGTGAAATTTGGCACTGAGATAGACTATAGTCTGGAATAGCCCTTAATCTACTTTTTATCTCGGTATAAAGCTCCCTTGGGATTGTAAAACACTTTTCACGTGGGCGAAGCTAGAAGCTAGTTTGGACATAGAATTCTCCGGTTTGATTATTTAAAACAATATTTTAAAGTGTTGGGCAGTTCTCACAATCTTAACCTTCGACCTTCCAAAAACTTACTTCTCCATATTCCTTCTCACCGCACTGGGTTTCTATCTAATTCTTACACTGTCTCTACTATAAAACTCTGGAACGTGCTTCCCCTTGACATCAAAAAAGCTGAGAATAAATTTTCATTTAAGCGTAGAATCCGGAACTATTACTTGTCCTCTCTTACGTAGCTCGGTCTTCGTCATAGTTATTATATTTAAATTTCTATTTCATTTAAAATAATAATACGGTATTTATTATAATATTTATTAGTCTATTGTTTTAGAAAATATTTATGTAGTTTATTAGTTATATAGTTTATTAATATCAGATTTTAGTAAGTGTTCTTTTTTATTTTTTATTTTGTACTCCTACCACTGTTGTGTCCTTTTTAACCCAAAGGTTGACTGGTAGAGAATGCCTTGCTGCATTAAGTCCGCCTATGTATCACCATTGTACATGAAGTTTAAATAAATAAATAAATAAAACCGAAAGATACAACGCTACAATGCGAAGACAATTATAAATAACTCAGTTTGTACTAAAAATGGTCGTCGCGTCGGGTAATCATCATCACCATCAGCCTACAGTCCACTGCTGGACAAAGGCCTCTCCAATTGCACGCCATTTGGTTCAATTTTCGGCAACTCTCATCCAGCTGCTACCAGCCACCCTACGAAGACCGTCGCTCCACCTAGCCTGAGGGTGTCCGACCTTACGTTTACCAGTTCGCGGTCTCCACTCAAGAACACGTTTACCCCAACGGTCATTGGTTCTACGATTTAAGTGCCGGCCCATTGCCACTTCAGCTTGCTTATCCTGAGAGCTATGTCGACAACTTAGGTTCTCTGCCGGATCACCTCGTTTCAGTTTCGATCCCTTAGATAGACGCCAAGCATAGACCTTTCCATAGCTCGCTGAGCAACTTTGAACTAATGGACCAGCAGTATTATGAATGTCCATGTCTCGGCCGTAGGCCATAATAAGTAGGACAAACTTGTTGAAGGCTTTGCATCGGGCAATATATCCGTAGAATAATTTCTATAAGAAACGTATGTTGCATCGTCGCTATTCGCACCTGTCTGCGAAAGTCTAACCCTTTCATTAGTATGCCTTAACAGTTCAAGTGGAAAGTAGATTTTCAATGAGATTGTGTTAATCAACTAAGGATTGCCTCTAAAAAAGCAGCACTTTTATAGCAGAACTTAAATAACAGTAATAACAAATCTGAATACCATGCGTGATCGTTATTGCATAAGGTATGTAATTTTCCATCGAAGTACCAGTTCTACAAGAACCGGTACTTCGACGGAAGAATACTGCAATTAATCATTTAAATGCAAGTACATACCGAACATGACGATTAATAGATGTCATGATGATAAATAAAACCTGCCTTTAAATGTCCTGCTGCAGAGTAAAGGCCTCTTCTGATACAGAGAAGGCACGAGCATTGATCACCACGCTTGCTCAATGCGGGTTGGTGATGTCAGACTTGACATTAATTAAAAGTCCAGATTTGTTCGCGTTCTTTTTCTTCACCGTTGTCAGTTATTAAAAATTCACATTGGTACTAAGGCCATGTAAGGCCATGGGTTCAAATACGGGCAGTATTTGAACCCATGGCCTTATGCACGAGAGGCGAGGTCTTAGCCACCATGATGATGATTAACCAATTAATACCATAGCCAGGTAGGTATGTAGGTACTATTTAAATTGAACGTGAAATATTGGCGTACTTAATTATTAAGTAGGTACGCTAATATTTTCCGATTTAACGTCAACCAGTTTATCAGAGAAGTCCTACCTTTACCTGTATGTACCTACGGAAAAATTGCAAATAATAAAAGATATAATTTACTCTCGGTAGTTGTTGAGAAATACTAATAATTTATTTTGTTTTCAGATGGATTTTACTGAACACCAAAAGATATTTAGAAAAGTATTGCTTACCGAGAACAGATTCTTCAGACTATTCCGGAATGAGCAGTAACGAATCCACTTCTTAACAAGCAAAAAGTTTAATTAAAAACTGTAACCCGACTACGGATGTTTCTTTTTTAGCCTATGTTCCCCGGACCATAATAACGAATCGATTGACATCTTATTCATCAAAATCGGATGAATAGTTTAGGCGCTACGGAGACATACGTAAATACAAACATACATACATACACAGCCTGCTAAAATCATAACCCTTCCTTTTGGCTTCGCCGTAGTCGGCTAAAAAATAAAACCCGATATAAATGCTATAGTGTGTTATTAATTGTAACAATATTTCCGGCGCGACCAAAGCCGCCTTTTCTTCTGCAGTAATTCTCTACAAACTTCTGAATTTGTTTCTTAATCCAGCCTCTTAGATAGAATATGTTTGTGTACACGCTTGGTTTACCTTTCTTTGCGCATCCGTCGCCGTGTGACGTCAGACCTACCAACCTCCTGCAAATCACATGTTTATAAGAAAATATTAGGTCAGTAAACAAAAAAAATAACATATTATATTATCTAAACCGTTATAGAGCGAAACTGCGATTTTTGTGAGATGGTGTATATGTAAAGGTAACACTGCACCTATTGATAAATCATTTTACCAATTGAAAGGTACATAATTCCAGATGCACATAGGCTATATATTATGTATGTATAACCCGGGCAAAGCTGAAGCGGGCCGCTAGTGTAAGATATAAATGAACTTGCAGACGGCAGATGGCGGCACGTAGACGACGGAAGGGGAACTCGATTGTCTAGACACCGCAGGCTCCGCATGCTACAGACGCTAGAGAGCAATGCCTTGCTTTTAACAGGTGACGTCTATTTTCCCCGGAGGTTATAGCCAATTAGGTCGTATACAAAGATTTTCTATGTATTACAGGAATCTAGTTTGATAACATTATATTTAATACGATATATAATGTACCGTATAGTGTATCCGATACCCCTGAACATAACACGATTCACATGCTGAAGTATTCCAAGAGCTCATACACCCGCACTTTGGGGACTTAATTAACGCCACTGAAGCTGCAATTAAAGTCTAATGACTTGCGCTGAAATTAAGCTTATTATCTAAACAGTTTACTATGGATCAAGAAAGTTATTATAATAAAAATATGCGTAATAACAATGACGTACCCGTGCCAAAGCACTCCACCGCCAGAGTCACCCCTGCAAGTATCCCGCTTGCCGCCTCCGTACAGACAGAACATGTCCTCAGACAGCTCTATGTTGTGCGCTCGACTGCACTCCCTGACAGGCACGTACGTCAGCGAAGCCATCATCAGGCTCATCTCTGAAAGCGAACCGCCGTACTGAAACAGGAATTACATATATGTTTAGGAATAAGAATGAGTTTATTGTGCGGAGTGAAGACAATGGATAAATTGAAAAATAGTATATTAGAGGGAGTTTGAAAGTGGCGCCAGTGACAGAAAAGTTGAAAGGAAACCGTTTGTCTTGGTAGGGTCATGTGATGAGAACGGATTAAAAAATTTTTACTAAAAGAGTTATGAATATAAATGTGGGTGGATGGATGGAGTGGGACAGGAAGGCCAAAGAAAAGATGATCGGATGAATAGTTTAAGCGCTTCGGAGACATACGTAAGTACAAACATACATACATAAACAGACTGCTAAAATCATAACCCTTCCTTTTGGCGAATGAAGATGGATGGACTGTTTGAGGAGTGATATGAAAGAAAAGAGAGTAACAGCGTGGCGGGGGACAGGACGGTATTGAAGAAGAAAACGTGATGCGCCACCCCAAGTAACATGGGACAAGGGCAGGCAGAAGAAGAAGAATGAATTTATTTTGCTGTTTTAGGTGGATCTACTAATTGTTCAAGTACATAATATATGGACCACCATACTGTAGGTAAGTGGAATCATGGGATGCCATATTCAAGATTAGCAAGGGGGTGAAGCAGAGGGACCCGCTTTCTCCAAAATTGTTCACGTGCACATTGGAGGCGATTTTCAAACAACTAGAGGGCTCGTGGACTGGGAAGGGTATTCGAGTCGGCAAAAAAATTGAAAAAATCTCCGCTTTGCAAATGACATAGTCCTTTTTGCTCCTACGGCAGACGAACTGCAAGAATTGCTTCAAGAACTGAGCCCTGCAAGCCTCGAGGTTGGACTGACGATGAATCGGTCTAAGACCAAGGTCATGAGCAATGCCGTCAAATATAGAGTCCAGGTAAATATATTTACCTGGGCCAGCTGGTTTCCTTCCACAATAGGCAGGACAAAGAAATCGACCGTCGCGTCGAAAATGCCTGGAGAAGCTACTGGTCCATGAAGGCGCTCATGAAGAGCGGCCTTCCAAATTCGTTAAAGCGTAAGCTCGTCGACATGTGCATCCTGCCTAATGCTACCTATGCGCCACCTATGGCGCTCAGACTTGGTCTTTGACTGAGACTCAGAAGTCCAAACTTAAGGTTTGCCAAAGAGCGATAGAGCGTAGCATTCTACAAATTAAACTGACCTACCGGATCCGCAATACAATTATACGCTCCAAGACAGGCATCGCTGATGTTGGAGACAAGTCTGCGAGGCTGAAGTGGGATTGGGCTGGTCACATTTATAGGTTGCAGGGAGACAGATGTGCCAGGATCACCACGCAGTGGGTACCTGAAGACGGACGTCGTAACCGAGGCAGGCCTAAAAAGCGCTGGCGTGACGATCTGGACTCGTTCCTACCGGATTGGCCGGAAAAGGCAGGAGACACAACGTAGACACAAAGTAGCCTGGAAAGATGTGGCGGAGGCCTTTGCCCAGCATTGGGACAAAGTAGGCTAAATAAAAAAACTTTAGGTACAATAGTATGTAATGCAAGACAAAACCAGTGTTCAAATAGACAGAGCCCGCAAGACCGTCATCTTTTGCCTACTTCTGTTAAGTTCGGTGCAGTAGTCAGAAAACAGAGTAAGGATATTTTGATCAAGTAGCAAAGATGTATTTAGGAAACATACGAAACATATACGTTTGTATCGAACAGACGGTAAAACCTTAAGGAGGATAGAGGGATAATTATTTACTAAATGGTTAGTAAGGATCCTAACAACACGGTTGGCGTAATGGTTGAGCGATCGGCTGCTATGCTGCGTGTCGCGCGTTCTATTCCCGCACGGAACAAATATTATTTATCTACACTCAAACGTAATTTTCCAAATATGAATTCAAAAAATATTGTATAAACACGTACTTTATATTCGTGGATAGGTAAAATTTAAAAAAATAACCATTACAGTGCAATATTTCCCTTCGTTTGCATTTTCATACAACTGCAACATAAAATAACTTTTTAATTTTTATAGCACACTTTTACTTTTTAATTTATCGGCGCTTATGGGCTCATTGACTTAATGTAGAAAAGTACAGACTCCATAGAGGCGCGCGCTGCGCAGTCATGCACAATGAGAATCTAAATTGCCCGTCGTCCAACATATTTTTTCCATTTCCACTTTTGTTTTATTTCAACTGTATGAGTGAAGATAAAAAAGTGTATGCAACGACATATAATAAGGTATTAAGACACTCGCGTGTTATTATTATCACATTCGGCTTCGCCTCACACTCGTGTTTTAATAACCCCTAGATATTATATGACCATTGCATAAACTACTATTGTATGGCCTACAGATAATTGTTCCGGATCTGGATGTCTTGTGTTCCTACGATACATGAAGTTATTTTTAGTGTGGGGAAACGGTTTTTTGAAAAAAAAACAGCTACTATACTTCATTAGGCCTACCTAGTCGGTAGATGGCTCTACTTATTAAAAGAGATTTAAAGAGTTGAACTAGGCTAGGCATTATAAAGTTTCTGCCCAGAGTTTTCATATTAATTACAAAGCGGCGCGTCTATTAACAGAGGAAGTTTACAGTGCTTTTTAGTTTCCATTGTAACTTTCACAGGCAAACTTTTACTGCGGAAGACTTAGGAATTAAGTTCATAAGCTTAAGTCAGTGTTTCCACTAGCAAACAATATTCCTCGTCGTGTTCTTAACTACATAACTCTATAACTTTCTATAGATCTAACTATGAGTGGTGGGTTCAGCTAGACTGTAATTAGTCCTGAAGCGTTTTATAGGTAATCCGAAGACGGGCTGTATTTAGTTACGTTAGTTACCACGAATAAACTGCTTCTATTTTTTTACTAACAATATATGAACGAGTACAAAATAGTTATGCAGGTCACGAACGATATCCTACTACCTATTATTATAAACGAGAAAGTTTGTGAGAATGGATGAATGTATTTCACTCTTTCACGCAAAAAGTACTTATAAAAAAATGCATTTTGATAAAAATTTACAGTAATAAAACCTTTTATTTCTATCTTCAAATTTGTGTTTCTATCTTTAAAAATTGTAGTTTCTGATAGCTACAATTTTTTAAGATAGAAATACAAATTCCGCGAGGTCTCGACACATATCTATTGTTGTAATATTGCTTCCTTGAGGAAGCCATATTTCCTTTTGTCGGCAGCAATACCTGTTTTGTGCCGGTGGGTAGGTAAATATATTTGTGTTATCGGTAAGGTTACCTGTAAAATTACAGGCACGTGACACTTTTTGTCTTCGTTTCTTGGCTCATTCCATTTGGTGTTAATATCAGCTTATTTGGCAACCTATTACATAGATGCAAGAGGCTGAAAGTTTGAACATATTCACATATTTTTTTATGCTCGTGAATAAAGTAGACAAAATAATGTGTCAAGTTTACTCGCTCCGCAGGTCATGATCAAGCCATTGTACGGCCCATTCCTTCTCATAACGACGCTATTTTCTGATTATGCCATGCATAGGTATATGCAGCAGATGTTTATGACTTTACTGCAGAATGTGCCTGCCGAATCTCGTCTGATGGAAAGCGGTGGTTGAAAAACGAACGTACTCAGAAGATAGGCGTTCGCACTTACTTTGAAGGCAGACAGGTGATGGCTATGGTTCTTTAATGATTACCTGCTTTCTTTATTTTACCCTACTTTACAATTGAAGAAGTATAACATTAAATATGATGTAAATATTCATATTATATGGTAATTGTTGAGTACTACTGGAAGGAGAAGTAATCAGTCGTCTGGCGGCGAAATGGACAGATGATATTGTTGCCATCGTGGGTAACCTGGATGATACTGGCTCAGAAACGTGGGGATTGGCACAAGAAAAGTGAGCTTTGGCTGTTCATGATGATGAATCGTTATGTTACCTTTTGCCAGCCCCAGCCCATGACAATAAAGCGCTTCTCTTCAGCGCTCATCCATTTGTTGTGATCGACGAGTATCGCCTTCTTAGTCACTTCATTGAACTGCATGGGTTTCTTAACAAATAAGACTGCTATATCGTTCTCGAATGGAATCCTCTTGTTGTAGTTCTCATGTACTATGAATGATGCAAGTTTATGTTTCTTAGCACTGAAGTCGTAAATGTATTTTGAGCCTGTGGAATTAAGTGTTTAACAAAAAAAAAAATTAGGTATATTATTATTATCTCAGTTTAAAAAACAAATACATGACATAACCAAACGATTACATTGCTATTGTCTTATCATTCTCTATTGTAATAAAAAGCGCAGTAAATAACGCGTGATTTTGTGAGTGAAAGAACACAAAGTCACACGTCGTCGGCTTAAAACAGGAAAATTGCGGACACAATCCAATATGGAACGCTTTTAGCCGGCGACACTTCTGTACCTGCATATAACCACGAACCCTACTTTTACAGATCTAGACTCCAAGATGCTTGAAATCCCGTGAAGGGCTGCTATTTTGGCGATTACTGTTTTTGAAGAGTATTTCATAGCGTATCTTTCTCCTTTGTTTGAGTGTTTACATGTTTGTTAATCAATCACGTCTCAACGTCTAAATAGGTTTGTACGAAATTTGGCACACGGGTAGATTATAATGTGACGGACAAAGGATGTTTATATGCATAGGTAATACCGACATTAGCTATGTTCCCTTGAGACAATTTCCGACAGAAACTTGTATATTAATAGCCAGTGCGTTTTCAGGGTCTCTAACTTTAACCGTAGTTCGCAAAAGACATTTTCGGCATACATATCATAATATTATTTCCCACATAACATATTTATGATGTCTGAATTGCTCTTGGCCACGCTATCTTCAAGCCATAAACAAACCCTTATCAACGAGCATAGTTATAGTGGCATCCAAGTTACTGTAAACAGGCTATTTAAGTTAAAGTTGTTTGGAAACCTCCCATCCCTTAACGTTTCCGCCAGGGATAATAAATCATGGGTATTATGCCCTTTGGGTTTTGTTGAATATCAATTCGTACCGCACTGAAACTAAGTTGGTACCGTAGGACGTTCTTTACTAGTAACAAACCCAGTATTGGCTGGCCTCGCATTCTATTGAAATTCACATGCTCCGCTAGGCTAACCCAAGATCAAAGTTTTTCCACTAACTTAAGACCTACTGTACTTATGGATCTGCCACTTATAATGTAAGTAGGTAAAGTCTGCAATGAAAAAGTACAAAGGTTGGTAGTCGTGACTTCAGAATCAACCTTTTTTTTTCTTTTTTTCAAAATAGGAAAAGTTGTTTCGGTTGCTGAGGAAATAGAAAACAAAATGACGAGTAACCTTTGCAGTAAGTCCCATGACCGTTTAACTTCTATATTTAGGCACGTTACCTTGGAACAATCGCTATACTTCTCAAAAATATCATTATTAACTCTATTTTTAGTTTCACTTACCGATTTGTACTGCCATTTCATCGACATCTTGATTATTTTCTAAACAGTGAGCCGACGTCAATACAGACCAGCTATTCAAAATAACACCACCACAGAGCGCTCCCAGATTAAAGAACTGGATTGCAAAGGGATATTTTTCTAACGCCACTGAATTTCCTCCAACAATTTTTGGTCCAAATTCATCGTTCTTCAGTATGTGTTTCGATCCACTAACTATTAAATTCGATAAAAGAAATGTTGACATTATGAAAATTTTCATCCTAAAAAGCTTTTTCAGCATATTTATCGTCGATGTTGATTCAATTGTGCGTAATGCATAATTACACGGAACACTAAAGAAAGCAAATGATTAGGTTTTTATGAAGCATATAAAGATTATAAGTACTCGTGTAGGATTTTTATTAGTATATGATTAGATTTGTTCTTGCTCCAAACTTATGTAATAAGAAACTACACATTTCATATATATATATTTTTTTTAACCGTGATATTCTATTACGGGTAATACGTAAAACGTACGGATATTTACATAAAATTATGATAATTAGATAGACATAGAATTTTCTTGTGTAGATAAGTGATTAGTTTTTATAATTATATGTGCTTTCTTGTGTTATACCGCTTAAATATTTCATCTATCTTATTAGAGAAAAATCCTGCCCATCCTCATGAAACCATTTATTTTGTCATGCAAATAAAATCAGATGGTTACGGGGTCAAAGGTACCAGTGGGTGTCACGCCGCGTTTAATTTTTAAAAGTAATATTTTTTGTTTCATCGTCATTAGGTAGATGTCTATATCCATCACGCCTGTGGCGATCTTTTAATTAATTTAGTTTGGCCTGTATAATCAATAACAACATAAAGCCTAAAAGTTGGGGATCCTTGCGAAGGTAAGACGGTACTTCACCCCAGAGCAGTTGCTTAACTTGTATCAAGCGCAAGTTAGATCATGCATGGAGTACTGTTCTCATCTCTGGGACGGATCTGCCAAATACCAGCTTGATATGAGATACTGGTCGAGTCTAGGCTCCAGAGCCATGAACATCAGCGCCGAGTTGCCAGTCTGTCGGTTTTTTATCGGTTACATTTCGGGGAGTGTGCGTTGGAATTGCATGAACTGATTCCTCCTAGCCCGTTCCGTCATCGGACTACAAGACTTACGGCGATTTGTCATCGACACATGGTGGACATCCCACCCATACGCATCAAAAGTTTTTGGGAATACTTTTATTATACGCACAGCAAAAGAGTGGAATTCCCTGCCGGAGTCTGTATTTCCCGATAGCTACAATCTGGGAGTCTTTAAGTCGAGAGTGAATAGGTTACTTCTATCGTCGCTTACCATCAGGTGAGATAGTGGTCAAGCGCAAGCCTATTAAGAATAAAAAAAAAATACAAGTCTGACATAAATGTGGTCGGTTTAAAGTTAATAAAATTGAAGCACTTCTACTAGGTACTCGTACCTATTGGGAACCTGGCTCTCTGCCAGCCGTTGCCACCGAGTAGTACATGTAAACAATGTTTGTACTTTAGTGGGAAAATATATGTAATTTACGTATTACATATACTATACTCAATATTGAAAATAAACGTTCATTATCCGAAAATCAGCTTATCGTATAAAGAGAAAATGACAAACATAAATATATATATATATATATTTTAACCATAGTCTCGCGTTTGACCACTATCTCGCCTGATGGTAAGCGATGATGTGGTTGACGGTGAATCACGCTTGCCTAGAAGTAACCTATTCACTCTTGACTTAAAGACCCCTAGATTGTAGCTATCAGGAAACAAAGACTCCGGCAGGTTATTGTTACTCTTCCACTTTATCATTTGGTAACCAAAACAGAAACTGAACAAGAATTAAAATATAATTAGAAATCTCTAACCCCCATCAATCCTCTTAACGTTTGACATACATACCATGAATAGCAGTTGTTACCATATTAATTTGTCGCTGAGTTCAAAGACAACCCAAGCATTTGTATTACATATATTTACATACACTTTGGTATATAAGGCAGTTTGCAAGCGAGAAGCATTCGCGCGTTGAGCCTTAAGATTCCTCTAGTCAACGGCACGAACTATTTTGTGCGCGAGGTTAAAATGCATGCTATCTCATCCGACAACACGTGCGAAAGAGATAGATGCTGTGATGAGCAGTGAGAAGCTAGTTCGCGTACGAATTAGAACTTTTGCAAATTTGTATCGAAATGGATGATGATTCAAGACGAAAACGAGCTCGCGAAATTTTATAAACAGACATTTAGGAGTCTAGATTTCAAAATAAAATGATTTGCATTGCTGAATTACTAATCTATCCCTCTATGGAGGTCGTTTTGCAATTTTCCTTCATCTTGTGGTATTTATTTCCGCCCAAAGATGCGATAAAATTAGTGTTGATATATGGAACTTTCAACGCTCATAACTTTCAAATGTTTAATTTTTTTCCTTTTTTGTTCACATACAGGGCTAGATAAGGATGAGATAAATTGATATTTATTTTTTATTTTAAACTTAAATCGTCAAACAGTGGAGTAATCGCCAGACTACGTTTGTATAGAAGAATGATCGACTAGTGTAGCCTTAAAATGTACTCACGTAAAAGCTTTCCAGCTTTAGTATCGTTTTACGCGAACGATAGAGCTTTCAGAAAAAAATATGTAAATATCAGTCAACCTTCATATGTAAATAACCGAACGATATGTATGTAGAAATTTTGGTGGAAAAATATGGATGGAGCATTCTGAATTCACGTATAGCTAGAGTATTTCAGAGTGACCACTGCTCATGTGTTGCTAGGCTAAGAGGAAATAGATTTTTGAACGACACTAAAACTTCATAAAGAACTTTTAAAATTAAACTGTACCGCTATATCACCTTGATTAATCATTTCCATATGATAATCAATCACGTGCCTACAACTCAATTTCAACATAGTCAAATTCTAACCAAGATTAATTTCGTAAGTACGTAACGTTTCCTATTTCTTGTAAGAAACCTGAAATTCATGTTCTAATGCGATTAAGTCAACTGAGTAAACATCTTGATCATCGATGCAAATCGTATCGCCGTCTCGGCCACACTGGAGGGCCGAATTATTTAGGAAGGAGACAGAAAGTTTTATTTTGAGGTAGGCACGGTTACAGCGGGCCCGGCCGCCCGCCCCTGGCGCGCTTCACGGCTTCAGTCGCCCATCGCCGGCCGCCACAAGCGCCGCGCGCGGCAGTCCCACGCACTAAACATAACCTACACGGCCTACTAACATAAACATCAAAAATCACCACTGAACACAAACAAAATGATGATTGTAAACGATATTCTAAACATTAAACTACAAGTGATGTGATATGAAACTTAATTTCCCTATGTGTAAGTCACAAAATTTTAGCAAACGAAAGTGGGCGACGAAATCAAAACAAAGGTGTATATCGATTGTGTGAATGCGGTTGTTTTAAAGTGATTAGGTATGTACGATGCTTACTGTCTCTAACATCAATATAAGATTGATATTTACTAAATTTTTAATAAGAAAATTCATAAAGGTATGGGAATATTTTTTTTAAATAAAAGAACACCTGTTCGAATCATAAATATATCTTTCAAAGTTTTTTTTTCAGGCAATAATTTACTATAGCGTATATTCAAGAAAAACATTACGATTTTCTATTGTTATTTATTCATGTGGAAAATAAAATACAAAGATCAAGTAGACAGTGAGCAAATCATTCACAAGTAAAACCGACAAAAGACTAAAAGGTTAAAGGATAATGAAATAAAATAAATGCCTCACAATCGTGTTTTGTCCAAGTTCGTGGGTAAGATGAGAGAAATAAAATCTTAAACCAGACAAACGACTGGCATTAATAAATGTCAGTCTGTCTAGATGTTGCTACTGAGAACTGTACCTATATTCCGCATCCGCACTGTGACATACAGATATGAAATAGGTTTTCAGTGTCCAAGATTTTAATTTAATACTAGCTATTGCCAGCGGATCCACCCGCGTGAAAGTCAAAAATCATTATTATAAATGTTCCTTTTTTTTAAATGCAGGGCATGGTAACCAGTTTATAAAACTTCATTCAAGTTTATTCAGAAATTGATTCGTGATTTAATAACAAACACCCAAACTCACAGACTTCCCCATTTATAATATTTCTAGGGGAGGATATCGCAGTAAATAAGATTAGAAACTCGATCTTTCGAAGCTGACCTACATATTTTAAATATTCACACACACATATATACTCACGCACACTGACAGATGTACGTACAATGAGAGATGTTCATTGACATTCAGATGAATGCTCTTCTATTGTTAGCATTGAACTTTTGTTTTTCAGTCTTCTGTTCTATTAATTAACTTTTCTTTTGTTTCCTATGTAGTAGTACCTAAGTTACATAGCGAAGGTACACACGCTTATACTCGTATATTACGATGCTCGTTAGTTAGAGTAATCATCAACATCATAAGCCTTTAATGTTTTCACTGCTGGGACACAGGACCCCCTCTCTGTGAGAATGGGGAATGGGCCGTAATCCACGACGCGGGCTCAGTGCGGGTTGGTGGACATGCACACAGGTTTCCTCACGATGTTTCCTTTCAACATTTTGTGAGCAATAGTGATGGAAAAATTTACACAAAGTAAAGTGCCTGTGTGGGTTACAACCCACGTCCTACAACTTGTAATTCGTTACCACTGGGCCACTTTGCTCTCCTATGCCACCTCTGTTAGAATATTAATTATTTTAAAATAGGACCAAATAATTCCTCATATTTCTCTTAGGTGTGATTAATTTACATGAACAAACAATTAACTGAAATTGAACAAGTGTACAGTATACAGTATCAGTACAACTATACAGTATCAAATTAAATTCTTGACTGTAAATTTTAAGCAACTAATTTTGAGCTCGACTACGGGTAGGCGGTAGCTTTAAACAAAGCATGCATTTTTTTATAATTTGAATATGTGTCCAGTTAAGCAAACAAAATTCAGAAAATAAATTATATGGTCAAGTGGACTCGCGGGTCCATTAGCGAGTGGGTCCAGCTGACCAAAGACTCATCTGACGCGAATTCAATGAATTGCCTCTGGTAGTGTAGGTACCTGGATTTAAGAGTTCAGAGCTTATCCTTATTTATAAAAATCTCTAACCTATTCTAAATTCAAAATGTTTATAAATAATTAAAAGTATGAATCTGCTGTATCGAGATTTTATAAGTAAGGCCCATGTTTATTTTTCTTCTCTTTCTTCCTGCCCTTATCCCATGTTACTTGGGGTCGGCGCAACACTCTTTCTTCTTCCATATCGTCCTGTCCCCTGTGACGATATCATTGACTCCCTTTTCTTTCATATCACTCCACACACAATCCATCCATCTGTTCTTTGGCGTCCCCTTCCTCTCCATCCATCCACATTTATATTCATAACTCTTTTAGTGACATAGGTTTCGTCCCTCCTCATCAGATGACCATACCAGGACAACCGGTTTCCTTTCAACTTTTCTGTCACTGGCGCCACTTTCAAACTTGCTCTAATATACTTATTTCTCACTTTATCCATTCTTTTCACTTCGCACAACCATCTCAACATTCTCATCACAGCTATATTATGTAATCTTTTTTCATTCATCTTTTTCACAGCCCAACATTCTGATCCATACAGTACGACAGATCTAATCACGGTTGTTTATGTTTATGTTGCATCCATATTTATGTTTGATCGTCATTAAATATCGATATCAACCCCGTATAAAGAACTACCAACTAAAGTCTAACCCGAGATCTAAGCCTCCGCTATGTAGGTAATACCGGATTGTTCAGTATCGAGGTGAAACCTTTGAATAATTCAAGTACCTTGGAGCAGGTGAGCACGTGGAACTTCGGGCCACGGTCATAGGCGCACGTGCGCGCGTGCCCTTACTTTATACCATACCTACCTACCTTCAAATACAGTAGGCTGTTTGACTTTGGTTAAAAAGGACTTCACCTGAAGGTTGGGGAATTTGGACTCGCTTTTAATGCATGAGCCTGAATTAGGGAAAAGCTGTATTTTTTTTGG
This sequence comes from Orthosia gracilis, assembly GCA_947562075.1. NCBI lineage: Eukaryota > Metazoa > Arthropoda > Insecta > Lepidoptera > Noctuidae > Orthosia > Orthosia gracilis. Next base: position 31,992,274 of record OX387267.1, on the reverse strand, counting down.
TATATGTCCTGCCAGCCTACACATTAAGTACCTATCTACCTCCTCACTTATATATAACTTACTAGCTGGCCACATCACAAGTATTGTCCAAATAGTTCATAAAACAAAAATTCTGTAAAAGAAACACCAGTCTTCCAGGTTTTCCTGAATTATCCCGATTTTAGAAACTGTTCCCAATTATTTTTCGCTTAGAACCTTACTCGGAGTAGGTATTACGAACATTACAAAAAATTACCATATCACTCAAACCGTTCGTGTTTACCAACAGCAGCATTTCATTGTTGTTGTTTATATAGAATCTTTTGGAGGTACTTTATACGTACAAGTTAACGCATATGCTAGGTTCCCCGCTGACTTATGGTAAAGGGAAAAGTCATGGCGGAAAACCCAAACTTAAGGGCCTTCCACCGCCTTAGGTATGTAAAACGGTTACTTTCTAAACCATACTCCTTTGCAATAACCAGGATAAAAGGTATGAATAAAATATGTATTTATTATCCATGTACATTATTTGTGAAACATATTTTTTTCGTGTTACTAATAGTTTTGCTTTAAAAAAATAACTAACAACACGATATTTTTTCGCTAATTTTGGATACTCCTCCAAAACAACTTGGATGTTTAAAAATATTTTTACACAGAAAAAATGATGGCTTGAATTTGTTCATAACTGAAATAGCATATGTGAAACAAAGAATATTTTGCAAACAAAACTGTCCAAAAGGAGGTTCAATATTAATATTCTGGCTTCGAGCGGGCGCACGGCCAGTATTGCATTAAAATTGGGGAATATTAAATATTGCGCCAGCGCCTTAATTATCTGAAATCGACAACACGCCGCGCGCTGTATGTAATCCGATACCTCACAGTACGTGTAGTAGAGGCTTATGCACTGATATGAAAAACTCAAGGCTCATTATATATAGAGTCAAATTAGCAAAATAAACTTTGCAGAAATAATAGGTGAATATAAACTTTTCAGAAATAATGGCAAACATATACACCCCACAGTTTTTTTATTTCATGCTTTTCAAACTACATAATTCATCTGATATGAGTAGTAGACACGTCTCCATCGACATTCTATCGAACACGTAATTATGACACGATATCTTGGGAAAATACCCCGATCCAAACAATAAAAAGCCTATAGCTTTTGAATCCATCCGTTAAGTAGCTATGATGCCACAGACAGATAAACAAATACACAAATATATAAACACACAGGTACACACGGCAAACTTATAACACCCCTCTTTTTCCGTCGGGAGATAAAAAAACATAAACGTGAAATGTACATAACTACTGCTTATTCTGGTCAATGGCTGCTGCTAGTGTGCAACTTTCTTTTTGTTTTATCGCCATTAGGTCGATCGATATTTACCCCTAAACATCTGCGGAGTTTCGCTAACATTGACTCTGTATCTTACTAATATTATAAATGGAAAAGTTTGAATGGATGTGTGGATGCATGTTTGTTACTCAATCTAGCCAGAACGACTGAGCGGATCTGGATGAAATTTGACACAAATATAGATTATAGTCTGAAGTATAATTTCCACGCGGGCGAATCTGCTGGCAGAAGCTAGTATTCAATATTTTACAGGTACTTTCATAGTTAAACTTTATTACACAGTAGAGACTATAAAGTTGTATTATTGTTACAAAGACACAATAGTTCACGAGGAAATTGCCCTTCGAGGGCCATTCTCTTATGTCTAGAAACGACATTTTATTTCCTTATATCTAGGTATATTTCCACCTTTGTGCAATTAGAGTTAAATAAATGTATGAGGTTTAACTTGTGATCTTTCTTCGATATACTTAGTTCTTGAATCTTATCATCGTGAGTAGTTTCAGAATAAAAGGGCTTTAAGTCTTCAGCAGATTGTATGTGATGTTACCATTCAAACTGTAACCGAGCGAATATCTTTGGGTTACTCGAATTCTTATCTAATACCTAACTTGCGATTCAGTTGGTTGACCAACCTCTACTTAGACAGATTACGAAGAATAAACACGCGTTATCTGCTATGATTGGCTGTTGAAAATTAATTCTGGTTGAATGAATTTTCAACAGCCAATCACAGCAGATAACGCGAGCTTGACAATTTGTCACATTAATTCTCCGATAATTTAGAGCTGGGAAACTGAGGGTCGGACTAAAATTGACTGAAAACTCCATCCTCTTTTTTATTTATTTGCACGTAAAGAAAAACACATGAAAAAAATTGTAGGCTGTACAGTACGTTCAAGTGTTATTGACATATTTTCGAATCCATAACTCGCCACCCAATGTTGTTTTCCGACCTCCACATGAAACACGTCCGCATTGCTGTCACGGCTATTTACTCACAAAACAATTCATTTCATATTACATTTCAACACCAACATGTTGTTATCACAAACAACACTAATGTGAATTGATCCAGCGTTAGTACAACAAGTTCCCTATTCTATTGAGTTGTAAACTTGCCGTAGTAACGCAGCTGTATTGTGGGACCCAATCACCCGGTTGTAATCGCGTTACTTGCCGCGTTGCGTCTCTACGCAAGGGTTGGAACGTCACTAAATAACAAACGACAGTTTACCGTGTGATTTTAAGAGCCTATCCTTTTCAGAATAAGGAGATTTGTATCTGATGCTGAATAAATAATTTAGTGCGGTATTTTCTGCTTTATAAGTTGATAAATACCGAGTATTTGTCGCGGCCATTGCAGATACTTCGTCTTTTTACATGATTTGCAGTAGATTTGGATAATCTTGATGATGAAGATTTTTTTTTGAGAATGTCAGTCTTAGTTTTCTAAGCTGTATCTTGTTCCTTTTATCCTACATTTCTTTGCAAGCATACCATTGAGACGAGGTTCCAGTTAGATCAGCGAATGCTGAATTTCAAACACAAAGTAAAAGACTTAGGTAGTTCTCGAGCGGGAATAATTTCCATGGAGAAGAGGCTTCACTCTTTTAAGCTGGCGTCAAAGCGTGCTATCACCATTAGCACATATCAACACCCTCCCAGCTTCCTACTTTGATACCCAAGTTCGCCATAGTGATAATGATTCCTCCATCACAAACGTTTTGAAAGCCATTTACCGACGTACACACAAATCGCAAAGCGTATAAGGAACTTGTAAGTGCTAAATACTTAACTTTTCAAAGAAAATAAAGCTGAAAAACAACAGAGGAAAACATGGCTGAAACGTTGGGTAAAAACAACAAAAAAATATTACGAAGGTTCGGGTATGTATCTGTCGTACCGAAGTAAAAATAAACAAGGTGGGTGTTCATTTCTGGGTATATAACGCAATTCAGTGAGCTTAAACAGGCTGTTTAGCAGAATTAGAGCTTAGAAAGAGGTACCACGAAAGAGAGGTAAACACGAATAAGTTGGGATACATAATACTGGGATACATACGAGTAGAGTAGACGTGTAAGCGTGCATAAAATGTTGGATGTTCGGTTAAGTTACACGTTTCCGTCGTAAGCTTCTTATGCTAAGCTTTTAACGGAACTGAAACATATAAAAGACCGGGGCAAATGTAAGTTGCACAAGTAAACTGCTTAGGTTTTTTCCTAAAAAAAAACAAGACACAATATCTTTGGTATGTATGATCTCCACACCTCACTGTTGTGAAAGTGTTACATACACGTATAACGCTCAAAATTCACTTATGAGGTAACCCTATCGCATGAGCTGCGTTGTTCATCAGCTAGCAAATCAATTGTGCGAATATTGTTTCGATGAACGATGTGTTTATTCTCCCATTTTTACGCCTCTCTATTTCATTAGTCGTACTTCAGCGCTCCAATGAGATAATCTTTTCAAATATATTATTAACTTGTTTTTCAGATCCATTTTGAAACCACTTTGTTCTAAAAATGAGATGTTTATTGTTCTTCACGAATTGACTGTTCTTTAACTAAGTGTTTATCGGGGTGGAAAATTAATTTCTTATTAGACATTAAAATTAACACTAGAGTTGCTTGTTGCTTTCTGAACATAATTTTAATAAAGTATTCACTCTTGAAGCTAGGATCTAAAGTAACTATTATTAGAGTTTAAGGATGAAGTCTACTAAAACAACCTTATAGCGATAAGAGGGACATTGAACCTTTTGCTTTGTTTCGAACTCAGAAGAAAAATGCTTTTAGATACTTAATATCACTCTCTTTTACTCGATTAATAAAAAAAACGGCCAAGTGCATGTCGGTCTCGCGCAGCGAGGTTTCCGTTAAAAAAGCTACATTCACCAAAATACCTAATTAGGTAACGTTGCTGACGTTCATAAACAATGAAAGAACCGAAAATTGCTCTAACGAAGGCACAAAATTAACTTTGCCGTTCGTAAACTGTTATCCCATACATCAATATAGGTCGCAGTCAGTTTACCAACTGCAAATAAGTTAATATTAAACAAACGACGAACAAGGTACAAATTTACAGTTTCCATTTTATTTTCCTTTACTTGTGCTGTAAGACATTGTTTCTTGCCAAATTTCATAATTATTGGTCAACAGGAAGTACCTACCCTTTAGGTTTTGATTCCGCTACAGTACGCCCATTTATAAAACAGGCTGAAATGTTACACGAACTAAACAATGAGAAGCCATTAAAATCATGTATGGCAGATAAATTATATTTTGAAGTACTTCAAAAATATGTTCAAGATAAAACTACAACTCTTAAAATGTATAAGCTTTTCGGCATTTTTTGGGGAGCATCGATGAGTCATGCTAATTTAAATGATGCTGTAATGATGGACGATGAATATTTCAGATTAATAAGACATATGCAAGCAACTGGTTACTTAAATGACACAATATTGATCTTTATGAGTGTTAAGGGTGTTGAGGATTTTGCTTTAACAAAACAAAGTCGGATAGAAAAGAGACTGCTACTCTTCTTTATTCTGTTGCCACCTTCATTCCAGAAACAATATAGTTTAGCCTACCAAACTAGTTTAGCCTACAATATAGTTTAGCCTAACAAAAAAATTATTATGTGCGGAGATTTTAACATAGATATTCTGAAAAGGAATAGAATTAGCATGGATTTTGAATATTTTCTTATGAACTACGATTTGAAGCTAGAAATAAATAGACCGACCAGATTTCATAGTAAAACTTGCTTAGATAATTTTGCGCATAATTCAAAACAAAGCTGCCAAAGTGAAATAATAGACTTCGGATTATCCGATCATACGGCTCAAATATTTACAATTAAAGTTAGCAAGTTTAGTCAAGTTAAAACATGGAAGACATCAAGGCGAGACATATCTGAAGAAAATTTAATTATCTTTAAAAATCATCTCCAAAATTTATCGTTTTCAGATATATATAGCACAGAGGATCCAAATGAAGCCTATGATAACTTTTTAGAAATATTTCAACTCCTGTATGAACTCTGCTTCCCCTTCAAAACAGTCATATTAAGATCTGAAAAAAAGATCAAATGGGTATCTAGAGGTATTAGAATCTGCAGCAAAAAGCAACGTCAATTACTCTGGAAACAAAGACTTAATCCTACTAGTGAAAATAAAACGAAATTTAAAGAGTACTCAAAAAAATTTAAAAAAATTGTCAAACTGACACAGAAAGCACAGAACAATTTTCTAATTAAAAATTCCAAAAACAAATCTAAAACATCCTGGCAAATAATAAATAATACAAAATCTATAAATGAACCCATAGTAAGGATAAAAAAACATGATTTAATATTAACTGGCCCTAGTGAAATAGCTCAATCATTCAACGATTTCTTTATTGATCAGATCTCAGAACCACCCCTGAACACAACTAAAAATACTCTAAGAATAACGTATAACCCTCATTCTATTTTTATGGGCCCTGTTGTCCCTCAAGACATTATAAGGGTGATCAAATCATTAAAGAACAAGAAGAGTTACGGATATGACGGTATTTCAACAAACGTTATAAAATTTGTCTGTTCTACTATAGCTAACCCTCTAAGCCACATTATTAACACAAGCATATCCGCTGGAACATTTCCCGATAGTCTAAAAACCACAATAGTTAAACCACTTCATAAGAAGAACAATAAAGAAGACATGGCTAACTATAGACCAATAGCTTTAATCCCCGTAATTTCCAAAATAATCGAAAAAGTAATTTATGAGTCATTTTATTCATTTCTATCAAAATACTATATATTATGTGAGGAACAAAAAGGTTTTCGTAAAAATAAAAACATAAATATGGCCATATACGATCTAATAAATAAAATAATGTTTAATATGGATAAAAAAATACCAATTTGTGCCATTTTTACCGATATGACCAAAGCCTTTGATTACGTGAACCATGAAACGCTTTTGGCCAAACTTGATGCTTACGGTATACGAGGAAATGCTCTACGGCTAATAAAATCGTATCTAAGTGGACGTCTTCAATATACAGAAATCTCCAAAATATGCGTCAAATCAAAACGTGAGGTTAAATATTTATCTGGTTCTAGGGAAATTAAACAAGGCGTTCCGCAGGGCAGCGTTCTTGGGCCATTATTATTCTTGCTGTATATAAATGATCTACCCCGACACATCCCATACCCTTGTGTGTTATTTGCCGATGATAGTACAATCCTAATAGACTGCGTCAACAAAGAGCTTTATGAAAGTGAAATAAATAATTCTCTAAAATTAATAATAAACTGGCTCAACGACAATAATCTAATCATACACCTCAATAAAACAAACATAATGCATTTCTATCAAAAAATTCTTCCTTTAAACCTAAAAATTAATTATAAAGGACAAACTATTGATAGCGTTAACGTGGATAAATTCTTGGGTATATTGATTGACAGTCAATTAACTTGGAAACTGCAGGCTGAAGAAGTTTGCAAAAAATTAAGCACGTCTGCGTATGCTCTCTATAATCTGTCCAAGAAGGTTGGCGTGGATACATTAATGGTTGCATATCACGGTTTGGTGGTCTCTATTCTAAGGTTTGGTGTAATATTCTGGGGTAATTGTTCCGAGAGGGAGTCTATATTTAAAGCCCAAAAACGGTGCATAAGATCCATTTTTGATCTCAAGGTTACAGATAGTTGCATTCCCTTTTTCAAGAAACACAAAATACTTACTTTTCCTAGTATATACATTCTCGAAGTAGCTATATTCGTTAAAACTAACAAGCATCTATTTCCCGCTTTGAATGATACGAGGATGCGAACTACTGCTCTGAGATCGAAATATCAGAGTCTATTGTGTACTGGTAGATATAACACTGCTTTGCTTAAAAAAAAACATTATTGGTATGGCACCTGTTATATTTAACAAATTGCCAAACTGTATTAAGGATCAGCCCTTAACAAAATTCAAGAAACTCCTATCCTCGTTGCTGACGGAGAAATGTTATTACTCTGTTACCGATTTTATAAATGATGAATTGTACTAAAAGCTTCACTTTATATCTTTTATTATGTGAATTAATTATTATGTAAATAATTTTAGAATTATCTGATTCATGATCTCATTTTGAATTTAATAACCTAGTTTTTTAATTATCTGTATGTTAACCACAATATTTTTGTATGCCAACAGGCAGAATGTACTGGGTATATATCCGTAACTAACACCATTATTGTAATACCTGCATTCTATACAAATAAAGAAATTATTATTATTATTACCAAAATTAAAAGCTGAATGTAGGACGCCTCACAACGCCATTTGATGTGCATCAGACGTTATTAGTTATTATAGCAAAGGAAATTGTTACAGCAAAGCAAATGATGCCCGTTTATGAAAATACCACCATATGGCGTGACTTTAATTTGGTAGTAAGTATGGCGCCTGGACGTGGGGTTTTTGTGACAATGTTGCGCTACAACAATAAACGATGGACCATTCTCGATAACAAGACGTCTAAATTATCTCGATTAACAGAGTTTATGTGTCGAAGATCCCGTTATAAAATTATTGTGCATAAGTAAATGTTTTTTCGATATATTTATTTATATATACTTTATTGTACACCAAGATAAAAACATTACATACGGAAACCTTAAAATAAACACAAACATACAACAGGCGGCCTTATCGCATTCTACGATCTCTTCTTTGATATTTTTCTGACCTGTTTTATTTTACATCTTACCATTATCTTAAAGCAGTAGTTTCATTAGGTTTAACCCTTTGCACTCGTACCGATTGTGGCAGGCTATACCGCGGAACAGAAAAAATCATTTGTTTTTCTTTTATTTTTCAATATATTAAATTATTGTACAGCATAACATTTGTCTAAAACCTTCTAAGGTTTATGTGACAAAGTGGAGGAAGCTAATTCGCACCGCATATTTCAAAAATAGGTAAATATATACTTCTACACCCACTTAAAACTTAAGATGTGATGTCATCAGTAATATAATATTTTTCCAGGTATTTTTACATTTTTTATATGTGCTAGTGACAATATTTGACTGCACAGTTTTAGGAATTTTATTGGGAGTATCATATATATTGTCATATATATTCCCACGTTCTCGTGCCATACACATTTACAGTTTTAGGTAGTTTCTATGTTGGAAAGTAATCCAGATCACGTAACTGTTTTGGTCTATTGTTTAAAGTTAAGGAGCTAATATTATTGAATTTGTCCAAAATAATTGCCGACCTGAATACCTCAAAGACTGACACAATTTTACAGTATTTAAATAATCCGAACTCATCATCTTTATATTTAAGTTTGATATTCTTTGGCAAAATAGTCTTGAGTATACTTAGTTGTAGTCTATATATTTTATCTACATAAGTTTTGTAGGAACGTCCGTAACTAGTTAGGCTTATGATGGAATTTGCCATAGCAAGATATAGCATGCGTAGCGTATGGAAGGGAAGTTTATATTTGAGGACTTGGCGTAAACGGATCTGAGTTTGTTACTTATACTTTTAATGTGTGATACCCAATTGAAATGCTTGTCAATAATGAGTCCAAGATAGGTGTGTTGGTTGACAGCCTCTAGCGTAGGACACGCACACATACGTGCAGTGGCTCCGCGATGCAGGCACTGGCGGTCATGCGCAGTTACATGTCTGATCTTCATATAAGGAGAGTGTATATGGATAATCTTGGTTTTACTAGCGTTGATAACCAGGCCTGCATCGTGTGCCCATTTACCCAGGTCATCAAATAAACGTTGCATTACTGTTTGAGCCTCAATTATGTTTTTATGATGGGTTACCAAACAAGTGTCATCGGCATACTGGTATACGAGTCTTCCGGAATAATAGTACACATGTTATTAACGTATAATAAGTACTCAATTGGGCCAATTATTGAACCTTGGGCGGTGCCCATTTTAATAGGTATTTTTCACTTTGGCAATTGCCTTAAACGAACTACAGTATGACGATTATTATGGTAATTTTTAAACCATTTCAAAAGAGGAACCTGTATACCACCCTGTTTAAGTCTCCTAAATAATGAGTTATACAGCAGGGTACCAAATGCTTTCCTAAAGTCGATGAGGGCAATACGCACCTGTTCGCGAGCGCCTATTGCTTATTGATCTCATCAAAAAAAGCCGACAGTAGCTGCGTAGTGTTACGCAGCTACTGTCGGCCTTTCTGAAACCCAAACTGCTTTTTATTTATGATATTATTGCTAAACAAAAAAGTATTAATTTCATTACCTAAATAACTTTCCACTATTTTGTCTATGCTAAGTAGAATATAGACCTATAGTTATTTATATAATTGTAGGAACCTTTCTTGCGTATGGGTCTAATTATGTCAGCCTTCAATTCATCAGGATAGGATGACGTGGAAATACATAAGTTTATTAAATGAGTAATGTCAGGTGTTATATCAGAATTTATACACTGTTGGTAATAACTATAACTCGAATGCTATCTATACACGGACTTTTTTTTTATTCAAATGATAAATTATTTTAAAACCTAATTTAACGTTGACTTTTTTAAATCTCATACACCTTAGACATTGTCTTGGGAGGAAGTGTCTTGCAGTTGAGGTACCTCACAATTTTTCAATTTTTTGTTGAGTTGTCTTCAAAACCACGAACAAATTTGTTACTTAAAGAACTAAAGTCTTATTTAAAATGCTTTTTACGTCATCCACTGCATTACACATCTTCCCACATATATTGATTATTTGCCATATTTTTCTAGTATTTCTAAAATTTTCTGACACCTCTTTTCTAATTAAGTCATTTTTAATTTTAGATATATATATATATTTTTTGTTCTATGCATTTTATACAATAATCTATTATTTACATTATTTTCATCTTTTTCCATATATCAAATAACTCGATCTTTTGTTACACATGTGTCTCATTCTATCGTTAATCCAAGTATTAACATGCCTTTTGCCTAAATTCATTTTGGTTTTTATTTTACATTTTTCATATATTTCACTTAAATTTGTTGTTATAAATCTGAACACTTCAGTGAGAGTTTTTAAATCTAGCGCAGTCGATGATGATGACACTTTTCATCATCAACACCAAGTCCAGAAGGCTTCAGGTCCACGACAGCATCTCCCACGCGGTAGTGGCGGTGTCCAGACATACAGTTAGTTGCGTCTATTACACCGACGACGCCGATGACGCCACAGGCCGCTTTGCTAAGAGGGCGATGGATGCGCCAACTAAAACGGTCGTCAACTACAATCTTAAGACGGCCATGCAACATCGAGACGTAGTCGTCATAGAGGCCTTGCTCACGCTAGTGAAGTCCCTGGTCAGCAGACATCACCAAAACGCCACCTAACAAATTCTTTCCAACAACTCTAACCCAAACACCTCCCCAAACCCAAACCATCACCCTGTCAAAATCCTGTAATTAAAAAATATACATGTAAAGCTGCATGGTGGAACGAGTCAGTCATACTCAGCTTAACATCCTAACGACGGGGTTCTAGAACGGGGACCGTCGGCCGGGACTGGTCTGCTCGCACTGCCATGCATCTCCCCCGAAAGTGTACAAATAGAAATAAGTAGACAAAATAGTAAATAACATAAGCATTGTATCAATAGAAATCAGTAAACAAAATAGTCAATAATATAAAGATAAGTAGTAAATAGAAATATAAAATTGTAATGCCAGTGTGTAATAAATAATTATACAGTATTTAATGAAAGATGAACTCATGTAGACTTAAGTTAGTTAAGTAAGACTAGAAATAATGTCCGACGTAGGAGTCCAATAATTGTAATATTATGAAAATTTATTAAACAAATTAATACAGTAAAAAAGGGCGCGGACGTCTATGTCCGCGGTAGAATATAAGCTTAAAAAAAAAAAAAAAAAAATCTAGCGCAGTCTTCCAATTTATATTACACAACTCATCTCTTAACTTATCATTATCTAGCTTAGTTATCATCTTAGAATTATTTATAGCCTGTAGGCCGCGTATTGTGTACAAGTGTTAAGCCCGTTATATAATGGTCAGGTATTTCATAGTAAATTACTGATGAGTACACCGCCTTACAATGCATTAGGCGTGCAAATATATGATCAATACAGGACTTAGTAAGTGAATTATCTTTTATTTCTACGCGAGTGTGTTGGGTTATTGCACATTCGAGACCATTTTCGCTCATAAAATTTAAATATGATGTCCGTACATGTTCCGTGGGCTATACCTACTAAACGGAAAGTTTGTTTCTATTCTATAATCTATATAGTGGCTTTTTCAAGCGTTTTTGTCTTTATTGCACACATAGTAATCATCATCATCGCCTTCCGTGAAAAATAAAGGAATCATTATGAGTGTTCATGTTTCCTCGTGTTTTTTTTTTCAAACTTAATTTGCGATATATGTGGTTGTAGGTACTATATAAGAGGGTAAACTTCTTAGCCTATACCTTCGGGGATTACGGTAACAAATCCAGTGCCCATCCTTCTAAATCATTTCTTTTTGTTTAAATAAAAAGTTTAGTACACTGGTGACTTTTCTTTTCAATGTCTCTAAAATCTTTTTATATTGTACTCGTATCATCATCAGCCTTATAATGTACCCACTGCTGGGACACAGGCATCCTCTCTGTGAGAAAGTTAATGAGCCTTAATCCACCACGCGGGCCCAGTGCGGGTTGGTGAATGTCACTTCGAATATTTGGTTCTAGGACACGAGGCATGTCCTCGTGCCTCATGTACTCGTATGAATTCTCGTAATTAATAGAAACGGTGGTGTTGTGTTTAAGTAGCCATTATAAATAAATGATGTTCCTGAAAAATGCTAAATTGCGACACCTTACTTCTTACTACTGCTATAAACGTGAAAGTTTGTGAGGATGGGTGGATGTCTGTTACTCTTTCACCCAAAAACTACTGGACGACTTTTGATTAAAATTTACAGAAATATAGCTTATACATCCGAATAACACATAGGCTATAATTTATAAAGATAGTGGGAGTAGTACTTAAACCACGCGGGCAAAGCTACAAGCGGCAGCAGAGTATTTAAAACTAGTGGCCCATTCCGTATTTGTCTGGCAAACAATAATTGATAGCCTAATACCCATCTGGAATAATGTACCTTTCATATTATTATTATTATTTTATTATTATTATTATTATTATTATTATTTTAGCCTATCCTGTCCCACTGCAGGGCAAAGGCCTCCCCTTCTTCTTTCCAATCCTCTCGGTTTAGGGCAATTGTGGACCAATCCCGTCGATAGGCTTCAAGTTCATCCAGTTCATATGGGAAATCTTTTTTTCAAAAAGGTTTAGTGGTTCCAGTAATTACATTACAAGCTCACAAAACTCGGTCTCTTTTTATTCGACTATCTTGTATTAGTTATGCTGTGGGTAATGTGGGTAGTAGGTACTTAGTATAGTTCTCTTTTGATGTAGGTACAAAATGTGTAGCGCCGCCGCCGGCCGTAGCCAGCGCGGCTGGACTATGAAGGGTCGCCGCGCTCCAGCTAGGAACACAAAAAAATTATCGATACTTTGTTTTATCGAGTACATTTCTATTCGATACCGATACTTTTGTACTCGATACTTTGCATTCGATACCTTTACTCAATGAGTACTTTTTGGTGGGTATCGTATCGAACAAGAAATTAAGATTTAAAACTTGCGACCTTACGGCTTATGGTTATGGTACCGCCATCTAGTTCACTCGTTCTGAACCTTCTAGAACATTACATCGATCTTTGCTCGAAATCGTTCCTTCTAGTGATAACAGTTAAAGTCCTAAGCTTTCCTTCATTCATTTACTACACTAATCAATCACTCATTCACTCACTCAAAAAATCCGAAACCGCTTATCTCCAAAACGGCTCAATAAACTTCTGTTTTTAAGTGATTGTACGGAGGAGGAATGGGACTTTAATTTATTTGCCTTAAGTAATAAATAATTTACGATTCCTTAAAATATGTGACACGGCTGTATCTATTGATCGCGTTGATTTAGAAGGTATTTTTCACAGCTCCAAGGAATTGCAGACCTGAGTATATCTTATTAATTTAAATTTGATACCGCCAGGCGTTCCAGAGAAAAAGGTCTTGATAAACGGACAGACAGACAGCAAAGTGATCCTATAAGGATACTTTTTTCCTAATGAGGAACGGAACCCTAAAAATGGTTCAGAACTGTGCAAAAATCTCCCAAAATTAGAAGTTGAAGTTTGGAAGTTTGTGGGACAAAAACACATGTGGTAAAAACGACCACAAAACAAAAAAAGTACCTATCTCCCCTACGTCATAGAGAAAATTGGAACCACTTCAATAACTTTGGAACCTGGAACAGCACCAAAATCTGGAATGTTCCAAATGCACACGTAGAAGAGAAATAACGAGAATGCGCTGCTGTATAAATTTTTTTTAAGACAAAGGAACATCTTTCTTTCTTCAAAGCTAAAAGTAAAATACACGTAGGTAGGTAGATAATGTTGCATGGCACTGACCTTTACCCATATACTCTGTCAGTCTTTGTAAACATAGCTATATGATGTATACATAATGAAGGAGCATTAAATGCTTCTGCTATTGATGTAGCATTATGTGTCATCTTTATGTGTTTCGGTCAATGTGAATGTACTCGACACGTTTTTTCATGTGAACACCTACTGATACACTTTGTGCTACCCTGTATTTCAGATTATATATTATTTTTGTTTTGTTTACATTGTCACGCGTTTCTAGTATCTATACATATCATCAAAACGAATCCAAGCAACGTTCAATAAAAACGTGTAGGTACCAAAAATCTAGATAAGTATCAAAATTTTCATGAGTGGTTGATAAATGGTTGACATACTGACAACTGCGTATTTCAATAACCTCTTTGCTTCTGTTGAATCTGACATTTCTGGGATTGATAAGAGGCACTGTTTATCTTTGATAGCTATAACCAAATTAAATTGTATGTAGAGTCAATATTAATAGCATTGGTGTCGGAAGTTGTGAATTTCACCATTCTCGTGGATGACGTAAGAGACGACTACGTGAAACCCCAGAGAATGTGCAGCAGCGTTCTCTGTGCACTTTATCAACAAACTCAGATCGCCAACCCGCCTGCCAAGCGTGGCTATTATGACAAACCCCCCCAAACCAAAATGAATAGCACAAATAAAACACGGGGCCCCGAGTGTCCGGCAGCCCAACTACCCTCGACTACGGTAGTGGTCGAGGCGGTGATGGCTATTCTCGCAGTTTCCTTGCGTGTTCGAAATAGAAGTGTAGAGATCCGCAGGAGAACCAGTGTTACATAACAGCATAGCCTGAAGAACTGCCAAACTTAAGTGGCAGTGGCCAGCGCACATTGCTCGCAGAACGGATGGTCGATGTTGCAGAAAGGATCTGGAGTGGCGACCGCGAACTGGTAGACGTTGCGTTGGAAGCCCTCCCACCAGGTGGACCGATGACCTGGTGAAGGTTGCGGGGATCCGCTGGATGCGAGACGCACGGAACCGGTCAATGCGGCGACGCTTGGGGAAAGCCTATGTCCAAGAGTGGACGTCTTTCGGCTGATATGATGATCATGATAAGAGTCAATATTTAGTCAGTTCATGAAAAATAAAAGTGAGAAAACGTTGCTCTTGTAAACACTGACGAAACATCTGCAGTATTTTTGCTAAACGTCACAGTATTAAATCACTTAAATTGCTGTATTTACTTGCTGATATAATATGTTATACAACTAAGATAAACAGACGCGACGAGGTAGGCAACAAATCGTAAGACCGATTTCTTACGATTCAATTAATTTTCAAAGCAATTAAAGTCAAGTAGCCTCGTCGCTAGGTATGTTTGGCGACCAGTCGACCTCCGCCCGATATGCCGCCGATCCCCACGACAAACTGCACAAGAATGGGGTCATGCTCAATCGCAGCTACGACTGCACACAGATGCATTTAATAAGTCATAACTTATGCCACTAATATTACTTGTGGCTATAAAATTTTCAAGTTTTCCAAATAAAAAGCCAATGCCGATTCTTCTGTGTCAATGTTGCAAGTTAAACATTCTATACGAGTAGAACAAAATTAAAAGCCTCGTTTTATTCTATATCTTTTGTAAACCGAAGATAAATAATATGCAACGATAGAGTTTTATATAAAGTTATTACGCTTGTATAACGTCTAAGGTGTCTAACTACCTTGTAATGTTGTACATGTTCATTTGAATAAATAAAATACAGAGTAAAATCCAGCTTATAATTGCTTGTAAATATAAAATAAAACTTTATTAACAATGCTTATACATAAAATTATTATTATACAACCCAAAAAACTTGGAATTGTCACACTATTTTTAGAAGAAGATGATATAAGCTTTGTATGAACGTCAGTGTGGAAAAATTTACTTCGTTTATGATGATCCCAGTTAAGCAACAGCTTAACGATCTCAAGGATATAACTTATTAAATGAGATTATCCATAACCATCATAAGAGAAGTTATGATGAGCCCCTCATAAATATTTTCAATATACATAATGAATAAATAAAATCATATGCTATTCTTTGTTAAGCACACTACATGGGAACGGCAAGACCAATGTAGTTTTACTATAAATGGAAGGAATGCCTAGACAATTAGAATATCCGGTAAATTGAAAGGACTTTTCTATATAAGATTTTATCTTACTAAATATTACTTCAAACTAATATTATAAAGGCGCAAGTTTGTGAGTGTGTTTGATACTTCTTCACGCCAGAACGGCCGAACGGATCTGGACTAAATTTGGCACAGAGATAGATTATAGTCAGGAATAGCACATAGGACTTTTTATCCCGGGAATATGTTCCCTCGGACGAAGCCGCTGGCAGAAGCTAGTATGATCTAAGTAGTAGACGGCTCAGCGTCTGTCGTGTCAACAAAGTTTTAATAAAAATACAATATGTAGAGAATCGAATTATTATAATATAATAGGCTTAAATTTTTTGTCTTTGAAGTTTTCTAAACTAATTTATTCGGGAGATGTTATTTTCCTGTTAAATAATTGACCTACAAAATAAAAGATAGGCCAAGTAACTTTGGAACAGAAAAGTGCTTGGCTCATTAACATTACTACGACTTTATCGTTAAGTTGAAACGCAATATAAGCTAATTTAGTAATAGGTATAATTATTATTTATAGTATACCCAAATTATATACATACTTGCTTAATTACTGTAGCTGATAAGATACTATGTTCTTTCTTCTGGGACAATGGCCTCCTTTCCATCAAGGCTGTTAGTAACTCAGCGAGTACTGTTCAAGTAGGAAGAGTTGGGTCAAGACGACAGTCCATAAGTGTAAAAAAAAAACTGCTCGATTTAGCAGATTGTGATTTAAACACTTTTACCATGCTGGTCAGGGATGCCCCAGTATATTGTTTAATCACTCTCACGCGTCTCTCGTAGTTTTTAACCGACTTCGCAAAAAGAAGGAGGTTTTCAATTCGACTGTATTTTTTTTTTTTTTATGTTTGTTACCTCAGAACTTTTTATTGGGCGAACCGATTTTGATGATTCTTTTTTAATTTGAAAGCGGGTGCTTGTCATGTGGTCCCATTTAATTTTCATCAAGATCTGATGAAGAACTTCGGAGAAATACATCAGAACTCTTCAATAAATGACGGCAAATCACTCTGGATAGATCCAATCGCATGTCTGTTTATTGTTTACACCATTTCATAACATAACATCACACTGGTACGTTCTTAAGGGGTACGCAGGTGTGAACAGTTCACCCTGGTATACTCTCATTGCACTGGTTTCGTTTAAGTTTCATGTTATTGGGTTAATCTATTCTAGCTTCACTTTGGGCACTATACGCGTAGGTACCTAGCCTATAGAACTGGTCCATTATGTACCACAACTAAAAAGTGAAAAATAAAAAACTTTTTTACAAAAATTACAACCGACTTCCAAACAAAAACACTACAAAGTGAAAAATAACTTCAATTTCGGAAGTCGGTGTCAAAAAATGAAGAAACGTAAACAGGAACACCGACTTCCGAAATTGAAGTTATTTTTCACTTTGTAGTGTTTTTGTTTGGAAGTCGGTTGTAATTTTTGTAAAAAAGTTTTTTATTTTTTTATGGTTAAGTTAGAAAGAACCGAAGTAGAGCAAATAGGCGTGTGCATTGCATAATTAAATGTTATCTTATTTTTCTGTAAAATTTAGATAAGTACTGATTTGAACAAATATCTTAAAAGAGGAATTTCCTGAAATATTTGATTTTGCTTATAAACTGCTGCTCATGAATAACAACATAGAAATTTGAAATATTTACGAATGTGACGTAAGCATCTCCTATGCTTGACGAAGGGGCAAGAGATTTGCTTACTTATGCTGACAAGAGGGAGGAGGAGTTTGAAATTCACTAAAATATTGCTTAGGTTGTGACGAGGTTCTTCCTTCCATACTCTTCCGATCACTTATTACTGGCAATTTTTTATAGCAGGCCACATCATCATTTACTTTTCACATTATCATTCGATTTTCAATTCAAATTCAGAACGCCACATTCTCTTTCCCATGCACTCTCATTCCTCCAGGGTCACTTCACCTTTAGAGCCCGCCGACCGCCGAGGCTAATTACTGTCTGTAACTATAACCATCGTCTTATAATCTTGTTATATTCTTCTAAAAAACGCTGTTTGTCAATACTGTACTGTGTGTATTCTTCTAATAATTTTGTGCAATAAATAAATATTATCCAGTCTGTTTTCACTGTTGTCTGCTTTCACTACAACCAATTAATAACGTGGTCTGGTGTGGTATCCTCAAATTGCGCAAGCTGGCAAGATGGCAGAGGGCCCACCGGTACAAGGTAATACTTGAATGGCCCTACCTGTCTTGCTGAAAACAAATCCACTATCAAATATTTATGTCCTTATCAATGACCCTTTCAATAATGTAACGTAATTACGCCGTCAACGTAAAACGATCGGAACACGCAGCCTTTTGCAATTCACAAACCATTGTTACACACTTATATAACCGTAAAATTTTCCATCAACAACCATGAAAAAATAAAGACCATAACTGTTATAGAAGCATTTATTATAAACTGCCATCTGCGATGGAATTTTCTAGACCTGCATGAAATCACTTAGATAATTTTATCTGACCTAGTAACTCACGAGACATACCTTTGATGTTGATACATGCGTCGTATTTATAATTTTATCTTAACATTCTAACCCCAATACCTGAAGACAGGATTGGTTCGTTATTGACAGGTGCAATAAAAGTTGCAATGCAACTATCGCTGTTTTTTCGGGGAGCTGATACTCTTACTGGAAAACCTTGCAACAGTAAAATGATCGTACGAATCTTAAAACAATCCTAACTGAAAAGTTACTTTACTTATGCTTCAGTAACACAAGGATTTATTACAACTTGATACCAAACATGCAAAAAAAATGGAAATAAAAAAAAAACAAAATAGACGATACGGTTTGATTCAGTCCCATGCATAGCCTAAAAAATCACTATCCAACATGTACAAATACCCTACTCCAAACTGTTACTGAGAAAGGAGGTGTTTCATTTTCGGCCATGAGATGTAGGTACATTTATCAAAAAAGATGAGAAATTACCACGAATTGAAGAAAATGAACTTTCGTGAACACTTACCTTTCATATTTAACGTTAGGATTAAATATGAAAGGTAAGTATTCATGTACTGTTAACAAATATTATTATTCTCCCGCACTGGGCCCGCGCGGTGGATTACAGCCCATAAACCTCTCACGGAGGATGCCTGTGTCCCAGCAGTGGAAATATTAATAGGCTGGTCATGATGATTATTATTCTCAAAACATAACTTTCGACTAAATAGAAGCAATTATGACGATTTTTATTCTACTTTTCTAAAGTGTCCCTACTTCTGAACGAACAATTCAAAATGACATTTTGTTTATTATTTCTAGGTTATGTTATCGTCATCTCTACTCTACCACCTCTCATAGCTGTCATAACTCTCTCGATAAACAACATTTTCAATTTCTATTAAGCGCATAATAAATGTTTGTGATTATGGATGAAATGTTACTTTACTTTTTTCTGTTCAGGGGTTAAATTCCCAGCTTTCCTAAAAGGCCATATTATGGCCGGAGTCCCATACAAAACTGAAACGTCTCCTTTCAGTTGGAAACCCTTGTATCACTTTTTCCGACCCTACAGATCCGACTGAAATTTTGTTAAAACATATCATGTAGTTTTTAATTAATTTGATCGCATAGTGAGGAAGAAAACTATAAATTCAAATTAATTTTAATGACGGCTATGGCAGGAATAAAGAAAGTGATTATTATTAATAATACTGTGCAATTGGCATTTGTTATCGACATTTCCCGCGATAAAAACTAAATCAATTATGTATGGGTCTTGATAACTATTTCAACAAGAAGGTTCGTACCTACACTACACCAAACTACTGTATAAAAAACATTATGGTTTCTGTGTATTCCCTAGGTGACACTTTATGACAGTTCAAAATTCATTCTCATACATGAATATCAAATAAATATTTATCAAATTATATCAGGCGTATGTTGCCTCGATTATCTGGTATTTTCGTTGTCAGTCAGAGGGCGGGAGCGCGCGCGATTGGACGCTCGGTCAGTCGATACGTCACGTCAGCCGCAAGCGGATTTTGAGTTTTTCTACGTTCCGTAGTTCACATAAAAAAAGTTTTAATTTTAAAAACAACTAGAACTGCATTTTTATACGGCTTTAATTAACAAACTTTACTCTCGACAGTAAGTGAGTGTTCTTTATTTTGTTTTTGTTATGATAGTGAAAATATTGAACGTTGTTTTATGTTGTTACAATAATGTTTATTCTACATGCTTGACCGTGAAATAAGTTTTCAATAGCAACACTTGTTTAATTTCATTGAACTACATGCATCAAAAACATGGGAGCACGTGCGTCAAGTGTTATTTTTGGCGCGCAGTCGCGCATCTGACATGCAGTTTTTTAAAAACAAAGACTTTTAGCCGGAAGACCGTACGGAAGACGTTTAGCCGGTTGTTTTCTTTAGTACACGTTTCGCGATGTCATTTAATAGTTCTTTTGTTGTGAGCTGCGACATATATTTCGCGAATATTTTGCTTATCATCTGTGTAATATTGTGCGCATTATGCAGTGTGTTAAATAAACAAGCGTAGCTACCTATTTAATTGAAGTAACCATGCAAATAAATTCATAAACAAGCATTGTGTTCCAAATCTCATTTACTTAATTAAAATCAGTTCCTTTGTTTTAAGTTTGTTTGTTTAAAGTTAGACTACCTAATTGGCTCGTCACTTACTAATGCCATACAACCAGGTCATTGGTATTATTACGCGTTTCGTAGTACTACGTTTGACACAAACATCGGTGCTCTATTTGCGTTATATATGCGTTGCCAATTGGTTATTTGGGGGCCAATTGTTGTTGTATCCATACAACAACAATTGGCGAGAGACTCCAATCTCTGACACTCGCTCTCTGTTGATCATGATGTATATGAGGAATACCAAAGGATATGACAACAATCGAGTTCGATAACATTTTCAGTTTTATTCAAAAAATATCTGAACGGGTTCAGCTTCTGTGAAGCTACAAAAAATATTTGCAAAGGTAGGTAACTATTTGGAAAAATGTTATTTCGATAATTGCAACGAACTTTTCTTATTTAATCTTTTTAAACTCTAACATTTTCTCGAGGCTAGAAAGCCAGTACATTTAAGAGAAACATGTTGACAACAATAACAAGTGTCCATTGTTATATATGTTACGGCTAATACCCGAAGTGCGGCTACACCTAGTATTAGTGCGGCTACACCTAGTTTTAGCCGGTTAGAACTAGGTGTAGCCAGTCGACGGAGCCCCGCTGCGCGGGGCTCCTATTTCCGTCCGCAGGGTCTAAAGTAACCTAACACGAACGAGATGACGGGAGCTGAAGTGAGCGAACAAAGCGAGCGAAACATGTTGACAACAATAACAAGTGTCCATTGTTATATATGTTACGGCTAATACCCGAAGTGCGGCTACACCTAGTATTAGTGCGGCTACACCTAGTTTTAGCCGGTTAGAACTAGGTGTAGCCAGTCGACGGAGCCCCGCTGCGCGGGGCTCCTATTTCCGTCCGCAGGGTCTAAAGTAACCTAACACGAACGAGATGACGGGAGCTGAGTTCGCTCGCTTTGCTCGCTCACTTCAGCTCCCGTCATCTCGTTCGAACCTAACCTGTCCGTGTCGGGGTGCCCTAAGCCCCGGCTAATACTAGGTGTAGCCGCACTTCGGGTATTAGCCGTAACATATACAGGGTGGCCAAAAAGTCGTGGATCAAACGAAACAGGGAGACAAAGGAGGTCATTTCCAACAAAAAATCTTTCTACAGCATGGCCATAACTTCATTGCACGAAAAGATATGAATTATTTTTGTTTTTTCCATGAAACTACCGAGAATTTTTACAATTTAATCAGTAGAAAATTAAATTGATTAAAAACAATAAAACAAAAGGTGTTGTATTATGACTCGATTATGTATCAATACTACAAAAATTGTATTGCAGCTCTTGGTATCAAACTTAACGAGCAATGAATTTTTTTCCGTAAATTTTGAAGCGTTACAAAAAATTACTTCTCACTTTAAGACCACCATTTGAAAAAAAAATGTATTACGGAAAAGTGACCCTGTATTAAAAAAGCTTGCTGGTTTAATGCTGATTCGAATGAGGTACAACACTTTACTCTTTGATCTTTAGTTTTGGTTTTACGGTCGTTTTTTCATATCAAGGTGCAAATTTAATAAAATAGTAAATTTAAAGGAAAGTTTAGATTTTTTATAAAAACAACGATTATGCCATGCTGTAGAAAGGTTTTTTATTGGAAATGACCTCCTTTGTCTCCCTGTTTCGTTTGATCCACGACTTTTTGGCCACCCTGTATATATATGTAGTAATATTTCTTTTCTCTTGACTACTAGGTAAATCTCACATAACAAGATAAGCCATTGTAATCTGCATAACGTACAATAACAAGTAACAACGTAGCGCACTGACATTTCGACTTTATCGATAAAAGAATAAATGGATTTGCTGGGATCAAAACTATTCGAAAATAATAAATATTTGGGTTGATCACTACTCTACGTAAGCTTCTGTGACATTTTTGTTTATAGAAGCTTTGTCATCAACGCAACTTAACCTTTTCTTAACTAATTTGCGGTCAGCTAAAAAACTACAAGTCATACACGATACGCCCGAATATCAGTCTTAAGCCCAGTTTTTTGATCCCAAGTTTCAACCAAGGGTTAAATATGCTAACCAATGGTTTGAAATTTCGGTAAAACGCCTTTATTCATCATTGTTTAGTCTAACAAATGGTCAAACAATGAATTCTCCAACTTATTAGACCATTTGTGAGACTAAAAATTTATAAAAACACGCATTTTACCGATTTTTGAAATCATTGGTCAAAATATTTAACCATTGGTTGAATTGACCTAAAAAAACTGGGCCTTGTTGACCTCAAATTCGTTGATTAGTAAAAAATGCCGATAAAGATAATGTTTTGGAAAAACATAACCCAAATTGCTATGTTTACGAGTATGAAGATACAATTCGGCACACGAATGAGATACTTACTTGTAAAGGCACACGCAATTCGTATCACGATACCTTAGCTTTAAATAACGATAAAAAAAAAAGTCGTGGTTAGGGTCACAAGATGTTATAGAACTACAATCAAAGGGTAAGCCACTTTAATAATATGATGTAACATATAGGATTAATAACGCGGGACACAATTAAGTCACCTTTTTGTCCCTGTTGACTCTTGGAACTTGGAACTGGGTGATAAGCCGCTGATACTGCAATTCAAACATCTATATTTAGTTGTGTTTCAATGACATTTGTAGTTTCATATTAGGTTTAATAATTTTAGGGTCTAACTGCTGTACGACACATAACCTTTCTTATCATGGCATTAAATCTGACATAACATAATTATAGAAAACATCGATTAAAAACAAATATATACAGTGACAAAACATTGTAACAAACAGTACAAAAGCGATCTGAATACTGCCTAACCTACCTACCTGTACCAAGTTAACACCTGCGAATACATTTTCAATATGCCGATATATTAGGTCCTATTATATCGTCCCATTCTTATGATCGATGTGACAGGCCCTAACTCCGAACCGGACTCTGTTATTCTGGAAAAATCTGCCCGAGACAATCCCCTATTACACAAGCACTTACAATATTGATGTTTACATCAACGTATTAGAGTTTAGAATACATGACTGTCGATAAATAACAATAGTGATGTAACAATGTTCGGTTTGGGGTGTAGCAGGGAACGTTACCGACCTTTTATCAACACTGATAAGGGGACCGCTGCGCCACTGACACGAGTATCGTCTTGTGCGTCATCGTCACTTGGTTTTACTCTTACTTATATGGTATCAAGACTTTCATTTAATAACAAAAATGTCAGCTTTGAATACACTTGATTTCTTGATGCATATTAGAATAATTTATTCATGATTTATCGAGAACGCTCGTGCTAGCTTTTCCCTTCCCTGTGACTTTGCTCGAAATTTTCTCTAATTTATATAGATGTCTCGTTTCAAAACCTAGACTTCTAAGTGGTAAATAAATTACTGTGTAATGGCTATGCTTTACTATCAAACAATAAAGGCATTTTCTATACACAACATTTAATATATATTATTATCTACATTAAATACGTGGCCCGGGCAAACCAACGAACATCAAAACATACAAGGTTCTACATAATATTCAGCGGTTTTCATGTTCCAGGTAACACCACATTTATCATTAATAGTTGTATCTTAACAAATTTATTAGTAGAGGCGGTTCTAACTCGTGTTGATAGAAGCCTTTGAGGTGTGGATAATTCCATAACAACATGTTACGCATAACTGTGCAGAACCAGTTTCCATCTGATTCACAATTAATTTAATTGTTATGTTATTCCTTCTGAGAAAATGTTGCATTAATTACAATATCAGGTTGTTAAACTTAGAATACATCTACTATTGATTAAAACTGCTCGAGAACTCGTGAGTAAGTAATAATACCTGCTCGAGTCGATCTTCAAGGTTAAGCAACGCTTGCCGAGGTCGGAACGTGGATGAGTGTCTGGGTGACCATCCTATAAGACTCTTCCTCGCCTCAAAATGTACGTTAGGCATTTGGGCCAGATTATCATTAGTTGACCTGGGAGTCTAGGAGTCAAGAGTGAATAGGTTTCTTCTAGGCAAGCATGCTTCATCATTGACCACATCATCGCTTACCATCAGGTGAAATAAAAGCCAAGCGCAAGCCTATAAAAAAAAGATCTTTGGCAATCGCTAGTCCTTACGGGTAGGCAGAAGCCATGGGGTCAACTCCCTAAGCACGAAGTCCTTAGTTTCGGCCTTCGGTACGGACGTTTCCTACTCCTTATCACAAACGGACGTAGTATTGATTCGGGAACCGAACTACTAATGAATGACAACACAATTTGCCAGATGCACCTGCCCCCGATATGTTTTTACCCGTCTGAAAAATTGAATCATGACGCAGTAGGGTTCACACCGAAATTCCGGGGTGCCTTTGGACGGGCCCGTAACTTAGTTGATGGAGTAAGAGAGTTACTACGTTACTACTACGTAGACCGCCAGATTTGCTATGTTCTTGGTGGTCATGATACCTAGGTACTGGATTTTGGATGTCAGATGGGCAGAATCTCAAAGTACTCCGCTGCTGGGAGCCTTTTTTTTAGCGTGGAGAAATGCTCATGCATACTGCGCTACCACCACGGGGAGATAGCACAGTTATGTGGGACTCGAACCCACTAAAACTCCACGGTGTCCTTCTGTGCCGCTTGTGACGCGTTAGCACTCACTACGAACCCGCCGCGGCTGTCCGTCATTGGGTTCTCCTCTAGGGTGTACCTCCCATCACCGGCGCACCAGAACACATTGCACGCCGTGACCGCCCCAAGGACCAAACCAGCACATGGGTGCCAGGCGATCCCGTGTATGGCACCCTTGGTCCCCCTGTGACGGGTCAGGTCAGTGGCCCCACCTACCACTTTTCAGCCTCAGGGCGGCCCCACCGCGTCCGCCATCAGACGGTGGCGACCCCTTCGAGGCCGCGGAAGGTAGGGAGAGCGGCGTACCTTAATACCGGCACTCCTCTCCCGCCGCGGCCTCCAACCCTCAGCCACGATATCGTATGGGACCTCCCGCGAGAACCTACCGGGGAGGAGCTGCTGGGAGCCTTTTTTTTTTTTTTTTTTTTTTTTTTTAGCGTGGATAAATGCTCATGCATACTGCGCTACCACGGGGAGATAGCGCAGTTATGTGGGACTCTAACCCACTAAAACTCCACGGTGTCCTCCTGTGCCGCGTATAGCGGGAACACGGGAACGCGTTAGCATACAACCGCGAACCCGCCGCGGCTGTCCGTCTCCGGACCCTCCTCTGGGGTTTACCCCCCATCACCGGCGCACCAGAACACACTGTACGCCGTGACCACCCCAGGGACCAAACCAGCACATGGGCGCCAGACGACCCCTTGTATGGCACCCTTGGTCCCCCTGTGACGGGTCAGGACAGTGGCCCCGCCACCTACCACTTTTCGGCCGCAGGAGATAGGGAGAGCGGCCAACGCTATACCGACACTCCTCCTCCCCTGCGGCCCCACCGCGTCCGCCATCAGACGGTGGCGACCCCGCGCAGGCCGCGGTGGGTAGGGCGAGCGGCGCTCCGTAATACCGGCACTCCTCTCCCGCCGCGGCCTCCAACCCTCAGCCGCGATGCCTACTGTACCACATCGCGGCCCGCCTCAGTTGCGATGGCGCCCATACGCCACCGCAACCTACTTATTGGCCGCTACGTCGTCGGCTTGTCGGCAAAAGCCCTGACGAGCGGCCCCTCCTCGGGTTCCTCTTCGCTTCACCGTGGTTGTCCAAGCCACGGTTACTGAGCCCCCCCGCCTCGACAATGCGGGAACCCACCGGGGGGGAGCTGCTGGGAGCCTACCCCAACATAGTTGCGAAAAGACTTCATTTTTTGTAATTTACTAATTGGGTTATTATTTAAGTACCTATAGGATAATGAATACCCAATAGCTTTTCTAATCACCAAACTTTTTGCGATAATAGGCAGATAAACTAACGATAAAGGAAAACGTCTCTTGAGAAAAGCATGAATTCAGAGTCTGAGATCGCCAACGCGCAGAGAGAAAGCATTGTGAACAATGATTGTCCCTTCTCCTTAAGAAAGGAGGCCTTTGACCTTTACTCAGATAAGATTAGTGGTATTATTTATATGTCCTTTCTGTAAGAAGTATTATTATGTTCGAATGAGGCTCGTTCTTCAGGGTAGAATAGTAAGATAGGGCTAGCAAGCTATTCAGGGAGAATCAGAAATATACTCATGTTTGTACCAGACCTGGATTACTTGCTTACTAACTAGCCTCATGTATAACTTGAGAGTCCCCGGTTATCAAAGTGTCAGTGACAGATTTATCGATAAGTACCTTATCAATCGTTTACAGACGATGTTATTATGAATAAAGGTCTTACTATCTAGACATTCGTATCTCTATCTATCATAAGTTACACATTGATAGATGTATCTAAGTATTGATTTTAAAACATGTGCTTGTAACTGGCAACTCATCACAGGAGCACGTGTAGGTCTTCTTTTTCTTTTCGGTTCCATGGAATACTCTTTAGATATTTTGGGACCTGGGGGATGACCATGAAGGCACAGATGTATATGACTTATATACATCTGTCCCTTACGCACACTCAAAATAACCTTACTCTAAGAGCTATGGTCACCCTCCTGTAGGCATCCTCGCCAATCGCAGCGTCAGTGGCGTTCATTAAGTCCTCTAAAGTATCTACAGGTGTATGAATTCTACCTCTGTTAGGTACCATTGAAACGTGTCAATACACTTAATAACTTACTAACTTTTATGATTACGCAGAATCGCTATAAGTTCATAAAAACCATATCTTTTAGATATTTATTGATATTCGTCAATATCAGTTATCTACAAAAATAGGCTATCTCGACTGTGACGTCAAAGGTTCCATAGAATTATCATCACAATGTGGGCACGAACATTTTTTCTAGAAATTGAGGAAGGACTGTTGAATGGACATTGAACAGACTAGATTATTGAATAATGGTGATGTATTTGGTTATGAATATTATCTTCTCATACCTAATTAAAACAATATTACTGCGTTGGTGGACCTAGACCCGATGAGGTATGCGGTAGTCCGTTGGATGCAAGAATCACAGGGCCCGTCAAGGGCCTGGCTTGGAGACCTATGTCCAGCTGTCTTTCGTTTTTATACGACAGAAGAAACTTTCAATTGCCAAAGGCATCATGACTAAAACTCTTCATTGAATTGGCCTATTTAATTATGGTTTGATAAGATTATGATTGTAGTCGTGCTACTATGTATTAGGTATTGAAAATCACGCCCACAGCAGTAAAAATAGTCATATGATTTAGACATGAGCTGACGTTGCGGATATATAATCTCTATTGACCCTGAACATATCATATTAATCAAATGTAACATGCTAACAGTGAAATATATGACAGAACGGTAAATCAACCCGAATCTATAGCGGAGGTATCTTATCAACAAATCACTTCATCGACAAGGTGCGATATCATCTATCGAATGAATATAAATACCTACCTGAAGATATGTTCCAAATGCCAACACATACGTAAATTCACGCCTTTTCCCAGGGTGGGCAGAAACTACAGCACGCCACATGCTGCGATCCTTACGTATTCCTTTCGCCTCGTTTAAGTTCATACAAACTATTCATATTCTAATCCACACACGCCAGTTATGGAGTTTACCTACATACAATGGCCTTTCTGAAGAGCATCACCAATAAGTGTATGTCTTTCTAGGGCGTCCCCTCCCGGCGTTTCCACTCGCGTCTGCCTTTTTTCAATAATTGTATTTTTCCCCCAAGGTATGATATTTGTAAAGTATTGAGAAATTTACAAACTTTCTCCATATCCCTGCTTACCACACGTCGTTAAGCTGCTACCTCATTTTTCATTCCCTTAGTAATATTATTTTTATTGACTTCACCAGTTCTTAAACAATTTCGACTTTGTTGGAACACGCCAAATTTCATGCTTGTTGCCCTTTATTCGTGCCTTCTTTATAACCTAGAACTTCATTTATTATTCAACTGAAACAAATTTGAATACCGCTCGAATTATGTAACATGTTAGAAATGGACTGTGTTAATTTTACGCAAATCGTTTCGTAAATAAAAGGAGATTACGATATTAAATCAACAAACGAATTTAATTACTGAAATCAAGTTTTTTCGGGCTTTATCTAAACAATTTAATATTGTATTATCGCTTCATGTCAATTTCGTTATATTTTTAGAGCTGTAATTATGTAATATCAATGTTATAAACTAATTATCTTTCATAAATCAAGTTGATTAGATATAAAACGAGTATTACAAAGACATGTTTGTGTAAGACAATGTCGTAGCTGAGGCGTATCTCTGCAAGTATTCTTCGTGTTGTTAGCACACCTAATTACTTGCAAATGATTTGCTTTTAACTCATTTCATCATAGTTTTTCCCCAAAGTATTGCATTTAACTGATAACGGGGCGGCTGGGTTGTTCACCATGTCCTATAACGCTGGCTGATTTTAGCAAATTCTGCCACAATTGCTTTAAAGTCTATTTATAGCTCTGACCAAACTTCTGGGCCGCCCTGAAGTTGGCTTTCCTATGCGCAAGGCACGAAACGGTACTGTTTTGTATGAGATTTACTACTGCGCAGCCATTGAAGCCAACGTCAGGGTGGCCAAGAAGTTTGGTGAGAACTCTACCAGATGACAGAAACATAACAGAAAATATAATTTATTGCTAGCCGGAAACCGCAAACGCCGTAGACATTCAAACAGAATCAGCATCTACAAAGATTAAAAGAAAGAGATGAAATTAAATATTTATCACCAATTCCATTCGCTTATAAACGTGCTATTGATCTATTGAACAGATTATAACTAGACACAGTTTTTCCTACCATGATTTTCATAAACTAAATACCCCTAACGTTCCAAAAACTACTCGCGTAGGACGTATGAAAGATATTATTTATATTGCCTATCTGTTCCAAAAACTAAGATATTTACTTGAATACATTACTATCTTGAGACCACAGAACTCAGAACACCGCACCGGCAGCGACTTAAGACGCCATTGCTAAAAAAAGGAGGAGGTTCTCAATTGGTCGGAATCTTTTTTTTTTACATATGTTCCCCGATTACTCAAAGACGCCTGGGCCGATTTGGAAAATTCTTATTTTGTTTGAAAGGGTATACTTTCCAGGTGGTCCCATGGTCATCAGGTCAGGATCTGATGGTAAGATCCTGGAAAGGCGAAAAAAGCGAGGGAATGCCTTAAATATTATAATCAAGATATTTTGGTATTTTCAATGACAATCAATGTACTCAGAATGTATCAACAATGCAATCATTTGCACTCAGATACCAAATGATACTTCATTTGTTGAAGTGGAACTGATGATGAAGACCACAGATGGCCACTGGAACTATATCGGGGTCAGTTCTCAGTCTAACCGGATCCAGCTGGGTATTTTTTTCATGGAGGGACAGCCTATCTGACGTCCACAAACCAGGAACACAATTACCTACTAATATTTGTGGCCGCTCATTTTCCGAAACTTTTGCTAAGAGACAAAGCTACTATAGTCGGAATTATCACGGGCTGTCAATATTTATGAGTAAACGGTGATACTCACAGACAAACTTGATTTGTATGGAAAGTTTTGACAATGCCTTCTTTAGTTAGCCCACCGAGGCTTCTCGTTGCTCTATGATTGAGACGAAAAGTGATAAGCAGTTCTCTTTCAAAGTAAACGTCGACGGCGCCAGACAGACCCTTTCGATCGCGAACTTTGCAATGAAGTCACTTATAATGGAAGCCGCCAGAATACCGAATACCGAATACTTGTCATCATAAAATACCCGTTACGCTTATTAGGATAAAACGTTACCCAAATCTGGCAAGCAAGTTCTTTAACTTTACGTCAAGTTTTTGCAAAAATTTTACTTGATTTTATGGTCCTTATTTTACAAGGTTATACGAACATTGCTAAAAAGGTAATCTACACTATCTTGTAAAAAGCTCTCTGATGACATTTTTATTCAAGTATCTTTGCATCGGTAACTATATTATACTCCACTGCAATTTTATACCGTTTTTATGATCTTTTAAACTGTGTTACGAATTTTCATCTCTTCATCATAAACTGTGTTTTCTCGAAGTAAATTTTAGTTTCTATTTTGTTTCAGATAAGAAATTGGAAAATAAAAGAAGATGTTTTGTGTATCCTGGCACACATCGATATTTGACACAGCAGTCTTAAACCGCAGATAATTGTAAAAACCATGGTCTATGACCACACGTAGGATTTAATACTTATGATTATTTCTATCATCTCTTCCTCAATCGCTTCCCTGCTCTTTTAAATACCAATCTTTTATTTAGGAAACATATTTATACGGAGTAGTACCTGTATCTCAATCAAGTAATAATAAAAAAGCACATAATAAATCATTAACATATCTTGGCGACAATATACTTAAATAACGTACAATACAACATATTTTTAATATAAAATCAGATTTTATCAAGATATATTTAGGGACATTTAAGAATCCATATCAAGTAAATAAAGCCTTAGTATCAGCAAACAGCAAATAAGCTTAGTACCGTGCCAAAGAGAGTGAGATCAGCGTGGTACAGAATAACAAAATATGTCGCACGGCGTGGTACAGAAGAATGAAAAGAACGGCAATGGCGCGGCGGCGCAGGAGTCGTCGAGAGACAGCACGGACAGCCCGCCGCCGCCCCCCGATGGAGGATGGGGGTGGATGGTCGTCTTCGCTTCGTTCATGATCCACATTGTCAGTGAGTATTTGCTTGCCTTCTATTATAATAAGTGCAGTATCCACCCCATCTGGTGAAACACATGGAGAAACGATCTTTAAAAAAAATCACCTTCGTAGAACGTCATTGCACACACAGGATAGTTTCTGTCTAAAACTCCATGAGGATTAATGGCAATCACTTACTATATGGCAGCTAAATTCGGGCACCGGATGCCTAAAAATAATGTCAATTTTCCGATGATGAAAGTGCGCTATGTACTTTTCCGTGTTTCAATTAAAACTCCCTATAAAACTTTGTGAGGTAATAAACAGACCGACGAACCCACTCACATTAAATATGATTGAAACCGATTCTGTAGAGAAAGCTCTGTCCTATGTTTATTAAAGGACCTTTGTTCTTTGATAAACATAGGACAGAGCTTGCTCTGACTCTATCTAAATAGATCATGGTCAACCATAATGTCTTGTGCATCTTTATGTAATAAAATTATTTTGTATCACACAATCTGGAAAGTATATTTTCAGGATCGCTACTTTAAATCGTTCTCGAAGTAAACACCAAAAATTTTGCCAGTTTTGTTAACGCGTGTATTTCCTGAAGGCTAAACTTTCAGGAAATAGCCGCGCGGGATTAGATACAATGGTGAAACACACTTGCTTAGAAGTAACCTTTTCACACGTGACTTAAAGGCTGTAGGAATCAGGATACACAGACTCCGGCAGCGAATTCCATACCTAAGCGCAATGAAAGCATGCCCAAAACTTGCGCATAGCATGCCCAAAGTGCGTAGGGTATAACCAGGATAGTTTCCCCAGGGATATAGTTGCCCCGATTGTAATTACTCTAGTTTCACGGATGAATCGCTTGCTATTTTATTTATTAATCTATCGAAGGATTCTGCAACTACCACTAAGTTAGCCGTATCTCATGTCTCTGTGCGATTGCATGGGAAGACAAAATGCGATCAAAGTCTTTGAGGGATATATGTCCTGTTTCTCGGTGTAACTAACTAACTAATAACTGTCCACTATGTGGGATAGAGATCTGCAAGAATCGCTAATACTCTGGAGATATGAAAAATAATATATTTTCTTTTCATAAATTTGTAGATAAAAAACCAAAGTACCGGCCAGTTTTGCAAAAGTAATAAGAGACATAGTGATTTCAAAAAGTGTGGTTTTTACCCTATGGGTGGGAAATACCCATATGCCACCATATGCCGCACGTCCTGTAGTCCGATTTTCTTTATGTATTTTAAAACTTTTAACATGGACTAAATGAGTGTATTGAAATATATTTAGGGTGTTTCGGCTTTTGTCTCTAAAACACCGTTGTTTTGTCTACTGATTTACGTTAGTAAAGGCGAGGCACAGTAGAGTTTACCGCATTATGTTTTCGCTAGTAACAATGACGGGGCATTGCGTTTGGAGCTTTATTATCTATCATTTAAGACTGAAAGGCGAGGTTTCCTTTTGGGTTATTAACGCTATTATAAAACCATTAACTGTAAAACGAATTAATCTTAGCCTTACTAAAATATCTATATGTATAAAAGAAGAAACTGATTGACTGACTCACTGACTGATCGATCGATGTACAGCCAAAACCGCTAAGCCTAGAAGGTTTCTCAAGTGACGTAAGTGAGCACTAAGAAAGGGTTTTTGTATATTCCATCTCTAAGGGGGTAAAATGGGGTTTAACACGTTCGCTGCCGTAATGACTGAAACAACTACAAAGCCATTGTGTCACACGCGAGGCCAGTCCTTGGCAACGAATGTGTTAAAGGTTGCAAGAATAATCTAATTCCTGCTGCCAAAATTCTTGAAATTTGGCACAAATAGTAATCTAAGTAAATGATTAAGGTTGCTATTATTAGCTTTTCGAAACTACCCCCAAATAATGATTTAGGGGGTGTTTAAGTTTGTATGGAAGAATCTGATTTCAATCAATCTGCCTAGCCTTTTCCCAACTATATTGGGGTCGGCGTCTAGTCTTACCGGATTCAGCTGAGCACTAGTGTTTTACGTGGTGCGACTGCCTATCTGACCTTCACAACCCAGTAACTGGGCAACACGGTACCCCTTGGCAAGACTGGTGTCAGATCTCAAGCTTCTGACTACCCGTAACGACTGTCAAAGATCTTCAAATGGCAGCCGGGACCAACGGCTTAACGTACTTTCGAGGCACGGAGAAAACTCAGTATGTTGAAAATGGTCACCCATCCGCGGACCGACCTCGTCAAGCGTTGCTTAACCTTGAAGATAAACCCGTGCGGCTGTTATTATTTAACCACTAGCTCCTGTCAAGAAGGAAGAATCTGATTTCTTGGATCAATAAAATTGAAACTTGCCATAAATACTAACAAATGATTATCAAAGGTTGTAATCATTATTTTTTGAAACTACCTCCTAAAGAAGATTTAGGGGTGTTAAAGTTTTTTTGTAGAATCTTATTACTTCAGTTAATAAACTTAAAATTTGAAATTAATATCAACCAAAATAAACAATACAGGTTATTATTACTAGTTTTTTAAACTAATAATAATTTTGCCGAATTAGAGGGTATTAAAGTGTTTTTGAAGAATCTTATTTCTTTATTAGTTTATCGAATATTCCCCCAAAAAACGATTTAGAGGTAGTTGAAGTATTTTTGAATAATCATATTTCTTGGGTTAATTAACTTGAAACTAGGCACAAATAAAGATTATTAGTTTATCGAATCTTCCCCCAAAAAACGATTTAGAGGAAGTTGAAGTATTTTTGAATAATCATATTTCTTGGGTTAATCAACTTGAAACTAGGCACAAATACCAACCTAAGTAAACATTAAAGGTTGTCATTATAAGGTTTTCGAAACCAAACCCAAGCTAAGAATCTTATTGGACAGGGTTTCAGTTTGGACGCAGGGTTCTAGGGGAGCACTAAGCAGGAATTTTCGGCAGTTAAACCTTTAAGGAGGTGAAAGGGTGCAAAATTTGTTTGTATGAATAATCGGATTCTTTGGGGATAAAGTTAATAATCAAAATTTACATAAAACATTTTTTTTAAATACTCCCCAGATAGGGTTAAGGGGTGTTAAAGTCTTTTTGAGGAATCTTACTGCGCAATCTGACTAACATAAACGAATAATAAAACAGTGAATAACATATTTGGGTTGTTCAAAACTCGAACCTCAACGGGGCGAAAAGGGGTTATTAAGTATTTAGGGGAGGATTTTACTTTGTGGCGGTAACCTAAAATGTATTTTTCTTTAAGTCAAATAACGAATCGTCCTAATCCAATAAACTCTGTATATCTGCGATACGCAATTTTGTATTATATAATAATAGCTTATTTTTGGTCGCCTTCACTTACTGCACGTAAGAAAATCATTTATAGGATAAAAGAAATCACGCGAAGTAGCGGGCGGAATGCTAGTTCTCTTACATAATTGATGTTTACGGCCCAATCACTTTAGTAATAATAGATAAATAACTATTTAGATCGAGAAGCTCGGTACTGTGAGGGACGTAGCCCACGGAGTTACAAATTAAATGCAGAAATTACTTTTATCTGCTTCTATCGAATTCACAAACAAAGCTTAACAAAAACATCTTCACTTATTTTATACCATTCCTATTTCAATTTCCTTCCAAAACTTATTAATTATGTTGTCAGTTTTATAATAGGCAAGTAGGTCGCCTTCTTAATTGGTAATTCCTCACAGTACGTTGGGAGTACAAACTCGGTACTTCATTTCCTGCGTTTAACTTTACGAGTGAGTAAATTCTCGTAAATTCGCAATAACTATTAAGATGGAGTTCCTGTGGTTATTTATATTAAATTTATATAAACATGCGCCTTTGTCCTATGGGGTTAGGCAGAAACTACAGAATACCACATGCTGTGATCCATACATTCTCATTTAGCTTCATTAATTTTATTATTCTCATTAATTTAATGTCTTCAAGATGACACGGTTAGGGTAATTTTTTCAGGTCGACTTAAGTGTCCACTTCAATTATCGGGAAATGCCGATCACAAAACTCTGATTATACTTGGCACTTGGACTCTTAAAATCTTGGCTCTAGTTCCATAAGCTTGGTTGCTGAACTTTAGAAGAAACAAACAGGTCTAGGATTTTTCTGTCATCTTCGAAATTGATCGAATATTTAAAGTTCCATTTGAAACACCCCTTTGGCAAGCTGACAGCTGCGTCTATAAATATTGACAAATTACGAGCCAACACTTATGTAGGTTATGGTCTTATATCATCATTTAGTCGATTCTGAATCAGCTATTTAGGAGTTAGGAACAGCGGATATTCATTACTTCAAAATCGACAATGGAACTTTTTTAGTAATCTTGATGAAAAAAGCTTTAATCACACATTCTTTAAAAAAAAACACAGGTAATGACGCGCTAACGAGGCGTGTTTTACTAAAGCAAACTTCATAAATCGATTGTTTAATTTCGCACTATATATCTAGTGTTTACAAAACGTTATGATAACGGCTTCTGTGATTCTACAGCAAATATTTATGAGTGCGATATAACTTGATGAGCGTGAGACAGCTGTTATCTACAACAATAAATACTAAACTTTAAAAAATGTGGAGTTTTTAGAGCTTGTTCACTCAAAGTAAGTACCTACCTACGTAATTTTGGGGCGACATTTAAAATATAAAACCGCTCGTGGCCAGATCAAAATGTTCAGAACAGACATCATATTTTCGGAAACAAACATTAAAGCTGACGTAACGCCCACGAGACGTCACAAGAGTCACAACAGCTCCGTTAGTCACGTCCTGTATTCCCGACCCAGGATTTATATGTGCGTGACGTGTCACAGCTCATATTTATAGTCCCAACACCTACTTCACAGTTCATCCCTTTGCAAATAAATAATCAGGCCGTGGCGATGAATATGACTCATTCATTAACTCTAGTGCCCTTCCACTGTTCTAGACTCTCACAAGGGCGTGAGATATCGCCGTCTCAATTGCGAGGTTTAGAATGTTTACTGACTGTTTTAATCACCGCTGTTAGAGGCGTTAATTTTGGCTTAATTCATCCCTTGTTTCTTTCTTGAATCTCACATTGAAAAAGTAACCATATCATCAGATAGCTGCAGTATCAAGAATATTTTGTGAGTTTTCTTCATAGCTGAGAACGCTTTGGGGCCAAATGTAAAAATAATCCTGAGAGATACTCGTATTTAATTTTGCGTCAGCATTTAGAATATGGCACAATGCATTTCGGTTGCGCATAGACGCATAACATCATCTTTACTATCTCGTGATTTTGGTCTTTATGTTGTCTAAATTGGAGTAGCAAACAATTGAGTGCATTTTCATGTGAGTACAAAAGCTAAATTTGCAGAATGTTGTTATCAAGGTGTATTAATTTTGACGTGTATGAGTTTGAGTAATAAACTGACGCTACTTGGCAAAGCTCTGTTTACCTATGGCTCACAACGTTTAATTGTTTATGGAACATATTATTCACACATTCTATAGATATTGCGTAGATATTCTTCAGGGTATCAGGCTACCCGGGTCGTGATGAATGCCGTTGTCTCGAATGATTTTCGCGTGACAAGTGGAATAGAATTACTGTGCTCACACGGTGACGTCACTTCCGTCGGATGACAGATAATTTGAGTTATCAGGAGACCGAAATGTACCATGTTTTATCTAAGTAGATCTGGACATTTACGATCATTTCTGGACAGAGGCAGACATTGTTTCAACAACCTTTGAACACGCAATTCCTGGTAACCGTTTAGACTAGTTAGCTATTATGATTGAGTGAGTCTGGACCCTCGATTAG
The DNA here is from genome assembly GCA_947562075.1 of Orthosia gracilis. NCBI lineage: Eukaryota > Metazoa > Arthropoda > Insecta > Lepidoptera > Noctuidae > Orthosia > Orthosia gracilis. The sequence continues at coordinate 31,955,021 of OX387267.1, read as the reverse complement.
AAGGTATCAAAATAGATAGGTATACCTGCAAATTAACCTAATTCCGATTTGCATCATTCATTAACGACCTTATTACGTATTCCTAGATGTTTTGACTCGAATGACTCATTTGTTTTACTACACACGTAGAAATCGTCCGCTACCCAACAACATTTCGTAGCAACGGCATAGTCACTGAAAACATTCTCAGTAAATATGTAAACATTCCATTCTAAAATATGTTATCAGTAATAATCCGAATATTAAATAGGATGTGATAACAAAGAGTATATTCATGCAGTTGGCTGATTGCCACCCGATAGTATCGTATCGTATGTGTACGCCCACTAATCGCTATTGCATAGATAGTAAACAAATAATATTACGTAATGGATCATTGCAACGACGCAAAACTGTTATATCATCGGCTTATTTTTATCCACGATTTAAATAGATACGAATATTATGTGTCACGTGTTAAATCCACGCGTGATAATCTCTGAGAAATTTAAAACAATTTGGAAGAAAAATAAAGAAAATAATTTCACTTTTCTCACAAAATGGCTACCAGTTACCTTCAGACTAAATTTGCTTAATCAAAACAATGTTTGTTTTAAACAACATTTCAAATGTCATTTGAATTATTCTGAAAGTAAATCTAAACGTTTCTCATTTCGAGGCAATTTGTAGTTGAAACAAACTCTGATTATTTCATGAAGCATCGTTGGGTTTCCGAATCTGATTTTCTACGCCGTTAGCAATCAAACCTTAGGTAGGTACCGACATTTATTTTAATTAAGTCCTCAAGTTATATGACTAATTAATCGCACGTTTTACGGGATGCTTTGTTACGACAGCAATTAATCAAATCGTCTCACACTTGCGAGGTTGCTATTACTATTAAACAGAATACATTTATTTATTTAAAAATGTATTCTTATTAATAATAATGATAAATAATATGTTGTATGTAATGTTTATAACGTACTTACAACTCTAGGGCTCTTGTTGTTATCGAACGTTAACTTCGATGTTCATATGTTTCGAACGACGAGTCAGCTAGCATTTATCATAGGTAATAATCGAAAAGGCTTTAGCACCGTAGACCACATACATACGCTGCGGCAGGTTATACAGAAGACCGAAGTGTATAACCTGCCTCTCTGTTTAGCGTTTGTGGACTACGAGAAAGCCTTCGATTCGATCGAGACTTGGGCTGTAATGCAGTCTCTCCAACGGTGCCAGATCGACTACCGGTACATTGAGGTGTTGAAGTGTTTGTACAAAAACGCCACCATGTCAGTCCGTCTTCAGGATCAGACCTCGAAATCAATCCTTCTCCAGCGTGGCATGAGACAGGGAGACGTCATTTCTCCAAAACTGTTCACTGCTGCGCTGGAGGATGTATTCATTAACGTTAATGGCGAGTACATCACTCACCTTCGGTTTGCCGACGACATATTGGTCATGGCTGAGACCATGGAGAGCCTCAGTAAAATGCTCGATGACCTCAGTAAAGCTTCCGAAAGAGTGGGTCTTAAAATGAACATGGACAAAACCAAGATCATGGTGAACGCCCATGAAGCACCCACTCCTATCAAGATCGGAGACTCTACACTCGAAGTTGTAGACGATTATGTCTACCTGGGACAAACGATCCAGTTGGGTAGGTCCAACTTCGAGAAAGAGGTCAACCGTCGAATCCGACTCGGCTCGGCGGCGTTTGGGTAGTTGCGTGGTATCTTCTCGTCCAATTTACCGCAGTGTCTCAAGACAAAAGTCTTTGACCAGTGTGTGTTGCCAGTGACCACCTATGGGACCGAGACATGGTCGCTCACAATGGGCCTTATCTGAAAGCTTAAAGTCACCCAAAGGGCGGAGAGGGCTATGCTCGGCATTTCCTTGCGTGATCACGTCAGAAATGATGATATCCGCAAGAGAACTAAAGTTACGACATAGCCCGGCGAATTGCTAATCTTAAGTGGCAGTGGGCAGGGCACATTGCTCGCAGAACGGATTGCCGATGGGGCCGAAAAGTTCTGGAATGGCGACCGCGAACCGGAAGACGATACGTTGGAAGGCCTCCCACTAGGTGGACCGATTACCTGGTTAAGGTTGCGGGAAGGCGCTGGATGCGAGACGCACGGGATCGGTCAATGTGCCTATGTCCAGCAATGGACGTCTTTCGGCTGAAATGATGATGATGATGAATAATCAAATACATATTCTACCTTATTCTACAAAATCTTATAATCATTAATTTACATGGTGGACATCATGATGATGAATAATCAAATACATATTCTACCTTATTCTACAAAATCTTATAATCATTAATTTACATGGTGGACATCATCACACTTTTATTATGCGTACAGCTAAGGAGTGGAATTCCCTGGCGGAGTCTGATTCCCGACAGCTACAATCTAGGCAACCGTGTTTCACCGTCGACCCCATCATCTCTTACCATCAGGTGAGATAGTGGCCAAGCGTAGATCCTCTGAGTGTACAAGCGTGTCTATATCACCGTTATTAATAATAAATTGTGTGAGATTGTAAATGTAAACTCTTTCTTCTCGATAAGACACCGATATATTGTAAAGTATCAAACTTGGGCATTTATTTGTTACACAATAGTTCCTAATATAACAATAGTCTGATTACTACTAACTAAGGAATAAAAACGGCCTTTTGGCATATTTTCTAAACAAAAGTTGTCAAACCTCTATTATTATTCCTCAGTTAAAACTTATCAGACTATTTAAATGAATTTGATCGAATCTTTGACATAACAATCAGATATATCAGACATAAAGCCGTTTCCGATTATTTAATTAGATAGTAACATTCCATCAAAATTAGTAGTTAAGTACCGATGGTCGAGACATACCACAGTACACCGAAATACTTTGGCGGCCACTGTAAAGTGAGCGACATGTCAAAACAATCCATACACAACAACCGTGTCAGTGAGTGTCACTGTCTACGCTTAGCAATTGTCAGCCCCTGACAATTCTGTCTATAGCAGGATAAACTTGTGCTTAGCACACATTACCCGCGATTATCTTTTATCAGTAGGTTGGCCTGGTGAAGGCTGCGAGAAACCGCTGGATGCGAGACGCACACGACCGGTTGATTTAGCGACACTTGGAGGACATCGACTTGTGACCTGGCACTTTAGAGTATATCATACTCTCTCTAATGTCTCTCTGATGGTGGCACATGTGTTTGATCATTCGGTTCCTTTCATGATGGTTGCGCTGAGTGGTGCCAATCTATGCGTCTTATTCGTGAACGGGCGCCGTCAGTTGGGATTGGTCATAAGTCAAAACTAAGTCGCCTCGGCCTGTATTTTATTACTTATTTTATTTTTCGTTTTACTCTAGACGCTTTTACGTGCACGTCTTTTTAGATCGTTCTCACTAAAATATAAATTTTCGAAATATTTGTATTTAAAACTGATGGAAAAGATTGTCCGTGGAGTTTCTTGCACATTCTTCTCCATAGAGACCTACTGACGCTTGCGAATGTGCAACTAGATTCATCTTTGTTTGACAATTGAAAAGTACCTTTACATGGTTTTGTTGAATTAAATGTTGGTTTTTTATTTAGATTTTGAAGAGGTATATTATGTACTTCAGCAGCAGTGGACTTCTTTTGACTGAAATGATTATGATTTTAGGTACTAGCGCCTCTAATCCCAGTCGGCGAAGTGGTTCCGTACTCTGTACTGTGAAGCCTACGATCCGTTTAACTCGAGCGGCAAATCCCTATAGCACGTGTTTCACCTGCTTACACAGTCACATAAACACATCTATACATAACACGTTATTAGGCTTGGAACAGCGGATAATCAGCAATACAATGGCTCATTGACTAGAGTAGTTTAATAACCATTCATTATCTAGGCAATGTGTTATTGAGTATGATGTAAGTACGGTACCAAGGTGTTAATTGACTCATAGAGTTTTGAAAGAGGCTGGCATACAGAAACAATGCTCTAAAAAATCTTTTTTACAAAAATTACAACCGACTTCCAAACAAAAACACTACAAAGTAAAGAAATAACTTTAATTTCGGGAGCCGGTGTTTCTGTTTTCGTTTGTTCGTTTTTGACACCGACTTCCGAAATTAAAGTTATTTCTTTACTTTGTAGTGTTTTTGTTTGGAAGTCGGTTGTAATTTTTGTAAAAAAGATTTTTATTTTTCACTTTTAAGTTGTGGTACATAATGGACCAGTTCTATAGGCTAGGTACCTACGCGTATAGTGCCCAAAGTGAAGCTAGAATAGATAAACCCAATAACATGAAACTTAAACGAAACCGGTGCAATGAGAGTATACCAAGGTGAACTGTTCACACCTGCGTACCCCTTAAGAGCGTACCAGTGTGATGTTATGTTATGAAATGGTGTAAACAATAAACAGACATGCGATTGGATCTATCCAGAGTGATTTGCCGTCATTTATTGAAGAGTTCTGATGTATTTCTCCGAAGTTCTTCATCAGATCTTGATGAAAATTAAATGGGACCACATGACAAGCACCCGCTTTCAAATGGAAAAAGAATCATCAAAATCGGTTCACCAAATAAAAAGTTCTGAGGTAACAAACATAAAAAAAAAATACAGTCGAATTGATAACCTCTTTCTTTTTGCGAAGTCGGTTGAAAAGCATAACACATTGTTAAAAATCAACTTTCATAAATCGGTTGTTGCCCAAGATTTCTTGAACTTGAACCCCATTTGATCCGTAAACGGGTGCAATTATGAAAACATCTACTTTCGTTCACCAGAACACCCTAACAGAAGTTTCCTTCATGTTTCTCGTTATTTAAGTTATCTGTCAGTTAATCAGGCACGGAATTGTTTGTTGTTCCTTTGATTGATTTTGAACTGAAGAATAAAATAATAAAGCTGCGCCCTTATCATGACGTATCAAAACTACCATGGTTCCACTGTGAGAGAGAGTCATGGCATCATTATAGTTTTGACACGCCATGTTAAGACACCAGGGAAGACCATAATCTCTTAGAGTAAGGTTATTTGGAATGTGTGCAAGGGACTGATATAGGGATATGACTTGTATACATTTGTCGCTAATTCTTATGGTCACCCCCTGGTATTTACTGTATAAATCTGCCAAACCGCCATTTTTATTCCTCAGCTAAAAATATCTGACTATTGAAAAATCGGTAGGTAAATTGTATTTATTTTTTGAGCTTCCATTTGGGCGTTTACAAAATTAAGATACATTGTAAGAAAAGCCCATGATCTCCATAACATCCCACGTCAGGGTTTCGCAAAAAAATAAATGACGTTATAACGTCATATTTTTACGTTATTAACTCGTTCCCCGTTATCCCTCGTTCTCGGTATATGAAAACTTTCAAAGACAGTCTGGGTGTCCTTTTTTTATTTATCTAGATAAACAATTGTCGGCAGAAAATAAATCACGCAGATAATTAACAACCATTAAATGAATTGGATGTCATTAAGAGAAGTAATTCTTTGTTGTGAGACCATTAGGACATAGTGCTCGTTCACATAGAGAACCGTTTAACAGGTCTGTTTTATCGTATACGTTTTTATTCGGCGCTGACCTATGTAGTTGTATGAGAGAGTTTACACACATGATAGTATTCCGGATGCAGTCAAAATTACCGATCCGACAAAATATAAAGCAGTATCTTTTACAGGTGGGCATTATCGTATATGTTTTTATTCGTAAATGGCGTAGGTAGTTGTATGAGCGAGTTCACACACAAAACAGTATTATACATCCGTTAAAACGGTACTGTAAATGCGTTGTGAATATCATCTCCAGTACCGACGGATCGATTAAAAACGATCCTAGAAATACGTATGTTCAGTGTGAACGTACCCTTAGTCGGGCTAATACTCATAGTTGAATAGACAAGGTTGAATTTCGGATTATTTTAATTAAATAAGTATCTTTTTCAAAGCCAAAAAGTCTTTATCCGAGGAATGATTTTAGATATTTTGACGGGTTTTTTGTTAAATATTTGTGAAACTACAATAATTGTATTCTGATGTCAGAAAAATAAGTCCGAAGTCTGTGAATTTTTAATTGAATTTATCATCATTATAAATCCAAATAAATTACGTAGATCCACAACTAAGCGCGTATTTTCACCCATACGCAAAATACGCGGTAAGTCGTGGAGTTGCGGAAACAGCCCGTCGAAACTAAACTAAGAACTAAACTAAAATTACGTAGATAAGTATCTACATCACTACTGCGTCTGTCTGTCTGTTCGCGATAAACTCAAAAACTACTGAACGAAAAAACCGTTTATGCGGTTTACACCAATAGACAGAAAAATGGTCACGTACAATGCGGTAATTGGAAAGCTTCTTAGACGGATACAGTATTAATTATCAACCTAAGTACGTTAGTTACCTTAAGCATTTTATGCACATTAGGTATAGTAATCCTTTACACTATATAATAAAAAAAAATAATGAATATCTTAGGAATTGTCGCAAAATAAAAACTAACGCGCGCAAAAATAAATTCAGACGCGGATCTCACACCGATGACGGGCAGTTTCAATGTTGCTTTTATATGATAGGTGCTCATTTTAAGAAAAAAATATGTAAATAGGCGTAATATGCTCTAATACCAGTGCCAGAGGCGAGTCGCTAGTATTTTTTCTTTTTTTAATCTATTGTCTCGCGTTTGTAGTTAATATCAAAATGAACTTTCGGCTTTTATGAACAGTATCTAGATATTTTTTTTAAATATATAAACATATTACCTTAGGTTTCAATTCCCTTTGCGTCTCGCACTGAAATAGTTCAAATTGTGGCAGGAGCAAATAAAAGTAAGTGACACATGTGATTGCTGCAAAAAAATATCCAACTGAATAGTTCATTAATCGTCAACATAAATCTGTGTAAATAACCGACTCCAAAAACAGAATATGACACAATTACAAAAGGATATTTGCAGTATTAATCATGACAATAATTCACAAATGTGTCTGTTTTAGCGCGCCTCGTTTGCGGAGTTGCGGACAAAGTGACCTCTTTGTGTATCTTTGTTGATCTATTATTGTTATCACAGCAACATTGGCCGACGACCTCACGCTATAATATTTATCAAAACAATAACATAGTCGTTCGTGACATTGCCGCTCCTTACTTTATGCTCGTCATTATATTTCTGTACCTACGTTTGTTAAGAGGAAGACATTCAAAAGATACTCAAAATTTGCTGTTTTTGTAAATATATTTTTTGCCAAATCTACTTCGTTTGAGGGTGCGGAAAATATATCTTAATATTGACTTTACTTCTGAGAAAACATTTTAGAAAAAAAAACTCGTTACAAATGAAGAGAAAACTTACCGTTTACTTCGATCTTTTAAAAAATATGATTTGTATTTTTGAAAAGGGCTTATTTTAATTTTTGCTAGAAAAAAATCTTTGAATGCCATCATCACTGTCATGTTAAAAAACTAGCCTTTAGTCCAAAAAAATAATTGTGGGTCATTTTTGACCTTATTTCCATTTTTGCTAGAAAAAAATCTATGAATTCCATCGTCAATCTCAAGTTAAAAAGTAGCGTATAATTTGCAGTTTGTGATATTCATATAAATCGCCCAAAATCCAATACAAATGTATATATTACCTAAGGAAACTTACAGACAGAATTCTCATTTTCGTTCAGAAAGAAGGACACATCTCCACGCCAAATTTCATCTCAATCGGTTCACTAGATCCAGAGATTACCCCCTACAACCTCACAAACTCACAAAATTTACCTCTTTATAATATTATATAGTAATATAGTATAGATAACGACTCTTATCGTAATGCAGTACTTGATTGTAAATCGATAAATACTTCATATTCTGTAATAAATTTCAAGCGTTGTGACTTCGCGCATGTCATTCTTTCCTATGGAATCCGACAGTGACCGTGCTGTAGGCTTTAACATGCTAAGCCTTAACATACAGTGGCAAGATTTGATGACCTTTTTATCTTATTACAAACGTGAAGACAATTACAATACGGACCTACCATACGGTCTACTTTATTTCCCCCAAGAGAAATATTTCACATTTTACTACAGACTACATTAAAATGAACGATTAAATTTTATTGCTCGTTACTCATAAATGTGTAAGACATAAGAACTAGGTAACATGTGCGTAAATGTTTCCAAAAGATAAAACCATCCTCTGCTCCTTCTTCTGTCGCGACCTATCCCATTTACTTGAAGTCGGCCCTCCTTATCCTTTTTACCCGACTGCCGAAGGAGGGTTATTCTCTACTATGCACGATCTTGAGCTGAGCTAGCATCAACATAATTGTTCTTTTTTTTTTCATCCGATATCATCGTAATTATATAGCGAAGAAAGTCGTCCCATTCCACGTAATCCAATTATTTATTTAGATAATCCAGCAAGGGTTGAATGTCTTTATAGTTATGAGAATAGCGTGCCAAGGAACGATACGTCCGGAATTCTTTCAGCGGGGTTGCGGGGTCAAAGATTGCAGCATTGGCATTGACTTTTTACGATAACGTTACGATACGGAAGAGATTTCAAGGTCTATCTAAGATATCAGGCAAATAAGTACATTTATAATTAGGTTCCTATCTCAGCAATACCTAAGATCGCAGGAACTATCTTATTCCAATATACTTATCATTATTCATACATATTCAATAGTACATTATTGCAGCGGCCAGCAAAAGAGGCATTGAAGGACGAACGTGTAAATGTGGGCCGAGGCAAAGCCGAAGCACACATACGTAAGTCCATAATGCCTTATTGTGGCCAAGGCTTGAATGGTACTTTTCTCAAATAATGCGCAGAAATTAAAACTAAGTAGAACGTAGAACTCATTTTATTTATTTATTTAATTAAGGTTCACCAACAGTAGTTACAGATATTATACAGATAGGAACACATAAGTAATATCTAACTGCACAACCAATTACAGGCAAACACCACATACAAATTGCTCTATAAAGACTTGATGTACTTCAATTCTAGATAGTTATATTATATTAAATACTAATACTAATTACGTGTAACAAACTTCGATATTGAGTCTGCGTAGACATCAGGTCGCTGCGTTCGTTTATGAGTTTGCACATGAGGGGTATAGGCGAATTAGCACCAAACACTGTTTGTCAAATACAATTAATTTTCAAAATCAATGACGAACAACGAACAAAATATTTCTGCCCGCGTTAAAGTGTTCATTTACTTTTTTTTTCAATAAACAACTTTTTATTTGCAAGCCAGTTCGAAATTTAAATAAAACCTTTGATAAGTTACCTCCTTGGTGCCATGTTTCGGAGTAAAAAGATAGTTCCATTTTTAAATTACACGACAGTATGAGTTTACTATGTAATTTATTTGGCCGCTAAACCACGATAGATATGGATTTTCATACAACTTCCGGCCGCATGTATTTGGCCAGTACAGCAATTTCGATTTATCTCGAAGAAGGTTGTCAAAATAATGCTTAAATTGCCAAGCAATTTTGAGAACAGATTATATTTGTTCTGATTTTTGGACCTACTTTACTATCTGATTCTAACATGAGTGATATGGGTACCTACCTACTTACGTTGTAAATTACTTAATAATAAGTTACTTAATAGATAATATTTGATGATACCACACCTAATTAAAATTGAATTAGGCACCTAAACTAATATTATTGTCATAAAATTAAATAAATACCTAATAGGTACGAATTTCATTTTTATTACATAGTTTCAATAAATTCTGTTCTTTTGTTCTTAAACGAATACACAATAGCGAGATAAAGTAAATGGTTATAAATTTATCTTCTAATCACAACTATGCACATAACACATACCCTTTATATCTGAAAACAATGCAGTAATTATAAAGATAGTTATTGAAAAGCATGCAATCATTAAATTGATAGGAGTTTGTTCTTGAACTTTGAATGCAGATAAGTACCACACATTGATTTTCTATACCTACTTAATTTATTTTGAAGTATCTACTTGTTATTGTCTAATGTATGGAAGATTAAAAAATACGTCAAAGATAACATACATATACTCACGGCTCTTTACCATGGGGGTAGACAGAAACTGCAGGACGCCATCAGCTACGATCCTTATAGGTTTGTTGCCTCGTTTACATTCATACATCTGGTCATACACGAACTCAGGTTAAACCACATAATTTCGCATTCATAGCATGTATGCATGGTCCCTTATTACTGACTTATCCATCATCATCATCATCATCCGAGAGGCGTTCACTGCTGGACATAGAGCTTCCCGAAACGTCTCTGTGCTTCTTGCGGACTCCGGCGGCCCTCACCTGGTTATTGATCCACCTTGTGGGCAGCCTTCCAACACTGCGTTTTACCCATCTCGACAATCCATATCTGTATTTAATTTTTCTCTTAAAACCTAAATGAGCAAGGGAACTATTTTGTAGATGTCTTGACGACTCAGCACAGATATATCTGACGAATGAATGACGAGGAGAGCCCCAAATGATGGGATAATGCCGTGCACAACGAGGCTCAGAGGAGACGCTTCTCAGTCTCCCCAGGGATTTTTCCTAACAGGCGTTGCACAGAGGGGGTTCCGGGGTGGTCTTTTAAGAGGTAACAGGGTATTTCTAGTGCTGATGGTAATCACCGGGGTGGTTTTAGTGAGGTAAAAATACCATACTCCCTGATCGTTTCCCCAAAAAACCAGGCAGCTTTTGAAGCTTTCCCCCCGTCAACAAAAAAATGGCAAAGAGAGAGAGACATGAGAACTTTATATTAAACACAAGCGACGTGATTTTCTAGGAAATTATCGCTAATTGATATAGGTAATTAAGAACGGGGTTAAATTACAATACCTAATCGATGTTTATCGATTTCTATTACCGATTAAAGTGATTATAAATACCTACATCAATTAAGTGATTATCTAAATGGTATCAATCTGATGGGGTGTCATTAAGATTACAATAATACTCGTAGTTTAGCGAGTTAGTCATAAATAGATTAGGTACATGATTATTGTTGCCGTGACTTCTGGGCAAAGATAAAAAAATATTGTATTGCTACTTGTAATAAACCAGGTAATCTCTTTAGACCAATACGCCGTGATTCACTGAAATCTACGTAGGTCGTTTGTATCACTCAAAAGATGTGGAGAGTATTCTATGTCGTACAATTTTGTTGGTAATAGTATATATTAGCTGCCTTTCATGAAGCTATTATTCTCTTTCAAAAAATTTAGTCGAAAGTACCAACCTACTTCGAATCGCATATTTTCGAACTTTACTCATCAAGGAACACAAATTCGATTAGGAGTAGAAACATTGAAATAAAAAAAACAAATCGGTTGCCAAACGAAATCCGTGTCTCATGTCTTCAGGATATTAAAGAAAGATGGGAGTGTCGTATACCGGATTTCCGTGAAAATTTGCGGTTGAAGGAACCCTAACGCTCCCGTCAAATGTCGTTCTGTGCTAATTCGGGACTGCCGATATATCGCGAGTCAAGGTCGAGGTAGCATTTAGAATGGCGCTTCTATGTTTTATTAAACGTCTGTAGTAATATAATATGTGTGTTCTGCAACACTGCGAATATTTTCTGGCAAAGCAAACAAAATGCAGTTGACAATGTGTATCGTAGTTGGTTGCACTGCATAATATTTATGTGGAAATAAAACGCGCAGTTGTGACTTTTAAATATGGGTCATTCAGTGCAGGCAATTCAGTCTAGAAGTTATCAACAGAACGTCATCACGATGCTTTTGCTCGGATCTTCATGTATATTTAGAGGTCGGCGCAACATGTATGCTTTTCATCCTATCATCATATTTATTTACTACTAGCTTCTGCCAGCGGCTTCGTCCGTATATATATAAGAAGTATGCCTATGTGCTATTTCAGACTATAATCTCTCTTTGTGCCATATTTCATCCAGATCCGTCCAGCCGTTCGAGCGTGAAGAAGTCACAAACATATAAATACACACACACACACACTCAAAACTTTCGCCTTTGTAATATTAGTGTGATGTGATATCAGACTGACCCCTTTTCAGCAATTTTAGGTAAACCTATCCAGATCGTTTTGAGTAAACGACAGTAAACTTTTCATTTCAAGTTTGTCGCATCGCATCGCGTGGAAGGAAGCCTAATGAAATGACACGACCGTATCTTGCGTGCGTAGGCATTGCGCAGGAATTTAATAAACTTATTTGTATTGAAGCAATCTGTGCCAATTGACATTATTTACAAGTCGAGGGCCGACGACCTCGGCGTCTGTAATTAAATCCACAGGTCTGCTACTTTATTATAATATCGCTATTTACTCAAGTGGAGACTTAATGATCTAATATTAGATACAAGTAAACAACTATTTTGAATAGTTTAAGCCCCGACCCATATTGCACGGTACTTAGAAATTATTGGCAATATATGGGTGCACAATTGGGTCGTGGGGCTTTTGGGACCTTGACCGTGGTCCCGGATTTTTTGGGTACACCACTGAGTAATCCTTCGTGGATTACTGGCGAGATGTTTTGTTATATGATATCTGAATTGTTTATTTTATCCACGTGAGGAAAATCTATGAATAAATGTGGCCTCAGTGTGCCAAAGACCGCCATGACAAGAAACCTTTCGGAATGTAAATGCCGTAATTGAAAATCATTAATGGAGAATCCGTGACATCGTTCTATACCATGTAGCAAGGTCGGGCTATCAGACGTTCCATTGCCTTTTGCCGCAACTTTCGTTGGTAAATAAATATTCCCATAATAAGTAAAGAATGTCACTAAAAATATACTGTCACGCATTTTATATGGTTAACTAAGTATCCGCAGAAAAGGAACCTCCTTTGGCACTAAACTATAAAATATCTATGTGAGCTGGGTGACTTATCATAATTTATTCATTAAACAAGGACAGTGAAAAGGGATTTTATATTTCCCAAAAACCTTTCTCACACATGAAGAAAAAATACCATTATAACAGTGTCAATATATCAGTCGACATCAACCTCTATAATATTGTTTTTCTATTCCATTATTGATGTGTTCTTTCAGTTCGAAACACTTTGCCTGAAAAGGAAAATGTCATGTCTTTTTCCATCAAAATGTATTTTGTATGGAGTCACAATAATTATCCTTAACTCAAATTTGCTGAGAGATTTATTACACGAATACCTACTTTCAAATCCCTGAAGGAATTCGATGCTGAAGGTCTGTTTCATGATTCGATATGAAAGCTTGAAGATGAACGAGAATACGAGAGGCTTATGAAAGAATGAGCCCGGATTAGCTTACGCAAGTTAATCAAAGTTATAACAGAGTTAACATCCCCTTACCGGCTCTTAATGTGATTATTGGCAAAATTCTGCAAACTTTGCTAATACTTCGCCTTTATTACATAGCTGCTTTAAACACATATAATTTTGGGGAGAAATTTTGCTGCTTCAAGCACACGTTCTGTGAAAACAAGCGTCTCATCCAGCTCCTTTGAAATAAGTATCTACATAGTACGTATACATACGTATTACATTCGTGTTCCGTTTCCAAGATGAATTAATATTTAATAAGGATGTCGTGCAACTTTGCTATGACAGCTCCAAACTTCGTAAATATTTAAATAAAGTTGGCCTAACAACAGAAACGCATTAAATTGAAAATAATCCAATAAAAAGATCGTAATCTTTTCAATCTTACGAAATATTTGACAAGATTAGGTACCCGTTATCTACGATTGTATTTTTTTCCTGAGTGTCAAGCGATATAGCTTGATATTTTTTAACATGACGTGAAGCTTCTGTTGTTTTGATTGTACATACCTACTATCAGACATGGTATGGCTACGAATAATCCTGATCATAACCAGAATGCATGTTTTGGTGTACAAATAGAATAATTAGTTTTAACTCCTCTTACATTTAAAGCAAAACACGAACAGCTGATACTTACACTTTAATTTTAGAGTACAAATAAAATGCTTTGCGAGATCTGTTTCTATTTATAAACAGCTAAATTCCAACGACATCAAACGACTTCGTATTTTGCGTAGCGCTTTGGATAATATTCTCTCACTCGTGGTAACATAACATCATCTTTTAAACTTTCAAATGTCAGCTTTCTCCCTATTATGTACCTAAAATTAAGCTAATAATAAGTATTAATTGTTATCTGAGGCACTAGGTGTGATGGAGATCCGTTTGGAATTATCATGACGTAATTCGCAACAAGCTGTCAGACCAGCTGTTTTGTCATAATGTCAAAATCTTATCATCCAGAGTGATTAGAATAAATCAATGAAATCTACCTCGTAAGCGGAAATTTAATTTAATTCAGGAAATTTAATCACAAAATAAACTAAGTAATCGTATTGTTAAAAGATCTATTTTACAGAATCAATGCCAAAACTCTTAAAAGGCCACTAAAGAAAGAAAAAGTGTCATATTCGTAAGTTCTTTACGAAGTTAAGCCAACGACGTATAAATACGAGTATCATTAGATTCTCTGGAGGTATTTTCGCGATCGCTTTTCCGCACACAAGAGGAGGCAGCCATCTCAAATTTCGCCTCATCGAACTTTCAATTAATTTTTACCGTTCATGTCATCTCATGATTCTATCTGAAAACTTTAATTACAACATCATTAGATGCTGCTTCAAACGCGTTTTTTTCAATGCCATCATTTTGCAACGCATTTTATTTATTGAAATTACAGACAACTTCGTAGCTTTTCAAACTGTATTTAGGTGTAGCGAACCATTGGTTTCGGTTTAAATCGTCTTTGCTTAAATTTCATTTCTTTCTACGTCTTTCTGAGAGTGCTTTATGTATTTATAATTTAAGCCAGTGCTCCCACAGAGAGATGAATTTCTTCGCACATGGGAAGTGAAATAGCAGTACTAACAACTTACGTTATACATTTTTCATCTCAACAACTACCTAGCTTTTTCTGTAGGCAGCCACGCGCGGTTCTTTAATTTTTCTTATCGTTGCGAAGAATTTTCTCTCGTGTCATTGAATACGAAAGGAAGCCTCTTTGACGTCGACTCCCATCCCATTGTCAGCGCGTGCCTTTGTTTACTAGTGATCGTATTCTCCTACTTCCTTACTCCATCGATATTGTACCTGCATATGCCTATCATGTTAACCTACTTCGTCATAAAGTGTGACGTTATTGTACACTCTCGAAAGATGTATAGTGGTTGACAGAGTGGGTGGTTATAGACTTTGAAGTTTATATTTGTGAGCTTTGAGCATTCATGTAACTAATATTATACTGGTTTTGTTAGAGGTGTGATAACAAAGTTATCGCCGGAATGCATAGTGCACGTCATAATATAGCTTTTAGGTAGGTATATAATTGCGCAGCATTTCTATAACTACAACCGTTACGTATCTACCATCGACACTCCATAGAAGTATTTGAGCAAGAGAACTTTTCTTAGCTTTCGATTGGTTATTGTAAGTTTTCCCTCTGCACGACTTTTCTTCATGAATCAATAACGACGTAAATGTTTTTTCGTTTCAGCCGATGGCATGACCTATTCGTTCGGCGTGTTCTATGCAGAGTTCCTGAACTATTTCGATGAGGGCAAAGGCAAGACCGCGTGGATCGTGTCTATCCTCGTAGGGGTCACACTTAGTTCGGGTAAGTAATCAATTTAATATACGCTATTCTGGCTTTGAACATTCAACTCGGCCGAAATAATGATGCCATCAACGGAGTGCTTATGTGTGGAACCCAACCGCGCCCGACCCAAATGATTTAGTGCCCATTCCCAAATTTTGTATCCCTGCGGAAACTGCGTATCTACGCTGTTTCATTTAACAAACAGACTCCTCTATACAAAGGTTTTAAAACTCCAGAAACGTTAATGCAGAGGGATATTATAATTATTAAAACAGATGAATCATTCAGTAATTATTCATCTAGCTGATATGTTTCGAACTCTGGTCCTTTGCAGCATGTGCGAGATAACAAAAACGGCATGATACCAAACACTGTGTCTATTCAAAAGCAAAAATCTAGGCTAATTCAGAAACTCAATTTCCTATTTAATCGTAATTATTGACAGGAAATTGAGTTTCTGAATTATTCATACCAAAGCAATTTAGTTTGATTCCCTAATCCCTGGGCAAAGCTTAATCTTGTTTTACCACGAAATAAAAGTAATTTTATGTTTTCAGTACAGTCATTTTAATGTCAATAACCTTTTAATGTTTCAGGTCCTATATCGAGCTCGTTAGTGAACCGCTGGGGATGTCGCGCGGTGACGGTGGCTGGTGCCTTGCTCGCGTCGCTGTGCGTAGTGCTCTCAGCCTTCGCCAACAACGTGCTCACGCTCATCTTCACCATCGGCGTCGGCACGGGCTTTGGCTTCGGTCTCATCTACCTCCCAGCCATCGTCAGCGTCACAGTATGGTTCGAACGCTACAGAAGCCTCGCCACTGGTAAATATTTTGTGTACACTATACTTTCTCGAATATTTTTTCATACTTTCAGTAATGGCCGTTTAAATTATGATGTTTCTCTTTTCAGGTATCGCAGTATGCGGATCAGGACTTGGAACATTTTTGTTTGCACCAATCACATCAGTTTTAATTGAAAACTACGGTTGGCGCGGTGCTATGGCCATCATCGGTGCCTTAATACTGAACTGTGTGCCATTAGGCCTTATATTTAAACCCGTTCCCGAAATCCCACAAACATCAGCAACAGAACCCATGCTGCCAAAACAAAACAAGTCTCCACTAAAAAGATCTCAAAGTACTGAACACGTCCTCAGAGCAAATGGGAAATTTGATGACAATGATATTGCAAGACTGACTCTTTCCCAGCCTGCCCTAAACAAACCTCATGAACAAAAGCCACCTCCCTCAAGGCACGGCAGTGGGATCATGCAGAGGCCGGACGTTTTGTATCAAGGCAGTATGACCAGTTTAGCCAGATTCAGGTCAACATCACCTGAGAGAGTATTCACCGTCAGCACGAAAGAAGAACCAGAAGTGAAATGTGGCTGGTTGCCTTGCTCAACAGAATTCAAAGCAGCGCTCGGAGAGATGCTCGATTTGTCACTCCTCGTGGACCCAATTTTCATTTTGTTCGCTATATCGAACTTTTTAACTAGTATCGGATTTTATATACCGTATGTTTACACTGTACCAATGAGCGAATCACTAGGGATTGAGAATCCACCATACCTTATTTCCATAATTGGGGGATCAAACTTGGTGGGAAGGATTATTCTTGGTTACATAAGTGATAAGCCGTGGGTAAACCGCTTGCTGGCTTATAATGTGTGCCTTACAATTGCCGGCATTGGTATGTACACAAAACCAATATATTATATGCTTTTAAATCCATGCATTTATTTGTATTTAAATAATAATGATTTAATATCTTTCAGGTACGGCAATGGCCATGGCGTGCTGGGAGTTTTGGGGTCTCGCTTTATATGCAACCACATTTGGTTTTTGCATTGGCGCCTATGTTGGGCTGACTTCAGTCGTTCTTGTGGATCTACTAGGTATCGAGAAGCTCACAAATGCATTTGGTCTTCTCCTACTATTCCAAGGAATTGCTTCCCTAATAGGACCACCATTTGCAGGTAAATTGCCTTTGGCCTCTATTTGACATAGCTAATAAATGTTATCGCAATCAATACATATTTAACCAATATTTTGTCCTGCAGGGTGGTTGTATGACACTCTCCATTCGTATGCGCCAGGGTTTTACGTGGCTGGCGGTACGATATCGCTAAGCGGGTTGATTCTGTTTCTCATCCCCGTGATTGAGAGGCGACAGCAGAGGCGGTGGGAAGAGAGCACGGCGTTGGAACAGATATAGCAGGGCGCGGCGCGGGAGGGGAGCCGGAGGGGGGCGCGCGCGTGCCCGCTCATCGTGCTGAGCAGCCCCTCCACGCGCAGCGCCACCTCCGACACCTACAGCAACAGGGTATACAAAACTACAATAATAGAGGAAAATAATTATAATGTTAATGAAGACGAAGATTGTGACTTTGTAAATATCGATACGATGGATGAATGCGACGAGCGATTCGATGAAGACTATCGAACCCATTCCAGAGGACGTGTCGTGTGTGCCTGCGAGATGTGTCAGTAGCTAGCGATAAGAAAAAGGTGCAATATAAATCTATACTTTCATCTTTATATCCATTTGAATTTATTTAAAACTTAGAATATATAAAGTGCCGCTATAATGTCTACGTTTCCTATGAACTGCAACCGATCGATTTAAGTAGTTTTAAATAGTAAGGTGTATATTTAATATATATATATATATATATATATGTATAATACAAATACTTATTATATTAATAGGATTACTGAAAAAAAAAGTACATACCTTATTTTCATGAGAAGGAGAAAGAAGAGCGATGTGTAAAATTTAACTTAGCTGTTATTAGGCACTATCAATGGATGATTCGAAATTAATATATTTCTTGAGAAGTGTCTGTCGTGCTGTATTGTGTGCGTGTATTTTACTCCATAATAAATGGCCTTACTGTGGACCAATCGTGGGTAGAATGTGTTGTCATCAAAAGTACCTAGTAAAGGCATATTGCGCTTTTTGAAAATTTAGAAATCATTAATCATCAACATTATACGGCGGCTATTTCATTTCTTGAAAGGTAGCCTATGTGTTATTTTCTTTAAGTAGAAATATTTTTCCACATTGTGTTCAGTAGTATAATTTTTTGATTAGATCTAGGTTGAATTCGGTTTCTGCCTTCACTAAAATATACATGTAATGTACATTTCGACTGAATTAGATAACCATACAATGTATCATACTATACATATATAACTGGACTGCGCTGGTATTCTTCGTACAAATCTTTTTCTCTTTGTATTATATTGTTGGCAATCTTGTAATCGTATTTAATACGGTTTCATACATTATTTAATGTTACTATTATGTATACTATACATAAATATCTAAAATTATAATATATTTAAACTGTGTTTGTCTTTTATATTGAAAGCCTGAACGTCCTGCTGATAAAATTATTTATAAATGTGTTGCAAAATGCAATAAATAACAGTTATTAATAGAATACCAAGGAAATCGTAAGTACAAAGGCATGTAATTGCTACAATAGTCACTTGTGCAATAAGACCTTCACAGTCGGACCTTCATTAATTCCTATGCAGTAAGAATGCCATGGTATGTTTGTACTTCTACTCGATTAAAACAGTTAATTTTGTTCTACAGCTAGTACCTATAGATACCATTTTTTCTATACGCTCGTTCTTGACCACTATCGATGATAGAAGATGGTGCTAGTGGTCGAATACTTATCCATGCTAATATTATAAATGCGAAAGTAACTCTGTCTCTTTGTCTGTCTGTTACCTTTTCAAGCTTAAACCGCTGAACCTCAAAATTCCATCTAAATAGATGAAATTTGGTATGGACATACCTTGAAACCCTAGAAAGGACATAGGATAGTTTTTATCCCGGAAATAATCTTTGGGGGCTAGAAGTTTCTATGGTGAACTAATAATTTCTCAAGTATGGCGGCCCACACACCGTTCGTTCATAGTATTGTGGCGCAATATAAAAAATAGACTATTTATTCAAAGTACTAATGCTACGCGGACGAAGTCGCGGATAACCGTTAGTCATCAGTAAAGGTCATGCGTAGACACCAATATACAGAACTACACTAAATTATGCCAATCTAATGATGTGGAAGATGAGGATCAAACAGACGCATAAGCAACCACTGCTTGAGCAAATTTTTTGAAGATATGGAAGGCCATTTTGGGAAGAAATATGCATAT
Organism: Orthosia gracilis; assembly: GCA_947562075.1. Classification (NCBI taxonomy): domain Eukaryota; kingdom Metazoa; phylum Arthropoda; class Insecta; order Lepidoptera; family Noctuidae; genus Orthosia; species Orthosia gracilis. Next base: position 31,935,218 of record OX387267.1, on the reverse strand, counting down.
AAGAAACTCGAGCAACTGCAGAACCTGTGCATCCGCTTTATTTTTGGACTAAATTGAAGTGGCTGCCGATTCGGTGTCGTCGAGATACCCATATCCTATCTCTTCTCTATACTTTCCTACACAATCCTAATTCTCCTCAATACCTTCGTGAACGCTTTGAGTACTTTGTCCCGAGGGGTAAACCCTGTCGCACTTCTCTTCTCCTTCGTACCCCACGTCACACTTCCAGCCGCTATGACGGCTCCTTCTCTGTTACTGCAGTGCGTCCCTGGAATTCTCTACCACATTCCCTATGCGATAACCCTTCTCTGAATGTCTTCAAGAGGAAAATCGAGGATATTTTTTTTTCGGAATGACATCATATTAGTAAAGGTAACATATTTTTTTTTACTTAAGTATGATGTATACGATATTTATGATTTATTTTATATTATTCTAAAATTGTACACTGGACTACTTTTCTTCTTCATTTTTGCTGGTAGACAACTCTTCTTTGAGTTAAGCTCGCCTTTGTACATCAACTTTATAATCGCTCTATGTTGTGTGTCATTTTTGTGTACAATTATGAATTAAGAAAAAGATGAAAATTGCGATTAGGATTATGAAGCAGGTACTTAAATAAAGAAGCCTTGCCGTAAAAAAAACAATTTATTGGGACAAAATCTACAAGGAAATATCTATATTCACAAAGTTCACGAAAGTGTTTGCGACACAACAAAAATTTCACTTAAATAATAATGTTTAGTCTTTCTTGTCAACACTTTCGGCTTCATATCCTGCCATAGCGCACAAGTTTAGCATCATGCCGCGCACGCGATCGTCGACTAGGAACAGTGCTATAGCTGTCAGCGCAGGCGCAACCTGGAACAAAGTAAAAAAAAGGAATTATACTTTATATGTTCAAATGTACCTAATTCGAAAAGAATATTAACTAAAAAGTTATAAATAAAAAAGTTTATTTCAAAAATCAAAAAACCCGACTGATTATGAAGCGAATTAAAAAGACATAAACAAGAAGAAAATCATGCTGTGCAGTCGGAGGATACATCTGGTTTTGGTCAGCCAGCTCGCGAATATGTATCCTCTGACTGAGCAGCATGATTTTCTTCTTGTTTATGTCTTTTTAGTTCACTTCATAAGCAGTCGGGTTTCTTGATTTTTTTAATTAACCTTTTTTTTAAAAGTTAGTGGTTAAAAGGGTTATTTGAAACCCTTTCTTGGTTATTGGATAGCCAGACAGGCTCTAGTCATGACACCAGTTTTTCTGGGCAAAGTGTAACCTCTCATTTAAAAATTTTTATGACAACTAAAGTGTTATACTATGAAAACTGGTATGTATTGTATCTTCCTAATTACTATTTGGAGTTTCACTTTTTCGGTTATCTCAGACCCCTTTTGTAACGAGGTTTTGGTTAATCGTTTCTTCGCCTGTAGATACCAGTTATCATAGAAGCCGAGCCCGGCTCCAAGGTATGGTCAGGGCACTAGCGCCTACGTGAGCCAACAGTCTACGTGATTTCGTACATTTTACAACGGCCTGTGTTTTGCTACGAGAACTACGGCGCGGTCTCAGCTCGTGATCCAGTATTTTACTAAAGGCGGTTTTTTTTCGTGCAGCGCGGATCGCCCACGAGTGGCTGAAGTATCATATTTTTATTTTTATACTCATTTTTGTGTTAGAACCTAGTCTATTTATGTGTTACTATTATATTTTCTATTTCCCGCGGATGAAAACTTAGTTTTACGATGTTAAGGATTCGTCATCACCGGGATGCTTAAACCAGAATTTAACCGGTTGCAACTGCATTGAGGATAAGCACGTGAATTCAGCTTAATAACTTCAAACCTTGACAACATTTCACTCCAAAGTTTTGTTCTTACATTAAACATTCAAAAGAACTAATATGTTATCGTTTTTCCTGTATTTTTAGTAATGAAATTTACCATTTTCTATTACTTTATACATTTTAGGTGTATTTTTTTTAACATATAGTTAGACATTAACGTGGCGTTAGGTTAGGTTAGGTTAGGTTAAAAAAAAAAAAAAAATGTTTAGGTTAGATTGATTGATTCTGTCGGTTATCGTTTTTCCTGTATTTTTAGTAATGAGATTTACCATTTTCTATTACTTTATATATTTTAGGCGTATTTTTTTTAACATATAGTTAGACATTAACGTGGCGTTAGGTTTTTTTTTCTTTTTCGTGACGTTTCAACTAGTACGACCTCTTACTTTATAACGAAAGCAAGAAACGCCTGTAAATCAAACTGAGCATTCTCTTCCAAACAACATTGCTAGCAATGAAGCGTTTAATAGAATGTTAGCAATTTATTTGGCAGACGCCATCATTTTCGCGCCCTGAGTCACAGCTGAATTGGCGTCTCATGAGTCGTGGCCATTGCACCGTTGTACATTCTTCATGAAATCTAATATAACGCACTATTTGATGCATCATTAACTTCTTAGCCGTGGGTATAGTTCTCGCCAAACTTCTTGACCGCCCTGAAGTTGGCTACAATGGCTGCGCCACTTCAGTGGGCTACGCAGTAGTAAATCTCATACAAAAACAGTACCGATCCTTTCTTGCGTATCGGAAAGTCAACTTCAGGGCGATTCAGAAGTATGGCGAGAACTATAACACGAATTTAAAATTATGTAGAGACCTAGGTACTTCTATCAGACTGTATTACCAGAAGTTATTAATATCAGTGACGTCTATTGGATCAAGAGAATTAAACTACATTGGCTATTTCTTTAATAAACTTTGCCAGCCATATCCCTCCATTGTTAGAATTACCTACTATTTAAAACATCACTTCCAGATAAACTCGGCCTAGTATATCTGGCATTATTATATTGATAATTTAAAAGACTATTTCTGAGTTCTGTCGATATTTCTTCTCAGATATCAGTTAGCTAGGACTTACTGGTGCCGTCTAGTTATTAGAACTACCCAGAGAAACAAATATAATTTCATCATTTTATTAAAGCTGGTGTATGAAATAAAATTGTTGAGTGCTTTTTCACCGGGCGAATCATTTCATCTTTCGTTTCTTCTACAAAAAAAGGCTGATATAAAACGTTCAGGCATTCAACTAATCGTAAAACATCCATTCTACTCACCCAATGGATCCACATGGCCCACATGATGTAAACTCCTGAGGGCAGAGGCATTGCGTCCACATACATCAAGTGTGACATCACCACGCTTCCTCTGATCAGTGCGATGGGTGACCAGCACAATAGGTTCACCAGCGTTACGACAGTAACACTCTGGAATTTCGCAACAACAAATTATTTTCTTACACTTGTTGTAATATTTCAATACCTACTAATAACACTCGGAACAAATTATTTTCATACAGTTGTTTTAATATTCTAATACGTACTATGTCAGAACGTGATGGAATGAAAAATAATTGATACACTTTCAATCGTAAGTATGCAGGTAACAAACTATATAGTTTTGGCATACATATAGATATGAAATATTAAAGCAAAAACCACTGGCGAAAGCTCTAATATTTTACCAATCTGTAGTAGTAAACCATCTGCATTCGATGGGAAAGATTTTCTATAAACTCACCCGAGTAAAATTCTGGTTTCTCATTGAGCAAGGCAGCTTTCTCTCCAACATGCGAGCCCAAATAAGCATCATTGCCCTGTTCGATTTTATATTCATTGAAATATAACAAAAAAAACATTACATTTCCATTTTCTTCCAAACATGAATTCGTTTCTAGAAATCTCGAATCGTGTTTAATCATTTCCCTTTGGTTACAGAAATTGGGTCAACTTCGAATGAGAACAATTAAAATTGTACCGTTGTTCATAGCTCCTGTCAGAGTTAACTAGGTATGTATACTGCGCTAATTGTAAATCGAAACTGTCTTCAGCCAGTGTGAACTGCTATTTAATTGACATGACTAATTTGCATTACGAGATAAGCCTCTCTGATTTAGTTTAGTTAGTTTACCCAAATCAACTTAATGCTGTCGCAAATTTGTTTAATTAATTAATAACGACTGATGGTTTGGTTTAACTATATTTGAATTTTAATAGATTTCTACATAATACATACAGGATGTAACGGTAAGGTGCGATCATATTTTCCGTTGCAGCCTGTATATGCATTTTTTTTTAACATTCAATACTCACATGACGATTGTAGGTTTAAAACTTCGAAGAACAAAAATGAGCACGATAAAGTTTCTCTGCCAAGTCTCTGGTAACACCATATCGAAGGTGCATGATGTGCATTGGAAGTCAAACCCATACTTTCCAACTCCAAAAAGTGGCGGAATAGAATAGAGACACGAAAAGAACACACACAGACAAACATACAAGTGGTAGTGGTTCTTTTGTAACTGCCAACCTTGAAAAATATGAAGCAAATATAATTTAGTATGATAATAAACAGACAAGAACATTAAATAAATATTCACTTACCGTTAGCAACGTATTTTGCAACTACATATCTTTCAATACAGACGTGAGTTATGCATTCGACCTCGAACACTGCCAAAAATGTCTCCAAGAAAGCAAAAACTTCACAAGAGAATGTTTCAAAGCCAAACAAACTGAAATAGAGCAATTAAGATTAATAAAGAACTACAGTATTACTGTGTACATAAGAACATAAAAACTTTGATAACAAAAGAAAGAAAAAAGAAGCTATGTTGCGTTATAAATTAACCAAGACATACAGTTGTTAATACTGGTGATGTAAAAGCAAATCAATCAGTTGCGAACTAATTTTGCATTTTACTGCACAAGTTTAAAAGGGAACTCCTCGACCAAAATGCATCACAGGACTACATGAATAAACAAAGGGTATTTCAATGCAAATAAAATGTCCCCTTCCAACTCACGTTTCAATGTATTTGACATGCGGCAAGTGCAAAAACGTCGGTACAATACGTCTGATACACGCCACCATGGTAAAATTAGCCAGGTTTCGATAACTGTCATCAAACCGGAGGTTCGTAAAAAGAAGGGTAACGCTTAACCAAAAACTGAATATGACTGACAACAGGCCTGAAACATTATGTGCATGAAAATTGAAATAAGGATTTTTCATAATAGAAGAACACTTTGATAACGTACAATCAGTAAAATAAAGAGTTCGTTACCTGTCACAAAAAAGCCTTGTTGTAAAACGATTCTCTCGTCATCACCAAATGCTTCTTTCCAAACACAAATATTTGCGTTAAAATTCTCACTATATCTTGCCAATGTCATCCTTTAAACACTACTGAACTTTTTGATATTCTAGCTGTTCCTAGATTTACAAATATGTTAAAGGATGTCAATGTTATGCACAATACGAGTCTAGAAGACGTCTGACAAGACTCGTTAAGATCCTGATGTGTGCGAAACCTGAATCTCAAGTTGCATTTTGGTTCTTCAACTACAATACCAGTTACTTCATGCTCTGCCGCACCTATTGTTTAAGCAGAAGTATATGGAACAATTGAGTGTAAATGTACCTACTGGACAAGCGACAATGCATTTAGATATTAGAGTTTTAAAAACAAGTATATCATCTCTGTGGAACTTAAACTTTTATTATAAGCGTAGGGAATATACATTTCAAATGTGTACACAATTCTTGTTTAGCATCATGAACAGCCGCTAATCTTTTCTTGGGAGGGCGTCACTTGAATATCCTCTGGTACCCTGAGGGTACGAAGTACGTAATGCTCCCCTTCATCTTGCTATGCTCTGTTGTACCGCTTTGCGCGTTCTGGTTGAAGCAAGGCGTAATGTTTGCGCATGCGTCCGAGGAGTGCAGCACGAAGCCTCTCATCGCCGGCAATGAAACATAGTACTGGGACACTCGTCGCTGCCTGCAAAACAGATGATTTCAAATCCAATCTTTAGCTAACTAACCTGCACTAGTTCTACTTGAAGAAGTAGTATCATCAAAAAATATTTGTCTAGTATAAGATGGTATCCTTACCTCTGATGCAATGGGTGCAATTACTGCCAACGCAGGTGGCACGTGTGGTCTGTATCCATAAATCAGCAAAGGCAGCCACTGCCAACCAACCAAAATGGCGGCAGGAATCCATAATGCTAACGTAGCCACACACACGGCGTGAATAGTCTGGAATATAATAATATATCAATTTGGACAACTTATTTGTTTATGTGGAAAGATTTTCCATAGAATAAAAAAGGAAAATCCATTTGGCCCAGAATTCAAATACTTTGGAATATTCTTGGCAACTATATGGCTAATGATGAAAAGTAGATCATAAGTTAATTTTAGTTTCTATTTCTACCTATCAAATTGATAGATCTTAATTAAAGTAGCTTACTTTGCCGTCAATGTACATACTAGACCTTTAAAGAGGTTAAGCGCTCCATCCACAATAATTAAAATGTTAAGTGTTATATGGCAATAAAAATATCGACCGTCGACCACATCATCGCTTACCATCAGGTGAGATAGTGGTCAAGCAAGAGCCTATATACAATAAAATATATATATATATATATATATATACCTATAATAAGTTGCCCAACATGTTTATAAAAACTGAAAAATCAGTAACAATATTTCAAAAAAGGCTAAAACTATACCTAATCCAAAAATGTTTCTACTCAGTAACAGAACATTTAGAGTCTAGCTTAAAATAACGTTTTTCTCTCATTTACAAAAGTGGCGATCTATCCTATACAAACAATAAGATATTAACTTCATATAAAATTATAATCATAATTTGTACTACCTGAAAAGGATGACTATCGCTGAACAATAGTATTAAACTCTTTATTATTGACATTTAATTTTGACATAACTATAATGAGAATGATAATTGCAATGCTTGTAAAAGGCTACTATGTCATAAGTACTAACACCAACATTGTACAATTAGTTAGCATTAAATGTTTTGACTTTTGGCTATTTCATTTTATTATATCTACAAATAAAATACAATCATGAAGAAGAAGGAATATTAAATCTTCACCTGTGTGAGCCGAGTTTGCTCCTTTTGTACTTCTCCTTTGTAAAATATTCTTTCCAATCTAACCGCCTTTCCCATGTAGTAGAATCTGTCAACAGTATTAAACACATAGTTAAATCATTATCTTCGGTTATACTATGTATATTTCAATGTTATTTTAACAATATCCACTTACAATGCAATGACTGGTATCACCCCACATACAAGGATATACGGAATGCTAAATCCTATGTGTTTGGCTCCAGAAGATGTCGATGGCCATAGGAACGTACAAGATGTCCCAGTGGAGTCACAAGAATATTTGCCATACCCAAAGAGTGGAGGGGTAGCGAATAAAACTGAATTGAACCAACTGAGGCCGACAAGTGACCAATAGAGTCTAGTGTAAAGTGTTCTTTCTGAAATATGAACAAAACATAAATCGCTACAAAAACAGCTATGAGAAACATTACATTATATTCAATTCACATACATACCACGTCTGTAGTACTTTGCTAATAAATATCGCTCCAAAACTGCCACAAATAAAGCAGTAATTTGAAAGACACCAAAGAATTGATTCAGAAATGCAAAAAGTTGACAGCACGAAGGACCAAAGAGCCATCTAAAACAATAATTATTTTGATAGTGGTGTTGAATATTTGCCTTCAGAAATGATAGCAAGTATCTAAATTACAAAACATGGTATAGTTACCTTTTTGCTACAGCAGATGATCCCGCAAATGGGAACCCGACGAGATTTCGGCCAAGTGACGCTGTACACAGATTAAGTACCAGAATATGACTCTTGAATACGAGCAGGTGACTGTGAATGAATGTGGCAAAAAGCCAACCATTGAGCAGCACCCCGAACACACCTATTGAATTATGACCCACATTAGCATAATATAACGCAAATTTACGGACACACTTCGAAATCCATAGATTCGAGGCTTGTTTTACGTTCAGAATTATGATTTGGACGGCAATTAGAAACTAACCGAATATAAAAAGGCAAGCTCCCAGTAGCAGTTTGTAAGAACCATCGAAATAATACCACGGACACTCATCTTCAAGATCCTCAAACAAGGTTTGCATATCTGAGGAACAACCACTTGTTGTGATCACTGCGCGTCAGGCACCGTGGAAGATGTTCGGGAGGTGATAGTGAAGTTTATTGGGCATTGAATATTTTTTCTTATACACATAAACGTCCACGTAGTTCAAGTGGTTACAGAGACTGGTCAGGTTGTCGAACCACCGCGGAGGGATTCGCGACACAAAGGGAGTGGATCTAGTTACGTTCCTGTGGCCACTTTGTGTGCGCCATCGAGGGCGTGAACGTGCCGAACGTCCTGCTACGCTGAACAAGCTGAAGTACTTCACGAATCATGGAACTAACTTACCTGCTTATGTTTCTATTCGGGTACTTTTTCCATTCCTCTATTTATCATCGATTTTTTTTTTCATTTTCGCTACTAAGGTTCCAGAATATGATTTAGGTCAAACATCATGAAAGTATCGCTTGGACTGGAAATCGTTATTGTGTGTGTTTTATTAGCCTGCAAAAACATTGCCTTCGTTAATTGACATACCTATCAAATTATTCTAGTGAATATATTATAGGGTAATTCCGGGGAAGTTGGCGGGGTACGGGAGGGATGGCCAGTCGAAATATTTCAGAAATTATTCGCTAAATGTCCGCTGTGACAGCTCAGTTCGCTTCGCACGCGCGTAGTGCGTGAGTGCAAGTGCAATTTAAAATTATTGAGAAAAAACAAGAAAAAGTTGATAAAAGCCTACATACAGTAATAACAATTCTTTATTGGTGCATTTTACAATATTGCGATGTTAGTTTTGTAAAAATAAGGGCTGTTTTTACAGTTTCTAAAAGTTCATAGAACTATACAGGTTAGCTCAAATGTTATGTCCCGATGTTCTTTAGCTGTATTTTTTTATGAATGAGAAACTTTGGTTTAGTTTTTGGATCATGTTTACTTGATGTTTTAATTTATTGTCCATTAAATCGATACAATGATAAAGTCCAAGTTGCCATCGCCAGAATTGATAACCATTAGGGCCCGATTTATGTCATTTTCTTATCCTTCTTGCCAGAATTTCTGGCGATAGGTCCTTGCATTCTTGACGAATATTATCTTTGAGGGCTTGGCTAGACTCGAAACTTAAAAAAAAAACACAAAAAGAAGTCCGGTACGGTTTAATCCGGCGATCTTGCCGGCCAATGTCAAAGTCCGTTCAAAGTCCGGAAAATGCAGCCCTCAGAATTTCCGTTGTGACTCGTGCAGTTTACGCCCTTACTCTATCCTATTAGCACCACAAGACATGATGTGTCTTTCAACGCAATTAATTATATATGTAAGTATTTGTCTTTATAAACGTAGGTAGGTCTTTTATGTATTATTATATAACTAGTTTAATCTTACTTTATAGGTATATATATTGTACACTGGATTACTGCCCTCTATTATGATCTTTATCACTCAAAGTTTTGCTGGAAGAAAATTCCATTTGGAGTTAAGCTCGCCTTTGTTCATGAATATTGTTATCGATTTATTAAAATGAAATGTCTTGTTGTACAATAAAGAATAAATTATAAATAAACATGTTCTTCAGTCCCAATTCATCCACTTAAGGAAGGAGAAAGTCGTTGAGCAAGGCTCTGTAGCGCTCGCCAACCACAGTAGTCGTTTGGTGGACCGATCACGCCTCCAGTGTAAACAACACACCATGCGGTATCTAACTTTGAGCAGGTGTAATGGCTCTTCTTCTTTGAGACGACTGCTGCGGATTCCGTGGACTGTTCACCGCACCAATGTATCGATCCTAAAAGAAATTCATATCAAAGAGAGATTATCTTCGACTGTTCAAATACGAATACTAAAGTTCTTTAGGCATATAACTCACAAGGAAGACTCAATGGAGCGTGTTGTAATCCAAGGCAGAATGGAGGACAAGAGATCCTGGGGTCGCTCTACGACCAGATGGGCAGATCTTATTAAAAACATCACCAAAGCTGCTCTACGATGACCACACGTTGCGTCCAATAGAACCGAATGGCGACGCATGGCAAGAGACATCATGCATGCATCAGGCCCCACCCATGACTACGACCACTGCCAAGAGTGCCCGACTAAGAAGAAAAATGGCTCTTCGTGGTTATACGCGGATTTTCGGTGCCCCAGAAGTGATATTTTTGCTTATTAACATATCCACAGAGATGGAAATAAGCCTCGTTGTTCATGATGATTTTTGTTGAAGATTTGTCTTCCTCGTGGTCGTGATTCAGGATGGCTTGACGTAGGTTACACGCGCTTGGAGGTCACTAGCTAAATTTTGTATCTGTTTATTACACAAATATCATAGTATAATTGATATTTACCGCCATTTGCAAAAAATTATAGCATTTTTCGATAGGGACTTTAGCGCCACCTTGTATTATGTCCTTAAATTTCTTCACGTATAAAAGATACTCGTACTTGCTTTCTTAATAGATGTGGTCATCTCTTCCGGAAGATTAGGAGAGATGGGCATAGGAAGTTGGGGGAAGGGCATATGCATATGACAGTAGTGATGACGATGAAGAGCCAGTAATGCTAAATTTTTCAGATGAGGTTTTAAAAAGGGAGGGTTACTGCATACGGTATGGAGAAAACTACTACCTTTCCTGCCTCACTGAGGATTGGATTCAGTGTGTCTTGTATAATCTTTGGGTTCATGAAAATTATAGTGAGTTTGACGATAAGTGTTCCGCATGCAGCCACTTATCGTCAAACTCGGCTAAAAAGGAAGAAGGAATAGAGAGATGTTGCAGAATAACACTGGTCATGGCCAGATGGCCAAAGGCATTAAAAAAATGATTTTCATTTTTGATCACATTAAAATAAATCTTTAATTATGCTGATATAAGTATAGTTGAATAAGTTCAAGTTTAAAGTTTATATTATGAAAATAATAAACACCGGCCAAGTGTGTGTCGGATTTCGCTCATTTAGTGTTCCGTACCAAACCGCAAAATTAAGATGGTTGTAATAGGAAAAATGAGGGAAGTTCAAAGAAAAATCTGACTTATCAATATATTGTTATTTGTTAGTAAAATATACGTAATAATAAACATTATCACCAAATTTCAGGTTCATAGGTCAATGAGAAGTTAAAAAATTCTTCGGATCAAAATTTTGGAAAAAATGTGACTTTGGTGGCTTCTTATTCCTTTCTTACATTTTTTTTTTAAATAAGATAAAACCGGCCAAGTGCAAGTCGGACTCGCGCACGAAGGGTTCCGTACCCAGGGTGGCGTCAACTATGTATGTATGGGGACACCCTTTAATTATCTTCTTTTTTTTTAATTTTTCTTTTATTTGTGTCGTAAGATCTTACTTTTTGCCAAATTTCGTGATTCTAGGTCAAAGGGAACTACCATATAGGTTTCCGACCCAAAACCTATAGAGTACTTCCAGTTGACCTAGAATTGTCAATTTTGGTTTAAAGCAAGTTCTTACAGCACAAATAAAGAGAAAATTCCAAATAATAGAAATGAAAATTAAAGGGTGTCCCCATACATACATAGTTGATGCCACCGTGGGTACGGAACCCTTCGTGCGCGAGTCCGACTTGCACTTGGCCGGTTTTGTCTTATTATTTTTTTTAAATATTGGTATAAAGGAATAAGAAGCCATCAAAGTCACCTTTTTTCCAAAAAGTTTTCGCGAAATTTGAAAAAAAATAAAAAAGTTTGGCCATGTCTTTTTATAGTATAGACTGATTTTTATACACCGAATAGGGACTATCGATCTCAGTATCTGGCGTAAATTTCAACTTGCTAGGTCCACCCATTCCTGAGAACATCGGTGGTGACACACGAACAGACGGACAAACGGACAAGAATGTGATCTTATAAGGTTGCCTTTTTTACCTTTTAAGGTACGGAACCCTAAAAATACAGTATTTATCTACTCAATAACACGATACCCCTTTCGCTGTTTGTGAAACACCCTTAAAAATATTCTTTGTCAATTTGTATGGCTGTGGGTCAACAAGATGCTTAAACTCTAAAAATTTGAAGACTGTAGGTCCAACCGATTGGCTGTGAACCCCGTGAGACAGACGAAGGACAGACAGACGGACACGTGAGTGTCAGCAATAGTTTGGACCCTTCGGGTTCGGACCCCTAAAAAGAATTAAGATAATGCATTTATTTTAACTTTGACAAACCCTTGAAAAAAATATGGCCAACTCCCCAGGACACAATAGGGATTGAGACGTCAATATTTATATCCGTCATATTATGAAAGTACGAGTACCTATTATATAGTTCTTGTTAAGCACACCTATACAACTGAATTTCCACATACGCAAATATCTTTTAATGTTTGTTCAAGATTTTCAAACACTTAATTCAAGATTTACAGACACTAATAACTGTAAATCTAAGGGAGAGAGCTATTTAGTTCGAAGTTTATTTATGAAAACAAATGACCGCGAATACGTAAAAGTATTAATTTAAAACCAATTAAACTTTAGTTTTCCACCAGAAACTTTAAATCAGATAAATCTCCCGGTAACTAATGAAAAGACACCACAGATGTTTTTGTTTATATTTAACCTGAGCACTGGGCTTCTAATATATTTCATTTTACACTGATTTAAAAATAGTAATCAACGAGACCTATATTTATATCATAGGCATGATTTTTCCCAGCTGTCACGTCTTCGTCTCACACGTCCGCGTCAGTAGGACGGACTCAGGTAACCGCTGAATCGTGTGATACGAGAACGTCGAGCAAAAACAACTTGTACGTAAATTACCTGATATTCTACACTTTATTGGCAACGCCCGTGAGGACTACGTCAGGCGTGTACGTACTCCACGCGCACACTTCTATCGGACTCAGTTAATTGCGGAGAAGATCGCGTACGTTTTTGGCGATGTTATACTTATAACCGATCATTTCCTAGCTGTTATCAAACTCGCTGATATTCGCGTTGAGCGCGCAGTGCAGTGCCGTCATCGGACGGGTCGAGGCAGGATGTTGTCGTTGGAGCAATTGTCGCAAATGGTGAAGGAACACCTCGGACTGACCGACTTTATCGACGGCATACAATATACGTGTAAATGGACAATCAACGAATCGCCCTTGGGTGGCCGTGGCCTAATCGTCACAGAAGACATAATGCCTGGAGAAGTTCTGTTCGTTGACCGGCCTCTCATCTATGGCCCTCGATCCGGTGTCACCGTAGAACAAGGATGTACGGTGTGCGGCAAGCTAGACAGTGATACTTTTTATAAGTGTTCTAAGTGTTCATTGTTGTTGTGCTCAGAACAGTGTCAGAATACAAACATACACTTTAACGACTGTGGTATTATTTCCCGTTGGAACATCAACACGCCCATCGAGGAAGCCGATGGCAATGTTTTGTCTCGCGCACTAACACCAATAAGGGCTCTGATGTTAAATAATAACCAAAGGATATTCTTGGCTTCTCTGGAAGCACACGCTTTACCTCAACATGGAACTGAAATTCGGAACTTGAAACAATATATCGAGATACCAGAAGAGGAAGAACAGCTCATGATATTGGCCTGTCGTGCTCTAGACACTAATGCATATGAAATTGCCACTCCGTACGGTAAAAAGGAAATGAGCATGCGTGGATTGTATCCTGTGTCTGGATTGATGAATCACAACTGCGTACCAAATACGAGGTACTACTTCAACAGTGACCTACAAATGACAGTAAAAGCTGTGAAGCCTATACGAGCGGGGACAGAGATATTTACATGTTACTCTGGAATTTTGTGGGGAACGCCGGCTCGTCGGACACACCTGTATAAAACAAAACATTTCCTATGTAAATGTGACCGTTGTGCCGATCCCACTGAACGAGGTACCCTCCTCGGTGCTCTGAAATGCTTCTCAACTGAGTGTTCAGGATATTTACTTCCTATTGACCCATTGAGGTCTTCAAGTGCTTGGCGATGTTTGCAGTGTGACATGCGAGTTCCTGACGGAAACGTTCGTGCCATACAGGGGGCCCTCGGGAGTCTCATGGGCTCATTGAACTTTAAGAGTGTACGAGATTTAGAAAGTTTTTTAGTTAATCGAATAACAAAATATGTTCCGAAGACAAATCAAATCGTGATCGACCTTCAGTGTCGTTTGATTTGGGCCTTCGGCGAAGTGGAAGGATATCGTTGGCATGGTAAGTTCCAATATTAAAATGATTTTTAACTAACATTGTTTTTAGAACTTTCAATGTTTTTCCAATAACGTTTGATTTATGGAATAGTAAAAGAGTAAATCTTTCGTTTTTAGGTTAAGATCAATCCAAATAATCAGATACAGAGATAGTTTATCATTATCTCGTCTATGTTTTGAAACACACCGTGTTTTGACATTGACGTGTTAACTTATATGAAAACATAACTGAACTGAAAAATATTCTGTACACAGAATATATTATTGGTAATATACAATTAATCCATTGATGGGGATTGGGGAGTGATATGAGTGACGTCAGAGAGAGACTCGATTGTTCCCTCAACTGTGTCGATAAAGACTTGCGGTACTTAGTTTTGCAATAATTATATTCAGCTCAAGTACAGGTAACATTGCAATCTCGTTTAGAATGCGTCACTTCCTATAGCACGTCAGATATTGAATGCTATTAATGGCCACGGCGTACCTGCCAACTTTCAGTAAGGGCAAGGCCAAACGAGCGTTATTTTGTGAGACGCGTGATTCGCTTATTGAGAGTATCGCAATTTACGTTCAACTGAAATCCGTTTAGGCTGCCAGACAGACGGACGTAACTTCAGTTGCTATCCAACGTTTGTAAGGGACTACTGATGCTTGCCTCGCTCCCCTCCTTTACCCTGAAAGCATTTCGGTTGAAATAATGCGCGTGAGTCAGCAGACAACTCAGGGAAGACGGTTAAGCAGTAGACGATCGAACTGTGAGACGCCACGTATTAAAAAAAAAACAGCAGAGAACTCATTTTGCGTCGCCGTGTGGTACAAACAGGACTTTAGTATGATACCGAATGCAGCGTACCTATATTCCGCGACTCATTTAACGCGACTCACAGCTAAAAAGTTTTCGCTCTTTTACCCTAAAGCGGGAAGCCAAAATACCGATTACCTAATAGTGATTAAAGCGAGATGGATATTATGTTAAAATCTTAGGCCATGGTAGATGGTAAATCGGGGCCGACCCCAAGTAAATTGATAAGACCCTAGACAAGTGACATTCTATCATTGAAAGCGTGGCGATAGCGATTGTCAAAAATGCAAAAATGTATGGAATTGACAAGCAATACGAAATGTCACGTGATCAATCCTTTAAATTATGGCATCTCGACCCTCGCATCGCCGCGCTTTCACTTACATCGAATGCCATTTGTCTAGAGCTCAAGGTCGCGACAGAAGAGGAAGAAGAAAGAAATAGAATAGACGTTAAATGGGTAAATGATAATCGAGGAAGCTACACAAATTTTCGGTAATAAATGGACAGTCTACGAAACTCACAACCTGCGTCTGTGTTTCTGAACGCATTCAAACCGAATCTCTTCAAAGTTAGAGTGAACAGGCATCTTCTGGGTAAGCTCACTCCATCGTCGACTTTGTCTCTGTCACCTATACTAGAGTCAAGACCTATATCTATACTAATATTATAAAGAGGCAAGATTTGTATTTTTGTATGTAACGAATAAACTTAAAAACTACTGCACCGATTTCAAAAATTCTTTCACCGTTGAGAAGCTATACACTATCCCCGGGCGACATAAGCCAATTTTTATCCCTGTATTCCCGCGTTAACGGGAACTACGCGGGTGAAACCGCGAGGCATCGGCTAGTCTAAAATAGAAATAAAAAAGTCATTAAAATCAAAACATATTCGCGAGCTCGCTGACCAAAACTATAATATATCCTCCGACTGCACAGCATGATTTTCTTCTTGTTACATCTTTGCAGTCGGGTTTTTTGATTTTATTAACTTTTTTATTTACAACTTTTTACTCAAACTTTTTTTTGTCTAATGACTTTTAAACATGTAAATGGTACCACCAGTAGTATATATTTTTGTACTCACCTCTAATACCCCACTCGATGGGGTTCGAAGAAAAAAAAAATGCAATGTCTACAATATAGCGCCCTAAATCCGCCATGTTTCTTTTTTTTAACAGAACTTATCTAAGAACACTTGGGCGGCCGAGTCCTATCTAACGATGTCTTAATTATAAAAAAACCACCAAGGGGTTTGAAAGATAGGTAATAAAGAATATTACATACATACATACATACAAGATACGCACGAAAACCATAACTCTTTCCTTGCAGCCGGGTAATAAAATATGTATTCAAAAACGATTGGCAAATCAGTTTTTCAAACTATACCTACGTATACCATAATAATATGTGTCAATATGTCTACTAAACCATTGCCGGTATAGTGTCACAGTTGTGCAGTAAGCTAGGTTCCCATGGTCAGTTGCATAAGAATAGAATCGTAGGATAACAAGGATTCAACCAATTACTTGCTGACTACGTCCCGCGCCATCTTTAATAGCTAGACTACTTCTAGATTTATATAGCTCGTGGCTAAATAATAACAGCCGCACGGGTCGATCTTCAAGGTTAAGCAACGCTTGCCGAGGTGGGTCCGTGGATGGGTGACCACCTTAACATACCGAGGCTCCTCCGTGCCTCGGAAAACTCGATAAGTCGTTGGTCCCGACTGTCATTTGAAGGTCTTTGACAGTCGTCACGGTAGTCAGAAGCCAGGCAATCTAACACGTCTTGCCAAAAGGCTTGGCGTTTCTATTTTATTCCTCTTGATTTTATTGACATATTTCTAGATTTATATAGGCAGGTAGAACACCCGAGTGTACTTGCTTGTACCCTTATGAAATTAACACTTTCCGTTACTCATTTACATGATTATGTACAATTATCTACCTAATTATTTAGGTACCTACATAAATTGTACATAGGCGGACTACTACTTCTGCAATGTTTTTCGATGTAAAATTATAACTAGCCAAGGTACAGCTTGAATAAAAACGTGTTCAATGTAAACGTGTAAACATGTTAAAATATTTTGTTGTATAGTAGGAAGGATAGTACTTGACTTATTTTAAGAAGTCTTGTGAAAGAAGGTTTTCATAGTAAATATCTTCAATTACAAATAACAATGATACATTTACAGTACAGACACAAGTCTCACATGCTTGAAATCGTAGACTTAAAATACTTACCTATCTATACGTAGCACATACGTAATACCTACCTATACGTGGGCTAAATTAATAATTTTTCTGTGTAGCAGCCAACTACACATCAATTTACACAATAGTACTTAGCTGTATAATAGTGTTGCCAAGCAGGCATAATTTTACATATTATAAAGGTTTATGACCGATTTCAAAAATAAACAACGCGAACTGCGTTAAATAGTTACTTAACTAAACTTAGTAAATAAATTACCAAATATATAGCTTTCATTATATCAATTACGAATCAAACTTATAATTGTATTGTGATTAAAAGTATATAGGGTCGTTTACAATTAGCTAGCAAATACTAGCTCTCTACAGTTATGACAGTGACTCGATATAACAAATTACCGGGATTAACAGCCACTGGTAGTGTAGTTAATTGAACCATTTTATCCGTTTAAATCATGTAAATTTGTGCTCGCATTTATGGGATATTAATTAATTACTGAATGCTAAGTGAAAGGGTCATCGACGCCCCTTACCGAGATACGTTTGTTTAGATCGTGTTAAAAACACTGCCTTTACATTTTTTCGTATCGTTTTGAAATATTGGAATACATTGGTAGACTGGTGTTAACGATTTTTGTATTTATTTTTCCACGTCTGTGGAGTTTTACTAGCTAATTATATTTGGCAATATATAGACCTATCTATAATTTGTCGATTCACTTTTATAGATATATAGAAAATTAAACCAAACATTCTAACACTGTGCATACAATTACAGTATTGTTATCTAATATTACAACAACGGATTCATAACAAGAATTCATAGTGACTTCTAACGTACCATCTTCGAAAACCAACACTCATTGTGCGTTGCACTAAGATTTCCGATCAATTGTAAACTCTACCGCAATGATTAATAAATACCTCATGTCAGTATTAACCGGTCGCTGCCTGCCAATCTGTAAACATCCTGGTCTTGAATATCTTACTGTTGACGTAAAACAGTGTAATTATACGTACCTAAGTATAGACAGAACGCCGACCCACTTGATTGAAAGAAGGTTTGCAAAAAACACGACTACAGAAAATTGTTATTAAAACAGTTTTTTTCGATGATATGCGAATGAAAAGACAAAGCTGACGCAGCCATTAGTCAACAGCTCACGCTATCACGCAATCTGTCAACTGAGGAAATGGTTTGTTACTACGTTGATATGTCGGTAAACAAAAGAGTAAGTACCTATAAAGGAAAATAACGTCTAAAGGCAGCAAAAAAAATAGGGATTGAATTAGTTATGCTTTGATAGAATTGTCAGATCGGAACTGATGGGAGACGGACTTAGCGCAAAAATAACAAAGAGTTACAAAGAACAGTGTGTCTCGGTATTACTGGTGCTTTCAGGACAACGGCAGCAATTGAGGGATAACTCAATATCCCTCCTCTGCATATGATAGTTGAACTCGAGGCAAGGAAGACATAACATCGCCTTGCTGTTGCTGGACTATGGGATGCTTCTAAGCCAAAGACTAACCCTACAAAATTCGATGGAACTGAAGACCTGGATCTGGTAACAAGCATGATATCCGATAAAATGAAAAATATGTTTGTGTTTGAAAGGTCTTTCAAGGTCCAAATCCCAACAATAGAGGACTGGACGAAGGGACTCGATCCACCAGAACAAGATAGTCTGGTGTGGTACGCTGATGGATCCAAGATGGAATCAGGTACAGGAGCGGAAATATACGCAATAAGTTACAAATGTAGCAAAAGCTTAGGGAAGATGGCAACTGTATTCCAAGCAGAAACATATGCCATAATAACCTGTGCTCAAGAGAATATAAGATAGAGGAACCAGAGGTAAATCCATATATATTTTTAGTGACAGTCAGGCTGCAATCAAACCCATGGCATCCTAAAAAGTGGACGCCGGACTTATTCTGGATGCTATCCAAACCCTAAACAGGCTTGGGAAGCATAACAGTGTAAGACTGATGAGGGTCCCTGGGCACAAAGGAATCCATGGTAACGAAATGGCAGATGAACTGGCAGGAGAGAGCTCATCAAAAGATTTTGTGGGTCCAGAACCATGTGTAGGCATTGACGTGTCTAGTAAAAGCCACATTTTGGGAGTTTGCAGATCACAGACAACAAACACATTAGCTGTCTAATATCGGTCTGCAACACTCCAAGAAATTCCTGGGATCTACGTTCAAAGCACGAGAATGCATTTGGAATATGAGCAGGGGACAAAACCGCTACCTGCTAGGGGCCTTTACTGGGCACTTTGGAACCAACGACATGCTCATGAAGATGGGTCTAACCGCGACACCCATGTGCAGGTTGTGTGGGGAACATACGGAACGCATGGAGCATCTTCTGTGCACATGGGATGCACTAGCTAGTAAGTGAAGAGTCTCCTAGGGGTTGGATATCCAAAACCAGAAGACTATAGGCTCATATCTCCTAGTCTCGTTATAAAACTCATGAAAAGAGTTTTCAACGAGATTGGGGAACGGTAGGTTATCTAGGGGACCACAATAGATCACAATGGGTCGAAGTGTCCGAGTTATTTCTCGGCCCTCCACAAGATAAGATATGCCCTTTGATGACAAGTACCTTTATTTTGTCCGTAATTAACAACACTCAAAAAACAAACATTTACTCAACTGAATCCTGAAAGCTTTTAGACACACAAACCGTGATTGTTCTCCGGCTACTGATTCCAACACTTTTATTGATAGTTAAACATTCTGACTCGGTTTTTAGGTCGCAACGTGCAATAGTAAACTAAACATAAATCACTAATCCGACGTACATTACGTCAGATTCGACACGTGAGCTGGCTCCATGGAGCAGATGAGATTTATTATTTCCAGTGGCTATTTTCATAGCGGGTCATGTACATCGAAGTCGGTGGAATGGCGGCGTCAGTCAGCCGCGGCGCGCTGCTACGCACCATGCCTTCCAGCGCACTAGCACTCCAACAGCAGCCCCGACATGGCGCATTCAGCCGCCGACGAAACACCACTGTTGACAGCGTACCTTGAAGAGCCCATACAACCCATCTGGACCATCAAGCGATCCGACCTCGGCGGAAGAGGATTATTCGCAGCTCAAGCAATCAAGAAAGGAACCCTCATCTTCAAAAACAAGCCGCTGGTGGTAGCAGCCCGCGCTGACCGAGCCGGTGACCCGCATTGTTCCGTCTGTTACCAAGTCAGTGATTCTTGCTTCGCTTGTGAACGATGTTCTCTCATGATCTGCTCCGAGGACTGCAAAACGGGTCAAGGTCACGACCTAGAATGCAACTTCATTACTAAAAACTGGAAGCTAAAGCTTGATTGCGATGGACATTCAGGAGTTCTAGCGCGAATGCAGATTTATTTGCGTTTCTTACTTTTATCGGAAGAACATAAGTTGCTATTATCTATCTTACAAAGCTGCACTGCTGATGCAAAATTCGAAGAGCTTGAAAAACTATGTATGAAATATGAAATACAAGAAGATCAGATCTCATTCATGAAATTTGTTCATTCTATTATTAAAATTAACTCCTTCAGGATTGCCAACAACCCACACGACAGCAAAATACCTTTACGAGGACTGTTCCCATTATCAGCATTCTTGAATCACAGTTGTGTGCCAAACACTAGAAATGTGTTCAACAGCGACTACACTATGGCTGTGTACGCTACGAGAGACATTGAAGTTGGAGAAGAGATCTTTACGTGCTACACGGGACTTCTATTGTGCACTCCAGCACGAAGATGCCAACTTTACAAAACGAAAAATTTTTGGTGCAAATGTGAACGGTGTAGAGATACTACAGAGATGGGAACAAAACTGTCAGCTCTGAAATGTTTCAACAAAGAATGTGTGGGTATTCTGCTTCCTGTGTCGCCTTTGGACCCAAGAGTGGAATGGTGCTGTGACAATTGTGCTTCAAGAACTCCTCCTGACGAAATATGTACGATTCAGAGCATCTTAGGAAGCTTAGTTGGATCCCTGGACCTGGATGACCAATTCCGCCTGGAAGCGGCTATCCTAGCAAGATTAGCTAATTTTATTCCTTACTCAAATCACATTTTCATCGATTTGCGACTGAGATTAGCATTGAAAATCGGATTTACAGAAGGACTGAAACTTACCGGTATTTGAATATGAACTCAATTTGCTTTCGATGTACTATATCATCTATTAAACTAACAACTTTCGGGATGTACCAAAAACGCTAAATTAACAACGAGCTTAGAAAATAGTTAACATAAAAACGCTGGAAACTTGAAGCAATATCGTCCCATGGTTATTCTCCAAGCTTTGCCGTGATATTTTTTCGTGAACATTTTGCAAATAATGCGATCCGCAATCATAGTGTAAACGGTGCCTACACACCACACGGGTCTTATCGCTAGCCCTCTGTCACAAAAATCAATTGCATGCAGCTTTCATATAAATAACATTAAACGATCTATAACGTTCATGCACGGTGATAAACTATGAAAATAACTCGGTAAATAACCATGAAAATAAACTTGTCTTGGATTACATAAACTAAGATGACACAAGGTCTTTACCTAAGGCTCTACGCAGAGGGACATTATATCACGTTTGGTGTCATCCACACCAAACGTGCATGCAACATTTCGTCTTAATCGGTTGAGGACAACTGCTTTAAAATTCAGTTGCAAGAACATACATTTTCATTGCAAATCTATATCAATATTATAAATGTGAATGTAAGTTTTTTTGTTACGCTTTCACGCAAAAACTACTGAACCGATCATCATGAAACTTTGTACATATATTCTTGGAGGTATTAGAAGTAACATAGGATACATGGTATTAAAAACAAAAATATGGCTTCATTGCGAGCGAAGCCGCGGGTAAAAGCTAGTTAATAATAAATAAAAAGCATGTTAAAAAAAGGTTGTAAAATCTATGGGTTTGAAAATCACTACCGAAATGTCAATCCATCACACATCCACCACATCTTGACTTTTCGAAAGTCGTTTTTACCGATCGACTGTCAGTTTGTCTAGTCTATACATACTATATACCTCTGGCCGCAATTACAGGTTTCCTAAATTAGAATAGGATCTTAAAAGTTATCACAATAATTATATGTTGCCTAATTAAACCAGTGCTGAAAATACAGACATAAATCTAACTAGATGACGCGATTGTATGTACTTCGCGTGCCAAAAAACGAACTATGTTACGATTAATGATCGTAACCTGAGCTTTTCTTTTAGCACTATCGGCATCGAAAATTCACCGAAATCTAGAAAAATGCCTTTTTATGCCATATTGAGTTGTAAAGAATATACAGAAAAAGTTGGCAGAAACATTGAAAATGTTTTCTTTCATCGGTAAGTAAATTTGTTTTTAAATTGTTTGTGAAAAAGTGGCACGCTTGGTTTTCATACAGATGGAGGGACTTGCGTTATCTATTTAGATTTATGTCTGTGGCTGAAAATATGTCGTTCTGCAAGACCGCTGCAATTAACTATCCCGTGGAAAACTAGGGTATCTAATCTATCTTGGAAAGTGTATAATATGTAAGTTATCCGCTTTATACTTAATATGACTTCTAATTCATAAAGGCGAACGGCAGGCTTGTATGGGCACTTCGTACCGCAAATAAAATTTCGTGTTTTGGGATATTTTTTGTTTTAATTTGTAGTTAATACGATAAATAATCCTTTTTTTAATTCTTAGATTTTTAGAACTTGGAACGTAAAAGTTATAACCAGTTTTGTTTTTTAAGGTTATATACTAGTGTACCAATGTAAATTGTTACATATAGGTAAATATTGCAGATTGTTACATAGGTAATTTGTAAAGTAAATTGTTTGTTGCTATCTTTGTAGTATTTTCCTTACCAATAAGTAGGTAGATTGAGATGAGGATCGTACCTACTCAGGGTATTACTAAATACCTATATCCACCAGCAGACTATGACAGTTTGATAATGATGAGTTTGGTTATATTTAATGTTATTTCTATTTCTAAATAATTAATTATCATTTCAATTTTGTGTTATTTTATGTAAGGCAACATCTAAAAACATAACTGCGTTGAGTGCACGATTTTATTACGTTTTTATATTAAAATCTCTTTATTGATATTATTAATTAATCCGAAGTTCTAAAAATAGTAAACTTACATGAAAATAAATGGCTTAGTTGCCTTTATTTATATACCAAATTCTATAACCGAACAACAAAAAAAAATATGCGGTACAAAATCTGCCGTTCACCTTTATCGTGTTGTTTAATTAATGTATTAATTATTTAAAACATTATTTAGAGGACTTTCGAATTTTCTCACTTTCGAATGTATTACTATCTTGATCTTTTGAATTGACTTCTTGTCAAACAATAATCAATCACAAGGGCTATGAATGGTTTTATTGAAATAATTATGATTTGATTTTAAGTTTGAATCTCTAAGTCTCTACCAGTCAATTAAGGGAGGTGGAAAGATCACATGGCAGGTGCTTAAAGAAAAAAAAACAAAAAGTGCACACAGAAGATACGTATTTGTTCCTGATATAAAACGACCAAAATTTCTTTTCTCAATTTTTCTTGAACATTATCGGATAATTTGAACAAGCGTTCAACAAGCGCATAAAAAACCAAACGGCCTATACATATTAAAAAAAATGAAAGTGCATATTACAATAAGAAGGAAAACATCTAACTTTTCTCGTTCGCAAGTTCTTTTTAGGTCAACACAAACAAACGGAATCGTCGAATCGTTTGTTTTCATCACTTGTCAGAATCGTTTTAATGTAATAGCTGTAACGGTTTCTATCAATATATTTCATTTTCAAGGCGAGAAAACCATATAACAAAAAGAGCGTTCAGTTAGTTTTATTTTTCTGGATAATATAAATGTAATCACAAAATAAATGTAATAGTCGAAAGTGCGTTAATCTGTTGAATTTACAGCTAATCGCAGTAGTTGACTTGCGCTAATTAAAATATCAAACAAGTAATAATTTCTCCTGTATCGTGGCTGCGTTTAAAAATATTTAAACCCACATGTACAAAACCAGCCCCTTTTTTTTGCTTGGTGGCATGCTCATGCATATTGCGCTACCACGGGGAAATAGTGCAGTTATGTGGGACTCCAACCCCCTAAAACTCCACGGCGTCCTTCTGAGCCGCTTATGACGGAAACACGAGCACGCGTTAGCGCTCGTCCGTGAACCCGCCGCGGCTCTCCGTCACCTTCGGGATTACCTCTTATCAATAGCGCACCAGAACACATTGCACGCCGTGACAAACCCAGGGACCAAACAGCACATGGGTGCCAAACGACGTGTATAGCACCTTTGTTCACCACTGTGACGGGTCAGGTCAGTTGCCCCTCCACCTACCTACCACTTTTTAGCAGCATAGGGAGAGCGGCCAACGCTAAACCGATACTCCTCCTCCCCTGCGGCCCACCGCATCTGCCATCAGACGCGATGACGTATGGTAGAGCGGCGTATTGCAATACCGGCACTCCTCTCCCGCCGCGGCCCCCTACCCTCAGCGATGCGCGATGTCTTATGCGAGGCCCCATACGACATCACGGGCCGCCTCAGTTGCAATGTCGTCCAAGCGGCACCGCAACCTATCTGTTGGCCGCTACGTCATCGGCTTAATCGGCAAAAGCCCTGACGAGCGGCCTCTCCTCGGTTTCCTCTTCTATTCACCGTGAGGGCCATACAAATATTTTTTTCATGCGGGAATCGAAACCGCGACACATAGCGCGGTAAGCGCATATCGCTTAGCCACTACGGAACCGTGTCGACAAGCTAAGCTCGCAAACCTAGATGAGGTAGATCATTTTCATCATTCATACTAACACAGCTTATTTGACATAGAATTGTCTGTGCAATCTGCACACAAATATAAAAAATATCTGCCACAACGCATCGCATCTGTCGCATTATTGCAAAGCCTGCGTGTGCGATATTTTGTATAGAATTTGCTACATATTTCCTACTTATCACGATGGACGGGCTGTTTACTGTTACAAAATACCCTTTCAACGCATTCGCGGTCACGGCTAGTTTCTAATATCTTTGTAATCGACAGCTTGTAAACTTTTAACCTAGTAATAAATAGCTACAAATGTTATGACTGAAACCAACTGCGTCCGTATAATGTTTCTAGGACATGCTGCGGTATCTACTATGTCAAGGTTCATTTTAACAATATGCATCGGTCATAAAAGTATTTTAGAATAGCCAGATATTAAATATTTACTTTTATAGCGTTCATCCAAAGACATGCTGGATTCTTATATATATATATTATATATATTCTTAAGGCGTTTACTTACAATTGGTAAACCCGTAATAATTTCAATGAAAAATGGTCATGTATCCGCCAAAATTTTAAAGAAAAATTATTACTGTGTCGCATAGTCGCGCCAGTTCTGTCTGGAGGAGCCCACTTTTTCAAAATCTGTATTGTGTTCTTTGCTCTACAGTTTAACCTTTGGAAGGACGCCAATATTGTAAATCGATTCAGATCGTCAAAGTTTAACGCATAAAAAAACATTCCGGTCTAACGGCTGTTTATTACGATGCGTCAATTATCGTTCTTTGAATTGCGTATTGTTTTCTGTAGTTGGTTAGCTTTTGGCAACACGTTAGAAGACAGATAAATCAGATTTACTTATGGCCCTACATCCGCTTTAGTGTCGTAAAACGGTAACTTTCTAAAGCATACTCCTTAGTAAGCTAGGATAAAAAGAGTGAAAAAATTTTTTTTTTGGATTTTTTGAATTTGGTGAAAAACAAATGGATTTACTTGAAAAAAATAATTAGCCACACGATATTTTTCGCAACTTTTGGATACTTCTCCAAAATGACTTGGATTTAAAAAAATATATTTACACAGAAAAATTGATGGCTGGAATTCTTCAACTGGATTTTTTTTAACTGAAATAGCAGATGTAAATCAAATAATATTTTGCAAAGAAAACTGTTCAAAAGTAGGTCGAATATTCATATTTTAAGTACATACTTACTTACAAACATTTTTAATATCTTACTGCTATTATACATGAAAGTTTGTGAGTATGGATGGATGGATGATTGTTAGGTTCTTTCACGCAAAAACTGCTGAACGGATTTTGATGAAACTGGAGAAATATAGTTTAAACATCAGAATAACACAGGCTATAATTATAAAGATATTGGACAACGTACTAATACCACGCGGGCTAAGCCGCGGGTGGCATCTAGTTAAACATAAAAGAAAAGAAACCAATAACAAATAAAAAACGTAACAGGAAAGTTGCCTGCGCCACGCCTGAAAACTGGTCTAACTCAAGATGCGACCACTAAAAGATAAAACATGTGCATAAAGATTAATTAAAAACCATTATTTTTATCTTAATTAAAATTCCTTAATCTAACTACTAATATGTGAACGTTTGTGAGGATGCATAGATTTTTTTTTTTCTCTTTCACGCATAGACTACTAAACGGACACGGAAATCGGTTAAGTAATTTTTGAGTTCATTCATTACAAACAATCATTTCTTTCCTCCTCATAATATTAGTGTAGTGTAGATACATGAGAATAACACACATGCTTTAATTTATAAAGATATTGGGAGAAGAACCTACTAACACCACGCGGGTGGAGCTGCGGGCGGCAGCTAGTATTGAAATAAACAGGAAATGGCGCTAATTAAATTCACAAATCACAATTCAATTCGCTAATCACATTCTTTGAGATCATTATTAAATTATTTATTACTAGTTATCACCCGCGGCTGCTCTCCCGTCAACTGGCTACCTACCTACCTACCCATCCTACCTAACCTACCCTACCTACCTACCCTACCTAACTACCCTACCCGACCCACCGATCTAACAATTTTTTTTTTCGTCCTCAGTCCTTTTACTGCACAACTATTTATTTGAATAAGAATTATTACTACAATACAAATGTAACCAACCTTTTTCTCTACCGGCGATCTAATCAACAAGCAAGGCTTCAATAATAAATAAGTAAATAATAATATTAAATTTTAGAACACGAAAGCTGTTATTGTGACATAACTATGACAGTTAGATATATACCCTCGCGGACTTTTTAGGGTTCCGAAGTCAACAAGGAACCCTTATAGTTTCGCTATGTCCGTCTGTCCATCCGCAGCTTAGCTCAAAGACTTTAAGTACTAGAAAACTATAATTTGGCGTCGATATACATATTAATAATTCCGACAAAGTGGTACAATGAAATCATGAAAAACCGCTAAGTAAATCAAATAAACTGCTGTAAACCTTGATGGTTCCCCGACGCGAGTACGAGGCTTATTTTTTGCTTTTTAGAGGCTTTTAAATCGTTTTTTTTTATTTTTTTTTTATTTTTATCATAACATAACGCCTTGTATTGCTGCTAGTACTTACGCCCAAAGTTCGCCACCTACTGCAACAATTACATAAATTTTCATGAAATTCACGTTGTTGATCGCAGTCGGTTGAGGAACACCATACCGGTCATATCGAAAACTTATTTTCATAAATTTATTTATATTGTATAGGTATTTTAAGCAACTTATTATTTTTTATATTTTTGTTTCCGATGTTTTAAACAATGCACCTGCCATGATGTCTCTCTTCATTACCCTTGGTTAACAGATAGAGAATGCCTAAGGCAGTAAGTCCGACATTGTACCTTTGTGCATGAATTTTAAATTAAATACTTAAACAAATTGAAGGTGTGAAAACTAGTCGTGGGCTAAGCTCGTGCTATTTAGCGCGAGTAGAGTTCTCAACAAAACTTCGGGTCATTTTGCAAACCCTCAAGAAAAGCAAAAAGTAGAAAAAGAGTAGTATATTCGTGTTCTTTTAATTAGTAGCTGCAAATTGAATTAGGCACTTTAATGTAATAGGTACGGCAATGAAACACAAACGCAACTCCTGACTGACGTAGACAGGCAGGTAGATAGGTACGCAGTCGTAACATCGCGTTCGAGTAAATACGTCACGGATGATGCACATTTAGAGCAGATAGCACTGGCACTCCTGCGCTGTTATGCATGCTTTACAAAATATCACAACCACTCAAAAAGTTAAGTCGCAAATGGTTTATCATAAGAATGGCGCGTTCTCGAAGGACTAACACACCCAGATCAAAGTCAGTTCTCATTCAAATTTTCTCGTTGTATGGCATTCAAATCGTTTGAAACTCCTCCCGTAAGTGGAAACGTGTCAATGCGTCCGTACGCGTTTAGTTAGTACAGTAATATTTAAGGAATGGCAGCTATTTTAAGAGCAACCAGAAGAATTATTGCACATAATAACGTTCCTTATTTTATTCGCCCAGTTGTAACTGCGTCATTCCGCAAAATCAAATACGTAATTCTTTAAAGGCTGGTGTCGAATGTAGTTAGTATTGCATTGTGAGTTCAGAGTAACGTGTGGTGTGCTGCATTCGTCGAGAACTACGCAACAAGTGAATATAATCGGGGACGATTTTATCGCGAGAGGCAGTTGTACGATTGACCGCCGATTGAAATGGGCGCCGCGGCCAAGAACGCTCGTCCTCACGTCGTGACCAGGTGGATCTGTCTACCTGTACCGTTAGTACATACCAATCATTCATAGTTCTAACGCCTAATGTATTATATCCGCTGATCACTGCCAAACATGAGGGAAATATTAATAAAATATTCTGGCACTGACAATGAACTGCATCTGAACGGCGCGCCAGTGGCTTTGGAGACGACTTGTGCTGTGAATTTGACCAGATTATTTTATTTATGTGGCGTTAGATGAGACATGATAGATAGGAGTGCCCTTAAAACTGCTACTCAGCATTCGCTCAGTGCGCCGGAGTTGGCGATGTGCCGGTACATTGATACTATGAAGGTCTGCAATTTCTCTTCTGCCAACTATTTCTATTTCTTCGCCAAGTTTTGAAGTATTAAGAATCAATTTGCTATATCGTTTTAGCCAACTGCTAACATACTTATAATTAATACGAGTAAATAAATTTTGTTGGTTAATTTATAAAACGGTTGACAAGTAACTTTCTGTAGGTTTTGGCTTTGAGTCGGTTCATAATTTTTTTTTCAAAAACTGCAGGTCTGCTTAGCTATTCTATAGAATCTGTTTACCTACTTACGTAGTTCTTGCTATCTGTTAAAATCCCTTGTAAAATCTATTCCAAGCATGCAAATACAGAATTTTATGTTTGGAACCGGCATTCAAAAAGCTTAGTTATTTAAAATTTTATACTGTCCAGTTAGTGTCCGGTACAAAAATCAATGCATGAACGTGGACTTATTAACAAACTCCAACGCTGTAACTTAATTGGCCCAAACAGTACCTATGATTAAAAATGTACCACGGTCCGCGACACAACAAGAAGAGGCAGAACCGACTAACTTATCTACCACAAAGACTTGAAACATGCATCTTTGTCGATGGAAATCCATTGAAAAAATTTTAAGGTCCTCAAGACGACAATTGAAATTCCAACTGGATGTAGAGGTGAGAGGAGGATAGGATTATGTTGTTGGTATAAACCTCTACGTTGGCCTTAAGGGATCGCAAGAATTTTGAATTTTGTGTTGTTTGATTCCAAAACTAAGTTGTGAGTCAAATAGAAATACAAATAACGTATAAAAACATCCCGAACTCCAAATATTTTTCAGAACTTCATGATTGAGGCGATACCATAGTCTGTCAACCTCGCTAACAATATTTACCCTATTTACTACCTAATAAGTAATTATTGTTGTTAATGATTCTTCTAGAGTCAATTTTATCGCAAGTGCGGCTGAAGATCGGGATCCTGGGTTCAATACCCACCAAGTTCAAGCCGACTGTGGCTATAAACGATCAGAATTTTTCAGCACTTCAGTAACAGCACATGGCAACTGGTAAAATGTTATATTTAATATTATAAAGCTGAAGAGTTTGTTTGTTTGAACGCGCTAATCTCAAGAACTAGGTACTGGTTGGAATTTTGTGTTGGACAGACCATTCATCGAGGAAGGTTATAGGCTATATGACATCACGCTTAGACCAATAGGAGCGGAGCATAAATGTTGCAAAAACGGAAAAAAAATATTCCTTTTTGAGAGCTTCCGTTCCGTGCACTGCGTAAACGGTTAAACTTACGCAACAATCATGTAGGTAGTATAGATAGGGTAAGGTGGGTAGGGTAAATGGGTAGGTAGGTAGCCAGTTGACGGGAGCGAAGCCGCGTGGGACTGCTAGTGTCCTATATATTAAGCAGACGCGTCCACAGTAGTCCTCCATCGCAACAGTCTCTGCTATAATTGCACTGCACTCCACGCCATATCAATGCTTGTGCCGAGATCAACACGGTGCAAAGTTTGACGGGGACCGAAAACGTTCTTTTTTACTTAGGA
This sequence comes from Orthosia gracilis, assembly GCA_947562075.1. NCBI lineage: Eukaryota > Metazoa > Arthropoda > Insecta > Lepidoptera > Noctuidae > Orthosia > Orthosia gracilis. The sequence goes on along the minus strand of OX387267.1, from coordinate 31,904,619 downwards.
TTCCGGTCCATAGACACCTGGGGTGGAAAAAATGCCTTACTATGACGTCCCAAAGCTATCATGGCTCCAGTGCGAGGGAGAGACGGAGATGTAGGACGAACAACACCATCTCACATCGGAATCATGATGGCACATAGTCTGAATTGCTGCAGGCACAACTTAGTCAGATGGGCGACAGATATTCAAATGACTGACTTCTAACTCCTGACTCCGACTGCGGAGCTACGTCCCAAACATTGCCCACCTCTTTTCGTGCCTTCTGTGCAACAATACCTGCACCCTGAACGACCTTTTCGAGGCGAACGCAAACGCTGTTGACGTTTCGGAATTTTGGTCGAAATACATTTAACTTTGAATCGTCGATACGACTAAGAAGAAGTACGGCCCCAGGCCAGGGCTCTTATTTAATGTATTTGTTGATTATTTCAGAGCTGTCGGAATCCCGGTTGGCGCTGAAAGAGAGTCTGTGCCGCGGCACTCTGCGCACGGTGGCGGCGCTGGGCGTGGGCGACGCGCACCTGCGCGGGCTGCTGCTGTACCACCTACACGCCGCGCTGGCAGAGCGCGCGCGCCGGTCGCCAGACCTGTATGAGGTAACATGGCATCTTGTGACACCTGCACGGTAGCGGCGCTTAGCGAGGGCGACGCGCACCTGCGCGGGCTGCTGCTGTACCACCTGCAACCTAATTGCGTAAGTGAATTCGGCAAGGCAAAGAGTTTGATCGCCATCAATCGACCAATCACATGCGAGAAGCGAAAGACGCGATGTGGTTATACGTCTATGTGATGACGCCTGATGGCGATCAAACACTTTGCCTTGCCGAATGCACTTACGCAATTAGGCTGTTGCACGCCGTACATAGGTACGGAACGCCCTAAAGTAGTCACAGCGGATCTTTGTGTCTCTGAAGTTGGCTACAAGACCCTGCGCAGTCGCTATTTTTGTGCCAATGTTGAAGGTGAAGATAGCATTGTATAACTGTCTCTTTCACTCGCTTACGGATACGGATGGTTCGCAGAGCCTAACTTCAGAGGCACAAAAATCCGCTGTGACTACTGTACGTGCGTTATCGTAGTTACGATTTCTTCACTAATAGTCCGATGGGACGACAATTCGACACGACCAAAGAGAGATCACGCGCAGAATCATGGGTGCATGACACTGTCAATTACCAAACAGCGTGGTGCCACTGAGAAACCTAAAACGCTTTATCCGAAATGGGAATCGAACCCAAGACGAGTGTATGTGCCTAGGATTCGATTCCCATGTTGAGTGAAGAACTCAACAGATACATAATTGTGAACTATAAATCTCTCACGCCCCGGTGGTTAGTTTTCGCTGAGATTAATCGCCACCGACATGACTAAAATTCGGTCAAGATACGGGCGTTTTATTTTAAATAAAGTTTCCTACCACAGTTTTTGAGGCTTATTTTAACATCAGCAATGTCTGCCTGACGTTGCTTTGTATATTCACTTATTTAAACACTACAAATTTCTGTTTCAGGAAATAAAATCTGAAATAGAGAGCACCATAGAACAAGCCCACATTATTCTCCAAGGCGACATCTCCGCGCCACCAGACCTTGAGCTGAGGCGCCGTTACCTTGGTCCAGGCTGTGATAAACCCCAAGAAGAACGATTCTTCATCCTCGATGCTTAATAAGTGCTGAAAATGTGATAGATCCTATATTTTTATATTTTATTTAGGTACTTCATATTATGTCTATATTTTATTTTAGAACAGTAATTTTAAGCGATGTTTATAAAAAGCTACCCAAAAATGGAACAATGAATACAGCAATGTAATATAATTACGACTATTCATTTACTAGATATTTTATTTTATTTTCGGTCTTGATAAAATTTTCCTACACACCATGGAAGACATAAGCTAAATGCAAAAAGTCACGTATAGTTCTCGCCAAACGTCTTTGCCGCCCTGAAGTTGGCTTTCCGATGCGCAACGCACGGCGTGGTGCCGATTTCACCCGACTGCCGAGGCAGGGTAATGTGTTTATCAGTCTATGTATGTATGTTTGTTCCTATGTGGCGTTCTAGAGACTAAACGCGTTGGCCGATTTTGATGATTCTGACGTCAATCGGTTTGTCTTAACCTTGTTATAGTCACTGGCTACACTGGAACATCTGGTTTACCATGCTCGCGAATATGTATCCTCCGACTGCACGGCATGAATTTCAACGTTCAATTAACAACGTTTCTACGTGTTTACGTCTTATTAGTTCGCTTCTTAAGCAGTCAGATTTACTTTATGGGATTCACTACTGCGCAGCTATTGTAGCCAACTTCAGGGCGGTCAAGAAGTTTGGCGAGACCGAGAACTATAGGTACCTACTTACTTATCTTTTTCTCACATTCCTACTTTCTTTCTCGTCCCGCTGCGTCCTTGTTTATAGGTAGGTATATCTTCTGATTTGTACCGAACCTTTTAGTTCAACCTTAGGATGCCATTTAGTTCATATTTCTGCCCTGTTTGATTGTATAGAACTAAAAACATGTAACATAGCTTTCAAACTTGATTGCTCACGGGCTATCTATACTACATAGATAGCCCGTGAGCAATCAAGTTTTAACAAGTTTCTGTTAAATAACGCGATTCATGCAATCCTGTATCAATCGGCGAAGCGAATATTTATAGTTGCTTTCGGGAGATCGTTGATGTATATTAAAAAAAGTGGCGGTCCAAGTACACTACCTTGTGGCACGCCATATTTTATATTCCTCGGTTTAGATACATATATTGTCTCTAATTTACTCTTTGGACAAATTCTAGAAACTTCTACGCATTGCAGTCTATCTCTCAGGTACGATTCTACCAGCTGTAGGATGTTCCCTCTTACACCATAACCATGTAACTTGAGTAACAGTATCTTATGGTCTACATAGTCAAAAGCCTTGGTCATATCAGTGTAAATTGCACATACTGGATTTCTTTTATCTACAGATGACATGATGTTAGTTAATAGGTCAAACAGTGCCATATTAACTGTAGTATTCTTACGGAACCCCTTTTGTTCATTACAAAATAATTTATATTTTTCGAAGTATCCGTAAAGAGAATTATATATGACATTCTCAATAATTTTTGAAAAAATTGGAATTTTTGCAATAGGTCTATAATTTTTCAAATTTGTTTTGTCATCTCTTTTATACAATGGTTTTATTATAACTTTTTTTAGCCTGTCTGGAAATATGCCATCAGTAATGCACAAGTTAATTATATGCACTAATGGAGGTGCTATTATGTCTTTAACGAATTTTATGACTTTAGTAGAAACGCCATCGTAACCTACAGTACTTGTGTTTTTTTAGGCTGGAAATTATTTTTATTATGTCGTCAATTGAAACAGGTTGCATAAATAAGGAATTCAATGTCTGATTATTAAAATTTATATTATTCAATGTGATGTCAGTTTTTAAATTATTTTCAATGTCATCAATAAAATAATTATTAAATTCGTTTGCTATGTCTGCGGGGTGTGTAAACGACAAATTATCTCTATTAATGCACATGATAGGCTCCTGAGGCAAACACAATTTGGTTTTATTTATTATTTTCCAGGTAGCTTTCGATTTATTTTGGGCGTTGTTTATATAATAATTGTTCACGCACCAAACGCGTGAGCATGGCGACACCGGTGGCTGAGGCGCGGGCGCGGGACGAACGAGCCGCGGGCGGCGCGGCGAGCGGCGGCAGCGGGCGCACTTCACCATCAGACGGCTTCCACGACATTCGCGTCCCCCTCAAGCAACGATTCTGTACCGCTACTTATTTTCATTGTTTTAATATAATTGTTAATCAAATATACAGTCCACTCATTTCTTCATCTCCCTGAGCTCCTGAACACGATCGTGAACATAATTATTTTGTGCTTTTTGTGTTAGCTTGATAATTTTTCTATAATGCTTTGTATAGTTTTTAAGAACTTTTTTTTTCACAGAGTCAGAATTTAATCTATATTCCCAAAGTAACTGTCTTTGTATCTTACTGCATATTTTTATTCCACGAGATATCCATTTCGTTTCCTTATTTGTTTTAATGGTTATAATTTTTTCCGGAAAACATAATTTATTTAAGAGAGAGAAATCGTCCATGAAATTGTCAAAAGCTTTGTTTGCGTCCATAGAATCAAAAACTTGTATAAATGATAGAGAGCTGAGATGCGTTTTAAAAGTTTTTAAATTATTCAAGCTTATATCCTGCTTTTTAGTTTTCCAATACTGTAGTTTACAAGTTTTGTTAATAGGTACTTTAAGTATTTGAGACGTATGATCTGAAAGAACCAGATCTTTAACTTCAGCTTTGCAGTTTTTCTGTAGTTGTGCGCAAAGTTGTCAATACAAGTGTTACTACTTAACCTTGTAGGAGTATAAAGCGCTAGTTTTAGATTGTATTTCATAAGAAAATACTCAAATTCTAATGTAGTCTTGTTTCTCTTCAAAACATCAATATTGAAATCACCACACACGATGATTTTTTTATTTGAAGACATACAAACTTTAGTCAAAATACTATCTAATTTTTCATAAAAGACTTCATAATTAGGTTTAGGAATTCTATATATACAAATAATAATAATTTTATCAGATAATAACTCTACAGCGCAACATTCAAAAATCCCTGCAACTGATTGTTTCGCTATCTTGGATATTTCTTTAAATTGCAATCCTGCCCTAACAAAAATACACACCCCTCCTCTCTTATTATTTCTAGAAAAAAAAGCGGCTGGACAAAAATTTGGAATGTGCAATAAATCCTCATAACCCATTTGTATGAAATGTTCTGTTACACAAATAACATCTATAATGGTTCCGTTGTCAGATAATTCCACTAGCTTTACAGTCAGAGTATCTGATTTATTTATCAGTCCTGCTATGTTCTGATGAAGAATATTAAGATAATTAAAGAAAAAACTGAGAATTGACTTGTGTTTCTGCACAAAAACTATTTTGATTTTGAGGAAGGCAGTCAACTTCTGAGTGCGTAGTATTCAGATCGCTTAGGTCAAATATAAGGTTTCGTAAATCGGATACAACAATCTCTAAACCACGATTATTCAAGGTCCCATATTTTTTATCATAGGTTTTATAATCATAAGGGAGATTAAGATTAGAATCCAATAAATATGCATAGTTACATGTATTTACATCTAAGTATAGAAGGTTATTAAAAGTTTCTATGCGGCTGTTAAACATAATGTTGGAATCTGTCATATATCTATACGTTGGTAAACAAATAATAAAGTTTGTGTGATTTAACGGTAACAATTTTTCTCTAACAAACATAACGAGCTGTAAATAGTTATGTGTTTTGCGAAAGTCTTCCTCGCCAATATAAATAACACAATAGTCCGAAAAAGTGAAGTGTTGTACTTTACTTTCAATTTGTTCAAGTAATTGCCATAATCCACATGTAGGTTTGCAATAGTGACATATTTCAAAGTCGCATATTTTTTTCCTTTCGGCAAGTGTATATAATCTATTACAAGTTTCGCTGCTGATAAGGCATATTTTGTGCTTAGTTGAGGATTTTTCTACATTATTTTTGGCTCGTATGTTTTCAGTGGTTTTAGATGAGCTTACGTTGCTGCTACCGTGTTTGATTGTATTTGTGTTCGTAGGGGACGACAGGTTTCTTTCTATGGTCTGTGTTTGTTTTGTCTTTTTTTTAGGCGTTATTATGGCTGTCTTTGCTTTATTTTTCCCTGGACTGTCGTCGGTTAATTCATCATTTTGCATAATGCCAAATGATTGCCTATTATTTCCCACAGGCGTTGATTTGCTGGTTTATTTGCCGCTTGCGCCCAGAGCGCGGAGTCATATTATTTAAGTCAGTAATATTAATTTCTTTGTAAGCATTAACTATTTTGATGTACTTTTGTATATCCGTTTTAAGCCTAAAATTTTCAGAATTTAAATTTTCGATTTCCTGATGAGCACTTTGCAAATCACTGTAAAGCTGTTTGTTTTTTTCCTGAAGTTCTAAAACTGTTTGGCTGATATTTAGCGATGTATTAGGTAGACTCATCATTGTCGTATCAAAAAGAGTAGAACAATCTGCAGTCAAATCACGTAACGAACTCGTTCTGAATAATTTACGGTTGCGGTAAGTTATGTTATCATCCTTAATTATTGTTCCAAAAATTTAAACTTTTCTACCAAATAGTTTTTTCTTCCTCGTATGGTAACACCAACCAGCACTTTCGCCCTCTGGCGACTAGTAGTGGTAGTTTTTTTGTTTGTCTACTCACCACTTGGGGCCGTATTGGCGGTAGTTGTCGAACATTAATCCGAGTCCAAAGTCCAATATTTAAAAAAACTATTGCAAAAAATACGTTATTATGGTTTTGTTAATTTATGTATTACACCAAAAATGTTATAAAACTGCACCTAAAGTAGTGATTTCTCCGTAATGTTCTGTGATAAGATGTTATATTGTCTTCACGTGGTACACACAATTATTGTTTATACACCGTTTTTCACTAGAATGTTATTGTTTTCATAAGTCATCGTATTTGCTTATTCACCTGTTGTAAATTGTCACCAATAATGTCACTTGTTAATTTTAGTTCTTACACTCCATCTAACGAATCTTTCAACTATTTAGACAATAATTAATATTATTTCTGAATTAGAAATACGCCGCTCATGTAAACAGTACGAGTGTTGCCACACGGTCGATGAATTGATGTCATGTTTGTCTTATGCCTGTCGCTGCGTGGTGTATTTCAATCTTATATATATTGAATAAAATGCATTCAGATAAGAAAGACAAAAATGTAGCCATTTTTATTTTCAAGACCTGGAGAAGAAGCAAAGCTATGCTCAGCCAATCAAAACTTTGTATCAAAACTATTTTTGAGGGCTGCTAAGCAAGACGATGACGGACTTCGAGCTTCGTACAATATCTCTTTGTTAATTGCAAAACAGGCAAACCGGGGAGCTCTGAAAAATAATTGATTTTCAAAGTAGGCGGTAGATGAAATAAGTGCCTACAGCGACCCACCTGGCTTCGTAGTCGGTTTAGAGATTTCCAGGTGGGCCAAGGCATTTGGTGGCCCGCAGGAAGCTTTTCTGCAGTTTCAATATAGTCAGCTGGAAAAAACGATATCTGTGCATGAAAAAGTGTACGTGAATACTAAAAACTAGTCACTATACTAGTCACTAATAATATTTTTTCTAACTCGGCATTCTTCAATCCGTTAACAACTACTATATTCACACCACAGGATAGCGAAATTTTGGAGGGTTTTTGAACTATTATTTAGTGTATAAAGCTGGATAATTTTTCAACTTTTGCTCCATATGAGATCGTTCTCCCTGCCTCTAACAAATTAGTATCTACGTAACCGGCGGCGCGCCGTCTATTTTGTAGATACGTCTTGACCGCCAAGATGTTCATAGATAAATGATGTAAAAAAAACAAAGATGACGAATTTTAGGCCCCATATTAAAAACAACTGGACATAGAAACTGAACTGGTCCCACACGGTCAAGTTTTATTCTTTCATACCAATCGAGTGGGATACCAAAATAAAGGTTTTTAGATGTAATTACAAAACTATATACGCTTAAATGTGCCTAATTCGAAAAAAATATGAGAACTAAAAAGGTGTAAATAAAAAAGTTTTATTTTTACACTAGCGACCCGCCCCGGCTTCGCACGGGTGCAATGCTGATACTAAATACACTACAGAAAAACTGTGAACGTTGTATATAAAAACAAAGCGGCCCGCTCCGGCTTCGCACGGGTATGAAATATATAGCCTATGTGATTAAAATCGATTCAGTAGTTTAGATTTATTCATTACTGCCCGTGGCCCGCACGCGTTAAATTTGGAGTAAAACAATCCCCCTTTCCCTATACCATGAAGATTTCCTGCTATCTTTGGAATATCTAAATTCATACACTACATTTTTACTTATTTACTTTTTACATTTTTAACTATTTATTTTATTTTTACAACATATTACAGAATGTCTTTATAAACAACGTTCACAGCTTTCTTGTCATTAGACAATACAAACATGTTTTCTCTGGACGTCACTCTTGAAAGAGCGACATACAGTTGTCCATGTGAAAAACAGTCAACGCTCAAATCTAAGCCTGCAACGTTGAAGGTTTGACCCTGCGATTTATTAATAGTCATTGCAAAAGATGTCTTTACCGGAAACTGTAAACGTTTAAATTGGAAGGGTAAATCCGATGGTATCAGAGGGATTCGGGGAATCAATACATCTTCTCCGGTACCACATCCTGTGAGTATTGTGCACTCTATTATGAAAGTTTTCAATGATTTTACCAGCAAACGCGTGCCATTGCAAAGTTTAGGTGGATTCAGGTTTCTTAATAAAATAACAGGACAACCTACTTTCAACACCATTTTGTGAGGAGGGAGTCCAGACGGGTTCAAAGAATTTAGAAATTCTGTAGGAAAATGAACAGCTTCTTCCAAATCGAGATCAGTATCGACCGAGTAGTATATTTTCGTCGGCGCATCAATCTTTGAAAGAATCAAGTTATTTACTTTATCTACTTGTTCGTTAGTTGGTGACAGAATCGCTCTTTCTTTAAACCAAGATATTGTCTTATAACTTATGTTATCAATGTCAGGATAGACATTGTTGACTAACTCTTGGATGTTGTCTATCAAAACGCAAAGGTTTTCTAGGTCAATCCTTCCCTCACTTTGTGTTAACTCTCCATTGCCAACTTTTAGCAGCACCTCTGGAAATAGCCTGTTCTCACGTGAAGATGACGAAACCCTCATATTAGTTTTAAGCTCTAATTTATTGACATGTGGCCAAAGGTTGGATCTTTTTAGGCAAGCATTTATTTCGTCAGCACGTGTTCCTCGAGTCACAACTGGTAGGATTTGACGGAAATCTCCTGAGAACAGAATTGTACATCCACCCATAGGTGAATTTTTGTTGCGCAAATCGCGCATTGTCCTATCCAGTGCTTCCACAGACGTCTTGTTTGACATGGTAGCTTCGTCCCAGACTATTAATGAGCAGTCACGCATAAATTTTCCTGTATTGCTCTGTTTAGAAACACTACAGACGCTGTTATTATCATCGGTGGCGATTTTCAGCGGGAGCTTGAATGTGGAGTGTGCGGTTCGGCCTCCTTCCAAAAGCGTAACGGCAATGCCGGATGACGCAACAGCTAACGCAATTTTTCCGATAGATCTCACTTTTTTTAAAAGCAGATTGATTAAAAATGTTTTTCCTGTACCTCCTGGGGCATCAAGGAAAAACAATTTCCCTTCATTGTTATCAATTGTTGATAGTAATGCAGTGAATACTTTTTTCTGATCGATGTTTAATCGTGGCTCATCTTGAGCTATATTTTGTAAAAGTCTCGTTTGATCGTATGATGTTTCTCTTGTGTATTCGGCACTGTTAGTTAAATCTGAGTTAGTAGTATTAGCTGGCATCGGCAGCCCAAAATCCTTGATCGATTTACCCGAAAGTAATTGCACTACTTTGTTCAATTCCAATAATGCTTAAATATGGTTTGATCATATTGTACATCATCTGAGTTTAACTCTCGCCGTCGCCGAATCAGAATATCACTGGCCATATTTTCTTGAAATTTATTCCATAGATTAACAGAATCAGTTACTTGACAAAACACTACTATGACGGCAAATAAATATCTTAATGATGTAGCTGAACTACAAACAGCTGCTTCTGATAATGTGTTTTCCCAGTGAGAATCGTCTTCCAAGAGCCCCATAGCTTTGCATGCTGCTTGATAAGTATTGTAAACAACACCTTGTACAGTTCTTAGGTGTGCAAAGGATGTCGGGCCTTTTACAATATGCAGTAACATTCTCAGATAAAAGCATTCGCTGTTGTTGGGATGAACCACGTAGACTCTGCCAAGAGCATCCGTTTTTTTTTGCTCCGGGGAAACCATCAACCGCAGTACCTTGTTTTCGCCGTTGAAAAGTTTTAGAACCTGGAACTCTGTCATATGTCAGTGTTTTCGCGAAATCATCTTGAGCACATAACTTGAAGAATGCTGTCAATGTTGTATCCCGCGGGTTATTAACAACTTCTTGTATATTGTTCTCTGTGAAATATACTCTTTGTCCATTTTCTAAATGAACTGCAAGGTGGACAATTGTGGGAGCCCGGTCGTGCACTTCGAATGATAAAATCCTCCATACAGCTTCAGAGCTGCAGATGTAACGTCCAGACTGATATTTTTGCACTTCATTTGGTGATTGTATGCTGTGGCTTGATCACTGCCTTATATCGAGGTCCACCTGTGAATGATGAAGGTAGTATAACCAACTGCCCAATGCCGTTGCGGTGTTCATTCGCATGTAAAGCATCCTGAAGATGAACGTAATTTTCAGCTCTCAATTTAGTTTGATTATTACGGAAGTAGGCTAATCTCTCAGATTCAATTTTCGCATATTGATCTACCAAGTATTGGTTTGTTAACATTCCATATCTAAGCAAAGTATTGAAATTGTTACGTCTTGTCATTATACGGTAGCAATAGTAGTTCATACATGACACTGTTTTACGCAGAGGTGTACCACCGATTGGGTCAACTTGAGAAATATTAATGGCATAACCATTTTCTCCACGACATAGCATCAAAGGATATTGTAAGCTGTCATAAGATCTGTGTAACTCTGAAATTTTTTGCTAATTATCATCACGACTATGCAATACAATATCTCTTTTGTCAAATTGCTGTCCAACTATCACCACTGCTACTTCACTCGTGGAAGGCGCATTGTATCGTCCTCTGTGTTCTCCAACAGGAACTTTATTTGCATGGATTACGACATTAAAGTCAGGAGTATCTGCTGGAACACTCTCAATCGCAGTTTTGAAAGACCGTATGTAGCAATTATGAGAATGTAACATATCTTAGAGAGATCTAATCAAATCTCTATCAATTGGCTGTGCAACACTTGTACACCGCGTAGATGCTTGTGTATCTGGATCTGCAATAAAATACATTTGCAGAAATTTGTGATCATCGGGTCGAAGTGGTAGCAAGCTCCCAGCTAAGTGGTACACTTGCCCTTGAATTTTAAATGTAGGCATGAACCCACGCTCAACGACTTGCTTACTCTTAAAAGAGGTCATTTGAAATGCGTTATTATAACGACGTATATTGCGCATGAATTGCTTGGATTTCTGATGATCACCCGTAAGAAGAGAGTGAAGTGGTTCAGGTGGAGGGAGAACTTCTTCTAATTTGACTTTTCCTTGTAAGCAACACATGCCTTTCGATTCGTCCTTGAATTTCAATGCCAAGCAATGATCACACACTACTGACATAGTACCTATTGATACTATACGATCGTCCTTGTAAGAAATCGAAGGATCGTAATTCATGCCAGAATTTTCTTTATTCACCCATGAATTAGTAACTCGTGCTGATGATTCTCTGGCTCTCTGTATTCGATGTCTTTCCCTATCTCGGCTGCGGTGAACCTCACGCTCTACTGAAGATTCTCTCTCTCTCTCAGCTCTATATCTATCCCGAAGCTGACTGAGGCGAGCCTCACGCTCTACTGACGATTCTCTGTCCCTCTGAACCGTATGCCTATCTCGATCCCGGCGCGGCGAATCTCAAGCTCTACTGAAGATTCTCTCTCTCTCTCAGCTCTATATCTATCCCGAGCCTGACTGAGGCGAGCCTCACGTTCCGTTGACGATTCTTCATCTCTTGCTGAACGTACTCTTCTGGCATTCACTGTACTATGACCTATGTTCGAACGACGACGTCTTCCAGACATGACTTTATAATTTCTGTACAAAATTTACTCAGTTCTATATGTATGATTACCTATGCACAAATTACCATATTATTAGTATGTGCCGCAATAAAAAATATCTAAATTCTTACCATTTAGAAACAAAAGATAATCAACAATCATAAAAAACAAAAGATACCTATTCTATTCAGTTCTTTTTTTTTACTGAAATACCTCAACTTAAACAACGATTTTAATTTAATTAAAAGTACTTAAAAAATAATTTGCTATTCGTGCGACTAAAAACAAAAGATAATCAACAATCATCAACAACAAAAGATACCTATTCTATTAAGTACTTTTTCTGAACTTACATATCTCACCTTAAATCACGATTTTTGAAAATAATTTCCCTAATATTAAATTGATCTAACTGTAAATTTTAATCAAGATCTTAATAGAAAATTGCAATCCATAAATTATGGTTTTATTAATTAATCTAATCTTATCTCACCTTATGTAGGTACTTATAATTACTATAAGTGCGATTTAAAAATTAACCTTAGAATAGAATATAATTTATATTTTAAAACTACTATCATACAATTATTTATCGTAACTTACTTATAATTACTGATACGTTGTCGCGCTGAAAAGCACGTTTTTATAATAAACGCGTCCGATCGCTGCTAAATTCAAAGTGCTATAGGGAAAAGAAAACCGCGGCCTCAGACGCGCTATTCATAGGCACGCTCTTGCCGCACCGGGCGGCCGGCCGGTACCGCCGCAAACGCTACGTCCCGCAATTTTTAAATCTGTAATATCTTCGAAAATATTCACTTAAATCATACGGTGTAAAGGGCCATATAGATCTATATTAAATGAACAATGTATTCAAGGTATTTAATTGGTTAAGGATTAATGCTGTATTGGTTAAAATCGCTTCGAAAATTAGCCATTATTTGTCGTAAAAAGTAAATGACAAAAAAAAGTTATTGTGGGTTATCCATAAGAGATAGACATATACCATCACGGACTTTTCTGTAGACCTTTTCAATGTGTACAATACTTAGTACATTATTTTGATAAAACTCGTAGGGTTCAGCCTGCGTTTGCAATGTAAGCGGAAAAAATGTAATTATTTACGACATCACATTAGAAACCTCAAAAATAACAGTACTTCTCTACTATTTAATGGATGTTATTATACATATAAACCTTCCTCTTGAATCACTCTATCTATTAAAAAAAACCGCATCAAAATCCGTTGCGTAGTTTCAAAGATTTAAGCATACAAAGGGACATAGGGACAGAGAAAGCGACTTTGTTTTATACTATGTAGTGATATTCGCGAGCTGGCTGACCAAAACCTATCCTCCGTCTGCTTAGCATGATTTTCTTCTTATTTACATCTCTTTAGTAAGCAGTCAGGTTTTTGCACAATTTTAAATTTACTTTTTTAAATTTCGGGATACGAACTAAAGCCTCTCTCGGTGTTCTGCATAATATAAGGTATTTCTCTGGCATAAGGGGAACAGAAGTATAAGTGCCTGTGCATTTGTCTCATCCGCTCCCGGTTTTTTATACAGATAATTTAATCAAGTTCTAATAGAGATAGGAACGGGTGACGGGAATTTTGTCAGAAAAAAATTGAGATTGAGGATCGATAGGAATCATATTCCCATACAAGGTATTTACGGCTATAGTCAGAGTAGGAATTGGTGACTTTCACCCGTGTTATATAATACATACAATACTCTACTTTTCTTTTCGAATATAAGGGAAGTAAATAATAGTAGTTAATCTGAAATATTTATTGATAATAATAATATGAGTAGTACCTACCAAATAAAAATAAATTCTTGTTTTCGTGTGAGGGTGTGGCCACCTTTACTGTCAGAGTTAATTAACCCGCCTCGCGCCTCTAGGAACCCCACGGGCCACTGACTTGGCTATTTCAGACTTACATTAACTATATAAGTCCAGGTTTCCTCACGATGTTTTCTTCCACCGTTGCCTGTGATGTCCAAGGCAAACTTAGAAAGTACTTATGAGTTTTTAAAAAAATAGACATTGGTACTTGCCCGGATTTGACCTCAACACGAGAGGCGAGGCCAACAATTTGTGAAATCCAAAGTAATTTTTTTTTTGGAATATTTACGCTGTTTGATTTATATTAACTATAACAAATTATAAATTATCGTTTAAAAAAATACGCTTTAATGGTAAATTGAACTAAAAAGTAATTTTTCACTTGTTAGTTCAATCGCTAATCCTGAAAATACTGGTAAGTATATTGGGACAAACTATTTAAATTATCGTATTGTCATCGGTCCTTGTGCAAAGATTCAAATTAATCCGACGTTTTGAAGGGGGTGAAAATCACGTTCAAAGACTCCGTTACATTGATACATAGATTCATAGATCCATAAATACCAAGCTAATAAAAGCGTGTTAATAAAAAGTCTATTTAAATTTTATTTATGGAACACACCGCGTTACCGCTGTGGGCCGTCCCGCTTAATAGGTTTTTTTTTTAATTCTCACTGGATGTTTATACGCTCAGAAGACCGTAGGCCTCAGCCTTTTCTCGATATTTTCTTAACTAAGTAAAATTTTTAGCCACATTTAGTTTTGTTTTTAAAATTAATTCCTGCCCTTGATAGGGGAGCAATTAGGTTTAAAGATATTTATTCTCAAAAAAGACACAAAGTGAGAACACACACATGAGAACAATGCTTACATTAAATTATATAAATTTCATCACAGACGGCACGGCAGCAATTATGATGTACCAATCCGACGCATTCAGCTCTAAGGAAGGGTGTTATTTAATGATAATGATAAATGATAATTTTTGATAACATTTTTTTTATGCAAAGTTAACATTACTATGAGTCTTCCCGCCCAAAGGTGAGGAGCCGCTTTTTCCACAAACTACTCGGATCAAACAAACACTACTTGCCGATTATGAGAAATCAGGCCCCAAAGCCTCCTTCAGATTTTTTTTTCTCAGGAACACTGATTGATGACCAGCGCTTCCTTTAGTCGCTCCCAAAATCTATAATAAGCCCAGTCCCCAAGAACGCCCGATTCACAAGCGCATATTTTAGCGCACAGCGCACCCTTGGGCGAGTTGGACAATTGCATTTTCACTTTTTGTTTAGTGTTGCCAAGTGCTTACCTACAGGGGCGTAGCTATCGGTTGGATAGGCGGTGCCGTGCACCAGGGTGCACGGCACCGCACCACTCGTGCGAATCATCCAGGGTTATAGGATGATTCGCACGAATTGAACTCGCACGAAATGTGCGAATTGACATTTTTTAATAATATTATTTTTTTCTGTAGTCGATTTGCACTAGTAGGAGCTGACTGTCACCCATATATATATTATATATGGGTGACAGTCAGAGTCAGTCAGAGGAGATGTTTACGAGCTTTGACCACACTTTTCTCCCTACTCAATTCTCCCACCCCTCCTTCCTATCTTATGTCTAACTTCCAATATTTATGTTCTTCACATGCTCGGAATCTGCGTTCTTCTAATAACCTTCTCTTACTCTGTCCATCTCATTCGACAGATTTTGTTCACTCTTCCTTTAATATACAGTCATTCTTCTTTGGAATGCGCTTCCTCCCGAGATCAGGACGGCCACCATTCGGTATGCATTCAAGCGGAAGTTGCGGCTTTATTTTCAAAACAGTTAAGCAGAGTCATCTCACTTTCTTCTTTTCTGTTACTTTATATAAATATATGTATTTATATAAGTATATATTATTTTCAATATATATGTATGTGTATTTTACCAATTTTTAGTATGTTATAATATCTGGTTGTATCTTTATTATTAAACAATGCACCTGCCATGTTGTCTCTCCACCACCTTGGGTTGACTGGTAGAGAACGCCTAAGGCATTAAGTCCGCCTTTGTACCTTTTGTGCATGAAGTCTAAATAAATAAATAAATAAACCAGATTGATCAGTAAGTCACAGCACTGTTTGGAAACGGAAACGTCTAATCCCCGCTTCGGACCACTTAATACTGAGAGACGTAACGCATTCAAGCTATCACGTTTATTTAGAGAGGATACCACATCTCTAGATCACGTACGAGCGATTTAAGCATACAACAGACAAAAAACAACCGTCAAACCAAAGCGCGGGAAAGATCGCTGAATAAGCGATCTCCACAGAAATAGCCCAGAGGCTTGATCGCTTATTCAGTCTTGTCCACAACATGGGTGGTATGTAAATTTTTGGCCACTGTTAATTTATGTAGTTACTTTTGATTTTAATTTTTATTTATTACTGTGTAGTATAGTAAATTGGAAAAATTTGTCCATGATCATTTTATTTTATTTTATTTATTCGGGAAAACAAACAATTACACATTAAGAATTACAAAAATAAAGGATACAGAAATTATACAAATGTGAAATCAACCACGTTCTCCACACATCATTGGTTTCATTTATGTAATTTAGCCATCACATTGTAACAGAGGATTCTGCTGATCCTGCAACACATTTTTACTATTATATTATAGCGCAATATTCATAAATCAGAGACATCTAAGAGACTAGTATATAGTTATCTGTGGTCACAGATGTTCAGCTGTCTAGTGTCTGCCACTAGCTGACAGCTGACCACAGAGTACTTTTCAGCTGATATTATCATTCCATCTGCAAATGTTTTTATGTGTTTCTTTGTGTTTTTCGTTCCGTCTACTATTGCTGTCAAATAATATAACAACGAAGTATAATTTGCTTGCAAACAAAAGGGTTAGTTTTATTTTTATTGAATTATTAAAAGCTATTAACTACTGAAAATGATGATTGATGTTCTGTTAGTGTTGTTTACAATTCTATTTACTGATAAGAAACTAATAAATTCTTCGATTGATAAGAGAAAGAAATATACCAAGATAATGCCCTATTCAAAGTCGTTTTATAACAGTCTCCTTTTATAACAGTATCGGCTCGATAGTAACAGTCTCAGTATTCATTGGAAGACGGTCAAGCAAAGAAACATCACTACTACGTACAAAATGCCTTCCCTGCGTCAGGCTTTGCTACTTTCTTCATCAAACTGTCATGGTTTTTCCATGCTGGAGTTTGCTAAAGAAGAAATATGCAATCTTCTCAAAAAGTGAGTACATATCACAATATCATGTTCATATTAACTATTTTGTTTTCTAAAAATGTATTCTATTTTTTCAGAAATAATATATCGGAGTTAGTCTTCGTCCCATATGCTCAGAAGGACCATGATAACTACACAGCAAAAATGAAAGAAGTCATTGAACCATGGGGAATTAAAGTAACAGGCTTACACAGCTATCCTAATGTTAATGAAAGAATCAATTCCTCCAAAGCAATTTTTGTAGGTGGAGGAAATACATTTCTCCTTTTAAAAACGCTGTATGAAAAAAACCTAGTACATTTGATTAAGAAGAAAGTTGATGAAGGTAGCTTAGTATACATTGGTAGCAGCGCTGGCACTAATGTTGCAACAAAAAGCATTCATACTACTAATGATATGCCTATAACATATCCTCCAAGTTTTGAAGCTATTGGTATTGTGCCATTCAACATCAACCCCCATTATATTGACATAATAAGTGAGACCCACAAAGGTGAAACAAGGAGCCAAAGAATATATGAATATTTAGAAATGAGTCATGCTTCACCTGTGCTAGGACTACAGGAAGGTTCAATGCTGCATGTTAATGGTTATCAGTTAACAATTAAAGGACTTGCTGGTGCTGTTCTATTCAAAAAGTAAGTACCTTCGATGCATGATGCAATAATTGAAAAAAAAGAGTGAGTTATGGATGAACTGCATTCATCTTACTATGTTGAATGCTTATTCAACCTATATCTGCTGGAAACTAGATGCAAACGCGAGGGTTTGACAGTTTCTAGTCTTTTCAAAACAAAAGCTGTCAAATCATCGTGATATGTATTTATTCTTTCCGGCACTTATCCCACCGCCGACGATCAGCGTGTAGAGCCTGGATACGAGTTGGCGAGAAGTGAGTGTGTAGTTCCGATAGTTTTACCCCTCGGCTATGAGCGAGGGTTATTGTGCGACGGGCGATTAATCGCGCCGCGGGTGGTCAGTCCTGTATGCGTTGGTTGGTTGACCTCTCGGCGTGAGTTCTGATCGCCAAGCGAGCATCGCCGAGCGAGTATTAACTTTGATACCTCTTGTCGTTGCGACAAACGTGTGTCAAGAGAATACTCCTGGTAGTGTGAACAGCCAATGATCAACTATTAATATTTGTATTTTATTGACATGCGATTTGTATCTTTTTTTTCATTTCTTCAGCGAGAAAATAGTCGATAGCTTATCGGTTCGTCGCTGGCGTGTAACAAGTGCCTAAGGGCGTTTTTAGGATTTAGTATCACGCGGATTTGCTCACGCAAGCGGGATTGGCCTGCATTTGGCCCCGCATGAGTAGTTCCCTTAATGTAAAGTCAGCGTGCGTGAGCAAATCCGCGTGATACTAAAAACACTCTAAGACTTGGATACACGTGAGACACAACACAACACAATAGCTTCTCTATTATTTCGGTAATTACTGTTGTCTAAAAACTATCTCAAAGAAGAGACTCAAAACCTAAATCTTTTCTGATTTAACAATATTCTATTTGTTTTTAGGAATTGTAAGCAACCAGAATATTATGCATCAGGTTCAGATGTATCATTTTTATGTGCACAAAACCAAGAAGTTTAGCAACTGCAGATTTGAACAAAAATAAGCTTTTATTTTATGTTTATTTGTATTGTAATAATGAATAATGACCAATAATGTATTAATTCACCAATTATTGTTAATAATAAAATATTTTATATAAAAGAAGTATATTTGAAGTTAATACAAGAACACAATATGTAAATGGCTTGAAACACTATGCACTTATCCTATATTATTCAAAGTCAGGTCCTAATTGGAGTAGTTCATAAAACATGATTGTTTCACTTTGTTGGCTGTTTCTAATATGTATATACCACAGAACCACTAAAATTCACAATTTTCACTACCAGCTGTTATTAAGAGCTGTACATCAATCCACCAGTTTTATTACTACAAGATTTTTAATGACCACTTTATAACAAATAGTATTGTGTCTGAAAATTGCACTTGGAAGTTTTTCTCTGGGCTAGCCAGATTCACAGTCAATGTCAGCCATTGACCGGCGCATGCAGTAACAGAGATCTAGCTGCATGAAACAGGGAGGCTTGGGGAGTCACACGGGACTGGCCAGTTCTTTCTGCAGTAGGTAAATGACACAGATATCGCCTTAAAGCTAGATCTCGTCGTGCACTCAAGCCACGAGTTATTTCACAACCAGATCCAAACAACACAGCACGTTGTCTCTTTCTTTTTTCTACAGCCACCTAAAGAGAAAAAAAAATAGTTTTAATTACTAAGAAACATCTACAATTGAAATTTTATTGCTTATATACAAACCTGAATGGCAGCAACTGGATGCAACGTTGAAACATCAGGCACAGATTCAATTTTAAGATAATTTTCATGTGTACCATTTTGTTCAACCTTGTCTATGTGATCAGAATTATCCAATAAAGTCACTTGTTTTTTCTTATCTGACTGCAAGCTTTCAGAATTTTTCTGTAATACATCTTGTACAATTTCCTTCCCGGCCATATGTAAGGAAAGCCCAAGACGCGCGAGAACTCGCTCGGGTCTCCAACGATCGCGGGCGCCGCCGGAAGAGACGCTAGTCTGTTCACGTCGACGGACATCAGCCACTAAGCTGGCCCAGTCAACTCCAAGAGCATCTCCTAAGCCAGCTGAAAAATAACAATGTTTAAAGCTAAAATAATATTTTATTCTATGGTTATGTTAAGGACTACAGTACTCTCTCGTTAATCCGCCACTCAGTTATCCAACAACTACTATGACATATTTTTTTTAAACTGTCTGAAATGGTCTTTTGAAGAAAGAACCAGCCAGATTGAGTGGACCTGTCCAGTCAGTGCACGCATTTGTCAATAACCGTGCAGCTCAACTCAGAATTTAAGGAGCTCAACGATTCGACGAACAATACCAAAGAAGGGACATTCGGGTAGGCTGCATAAACTACTCAAACTGCCAGACCATGATTAAAACTAACTTAGATAAATTAAAAACAAAAAAAGTATGATCCACATAGTCTTCACATTCACAAAAATTTAAATAAACTTAAAATAAAATAATATAATACTTTAAAAAGTAAATATTCTTGTCATTGAAAGAAAACAAAAAAAAAAAAAAAACTAAATTCACGGTGCAAAATATATAAAAAAATCTAAATTAATTGGAGCAGTTCAATCCCAATCCTGTTTGTCCTCAACATAATCTTTAATTTTATAAAACGCTTTCTGGCACAACTTACGTTTAATGAATGTTTTGAATTTATTAAGACTTAGATCTTGTACGTGGCTTGGAAGCTTATTATAAAAGCGTACACATTGACATATAAACGAGCCACCTATTTTCTTGAGCCTTGTTGCAGGTACTACAATTTGTGTTTGTTCCTAGTATTTATGTTATGGATATCACTATTTTTTTAACAATTTTATATTTTTATGGGCATATAAAAGATTTTCATAAATATACTGAAAAGGCACAGTCATTACATTAATCTCCTTAAATTTCTCTCTGAGGGAGTGTCTCGGGCTTAATTTATAAATTGATCAAACAGCTCTTTTCTGCAAAACAAAGATAGTCTGGATGTCGGCGGCATTTCCCCACAACAGAATACCGTACGACATTACACTATGAAAATAGCTAAAGTATACTAAACGAGCTGTCTCTATGTCAGTTAAATTACGAATTTTAACAGCATATGCTGCGGAGCTTAGCTTTTTTGACAATTTATCTATATGTGGGTCCCACTGAAGCTTAGCATCCAAAGTTAAGCCTGACAATACTGTGCAAAAGAAAAGAATTATATTCATGAAAAATAAACAAGTCTATATATGAGCCACTTGGAAGATGAAATGTATACAAACAAACGAAAACGGCTGATTTTCTAGGGCTATCACCATTCCAATAAAATTGTTATATTCTTATAAAATCACAATAATTACCTATACATCCTATCAGATTGTCATAATTTTAATTTGTAATTGTAATTTATTTGAGAAATCTATACAAGAGAATGTACAAATCGTCAATAGGTAATCAAAAACAAAGACAAGAATCACCAGAGAATACATAACTTTCGATCACTGTCAACCCTAAATATTATAATCCCCGGCACGTAAGTTGGCAAGAGTCATTAGATACGCAGGAGTAGTTTTTAGGTATCTAATCTAGGATAGTGAAGCGGGGCGCGGGGTACGTTTAGGACCGTTCCGAGAGCGCGATTGGTTGGTCAGTTGACACAAGGATCGACTGACCAATCGTGGCACGTCCATGTTCCGTTCGCTCTTTAAGGTGGTTGATCAATTCGCGGAATATGCGCGAATTCACCCCCACTACGCCAAAACCTTGCCAACTTACGTGCCGGGCAACAACGGCCAACTTATGTGTCAATATACCTCTTGTACGCTCCTCTTCCAGTTCTCCATCAGATATTTCCTCAAAGTCCAAATTAGTAACATCTTCATCATCCTTAGCCTCTTGTGATTCCTTTTCTTCACCTGCACCACTTGTATCCTAATAAAAAATCATTGCAACTTTTTGAATATATTATTGTTATGGGTTAATTAATACGAGGGCAGTTTGATAAGTCAGTGACGTAAGAAATCATGATTCGTCCACGGTTACGAAACGACGCAAAAACTCAGATTCAGTTCAGATTGCGGGTGATCATCCTCACACAATTCTTCGAAAGTTGTCACACAGTTGCGCTTATAGTCGACTCTGAGCAAACGCGGCACCCATCGCGCGGATAGTTTTCATGTCCAAATATTCACGTAAAATGTGATGTACCCGCTCAGTTGAAATGCTTACAGCAGGGGTTCCCAAACTTATTTTTCTACTGCCCACTTTGAGAATAAATATTTTAGCGCCCCCATTTTTTCACTTACTTAAAAACCACTATAACTTCAAATTAAATTAATCAATTATTGTGAGCTCTATTAGCGGAGATTAAGCATTAATTCTAAACGAGACTTTTACTATAACTCGCAAGAGTATATACAGTATTCAAACAGAGTATCTTTTATTCAAAATAAAAAAACATAATCGATTCTTATATGAAAACTAATGTGAAGGGTGAATCTGATGCTGTTGATATCAGGTTCCAATCAACTCAAGAACAGTCGCAAGTCGCCACGTTCGGTAACATGCAAACGATTTCTCTTTTTAGTAAGCAGTGTTGGCACAGCACTAAATCCACGTTCACACAAATATGACGATGGGAATGCTATCAAGAATCGTTGAACGATTGACCACAATCCAGGGCACAATTGCGGGATCGGTTTTTGTAGCCAAAATTCTTGGTAACCATTTTTGAACTTGATTTTTATTTCTTCGTTTGTTGTAAATTCTATAAGTTCTGCTTCCAGCTGAGGTGACATTGCTGTGTTGACATTTGAAAACGGATCCAACACCCAGTCTGGTATTTCCAAGTTCAAATTGTCTTGGTATCGTTCGGTGAAGTCAATGTGGAGGTTTTTCAAATGTTGGCAGTAGGCAAACAAATCGTCGTTACTGCAGGATACTGATAAATTCGGCAAATTGTAAAACTCACGTCTGCTCATATTCTTTTTGTGTAGAAGC
Organism: Orthosia gracilis; assembly: GCA_947562075.1. Lineage (NCBI taxonomy): Eukaryota > Metazoa > Arthropoda > Insecta > Lepidoptera > Noctuidae > Orthosia > Orthosia gracilis. The sequence continues at coordinate 31,882,122 of OX387267.1, read as the reverse complement.
GGTTTGGCTGTGAAAGCAGCAACGACAATTTTTGTTTTAATTAAATTTAGTTCATCGCATTGCAGTTAGAGATTCATGTCGTTGAACAATTTATACAGGTCTGTCATGTAAGCTATATCATTCTTTGATGTAATGAGCTTGTTGTGCAATTCTGTATGAAACTGTACAAAGCAGATAAAATAATCCATCATTCAAAGAGCTGTTGCGGATTTTATTGACTGCTTTGATGACATATTGCAGTGATTGAAATAGTCGTTTCTAGCAACCAAATGTTGTCTATGAATAACCCAATGTACAGCAAGGATATCTGGAATTTTATTTTTTAAGTACGCTACGAAGCCTTAATCCATCATTCAAAGAGCTGTTGCGGATTTTATTGACTGCTTTGATGACATATTGCAGTGATTGAAATAATCGTTCACTTAAGTTTCTAGCAACCAAATGTTGTCTATGAATAACCCAATGTACAGCAAGGATATCTGGAATTTTATTTTTTAAGTACGCTACGAAGCCTTTATGGCACTCTGTCATAGCCGGAGCGCCAACCGTAGAAACTGATATAATATTTTTAAGGGAATCTCTTTCTCATCACAAAACTTTTCCAATGTATTGAATATGCTTTCGCCTTTTGTATCGGTCTCTAAATTTCTAGCAAACAATAGTTCTTCACATATTTTCTCATCTTTAATAAAACTCACGTAAGACAACAACAATGCTTCATTAGTTGGTAAAGAGGACTCATCGAGCTGAATTGAGAATTGACTTGTCCTCAGGTGATCGCACAATGATCCTTCAATGTTTTCAGCCATTTCATCAATTCGTCTTTGCACATAATTATTACTCAAAAGGAATTTTTCGGATAATATCTGCGGCCGGTTTATGAAGCACAGTAGTTATTACTTCCTTTATTGCTGGCGATATTAACTTTTCTCCGATGTTATGTGGTTTGCCTTTTTGAGCAATTAACAAAGAGATATTGTACGAAGCTCGAAGTCCGTCGTCATCTTGCTTAGCAGCCGCCGAAAATAGTTTTGCTACACTTGGCTGAGTATTATGCTTCTTCTCTAGGTCTTGAAAATATGCTACATTCTTGTCTTTCTTATCTGGATGCATTTTACTCAAATGATCTTGCAGTCTTGAAGGCTTTATTGCTTCATTCGAAAATGTTTTTAGACATAGAAGGCACAAAGGCGGCGATGGGTTTGTGGGATTTTCAATAAATCCGAATTTAATATATTCCGCACAGTATTACCGTCTCTTCTTTTTTACTTCCGACATTGTTGTGTTTTGAGAAATACGTAAGTTAGTGTTGAACTTAAGTAGGTACTGCTTAGCTATAACGCGCGAAACCGCAAATGAAAATAAAATAAATATAACTTTGTTTATATAGGATTGCATAAGCAGCACGCACCAACAGGAACAAAACAAACATGCATAAACTCGTTTATCTCATTCGACGCTCAATTGTACTCAACAAGTAAGAACAAATATTATATGAACCAGCGGATTGGTACAGGAATGACAATTCGGGTTATTTAACAAAAACTTGTTAAAACATGACTGCCCGCGGTCTTCTATCTACGTACAGAGATACTGTGGATGGTACTAGAGTACTAATAACTATTAAAATGCGAAAGTATGTCTGTTGCCTTTTTATTTGTTTGTTTGTGTCTACTTTCATTACGAAACGGAGCGACCGAATGACATGATTTTTATTCAATATATTCAATAAAACATGACAGATATATGAACTACGCAGAGAGAAATATCGAACCGAGTTTGAGCAATCTCTTAACTAATATTAGTTGATGTTCACAAGTTGTAGTTGAGAGTCGAGAGCTCATGCAGTCGGTGTCTAAGAGGCCTCCTAGCTAAATGAAATTACAAATCACCACCCAAGCCTCTACACAACGCCCTCATTTTATTTCTGGGTCTCTTACCGCTCCCCTTAGGCCTGCAGCGCCCACAAGAGGGCGTTATCGCCACCTTTGGGAAAGGCTGGCCTACAACCACAGCCATCAAAAGCATTTTCATTCTTTTAAAGTCCAATATCATTTCATTGATTTTATCGACGATTTCTGGCGTGACGACCTCTTTTGGACGACCTGAACGTTCGGCGTCACTTGTGCTGGTACGACCACAACGAAACAAAGTAAACCAATTCTTAACCAGTTAAATTGATGGTGCAGAGTCCCCATAATGTTATCAAGCCTTTCCGTGGTATCGGTGATGTTTTTTTTTACAGAAAAATAATGCTTATTCAGCACACGAAATTCTCACCATTTTTGTGAAAATCCCCGCCGTTGCCTACTTCAAATGGCTGGCAAACACAAACCCAATGACGTAGCTTGCTCATATTTTAACAGTTAGTAATCTATTAAAAGATGGAAGTACACAGAAGTAGTGTTGCCATAAAAGTTACTGCGCGAGAACTTAAAAAAGTCAAGGAGTTATCAAACAGCCCTCATATAAAAGCAATATTTTTTCAATTCATACCTGTGTTGACTCCTTCTCAGAACCTTCTGGCTTAGATGCACTTTCATCATTTGGTAAAGCAGTTTGACTGTCTTCATCCATAATCTGATCAGCCATCTAACAAAAAAGTAATGAATGAAACTACAAACTTAGAAGAAAAGTGAATATGTTTTCACTATTGATTGACTTACATCTTCCCTGTTGAGTATATCATCAGGGTCATCACTTATTTCACTGAGGTCATCAGGTATTGGTTTATCATCAATTTCGGCCTCCTGACGTGGTGGTGCTGCTGCAGGTGCTGTTTGCGTAGCAGGTGGAGTTTCCTTTGCAGTTTGTTCTGGTTCATTTCTGGGAGCACGGCGCTTATTACCGTCACCTCGAGCTAGATCCATTCTCATACCGCGTCCATAATCATCTTAAATAACAGATTTAAATCAAACGTTAAAATTATAAATTGACGCTATTAAAGTTTCTCATCTCTGCACTATCATAAAAAACCTTAGAAACATTCAATAAATAAGCAATCCTCACCATGCATCCTTCCACGGTGCGGCCCTGGGGGATGGCCCCTATGGTGCCAAGCATCTACATCAGGTTCTTTATCACCCCACTCGTTCATCTGAAATCACATAGTTAATTATATAAAAATACAGTTTGAAAGATAAAATATTTAATAAAATAAACACATCAACATACCAAAGTGAGAATAAGGACAGCCAAGGAATATATGGGATAGAATAAGGCAAGGGTTTTTATTGTCTTTACGATAATCAATTGGTTCATTCCGATACCAAGTCTTATAGTAGTATAAACTCACCTATAGCAATAAAAGAGGAGAAGGATTAGGAACAAGGAACAATTCTGTTTAAAATTCAAGCAAATTAATTTAAATGTAATGTCCTGATAATAATTAGATAGATTAGATAACCTGTGGATCATGCATAGGCCAATGTCGCTCTCTGCCCCAGTCTCCTGGGCGATAGTCATCATTATCCCATTCCTTATGCGGATGCATATAGCCACGCTCACGATCCATGGATCCAGACCTCCCTTCCCAGGAACGATCGCGATGGGGTCGTCGGTCATCATAGCCTTAAACACACAAGAACACTTAGGATAGAAAGCTCCTGTTTGAATGAATGATGCATCAAATCGCCTTACCCATATCAACACCCCGACGTTCGCCTATATGTTCACCATATAACCTATCATCATCTTCAGGATATCCCCTCGGGGGTCCTGACATGTCATAACCAGTTTCATAGTGTCTATCCCTTCCCTGCATATTGTAACCCGGAGACCTCTCATTTTCTCTAGGACCATCATCATAACGATCATCCACTCTATCATAATGATCCAAGTTGCGATCATTGTCATACTGACGGTCCATTTCATAGTCACCTTGATCTCTGTCCATGCTATCCAATCTGTCTCTTTTTGTAGAACGGTCCCTTTCAAGCCTGTCCTGCTTACGACCACCTCTTTCAGAATGCGAATCCTGTCGGTCTTTGGATGTAGATGAATTCTTATCGATATCCAGTGCTCTATTTGAAATAGCAGCAAGAGCAGCTAAACGCTCCTCTGGTCTGGGAAGAAGTCTTTCCATGGGCTTATTGGGCTTTTCTAATCCTTTATCAGCTCCTCCTCTACCCCCTAATCCCCTATCTCGACCTCTTCTCTTACTGTCATCTCTTTTATTATCTTTATTCCTGTCACGCCCACCTCTTTCCTTCCTATCATGCCTATCTTTGTCATCATGTTTGTCTTTTCGTCTCTCCAATGATCTGTCTTTGTGATCGCGACCTCTGTCCCTGTCTCTGCTTGCAGATCTCTTTCTATGCCTCTCTGTACTTCCATCTCGACGAGTTTGTTTCTTAGGTGAAACAGGTCTGCTGCGCTCTGAGCTTTCTTTCTTCCTTATATCTTTTGTATGAGATGCATGCTGACGAGGGGATCTTGATCTGGCTTTTCTTGGTGATCTACTTCGGACTCTGGTCCTTTCCCTTTCTTTTTCACGTTCCTTTTCTCTTTCTTTCTCTCTCTCTCTTTCTTTTGTACGATCTCTATCTTTGTCTCTATCCCTTAGGCTATGAGGTGAAGCACTTCTGTTCCTATCTCTCCTAGGTGGAGATTTTCCATGTTTGACTGCACTTTTTGCAAGACTTTTTGTTGTAATAGGGGGTGTTCCACCAGATTTCTTACCTGGTGATAATGATTTTTTTCCAATAGTAGTTTTAGTAACAGGTTTCTTTTTAGTAGTATCTTGTTTTTTTAAAAGCCTGTCATCTTTTTTTGGAACTGCTTTCTTAGGTTCACTTTTATCCCTCTTCAAAGTATCAGTTTTAATAAATTTTTTTTTAGATGGTGCATCTCCATCTGAAGATGAACTAGAATTTCTTTTAAGCTTCCCTTTCTTTCCTTTGCGTCTTGCTTCTCTAAATAAAAAAATAAATTATTAGATGGGCTGAAATATACTGAGGATATTTAAAGTATAAAAGTACTGTAAATTTTGTGAAGTGTTATTATTATCAGACATACAAAATCAATTATTTGTAAACATGTAAATGATTTTGAATTTACTATCCATACCTGCCAGATGATGAAGATGATGAGCTATTATCTGATGAAGAAGAAGAGACGCTCGAAGAACTAGAACTTCGTGATGAAGATGTGCTCGACATAGTTTTCTTTTTGTCCTTGCGCATGTCTTTGCTTGAGTCCATTTTCAATTGCAACTCTAATTCACGTTGCAGTTGTTGTCGCCTCTTTTCAAGGACGTCTGTGTCTGCGTACTCTAAGTCATTTTGATCCCAGTTGTCGATTTCACCATCTGGACTACGTCCGGAGCGCACGACCACGGCCGAATGCAGTCTACTTTTAGGGTCATCTTTCACAACACGTTTATGTTCGCTATCTTTGTTTGCTGCGCGTTGTTTCGATGGACTTATTAATGTATGGGTTGATGCAAATTTGCAACTTTTACCGTAAGCGCAACTCCCGTTTTGTACCCACTGTCTACAATGTTCAGTTGTTTTTTTAGCGCTTGATTTCTTAGTACCAAGGCGCTCAAAAACACTAGGCCTATTAGCTAGATCTTTTGACTTCGGTAATTCGACAGTAATTTTTCTTTTTCCTTGTTTTGACATTATAGAGGAAAAACATTGGTCTCACACAACTAAAAGCGATTAAAAACACACATTTCCACCGGCACTGTTACGGCCGCCATTGTTGTTTATGGCATCGTAATAATCATATTAATCATAAACAATGACTTCTTTTTTCTTTCTAGGGTTTTTTGTTTTTCAGTGAACGGTATACATTTTTCAGCCATTAGAAATTGTCTTCGATACACATCTTCTAACCAATGAAACTACGTACTTTAAAGTGACTCAAAAACTAGTAGGAGATTTTTCTACGTTTAGCGTTCTTTTTGGCTGGCTGTTCATTGAGGTCATGAACACATTAAATAGGTAGTATTAATGCATGGAAGTGCTCTGACCACGGCGCCCTTGGCGGCCCGTGGTCAGGGCAACAGCCAAAAAAGATCATGGACGGTGGTTGGCTATGGCCAGCCAAATTGAGTTGACTTTGTAACAACCGTTGGTCGCAAGCGCATGTCTACACTGTCACCTTGGTCGGGCGGTTGTTCCGACTGTCTAGAAGGGGTATTATTATTAGATCGTCAAAAGCCGTTCCGATTAACGGTGAACGCGAAAATAATGGATTTTTATGGCGCTTATAACGATTTTGACGTGACACGGATCGCATAGTTCCGTTAATCATTGACGCATCATTTGCATTCAGCGTTGCCAGATCGTAACTTTGTTACATTTTACTTAACTTTTATTACATTTTACGTAACTTTTGTTACATTTTACGTAACTTCTGACCTGTTCATGTAACCTCCATGTAACACGACTCAAAAATTTGCTTAACTTTTAGGACTTAATAAAATATTGAAATATTTTCCAGCAAACAAAAAATAATCGTGAAAAGGAACGAAATTGACGATTTGCTTATTCACTCACTCACTCACGTATATTTTTAAGGTATCCATCCCGCTTACTCTGGCGAGCGAGTGAGCGTATTAGGATTAGCATGCACTGCGATTTCTATTCGCGCGAATTTTTTCCGCCTATTCTGCGATCTATGGAATTGTATGAAGCTGCACGCATTGCGGTAAAAAATTCGCGGGGAAATAATACTGCAAGAAATCCATGTTTTGCCACAGAATCCACCGCACCATTGCGCGGATTAAATTCGAGCGAACATTTTGAACAACAGGTAGAAAGATACAAAAATCGCGCGGTATTTTATCAGCAGTGCATGTTAGTTAGATTCAGTACGCGGACAAAAAATCGCGCGAATAAATATCGCAATGCGTGTTAAGCCTTAGGCCGTTTGTTCACGACGCGAAACACGACACCGCAAAATGTGGTCACGATTCAGAGCTCCATATATTTGTATGGACCGTTTATGTATTGGACGATACCGCACAACACGTGACACGATTTTCATACGGTTTTCGGCTATGTCGTTGTGGTTTTTTTGCGGTGACGATTTAGCGGTTCAAAACCACCCGCACCACACGGCTCACTCGAGGTTCTTCACTCACGCGCTTATAACACAATACAAGTGCACTGCAGTGTCGTTGCAGAATCGTGTCTAGTGAACAAACGAACGGACGACAGACCGTATTCAGTGTGTCGTGTGTTAAAAATCGTGACCGCAAATCGTGTCGTGCGGTGCCTCGTGAACAAACGACCTTAGTGACATTTTCCACATAAAATAAGGTAATGTAACTTTTCTCATTAAAATGTAACTTTTTGAGATGTATCATGTAACATTTGCTTATCTGTCATTTGCAACACTGTTTGCATTGTCAATTTGACCTATGCGTTGAGGTGCTAGCTAGTGTCATTGTCATTGGATAACCTAAAAACCGAAAAACAATATACTTTTTTAGTGATTGTTTTTTAATGATTGTATTTCAATCATCAGAGATATCAAAACTAAAATAATCTAGAACCTGTAACACAATAAAATAGCCTTATAAAACAAAAAATGCCTTTACTCGACGGTAAAGAGATCGACATATTTTTTGTAAGTATACAAACTATCCAACTTTTAATTTTCCTTCCTTCATTGAGGGAAATGTACTTTTTTATTGTTGCTGCCATAAATTGCTTCAGGAGTTGAACTTCCTTCTCATCTGATCTTAACTAATATTATAAACAGGTTTGTTTGTTTACATGTTTATATGTTGGTTAACGGAAATCTCTCTAAGTATAATTTTACTGTTTATTTGATCTGATTCCTTAAATTCTTTTACTGATATAAAGTTACGCATTATATACGTATCATGGAATGGAATGTCTTTACGCTAATGTTTATCCCAACACTGTTCAAGAAAAACATTACTCCCCTCTAAATGGATATCAAACTTGTGCTCCATAACGCATGTGATGTATCCCCACCCGCTCTAACGTACAGGCTAAGCCCTATTTTGTAGGTTTACATATGTAAATAGCTTTAGCACATAAAATTCTATTTCAATACTTAGGTTTTGAAATAGAATTCTATTCCAATACCAAGTATTGGAACCTCTAATATTTTATTTCAGATATTCTTGTTGCAGTTCACAATATAGTTTAATGTATGAACCTTAATTAATTAGAACTCTTATTTAATTTCAGAGTGAAGAAGATCTACCATATGAGGAGGAGATATTGAGAAATCCTTTCTCAGTTAAACATTGGCTAAGATACATTGAACATAAAAAAGCTGCACCCAAACATGAAATAAATATGATCTATGAGCGAGCTCTAAAAGAGTTGCCTGGATCATTTAAACTGTGGTATAACTATCTTAAATTAAGAAGGAGTCAAATTCGAGGCAAGTGCATCACTGACCCTTGTTTTGAAGATGTTAACAATTGTTTTGAAAGATCTTTGGTGTTTATGCATAAAATGCCTAGAATATGGATGGATTACTGCACTTTTCTAACTGATCAATGTAAGATAACAGGAACAAGAAAAGCCTTTGACAGCGCTTTGAGGGCTTTGCCTATAACACAACACCACAGAATATGGCCTCTTTACTTGAACTTTCTAAAGAAACACAATATTGCTGAGACAGCAGTTAGAGTATTTAGAAGATACCTTAAACTATGTCCAGAAGATACAGAAGAATATATTGATTATCTGATTTCAATCAATAAATTAGATGAAGCTGCAGTCAAGTTGGCTCAGATAGTAAATAATGAAAATTTTCAATCAAAACATGGCAAATCAAACCATCAGCTTTGGAATGAACTTTGTGAATTAATATCTAAGAACCCTGATCAAATTCATACTCTAAATGTGGATGCTATTATAAGAGGTGGACTAAGGCGCTACACAGATCAGCTAGGACATTTATGGAATTCTCTTGCTGATTACTATGTAAGAAGTGGTTTATTTGAAAGAGCTAGAGATATCTATGAAGAAGCTATACAAACTGTAACCACAGTAAGGGATTTCACTCAAGTATTTGATGCATATGCTCAATTTGAGGAGCTAAGCTTAAGCAAAAAAATGGAAGAAGTTGCCAAAAAGCCTAGCCCTACTGAAGATGATGATATTGATTTAGAGCTGAGACTTGCAAGGTTTGAATATCTCATGGAGAGAAGATTATTGTTGCTTAACTCTGTACTTCTGAGGCAAAACCCTCACAATGTTGCTGAATGGCATAAAAGAGTTAAACTTTATGAAGATAAACCTCATGAGATTATTGATACCTACACTGAAGCTGTTCAAACAGTGGATCCTAAACTTGCAGTGGGCAAGTTATATACTTTGTGGGTAGGATTTGCAAAATTTTACGAAAAAAATGAACAAATTGAAGATGCAAGACTTATTTTTGAAAAAGCAACACAAGTAAACTATGCTAAAGTTGATGATTTAGCTTCAGTGTGGTGTGAATGGGCAGAAATGGAAATACGACATGAAAATTATGAAGAAGCCCTGAAATTAATGCAAAGAGCCACAGTTTTACCCAGTCGAAAAGTTGCATATCATGATGATACTGAAACAGTACAGATGCGGTTGTACAAGTCATTGAAAGTATGGTCTATGTACGCAGATTTGGAAGAGAGTTTTGGAACTTATAAAACCTGCAAGGCTGTTTATGATCATATTATTGACTTGAAAATTGCTACTCCACAAATCATAATAAACTATGGCCTTTTCCTAGAGGAACACAATTACTTTGAAGAAGCTTTTAGAGCATATGAAAAGGGAATTGCATTATTTAAATGGCCTAATGTGTATGATATTTGGAATACTTACCTAACCAAGTTTTTAAAAAGGTATGGAGGCTCGAAGTTAGAGAGAGCTAGAGATTTATTTGAACAATGTCTTGAACATTGCCCACCTGAATTTGCAAAATCGATATTTTTACTTTATGCAAAGTTGGAAGAAGAGCATGGTTTGGCAAGGCATGCTATGGCTGTCTATGAACGAGCAACAACTGCTGTTCTCACAGAAGAAATGTTTGAAATGTTTAATATTTACATAAAAAAGGCTGCCGAAATATATGGCGTGCCAAAAACACGTCAAATATATGAAAAAGCCATTGAAACTCTTCCTGATGAAAAAGCGAGGGAGATGTGTGTACGCTTTTCTGAAATGGAAACACGTCTTGGCGAAATTGACAGGGCTCGGGCAATATATGCGCATTGTAGTCAAATGTGTGATCCCAGGATTACAGCCGAGTTTTGGAACACATGGAAGGAGTTTGAAGTGAGACATGGTAATGAAGATACAATGAGAGAAATGCTTAGAATTAAACGCAGTGTTCAGGCTACATATAATACACAAGTAAATATGATGTCTGCCCAAATGTTGAGTTCAGCAGCACAGGCAGCTGGTACTATTTCTGATCTTGCACCTGGTATGAAAGATGGTATGAGAATGTTGGAAGCTAAAGCTGCCGAAATGGCAGTTCAAAGTAAAGGAAATATTTCATTTGTGCGGGGTGAAACACAAGGTCTCAAAGAAAGTGCTGATAAAGTGGTTAATCCTGATGAAATTGACATTGATGAGGATTCAGAAAATAGTGAAGATGAAGGAGAAGTTGCTCCTGTGCAGAAAAAAGAAATCCCAGCTGCTGTATTTGGGGGACTTGTTAAGGACACTGACTGATCCTAACAATATATTTGTAATAAGAACTACTTCAATTAAATAATTTTAGTAATAATCAACTTTTAATCATTAGCTTAGTTACATTTTACAATAAGCCATATTTACAACAGAAATCACAGAACACATTTTATTAATTATTTTTAACATTAGCAGGTTTATTAGTTACTCATTGAACTGGATCAGTGGTGTGGAAGTGAGATTTTGACAGTTTCATCAAGCAAATATTTTTACTATGCAGCAATTATAACATGATAACAACAAAAATATTTATATCATAACTGAACAATTTCTCAAACTTAATAAGTAATTATTTGTCAGAGAGTCAGCCGGCATAAATAACTAGAATATTACCTAAGAAAATATACACAAAATAAAGGAAAGACAAAGCAATAGTTTAAATTGTACATCAGAAGTTTATATGATATCTCTGGGTGGTGTTATAAAATGCAATGAGTTTGAGTACTTATTTTGTTGTTCAGCATAACTTAAAATACTGATATCATTGTGAACACCACCAAACATTATTAGCTCGCCATTCCCTTTGACTAATGTGTACATGACTAATTCCTCTGGTGCACCAGACATTTCGCCCAAACGGGGGCAAAGCCATCCCACATAATTTTGTGAATTTCCATCAACAACCGTAGAAATATCTAGAACATGCATAGTCAAAGTATTTCGTTTGACTTTCTTTACTGCAGGTTGCCTCGGCTGAGGGTTTGGTGGCGAAGGCAATGGTTCTCTTCTATTTTCTAAGTGAGCTATCTGTCTTTGATTAATGAGATCATTTTCGGGAGATGTATTATTTTGGGATGTATCACAAGCAAATGCTGCCATCCTGTACTTGTTAGCTTCTTGCAACTGTCTTACTATTTTCATTCCTTTATTCTGTAAAAATAAATAAACACTTGAGTATTAAATATTATAGAAACAAAGAAAATATATGAAAAAGTTTTTTTTTTCTTTCTTTTACCAATTCAATTGTCTACAGGTAGGTTGTTGTGTTTTTTTAATTGTAACTTACCTTATTTTTATTCCTCCTCATTGCCAAGTCTTTTTTGCCAGCATCTAGTCCATTAATTTGTTTTTCATCTGAACTGGTTCCAGCAAGAAGTCCATTATAATCAGGATTATTTTCAGCACCCACTGCTGGATTACGAGAACTCTCCTGCTCATTACTTGGTCCAGCCACTGGCTCACCATTGGGATTTACTAGTTCTTGTCTTGGAGGATTTATTGGCCGCCTAGGTAATACTCCTCTCCTACCATTAATATTTTGGTCTCTGTCCAGAGGCCTTTGTAAACTTTGCTCCACTCTAACTGACACAGGTGCACCCTCAGGTCTACTTAGCGCAGATAACCTCACTGCTGATGTGACTAAAGGCTTAGCACTATTCCAGCCATGTCTACTTCTACTTAAACTCACAACCTTATCTCCAACCCTACATGCAGGATTGCACCATATATTAGCAGCAGCCCACTCTTTGTTTTTGACTAACAGTTCTGTCCATGTCCATGTAGGACCTTTCATTGTCAATATCCAGCAATCACTATACACAAAGCGGTTATGTAATGTTTGAACTCCCCCCAGAAGCATCAATCTTTCAGAGTCCAGTAAGATCAGGGATTGTGCATATCTTGGCGCTGGTCTTGGCTTGGTGGTTGCTTGTTTCCTCCAAGTAAGTGCAGGTACATCTAGCACCCACACATCATTAGAACCTTGTATTTGATAATTTTGAGTAGCTGGCATTACTAGACCCCCAAAAACAATCATTTCATCACCTCTCATGCAAGCTGAATGTCCTGCCATAGGAGGGGGGCTATTTGTTGCATTTATTAAGATCCATTTATTTGTATTCACACAGTAAAAGTGAATTTCATTAAACATGGTTACATTTTGATAATATTGAGAATGTGAAGGGTATGTCCAGCCACCAAAAACTATTAAACAGTCTTTATAATGAACCATTGATGTATATGCTTTTGGAACGGGATATGTACCAGTGGCTAGGGGTCTTATCCACTGTCTAATGGATAAATCAAACCTCCAGAGATCATTGAACGAAGTAGCATTAGTGGTACACCCGCCAAATATGTACATGTTGTTCTCAAAAACACATGCGGCATGTGAAAATCTTTTAGTGATAGTGGGCACCATATCAGTTGGAGCTATATTTTTCCATAATATATTAAACTCTCCCACAGCTTTAATCAATTTTATTGATATTTTGTGTAAGACATCTGGAAGACAAAATAATGTATAGGTATTATTGAATCATAAGTCAAATATTCGTAATATATCCAAGAGCTATGCGGAAAATTGCACTTACTATGAGAGCAATTATACCATCGTTTACAAACTATCATACAATTCTGTAAATCTTTATACGGTGGCAGAAGCCCTAAAATAAATTCCAAGACTTCATCAGGAAGATCTTCAATAGTGCTTTCCAAAGATTGTTGACTCAAAGATTGATGTATCACATCCATTTTTTTTTAGTAATTAGGTGATATAATTAATACACTTTCATCACATTACTTTAATTAAAAAATATATCGGCAAAATGTTTGGACTGAACATCGAAAACATTGAGAATTAAAATGAATTATTTGATTGAATTGAATTTGATGACAGAATTTGTTTGACAGAGGTTGCTTTGCCAGAAGTAACAGATACATAGAAAAAAAATTTGAACAGATAATAAAATTACTTCACACAGATAATTAATATTGCTTGCAATGAACTTGGTTATAGAGCTTTTTATTTCAACTCTATAACTTGGCTTTGAATTTACCATTAGAATATGTTATGTGTAGCTGGAGCATGAGTTAAAGGGGTGGTCCCACTCCCCATTCCCGGATGTCGTCCTACGTTTCTTTAAAAAAGCCGACTGCTTAAGAAGCGAACTAAAAAGACCTAAACAAGAAGAAAAACTTGTAAAACATGAGGCGTACCTGGCTTGGGTCGAAGCTCGATCGCGCATGGCGAGTCACGTGGGTCGCAAGAAGAAGGCCTTCAACAGGGCTGTCAAGTCCTGCAAGATGGTGTTGCGAAGGACTCGGTTCGACCACATTGGCTGAATAGGGCCCAAACTTGCTTCTTACTCAGCAGGTAGTAAAGCGTTTTGGTCCCTGGCTAAGTCGCTTGAGCCGAACTTCTGCCGTCCCTCACTACCACCACTGCTGAAACCCAACAGGTCACTGGCCCACTCCACTGAGGATAAGGCACTATTTGCCTCTTTTTTTGCAGAATCATCACGTCTGAATCCTGGTGACGCGCGACCCCCTCCTGCTCCTGATAGATTCGAAACGAGTATGTCGGACATTCGTATCCACAGACATAAATCTAACTAGATGACGCGATTGTATGTACTTCGCGTACAAAAAAACGGAGTAAAGTTACGATCAATTATCGTAATCGGAGCTTTTCATTTAGCATTATCGGCACCGGAAATCCACCGAAATCTAGAAAAACGCCTTGTTATGCCATATTGAGCTGCAAAGAATGTGTTTTAAATTGTTAGTGAAAAAGTGACACGCTAGGTTTTCATACAGATGGAGGCACTTGCGTTATCTAGTTAGATTTATGTCTGTGTTCGTATCCATCAAAAGGACGTCCGTAGGGTGCTGAGCAGCCTCGACGTGCACAATGCTAGCGGCCCTGACGGAATACCAGTAATTATTCTTAGAACCTGTGCGCCTGAACTGTCTCCGATCTTGACACACCTATTCCGCCTTTTGTATGAGGCTGGCAAGGTGCCGAATGCTTGGAAGCAAGCTAACGTACAGCCCGTGCCCAAGAAGGGCAGTCGAGCTGACTCGGCCAACTACAGACCCATATCTGTAACTTCCATACTCTGTAAGCGTATGAAACGTATACTCAATATTAAGCTCCTGGTTTATGCCAGGAGCTTACGGTAACAGGAGCAAACGATATCCTTCGTGACCGCCAATACGGCTTCCGCCGAAATCAATCTACTGGGGATCTTTTCGCGTATGCCATTCACATCTAGAAAGAAACCATTGAGAGGCACGGAGAAGCACTCGCCGTCTCCCTCGACATCTCCAAGGCTTTTGATAGGATCTGGCACGAGTGCCATTGCCACAGACAGTGTCACCTAATATGGTGGCACTGTCTGTGGCAATGGCACTTACCTATAACTGTCACTACGTCACAACAAAATGTTGCATCTGGCTGGTTCTTTCCTAAAAAGACCATTTCAGACTTCAGTCTACATGGTCTTCACATGATCTAACAAAGATTTTGTCTGGACCTTAAAAGAGACTGTGACCTCTGAGTTTGTTTCGGCCTTTCTTCTCAGAGTAGTCAGATAGGAAACGCCGACTTCATCTAGTTTTAAAAATATGATCGACATGTAAAAGTGTTTGTACAAACCTACTTACAGAAATAAAATCATTTATCATTTATCATTTACCATTATGAGCAACAACTGAAATATTGTTCTCTTTTATCAAATACGACTACTACATTGGAAAGAATGAAACAACACGATGTTTCACATTCTGTATCGTATTTCACCCATATTTGTATAAACTAATGTATGTATAGAACATCGCGGTGCCTCCATGTTTTCCCTATCTCAATGGTCCTAGTCCGACGCTGTGTTTGGCCAAAACCAGATGTAACCTCCGACTGCACAGCATAGATTTCTTCTTGTTTACGTATTGTTAGTTCGCTTCTTAAGCAGTCGGGTTTTTGATTTTTTGAATAAACTTTATTTATTTATAACTTTTTAGTTATTTTTTTTCGTACCTATTCTGTACATTTAAACATATAAGTGATAAATATTTTTGAAATCACCTCTTATAACCCATCATTTTGATACCCCATACGAAGGTTGGAAGAAAAAATAAATTGGGTCTCCAAAATATGGCACCCAATCTCCGCCATTTTTCTATTTTCTAATTATTATGTAGCCAGTGACACTCGCAAGGTTAAGACAAATCGATTGACGTTAGAATCATCAAAATCGGCCAACGCGTTTGGTCTCTAGAACACCACATAGAAACAAACATACATACATATACTGATAAACACATTACCCTCCTTCGGCAGTCGGATAAAAACAACTTTTTATCACGTTTTATTGTATATAGTTCTCGCCAAACTTCTTGGCCGCCCTAAAGTTGGCTGCAATGCCTGCGCAATGGTGAATCTCATACAAAAACAGCACCGATCCGTGCCTTGCGCATTGGAAAGCCAACTTCAGTGCGGACCAGAACAGTATTCCACGCTTTTCTGATATGTCAAAGACCAGAAACTTTGTATACCTAGAAGGAACATATGTTTAACGCAATTTCAATATTGGTAAGCAAAAAGAGATAGATATACTTTTGTCTATATTAATAATAATAATAATCATTTTATTTCAATCCACATTAAGATCATAATTTATATACAAAAGTCATAAAAAAGCAAATAAAAATCAATGAACAATAATCAATTAGTCCGAACGTAATTTCTAAGTTACAACTGTGACTACATTATGCCATCTTTTGTACAAGTGTGCAGCGTTGCCAATCTGTAGGAAATTCCCCAAACTGCGGGGATGTTCAGTCTTCAATCCAATTGGGTAATTGGTGGAGAGAGCGATTATGTGGAGAAAACGCGGGAATTTAGATGTTCATGTTGCACAGAAAGGTTACAAAAGAGTGGAAGTGTACTTGTACACAAAGCAAATCAGATAGGTTTGCAAGGCACACCAACATAGATTTTATTGTGCGTAATATAGGTGTATACGCACACTAAAATCTTCGGGTGTATTATTACTATACTTTCTATATCAAACTGGTCCCGTGGCATAGGTGTTAAGCATTCGGCTGGTAAATCAAATGTCGAAAAATCGCTGGTAAATCAAGTATATATAAAGGATCGAATCCCACCAACGCGTCAACTTTTTGCATTATTATAAACCTTTTTTTTTCATTTTCGTAAATTTATTATTTTTGCAATTTATCTGATAATAAGAATGTTATTGGAAAAAATATATATTGAAGTAGAACTTAAACAATTTTTAATAAGAAATGATTAATATTTATTGACTAGTTTTTTTTTTTAAATTATAATTACATAATATAAAGTTTTGTGCATGACAAATATTCTAAGTCAGACGAGAATTAACGTTATTTTTCATACTCATGTGGGTAATTTATTTATTAGTGATATGAATAAACCTGTTAGTATGTTAGATACAGGTATCTTTGATTGTAATCTCACTAAAAATAACATCATTCCCATAACACAAATTTAATCACACCCCCGATATTTTTATAAATAGCCGATTGGTGCACGACTTTCTGATAGCCAACACAGCTGATAAACAACAAGTCGCGATGCACAGCGCAGTTATCATGCACGAAGTGAATGTGTTTTTGCGGGTATGCGATGCGAATAGTTGGTAGCATGATGTAATTTAAAACGTCAAATTAACCTTGACTGGTATTTCGACCCCCTACTGCACTAATTCAACGGGATCCATTGATGACATCCATGCGCAATATCCCAAAATAATACGGGCACTAGACCTGAATCGAAGATTTTTTTTTATATAAAGCGCTCTCCATCTTTTTGCGACAATATTTTGTGAGCGTCCTTGTCTGACTTAAAACATTATTCATAGCTAAATGTAACTATATTATTGCACCAATCGAAGTCCTAATATTCTATTGTGAAGCGGTTGGCCTACAACCTTTCACACCAGCTGGTTCCGTACAGTTTGTTATGTCACGTCTTGTTTAGTCGTCGTGGAACGAGTAGTGAACTAGTGAGGAAGGGCTCAGCCAAGCAACTACATCACGGTGCCGCGCATTGGCATCTGTTTATGCAAATCCAGCTTATGGTCCCGGTCGGCGAGGATCAATGCTTCCCGAATCTGCATAACGATGGACCCACAATTGCACAGTTCTTCTCTGTGAACAGTAATAAAATATTATTACAAAAAACAACAATCAATAACATGTGGATTATTTAAACATTAAACTTCTAAACATAGTAAAACATTTTGTTATTCACCGATGGCGATATCATTAAACGCCTCGCAATTTCACTAATTGAAACGTTTAGCTCATGCAAAATAATTATCTGAGCTCTTAAAAGTGTACAAAAGTGTAGTAAAGTGATTCACCAATAAAAGCACTTCTCAAAACTTGCAGGATATATGTCTAAAAACGTAATGAAAGTCCGATAGGTGTTGTACTTCGTAGCACGACCATGAACGCATTCATTATAACTTTAGAAGGTACTAAAATCCTTTTAATTTGTACTATTTTATACCACTAATTAGAAATTTTATACTTCACAATTATGGCAGATATAAAGGTCGTGCTAGCAAGATTCTTTTCCAGCACGACCACGTTAAAATCCAGCTGACATAGAAGTGATGAGACGGGAGCAAGCCTAATAATTTGTACTCATTATGTACTCCTATTTCATTACTGGTAAATGTCGAAGATTGTTAGAAAACCAAAAAAACATTTTATGCATATAAGTATGTGATTTGCATACTTGACACTATATGGCAGAAAATGTTTTTTTGCTTTTCTAACAATTTACGACAATTTACACAACAATTTATTTAATTTACTCTTGCAATAGATACACACGCCATGGTTCATAAAGATAATTAATCAACAAAATTATTCCTGTTAAAAACGAAACAAACGCGTGAGAACAACAAAAATCTTTAATTACAGCTGATATCCGAAAGATTACCAAAGGGACTGAAAATTTGTTACTCTGTCATTCAAGATGGTAGCGTTTGTGTTTGTCTCTTTTTTTTACCCGTCTGCCGGCTATAATTTATTTTCAAATATTAATGAAAATTGCAATAATGTAACCCAAAGCCAAAACCCAAAACCCAAATTGGCGTGCGCTGAGAAAAACGATTGATGATAAATAAAAATGATGTACTACATGATTAAAGTACTCATTATTAACTAAAAAAAAGTCTGCGAGAGAATATGTCTCACTATAACAGTAATGTCACAAAAACAGCTTTTGTGGTCTAAAATTTAATTAGATCGGCGATAGAAACAAAAGTTGGTTACATTCGTATTGTAGGTAGTATTAATTTTTATTCAAATAAATAGTTTTACAAACTGGTAGGTAGGTAAGGTAGGGTATGTAGGATAGGGTAAGTATGTAGGGTAGATTGTTCGGTAGGGCAGGTGAGTAGCTTGTTAGGTAGGTAGGTAGGTAAGGTAGGTGGGTAGGTAGGTAGGGTAGGTAGTTAGATGGCCAGTTGATGGGAGCGAAGCCACGGGGTTCAGATAGTCTCATACAAAAACAGCACGGATCCGTGCCTTGCGCAATCCGAAAGCCAACTTCAGGGCAGCCCAGAAGTTTGGCGAGAACTATATACAACGTCTCTGTCAAAGACTAGGTATAAACCATTGTAATTTTTTTGACTTTGACATTATTTGTCATTTGAACGTCATTGGTTGTGACCGAAGAAAGCGCGAATATTTAAAATTGTCTTTACTGTAAGAGAAGTTATTGCATTGTGATTGTTTATAAAATTCGAGGATTTTAATAAAGTAACGATATAAGTTTTCTATAATACAAATATTGTTAACGTGAAGTATTACAATTTTTAAAGACATTGGTGTTTTGACAGATAACCTAAAAGAGCTGATTATATCAGCGTTGTAAATAATAGGATATTAGAGACATTTAACACAGTGAATATTTAAGTAAATATTGAATAATGCAGCTTTTAATACAGGCTAGCCCGTTAATTGATAAATTAAAACATTGGCATCGAGCAATATCGTTTAGTGAAGTACAGTTAACAACTTCTCAGAAGGTCAGTATTTTGGTATAATATTATATCATAATCAGTTGTATCACTATATTGTTCTCAAGTTAATGTTCTATTATTGTTCGAGATTGTAATTATACAGATGAAAGGTCGAATTTAAAAGGAACAAGAATTATCTTTGATTTTTCTCTTATAAACAACACAGAAGATGTAAAACAAGTTCAAACAAATTGTAATGGTTTAAAGGTCATTCGTGATTGCTTAAAATTTCTTAGTCAGATTATTGTGTTTATTTGGGGTTTAATGAGAATGAGTAATATACACAAAAAAATCTCAAAGTATTTTTGTCTTGATAAAATGATCTTATTGCTAATAATACATTTCCAGGTGGTACTATGGAGTTTAGGTGTGGTTGGTACAAGTGCAGTAGTTGTTGGAGTGCTGTCAAGGTACTTAGCGAGGCGGCGTGCCAAACCCATCATGAACCCCCGGATTCAAAGGGCTATTAACAAGAGAATTTCTCGAATGAGGAGTCCTAATGGAGGTAATAATTAAACTGTTTCTTTAATTATTTATTATGAAGTCCAACTGCTGAAATAAAGTCTTTTTAGAACTTCAGTGCATTCTTGAGAAAGAACAAATGCAATTTTATTGACTTCACAAGCAGTTCTTGAATGTAACTTTTAATTAAGTCATGCATGCAATACTCTCAGTATGTTCACACACAAAATACCAACACCAATTACTTCTCTGAATGGTTTAAAAAGAAAAATTGATAAGTATAAAAAAAAATGTTTTTATATTGTTTATGATATAAGCAGTCAAACTTCCTAGCCTCTCCCCAACAATGTTGAGGTTGACTTCCAGTCACCAGATACCAGATGCAGTTGAATCCCAGTATAATTTAAATGGAGCAAATGCACCTCTACAAACCAGTTACTGATTAACATGTTAACTTTTGATAAGACTGGTTGTTATAGGAACGAATGTCAGCCAGGCCACACCATGCTTAACTTGCCTTCCAGGCACAGAGTGGTTGCAATATGTAATGAATGCTCACCCAACAGTTGACCAATCTCGGCAAGCGTGGCCTTAAAGATTGACTAGTGTGGATGTTACAACTTTGCCATGAACCCTTTATATCCGACTGCGCGACACAAAGGAGGATAATGTGTTTATCTATAAATTAATCTAAATATAAGTATGCAAAATTCTTTCTTTAGGAATGGGATCAGTTGCAAGTAGCGGTGGTCGTAGCAGTCCTCTGGGCTTTAGTGAGCGACTGTCGCTGGCATCAGGTTCCATCGGTTCAGGAGCTGGAGATGCTGCGCCGCTATCGCCGCAGCAACTAGGTGTTATGGGTAAGTTTATATCAGCGCCATCTATAATCAAGTAGCAAGACTAATAACAGTTTGTTTTGGAAATATAATTCGTTTTAATTTTACATATGTATCCTCTAAAAATGAGTCTAATTTACTTAATCTAGAAATGTAAAATCTTAATAACTTAAATAATTTTACATACTTTATGTTGCTGTATGAAGCGGTGAAGAACTGTTGTATGAAGAGGTGTTAACTAGTTAGTAGTTAGGTATATTAATTGAAATGATTATTTTAGTGTTTTTACATGTTCATGTGGTACATTTTAGCGTTTTTCAATTTGTTCTATGTTGATAAAATTATTTCAAATAGTAGTCCTTAATTGTAGGATGTTCAAAAAGTTTATTGTTACAAATTTATAAAGTTGGGGTGTAACAAAAATTTTAGAGCGCCATCTCTTATCGAGTAGTGATACTACGTAACCTCGTAGTTGTCTACATTACGGTATGGTTTGAAGTGTTAAATCTAGATGTCGCTGTCTTAACAAGCAGCTTTATTATTTGGCCAATCATCACACAACGATTGAGGAAAGTTTTGCTCAATTTAATAATTAAAATACGATTCAAGCGTAATTAAAAATTAGCGTTCTAATAAAAAAGAAACTAAAACTACTAAGATGATGTAAGTCATGCTAGAATTGCCGTCTGGAGGTCACTAGGCTGTTGGTATTGGTTGGTTTACTAAAATTATTACGAATGGACTATTCACGACTGTTCACATTGTTAAATTCTAAATTGTGAAGTAGGTAGGTACCTACCTATAGTTCGCATCCATAACATTGTATGAAGAAGCAGACGCTAACTAAATTGGACAATAGGTAATTAGGCAAGCCGGCCAACTAGTTTCTTCTTTTATTGAATATGTCAAACCTTAATGATGATACATAGTGCATGTCTTGATTTGGTCTTCTGTACATGATGTGTGGCGTAATATCTCTCACTTCTAAGATACATAAGGACGCGAAAATAATTATTATAACTTAAATGTTGACCAACTCTATTCTGAAACGCGATGCTCTACTCTTTGGATAGGTAACCTAGATTCTATGGTATAACCATACGTATCAGGCAATATGTAGTTTGATATTAAAATTTATGTTTATTTTCTGCTCTTGTAACGATTTAATTAATATTTGTACTAAAAGTAAATTCTCCTATCTACCATTACCACGAGGAATATTCCCTTAAGGAGCATAATAGGCTAATTATGTTTTTGCAAGGGTTTCCTACCCCTACATACCTATCCCATCACCTAACGATTAGACCTGCTGTGAATTCGGCGACCATAGTATTCAATGTAGCAATAACGGTTGTCTCCAAATAATAGAAAAACATGTTGTTAGCTGACGGTATTGTCAAAACTCGTGGCTAGCGTGATCTCAGCACAGGTAGGTAGTTATGATAGGTATGAGGTATGACAGTTGTCGCAGAACATACCTCACCGCTTAAATCACGTCGAGATCTTGTGATCCTTGACTGGGAATATCAGTAATTTAATAATAGCTCGTTATGGCTTCATTCAACTCGTAATTCTGTCTGACCCCAAATTGCCTTGCTTTGCCTAAAGGCGCTACTGGCATCTCTATTTATAGCCATAGTTTCAAACTTAGTTATAAATTGATAAAGACCCTATTCATAGATAAACTGAACCGAACCCAATAAATGTTAATCCATGGTTTTGGCAACTGGGGATACCGATCCCAAGTTCCCAGTTGAACGTCCCTTTATGCCTATAGTTTTCCTCTTTTCTATTACCTCCTGCTTTATATGAAAGGAAATGGCGATTATGGTTTACCTTAGGTAGATACTCATCCGCTGTTCTTTTCTAATGAATTTCGTTACGGGTTCCAAGCTTCCAAGAAAGTTGTATAATTTCTTTGGGATTTCTTTTGGCAGTTATCTGACTGTCACTGATTCTGGCTTGGAGTTGCAGTGGTTGGAAATGGTTCGGTGGTAATCTTTTCCAAATCTAATAATAATAAAAAGGAAACCTAATAATTTGGGGCAAATTGTATTCGATTCTGCTTTTAAATTCATACATACCCTACTAAGTATAAGAATTTCGGGCATTACAAAACTAATTTAGTTGCAACAGTCGTAGAAAGATTTAACTATGTCGACATTGACCAGCAAACTAGTAGACGACGCAGGTTAATGACCATACTATTGACAGGTAGAGGCTCAGTTCCTCATTAGGTCCATGTTTTACGACCGTGTACGTCCTTTAATTAAATAAGACACGGTTTTCTTATTAATTGCCTAGGTACCGGCTACCGTACCTACAGGTATTAAATGAATAGTTATGCCGATCTCAAGGTGGAATTAAGGTATCAATGGATCTGTTTGCAGTATTTATATTATTAATTCAATTGCGTCGCTAATATCACACGATTTCTGATGTCAGAACTCAAAGATAAGATCGAGCTGTCCTTGCCCTGACCTACTAAAATTATACGAGCAGGTACAAACAAATAAAATATAATTTTACTGCTGTGTTGAACTTTTGAGTCTGTTCAGGTAGATAGGTATGCTAGCTGTTCAAGATTATTTTGTTTTAAGAATCTCTTTTCATTATACCTACTTAATATTTAGTAGATGATAAAAATAACAAAACTACTGAGTAGGTACTGTTCCTATTGCCAGAGGCATCTTGTTTTTCCTGCAATACTTATTGAGAAATCGAAGCCCCGATACTGTGTCTACTACCACATTTGACTGGTTGACTAAAGTACCCAGATGGCCTGGAACTGAAACGAAAAATGTGTCAGACTGGAGCCTGACCCAGGCCCCCATCGTTCGTCTTAATTTAATTAAAGTCAGTGTTAAGACCGGCTACCTCCTGCTGTTTTTCTGTGCGATATTTTTTCTGTAGAAACAGCTGATTACCTAAACATACAGTATGTTTACAGGAACTTAGTAATTAGCAACCAATGTTTATACCTGAAATATCAGACCAAATAATCTGAGCCTAAATTTTAAGTGATGTGTCTAACTCTCAAATCAAATCAAATCATTTATTTGCGTAATACATGTTAAAAAGGTGTTACAGGTATAAAAAGGTGCATGTATTATAACCTAATGAGGGTATGCAAATTATTTATTAGATATTAAAAATTAAAGAGACAAAATTTTAATAAACAGACAAACATAATAAATTTTAAATGGGGTTACATTATAAAAAAAGAAATGACTAATTAAAAAAATGTCATATAAAAAAAATACAATTAAAAATGTCAAATTAAAAAAAATACAATTATAAAATGTCAAATTAAGAAAAGAATACGAATTAAAAAAATGTCAAATTAAAAAAAGAAAACGAATTAAAAAATGTCAAATTACACATACACAAGTCAAATCAAACTTCAATAATTCAAAAACTTCATTTTGCACTTAAATTATCATTAATTGAATAATAACATTTTGAAACAAGGAATTCATGCAAACATCTCTGTCTACTCTACATCTAGCTAATCTAAAACTGAAGAGATGAAACAATATTGCACCTACATTAGGTAACTACATAAGTATACGTAACAGAAAAGACCACTTTTCTCCCTACAACCAAGTTTGAATGTCAAGGCTGGCAGATATCGTGGCTGCCACTTGCCATTTGGAAACAATCAGAATCGTTTTATATAAACTGGAATATTTGTTACGGTCGCGGTCTGTACGTTCTTGTGTTTGAGAGCATCGTTCGAGTTTTCGAGCCTTTCACTAGAGGTTTCGTTATCGCGAATGACGTACTCGTACGTTGCTTGTACAAGGCCATGTGCAGTCACTAAATTCGACGACTTTCCATGTGGCTCGTTGGTCTAGGGGTATGATTCTCGCTTTGGGTGCGAGAGGTCCCGGGTTCAAATCCCGGACGAGCCCGACTTTTGTTAGTATTTTGGAGAATGCTGCCAATGTTTATGCCAAATTAAGCCAAAATAAAGTAAACTTTATAAAATTGACATGTCTACGGAATATTTACCACGGTTTTTTGTAATAGATTATTTGTTGAGTAAACAAAAAGTCCTTCACTTAGAAAAAACTCTATCTTTGTTGTCACTACACATTATTCATCTACCTACATTCAAATTTAGCACCACAGGGTCTTCTATTTATAATTCATAGTAAACTGTCATGTCATTTACCAATACGGATATTTTAACTTAGTAAAGCAAAGTACTATCAATAAAAACCGGTACAAAAAACATTTTAAAGTACAAAGACATGTAGATACCTACTTTGTAAACTAAATCGTGCTCAGTTCCATTATCTCCATATACCTACGAACATTCGCAATTACGCATACGATAATAGTCGACTAGCAAACTCCGTACTAGGTATATAGAACAATAGTTAGCCGTAATCGATCCCCTATGGACGGGGGCCAGTGGCTTGTGTGAACAAGTCCTTATTCCCGGCACGCGCGGCCTACTGACACGGTGGGATGACGACTGATTGCGAGATAAGGCGATCTATATCATGGTCCCTATTGTGAAATGTCCTTAATACGAAGGCTGCCCTATAAACCAAGGATTATTGCCGGTTTAAGCACCTGTCATATCTTTACGCGTTCATTAAAAGCTACTCAAATCACAATCAATGCGAAATGATGCCAATTGTGACAAACATTTGTTTTGGTACTTACCTATGATTACATAAGACCTTTATAATTTATTTGCCTTCACTCTTAAAATAGGTAGGTATGTTTGTATAATATCTACTTGCATAAAAAATTTCTTTTTAAATTCTTTCATGATGTTACCAGGAAAAAACGAAATGTAAGTGCCTACCCAATTATTGTTCATATCGTACCTGTCTTTTATTATCTTATGATGTCACTAATAATGATCCAGTCATTTTTAAAAACAAAAGAAAACTTACAACAAAACGGCAGTGTGATTACATAAGAAAAGTTTGCACTACTGCTTAATAGATGGCGCTGTTTAACGACACGGTAAGGCCCACATACTTCACACCGTTCACTACGTATCCCGCGTATTACTTGCCTTTATTATCGCGTCCGTTAGTGTATTCTTACTGAATATCTTATTTTTCAATAACAAACAAATATCTATTATAGTCATATAACTAATGATTCAAGAGCTCTGTTGATACAGTACGGCAATTTCAACATATCTCTCAGCGGCTCGTTGGTCTAGGGGTATGATTTTCGCTTAGGGTGCGAGAGGTCCCGGGTTCAAATCCCGGACGAGCCCAAATCTTTTTGTTTTTTTTTTGAATAGTTGAACATGCTTTAACATTGCCCTACATGAAAAACTAATATTTTAGATATTATTTGAAATATGAAAATTATTATTTTGAGCAAACTCTTATTACTTCATTCTTATGCTGTACTTTATCGGCAAAAATTATAAAAACTAAGGAGAATTTTAAATGAGAACAACAATTTTCACGTTCCACGCTAAAGAAAACATTTAAAACATAAGCCGCTGATCCCGACGATTGCACCCGTTTAGTAAACAAACGTTTCCTGTAGGGATCTCAAGGGAAAGCTTCTGTGATCCCTTTCCTTGTTCCGTACCCTTACATGTGGGGAATAATTAAAGCGCCTTCAACCTGCCTTTGAGCGTGGCTCAGCTGAAATGTCTCCACAAAGGGCCCTGAATGCGCCTCGGGTGAAAAGGAACACCCACTATTTATGCAACGGTTTCTTTTTAGCTTCTGTGTCCGACGTCGTCTTTATTGTTTTCAATGTCTCCGCTCAAACATGTTAGTAACGTAGCAATTCATGAATATGATTGTTTTTCAACGCCATTCATTGAGAAGTTTCTGGAAAACTCCGCAATGAAACCGCATGGTGGGAAAATATTTATTAGTTTAATGAATAATATTTATGTGGTCGATATTTGTAAAAGCACCAGCTGATAGGTGCCTTTGCTTTTAATAATCTTAACCTCTATGTTAGGAACACCCATAGAAAGTACCGTTATTACCCTGTCCAAGTTACTGAAGTAAATTATGTATTACGGTGCGCTGTCGAATTACTGAACCCTTGCGTCTGATTTATGTGACATTACGACATTCTGCGAGTTTTTCTACCATGTTACAATAGAGCCGAGTTTCTCCCGATAACTGACAATGGGGATTTCGGGACCACCTGAATAACAGGAAAGATTAGGATAAAATGATAGGAACATGAGCTATCGAATTAATAATTATACATACTTATATTCCATTTGCGATAACATTTGACTTTTAAATTAGCCCATTTTACAGCCCGTTCAATCGATTTTGACTTCTATTGCGTTAGAAATACGGCAAATGGTAGTTGTAGTAAACAGTTGGTTTTGGTAACAGGTTTATGCTTTTTATTTCATCCTTATGTTTACGGGATAGAACTCAAAATCGGTTGAACGGACTGTAAAAAGATTTGGAAACATGTCTAATGTTATTTCAAATGGTGTTTTGTAAGTTTTTGTTAATTGGTAATGGTTGTAATTTTATTCAGGGTTCATTATGTATCTTACCTACTTATCTCAAAACATGTGCGAATTTATAAAACGCAAACAATATGGGTATTGTTTACGTTTAATTTCGTGTGTTCTTATTTTATCTGTGTCAAGTACTTCAGTTAATAGGTACGTCATACTTCGATATCCTGCGAATAGAGGACAATATTCAATCACTTTACTCTTCAATGAAACCTAGTGAGACTTCCCGCAGAGTTGATAGCGTCATAATCATACGCTCAAGCTCATGGTTTCCTTGGAAATACTCGCGTAACGGTGCCTCAGAGAAATGGTCGTTTTATAGGACTTTGTGGGCGGATGTCTACCGTTGCTAAGCGTAGCCCATTCGGTGTTAGGAAGAAATGTCAGTGCCGTGAACTTTCAAACCGGCGGTATTTGCAAATATAAAGATCTTTAATTCTTTATTCAAATGTCAAGGAAAATTATCAACATTTGTAGATAATTGTTTTGTCTATCTATTTAGGTACCTATATGCTTTCTATTGAATATTTCTGTCACTAATGCTCCCCTGCGTGGCGACCTTTAAAGTCTTAATTCCTTTAATCAAAATTAGCGATAAACTTTTACCGCACTTGGCTTGCGTCAGTGAGTTAAAAATAGCGTCTTCAACGTTTGTCCTGATGAGTCATCGGAGCCCATCCCAAACTTGAAATTTTGGACGACTTTTTGCGATCTGCACTCCCCTTAAATTGAATTTTACGACCTAAAGTCATTTTTTTTTTCTTAGCGTGTCTGGCCACTCCATGATTGCGCTGACGGATTCAGTCTTGGGGAAGTAATTAAAATATTAGGTACCTATATTATTAATTTCAATCAATTTGTTACTCAAAATATGCTAAACTGGTGTTGTATTTTTAAGTCAAAATTTAAATCTACTTTCTTCTTCTTATTCGTTTCGCTCTTGACAGAGCCACGACCGCTCTGTCACGGTGAATTTTGTCCGATCGCTGGTGTTCTTGTCACTCGCCTCACGATCTCTCTCCATTTGGCTCTGTTAGATGAAAGTTTAGCGCATTCATTTACCGGACCTCCTATCGCAGATTAATTTGGTCGGTCCACCTCATCGGTGACCTCCCGCGTGGCCTGTTACCGTCTACTCTGCTCTGCACCACCAGGCGCTCAATGGAGTCATTAATCCCCCTTGAGACATGGCCGAAGAATTTCAGTATGCGAGACTGTACTATTGTTGATAGACGCTGCTTGATACCGAGTTCTTGGAGTATGGAGACGTTAGTGCGGAATTCTATCCAAGAAATGCCAAGCATTCTTCTCCAACACCACATTTCTAGAGCATCTATCTTTTTCCGTTTCAGTTCTCGTAGCGTCCATGTCTCAGTTGCGTACAAAAATATGGTGAATACAAGCGCACGGACGAGCCTGATCTTAGTGGCTTTCGTTATACTGCGATTCCTCCATATCTTCCTTTCCTTCCTTTCCTTATCCATTCCCCCTCTAGACATCGCCATTCGCCGTTTCACCTCATCCACGCAACTGCCATATATTGCTTGCAATCATAGCGCCAAGATATATGTAGGACTGAACTACGTCACAGTTAGCAATCTGTGTCACAGCCGTCGATTTGTTGTTGCTACAGTCCACAACCAATAATTTAGTATTACTCCGGTTGATCTTCAATCCGAATACAAGACTCACGCGCTCCATCTTAAGGAGAAGTTCCTCCATTTGGTCAGCACTAGTCGCAAACAATGTTGTGTCATCAGCGTAGCGAAGGTTCGCAATTTTGTAGCCGCCAATTGCAACACCATCAGTCCAGTCTTCGAGGGTGATTCGCATAATGAGCCCCGTGTAGATGTTTAACAAAAGGGGCGATACGATACATCCCTGGCGGACACCTGCACTAGGATGGAAGCTATCCGAAATGTGGCTATTTGTTTGCACTGATGCAGTTCCTCCTTCGTAGAGTTCTCTAAGAAGCTGCACAAGATGTTTTGGTGTGCCCATTTCCAGTAGCGTCTTCCACAAGGCTGGCCATTTCACGGAGTCAAACGCTTTTGAGAAATCAACAAACCATATTTAGGTCGGCTTGTTGAATTCTCGTGCCTTCTCGATAACCTGAAGGACAATGAAAATCTGCTCTCGAATTCCCTTCCCCTTCACAAACCCAGCTTGTTTTTGTGCAATTTCTTTCGACAGGTGTGCCATCAGCCGTTCGTTAAGGATGTGCAGCAATATTTTGCTTGCATGACTGATCAGTGCAATCAGACGGTAATTACTGCACTTTTTGATGGAACACTTTTTGTGGAGAGGAATGAAAACAGTGTGAGCCCATTGAGCCCATTCCGTCGGGCATTTTCCTGCCAACCATATCTTATTGCAGATGATGTTCAAGATCTGAACGCCGCGTTCCTCCAATGCTCGAATGATCTCAATTGGGATGGTATCAGAACCCGTAGCCTTTCCATTCTTCAAATGCTTAATGGCAGCTCTGATTTCGGATTCAAGAATGTCTGGCTCCAGTGTATCACTCTCAGGTTCTGTAAGTGTATAGGCTCCCGACTGCGGAAAACAAATAGCAACCTACAGTAACATCTCCAAGCCTCAGATATCTGCTCCAGTTCGCTGACCACTTGACCATTACCGTCTTCAATGGCCCAAGTTTTAGATGGGAGCGCTTTAGTTATAAGCCGGATTTTGTGATGCAGGTCTCTCGACTCGTATCTACCTGCATGAGCTTCTATTTCCTCACATATATGTCTCAGGTAGGCGTTGTGATCCTGTTTGCATTTCCTTTGGATCTGGGCAGACT
Organism: Orthosia gracilis; assembly: GCA_947562075.1. Lineage (NCBI taxonomy): Eukaryota > Metazoa > Arthropoda > Insecta > Lepidoptera > Noctuidae > Orthosia > Orthosia gracilis. The sequence continues at coordinate 31,852,054 of OX387267.1, read as the reverse complement.
TTTCATTACAGGCTTGAACACTTGCAGATCAACTTTAATTGCTTTTAAATTCCGGTAAAGTTATAATTAAGCATATTTTATTTTGCAACATTTTAATGACTGTGAGTCACCCATGTGAATTGCACTGCATTTTGCAAATTTCGTGGGAACGACATAGGTATCTAATTGAGTCCGCCATTATGCAAACAAATCCGAAATAAAACTTGTGCAATGAATCCTTGGATGTTTATATTTATGCATGTAGAAATCAAATATTTTTAGCAAACTGGCAAAAATTCTCGTAAAAATTTACCCATGTCTATGAATTTTTAGGGTTCCGTACCCAAAGGGTAAAACGGGACCCTATTACTAAGACTTCAGTGTCCGTCTGCCTGTCTGTCTGTCCGTCTGTCACCATGTACCGCGGTATCTCATGAACCGTGATAGCAAGACAGTTGAAATTTTCACAGATGATGTATTTCTGTTGCCGCTTTAACAACAAATACTAAAAACAGAATAAAATAAATATTTAAGTGGGGCTCCCATACAACAAATGTGTTTTTTCGATAATGGTACGGAACCCTTCGTGCGATAATCCGACTCGCACTTATCCGGTTTTTGGATACTTACAACCATCTGGAGATTTTCTGGAAGCAAATAGTTTCTATAATAAACGTAGGTAATCATACTGTTTTGATAGCTTGTAGCTTAATCTTGAACAGAGACAGTCTCGGCTATTTATCAATATTTTAACGAACCGCCTTGTTAAGTGTCGGCTGTGGGCGGGGAAAGTTCTAATTTGATGATATGTTGACATTAATGAGCCCTATTGAGGTTCATTTTACTTGCTTTGATCTATTTTATCTACCTATTAACTACGGCTATTTCAAATAACAAACATTGGGATTGTAATCTATTAGCAAGTTCATAAATAAGAGTTGGTAGCTACATTCTAACACAATGTTGTACTTAGGTATGTAACCTCAAAAACAAGTTTTTTACCGGTAGATAGATACTGGCAGTACCGTGCCGGTAACAATTTCACATTGACAGCGCTTTAGCCGTATCGCACCGTATCGTGTTGCCCCTTTTTTTGCCAGACAATAACCCAATACGGGAAAAAGATCCTATGCGCAGATCATAGAAACAATGATCGTGTTGTTTCTATGATCTGTGATCTTAAGAGATGGCTGAGGCATCAAAATGGCGAAAAGTGATCACATGTCATAATGTTATTTGGTTCACGCCGTAATGCCGAGCCTCACGTCTAAAGCCATAAACGAACACATTACTTACCGCTAACTCTTAGAGCTCTACTTATTACATGATGTAATAAGCGGAAACAACCCAATTTACTTAATTACCGTTAAAAAACAATGTTATAATATGTCATCAGATTATTGCAAACACCGTAAGTTTGTAATAAATCTAGTGGGATTAATTATTCTCGATATAAAATATTGTGATCAGATCAATTCAAATATAAAAACTCTCATTCAAGTTCAATAGTTTACAATATACCCGTACCTTATCTATACATATAAATAAAATTGGAGTGTCTGTTTGTAATATTGAAATAACCGTTTTTTACTACATGTAGGTATATGAAATATATACGGTACGCCACACTTGGCAGAATGTGATGATACCTTTTATTAATCTTAAGACCATAATGTACCATATTCAGACAAATAAATGATTGATTGATTGTTACATACACCAAAATAACATTTTTTTCAATTTTTGTCTGTCTGTCTGTTTGTTCCGGGTAATCTTCGAAACGACTAGACCGATTTTGACGGGACTTTCACTGGTAGATAGCTGATGTTATAAAAAGAAATATAGGCTACTCACAGATCCTGTGGGAAACTTAAAAAAATAAATATAAACTATACAAGTTTGACGCGGACAAAGTCGCGGGCAACAGCTAGTCGAGAATAAATCGTTTATAATCTCAGCGATTTATTAAAATTACGGTGTTTGCGATAACCCGGTGATATAAAATTATAAGCCTGACAAACAACAATATAAGTAATATTGTAGATACAAAATTCGAAAAGTGAGAACGATTTTCCAACTGCCACTTAGTTCCACGACCCTGGACGACTATACTACCATTATTTTTATGAGGGAATCCCTTGACTCTTCTTTTTGTTTAGGTCAAAACTCGAAAGCTTCCATATTTGTTTATTTTGAGGTATTTTCCCTACTGTATTAATAGTAACTGCTGAAAATATACTGTCGCATGACGTTGGTCCTCATCAAACACAGACTTTCAGCATCCAGCTCTGATGCACTGCTAGCCTCCTTTTAATGTATTTTATGATATTGCTATTAGAGAAAATTTGGATAATGACTCCATCATGACTCCATAATTCATATTAATTAAACAATAGAAGTCATTATTAACTTAGATAATGACGATGTATTGTGTCATATGTTCTGATAGACGCATATTTGTGTCATAACAAAGAAGTGTCAGAATACTTGAAATGCCAACGCGATATGGAATGTCTGGCCCATTATAAATGAAACCGGCACCCTTTTACAGTTACTTTACTGGAAAATTGTAACTGGGTTCTCGTTAAATGGTTAGGTAAGTGATGACGCGTTGTGTACTGGCGCCGATGACAGATTGCCGCCGTCAACCAAGTTAAAATGGACGGCGGCCGTACTACGCCATCGCCATTTGACTCACTATAAATAAAGTACATTATTTGTGGTTGCTAACCTTACAGAATATAATAATAAATACTCTTTTATAACCACAGAATTACAGCGAGTCACATATTACCTAAATGTAGGACTGTACAATGATAATACACACATCAACACGGTCTAGGGATATTTTAAAAAAAGCGAATTACTATCAATGTGTTAATTATTTATATGACATGTATATATTTAAAAGATACGTTATTTAATATTCTACCATTTTTTAATAATGGTTAAGGTACTTCGATTAAAATTTCAGGATTTTATGGAAAAAAAATGAAGCATAGACGGAAACCGTATATGAATTAACTTTTAATTTATGAATAAAAACTGAAAAGAAATAGAAAAATCATTTAATTTGTGTTTATAAACTTGAAGTTAGTAGTCTGAGAAAGCGCCCATGATGTTCATAACACATCGGCAACGATTCGGCATGCTCAGAACAAGGTTGTCAATGTCTTGCTGCGGAATATTGTCCCATGTCCTTCTGAGGTGCGCAAAAAGTTGATCTTCTGTAGCCAGATTTTCAGGAACTTCCTTCAGAGCTCTTCTTTGCAGCATATCCCACGCATGCTCAATGGGATTTAGATCTGGCGATTGAGCAGGCCAGTCTAAGGCCCTAACATTGTGTGTATGTAACCAAGCTGCTACCGTTCTCGCCGTGTGTGCCCTGGCATTGTCGTGCATGAGCAGGAAATCTTGCCCCATTTGTGTTCTGTGGGGCAAGATTACGGGCCCCAGCACCTGTTGGACGTATCGTTCTGCCGTCATATTGCCCCGCACCCAAACGAGATCCGTCCGTCCTCCAAGACGAATTCCTGCCCAAACCATAATTATTCCTCCTTGGTATGGGTGAACTTCCTGAGGGTTCTGAAGACGGCTCCATCGTCCAGGAACTCGCCAAACACGCGTCCTTCGTGAATCTGGATGGAAGCCGAACCTGGATTCATCCGTGAACAGCACGTTAGACCATTGCTCACAGCCCCAGTCCACGTGGTTCCGAACCCATTCTAATCGTCGTCCACGATTGCCTCTCCGTAAAGGTGGGACCCGGAGTGGTCTACGAGAGCGTAGATTGCTTTCATGCAGTCGCCTTCTTACAGTTTGGTCACTCACAAGCACTTGGTGTTCCACTCGCAGCCTTTGGACCAATTGAGTCGCCGTTGCATTTGGTTGAGCTCGCGCAGTAATTTGCAAAAATCGGTCTTGTCTGGGGGTAGTGATGCGACTTGGCCCCCGGTGCCTCTCCGCTACTTCACCTGTGGCACGATAGCGTGTCCAAAATCTTGAAATTACATTTTGGTGGGTTCCTATGGCCTCAGCAACATTACGCTGAACAGACCCAGCTTCCAGCATTCCCACAGCTCGTAACATCTCCGCCCTCGTCAAATGTTGGCGTTGCATGGCTACAATACCTCAATTTTAACTTTATCTTTCGTTTAAAAATGAAAAAAAAACTGTCACTAAACGTAATTCGTATTGTTTTCTAAATTTCGCACAAATGAAAATTCCCTCTCCTACACATCAAGACATTTTTATGCCACCGAAACAAAAGAATTTTCAAAAATTTGAATTTGGAATTAGTCTGAGATAAATTACAAACAAATCGGTGTTTAGAAGATTCCAATACGGCCAGTAATTTTCGAGTTATTTAATTGAGTATGAAATATCCCTAGACCGTGTTGATGTGTTTATGTATGCATAATTATTTGTTTGTGGTCATACTTACCCTTTATGTGCCTAGATAATATAATAAGTACTAACATAACTAATGTTTATGTATAATTAGTCAACTTCTAATAAATAAACTTTCACAGCAATTTATAACCCAAATATGGTGTGAAAAACTGAGCATAACCACAAATAATATAATACTAGCATAACATAACCTATTATGTATATTCATTTTCTTATCTATGACCACGAGCTACATTATTAAATTATGCAAGTCAAGTGCCCTGAACTCATAATATTTAATTAAAATGCATAATTATTGTAATATTCACGGAGCCAATTAATGATAAGCAATAATCTATCAATGCTGCGGTAATACCTAATCAATTTATCATGATCTAATAAATAGTAATCTATAAAGCCTTGCAATTATTTCGAAATTTCTCTTATCCGTTTTCGTGCTTGCGTTAGTACACAGCAAACTATACAAAGTATATCTATATGTATATACAGTACCTATCTATAGGGAGGAATATTGAGTGCAAGCCCGCCCCAGCCCTTGTGAAGGCCGTGAAATACTTCCACGGGGGAAGTTTTCTAGGCCCCGGAATTACAAGGGTACGGACAAAAATTTACTTTTTATGATCATATCAACGCTATCTCAGCATTTTATGTGTTTTGTATACGTATAATTTTATACATGACGAAGTGCGTCCATGTTCGTACAATTTTAATAAGAATAACATATACAACAAAGGATATTCCTTGTCCCATTCAGTTTTTGGAAGCAGATCATGCGTTAGTGCGTTACTATACAATGAGTACAAGCGAAGTGCGCGATGGGATTCCCCACCGGCAAAATGACGAACTTTCATACAACCCTCCATCTATTGAATTAAACCCATCAGGCAGAGAATCGTTTAAAATACTTCCTGGCTGAGCTGTTCACTTACGTTTTTAAAGGAAATCTTAAACCTTGACTTAAACCCCAGTTGGAATGTGTGAAATGAAATGAAATCATAAATTCGCACAACCTAATGTTGTGCGAATTTATGATTTCGTTTAAGTAAATTGTTTTCTTTTTAAAACACTTATAAAGAATAACCGTTAATAACAGTCTCCATACATAATTATAATGTTGCAGTTTAGCATTTATTATAATTTATTGATGAAATTGCACTGCGAAGTACTATTCGTAATCCAGCAAACATACACTCTGATATTGCTTTTATAATACTACGTATCTTTAACTTCTGCCTCTGAGTCATTGGCAACTCTCAGTAAAGTATTCAACCATTTGATCATCTATTTGGCATTCTACTTGAGTCCGTCATCGTTCGATTCCAAGCTTTTCTCACTCGCCATTCTAGTTATCCTATCTATATACCTTGGGATCATTTAAACTTTAAACATAAGTAGTATCTAACATCCATATTCGTATACAACGTTAATTTTATCTTGATTACTACCAGTTATTAAGTAGGTACTGCCTATATAGTCCTGTTAGGGGTACCTTTTATTACTTTTACAGTTTTACTTCAAGCTAATACTTTTACTAGGACCAGGTAGTGGAGAGGTAGCTTTTAATCTCCCTGAATCTTTAGAAACCTGAACCGGTTCTCGTTTTTTGTAAAAATGCCTTTGCAAGCTCACGAAGTGTTTTTTGTTGCATGACTTAGTTCATTGCCTTTGCAAATCAGAAATCAAAAGAGTTGAGAATTGTAGAGTATCGATCTCAAAATCTAACCTTTAATTTTGGTGCCAAAACTAGCAATTATCCAATGTTAAGATGTTTTCAGCTCTGATAACAAACCCAGTATGGAAAAACTTGTGCCTAAAACGAATAAAAAACTAAAAACTAAATGTTCCTGTAGCCTCTTAGCGAACCGAAGTGAATCTTGGACTCTTAGCCTCCGGACCGAGAAGGTCTAGCGTACAAATTACCTAATTAATTTATTTACCTTATAAGCTCAGCGTCTTGCAGTCAATAAAAATAAACCAATGGAACCGTTTAAATTGAACGAACGCCCAACTTTTTATTTATATTGCTTGCACCTAATTCCTTCACGCTCCGTTAAGCCAGATACAATGAGACCCATAGGCGCCGTGTTCCCCCTGGCTCCGTTGTCGAGACGTCTCACACTGATGCGTCTGCAAATCCTATAACGTTTGCCAACATCAGGCAACAGACAAAACAAACTTTGAAGATATGCAGGTGCACAAAATCTCAAAGGAGAAAAGTCCAGACGATATTTAGGATCCGATTAGATTTTCATTTCCCGGGGAAACTAATTTGAAGATAAAAATAGCGTGATTAATTAGCTCAAATAAAAACGCTGACATTTTGTGGGAAATGTTAGCCGTGAAAAGAGAATTTTCGATAAAATCTGAACTAGGGCTAGTTACGTCGAAGAGATCCCTCATCAAGATTAAATTTAAAATGTAATGTGAAAAGTTTAATCAAACCGACTAAAAGTATTTTGTATTTATATTTTACTTTCTTAGATGTGAATTGAAGATGTGCCTATAAGCTTTTTAAGCTTATGTGCGTTATGTTACATTTATCTTAATTTGGTCATTTTGGCAAATTACGACTGAGCGGGAAATTGTTATTCTAAATGTGCTCCCTCATCTGGAGCATTCGCCTGTAATGTAACATTTGAGATTCGATTTTGAACATTACATTACAGTACCTTCTGCCTCCCTGACTTGACGAGCACTCGCCTGTAATGGATGACATTAGATTCAATTTTGAGCATTTAGTTGATTCCACAATGTCAGACGAAGCGTTCGTTGATGTTAAATGTTGTATCAAAATATACATTGTATCATCAAGTTGCGCATGCTCGGTTCTCTTCCCTCACCAATGTAATGCTCGAATCTGCAACATTGCAGGCGAATGCTCCAGGTGAGGGAGCACCTTAAAGAGACTGCGGATTTTTTTATATACTCGTATGATCAGTTGATCACTGATTAGATATACATTCGTCCCATCTCCATCGAACTGGTAGACTGCTGTATCCGCTTTAACCGGAAGCCCACCCAACCGTAGTTGCCAACAGGAGAGGCTGAAAATTAAGTTTTCTTTTTGAAAGTATTCTAAAAAATCGTTGGAAATCTAGAGTAACTGAAACACGTGAAAAACAATTGGAACTTTATAATTACAATTGTAAATACAATTTTATTGATATTTCCTAACGTCAAGCCATTCTAAATCGCGACCATGAGGAAGACAACTTTTCATCGAAAATAATCATGAGGAAGCTTTGTGAATATGTGAATAAGCAAAACTATTACTTCTGCGGCACCGAAAATCCGCGTATAATCCAGGAAGAACCATACACCCGCTCAAAGTTACTGCATGGTGTGTTGTTTACGCTGCACGTGTCATTGGGCAGCCAAACAAATACTGTGGTCGACGAGGTCAAAGAGCCATGATCAACCTCTTTCTCTATCCCAAAAAGAAATAAATTCATTGAAGATTATACCTAAGTGTCTTTCACAGAGCCGAGATTAAGTAAACGTTACTTGGCACGTAGATACCTAGTTTATTTTAGTACTAGCTGTGCCCGCGGCTTCGCTCCCGTTAACTGCCTATCTTACCCTACTGAGCTACCTACCTTAACCTACCCTACTTACCTAGACCACCTACCTTACTTACCTTTCTACCTACCTAAATCAAGCGTTCACTGCACAGAATACTATTTACTCTAGGGAGAAGAATATCGAGTTCATACAAAAAAAGCAAGGACAGATTTGCTGCGCACCATCTAATAGCACTCCAGAACACCACACCGAAACGAAAATATGAAAAAAACATTTTTTTAAATACTACTGCTTTCCAAATAAAAATAATACAAAGTGAAAAATAACTTTCTTTTTGGCAGTCGGTAGTATTTTTTGAAAGAAAAGTTTTTTTATTATTCATTTATTAGTTGTACCTAGTTGGCAAGTTCTTCAGTAAGGTGCCTATAATGCCAGAATAGATTACCCAAATATCATGAAACTTGAACATAACCGGTGAAATGAGGGTGTACCATTATGAACTGTACACATCCCGTACCCCTTTAGAGCGTATTAGCAAGATGTTATGTTATGAAATGGTAGGTAAACAAACAATAGACATGAGATTGCAGCAATCCCGAGAGATTTGCCGTCATTTATTGAAGAGTTATATTGTATATCTCCGAAGTTCTACATCAGATCTTCACCGAAATAAAATGTGACCAATTTGGGAAAATAATCTTTCAAACTAAAAGAATTTTCAAAATCCGTCCACAATTGACGGAGATATTGGTGAACATAAATTCATTCAAAAGTCCGAGTAGGTATCTGAATTGCGTATGTTGCGATATTTTACTTCTTGAACACTTTAAATTCATCTAACTTTTGATAGAGTGAACCGATTGCGATGAAACAAAAACTAAGTAATACTTCAAGTTACGTACAGTTTTGTGTATAAAAGTTATCTATATTGGTTTCGTAAATTTTACGTGACGCGTGCACAAATAAACAAACAAACAGATAAACAGACAAAATTTCAAAAAATGCTGGAAATGGGTTCTGTTGCTTCTCCTTTAACACTCTGGCTATTTTTTTTTGGAAATATTTTCGATGTACAAAAACGAATTTTCTACAGATTTGCTATATGTTTTGATGATGATTTACATGAGACACTGTCGCACAGCTGTCAAAGTACAAGACGTGCAATGCAGGCTAGACTAGGGAACATTATATGGCTAAAGCTCGTGTTAAGTAACATTTAGAGCCGACCAAAGACAATATTATAAAGTGATTTAGCGACTTTCGAAGATTTTACCTAATAGGTGCTTTAGTTTCTAGAGTAGTATTTTATGATATGGCTGACGACCTTGGAATAAAAACATAGTAGACACCAAGCTAGTCTGATTGCGAATACAGTTGTGTGTGGTTGTGTATTGTAGGTATAGTCGTGGGAATAATATCACTCAGAGGTGACGTCGCCATCACCACTTATTTGCATACGGGTGCGGCAAGATAACCATACTAATTTAATGCTGAGATCATTCTTTCTAAGTATAAACGAAATCATCACGATATTTATGTACTTTATACTATCAATAGAAGTCAGACTGGTTTCAACCATCAGCAGGATGCGGACGTTTAGAATAGTTCAGAATGGAATAGAAATAAAATCACAAAGTCTTTTAGTTACACTTTAATAAATTTAAACAAAGTAAACTTACATGGAACATCACAATTATGCTTCGCAAAACAATGTTGATGTCATGAGATTCATTGTTATAATATCTACCCAATTAGCAGTGTCTATTTCATACATATAGGTACAACAATCGATCATGCCTTAATATTATGGAACAGATTCTCTACCTAACGGGAAGAAGCAATTTCCTTAAATATTAGACGTTGAACATACAGGCCGTGACTTTCTTTTGTAGATATTATTAAATTTTTCGCAATAAGATCTAACATTAATTTACGACATCAGAGACAAAAATATTTTGAAGCTGAAAAAGTAACCAGTGAATATTTATTATATTTTTGTTTTAATAATATTTTAAGTCTTATCCAATAATGGTACGCTAGGTGGGACGTTGTTTAACGTTAATTTTAAAATATTATTAACCAAGATTACACCATATATGTTAATAAACTTAAAGATATATTCAACGAAGAGGAATACTTACTGACGCATTCGGAACTACACAAATAAAAGTAGATTGATTGACATTAAACTTAAAGAGATGAAGACAGTTCACTTACAATTAAGGCGAACACTTACAATCGATTTCAATTCATACAAAAATATCATTCATTTTCTTTACACATTGACAAAAGTCCGCTAAGCATACTACTACCAAACGATGCCAAATCTATTAAGAGTCTACATGTTTCTAAGAACTAACAAGAATTATGAATTTATTTGACGGAGGGATGCCATTTTAATGGATTTAATGCCTAAACTAACAAAAATAGGCAAACTTACAAAGTATAACTTTGGCTTACGTAACAAAGTCATTAGAATTAAATCTGAACCTAGGTTTATGTTCAAATATAAGTGGGAATAAAAACAAAATAAATTATTTGTGAATAAACGCTATCGCTATACGCTTTAAACTAATAATATCTCTTAATTCTGGTTTTTTAGACTCTTGTAACTTAAAATTATAAATAACAATTAAAATTAAGAAATACAAAATACTAAAAGGTAGGAGGTACTAAACGATGTGCTTATTTCTATTGCGCGAAATTAATGAACTGTGTGTAAAACTGTTTCTAACCAAAACCTATACAAATGTTATATTCATACTGAAGCATATTGAGAAAAGTGACGAATTTAATGCACAAAAATTGCTATATTGTACAAAGCAAAATCAAGCGGGCACAACAACGTTGAACAATTTTAATCAATTAATTTCTAATGTGTATTAATAATAGGTATCGGAATATGATAAAAATAAATTACTTAAAACATTACACATAATTTTTAAGGGGGTTTATATTTAACAATTACCCAAAAACATGGCTATAGCCTTCAAGCAAAAACAAATATATGAAACGAAATTCATTATTTAAAGTATTAAGAATCACTAAATATTGTGTTTTGTACATTTCAACATTTTAAATATTGACGGTAACGTAATTTTCTCCTATAAACGTGATTTTGAATTTAGAAATTCATTCTGATATCACAAATGTGAGTTTACTGTCCTGTGAATGTTCAAGGTACATATTATGTGTGATTTTATTACAGCTTGTCATTGGTAACAGTGTCTTATTCACTCGGTATCATTATCCCTATCTACGATGTTTCCACTGTCATTAAATTTAATGACAATCTCCTCACGCCGCTCTGCGACTTCCATATCAGTTAACTATTTACAGATATATCTATTTACAGTTATGCGATTAATTTTGGCTCCTCAATTTACACATTGGAATGAAATCACATAACAGGAATGTCAAGAAAACAAAAATATTTATATTTACATAATTTGGTCGAGGAAAAAGGATTATCCGTGCCTCGACTTTTAAACAACAGCGTCAAGCTCAGTTGCCAAAACGTACATACATGTATAAACGACCAAGCATCTATAGTTTTAATGATATTTTTGTCGCTATTTACAAAGAATTTAACTTGTCATTTTAAAGTAAAAGTAAAAGCGATGGAATAAATAACGTGAATGTAACAATTCTCATAGTTGCTCCATTGGGGTTGCTGCCGAGTCCACCGACTACAGACTTTTTTATATCTTCTTTTGGCGCCGAAGCTTTGACCATGCCTTCGCCACTTTCGCTTATATCACTGCTGTCCATTTGAGCAGGCTGGTCCGCCTTTTTCATGGCAGCGACATCATTTTCCTCAGGCGCTGGAGGTGCGGTCTCTGGCGGCGGAGTTGTCGTAGTTGTCGTTGTAGTTGTAGTAGTGGTTGTGGTTGTTGGCACCAAGGTATTATTTGCTATGAAATATATTTCTCCGTAAATAGCTTCTACCTCTAGAGTATTTTCAATTCGCTGCCCTCTCATTTGCCTCGACCGAGGGTCATTATCTTTATAGAAAGTTACTAATTTAGCTGTATACTGTACGTCACGGTTTGTAAGGTTACCCCTGAACGTTACATTACATGCTGTGCCTGGTTCTAGATATTGTTCAAGTTTATAAAACTTCTTCAACTGCTGTGTGGATGGATTAGCCCACTCTATGTGCGGAAATAAAGTACCATCATCTGATTCAATCGTCGTATTAAGACCAATGGCTATACCATGTCCGTGACCCCAAGATAACGTGTAGTTGAATTCGTATTCGATTTCTGTAGTGACAGTGGCGCCCATCTCTTCTTCATTTCTTAGATTTCGCTCTTCAAAGACTTCAGGTTCTATTTGACGAACGTGTTCCGTAGATCGATCCAACTCTACATTCTCTAACTTGTAACTAATCGGTTCAATTTCTTTTAGAATTTCACCACTGTTTTCTATCATTTCATTATTCTTGTCATCAAAGGTGATTAACTGTCCGATAACGTTTTCGTACGCAATCCTTCCGATATAATGTGAATATCCGCTTTGGGCTTTCATTCTTCCAATGAAAACGGAATCAACAGAGGAGTCGACTACTACACCACCACTAGGTTTGGCATGAAACCTAAACCAAGGTATCCAATTGATTAAAGATGCATTTTCAATGTTTTCAAGCACCTCGAATATATTGTAGCTCTTGCTTCCGGATACAGCACAGGATGTATAATCTGGCCTGAGTTGTCCAAGAATCATATCGCCTTCGTGACGAGCTCTGCAAAGGTATATTGGACCTATAAAAGAATAAAAAAGATGTATATCATACCAAAACAACTTTTCTCTGAAAAAGTAAAACTTAGGAACTGATCTTATTACCTTGTTCAGATTCAGCCCCAACGACATAGTTGCTCATGGATTCTTTCTTGAGATTAGTCCACTTCAATGTGCTTGAGGTTGTGACTTGTTTTAGCTTTGAGTTGTACAGCCCAACTCCTGCTTCTGCTGTGACTTGAACCGCCAGGGTGGCAGTTAGTAGCACCACCCACCACCCACTTTGACAATTTCTGTTTTTCTTCATCTTGACACTGCAACAAAGAAAACTAGTATATAGATAAATATTGCAATTTCATTTAAACTTCCACCACCACTTCTTAATACATGATTTTACATTACTACTATCATGATGTAATATTTTGTACGAGGAATCCGTTATCTATTTAAAACGATGGATAGGATTTTATCCTACTTGACCCCAATATAGACTGATAGATTTAAATATGTAGATTTAAATAACTTTATGTTAAAACAATTATTTATAGCATTAGCTACATGTTATTTTTGGTTATGCTTTATCAGAAAAAGCAAAAATAACATTCGAGTCGTAAAAGAAAATTAAAACTTGGCACCATCAGTAAACAAAGAAAATTGGATGTAGTGTGGCTCGTCTTTGTTTTCCAACCGATTGTTTTCTGATAGCTTCAGAAATCAGAGGGTATAAATTTACAAAGGTTATAGCTTAATAATCCAGAACAAATAGACATTTGTCTGATATAAGAATTTTTTTAAATTTTTCCTTTCATTGTCCCCGTGGTTTACATTAAGAATTTTGTGAGCTAATTCTGAAAATAGCATCACATTCGTCCGACCCTCCAGCAATAAATTGCTACGACCCCCAAATTTTATCTAGATGAACATTCACAAGATATAAAAGCAGTCGTTTTTCCCTCCTTATTGCGTTCTGTAATTGGCAGTAAACATGTTAGAAATGAATTTAAAAATATAGCATAGTTTAAATAAAAGATAATCTATTGTTACCATGCACCTGTAGAGGTATGTTATCGTATGAATATCGTCTAAAAAGGTTGTGGGTTTCGATCTCCCGGAAACTCAATTTTCTTGACAAAATTACGTTGCTGAGCTGAAAGTAGATCGCGCTGCGCTCGACGATGTCGCCCCTAGCAAAGTGTTGATGCGGGAGATACGGTTTTGTCTTTGATTTTATTTTGCAATTTTTCTCATCTCTCAAGGATACCTTTTATGGTTTGTGGGTACTTTATCCTAATAAAATGGAGAAGATGAGCGGGTTCATTTACTTCTAGCAAATTAGTTTTCTTTTAAAATCAATATTTGATACGAGGTCAATGCAAGCGACAGCAAAGTTAGAATAACAAAGACAGTAGAGTTGTATTAGACAATCGAATGAAGACGCTACCGGAGACAACATTGTGAAAACCTTCATTTACTATTTTCTACTATGAACTGATTTCGATTGACTGTTTTTGAAAACATAGATTTGTGAACTTACTGACTTAGCATTTCTTCCTAGTTAGCTTTTTATATTTTTACCTGCATTTTCGAATTCGTCGTCTTACAACTATCTAGATCCAAGATGAATATAAGCCTTTAACTTAGATAGAAAAGATGTAAATACATTAATGATGATAAACAGAATATCTAGTACTCATAGCTGTTGTTATTATTAATTTCTCACGAGTTTTAATTATGCTGCCAGCAACGTACAAGAAGATACATGGTGATTAATAGATCCTAAATTACAAGACAGTTCATATAATTGTCAGTATTGATATTCCAAGGCTAACATGTTTACTAAACGCTTTTTAACAAGTTTCACTAGAATATGACCGTAGTTCAGGCATAAATAAACCTAACTACTATATTGATTGGTATATCGCCGAGAAGCGACTAAATATTGTATGATTCTATTGGAATTATTTTATTAACAACATCGTTTTCTTTTTTCAGGTAAGTCGAAATGCCTTACTATAAAATAAATATAAGGTACGTTTTATAATATACTATACTTATACTCTAAATATATCTAGATGTAATAAGATCTATCAAACAACCAGGAATCCAAAATTTCGCCTCGCTTAAACAAACGACATTTTTTATTGCGGATTTATTATTCAATACTGGTTTATGGTTTAACATTTATTGCTGTGTAGTTTGGGTCAAACGAGATATCAAATCCACAGTTTAAAAATTCACCTTTTTCTACTTTTTTACAAGGGTTTGGTCTCCCTTTCAATAATAAATCTACTCGAGCGAGATTAGGATCCAATAAATCATCGTTAGTGCCGCTACAAATGGAGTAAATTCAATTTAATAAGTTCAATTGGAGATTGACACGGACCATTTTGTGTGGCACAAATCCCGACGCCATGTTCCTTTGTTATTTGATTAACTTATGAGATATTGCTTTAAATAGGGATCTTCATAAAGTATCTGTAATTAGTCACGGTAGCTTTGTGTAATAAAATTAATATTTAACAAACGGCCTTTATACCATATCGCCAGATGTGAAGCTATTATTTAGTTCGGTCAAAGGTTATACGATAACGCTAAAAAAATGTTCACCTTCTGTCAAGACATTAGACTGTAGATATGGCATACTTATGATCAAATATTTTAGTTTTAGACTAACGAATTACAAAAGACTGTTTTCTGGAATGATCAAGTGTAATACTGACAGGCCCTTCTTATTTTTTTGAATACCATTTTATTTGCCCAGTACCTACGTAAAATTAACATTGGCTAGGTCGCATTTCGTCAGCCCTAGTCAATCGAGTCCCTTTGTGTCGGCGCGCATAGCGTGTCCAAACGCAGCTTTTGTGCGCTCGCCAATATGACACCTAACAGAATCGATTAACTGATTTCACTTTATGTCGGTCGGTATACGCCCTATTTATATTAAATATATAACCTATTTTCGTAATTTCATTAGTAAGTTTTGACGTCAAGAAAGAGCTTTTTTCCGAAACTTATATTTCCACAAACAACGCTAGCTGAGCTTCGAGATACTATTCCTTATCAGATCATCAAGTAATTTACACTAAACCACAGTCACCCTCATGGAACTAGATGATAGAATGATAACGTGGACAAAGGAAGCTCAGACAATTACTCAGCGGTGGCTTTAATGAGTCGATTTAGACACCCCATACGCTCCTTCCGACACAATACCTTCTGTCTGCGTGTTTTAGAGCAACTCTCGATGCGACGAGGGGAGACAAACTACAAACAAAACAGGGAAATCTTTCGTCTGGGTTACCTCACTTCACTGAATCATCACCACCCCTCGAGTATGTTTTTTTTTCACTTTACGTTTTTCCGAGTTTGCACAGGGGTTTCATTTATTTATGTGTTCGGAGTTTAGAGCTTATTAAAACAAACGGACTATGCTTCCTTTTCCACATACTGGGCGATATCTAAATGCTTAAAATGTTTTCACTGCAGTATAGTTCAAAAAAGTCCACTGTTATTTAGACATTACGTACGGTGCCACCTAGTGTAGTAAAAACGGGTAATAAGGTTTCATGTTATTGCAATGGGCACCTATAAATATATCTCCTCTATGCTTAATTGTTTTACCCGGTCAAACGGACGACCATTGCAAATTATGAAATCCGAGTAAAACGCTGTTGGCAATGTTATTGTACATAGACGTTATTTTTCAAACATGACATCATGTTGGTAAAGGCAAACTTGTATTTTGTAACAATATTGTGGGCAATAAAATTTTATGATGTTCAGCGACGTGGTCTGTGGTGACTGCAGTATTCGAGGTCACATTTTATGAATAGTGTGTGGTTCCTGTAGTGCCATAACTAAATTGCAAGCTTGTATCTCAATGTCTCTATCAATGTCAATGCTGTTAGAGTTTTGTCGGACGGAGTGGATCAGGACACCATGTTTGTTACCGGGATGTACTATTTATCCACCGTGTATAGGACTGTTAATTAAATTCATGAAGAAGTTGGTGGCGTCGGTATCTACATCTTCTAGAATTCCTAGAATTAGTATAACATGTAAATCTTTCTCGCTTCTCTTATTGCAGTAATGGAAAGAAGCTTTAGATATTAGACAGTTCTCAGATCAAAATAGAGTACCGAATGACCTAAAGAAAGTTCATCCAAGAAGTGAACCGAAATGAACCTTTGAATAAGATTCATTGAATTGTTTCGCTCATATTATTTATCTGAGCATTCTCAGCACTGAGTACTTGAGATGGTACTTGTTTATCTTTAGTTCCGACGCTTCATTGTCCCGGCAGAGATCATTAATCTTCTCGTTAACTATGAACTCACTATAACCATATCTCGTAAGTGTGAGTCATTTTTTCAAAATAGCTCCTTTACGTAGATGGCATTACGATTACAATTTCCATAGAGGGCATCAGTATAAAAAGTCAAACTATCTTAAAAGCACTTAAAGATATCGCCGGCCGTTTAATCAATCGATCGAAGTTACTTATTGTAAGGACGTAAGCTCCCCGAGCATAGCTCGCGCACTAATCGCATTACCCACATGCAATCAATAATACTAGACAGGATTACTGTCCACTGCACCGTACTAACATTTATGGATAATATGATGCATGTAATCAAAATTACTAGGGGCAAGGATATTAAATTATATAGGTATATGCGAAAATGGAACACACTAGCTAGCCAGATCAACAGAAAAACTGGGGAAGTGTATATTACGTAAAGTTTCTTGGCAGAGGTTTAACATTTTAATGCGCTATTTAAAGTATATAAGTACCTTGCGAAATGTCACATACACGTGTCTGTTCTATGAAGCATGTTTAGGGTCACCAGAACCAAATAAATGTCAGCGTCACTGAACCGAACACACCTTATGGCTCATGATTAATTTTAGCAAAGTACCTGCATACACGTTTGATCAGCAAATATTCTAAAACGTTGAAATATCAAAGTTGAGATTAAAAAAATGCCCGCTCTATACGAGCACTATGCATTACTGGTGTCCTGATCCGACTCTGCGAAACAGCACTAAGCTTTTAACCCAGTTGTGCTGCTGCTTACAATGCAAATACTCCGTTAACGTTTGCGCAAAGGCTCAGTGAGTCGGACACTGTGCTAATTTAATAGCAAGCCATATATAGGTTTAAAAGGGACTTTCTGTAATTTCGCTGCCAGCTTCGATGAAGTTTTTACTATAACGGGGCAAAATTTGTAAAGAATTCGTCAATAATTGAACCTCTGTACCGTATCTCAAATTCTCAACCGTTATTACTCCTCTATCAACACAGCACACAATTGATTCAAATTAGGTACACATTCCAACTTCTATTAATTTTATTGTCAATTCTTCAGTTATGTCAACGTGCTCTTTTGCATTCTTTATAAACGTTTCTAGTTGAGTTATACCGCTAACATTGCCAGTGCCAACCAATTCATTCTATTAAGCAGGCTGCACAAGATCATGTCTTTTTGTCGAGGGGTCCCATTGACCTTTCTTCATATCTTACGACAGGATAAAACCATTAAGCATAAGCTTTTATTGTATTATTACGAACAATAAAGTTCACTATTGCTTTGCACAGTTTTCTTCTATATTTAGAACCCCCATTTGTCATGTCAACGAGGTTAAATACATTGCATTAGTAGATATAGTATCGCAGTCGGGTGTTAGATGGGCGGTCCTCATTGGGAGGCAATTATTGCAGTAATGGCTTCGTTATCAAACGCTGTTTCATCTCTGTAGCTCTAATGAAACGAGTTCGGCTTACTTTAACCAGAAACTACTTAGTGGGTTTATATCCGTTCATTGTCAGCTCAGTGAAAGCACGGACAAGGTCGCAGTTATGCCGTAACTGCTTTTTTTGTCAGTGTCTTCAGGGAGATGCCATTCTACATTCACTATAAATCAGTGCCACTTGATTATCGTCGAAAGGTTCGTAACGGAGTACTCACAAAATTGGATTTTTAAGTACCGTTACCAATTTTGTGGTTTTTCTTTAGAGATATACAATTATTCTATCTCGATATAATAAGTTGTAGTTCATTGAACTGAAGGGTTTTTCCCATTAAACGCATCAATGTTTATTCATGAAGCATCCTGAGGTACTTTAAAGTTCTTTACGTGTAATCTTTACAAGTAAGTTAGCGGTACACGCGGAACAATGCAACATACGTAAGTCCAGTGAATGCGGTGATATGTTTTTGCGGCACAGTGAATTGCTCTCCCGGGCGCCATCGTCTCTCTTGTACCGCTGCTAACTGTCAATAAATCATTCTCTTTATTATTAGTCACTGCTCTTCCCTCGGAGCTGCCAAATTGGCGACTGTAGTTTTTTAATCATTTTTGTTAAACTAGCTTCGCAATTTTATTTTATTGTTTTTATACATATTGTTCCCAATTTTTTGAATTTTTGCTCTCGATGAGTTCGGTTTGATATCGGGCAAGCTGGTGACGCTGGAGACTCGCGGGCCGTTGCGCGTGTGCGCTGGTGCGTGAACCAGCTGATAGCGTGGGAACAACTTCATGCATGCATTGCCTGCTTCACATATAGGAACACTATGGCGCCTCAGATTCCTATCTTGATCGCACTTGACTGTAAATGGACCGTAAATTCACTGATTCAATGCTTTTCAGTGACATACATGTCTATACAAACGATTTGATCAAAATTCGATAAATCTTTATGGATGTGACCTATTCCCGACTCCTATATCTGAATTGCTTGTTATACATATTGCACCAAACTACGTTGACCGAGCTGCGAGGGGTGTTGTGGTCGTCTTGACTGCCTACATTCTACATAAGTCGTACTTGTGTATCTCTTCAAAGCCTTTAAAACAATAGGATGCGGGCTTTGTGGCTTGTTGACGTCGCCTTGAGCTCGTAGACGTAGTTGACAACACAATTAAGTGCTCAATGAGCGCCAATCAAACGAATTTCAACGTTGTTTTATAACAGACATTGTATGGGTAAAGGGCTTTTGAGATTGTCGCAAACAGTTTGCATAAGAACTTACGATTATTTCTTATCGCTTGCGACAGGAAGGGTGGGCTTATCTCCTTGTTATATTTACTGTCTTATTTTCACTTTGCATACGAATGCTCTTCAATGAAATCTGCTCTTACCTAGTTCGTAAAGCGGATGTGTAAGACTGTAATTACACTGGTATAGTGGTGTAGCAGAGATGGTGAGAACGGTATGTCCACATTGGTCACGCGATGGCCTGTTCGTGCCCCACATGCTATCTTGGGTACATTTTCCATTAGGTAGAGTTCATTGGCAATGTATTATTTATAAAAGTCTATATATTTTTTGCTTATTGTAATGGTTTTGTAAAACAGTTAACTTCCGCTTGTTAGAATTATGAATGAGATAGTTCCGTTCGGACGGGCAGTATTTGTTCGCATTGAGTTTGCAGCGCCATCCGCGAGGCGTGACGGTGTCGGGAGATGTCCCATGATAATAACGCGAAGCCGTTTTAATCATAATTACAGTTCAGGTTCCTGCAGTAATTTCCGTTGCGAGTTCGTTGTACTGTCTGTAAAAACGTTTTAAAGGGGTCTGTCTGACTTATACTATCAGATTTTAATCAACTTTGTTGTTAAATTTGGGCCAGTTTTAGATTCCATGTTTTTCAATCTTATCTTTAGGGTGAATGTGAATTGCTGTGTCTTACGATGTTAATTATTTATAATTCAATATTTCACGAGGAATGCTAACTGGTTGGTCGAGTGTGCTATCCTAGTAACCCGTTTTCCGCAATTTACATATTCACACAGATTACGAGGGACTCTAACCTGCTGCATTTAATTTATTCTTATCTTAATCAAAGTGAATTGCCTAGAGATATTCTTTAAATGCTGCATAATTTATTATATCTAAATGAACGTGTACAATTTTAGCGCGTCATCGGCCGCGGCCGTAGACAGGAGTCTGCGCTTAGATAAATTAACCACGGTTTATCCTAAGACAAAGTTAGGCTATAAATCAACCTTCAAGGGGCTAATTAACACCAGCTCGGATAGAGTCCGTATCATCGCACCTGCCGCCCGCGCCGATCTGCAGACCGATGCTAGAGGTAGCAATTTTCCATGTCAAACGCGGTTAAATGAGGATACGAAAGATTTATTAGAAATTATTTAGTTGGATGTTGGCTAACAATTGACTTATTAGACGCTCATAAACCAGTGATAGCACTTGTACCGAACGGGAACAAGTGTGCACGCCTTTTACGTGGAACCTGAGAGTGTTCGAAGAGAAGCATCTTTTTCACACCTGGATATAGATGCTCACATAAATATTTCAATTTAGTAGATACTAGAAACATCGTGAGGGGAGCTCAGATTACATGATATACAATACATGCATAATGTATAATCAATAATAAAATGTGTGTGCCTATGAGAATATTGTACTTCAGTATAATATTCATGAATACGGCTACCGTTTAAATTCATGATATAGGTTTTCCTCGCAGGTTTATAGATTTAAAATGTCGTTGCCTACCGGAAGTTTGAAACTGCATGGAGCAAACATATCGATGAATCTTAATTGTACACACAGAACAGATAAAAGAGGTTGCACATACCCGACAAAACATTTATAGGTACCAAACGAAGTTGTTTGTCCAGTCCAAATACACTTTGTTGAACGACAACTTTTTCAACGCTATTATTTATTTGAGTACTGAACCAACCTGTTCCCTAAACGACATTATGTGGACAGCAAAAAAAGAAATTACAAACCAGTGCTAGCTAAGTATGTAGATGACTGCATTGCAAAATGTAACCGCTGGGCAAAGTTAAAATTTCTTGTTGAAGAATTAAAAACAAATAGCCCATCTATGGATTGATGCCATATTTCCTATTGATTCAAACATTCCAACCTTATGGAGTGGATATGAAATTGAAGTGGATATTTCAAGACTGGATCTTTACTACTAATTTTATAAATACGAAAATAACTACTGTCTGACAACGGTGTGTAGGCGTGAAAAGGTAATAATGGATCGTTATAAGAATGAACAGTTAAGTAGCCTGGGACTTTCAAAGTTCAAAAATAGGTCGCCCGGCAGCCTGATTGCATAAGGGATTTCGGTAAAGAACATGTATATGTAAGAGTGACGACATCTTTAAAATAACGACTTTCGTATTGCGTAATACACTCGAAAGGGGGATAGGTCATGGAAAGACCATGTGAATTCAACTCATAGGGTGTAGGACGTACCCTTTCTAAGTAATTTACGCAATACCGAAAACATGCCAAGGAAGTGTGTCATACTCTTTCATGGAGTTGTTCCTTTTGTCCTGCAGAACTCACTTACGCAAGTTGGCTACTGGTGACCCAATATAGAGAGAAACCAGTAACAAGCGCAATGTCCAGAATAGACAACCCAAGATCGAACAACTCAGCGCAGGATAGCCCCAATGTAAATAAACTAGATCGGGTTTTTGCAGTCGCGGTCACCATCTAATACTGTAATTATAAAGATAATCTTCATTCAATACTACGTCAACAACATGCAACAAAACTGCAACATTATGGACTACAAACGTTAGAAAGTATAGTGTGTTAGATCGGGTGAAAACCGACACCTCAATTGCTGAAGATAAGTCATATTGATTACAGCAATTTGTTGAGCCGCACAGGCAAGTCGCTGTCCATTTTAGAATGTGTCGTGTTCGAGCGTCCGCGATATATACGCACACCACTGACAAACGTGTTTTAGAACTTTATTGAGTTGGACAACCGAATAAACATCTAAACCTTTGATAATTTAATGCTTGTCAATGACACACAGCTTTAAGAAGATGACTTGTGAAGAAAATTCGAGCATGCATACTTGTTTATGTAACTCAATGAGTATGGAACGCTGAGGTCTGGGGTATTATGTAATGAAGTGCAAAAAGCGGATGCCGGAATGGAGAGGATGACAATCTGGGGCTCCCCACGATTTGCGCGACAACGAGCAGCAAGGTCGCTGTCTGATTGTGGGTAATAGTGCCACTTATGATTTGCTCACGACATTGGCCCAATTTGAACTGCACTTTTTAACTCCCAATTTTAGACGGTTTCTCAAACCTCATACTTGCACAAACAGCAGCCTAATTACATAAGTGAATTCGGCAGGGCATAGCATATAAATCCATGAAAGAGCTTGACAAATTCCCTTTAAATAATTAGGTATTACCAAAAATTATTGGACCCTTTCACTGGTGAAGTACTCTTTTCGATAGATTCCAAAATTTTTTCATACTCCTTCATGCAGTCATACCCTTCGCCTTGCTGAATTCCCCTACGCCATTAGGCTGCAGATCATTTCAGAATCAGATCATCAGACATACTAGGTACTACGTTTCATATTGCTCGTTTATAATAATGTAAAATGGAAACAACAAGTTTTCAACCTTTCAGATAAGAACTTAGAAGCGCTATCTAGAGTTTTCCAGGCGTATTCTGTATTTCCCTATTAAGTCGTTGGGATAATGGTCATTTGCGTAACTCGCGATGCAGATCCGGCACTTGTTTGATATTGAGAGACCAATTTGTGGTCCGTCCTGACTCCTGACAGGATGATAGTGGGCTACTCTCGAACGTGCTCGTCGTGACTATTTTTAGTTCGTTGATGGCATCACCGAAACATTCCATTGAATTGTCAATTTCGTGTGCTTTTTGCGCCGAATGCGTCTCGCTTCAGTTGTTCAGTTGTTGTCCAATGGGTATGTTTGGTATGTCTACTATGAAATTGCGCCATGACTCAG
Source organism: Orthosia gracilis (assembly GCA_947562075.1). Lineage (NCBI taxonomy): Eukaryota > Metazoa > Arthropoda > Insecta > Lepidoptera > Noctuidae > Orthosia > Orthosia gracilis. The sequence continues at coordinate 31,828,622 of OX387267.1, read as the reverse complement.
TTACAAATTGTAATTGACTTTGTCAAGTTCAAACTTATTACCATGAGGTACACGTATTTATAGAAGATCATAATAACAAAGTACGACCTCTATGGAATACAGAAACAGTAATTTTCAAAATATCAATTACCTTAATTGGAAAGGCTATAAAAGTTCCAGGTTTACAACAAATCTTAGCTGGTGCACCAAATCTGAAACAAGAAAATTGCTATTGTCAGTATTTTTTCAAGTCTCTCGCAACGCCTGAATGTAAAGGCAATTGTCATTTAGTTCAATCGATACTATTTTAGTCCAATTCTGGTACAAGCCAAGACCTTGTCCTTAATTTGTTGTGTAAATTAAAAATATCTTCCAAACGTGACTGACGCAACTGTGTAGCTGTAACTTTATAAAATCTAGCAGTAGTAATGTTATGAACCGGCCAGGATGTAGTAAGAATTTCTTGTGTATAATCGAGTGCACTAATGTATTTGATTACTATGTTCTTCGTATCAGATATATAATAGTATTAACAAGGAAGATCATTATTTAAGGGTCTTCCACCGCTTTATTGCTGTAAAATGTTTACTTTCTAAAGCATACTCCTTAGTAACGGCTAGGTTAAAAAGTATTTTTTTTTTATATTGTTTCATGTACATTATTTGTGAAACACGGTCTCTTCGTGTAGATTTGCATTAACGAAAAAATTACTACACGATATTTTTTCGCTAGGTTTGGATCGCCTACAAAACGACTTGGGTGTTTAAAAATATTTTTACACAGAAAAAAATGATGGTTAGAATTTCTTCATAACTGAAATAGCATATGTAAATCAAAAAATATTTGCAAACAAAACTGTCCAAAATGAGATTTAATATTGATACTCTGCTCCGAGCGGGCCCACGGCCAATACTGCGTTAACATTGGGCAATATACATGTTATGGACCAAGTGATTAATATGGCATTATTCGTAATGCCTGAGCAATTTGAAAAAATATTCAATATGAGAAGGCAATATGATAAAAACTACTGGAATGATTAAATTGACCGGGCTTTCTGAATAATGTTCATCATTTATTGGGCAGGGTAATAAAAATATGTGTTTTTTATTAAATTATTTTAATGATGACTTTGTTTTTAATATAGAATAGGTAAGTACGATTACTATTTAAGCAACAAATTCGACGGAGTCCCGCTGCTGCGCCTAAAATGAAGAAGATAACGGAAGCTGAGTTCGCTCGCTCACTTCAACTCCCGTCATCTCCTTCGAATCTATCCTATTCGCGCCGGGGTGACCTAAGCTCCCGAGGTCGCTTGGCTCGCTCTTGGACCATTATTATCGAAATGTCCAACCGTTACGTAGCAATATTCATAATGACCAGACAATGTGATAAATATAGAAGTTAAAATCCCGATTGACTTGATTAGATTAATAATGCCCGGGCATTATACATAGTGCACATGTTAATCATTTGGTCCATGCCTTATACACCTTAATGGTCGCGAAAGCGAAGAATCTTTGCAATAAAAACTAGTTGCAGTAAAGTGGTTACAGCTGTCTATTACGTTTTGTTAGTCGTTTTTGCAACAGATGTTTGACGATATCAAGTTAAAGCAGCTGCTCAGATTAGTCATAATCATTAAGTAAAAGTGTAAGTGTGCTAGGGTGCTTTTAACAAAAAATGTTTATATAGGTATAATATACCTATAGGAGTATCATACTTTACTTTGAACTTTACTTTATTTACTTTTAATACCTTAAAAAGGTACGGTTAGAATAATTAAAATGTTCATGTGTATAACCGCAAAACAGTCAATAGTAAACATGCGGTTAACCATAACAATAGAATGGAAATAAATGAGTAGGTATGGCGTTGAAATATATTTACATCGAATATTAATATTGATGAAGATAATAAGTATTATAATTATCATTCTGGAAAAAACCGTGATTATGCAACATGTCATAAGAATGCGTGTTAAAGTTGATGCAACTGCGTTTTATAATGCAGTCGTTATGCGGTGTTGAGTCGGCCTTCGCCACGGCAACGGTCCCATTGTGTGCGACTGCTACAATGAACACTTGGAAACCAGATACCCGCGTCTTATGTCTCGTGTCTCCGGTTTAGTAATTACAGGGTACACGGGAAGTGCTTATTGCATGTTTGCGCTGAAAATTATCACTTGACTGCACTTAGTTCCGTCTCTGCAATGTAGTGGGTGACCGAAACGTTTTTGATCGATCTGTTCATTAAACGAAGTAACCAGTAGATTCGCCGACATCCGGATGAAGCGGATTCGGGCTCTTCGTTAGTTAACGACTCATTATCTGATATAGCTCTGAAACGAATCAATCTATACGAGTTCATTTATATCTCGTTGTTGTTGTTGTGTGCCTAGTCTTTTCCTAGCAATAATGATTCTGTCAACTTTTGTCTACCCATAAAAATGTTTCGTAATTTAGATGTTACATTTCCCAGATCAGTGTTTCCTATTTCATGTTTGGTTTATATGGGCAATATATTAGGAATAAATTCCGCATGTGTATGTGGTTTATAGTCCCATTTTGCAGATTGCTCAGTTAACCACAAGAGCGCGCGTGGAAGCCAGGATTTCCAATAACGCGAGGGGAAGCCGATGGACAGGCAATTGTCTTGACAGGGGTCAAATAACCAAAGAGGCAAGGGACTTGGGAAATACGATCAACCTTTGTATTTTATGCCCTTTACTAAAACGTTTTTGAGTTTTTTTGACTTTGACAGCGAGTGTTGTTTCGGGTCCTTATTTACACTATTCTTTTGTTTATATTTTTAGGCATTCCGATCTTTTAAAAGGTCCTACAAAATCTTATGAAATTTATTTCTAATACCTTGAAATATGATTTGGATTCCTCTAACTCCCAAAATGTTTCATATCTACAATCAGGCTCTGGTATAAAATCTCTTTGTTTAGTATCAGACCGCCTATACAATTTGTCGCTCGTCTTCTGCCGCGCGATATGGCTGCTCATGCAGGCCGCCCCCCACACTCCTATTCTAAATTGCCTGACAAAATCTCGCATCCCTTTTTGTAATAGAGTTATTATTACGGGCCGCTGATTTGATGAGGATCCCTCAGATGTATAACATTTATGTTGCGTTGCCTTTTATATTCTTTTTAGTATTCTACATTGAGGACTCTAATACATTTTTCAAAGTTTCCGTGTCTAAATGGTCTTTTATTTCACACAATGTAAGTCAGTTTAAGGTTTTGTAACAATAAACAGAAAAAAAGGCCGAGATAATAAATAATAGCCTTATCCACTCGGCTGACTTGAAAATGCCGGGACTATAGGACGTTCCCGTAGGGCGGGGGGTTGTGGAACAGCGTAGTTTCCTCCGTTGCCATGGCGACGCCCCGCACGTGGCCCGTCCTTTTCGCAACCTGCCTCCGAATTAGCAGACTGAAACACGAGCCATCAACTCATAGGTTATCCCATTATGGTGGCCGGTTACACCGAGAATGTCCCATCACATGTAATCGCGCGTGTAATATACGTATCAGACAATTTAAAGCCCTTCGCGTAAATGATTCGCTCGCTGTAATGTTGGCCCGGAAAAATGTTTTGTAAAAGCATATTACATTTAAATTGATAATCACACCTCCCCCTTTTTGTTCTGCGTTCTATTGAGATATTTCAAACAGTCTTTTTATTAAATGGTTTCTTTCTCAGAGGCGTGTTACGTGTTAGTATGAGGCAGCACCCTAGTCTAATTACATTTTATTTATTCAGGACTCTAGTACCCTTGAACGATCGTAAAACCGACATGGGGGTTGCAGCCCTAGTTGTTCATTAGTTTATGCTTTTGGGTAAAATTTAATAATCTAAGCAATGCGTGTTCATTAGCAACATCTTATTTATGGCAGAATATGTTAGGAGCTTAAAAGGAAAGTGGTACTATATAATTATGATGATTGTTTATATAACAGATTCTTTAGGCAATCAATTATTCTCTTCGTGGGGTTAAATAGGTTAAAAGCAATTCTTCCGAGTTTGCGACTAATCCCTCTTTTATCGCCGACACTTTCGACTTTTAATTGAGGATTGCGATCCGCCATCATTTGCCGAAAAAAGGTTTCATTAATCGCTTGGTCGGCACCTCGGCATCAAGGTTCCCCCACGGATAATGCTCTGATAAACGGTTAGAAAACAATTCGTTTTGAAATTCAAATTGGATTCAATTTCAAGATAATCTGGACTTATGGTCTGGTAGTTACTAACACCAATTTCATTTGGCTCTAATGAATATTTCTGTTGCCGGTCTAGGTACGATAAATCACAGGCATACGCAAGAGCTTTTTTTTTATCTCTGTTGAAAGTGTTGAAACCCACAAAACTATTTACTTAAAAAAATTAGGTCAATTCAGAAGTATAACTTTGAAAAACTAATTACTTTGTAAAAAAAACAGCTTTTCGGAATAAAATACTAATCAAACTTGGAGTGTTTTGTAACAAGGGAATTCCATAAAATACTCCATATTAATATTCGTGGTGACACTAGAATATGATGAAGAGTAGGCTATGACATATACCTAACAAATTGTTGCTGATGTCATGCTTGTTCAGTAATAAGAACTCCCCTCTGGTAATGCAATCGATACCGGGTACCGCCATTACATATTTATTGCAAACAGGGTCTCGGGACTTCTGAGGAAAATGGAAATTTCTTCCGTACTTTATACAGCCGCTAAGAGTCTTCTCTAGATTTTATCGTAATTGAGAAACATAGCAGTCTTAACATTGTCGACAATTTGGGTACGTCAAGTTACATCGTAGACCAAAATTTTCCAAATCATAAAGTCGATAAGTCTGTAAGCTTTGGTGGGTACTACAGTAACGGTCGTGCTCGTGGTGAAGACAGCCATGGATATTTCAAAAACATTGGCGTGGTATGAATAATAATCCTTAAATATTATAAAACAATACCAGTAAAACGATTCCAGTTTAAATCGTCTGAATGAAATATTAAAACAGTGTGCAATACATTAGTTTTATGCTCACACAAAACGTGCGCTGGTAACGAATCGATAGTTCTTTACAAAGAAATAGATATTCAGAACAGTTCCGGTTATGTTAATACCAACGTCCTTGGGCATTCTATGAATTTTAAATGATTAACATTTTTTGCCATCATTAATGGCTTTATTTCTAAAGAACGCATTTTAATGAATACACACGAGTTGCTAACCTGTATTATTCGAATTTGCAACTATACCTAGTCCACAAAAGTAAATTGTTCGTCTATATTACAAGTTCACATACGTATAATATAATACCCGAAGGCAGTTAACTTTGCGTTTATATGGGCCGGGAGCTTTCGAACTTTGCATTAATTACCGCCGAGCAACTTTGCCCGCTGAACAAACTGTTCGAGCAATAAACATCGTGCAATATCTCACTAATTAAGTTCCTTGTCCTGAACTTAGTGCAACATGAACGAAGTTTAACGAAGGACACGCAAGTGAAACTTATAGTCCAGAAAACCTTCTCTTCTCCTTCAAGGTTTTACTAGAAAAGTCTTGAGTCAGACATGTATTGTAAACCTTCTAATGTTTCCATAGGAAAAACTCTAATAATATCTGTGACACGAAATGTATTTTATTCTGCCTCAAATGATTGTAAATGGACCAAGTTTTTGCTCCCCTAACGAAAAAGTTTTGCGCTTTGTAAACAGAACGCGGGCAGAGTTTGCCGTTTGCATATGAAATGCTGTTAGTAGTCCAGTCTGGGGATTAAACCACACGCACCCGGTACTACATTTCTATAGGGACATGTTTCAGAGAGAAATGAGTCATCATAATAGTGATATAATTACGACCTACCCGAGTAACTTACTACGAATTACTCACAAATCCAATGCGTCATTACAATCCTTCGATGATTCATTTGATCTTGCACTAAGATGAATGATTCGAGGTCTTTATTGGATTCAAAACACTCATTTAAATACTACGAAGTCGAATTCAAGGCTATAATAGTAATGAGTTTGACTAAAACGTATTGAAACGTTAAGGCAAATTCTCGCAAAAGTCTCGTATAGAATAGACAGCGGCTGCTGTAAGTTACAGGGGGTCAACGAACTAAGAGCAAGTGTGAGTCATCGGTCACCGTAGCATTTTAAATTCACCATTCGCTTGCAAAAATACGTCTCCAGTTGACGACGAGACGCAAATGAACTCGCTTACTTCTCGGTCACGTATGGATGAAAATAAAATTCCTGATGCATGTTCCACTCACACGCAAACGCTGCATAGTTATTTTTTGTGACGGTACTTATCACATTCCTCGGAGGAGAACCTCTCAAATCTAACGAATAGGAGTTAATTGAAGTGCTCGAATATACTCTGTGTTCGACGGGAAAGGAACAAAGCTTACGTATTGAATATTCATTAATGAACGCCATAATAACGGAAGGATTCAAGAGCCCTGCATTCCGCGTGGTGAGAGCTATTAACAATGCTGTGAGCTACGGACAGAATGGACCGGGAGGGAACGATAATATACCGGAGTTTTACTCTAATAAATGAAGTGTAATGGGAGGGAACGTGTAGCTCTACACGCGCAGAATTCATTCGGTCCATGGATAGCATGAAAAAATTGTTTGTTTTGATTTCGTTTTCTGTCCACAACTTTTGTCCTAACTTGTGAGTTAGGACAAAACATTTTTGATTTTTGAAGATTTACTTAAATTATATTTCATACCCATACACGCATAGGTATCGTAAGCCTTTATAACGTAAGCCTTAATATATGATTCCTCAATCATATACGTTTTGACCAGAATTCAGCCACGGCAATAGCGTTTTCATTTGCTTCACAATGGTCCTTCAGGGTGCAGGTGTTGTTGCACCCATTACATTGCAAAGTTGTTATTTCCCATTACAAAATGTTTTCCTGAGCCAATCTCATTTCCAGCGACAATAGTCTATCTTACCTATCTACTTTGATATTTTAATAGGTTTTCTCTATATGTCTGCGTCATTCACATTTCCTGTCTGTATAAACTTGACCCAGTTGCAATATGAGGGCAACTAGGAGAGCATGGCCTTCATCCAGTTTCCAATGCGAACATGTAGAAAATTCTGCCGAGCGAGAGAATTCGTCAATTATAGCCGGCTACACGACCTGTAGCATGTTTTTTCCCGACGTGAACAGCTCTCGTGAAAATTCATTTCGGAGTTTCGCTTCCGAGCATGGTCCATGTTGTTTGTTTGAATCCAATCAATTTGTTGGCTTTACGTTTTGTTGATCTCTTATATGTTCTTTTTTAGCTGTTATTTCATGGTAGTAACTAAATCACTTTTCCAAATTGAGTATATTCAATAACAGTCAAATATGTAGCGTGTTATGTCCCACACTTACAAATTGCTGCTCATAATCAAATAAACAGCTTTAAAAGACTTGATTTAGACGAGGAAACTATTAACGAGTTAGTGGATGATGTTTTTTGCCTTTAATAACATTAATTTGGAGAATGACGTGTAAACGATTACGAGGCAAGGTCATCGATTAATTTCCGCGGTAATTTTAAACTACGCGCGACACTGACACAGATGACACGAACATTACATGTTTGTTATTACAGAGCGAATGTATATTATGCCAATGTTATTTAGCCTTAAAATACCGTTTACTTATCTCCGAACATTGTTCAGTTTGACCTTTGTCACATTAGTTGAGATAAGATTTAGATCATCAAAGTTATTCAATCCCATACGTTATTCAGTGTCTTCTTTAACATTGCAAATGTAATCCATTCGCATTTAACCTTATTCTAAATTGCTTGTAGCACAGTGATGCAAAACCAGGATGTAATATGTTCTTTCTAGATATTTAATCATTTTAGTTATATCTTGCGTCGAGTGCAATCCCGCACTAGGTACTCCTTGAGCAGGTGCAGTAATGAGAGATGGATAATCAGTGGACTGTGCACTAACGGGAGTCACACTTCAAGTGCAACGGTCATATGATATATTGAAACGAAATATCATTAATCTCGCAGTATTAAATTTATTAGGAGTCTTAATACACACATCTACATGTATGTTGAGAATGCAATTGATACCTATGCGGTGAAAATCTGATACAAAAATAGTAAAATTAATACAAATGTTACAGAGGAACGCATAAAGGGTTGACGTAACGATAACGAGCTTTATTATTACCAGTAATAGCAATAAAATGGAACAGTTTATTGCTACAGACGGTGGAGTGCGCGATCAAGCTCTCGAACTTCAAGTGGAGCGATTTTACGATCAAAGCTTAAATAAATAAATCATTTTACCCACTCTGACAAGGGTTTCATAACAATCGTGATTGATATCGTCGTCAGCAGTACGAATAGCCTTAAATTAAATGTGTCTGCGAATGCTAATATTGCATTGAAATGTTTCCATATCAAAAATAGATTCACTCTGATTTGGCCAATTCATTGTAAACAAACATTCATTCGCATTCTTTGTTCGCAAACAAAGAACAAAGTTTACCGTAGACTGGAGCACTCTCTAGTGAAGTTACGTGTGGTGGCTTCAACTACAAGTCGAGTGGAGAGCTTGTTCAACATGTCTCCTGTGAAGATGTCGCTCTCGCTGCCTGCAAGCATCCTGCCACTTCTGTTTAGACTACTGTATGCTGTTGCTTACACATAGACTTGTATAGCAATTGAGAATAAACTTTTGAGACCAAACTACTTACAAAATTCTTTGATGGGCGTCATGAGCACCTGTGTTTATTTGTTTGTGAAAGTTGAAAATTGAACTCTGTGGAATCAATTCATCAAGTTCTTAAATGCTCCTCTTACAGAGAGCTTTAATTCTCAAGTAAAATAAACAGCATCTTTACCATGAAAGCTTTTAAGAAGGCAATGATAAGAATCATTCAGAACATTATTTAAATATTAGTGAGTTAATTGAACAAACAACAGTATCTAGTCAAAATGGACGACCACCATTGGGTTTAAAAATATATAAAGTTTCTTCAAACGGTGTCAATATAAAATTGATTAAAATTCTTACATCTTAATGAAAACTGATTATCTACTGAGATTATTGTAGAATACGTAGGACGTGCGTGTGTTCCGAGTTCGTGACCGGCGAGTATGATAAGCAATTTCTTCGACAGTCTCGGCACGTTCACTGTGAACTACATACGTCTTATTATATTAATTCATTCTCCACATAATAATCTCTTACTTTTGTTCTATTACTACAGGGGAATTAGTGCCACTCTTTTTAAAACGACCTACTTTTATATCTTAAGCAAACAGCAATTTTCATCTATACGACCATCTCATCACACAATCGTTTCTCGTCGTACTCGTGGCTGTGTATTCAAAATCGTGTACAGTTATAATTTAGAGTTCGTTGTCTGGAGGCTGCGTTGAATACCAGAAAAGCTTTTGGCTAAAACTTGGAGCACTTTAGCGAAATTAAACTGCTCACTTTTTACATAGGCTACGTGGAATGACTTGTGGTTTTGTCACGTTTAAAAATGTTTCACATTCAGGTTTTACCCAGCTCTGATGAAAAAAATCCATTTATCATTCTGGTCCATGGTTGTTCGGTTTACGTTTTGTTTGTCTAGTTGGGTCGCGTGTCGTTCCCGGGAGACGGTTGTGTTGTGGTGCAGCGGCGCAGCGGGTAACGGAAGACTTCGGTACTCGCTTCACAATTAGTGCCTCGTCCCGTTACCGACGTATTGTCCGCGTTAATACTCCACCGGTTATATTCCTTTGTGCATTCTTAATGGAAAGTTTCAGATTGTTTGTTTTACGTTTTGTATTTTACTAGCAAACTGCCTATTGTAAAGGTAATAATGTTATGTATACTCCAACGTATTTACATGAATTTGTACAATCCTCATTGTTTCGTGAAGTTAAAGCTGAAACTTGGAGTTATGCTTATATTAATCATGAATAAGAATTAAAAATATTATGAAAGTCTAAATAAGCGGTTTATATATTATGAATTGGGTCGGAAACGGATGATGTTATGCTTGGTATTTATAAATGTGCCTTGAGAATACAAATAGGTATTTTTTTATTATTATTATTATCTATAGGCTCGCGTATTTGCAAGGCTGTTGTCTAATATATCTTACCGCCATTAACAATCTCTCAATCCGAAACACCGAATCGTAGGGTGTCCTTCAGTGTTATCTAACGCTCCTATTTCTATTAATTTGTCATTAAGGGCTCAATTACATCCTTCTGTTTGAATATATAATTCAAACACTGCTCGACCGTTAGCAAACGGTGCGCCCTCCAAAAGGGACCGCCGGAAATGTACCACCGTGAAACGCAACGGCTTCCTGAATTTTAATTAAACTAATTTTGCATTAACAATAAATTAGAAAGCTATAAGTTCTTATAAAGTGGTTCTTATTACATTTTAATTTGATTTCTCTTTTGACAATTCCTCCGTTATTCCAATATAATGTTGTGAATTTATCCCAGGTTCAAATAGAGCAAACAAGATCGAAACCTTTAATCAGCCTTCATAGAGAGCCAAGGACACCAGCCCCCGCCCGGGCGAGACCTTCCTTTTAACCTTGGACGAAAATTGTGCGTCTGTGCGTCATGCCCTTGAGCCTCACCGGGAATTCATTATGATTGTGTTACCTTTGTATTAATGAGATTCTTATGTTAATCTCGTATTGATAGAATCCATTATTTGGGCAAATCTTTAGTTTAGCTAAACTATTAAAATCTCGTAAAAACGTATCAAAGCTGACTAATGCTTACTATATTCTGCCTGCTGCCATAACATTCTGTTAACACGTAAATGTTTATGAATGAGCTCAGTATTTACGTCGATCGACAAACATATCTGTTTCTGCTTCATTTGTCTTCATGTATTACAATTTATTATTCCACGACACATGTTAACGCGGGACATATTTTGGAATATATTACTCTCTGAAATAATTTTTCTTTGTGGCGAACTTTGTATAGCTCTTTTGTAGTTACTTATTAGGTTTGCCATGTGTTATTTTCATTCTCTCAGCATAAATCTCGTATAAAGATTTATAAAGTTGTTTATTTTGGACTGAAGTTTTGGGCCGCCTACATCCGTCTTTCATCAAAAGAATATAGAGTACAGAACAAAATTATAATATTACTGAATTTGTAACGGTCTTGCTTCCTCTACAATTTTCAGTGTCGAGTCTATAAATCATTTGCATCGCATGATCCATCACAAGTTGAACATGGAAAACGTTCCATGTCGGACATTTCAACCGGCTTCGGATGCTGATTTGATATTAATCAAATTACTTCCCTACTAGATTTGTAGTCCATATCTACAAAGCCAGTATATTCATATAGTCCATATTTTCAATTTCTATATGTATAAAAATGTATGAAATATATACGATATGCACAATTTTTAAAAGAAGACGTTTTTGGTTTTCAATGCAACTCCTGAATTCCACACACGGAATAACAAAGGTCCAGGGGAGGGAAGTCCTACAAAACTGTATTTCGTCAATGTCAAGGATATTATACAACACAACATTAGTGGTATGCCGAGGAAATGGGATTATTTTCGGGCGGATATTAAATTATAGCCGGTGAGAGCCGGATTACGAGGTGCGGGTTCCATTGTAGTCGAAACTTTACAACCCAATTATCAATCACGAAGAATAAATCATGGCATCACTAAAAAGGATAGCTTAAAGTGGCTATAAATTATTCTAGAGGCACTCTAACACCATTTAGAGAGTGAACAACGATTAACATTTCCTCTAGATGTAATAACATGACAGTAAACACTACATTTATTTGTAATTATGCGCTGACACAACACGTGGTTGCGCACGCGCCGGAAGCTCGGGATAGTCGATACTTGCGTGACATTGTTTAACTGCCGACACCTGCCGCCTGCGACCATGCGGAGAATTTAAAATAGATCGATCCCTCCGAAATCATTAATTGGAAACTAGATCCAACTTAACCTTGAAATTAGAAACGCAAGTCGTCTTCGGTCTGACTAAATCAAATACAGGTGGTCAGTAAACCAAGCGGTTTTTGAAATTGAGTAACTCATAATCAAAACACAAACTGCTCTGGAACCATGATGTACCAATTTACAAAGTGCATTCTAATAAGTAAAGCCCACTGAGAAGCGTCCGCGCGTGTTCATTTAATTTCCTCGCGGTGACCGCGATAACCGCTTGTTGGTTCAATGTTAGTAATTAATTTTACCGAGCTTAGTTAATGCGGTCGGGACAACTTAATAACACTGCTCTTCGCGTTGGCAATAGCAACGAGAAGTTTCATGGTGCACTAAAACACATTATACATTCTGAAATGGTATTGTTTCAAAACATCGCTGAATGTTCCGCACTTGTGTTGCATAATTGTACCTCATTGTATTCAGGACCCAACAATGTATGTAATGAAAAAGAGACGGATATAATCCAGTTACCGAAAATAAACTAAAATTAATGTTTAATTTTGTTTTTATTAAACAATACGAAGGTAATTTTGCATGAACGAAAAATATATAAGATATAATATGTAATTCACATTTATAAATTGTTTATTAAAACAGTATCATGCAATTACTTAAATTAAATGGAATAAATATTTGGCAAATGATACATTCTATGTTAATTGAATTCAAGATATTCCACAGCAATGAATTGGGTAAGTCGAAATTTCGCTCACTTGTATTCGCTGTATTGATTAGCATACAAATGATATAGACGTATGGTAAATATTTGACTTAGTCAAGGTTGGCAGCCGCCACCGCCACTTAATACATCCAGCTACGGCTGCTACCGGAGCCTGGTACTGGAGTACGTACGCAACTTGCTCACAAATCTCGCCAATCGATTGTTCCAGTGGCCATGAACTCAAACCTCGTCTCGCACTACGCCGGTGTTCACATAAAGCATTCAGAACAAGTAAAATAACATCACGTTCCTACGTCCGATTCAAGAACAACACCCACTTGAAATACCACAAGCTTATTGTTACAATAAATTGATATGGGGTAATGTGTAACATACCACATGTTATGAAGTTAATCGAGCCGGGCAAATTAACACTATTCATGAAGGAGAAACTTAGTGTAACTGTCGTGACGGCAAGGTATCGCCACCGTCTGGCGCCTGAGGAAAAAGTTGCACACTTGCAGAATGGGGACTACATTGCGTTTCACGTTGCGTCATATATCTATGTTGGAAGTAGACGCATCTCGACCACTTTTTACGTTGCTGAGAAACTGTCTCAATCAACTTTCAACGTACAAGTACGCAAATAAATAATGTAACTGTAATTTATATATGGATATATAGCAGCCATTGACTTTTTAATCTTCTCTAAGTCAGTAAGTGTTATTAGCTTTGAAATGCATATTGGCAGCGTTAAATGAAACTAAACAGTAAACGCATTGTGCAGTCTAATCGGAGAAAATACAATTGTCCTCATTTCGCGACCCAGTTACTTCCTTCAGCGAATATTAGAGAAACATGTTCTAAAAGAAAAAGGAGCAGCTGCATCTCGCTCCCCTCATTCTAATCATTGTTCGTCCAAAGGGTCGTCCGAAATGGGGAGCAATGGCCGCATAACAAAAAAGCCGTGATAAAAGAACGCATCCAGGTACCAGGTAGACAAAGATCTGTAGACGTTATCCTATTAAGCGGCCGATCAAGTAATCATAACATTATTTCCATATTTGCTGTTCCATAAATGATCAAATAAGTTGAAATATATGAGCTTTTCATTCCATCTTTTCACGTCGCAACTGCTATACTTTTTGATATACCATTTGTATCTGCTGTGTCTTACAATGGGGTTTCTAATTCAAACGTAGACAAATTTCCTGATTGAAATACTAGCAATAGTACATCTGTAGGTGAAAGCATGCGGGTATGCAATAACAACTAACAGTTCGCAATGCGTACAATATTTAGTGCAATGCGGACTTGTTTCAGTTATGACGATGACGTGGCCGCACTCCTGTTCATCTGCTAATTGAAATTCATTGATTCATACTGGCAGCTGTAGTTATGTCTACCCCATCGAGCTAAATTCCAAATTAACATTTAGTGAATGATTAGTAGTGCTAATTACACACATTAGATGTTTGATTAATAAGACCATCGGCCTTAACTGTACACATGTTTGGTTCGAAGTCTTGCTTCGGATTGTGGCACGCCACATATATGAAATTATTAAGATCATACTTGAACCCTGCCATCTAAAGTATGCTCACATCTTCCAGACTGACATCTGAACTATTCTGACTTATTAAAATATTTCCAGCAATAGATAAGTACACAGAAGCTCTGTATAATAAACGACAGGATCCCTTTATTGATAGCTCCCCTCGATATTTGTCGGACTGCTATTGGAAGTGCATTAAAGCTATTAGTAAGTAGTTAGCGCATTCCTCACAAAAAGGGAGACCCCTTATAGGGGAGAGATTCTGAGCTCAAATTTACTATATTGGGTTTCTCTTATGATTTCTGTTTACTCGCAAATATTATATATAGTTATAGCATATGGACTTGTACAGAAAATACGTGCCATTATAAACCAAACAACCTCGTTCCTACTCCATGGCACTGAACACCCACGTACTTTTGTGATGTGAATCATTTAATGAGCTAGCTTCACCATTTACGGCGACAAATAAATCACGATTAAGGTACTTCGACCTGTTAACAAGTACTTATAGTTGGCTGTGACATAAGCGGTTATGAAAATTTGGATAATTGTGTTAAGGTAGGTGGTAATAATTTTATGCTCATGCGTATCTGTTGGCAGCCACATCTTGCTCGGTCACGGAAGGTCATCACCGACTTGTTCCGTCAAGATCAGGGCCACGCGGTCACCGGCCGAGCGTGTTCTCCGCCTCACTGAGCGTTACTTCATGTCAACAGTTTTTTATTCTCTCCCTTGGTCGTACCCATTGATGATGTCATTTTCTTATCTTTAGAATACTTACTCAGTTCGTCGCGCTTTGATGGTTATATAATTACAATTGCAAATACTCTGTCAATTTCCATAATTTGTTATCGCTGTCAGAAACTCGTTTCTAAACAATTTATCACTAAACGTGGCATTGTTTATTCTGAATTCACGAGTTACATATAAGTGAACTTGGTACGAGTTGAATGATTAAGTAGCCGTAAAGAATCACTCTTTATATAGCAGCACTTAAAACCTATGATTGCCCTTTAATTATTTAAATGGCATCAGAAGGAGCGACTCTTACATTTCAGTTTAGCCGGGAGATTCTTTACCTGTCAGTTATTTAGAAGTTGTTTTAAAGAAATTTAGTAAAGTATATTTTGTTGTAGCAGACTTGTGAGTGGTATCGTGGGGAGGCGCCGCGCGGGCGCGTATCGATCGCGCCGCCACCGCGCGGCCTGCATACGAATACCAGAATCGCCCTCCGTTCAGCCCCTTATCAACCACTTCCACCTACTAGACCCCAAGCCCTTCGTTAGTATCGTGACCTGCTTGATTGTTGTGTCAACTCTACACTGGCTGGACACGACCTATCAATCTACTAAACTCCAAACAATAGCTAAGTGTGAAAGCTACGATAGTAAAGATAAGGTTCTAACAGAGGATACATTAAAAATATTAGCAGTAGCGTGTCTATTCCGAGACAATGTTTGTCACTTAGATGTAATGACGCCAAATTACAAAAAGCTTTCTCTGTTTACCCTTGTTGCGAGAAATATGACCTCGTTCCGTGCAAATTAGACAAACAACATTTACCTAGACGTAACGATGAGGTCACGGATACAACTCATACTTCCATTAAACCTAAATCAATAGAAAGAAGCTATGAAGTTATAGCTAATAGAGAAATAATAGTAGGTAATAGCAAAACAAAGTAAATTACACCTCTTCTCAGATAACGTCGTCGGATTGTTTATAAACAGTTTCGAACACAATCCATTTTAGTAATGTTGGCATCATGAATAATCACTGATTGTAGTTAGGAGTGTTACACACGCTATCCAAACTTGAGCAAGTGCTATGAAAGGAAACCTGAAGCTAACAAAAAGTCCTCTAGTAAAACGATCCAATTTGCATTTACTCCTTCGTTTTTTTTTGCAATCTAAAACACCGCAAGTAACAAAATGTAACATACCATGTAGTATTGATGTACTGAATATTGATCAGCTTAATATTAAAAAAAAACTTTTTACAAAAAAATACTACCGACTGCCAAATAAAAAACTACAAAGTGAAAAATTACTTTATTTTTGGAAGTCGGTGTCTTTCGTAGGTACCAATTTATTGCGTTATGGACACCGACTACCAAAACTAAAGTTATTTTTCACTTTGTTGTTTTTTATTTGGAAGTCGGTAGTATTTTTTTGTAAATAATTTTTGTATCTACCTAAAAGAGCATGAAATGAGAGATCTGCGTACCCCTTAAGAGCGTACTGGCGTGATGTTATGTTATGAAATGGTATAAACAATAAACAGGCATGCTATTGCAGCAATCCCGAGAGGTTTGCCGTTGTTTATTGAAGAGTTCTTTTGTATATCTTCGAAGTTCTTCATCAGATCTTCACCAAATTTATATGGGACCAATTTCGGAACAAACTCTTTTAAACAAAAAAATAAATTTCAAAATCGGTCCACAATTGACGGAGATATCGGTAAAATAAATAAAAAAAAACCTACATAATGTCGAACATAGAACCGGAGGAGGTTCTATGTTTTTTGGGAAGTCGGTTAAAAATGCTGAATGATACAAGAATATTAGCAGCCGTCTTGCCAAAAATTCTCTAACATTTATATTTTAATCATCATCGCCTGCAATTTAGAAACTTCCTTGTCTGGGCTATTTAGCTGATTATGTTGCGGGGATGGGTTCCACCCTTAAATTGGAGCAATTTTCCAGCCGAGAACTCGCCTACTTATTGCGTCGCAAAACGTCTCCGTGACGCCTGCACCCGAGTAAGTAGGGCAGCCAAGCTATGGGGTCCATGGATTTATATTCGTGTAAATTTCATAACTGGGGTTTCGAATCCAGAATATTAAATTTGAATTAATGTATACCGTGAACATATTTTGTGCAAAGCTGGCTATAAGTTACGGGTAACTTATTTAGCTGTAACAGAGTTCATGATGCTAATTCCTTATTCACAAACTAAACTTAAATTGGCTATTTCTATATTATTATTTGTTAAGAACCAATAAAAGGGTCATTTTTTGAATAACACATATTTAACATTTTCAAAACGCATCGACAAAAAACACTATAAAATCCAACGCAAAAACTACCTTAACATGAACTTAGTTCTCATCTGTCATCGTTCTTTTCTCGAGCTGTCTGTCATTAAGAGATGCTAATGATTTCTGTAATATTAGTATAGTTTGTGAATAAGAATCGGCGCCATTCTCGCAGCATACCTAATTAAATTCATTACAATTTGCGCTAGTCGTTTGTTATTTTCTCGTAATATTAGCATCACAGTTCTCTCTTGAAGTGTTGCGAAGTATATAATGATTGGACGAAGAACACTTAATGTTTTCTAAGTTCATTCAAATAGGTCTCAGTATTATGCTTAAATGAATAAAGTGTACAGTATCGATGCATAACCCGTAGCAAGTTGATCCAGCAAACGGAAATGGCCAACTAGAAGCGGAGGCGACTCGATGAAGGCAATTTAGCAAGACTTCTTCCGGGCCAAAGTCGTACTAACAATTGTCTTATATTAATCGTCGGCTACAACGATTACTCACGATTTAGCCCAATAAGGAATAAAACTATCTGAAGAATTCGTTAAAAGTATATATAATAGCACAAAATATAATTCTCAGGAGCCGTTGCAGATTTTGAATTAAATTGGGAGAGTTGAAAATAACCAAAGTGAATTTAGAAGTTTATTTTAGTGTGTGGACAGTGTCTCGATGACGTAGTTGCTAGAATGGACTCGCAGATCGATACGACGACGCCAATTGGTCGGTGTCGCGACTTGCGACAACAGAGGATTCAACAATCGAAACATTAGAATCTGTTGCTATGTTTACAATTGTTTGCATCGCTTGACCAGGAGCCAGGAGGTTTGACTATGAGAATGAAATCTATAAAACGATCTGTGAATTCAATGATCGTGAATACAATGAAAAAACCCAATCAATATATTTGCCGGCTCGTTCCAAAACGTTGGTAAGGTTTTTTCTGTGAAATCAGTTTGCTCGATTTCGACACAATGAATTCCAGCAATTGTGCCGGTACATTATTTGTATTGACAGAATACACGTGGAACCACAGCTGCTGCTTACGATGCGATGTAGAATAACAACAGTTACAATGCACCTTCAGTGTCCTCTGCCCCTAGCAGATGTTTGCGCGATTTTGCACTTCGATAGCGAACCGCGTCTTATAAATGCAACGATGTTATTAAAATGAAACGTACGAAAATAGCGATGAGTTCAATTTCTAACAATGCGTTTATTTACACTAATGAATCTGATCGAATGTATGTCGTAAACATACAAATATATCTACATATATGTTATTTTTATGTTAACGAGTTTCATTGTAAATGAATAGCAATTGACATTCTTACATATTTTTAGATCTTACGCCGTAATTAGATGACTATTATATTATTAAGTTTCAATTTAGTCCAAAAATGATTTGCTGTAAGTATCATTTATAAATATTAGATCATCTACCTAATCCTAAGTACTACGGTCATATTGACATCCAAGTTAAAACTTTTATTAACATTACAATACATCGTGATGTCTAACATCCTCTGAATATACTTTCGAGCGTATTTTGGACATTGTTCATTCGATTAGAGTTACGATTGCATAAGTCGTGTATCCGAGTGAACCGGTTTATAAGAAACGTGTGAGGAGATTCTCTTCTGAGTGCTCACGTTCCAGAGAATGCTTGGAGCGCTTGAGACCTCCTATAGTGTTCCCCGGTTGATAATAATCTAACTGTTCAATGTCGATTACATTGAATCTTGAATCTGGTATCTTACCCGCGGAAATGTACAAAATCATCTTATCATATCGGTCGGCTCATAAAAATAGCGTACGTGAAGGTAGAAACAAAACGGGATAGGGTCCAACAAAAATTACAAAATAACTAAATGAAAAACAGTTCTACTTAATAGGTTATTTAAATGTAAATAAATAAAATAAAAGTTTAATAAAGACTTTTAAACTTGTACAAAAACACATTTTTATTAAGTAAAGGATTCATTAAAAGTCGATTTATTTAGACTCTTGTCTTACCTGTCAGAATGATACAAATCGGCGTCAATATAGCCAGGAAGAGCAGCGAAGCCTCTAAGAAAACTCACAGAATTCGCGGTTTTTCATACACAACACTGTAACAACGTATCAATCACTTTGCAGTTAATACATGGATAAGAATCCACAGTTTTTTGTAGTTGATGATTAGAAACAGAACGCTTCGGATAGGTGTAGCACGGTGACAGTACGGAGCTTAGCAATAGGGCAAACCGCCGCAGTGCGGAGTCTCGGGTTGACTGGCGGCACTGGCGGGCGGAGGCCAGCCGGAGAGACCATGCTCGAATGACGCTCGAATGACGCTCGCATCCCCGCGCCGCGCCGCGCCGCCTTTCGCTGCTGCACCGACCGTTTGTAGTTGTAGTTGTACTGACCACCGTCCTGGTGGACGGGTGGTCACTTGGTCAGTGTCGGCAATGACGCACTACAAAGACTAATCTTTTTTAAATTGACAAATATATTTTTCTAAATTGCATTATTGGATGCTACATTTTCACAGTTGTTTTAAGACACTTTGTAAAAGCTTATTTGGGAAAGTTCATGCCCGTCATCTAATCTGAACAGGTGTTCTGATCCAGATACTTGCAAAATGTTGTTTGTAGTGTTCATCATTATAATTCTTAAATAATTTGTCTATCGCTCTCACCAGTTTCTTCCGTCATTTTCACTTAATAGGATTTCTGGTATTCAAAAAAAAAAACACTTGCAGAAAATGCTCACTGATCCACTTATTAGCTTTTTTATTGTATTAACGAACTTTGGTCAGCTTATAAAAACATAGTAGGTGTTACGTTGGCGCCAGTTTATGAGGCGTCTTAAATAAAACCATCGAGATATAAGTACTAACGTACTAGAGAAGCTACGTCAAATAACTGAATTGTCCTATTCTTCGTAATTTGAATCTTTAGTTCGCTACAGCGCTAAAATAATAACCATTCGTCTAAACCGTAACTAATTTACCACAGCGCTAGATTTGCTGCGGAAGTGTATCTATTGTCGGCAAAAAGGTCTTAAGCGCCATGTAAATCACGGCACTTACGCGTTTTCTTCAACAAAGTGCAACAACATGTCTTCCCTATAGACTATGACTGGAGTACTACAGAATGGACAACGTAGGTATTTTACCTACAGGGTTTATTTCATAAATAGACAATTTTTTTTTTTGATATATTTTATTTAGTTACCCTTAAATAATATGAGTTTAGTCATCTTTTGCCTTTTTGTTGAATAATCAACGCTTTGATCTGTTTTTGCTTCATGTTTTAAACGAATAGTAGTATATTTATTAATAATAGCCCGAATCAAATGAATTCTATGATTCAGTGTACTTGGTTGGCAAAATGAATGCGATATTTTCACCGTAATGTCAGTCTAATCTACCTACATTGCACTCTGTTTGATTAGTCTATGACAAACAATACAATATGGCGCGTGGTAATTATTTAATGTGTAAAACAAGGAAATTGGTTTACTTACCGATGAAAAGTAATTCCTTTTGCACTTTGCCGTGTTCCTTGAATTATTAGTACAATATCTCAACACACATCAAGGCATTTTTCGTCGATTTTTTCTATGAATTAATTTATTATTGTCGGAAGTACTAGGCGCGAAAGAGCTAGAGAGCGACTGAGTGAGGTGCGGCGCGATCGCCGCAGTTGAACGAGACAAAGTAGGAATTTACGGTGTCTTCTCTAGTACGTTAGTACTTATATCTCGATGAATAAAACCTTTTTATTTTGGGTGCCGATGCTATAATAAAATTTTACAAGTGGGCGGCGATTATCTATGTTTACTTTTATTTTGAAATTAACCTATGTATGTTTTCAAAGGTTTATTTCTGTATTATTAATGTAGTCAATCAAATTATGATAAAGAACAAAACTTAGTTGACCTGCTAAGGTTTCGCAGAACAGCGGCTTACCCTTTTCATGTGAAACCTTCGCTGTCGGAGTCGGACAGTTCGGTGTCGCACTACGATTAAATTATTACGGAATTAGTCTACCACGCGCTGGCACTTCACATTTAAAATATTAATGTATCTTTGAAATTCAATTACAGCTACAGTCTATGAACAAGAATTCCGTAAACAAAAAATGTACAACGCCAATAAGAATATCATTATTTTAGTTTTCGTACCTATAATCAATTAAATAGCAAACTAATCAATCTTACATGCTATCGATCGACGGTATCTCTAAGAAATAATAAGAGAGTGTGGTTAGTTAGGTATTATTGATCATGTTTCTTCTCGGAACCGGTTGGAGGCACCGAATTCACAATGCCATGTGACCATGCCAAATCCATAGTTGTGAAAAAATGTTACGCACGTATCTAATTATATAGAAAAAACATTTAGAAAAAATGTATTGAAGTGGCGTCTACCTATGTAAGTATGTACGAATAAGTAATTTAACCGGAAAATCGATTTAAGAAACGTTCACCAGTTATTACATCGTAACCTTATCTTCTTAACTATAATAATTTATGAAAGAGGTAAAATCATGTTTGTTTGTTTATGTGTTTGTAAAGGGTAATCTGTTAAACATCTGAAAGAATTACCGATTCGATTCCGAAAATACTTTCACTGATAAAATGCTACACTAGTGCTAACCCATATATAGGTTTCTTTTTATCTAGAAAAAATACACGATTTTTACCAACGCTGCGTAGCATTCACCGCGTATTAATCGCTGCGTAAGCTACGCCCCGTCTAGCTGTCGCTCCGTAGCATTTTTCGCGTAGCATACGCCGCGTAGCTGTCACCGCGTAGCTTTTGCCGCGTAGCAATCACCGCATAACCATGGCCGCGTAGCAATCGCTGCGTAGCCTACGCCGCGTACCAGTCGCCTACGCCGCGTAGAGTCGCCCCGTGGCCCGCATTTTTGGGTAACCTACGCCGCGTAGTAGTCACCGATTACCTTACGCCACGTAGCATCCTTCGCGTGGCTACGCCGCGTAGCAGTCGCTGCATAACCTACGCCGCGTAGCATTCGTACGTTTTTGTACCGGAACATGGCGTTGTATGCTAGTTCCTGTGATACCAGTAGATGACGTTGCTGATTTTTCTGAAATTTATCCTATATCTGCAATATAAAACAATCGGGTAAGGTGTATTTTCCCATACATTTGTCTGAGGTGGAACGAAGTACAACGGGACAGTTCGCCAGGAGGACTTTGTGTATATTGATAGATAATACTAATACTCTTTATTGTTCTATTTATTCTTCTTCTTTGTCGTTTCGCTCTTGGCAGAGCGGTCGTGGTCACGACGAGGAGTCCACGTCGGTGGTAGATGCAGACACAGCTCTCCGCACGATCTCCCGCCATCTCGCCCTGTTGGCGGACTGTTTAGCGCAGTCAGATATGCTGCCTCCTACTGCGGATTTCACTTGGTCAGTCCAGCGCATAGGTGACCTGCCGCGCGATCTGGTTCCCTCCACTTTTCCTTGTACGACCAGCCGCTCTATGGAGTCGCCATCCCGCCTAGAGACGTGTCCAAAGTATTGCAGCGTGCGCGACTGTACTACGCTCGACAAACGCTGCGTGATGCCGAGTTCCTGAAGTATGGACAACTTCCAACTCACGCACTGTCCACGTCTCGGCCGCCTAGAGCAAAATAGGGAATACAATTGTTCGTATGAGCCTGATTTTGATGGCTTTGGTAATGTTGCGATTCCTCCACACTTTTCCCAGCTACTCCATCGCAGTTCTGGTCATGGCCATATGTCGTTTCACTTCATGTCCGCAGCCGCCGTTGTTTGAGATCAAAGCCCCAAGGTAGACATAGGTCCGAACCACGTCGCAGTTCGCGATAAGTGTCACTTCGGGCGAGTTGTCGTTGACGCGGTCCAAGATCACGATTTTGGTCTTATTTCGGTTTATTCTCTATTATGCGCTCCATCCTGAGAAGTAATTCCTCCAT
Organism: Orthosia gracilis; assembly: GCA_947562075.1. NCBI lineage: Eukaryota > Metazoa > Arthropoda > Insecta > Lepidoptera > Noctuidae > Orthosia > Orthosia gracilis. Next base: position 31,805,428 of record OX387267.1, on the reverse strand, counting down.
AAGGTCAGCGTTACTCGCAAATAAGGCGGTGTCATCTGCGTACCGCAAGTTCACAATTTTGCATCCACCAATCACAACTCCATCGGTCCAATCTTCGAGAGTGTTTCGCCTATTTAACCCAAAGGTTGACTGGTAGAGAATGCCTTGCTGCATTAAGTCCGCCTATGTATCACCATTGTACATGAAGTTTAAATAAATAAATAAATAAACAAATAGCCAGAAACTAAATGTTTGAGATTCAGTCGTAGTAATTATTTGATTGCACAGCAAGCTTTTATTTTAATCGTCTTAACTCACGGAAGGCTAAATTGATCGTAACGTTTACTCGTGAATTTAATAAGTGAAATTCCGCGTAAATTAATTAGTGTGCCGGTCGTAAGCCGGTAAGCTGACACTTGACTGCTTCGGGACGGAACCCACAGGCAGAGATTATTTATTATTATTGCTGTTTTGATTAAATTGTCGATTAAAATAATATGGAACCTTAAAACTATGAATTTTAGAAAGCAATTTTAAAATATTATATACGAGAATGGGCAAGGAAATATAAACAAAAACTAAATATCTTTTGTTTTTTTATCTGATATCATACGAAATACTTAGAAGCCAGAAGATATAAAGAAGATACTAAAGTGGCATCGTTAATTTTCTTTTGTTGCTGACCGTAACCTATCTATCTCTTGAAAAAGTAGAAGTCTATTATAAGGTACCTAATATACGTGATTACATTATCTGTTTATTAATTTTAACTGCTTCAGTAAAGACTTAGGCTAAGGAGGTAGGTACCTCCATGGTAGGTACATGTTCAGCAGTTACCGACCTAAGCAATAGTAGGTTTGCGATCTACTTGTTAAACAAACAATTAAGCATATTTTAAAGAATCGCAGTAATTTAAAATAGGCCTACCTACTTACTTATTTTTGTATATCGCCCATTACGAGTTTAGAATCATATCTATCTATGGCCTTGACCACAAAATGTCACGAGTGTTGCTAAAAGATGCCGCTACTCAATACAAGATGGCGCTCTCATGTTTCAATCAAAGTACGCAGCTTTAGCAGACCAAAGTAGTCTTTTATTTTTATGAAGACAGATTTTTTTTTAAATACCTAATACTTCTTTCAAAATTTTCTTTCTAAGACTTATTTCGTAATAAGAAGTTAAATTAACGCCATCTGTACTCAATAATTAGGTAGCCTTAAGTTCGATACGATGTTGTGAAAATAAGTATCAGAAAATAACTAAGGTAATAATCTCCAAATAGATTGTTTCATCTTGTTTATAATAAATTCATTCAATTATAACATCGTCAACAAAAAACAAAAAATATAATTTACAAAATCGATAAAGGGTCGTCGAACTCTCGACCGGCCGCCCCGGCCGCACATCTCTATCCTCAACGCAGTCGCCATTACATGTCACTTGATATTATTACTTTTGTGATGGAGATTGCTTATGTCAAATAAACAGCGCGCGATTAAAATTTTCTTGAAGCAAACATTCTTGAGTGTGTTTTAAAAGTTGATAAGTTTGTTATTTGAGTGGAGAATCAAGGTAAGTTATAACCCGGATAAATTGGCGCTATGAAACACTATCCTATTTGTTTACCTATATTTAAATATTTCTTAGACAAACTAAAAGTTTTTTTTACTAAACATAACATCACGCCTTTATTTTCGAAGAGTTGGGCAGAGGTACACCCAAATTTTGCGAGTTATTTTTTATTTATATTTCAAATTTTTATTTAGATGGCACCGCCTCGGCGCATTGTTAGGCAGCAGTTGGAAATTCTGATAGACTTTCTAGAAGAGAATAAAAACATGTCGAAAGGCCTACTACCTGGGGCGCCGGTGTCTCATCAGAAGACCCGGCACAAGTGGGCATTGCTGGCCAAACAACTAAATGCTGTAGAGTCGGGGGCCTTAAAGACTCCTGATGGATGGAAGAAGGTACCTAGCTAGTTTAAGTCAATATTTAAATATTACAAATGTTGTTAGTTAACTAATCGTAGATCCATTGTTTCAGTACTGGTTTGAATGGCGACACAAGTGCAGAAAAAAAGCAGCAAATGCCCGAAGGTTCCAGTCTGGGACTGAGAGGAGTCCAAACAGATGCATACCACTCAATGATTTAGAAGTCAGAGTTCTAGAACTTAGTGGAAAAGGCTCTGTTGCAGCAGCTGACTCATCATCCAACCAACTTGATAATTTTCTAGCCGAGGACTCGGATTCAGAACCTTTAGAAAACCTTAAAGTACAATGTTCACCGGCTATTGGAAAGGTCAGGCGGTCTGTCACTAGTGCTTCTAGATCACCTATAGGTAATATTTTTTTATAGAAGTAATTTAACTTTAATTAATTTTAAGTTTTCTTTTATGGATAAAAGATAACTTAAAATTAATTATATTATTAATTACTATTAACCAAAGTACAATATATTTTTTAAATATTTCAGTAGATGAACCCCATGGAGATTCCCCACCTAAATGGCTGTTAGACTTTGAAGAACGCAGAGTAAGAGCAGAGGAGAGAATGGCGGAAGCACTGGAGGCTATGGCCATGGTGATGAGGGCTCAGGAGGAAAGGCGAGGATTGCTGGAGGAACGGATGGCTAGTGCGCTGGCAGACATAGCAGGGAATGTGCAGGATTTGAATAGTGGAGTACAAGAAGCTCTGGAGCACTTTCGTCCACAAGCTAATAGATCAGAGTCACAGAGAGATGTTTTTTATAGACACTGAATTTGAATGTAATAATGTTGTACTGAGTGTATATATGGATAGGATAGGATTTTCATGTGAATAGCAAATAAGGATAAAGTACATATCAATTATGGCTATCATAATTATGGCTTTCATATATAAGCCAAGGTTGGGTAAAAAGTATTTTATTCTGCAAATAAAATCTGTGATGCAAGATAACTTAAAAGTATTATTAATTAAACTATTTATTTCATAAGGTTTGTTTCATTCCCCCTTGTTTGTTTACCCTAATTGTACCATCTCCCATTTGTAACACCCTTTAATAAATAATATTATTAATTGCACAAATTAGCCTAATGAATATATACAGCTGATTCTCAGAAAATATGAAGTTATACATACATACACTATGCCTTGTCCCATGGGGGTAGGCAAAAACTACAGAATACCACATGTTACGATCCTTACATACTTCTTTTTTATATGAAGTTGTTGTTTGGCAATATTTTTTGTTTTCCAGGCATGGAGGCGTTAGAGACGAGTATAAACTACTGGGAGGACGCGCTGGCCGCGTTCTCACTGGGCGCGCGCGGCGGAGTGTCGGGTACGCTGGCCCTCACGTCGCCCGAGGAGGCCGAATTCTGTCGCGAGATACAGGACCTGCTACAGGACGCCTACCTTCTACAGGTACCCACCTTCAACTGTTCCTCACACCCGCATCCACTTTAGCCAACTGTGATGGCCCACCGCCCAGATGATGATGTTTTATAAACTGCATGAACATGAAGACCTGGCCAGACTTCCTACTCACCCAACAGGCCTCGTCTACGTTCTTTCCACAATGACAACAACGCGCGTCATGTCGTAGGCTTACAACATTGTCCGATGGTGGAGTAAGTACCCTTCATTGATGGAGGGTACTCTTTTAAACCAAAGTGCAACTGTGGGGCTGGGACCGCATAACAAACTGTGCCATACCTCTTTCCTGCTCTTTATTCAGTTGTGTTTATGTTTCTAGCCCAGCAATAGGTGAACAATATTAACCAATCCATTAGCAACCTTTGCCTCGCGAAGTCTGTAAAGACCGTTCACAGTTATTTTAACTTTGGACAGCAACCTTATGGCTATGATGGCACTGTAATGGAAAATCGGAGGCAAAATTACTGTGAACGGCCTGCAGGCTGCAGTCCATTTCTTCTCTTCTTATTCGTGGTCTTAATTGCTGAAGTTTGTGCCCGTCTTAGAAATCTTTGACAGATTACACAGATTCACTGTCGAGCTGCTAACAGACGGCCTCCGACAGTCCGTTTAACGGCTGTACATTGTCGATATTCCGGCAGTAAACTTTTTGTCAAGGTAGTAAACTGTCTTAAAATCTTGTTGTGTATGTATGCTCATGTGGTTACAGGAGCGGTGCGAGCTATTGTTCCTGGACCAGCGGTCGGTGCTGTTCCGGTCGGAGAGCGGCGGCGGCGTGGGCGCGGGCGGGGAGGGCTCGGGCGGGCGCCGCACGCGCCTGCTGTCCACGCACACGCACACGGGCTCCGAGCACACGCGCCGCGACCACCACTCCAGCGCCGAGTCCTTCGCCTCGGCCGAAGATCAGGTAAGAGTAGTCTTCGCACGATCGTCGAGCGCTAGTTAATTCTGTGGCTGCGGACGTGCCGCACAAAGTAAAAATAAAAGCAAATTGATGGAGCATTTTTTTTTTTTAACTCATGTAACACATAAGATCGCACGGCGTACGAATTTTTACTACATACAATATTTATTCCCTTCTTGGTTTCATCATCCCTTTCAATCATAGTAAAGAGAATTTGTTTTCATAATGAAGTATGTAGGTTTGTATACAATATTTACCTCCATTTCAGGTTGCTGACCTACGAGACTTCGACGATTTAACAGAAGCACTTCCAGAATTAGAAAACTTGGAATTATATCAGGCCGCTGTAAAACAGTTTGAAGTCGGCATTCCTTATCGGTAAACCATTTAAAATTTTTCAGGCACTACACCAACCATAAGCCACTGTATCAGTTTTTCTTTATAAGTAGGTAGTATTTTCTTGACCTATGTATGTTAGACAATGTCTAATAGAGGTTGTTGTTACAATTCGGCTACGATTCTACCGCAACCAGCTCGCTTGCAAGTTGCATTATATTGCGGTCTACCGACGTTTAATGTGATCAATTGTTCGATTGTGCCTCGCAATGTAATTTAAACTTGCATGCGAATTGCTTGCAAGTTGAGACGCAGCCTTAGACCGCCCAAATACATTTCCTTTGTTGAGCAATTTAAAAGTATCCCGCTCTCACAGAGAGGAGGCCTGTGTCCCAGCAGTGGGAACATTAAAAAGGCTGATGATTTATTATTTATTCATCTCAATTACTCTCTGCACTCACAGTTTAACCCAACACGTGCAGAGAGTCAATAGTAAGAGAGTGTACTGAGGTTTGCTGTAAGAGAATCCAATCATGTGTTAAGCTCGCCTTTGTATGTGTATTTGTATGTTTTGTATAAAATAAATAATATTAATAAGAGTATTTTCGATTTCCCCAGGACGCTGCGCACCGAGGTGGTGCAATGCTGCTCGGACTCGGAGTTCCTGTGCAAGCTGCACTGTCTGCGCGTGGCCTTCACGCAGGTGTTCAAGGATGCCGCCGTGTGGGCCTGGTTCGTGGACGCCGGCCGCCAGGTGCTTACCGACCTGCTGCTGTTCGCTGATAAGGTATTTACATCTCAATTTTATCGTGAATCATTGGTTTATAACTGCCTCGTTGGTACAAGACAGGAAGCCTGACCATTTTTTTTATAGAAGACTCGTGGGCGCCGGTGGTACTATTTTTGCGGGGTGCATCTTTAGCAACCCGCCTCGAATAGGATGGGTTTCCTTTTGCCCATTTGTTGAGAGACAACTAACTTGGCATACAGAAAAGTTTGAGACATTGACGACAAGAATTTCCAGAGCGAGCTCGAAAATTTAAACACCTGAACTCGGATTTTTGAATGTTTTGTATATTTTATTGAAAGTCACGGGGTGCAAGTGCCCTCCCGGTGCCCATGCGAAGACCTGTGCCCGACAAGGCCATAATGATTTCTTGATATTTTAAAATGACCTCCCAAGCTTACATTGAGGAAAGGAATAAACAAAAAAATATATAATTTCACTAGGAACCGAAGGAATTCCTGGTAGCGTACGAAGAAATGGTGTCATGGGCAACAGACGCGGCAAACTGGGCAACGATAGAAAGTGAACTTACAACCAAAGGAGTTAAGGTACATATTACTTTTACTTTAATTCCTCATCATAGTAATCATAACTGTCGTTGCCATACGGTTAGAGGCAAAATAACAGAAGCTACCTTGTGACGGGATAGGTAAGGCGCTTATACCCGTGTAACCTACCCTTTACACCTAGTTGTTCGTCCAATGAGGGCTACCGCTTTTGTGCTCACCAGTTGGCACCACTGAAGAGTAAGGTCTTTAAATATAGCCGTTAAATATTGTTATTACGCGCACTGAAGCAAAGTGTTTGAATTAAAATCATTTCAGATGCCTTAGAAGTGAGATTAAATATAACATTGAATATACCGCAGTTTTGCTAATATTTTTTTTTTCTAAAAAAGGGCGTAAACCCTTACCTATCTTAATCTGACATATTTGGAAAGTATTCACAACAATAAAAATTAGAAAATAAACTCGCGCTGAAAGCCAATAAACAGTGACATTTGTCATTTTTGAAGACCTCACTCTACACTAGCGCCCCTAGCGGCAAATTCTTCATTGGCAGCGAGGAGCGGCTGACGGTATTGTCATATCCGAGTCGGTCTGACATCACAGGTGTTTGCTGCCTTATTAAAATATATGGCACACATATTATTATTAGGCTACATGTGTGTGGTACATACAAACACTCCTGCCCGCATTTTATTTTTTTAACTAGCTGTGCCTGCAGTTGCGCTCCCGTAAACTGCCTACTCTATCCTACCCACAGATCAACTTTTTTTAGGGTCGTTCTTCCGCGGAGAACCTTAACACCACCATTCAGAAAATCATGTCAAATGCACAACGCCATCTATCGAATATGGAGTTCAACTGTCCGAGTATTTGAACACATTAAAATAATAGTTTGATAGAGTGAACCGATTGCGATGAAACAAAAACTAAGTAATACTTTAAATTACGTACAATTTTTATATGTAAAAGTTATCTAAATTGGTTTTGTACATTTTACGTGATGCGCGCACAACTAAACAGATAAACATACAAAAATGCCATAAGTGCTTGAAATGGGTTCTTTTGGTTATCCTTTAACATCCTGGCTATTTTTTTAGACGAAGAAAAATCGACTTTTCTACAGATTTATTATAAGTATTGATTACTTTCAGGCCTTGACATTCTACGATGTGGTGCTGGACTACATTCTGTTGGACGCCTTTGAAGATCTCGCATCACCGCCCTCCTCGGTACTTGCTGTTGTCCGCAATCGATGGTTGTCAGATGGATTTAAAGAAAGTGTATGTTTCATTCATATAAAATATAAATTAGTGAGATATGAAAGTATAAACCAATTAATAAACGATTATTTCAGGCATTAACAACGGCAGTGTGGTCCGTCATAAAAGCTAAGCGGCGATACCTGCAGTTCCCAGACGGATTCATGGCGCATTTCTACTCAATATCAGAGCATTTATTGCCAGTTCTCGTATGGGGATACCTTGGACCTAACGAACGTCTTCGAGACGTGTGCGAATCCTTCCAGTCAGAAATAGTAGGATTTATCGCAGACTTATTTAACTTCCAGAAATGTCGTTACACTAATGTTGATGATCTCTCCGCCGATATAATGCAGCACGCTAGATTACGTTCTGCTAATATTACGGACAAATTAGCTGAAAGAATTTAAAAAAATACTGTGCTATTATTGGATCAATGTAGTGTTTAAGATCCAGTTATTACGTGCAGCTTGCATGTATTAAGTATTTGCCTTTTACCTCAAATTTTCATCTATAAGTAGGTATAACAGCGAATTTGCTGTCTTAACAAGATCCATCATGTTATAAACGTTACTGTTTATGCTAAAGTTTAGAGGTATAATACTATTATTGTAAGAGAAGCTAGTAAATGTTTAAATAATTTAAGCGGGTTGAACGACATTGGTCAAGTCTGGTATTCGTCAAATCGCCAATTAGTCAATTTCATATTGGTCAAAGCTGTAGTTCATCAAATCGTCTGTTTGCCTAATTATGATATTTGCCAAATACGCTATTGGTCAAGTAATTTAAGTACAATCAACTGTAAAAATGAAAGTACCTCATGTAATTTTTTCATTAACTCGTTTATTCATTCATTCAGTTTTAATGTCTATTAAATTCATATCGAACTTAAGCTTACAGGTATGTTTTGTTTGTTGAGTTAAATCGGAATTCATATCCTGCAAGTAATAGTTTATTTTTGCCTTTTTCAGTGTCTGTAAATGTAAATATAGAATCACTGCCTTTATTTGTAGAAGGCATTTTATATATTTCACCAAACCGAAGACAAAACAAATAAAAGGTAATTATTGTCATTTACAAATAATGAAATCGACACAAATTAAACCTCAAAATACTCAATTACTATTTACTACATTTTAATGATGTAAATAGGAACCTAAAGCAGGCGGCTTTTTCTTTTGTCATTTCCTACAAGTAAGTTATGTGAATTCAAAACGCATGTTTTCATCGACTGTATATGGACTTGACCAATAGCATATTTGGCAAATTTCGTAATTGGACAAAAAGACGATTTGACGAACTACAGCTATGACCAATATCAAATTTGACAAATTGCCGATTTGATCAATGTCGTTCAACCCATTTAACCAATGTTCACTGCATATGAAACCAAGGCCTACGTTTTGGTTGATACTAACCACACATTTAGGGAGTTCTACATGGAATATAACATTCCTACGGTCATTTGGTTTTGTTTTATATGGTAAAATGGCGCATTTTTTATTTAGAGCTCAAATCAGTACCTACGTATAAGTTTATAATGCTTCTAGTATATTAGTCTTAAGATAAAAGTGTTCATTAACCTGTCATTAAAAAAATGCAAATAGTTATCGCCCGAATCCCCGCATTGTACTTTTACACCAACAAGACAGACAACAGTCGTGAATTATAATATCAGCCTCAAATATTTCGGTATGAAGCAATAAACTATCTTGGTCGACATAATAAAATGTATTTATTATTCAGATTCAAAAATCTATCTGGCGATTGGAAAATCGGCCCTAAGGGTCAAAGCACACTGACACAGAATCCTAACAAAGCGACATGTAAGTCTAAAAATGTATATTTCTATACCGTAATGCAGATTCCATCAATATAAACAAAAGCGTGTCTGACTGTAAGACAGCTCCTAATTGACGCGCGAGCAGCTGCGCGAACTCATGCGCATCTATGCGAATCAAAGCGACAAAAAGTCAACTGTCGGTTGCAAGTACTCCTCACTTGTACACGAAGATACGAGCTAATGCGCTAAAATCCTAAGTATGGACTGACGCGTCAATGTGCTTTTATCCCTTTATAGTGCTGGCCAAACTTCTGGGCCGCCCTGAAGTTGGCTTTCCCGATGCGCAAGGCAAGAAACGGTGCTGTTTTTGTACGAGATTTACTATTGCGCAACCATTGTAGCCAACTCCAGGGCGGCCAAGAAGTTTGGCGAGAACTATACTCCAGTCAATTTAATAATAGGTACGAGTACATTAAAAATACCTTTCACATAAAAATATTTTTTCAGCTGTACTCGAGTTAAACTTTAAGAGGAGTCGGAAAAATACCCTTATTGCTTATTTTATTCTGCTTGCTGTATCATTTTTAACTGAATTATTTAAGTCATATAGAGCGATTTTTTTCATCTATCTAGGACATTATTAACTACCCTAATTAATGTAATTTTGTTTGTTACGCTTTCACGTGTTAACGGCTGAACGAATTTGGATGACGTTTTTTGCGATACTACACAATATTGGCGTAACCGAAGGGTCATCGGAAATAAAATGGTAGGTATATGACCAAATAAAGTAGCTTGATGAAACTTGGTATATGGATAGTACTGTCCCAGTTAAGAAAATCACCTTGTATGTATGTAACTTAATGTGCATCTGGACTGAGGGCCCATTTTTCAAATCCTTGCGTAACGAAATAAGACTTAAAGGGAAATTAGTTAAAAATAGTAAAAACTTAAAGCAATGGGTCTAAAATTTCTTAAACGTGAATTAAAACTGTTATGATTAAATTACTTGGGCCCTCAATCCAGACGCTTGCATAAACTGGCATACCCTAAATCTCAAAAAGTACTATCTCTGGGTTAATAATTTTAACTTAGGAATTTAGTTAAGAATTTCTTAAATATTTTAAGAAATTCCCAAATCTGTAGAATATGACATTACAGATTTATGGCGATATATCAAGGGCCCTCAATCCTTTAATGTCTTTACCGAGGAATCTGCAAAAAATGAATTTATCTGAAGAAATACATGAATAGGGCTGTAACATACTTTGCTTAGATACCTCTGTGAATTAGTTAAAAAGAAATAATGACACAAAAGTGAATTGTTAAAAAGTAAATGGGTATCGAATTTTACTATAACGTCTGAACTGAGAGCCCAATATTTTCGCCTTTATTGTCTAGGCTCAACCTCATAGATTAAGTCAAATTAAACTAAGTTTTTTTACTATTTTTTAACTAAAATGTAACATATCGTCCGTTCTTCTAATTCTAATACTTTAAGAGAAAATTGATTTTTAATTTTTTGTAGGAGAAAATTATGTAGGGTAGATATGATTTTGTTACTTTTTGGGACGGAAAATCATATCATATGTCATCGTTTCTATGGACAGTATATGCAGCACCACAGACGTTGCAATACGCAAATCAATCAAATTCATTTCGATGAATAAAACACAATCGATATAAATTTATGAAAACTATTTACTTCACTTATATTATGTAATCTAAAAATAGTCTGATATCGTAACATCAATTTAATTACAAACAATTTGTTACTATTATGTTATATATATGGAAAGGATACATTTCTTAATGTCTAGTTCAGTAATTTGGTGGCAAGAGAAAGAAGTATTTTCTGGCGAAGGAAGATTAAAGAGATCGTTGAGAGTGGAAGATTTAACATGGTCATCGAGGGTAATGGGGCCTTAGAAAAGTGCATTAAGGCTCATTCTTATCAGAAGAACTCTTGCTAGAGGCTTAACCAATACTAACAGTCTTTAAAAATTGCCATACTTGTGTTGGGTTGAAGTTTTTAATTGAGTTGGAATGTGGTGCCTTTTCGCATTCCTACACAGATGACTGCAGCGATTTCGCATCCTTTTATAAAGGTCCCAGTTTTCCCTAGTTAGTCACTTTCTGTACAGGCACTTGGCTTTGTTCGCTTAGCCATCTGGTTTTTTATTGCTGGTTATAGCCATGGTGCAGGAAGGTGTTTGACCCTCACCTTTTATATAAATATATGTGATAAATGAGGTCATGGTAGGAAAAAGGAGAAGGTAGCTGTCCATGTGTGCCTACTTAGTTAGGGTCGGAAATTAGAATGAGATCTTATAGAGAAGGAGAAGAGTGAGGAGCCATGTGAGTAGCATCTAGCGGTAGTAAGTGCATATTAATAGAAGAGACAAGAAATTGGAGTTTACGGCTGCGCGTAAACTCCAATTTCTTGGCAATTGGGACTAGACAATATTAGACTCCTAAAAGTAACTTATACTTCATAAAAGATAGCTTGATGTCTGCGACGTATGTCAAACTGACGTATACGTTATTGTTAGCCTGTCACAAGCGCTATTGTTACTGAATTGATACTGACAGCTGTCGCAAAGATCAATCTATCTTTTTAACCGACTTACCAAAAAGGAGGAAGTTCTATGTTCGACTTCATGTATGATTTTTTTTTTATGTATATTCACCGATATCTCCGTCAATTGTGGACTGATTTTGAAACTTCTTTTTTTATATGAAAGACTATTTTTCGAAATTGGTGCCATTTTAATTTGGTGAAGATTTAATGAAGAACTTCCAAGATATACAACAGAACTCTTCAATAACTAACGGGAAATCTCTCGGGATTGCTGCAATCGCATGTCTGTTTATTGTTTATACCATTTCATAACATAACATCACGCCAGTACGCTCTTGAGGGGTACGCAATTCTCTTATTTCACCCTTTACGTTCAAATTTCATGATATTCGGCTAATCTATTCTGGCGTTAAGGTAACTTACAAAATAACTTGCCTATTAGGTAGGTACAACTAAAAAAAAACTTTTTTACAAATAAATACTACCGACTTCCAAATAAAACACTACAAAGTGAAAAATAACTTTCTTTTTCGAAGTCGGTGTCTTTGGTAAGTACCTATTTTTTCGTTATGGACACCGACTTCGAAAAAGAAAGTTATTTTTCATTGATCAGTGGTAAATTGATGATAAAACTTGGAAGAGTATTACCATCGTTATAGTTACAGATTGTGCGTGTACATCAAAATACGTGCCTAGTATAAGAAAAAAAATAAACTTTTACATTATTCTGTTACGGTACATTACCAAGAATGACGTTCATTTGTTTTATCCTCGCCCAAAAAGGACCCATGCAATAATAGCTTTGCCTGACAATTGCACTGTGTTCCCTTCAAAATATTGCACCACAAAAAACACAGTCGCTTCCGACAGTTCAAACCATAAATATTTACTTTAGTCGCTTAAAAAATAGCTTATATGAGGATATATACTGATCAGTCCAAAAAAGTAACAAAATCATGTGTACCCTACAAAACTTTCTGCTATAAAAAAATAAAAATCAATTTTCTCTTAATGTATTGCATTTAGAAGAACGGACGATATGTGACATTTTAGTTAAAAAATAGTAAAAAAACGTAGTTTAATTTGACTTAATCTATGAGGTTGAGCCTAGTCAATAAAGCCGAAAATATTGGGCTCTCAGTTCAGACGTTTAAGTGAAATTCGATTCTCATTTACTTTTTAACAATTCACATTTGTGTCATTATTTCTTTTTAACTAATTCACAGAGGTATCTAAGCAAAGTATATTACAGTCCTATTCATGTATTTCTTCAGATAAATTCATGTTTTGCAGATTCCTTGGTAAAGACATTAAAGGATTGAGGGCCATACATATATCGCTATAAATCTGTAATGTCATATTCTACAGATTTGGGAATTTCTTAAAATATTTAAGAAATTCTTAACTAAATTCCTAAGTTAAAATGATTAACCCAGAGATAGTACTTTCTGAGATTTAGGGTATGCCAGTTTATGCAAGCGTCTGGATTGAGGGCCCAAGTAATTTCATCATAACAGTTTTAATTTACGTTTAAGAAATTTTAGGCCCATTGCTTTAAGTTTTTACTATTTTTAACTAATTTCCCTTTAAGTCTTATTTCGTTACGCAAGGATTTGAAAAATGGGCCCTCAGTCCAGATGCACGTTGTAACTTACCCTTGCATTTCGTGCTATGTATTTGCCGCAGAGCTAATCATGCATTCCACATTTTGGAAATATGTTGTATTTCTTATTTTACAGTACTTTATTGATTCAAGCTTTTAATTTCATATTAAACATTGCTTCCATATACCCAATAAGTGTATTATAATATTTATTATAAATAATAATTATCAAATAAATTATTTTGCATTTGTTGAGACGTTAGCTGTTGTTGTTATAAGTTATTAAATCGTGTACTAGTATAAGTTACTTAAACTTTGTAAATATAGATTAAATTGATTACATAACATGGTTTTATTTCAAGTTTTATTATAAAATATTAGATTTATTCCCTAGATAGTAGGCACCTAAATGATCACCTTAAAATTAAAACCCCATTTTAATGTGAAGCGATAATAAAAAAAAAATTCATCTTGCTATTCTATAATTTTAAGCTAGCTCAACTAATCATTGTTATCACAAAAATAGTTTTGACCACATTTACTGCCGGCCCGAGCGACGGTCGTGGCAAGGTAAGGCGAAGAAGTCCCGCTGCGAGTGCTGCTGATTCTAACTGCAGGATTGAAGGAAGGGGATGACGTCATCCCCTTCGAACCTAACCGCTCCGTGTCGGGTGTCCATATTTCGCAGAGGTCGCTTTGCTCGCTCTTGGACGGATAGTATCCGAATTGTCGGGGTCAAGCAGTCACTACGTATCAATACTCAACCAAGATGGAATTCCGCTAGCGGCACTATACGCTTTCTACATTATGGTAATAATTGTAATCATAGCGCATTAATTCGCTCGCTAAGATTAAGTTATAATTAATGGTGTTGGGTGTATTTTTTTCAAGATACTCTTTCACTATATTTAATATTTTTTTTTACTTGCTAACGAATGTGTGAAATAAGGAAAAGACACGGCGCAATGATTAATTAATTAAATTGCATAGGTTATGTGATGAAATAAAACGCTTCCATATTAGAAAATTTAGTATATCAATTTTCACAATTATAGCCATACGTCTATGATATAAAAACAAATGTGTAAACATAAATCTTTAATTACAAATTCAACGATAATACTTCCCCAAGGAGTAAGCACCAATTACTTTAAAAGCTTTTTTTCAACTGAAGATAATGTTGAGGAGTCACTCGCTAGCCTCATCAAAGTAAATTAAATTAAATAACATAGTCTTTTATAGTAATACCTGCACGTGAAAAATTTTATAATACTTTCGGTTTACATAAGGTGAGCGAGTGACGATTTAATAATTATTTTACGTCGGTTGAACCGACTATATTTCACGCCGAATTTTTGCAACACTGAGAATTACGTATCCTTAAGGATACAGGATAGTTCAGAATTACTCCTACTACGTGTTCGAGATAGCTTACTAAAACCGTTTACAGGATAAGAAAGCCTGGCAACCACAAAATCACGAAAATTACGTTAGTGTATAAATATATTTTAGGACTCACTACAATAATTATTTGGTTTAGTGCACAGCAAGTTTTATTTAAAAGCTCTAATAGTACAACAAAAATAATATAACAATGTTTTAAATAATATAAAGAAAACCATAATATCTATCTAATCCCTTTTATAATAATTATAAATTGATTGGCAGGCTTCCTCAGAAATATAAAATCTTACGATATAGTGAGAATCGACATCTACTCGTCAGGACTAGACACTAGAAAGTCTGAAAATGAGTATACAAACACACGAAAGAAATGCATGCATTCTTCTTATAATAATAAATGGAATCACTATGATATCCGAAACTAACAGAGTCAATATATACAACAAAATAATTAATGAAAATATCAATGCTGTTTTTAAGACGAAAATGGACATAGTAAAAAATGTTCTGTTGAGAATGTTTCATGTTAAAACGTTGGAAGTAAAAAAAAACATTGAGATGGGAGATCAACGTAAGACTGTGGATTTGTGCAAATAAACCTGCATTTTACGGTTTTTATCACATTTTTTCATAATCAGATCCACAGCTAATTTATGAAATAAATGTTCGCATAAATGAGGTATACTATACCCACCACTATAAAAATAAATATTTTGGTGTGCTAATACTTGTAAGATAAATCTGCTAAATTAGTTTGAGAGTGAAGCTCGCTAAGGTAAGAGTAAGGACGGACACGTCGTGACGATGGCTCGTGGCGGTCGCATCTCCCTCAATAAAGGGTCAGCGACGCGTCCGCTGCGGCCTCGGGTTCAAGCTGCCATATCGTGCGGTTCGCTCGCGTGCATACCGTGTAACAGTAGTAACTAGTACGTGCCTATGTCACCTACCTATTTCGATTAAAATAATTTTGTAGTGTTTCGTGCTATGTGAAAGTTGCGTGTGAGGCTCGCGAACCGCGGCGACGAGATTTACTCGGGCTCGGGCGAGTCGGGCGCGTCTACTGCGGCCACCGTGGTGCCGCCGGCTGCGCGGACCTTCTTCAAGTAGCTCACGCTGTCGAACTCCAGGCAACTCTGTCGGACACGATACCACATTTATGGATGGAAGCCTTCTTTGATGCACATCGAAATTATTAGTGCTGGAAAATGTTTGAGTTAATTTCTTCTCCTGACTTCTGTTAGTGGTTATTTACAAGACATTTCCAATTACCGCAGAGTTGAAGAGTTATGTGGGTTAGTAAGGAGGTAAGCGTAAGAACAGGCAAAAGACGAATGTATTTCGAATTTTTTATATTTTTAATTCATAAATTGACAATCAATTGTAAGGAACACTAATAATTTTAATATTCAAACTAAAAATAATAACAATAAATCAACAACAGATAATCAACAGATACAATTTCGAACTTCACTCAAGTTAAAGGCGAACAGTCTACCTGTAGCGATCCCCTCTCGAATACCCATTCTGTCCGAGCAGCATGAACAAAGAGACATCACAAATTTATATTAGTATTTTTAATAAACTCTTAATAAAGCTTTCAAAACTGTTTACTCATGTAAATAACGTTGCATAAAAGATTTATCAATATTATTCTGTCAATAAACACCTCTATATATTAGTAATAAAAAATTCTTCCATTAATTCAATAATGAAAAATATTTTTTTTCTAAAACGTTAAAGAATTTCCAGTGCTGTAATGGTTAGTTTCTTATCTTTATCAGTCTTCAGTATGCCACCACGTTTGGATATTCTACAGCGAAACGTTGTCAATAGTGGCTTTCGAAACGGTGAGCGGCAAACTTCGTCGCCACCCCCAGCTTTTTAAAAGAGGCCACTACCCGCATAATACTAGCGTCAGTCTTACTATTAACTTACAACTTACGCTACTGAGATCAACATTTTTCCTACTTTAAGAATCGCTTATAATTTATAACTAGCGTTACGCTTAATCGGCTAATGAGGGGGCCGGGACTAGAGCCCGGAGACGGATGAGAGATGCGTGGGACTAGAATTTTTCGACTAATCTAACTATAAATAGGAGGTACCTCGAGATTATTCTGAACATAGCTTCTATAATGTATCATCATGCATAAGCCTTAGAAACGAGCGTGAAAACAAAAGCAAGCCGGGACGCGTGCAGGTGGCACGGCCGGCGCGCACTCCGCGTGGACCATGTAGCGCATGTAGCATGTCACACGCGGAGTGCGCGCGAACGTGGAGGGGCGGCCGCGCTAGCAGTGCAGCAGTGCAGCTAGTAGAAGTTGCGGCACAGCAGCGCGGCCAGGTAGTTGGGGTGGTGCAGCGGCGCCCACACGCGGAAGGGCAAGGGCAGGGGGCGCGCGGGCGGCGGCGCGCGCCGCGCACTCAGCGTTACCTTGCGCGCCAGCTCGGGCGGGAAGGCGGCCAGGCCGCTGGGCGGCAGCTTGCTGAGCGGCGAGTCGGCGTACTGCACCAGCGTCTCGTACGTGTACGTCTGCCGCGAGCCCGCTCCGCCTGTAAATGCGCACCGAGGTCAGCACGGTCGCCCTGCTGCATACACTTCTACTACAGGATTTTCAAAATATCTTTTGCTTATTGGCTAAATATGCCACACTAAGCTTTGGATTTAAAAAAAAAAACAACGAATAGCTTGTATTTATAGGGCAAATTCGAAAAAATGACAATGTAATTGTTTGTAAGCACAAAAACGCATACCTACACATGCAAATCATTTTGAAATTGTTGCAATGCAAGCCGTCCGTCATGAAGCACATTCTAATGCATTAAAATTATTGTAATAATTAGTATTTGCTGATAACGTATAATTATTAGTACCGACCATTATCGACTGACTGCTGCATTTTAGACATTTTATGGAACACTATGGGCATGAAAAATATTAGCACAATATGAAATGGCTTAAATGTTACACAACAACAATGCATAAAAAATAATAATATATTTAGATATGACTTCTATGGGCAAGCAAAACATAATCGAATTTATGGAAACAAATTAAATGAATATGAAACAGGTTCACAGAGATTATAAAAAGTATTTTGGAATCGATAAGGATTATGCATAATGGTCGTCGTGAAATGTAAAACCAAAAGCGTCATAGTAATTTATGCAGCTTGTGGTAATAATAATTGTTGTATTAATTGTTTTGGTTTCGCATGTTCTTCACTCGATTTTATTTTCAATAATTAAGATTTTCAATAGGTATAGCAACATAATGGTAGTTAGCTAATACTAATATACCTGCCATGTTATACACCCTGAAATTTAATTGGTTGTTTTCCCGCGGCAGAACGACTTGCCTTAAGGAGTACTTTCGAAGTATAGAGTTAAAGTAAATAAATAACGATGTTTCTGTTTTAAAATAATTAAAAAAATATTCATCAACTCGAAAAAGTGAGTAACAATAGTAACTCTGGACGTAACTTGTAGGTACTAGGTACTACTCGTGTCACCACCTACAAAGAAAACCGATGCACAAAATAATGTTAAACCAAAATAAACTCTCGCACGTGGTGATACGGCATAAAAGTTTGCACGCAAAACAAACGAGCGAGCCACAAGCCGACAAAGCAAAGACCGATTTATTAAATGTTTAAAGTAAAATAAGCTCTCGCGTGTAATTATACGGCATAATCTAGCACGCGCGTAACATGATCAAACGGAGCCGCCTTCGAACCTAATCCTTTCGACGGTGACCTAGCACCCGGGTCAACGGCCTGCTATCGTTCGGCCGTAGATATCGGGAGGTATACTATTGGTTTGTGATCGCTTTCGAGTTTAGTTTTTCACAATGTTAAATATGCCAGTTTTTGTTTCTAATATTTTATATAACTACGAAACGATTGTATTACATAGACAAAACCATTTCGCTGCGGGAAAACAACCATTTAAATTTCACGGTGTATAGACTTTTTCCTCAAGTTTCAGAATTATAAGGTAATTCAATTTTTTTTATGGGCACCAATGTTTTTGGAGCGCGTGCGAAGATAACTTGACTTATATAGTGTGGTTTTGATCAATTCACTTTGTTTCAGCTTCAAAAGGGCCAAAATGTATGGGGCTAAAAACTGAAGACATGCGACTTAGCATTCAGCGAAAAATTACTAGCTTTAGAGCGGTTTCGCACTGCATCCGATCCGAGTACGGATTGAGTTCTGAGTTTTAACCAAAGGTGAACGGCAGATTTTGTACCGCATATTTTGTTTTGTTGTTCGATTATAGAATTTGGTATATAAATAAAGGCAACTAAGCCATTTATTTTCATGTAAGTTTACTATTTTTAGAACTTCAGATTAATTAATAATATCAATAAAAAGATTTTAATATAAAAACGTAAAAAAATCGTGCACTCAACACAGTTATGTTTTAAATAGATGTTGCCTTACATAAGATAACACAAAATTGAAATGATAATTAATTATTTAGAAATAGAAATAACATTAAATATAACCAAACTCATCATTATCAAACTGTCGCAGTCTGCTGGTTGATATAGGTATTTAGTAATACCCTGAGTAGGTACGATCCTCATCTCAATCTACCTACTTATTGGTAAGGAAAATACTACAAAGATAGCAACAAACAATTTACTTTACACATTACCTATGTAACAATCTGCAACATTTACCTATATGTAACAATTTACATTGGTACACTAGTATATAACCTTAAAAAATAAAACTGGTTATAACTTTTACGTTCCAAGTTCTAAAAATCTAAGAATTAAAAAAGGATTATTTATCGTATTAACTACCAATTAAAACAAAAAATATCCCAAACCACGAAATTTTATTTGCGGTACGAAGTTCCCATACAAGCCTGCCGTTCGCCTTTAAAATGTTCCTAATTCGATCGGACGAAGCTCGGATCTAGAGCGTAACACCTCTTACAAGTACTACGGCTACTTCGGACCGAAATTTCTCGGATTCGGATCGGATGCAGTGCGAAACCGCTCTTAATGTTTTTTTTTTTTTTTCAGAGCCTTCTCCCGTAGTTTTCGTCTTCTCGACAACTTTAAAAATTGTTCACATTCTGCGCAAAGGGCCGAACTTATAAAATATAAATTATAAGTATAGAAGTATTTACAAAAAAAAAATACTGTCGAATACATGGAACGATAGACAAGTGAGACCTTGAGTAAGTAGCAGTTTTTATCCCCATTGCTAATTGAGTAAGATGTGCCAAAATAGTTTGGTGTTGGGTAGGTTGGTGGTTACCTTGGTTCTTGTCAATGCTGGTGGCGCGCGAGAAGCGCGGGCGGCGCGGCGTGGCGTCACCGTCCCCGGCCGCTGCACACGTCACACACGTCACACTCACGTCACACTCGTGATACACTCACGACGCACGGCCGCCTAACTACTCTATACCGACACAACCACACCGCGGCACCATCGCCGCACCACGCCTTGTTCGCTTTTACTGCTGATGCCGGCTTCAATTGCCACACTATTACAATATTTACCACTTCTTTTTAGGGTTCCGTAACCGAAGGGTCCAAACGGTCTGTCAGTCTGTCCGTCGTCTGTCACACAGGTTTAACAGCCAGGTTGGAGCTACAGTCTTCAAATTTTCACAGTATAAGACCCAAAGCCATACAATTGTCAAAAAATATTATTAAAGAGGAAAAAATACTATTAAAGGGAATCTACATAAGAAAGTAGGAACGCGAAAAAAAAATACGTGCTCCATCGAATGGAGTATCGTTGTTAACTCGTTGTGTTCATTATTTTTTGCTTTAAAAAATATTGGAAAACAAAGGAATGAGAAGCCGCCAAAGCTTAGCTTATTTTTACAAAATTTTGTTCTGAAGGGTTTATTAACTTCCTCTTGATCTATGAACTTGAAATTTGGTGATAATGTTCATTATTTCGTATATTTTAAACAATATAAATATTGATATAACAGATTTTTTTTTTGAATTTCCCTTTTTTTTCTATTACAACCGACTTGATTTTGCGGTTTGGTACGGAACCCTAAATGTGCGAAATCCGACACGCACTTGGCCGATTTCTTGAATTTTTATGGAAATATTACAATCAATGTTTTAAATCAAAGGAGTGGTACAATCTTAAGGTGGTGAAGTTGCTACAGTATAGAATATTTTTGGTTAAGCGTTTATGGCAGATAGTAGTGAATACTAATTAATGATTTGTTACAAATACTCTTTGATCTACGATTTAGAAAATACTCTTTAATCTACGATTTAGAAAATACTCTGCCACAACCGTGAATCGAGGTGGTTTGAAGATAAATATAAAATATCAGTGATATAAATATACTTAATAAATATTTTCTTGTTCAATACACAATTAAATACTTGATTAATGAGTTTGAACACTGAGTCTGAAATAAATGATTTCAAATTCGATGTAATGAGGATGTTGAATATATGTTTCTAAATAAATAGTTATCATGCTTCAGTCAGTCTAATCCTCCCTATTATATAATAAGACCGCCCTAACTTTCTGTTAAGAAACTGCACACCATCACTAAGTGCATTCATGCTCTCAAATTGTATTGAACTCCTGCACTAACTACTATTTCATGCTCTTTTAAAACATCATATAACTCATAGAAAATAACACTTAGTGATACTTATATTTTGTATGAATAGGAGGCGGCAAATCATTCAATAGCTAACTTTTCAAAACAAAACTAGGTTTTTCATGCGATCGAGAACAAACGCAAGGCTTGTAGACCAAGCGGCACTGGACCACTAGGCTTACTCTACTGGCAAGAAATAATTACGTGAAACACTTTGAAACATTAGTTTGCCAGAAATGAGCAAAGGACTTTAACTAGTCGGGTAATCGGGTTCCTCCACCGGACGGGTCGGGTGTGTTAGTGTTACCATGGTCGTCGTTGACGAACACGTCGTCGTCGGCGCCGTTGAGCGCGGCGTCGTCGCGCAGCAGCAGCGCGGCGGCAGGTCGCTGCGACAGCGTGAAGAAGTCGCCCGAGCCCGCGCCCATCGCCTCCAGCGCGCCCGCGCTCTCGAAGTACTCGTCTAACACTAACTTCGCAGTCTGGAATTCACAAACAGTATCTTCAGCAAACTTCGAAATATGTACTTAATACTAGTTTACATAGACTGATAATTAAATACCCGGAATATTTGAATTTCGAAGGATTTTTAGGTCATTCCAAAAAGTGCGGTCCAATTATGATTCGAAAACAAGACGTTGGCAGAAGTGCATTATATCCGACGGTGATTACTTAAAGGGGGAAATATAAATATTGAGGTTAAAATAAAGGTTTCTTTTTTCAAATATTATTATTATTTATTCCTTTTTTATTTTTAAATATTCATAAGTCTGGGTATTTTTGAACAGCCAGTGTACATAACCACTTTACCGACGAAACTTGCTATGTCACAGGTTGAAAGAACAAGTTTTGCAGTGTTAAAAAAATAACTTACCTTTACTAGATCCAAGTTTTGGCCCGTGATCTTAATGGAATGTTGCCCGAAAGTAACAGTGTATTTATACTCCCCCAATGCGGCGTCATTCGTCGAGAAGCTATGAAGTAGAGCCCGGGCATTGTGTGGAGATTTCTAAAAAATAGGTAATGTGAATTTTGGATGTCAAGAATATTATAATTAGATAGATTTTTTTCCCAGCCAGGTAAATTAGTAAAAAAATATTGAACACGTATTTTACGTTTTGTCACGTAAACAAAAATTTACGACGATACAGCGCGTCGAAATTTCGTGTAACGTCACGCGGTTAGGTACACTTTTTACTTAGAAATGACGTCGAAAGCTACATTATGCCCGAGTAACATAGGCTATAAATTATTTTCCAAAAAAAAATAGGGGGCCCTTATGAAAATTGAAATAATGTAACCCACAAGTAACAAAATTTTTTGCCTATAAAATTAATTATTTGTTAGTGGCAAGGTTGATGGGTAGGTAGGTGGGTAGGTAGGGTAGGTAAGTAGGGTAGATAGGTAAGTGATAGGTAGGTAGATAGCCAGTTGACGGGAGCGAAGCCGCGGAGGTCAGCTAGTGATCTGATAAAGAAAAGATACGTGTTCAATATTTTTTGATAATGACAAAAAAATAAAAAAAAAAGAGTAAAGAGCAAACACACATAAAAAAAACACTGACGAACTTAATGGATCATTTTTTTACCCAGGAATAATCCCTATTCATACAGAAATTATCGGACAAAACCTAGAACCTAATTACAAAGAAATAAGACGACAATAATTGGGTGAGTGATGTGCTTGTGACATGCGGTGTGTAGTGTGTAGCGTGTAGCGTGTAGTATACCTCCCGAGCGCGCGGCGCGTCGTCGGAGCCGGCAGAGTCGAGCGAAGCGCGCGAGCCGGCCAGCGGGCCCTCCAGCGCCTCCTCCAGCCGCACGGGCGAAGCGTTGCGCCGGATCGTGTCGCCGATCAGGTGCTTGGCGTGGCTGCAACACACGAGCGCAACGGCTTCACGGCACCATCGAATTTAAGATATGAATTACCACCTCCTCTAAAAAATTGGATAAATAAATGCTAATGAGCCCTCCCCTTTTTGTAGGCGTTCGTAGTTTTTGATTTAAGTGTATGTATATATAGGTAGTTATTGTTAATTAAGTATTTCATACTACGTAATATATGTGTATCTATGTAAATAAATTAACTTTACATTTGTTAAAAAAACGTATGAAGTAAAAATTTATAAATATCACTCACTTGACATTCTCCTCGTTGGGCCCAGTGATCTGGACGAGACGCTCCTTTGCACCGGGACTAACTGAAATTACCAACATCCCTTGACTGACCAGCTCACACAAGTTGACATCATTAGTCTTTATTATGGAAAACATAAGCTCAGCTAGTTGCGATTAATAGGCGGTGAAATATGACTTTATTTTGAAAATTAATAAACTCTCATGTAAACCAATCCCAAACAAACAATTATGGATGTTGTAACATTAGTAGGAGATATATTTTCAAAGGGTAAATATAATGTAACCTAATGTTTAATTAAGATTCAAACTGATACTATTACGATTGTTAGGGTGATTTATGTGTTAAAGTAATGGATAGAAAAGATTTTTTGCTAGAGAAAATAGAGGAGATGAGAAGAGCCCGCCACACCATGCGTAAGCGCCTCACAGCCCGCACCGTGCGTTCATACCTCGCTGAAACGATATAATCGTGTCACTTAGCTCCTCGATCATGTGCACCCTCCTGCCCTTGATACCCATCACTGTAACACCACAACACAACTTGAGATTCGCCACCAGGGGGCTCTCCTGTAGCGACCACCCAAATGCCTTGGTTTTAACATTACTTTGTATTATTTTACTCAACAATACATTGAGTTCTTATTTGGATGCTGAGACATGTTGATAGAAAGATCTATGGGCCTTGAGAAATGGAGATAAGGTATTTGATTTATTTATGTAGATATATTAATGTAATTTACAGATATATTCCCTTCTTATCGTCATGCACTATCAAAGTACATAAATAGAACTGGTCTAGGTAAGTCTAAGTACTAAACATATAAGCGTATATAATATTGACCTCAGTCATGCATCGTTTGTCCCCGACTTATCGGCACAACTCAAGTTTAACATGCAAGATCCCTTTTAAACAGATTCTATAATTTTGTAATAGGAATGTGTCGTCACCTTTCCCAGAGTCGGCATTCCTGATGACAACTTCGTCCTTTGAGTAGTTCTTGCCGGGGATCTTGGTGGGCTTGGGGAACTTGCCCGACGCCTTGATGATCTCCCCGGGCCCGAGCAGGGAGGGCGGCTCGGCGGGCGCAGCCAGCGTCGGGGACACCGAGCCACCCGAGCCCGAGCCCTCCATCGTCGGCACCAACAGTGGCTGCGCCACAAGTGCACACGTAAATACGCTGTGAGCCACTCCATTCAGGATGTGCATTATTACTTAACTAGGTCAGCTGCACGATTATCGGAAGCCAGTATTACTATTGCACATTCAACAGAATATTTGATTATAATGCAAAAATGAAAAAAATACGTTACCTCAGCATGGGTGCCGCGATGTCTATAATATTGACTCATGTAGTCGGAGCCCTGCCAGAGTTTGGCGCGCAGCTCAATCAGCTCGAGAAGATGAAGTCTTGTTTTCTTATCCAATCGTTCGTCCTGTGAACCATTACGGAACACAACAAAGTATCTGAAACCAAACCAAAGCTTCTTTTTACTTCAAGAATGGCTTAAAATAATAATGAAAATTGATTAATAGGCTTAGGAGGAGCTGGTAATCGGCTGAAGCTGAACCCCAAAAGTTTGGAAAAGGGTGGGCAGTTAGATTTTTTTAATTGATAGGTTCAACTGCACTTCATAAAAAACATATAACTGAAGGAATTATCAACAATGCATGTGAAGCAAGAATAAATTATCTTTAATTTGCACAAACCTATCAAGAAAATCCTTGTACAGAGCTTCGAGCTGAGCGCCGTAAAGCTTCAGATTAGAGTACATGGTGGCCACATTGCTTTGAAGCGCACGGTCATAGTTACCCTGCATCATTTGGTACGCCACCGCTTCTGTCAACACTATGAGGTCATCAACTGCAAAGAAAAATAAAACAAATGATATAACAGCTATTCTATTGAAGTTACAGTATGATTGTGACTATGGACGCAAAAATTACCAATGTCAGATTTTCGTTTCAGGGTTAGTGCCTTATTAAAGACGATAAAGCATATCAACAAAATTATGGTGTTGAATAGTCGACATAATTTTTGAATCAAATCCTTTGCAACACATTTTTGCAGGTTGTTCATCACAAACTTATAGAAATTATAGTCATGGTGATTAATTTTAGAAATATTTATAATATTTTATTTTCATTTAATCTTTTTTAACATGAAAAGATAGAAATATTTTTTTTAATTAATAAAATAAAACATTTAATAACAGTAACCCATTGGTATCGTGCAGTGTGGAAGCTACTGGCAGTTATGGCTCCAAAATCCTCAAGCCCCTGATCAAACTGCCAAACAGTAACAGTTTATTATTTGCATATTTGCATTATTTTGCAGGCGGGCTTATTTAATTCTTCTTATGTTTTGTGACACAGTATAAAATTTGTTGACTCAATACAAAAGATACAATCATGTATCACCAAAATTGACAGATTTAAAAACTGCTTGATTTGTACTTTTTTTGCTAACCAAACATCAATCTGATAAATAATAATTATAATAGGTTTCAGGAATTCTTAATTTGGTATTGGTAAACAATTTTCACAATTACTTACTTTGTCAAAAGAATTATGATGGCGGTGATGCTGATAATACTTACATCTAACATCTGTGGCGTGTAATCAAAATTTCAAAATTAACAAGCTATAAAAAAATCTATTTATTTTAGTTTTCTTTTTCAGTTTAATTTTGATGTTGAAAGAGAATATTTGATTTAGTTAAACAATATTGAAATTTTATTGAATAAATTTCAAAACATGAGTAATCATTATAACTAAACATGCTTCTATGTTCTATGTTAGAGGGTTTGGATTCCACACCTAGTCCTTCAGGTGGACCATTGTGCGTGACTAAACACGCTTAAAAATGCAGCTTGCAGCTAACAAAATTAATCAAACATTTGCCAACATTGTTCTTGAGTACAAAGTCACACAAGACTTACATAAAATGTTTTGTTCTAATTAGAAACCGTATTGTGATTAAATAATGAAAGTTGGCTAATAGAATGAGAAACTACTGAATATACTAATAAGATTCTTACCAGAGTTTATTTTGACATCCAACACAGAGTTGCGGTTATGTGCGGAACTGGTCGTAGATTTCAGAGGTCTGGGCACCTCCAGTTTTTTAACCGTGCGGGTCATTTTCGTAAGGGTCGACATGGTGCTAAAAACAAACAAAACTTACATTATTAAGTTTATTGTGTTCCTGTCTGTGTACCCACTTGTTTACCGACACAACAATCACGAACAATGATTGTCACATTTTTGTTGGAGGGTATGAGTAACCTTGTTATAATTATTCACAACGAAACAACCAAGTACGGGGAAAATTATCGGAAAACTCACTCATCCATGGCGACACCGCCTCGATGCACACTAGAACCACTATTATAGCAAATCGTGTGAAAAGTGAAAGTGATGACAATGAATGATCCTAGCGAATAAATTCGGAACAAATCCAATACGTGTTCATTACTCGTAGTAATAGTTTTTCGTGTAATAAAAACGGATTAGCTGGAAAAATTTTGACTTTATAGAAGATTAAATATTTTGCTCGATGAAAAACATTTAGACAAAACAATTGAAAGCCATGGAACACTATGAAATAAGAAATAAACAAGAAAACTCACCTGGCTACGCCATTAATTCGCAATAAAAATAAATTCAATCTAGTGGTGAGTGGTTAAGAGAAAAATCGAACTTTGTAAATATACTTTTAAAGATAAATAAACGATATTACGAACAAAAAATATCTTCAATTTATTGCACAACCATTTTCAAACATTAAAAAATAATTGTAAAAAAAATATAACCGATAATTTCCAATAAATAATATAATCGCAACTCTACAAAGTAAAAATATTTTTCTACCAAATTAGTAGTAAATTAAAGCAATGATGTCATTAATGCTGGCGTACCGGATAGCACGGTACGCCAGCATTAGTGACATCATTGAATTATTGACCTTTTATTTCCGCCCGTATTCGACATCTAATTTTATGATTGTATCTTTGACAGCATTTTAATTTCAATTTTTATATTTTGTTTTGTTGTGTTATTGACTTATTTGTTTATTTTTTTGAATTCTTCTATTTTGACATCAAACTTGAATTATAATATCTGTTGTTTTTTTTATGAATTGATTGTTTATTATTGTGTAATAATATCGATGATGTTTCTTGTTTTTTTTAAATTTACTGAATGCGCTGTTTAATTTTTGATATCCAATTTTTTTAATGATAGATAATTGTGTTTGAATGGATTGATTATTATTATTTAATATTGCATGTATAATGTCGATGATTTTTATTCTTAGTTATAGAGTAAACCCAATGGGTAGATTTTTGCGCACATTTTTATTATAATAATATAAGACCTACTGTAAATTACCAAAAATCACACAAATAAATAATTTGAATCATATGTCGGGTTCTTTTCACCGGCCTCACCGGGTACTAGCTGTTTTAGAACCCAATGGCTTGGTACGCGACAGTGGGAATAGGCCTGACGATATGACCATAACGCATTTAAAGGCCACTACACCATTATTATTATATTAGTCCATAGTATTCAAGTAAAATTCTGTTGCAAACTGGCAAATAATAAAAATCTGGAGGCATGGTAGTGCCCCCGCCATAAGGAGCCAAGCGAAGCGCAAGAACACTACCCAACTTTTCTCGAAGCGCTTCGTCGATTTCTGAAACCCACATAACTTGGGTTTGGATTATACAGCCACACAAAATTCTCGGGATATGATGTCAATTGTGAACTTATTAAACATATAAAGTACTAGCTGACCCTTGCAGCTTCGTCAACTGGCTACCTACCTACTCTACCCACCTACCCTACCCACCTACCCTACCCACCTAACTTATCTAACCTTCCTACCCTACCTACCCTACCTACTAGTTTGTTAGTCCATTTTGTTAATGTAAAATAGGGGAAGTAGCGACTCGGCCCCAACACAAGTATTATTAATAACTTAATGGGGCTGCCTTGTAATGCACATATGTAATGATTTTGGAACAATAAACAATTTATTTATTTATTATTATTTATGCAGTACATAATTTTTATGTATCATCAATAGTCTTCTCAGCGCACGCCAAAGAATGAATTTTATGGGCAACATTTTGCTACTTTGGGTTACATTATTGCAATTTTCATAAGGATCTCTATTATTTTTGAAAATAAATTATAGCCTATGACACGCAGGGATAACGTAGCTTTCTACTGGTGAATAAGTGAATAAAAGAACTTTCAAAATCGGTTCAGTAGATCCAGAGATTACTACCTACTACGTCACAAACTCACAAACTTTTTCTGTTTATAATACTAGTATCGAAACATATAAAGAAACTGCAAAGTAAAGTAAAGTAATTAAGTTAAGTATAAAATTTTGATTTTATGATATTAAAAAACCGATTTCGTCATTGAATCACTCACTGATGATCATCAAAATTCTTAGGTTACTGCCTGAAAACCTAGAAAGCTGAAATTTGGTATTTAAGCTAATATTAGTACACAAATAACAAAAAATCTGATTCTTGGAACTTTTATCCCCAACTGTAAGGGGTGTAGTTCAAGAACTAGGGGATGGAAGTTCATATGAGACTTCCGCAAATTTTGATGCTAGAGGTTTGAAAATTGTCATAGCCTGTAGAGACTCCTTGTTACTTGTATAAATAATAAAATACATATTTCAGGTTTTTTGGTAGATCACCCCCCATCCTTTAAATTAGGATTGGAAGTTTGACATTATTGACAAAGTACGTCCATGTGACGGTAGCAAAACGGCCAAACCACATATTTTGAATAAGGTGTTGAGTTTCTGAGGTTAGGGCTTGTAGAGTTAGAGCGTGTAGAGTTACTAGCTTGGCTCTGTATGAGATCTGATAACTTTTTGACAGTGAGAGCCGTGTCTCGTCTTGGCAAATGTTTTTGATGGGTTGTTTTTATATGAAAGTAGACGACGACAGAAACATTATGCTTCAAAAAAGATAGCTTGATCTCTGTGACAGTTGTCAGTATCAATACAGTAACAATAGCGCTTGACAGGCTAACAATAACGTAAACGTCAGTTTGACATGTCGCAGAGACCAAGCCATCTTTTATGAAGCATAGTACTTTTTCACAGAATAGTTTGGCAACACTTACTTTCTTCTCTGATTTTTCTAGTGTCACTGTCAGTGTCATCAATAATCTGCAGTCAATTTTAGTGTCAGTCAATTTTTGGTGGAGTATGTGGTTGTGTTTTTGTTTCAAGAATTAAAACGATTTCGTAAAATGTTTGAAAGCACGAATTTTAAAGAGTATCGAATCTTGACTTGCGTTTAAAGTGATAGTGTCTTTAAAATGTCATTATAATTATGTTCTGACCTTATAAAAAAATAGGTAAGCAGTAAACATCCAGGTTTTCGTTCGTTAGTCGCTTACCCAAAATAAAGTTGTTAATGTTGCAGTAAATCTGTCTTCTATTTAATTGTATAAATAAAATATGCATAGACATTATCCGAAAATATTTATCTGCTGTCGAATTGTCGTGATTTGCTTAGTTTATTTTGGAGAAATTTATCTCGAAGTATATTTTAAGAATTCCATGTGGTAGCAAATTATTTTCTTTTACTCACATTTAATTTCTTATTAGCTAGGCTCTTTTTTACTAAACTAACCTGAAATAAAGCCTAATCAAAGTACATCGCACTGATAAGATAATCCCTAATAATACAGATGAAAAGCCTCATCACATTATTAAATAAATAAATTAAAATCCCTTTTTACAATTATTTCAAAAATATTTAGACATTTGATTTAGATGTTTACATTAGATAAAATTTTAAAGAATGTTTTCAATTTAAAAATAGGTACTTAATAGTTTGTATGTCTCGCTACAGGTCCTACTAGGATTGGTTGTGGTATTATTAAATTATTATTTAGTTATTGTTTATGGTTTGCAGTGATCAACATGCCGAAGAGCTACTTTGTTACTGCACTTGTGCGCTTGGTGCTGCCTGCTAGCCTCCTGCTAAGTAAGTATATGACCATCAAATTTTCTTCTTTATTTAAATCTAATCAAATTATTCATGTGATTTTAGGTCTTATTAAAATATAAATGTGCTCAAATATCTGCCTGTTGAGCAATGTCTATTAAAATTTCAGTTCATCTTACTACTTAAAGTATTATAGTCAAAAGGCTCTTTCAGTAATTTGAGTACTAGTCAACAATATAACTGCATCATATTTATGATGAGAGACCAGGGACTTATCATGCCAATGGGTATTTGGATTTATGAAGGAACAATGTTGAACACAAGGTTCTTAACAGACTTACACTGTTTAAAATTAAAAAGAATATTTCCTGCTAATTTTAAACTAGCCAAGCTACCCTCAATAACAGGCTCAAAATTGCTGGTTTTTTCCCTGTTGGAGTCTAATAGATAAGTTTAGAACTGGTTTTTCCATAGTGGGTACATGATGCCAAGTTGTAAAAGTATAATATTTTATATATGTTGTTATGACATACATAGACCTTACTGGTGATGTTCTTCAGAAAGGCCAGGTGTGCAGTACTCATAACCGGCGTGTGTGTATAACTAGATGTATGAATGTGAGTGAAGCAAAAGAAGTATGTAAGGAAGGAGCAGGTGGCGTTCTGTAGTTTCTGCCTACCCCTATGGGAAAAAGGCGTGAGTTTATTTATCTATGTATGTGTAAATGTCGTTATTTTTTATAAGTCAAGTAACACTAAATAAGCAATTACTTTTCAAACCAAAAAGATCTCAATATATTTTCTATGTGAGTTTTTTTTTGCCTCCCAAAAGAGTCATTATTTTTATGTGAATTACGAAAAAAAACATCAAAAATCAAGCTACATTCTTGTGACAACACATGTGACGCAATGCTCCGGAACCGGCCGGCGCGTGGCGGCTCCGCGTGTATCGCCATGACTTTAATATTATGTATTTTATTCTCATCACTTCTGCATACTGCCGAAATAAACCTTACGTCACTGCTGCGCCCGATAAATAGTAGATTAGGACTTTTTATAACGGCCACAGATACAGCTCATAATAAACACCGCGTTCCGGCTTACAGGGAAATTACTAGGAATGTTTTTGACCTAGAATTCAAGCTTGCTAATTTAGAATTCCGATTCCGCCGGTACATCTTCTTAGTAAGTTTCGAAGCATATTCTCATTTGGGCACGCATCGTCGCATTGCGGGAAGGAGTAACGTCCTCATATCCTCCCTCCCGCTGGCTGGGCGCGCCGGCTAGTTCTGGGTGCGTCCTCACGATTCGTACTGTGACCCGTTGACCGACTTGTCGTGGCCTTGTCAATGGACCCTTTAATAGATGTGTGATATTTGCATGAGATGCATCACGCAACGCCGAGAATGAACGCAGACCTAAAATCACGCTTCGGTGATTTGTCCTCGCTGAGGTTTGTTGAACTTCGTTCACTAAAAACGACGAATAGATTATCAATAACTGCTTTTTATTTTTATATCCACCCGTATGTACAAAGTGATATCAGCTTACAAATAGGCCTCTTTTCTTGTCACCATTTATTGGCATTGGATTTTAGAGTTACCATTACACATACACCATTTATTGGCTTTCAAGAGCGGGATTTGAGAGTTTAGTACCTATACTAAACTCTCAAATCCCGCTCTTGAAAGCATTGTTTTATCATTAAGATCCATCGATCAGTGCAGGAGTGCAGCGGTTTATATAGGAGGTACTAGGTACCACGTTCTTTGTGAATGGTTAATTGGTGAATGCCAAGCTTCACAGCTTGGCTCATCGCCGTATGGTACCTTGCCTGCTTGTCGGTCTTCTACATACTGTACTTCGGTGAGTGTTTTCAAGAACTCCACGACCTCATCCCACCGGCCTCTTTCTACCATCGGACAACTAGACGCACTGTACCACCATACTCACCTAGTTGCCATTCCACCAATTCGCACCAAGCGCATTCAAACATCCTTCATAGATAATGCGCTCAGCACTGCCTGCGTCTGTGTTTCCGAACGCATTCAACCAGAACTTCTTCAAAGTTAGAGTGAACAGGCTTCTTTTTCTTCTTCACCCCATCGTCGACTTTGTCTCTGTCATCTCTGACCTAGACTAGAGTCAAGAGTAAACACTTGCCTAATAAAAAATATAAAAAAACACGGCAGCCAGGCCAGAATAGATGCCATTGATAGTCCCCTTCCTGTTGATATAAACCCCAAGCCGAGCTTGCTCCAGTCCCGAATCTCTCAACAATATCGAGCTAGCTTTAACTATTTGTTTTCTGTTGAATTCTTGCTGTCCATTACTGTTTAAAAGCTAAATACCATAATCCATATTTATGTACCACCTACATGCATAATGCAGCCTAAATTATTGGCAGCTGGATAATATTTATCATTCGTGATTAGGAAAAAAATAATGTGGACTTGCTCTAAACATTTACTTCTTGGCTTGTGATATTAACTGTAAAACTGACTTGTTCTATGTAACTTCTATGCCTACTAAACATGTATTTTTTCAGCACGCACATAAAAGTCATGGTGTCCATGAAAATGTGTAAAAGCAAATGCGTGTCATAGTCGTAAAGGACACAAGTCCTGACCCTAATTCCCTCATGGCCTATAAATCCGCCAATGTAGAGCGTTACCTGCTCGACCCTCTGTTTGCAACTCCGCCTATTATATCATATTTGCACGCACCAAACACTCGCTTTTCCTCGAAAGTAATGTGATTTTTTCATTACGTAAAGTAAATGTTAAAGTAAGTGAACCACATAAATTCTTCAGAATTTAAAGTTAAAGGTCGTTGGTTTTACATTTTAGTTCTGTTGCGCAAGGGCAGCAATGCTCTCATTAACACCCGCAGTTTACATACCTACATCGAAATGAAAACATTTATGTTGATTGCAGTTTTGTTTGTATCATATAGTACCTGGGCTACCGTGCTCCGCTCGGGTGAAAATAGAGAAAACGACGTTTTCTAAAAATGAAACCTAGCTAGATCGAATTATCGCCCCCGAAAGGCCCTGCCGCCCTGCATACTGAATTTCATGAAAATCGTTGGAGCCGTTTCCGAGATTCAGATATATAATAGTGTATACAAGAATTGTTCGTTTAAAGGTATTAGATGTAACCTATTCAAATTAAATTTTTAGGGCTTTTTAGCCAAGCTGTTTTCATTGAACTAGGAACACTCTTTTGCGTGTTATCGGTAGGTACATACATCAAACGTAGATAGGTTAACTTATTTAAATGGCGAACTTGTTCTCAATCAAAACAAAGAAAGGGTAACCCATTCTATGACTTTATCTTTTTAACCTCATGACATGGGTTACGTCTTCATTTGAAACCAAATGTAAAGCCTATCCCAATATTCTCAAATGATACAAAAGGGCCAGGCGTGGAACGATGATTGTGCCACTTACAGGTGTATGATGTGTAACTATATTGGTCAGTTAGGAAGTGCACTGGTAAAGTGCTACTAAAATAAAGAGTTATGTTTAAGTGCACGTGAACATAGTAAGCGAGTAATGTTCAGTGTACACATTAGAGGTTGTCGTGAGCCAGAAATGTTTGCACAGCTAATGGGCCACACCCGCCTTCACAAAATGCCATTAATTAAACCTCTCTACCCTTTGCAAATCAAATTGGTTCCCGGTACCTTTGCAAAGAATACAAGTCGTGATAACCTGCCGTTATCGTGCACGACACGGTTATCATCAACTGCCGTAGTATGCTGTAAATAGACAATTTCGTTCTTTCATCACTCGCTTTCCTAATTTCCGTTGTCGATAAACCATGTATTTTGCCATATATCATCGTTGCCAAGAAAGGTGTTTAATAGTATTATTTAATAAGTCTAGCTCAACTTTGACCTGATTAACAAGCGAGACAGTTTATTGTCGACCTCTGTCATTAAATGAATCATCATTGTCTGTAATGTCGTATTTTTAAATTGTTAATTCATTATGATGTCCTGTTACGAAACCAAATGCTTTAAGGAAAAATTTGCTAAGTTTCCATGTAGACCATTGAACAATAAACCGTGCTTATAAGAGTATTTATGTACACGCCCTGATGGACAATCGCGTTTCAGGACACGCACTTGCCGCCTGCCTGTCATATCCACTAGTCTTTTAATTACACGTGATACAAGTTCACCTCGTACAGCACTTACACATATTAAAAACAAAATCTAATTCCATGAAACAACAGAACCTAACATTCACAGCATATTATTATAAATGGGGCGGTGGCTTCTTTTAATTAACAGAAACACTAATTAACAACTTACTATAAATCTGCCCTGATACACTTTAATTAGCGTGAATATAGCAATTACGAGTTTTTGGTATTCAGGTAACATTGACCTGAAGAACTCTGGTGAAATTTAGCAAACATACTTGTAGTTATGATTAACACATTATTACATACTTGTCTGTTACCAGTTATTTATATAAAATGTATCGTTCCAATAATTTCCTGTGATATCATAGATGTTGCAAATGCAATTCGTTACATGGGTATGCCGTATGGTGTTAGTGCCCGACCTTCGTTAGTTTGTAGACAGTGTGCCATGCTATAAGGAAGGACCAGGTCCAGCATTGAATAATTCATCTACATACTGATCTTCATAAAAGTATAGTCTTCTCATTAATTTAATTATAATATTATGATAGCATATAATACTTTGTCTACTACCATAATTCAAATATGTTATTAGAACATTTCGCTAGGTATTTATAAACATTTGAATTGAAATAAACAGGACTCTAATAAATTATGTATTAAATTAGTAGATGATGTCATTTAGGGTTATCGTATGCACGGCATTCACATCACAATTATACACAATAATCAAAGCAATATTTATTTTATAGTTAACTCGCAGTATTTGGTATGGGTTTAACGCTTACGCATTGCATAAAGGTAAAGACATAGTAAAGGTCTACCTTTGTTTATTAAGCGGTGTTAGTTAGTAGTCACGTAGTTGAGCAACATATTCGGCGCCCGGCATTCGTCGGTAGGTAGGTATAGCATGGCCATATCGCGTCTGATTCACAAGGTCACGCCACAGTTCAACTGGTTAACTGGCAAGTTCCAACCTACATTAACAGTGATCTCATCTATACAATCGACTTTTAACAAGTTTTTGGTAATTACAAAATGCGAAATATCCCGACCTGGTTTGCGGTTCAATGCAATTTTTTTCATATAGAAAATACGATTTTATATAAAATTAAGATATCGCACACCGAGCAAGAGCATTTTCCATCGAATCTAAACTGTATCTATTGACTGACAACTGACATAGATAGTAAAGAGGTTTATTATCTAATTACATTTAAAAGAGCATTTCTTGTATATATATATTAAACGATTTTCATGAAATTTTGTATGCAGGGGGTTTCGGGTCTCTGTTACCATGGCTTGGTCACCCACAGTGAAGCGAAGAGGTACCCGAGGAGAGGCCGCTCGTCAGGGCTTTTGTCGATAAACCAACATGTAGGTTGCGGTGCTGCCTGGGCGACATCGCAACTGAGGCGGGCCGCGATGTCGTATAAGGTCTCTCATACCCGTCCGATATCGCGGCTGAGGGTTGGAGGCCGCGGCGGGAAAGGAGTGCCGGTATTGCGGTGCGCTGCGCTCTCTACCTTCCGCGGCCTGGACGGGGTCGCCACCGTCTGATGGCGGACGCGGTGGGGCCGTAGGGGAGGAGGAGTTTCAATAAAGCGTTGGCCGCTCTCCCTATCCCCTGCATCAAATCTGCGCGCGAGACGATTCGTGATGACTCTTGAAAACAGCTTGTAGACATGGCTAAGAAGTGAGATGGGCCTATAGTTCTTCAGCAGGGCATTGTCACCCTTGTTGAAGAAGTCTCAAGGGTTTTCGACCCGCCTTCAGAAGTTCGGCCGTAATTCCGTCATATCACCCAGTGCCTTGTTGATCTTGAGCTGCAATGGAGACGGCTATGCTCGGAGTTTTCTTGCGTGATTAAATCAGAAATGTAGAGATCCGCAGGAGAACCATGGTTACCGAAATAGCCCGAAGAATTGCTAAACTTAAGTGGCAGTGGGCAGGGCACATTGCTTGCAGAACGGATGGCCGATGGGGCAGAAAAATTATGGGGTGGCGACCGCGAACCGGAAGACGTTGTATTGGAAGGCCTCCCACTAGGTGGACCGATGATCTGGTAAGGTTGCGGGGATCTGCTGGATACTAGACGCACAGGACCGGTCAATGTGGCGACGCTTCGGGGAGGCCTATATCCAGCAGTGGACGATGAAAATAATGATTATGAAACAAGGTATATTTGCTATCATACAAAATGCGTTCGGCATGGTAAATATTTTAAACACTTCGTATGATAATGTAATGAGTCTACTTGCTTATATCGTGCACATAATTGTATTTGCATCTGAAATCTGAATGTTCTTCGTGTTTATATTTCCAGTCTTATTTTTAACTTGGCTTGTACCTATTTGTGTCAGCAAAACTGTACGTACTGTTGCACAAACACAATATCGAAGCTTCAGTTTGGTGGTTCAGTGAAAACACATTTTGACAGATTTCAGCGAATTCATACAACAATGATTTCATAGTCGGAGTGATACACGTTTTTCATTAATTAACTATTACCATTATTTTTGTGTAGTAAACTTACTGGTAGGAATAACGTTTATCTGTAACGTAAACGTAATAAACTTCGTCATCTCTGTTTGAGTTATATTAGGAAACACGTTTTTCTCCCATACAACACGTCACCAGCCGCGACATCGTTTCCTCCACGCCATTGTTCCGTGTATTTGTTTCCTTGGAACACTGGCGTGGAGGCATTTTTTGTTTCATTATAATATCTGTTATCAAAGATCCATGTGCTAGAAAATAAGCATGTTTTTTAACTCGTATTTTAATTTACCTGTGGA
Organism: Orthosia gracilis; assembly: GCA_947562075.1. Classification (NCBI taxonomy): domain Eukaryota; kingdom Metazoa; phylum Arthropoda; class Insecta; order Lepidoptera; family Noctuidae; genus Orthosia; species Orthosia gracilis. Next base: position 31,768,182 of record OX387267.1, on the reverse strand, counting down.
TAAGTTTTAAAGTACTTATAAATATATATGCGTCTGAAACCAGTTTTTAAATAGTTTCACGAAATAGGTATACCATAAACCTGCTTTAATTAAGTTTTTCTACTTGATCAATTTAGAATTTATTGTCTATAAAATGTGATGTTGATTGGAGCCCGTAGTGGTTCCTAGAAATTTTGGCAACAGGTCATTTACAAAAATAAATATATTATTATTTTTATTGATTCATTCACAACGCATCGCGTCGCTATCTCGTCTAACATAGTTTAAAATATTTTATATTAGGATTGGACGCCCACGTAAAAGATGGAGTTGTCAAGGTTATCCGGTATACTTTATGGGCAATGAACCGCCGCCGCCGGGAAGACGTAGTGATTAAGTGAGACTTGTTAGAGCTCTACATAGCTGCTAATAAGAGAACTATGCATCACTGTTCACTGAGCCTGTCAGCTTCACTACTGTTGACATAAGCTTCCACATCTAGACTGTCTGTCCCCGTCATCTTTGATGTCGTCAGTCTGTCTAGCCGGGGAGCGTTCCCCCGAGCATCATCTGCCGCTTTGTAGACTCCATCTTCATCCACTTATTCGTCTGGTCAAAGGGCTCGTCTGGTCTCATCCATCGGTCTTTCGAAAGACATGGCAGGCCCTCACTCCACTTTCTGCTTGTTGACTTTGAAAACTATGCGATATCTTCTCTTTTTTTTCTGGATTTATAATTTTACCGGAATTTGTTCTTAAGAGGAAATATGGACAGAGAGCGCCGACTGAATTTCCTAAGTAAAAAGTCATAATTCGAGGTTGGGCTCTCGCCTATTTCCTCCTCCAATATTGGACCAATTTAAAAGATATTCCATAAACTGAAAATTATAGATATATACTATGCCCCTATGTTTTCCTTTTTGATGATACATTATCTGTAGAAGTACTAAAACCCTCAAAAAATGCTCAAAATTGCGCTGTTAACAGAGGCTTAGTTAGTATACAAATTTGAATAATATTAATGAAAAAAGGAAAACAGGAGCATAGTATATATCTTTAATTTTCAGTTTATGGAATATCTTATTATATATTTACTTAGGAAATTCAGTCTGCGCTCTCTGTGAGCATAGATCAGTCGGTAACGCGCTGCGTGTGTGTGATTTTGAAATTTTGTCAATAAACGGGCAAATTATTTATTATTGGGGTTTTGAATTGTTATGAATCAGACGACCAACGGATGCATAATGGCGGTTGTTTGTCTGATTCATGTTTGGAATCTCGTAAAGTATGCCAGATTTTGTGATACATAATTGGGATGCATAACACTTTTGAAATCACTACGGCTTTCATCCGTCCGCGTGCCTGTTACCTCACAAGCATAATATGTATATTATAAAATTTATTATTAAAACAAGGTTTTTTTAGGAATTACTGTTTTGCTATACATACCCATCACGTATGTGAAGCTTTCCCAAGTAATAAATGCAAAAGGCTATGAATAATTATAAAGTATTTATTTAGGTAAGTACTTATATTACAATACACTAGCCCCAAGTTCTTAGTATTTTTTGTCATACTCGTAGGAATATCGTCATCACACTAGCTACAACAACTAATTGTATTTAATATATTTTTTAATGAAATCAAATTCGCAAAATATGATGCGTTCGATGTACATGGTACTTGAAATAATCTGTCGCTTACTATGTCAACATAGATAAGATAGCTTATTTGCTGCAAACTAAACTGCAATATTGACCATCAGTATATTTGTTAATCTAGTGACATATTTTAACAAAAACCCCTTTACTTTTGTTATCATCCATATAATAATAATCAAACAGCAATATAAATATTGCAAGGAACTAATAACGAAGCGACCAGTTTACTAACTTAAATTACTTAATATCAAAGTTTTATAAATGCAACTATAATCGCTATTATCTAAGCATGCTGCAAAGATATTATGGAATAAGTGATTGTTTATTTAAATTTTGTAGCCGTGACAATACAATTACACGATGTGCATGCCAGTTTGCATTAGAAATTCATTAATAATAATATTGCATGCAGAAGGTTTACAGGGTGTGTCCCAAGCTGTCTAGTTAGTCTATGGTTTAGGAGCATTTTTGTGGCAGGCAAGTCAGCTTGTTATGTTTTATTACGTGCACGTTAACAAAATCCTTCTCGAGTAACGAGATAAATCGCAAAAGACAAAAGGTTATGCAGACTTTCACAATTTTTACGATTTACAGTAGTTACGGCGGACATGTTTGCTTAAGGGCCTTCCACCGCTTTAGTGCCGTATAACGGTTACTTTCTAAAGCATACTCCTTAGTAACGGCTAGGTTAAAAGGTTTGAAAAAAAATATATATTTATTTTTGATTCATGCACATTATTTTTGAAACAAGGTTGTTTTGGACGAGTATCCAAAAGTTGCGAAAAAATATCGTAACGTTAATTATTTTTTAAAGCAAAACTATTTGTTACACGAAAAAACCTTGTTCAAAAATAATGTACATGAATCAATAATATTTTTTTTTCAATCATTTTAACCTAGCCGTTACTAAGGAGTATGCTTTAGAAAGTAACCGTTTTACGGCACTAAAGCGGTGGAAGGCCCTTAAGTGTCAGAACTTATCATCTTCATCAGTTTTGATAAAATACCATAAAATACACTTTCCTATGGATATTAAGATTATGGATTATGTTAAGTACCTATATTTATTTTATAGACTTCATGCTGTTTGAATTTCAACAATGGAGTATCAAGATATAATGTACCTATTCCAATTTAAGAAAAATATGAGCGTATGAGTGATCTCACAAAGATCATATACAATGCATTAATTTGTCATAATATGATTTGATGTGATTGAATTTATTATTCTGCCATTTAGTTTTATATAAGCCATTACCTCTATAAAATTAAAACCCATGAAACAATGAACAAAATTCGATTCTATTATCAGTTTTACTGACAAGTGTTCCAAACACTGATAATTATTTAAGAAATAGGTACTTCAGGTTTTTAAATATTATTAATTATATACATATATATAGGGATTATGCCGAGTAGTGTTGTGATACATTTGTAAACAGTTAATTAAGCTCTTAATCAAACCCTTTGATAAAAAAAATAGGTAAATGGTGATAGCCATCCTGATTACAAAAGGAAGGTTTAAAATTATATCAATAACATCCAAGTATTTTTATTTGCTCCAGTTACAGTCGCCGGTAGCAGCTATAAATATTATAAGGTTCTTTGGGAATTAATCGCGAGCTCAAAATTATTCATCTAAGTAGAATTGGTGCTGTCTTACAAATTTGAGCCGGACGAAGCCGCAGGCAGCGGCTAGTCTTAAATGAATGAATTAATAATATCTAATAATAAAAAATAACCTGAAACGGAGTCACCTTAATTTTCTGAAACTTGGGGCACATTTTAATTAAAGATGGCACTTGGCCGGTTTTACTTTGTGAATTCACATTCACACACAAAACGGCACAGTACACAACGAGACGTAAACGCAACAACAAAGGACTGCGCCGATGCCAATCACAGAACTGTCAAATGCCAAAAAAATCCGTTTCTGTCGTGCGAGGGTGGGATACTCAACTTCAAAAACCAAAACATCAACAATCAAAACACCATATAATCAACAGTTTAATTTTTCAATGAATCAGAATAACATTAGGTTTAAACATAAACGGTTGAAAATGTCAACACTTCAGATGAGCAACGAATGTGAATCACATTGATTTATAACATAAATAGTTCAAAATATCAACACTATAGATGATCGAAGTATCTTAATATCACTGATTTATAACATAAATTGTTTACTTACCCTCAGTATCCCAGCTCAAAATTATCGCAGAATTAATGTAACAAATTGTCAAGCACGCGTTATCTGTTGTGATTGGTTGAATGAATTTTCAACAGCCAATCACAGCAGATAAGCTGGAAAACTGAGGACATTCTGATTAAAAAAACGTAAAATAGTGTATGAAACTCAGAAACAGAGTTGAATAAAATCAAGTAGCAATGTGTAAAATGGAACGTCGTAAAAAAAGTGTTTTCTGCCTTTCTTTTAACATTGTGATAAGTGTATATACAATACAACTAGTTGAATTTTAAGATTTATTTCATTTCTTTACATAGTCAGTTGAAAAATGGGCATTCTTCTTTACTATCGTTTGGCTAGAATGTTTGCTAGAGAAAGCTTGCAAGAATGCTCACTAAATCGCTCCTGTTTATTTTAACATTCGGTAAAATGCTCATTATAAGTGAATGTTCAAGTCTATCAGCGGCTTTCATACTAAAAGTTGCATTGATACGAGAAACAAAAATGTCTGCAAAATTTCGGCTCGTTGGAATACTGGGAAGTGGGCCTAATTTAACTTGTGAGATTTGATTATATGCACTATGACACCGGGGGACAGGTCTGTGAAATAAAATAAAAATTTGTTAAATCACGCACGTTCAAAATCTTCAAAAATACTAAGTATTTCGAGATAAGAGAAAGAACAGAAAGAGAAATATTTCAACAAGATCCACACTATAAATACACAGAAACATAATTAATTAACATGTGGTTGTAAGTACTTAAATCTCTATTTTTGTATCTTGGATGGTTTTATTTTTCTATTCACACCTACATGCTATGCATACTGTAACGTATACGTAAAATTATTTACAAGTTAAACCACTATTTACTTTTTATCGGAAGTGATGATTGACAACATTCATCAGATAATTCATATCATATTCGTCAAATTCGAACGTTTATTGATTGGTTGTTTATATTATAATAATGGAAACGGTTTTAGCAACCCTAGTTTTGCCATTCTATGTTATTGTAGCTAATCTCAGCTTATACATAAGTTTTATGACGGCGGTAGGACGCGAGAAGAAATAGGGCAGGGTATAAAACGAAGTGGAACAAATTCTAAATGTTACTGTGGCATTTGGGGCCGCCATAACGAACGGTGCCCGACGATATTGTGTTTTCTTTCTTCGTTCTAACTTTTTACGACTGTTATCTGTTTATAGGTATGCACCTAATTATTATGTATAGCAAAGAACTGTCAAACTCATTATCTCTATCCATTTTACATATGCGACTGACGCATATTCCCCCGGCTTCAATGAAACTGACTATTTTTCTTAGATCAAAATGATCTAAAAAAATCAGCTTCATCTCACGAAGATTGGTGCGGAATTAAATTTCTCAAAACATTTTTTTTTTTTGGCGGCTTTGACTTGCTGTGTCTTTGTGCTTCACTGCAACTGGAGCGGCTGACGTTTTCAGAGAAAAATTCTAATATAATAATTTTCAGTCGGTATGAATTAACTTTTTAGGGTTCCGTACCCAAAGGGTTAAAACGGGACCCTATTACTAAAACTTCACGATCCGTCTGTATGTCTGTCTGTCCGTCTGACACCAGGCTCTATCTCATGAAACGTGATAGCTAGACAGTTACAATTTTCACAGATGATGTATTTCTGTTGCCGCTATAACAACACAATACATAATACTAAACACAGAATAAAATAAATATTTAAGTGGGGCTCCCATACAACAAAAGTGATTGTTTTGCCGTTTTTTGCGATAATGGAACGGAACCCTTCGTGCGCGAGTCCGACCCGCATTTGGCAGATTTTTCAAATACAGGAACTGTTCTGAGTTGTTATTTTGTAAATATTTCCCGGCGACGAATTAATTCGTTTTTGAAACAAACTTCACCGTAGTTTAACTTCAATACCATTACCTACTGAATCAATACCTGACTTTATGGGCTTTAACAAGCTTTTAAGTGTGTTATTTAAAAAATTAAACATATATTTTTTTAATCAAATATTGCATTTTATGAGAAAAACAAACATGTCTGCAGAATTTGAGCTCAATCGAACACTGGAAAGTGGGTTAAAGGACAATGGCAGAAGCCCATATGTTGTTTTAGCTGAGATTAATTTTTTATACGTCAATGAATGAAAATTATCTGGTTTAACTCAGGGTTATGTTCTGAATTAGTTTGTGCAAGAATTTTTGTTCGAGAACGCCGAGAATAATAATATTCAGTCATGAACTTCTTTTGGTTGGCTGGGTAACTTTTACTATTAATGTGTTTAATAGCTCATAATATACTATAATATTATAAATGTGAATTTAAGTTTGTTTGTTACGCTTTCACGCAAAAACTACTGAACCGATCATCATGAAACTTTGTACATATATTCTTGGAGGTATTAGAAGTAACATAGGATACTTTTTATTAAAAAAAAAATTTTTTTTAATGGCTTCACTGCGAGCGAAGCCGCGGGTAAAAGGTAGTAGCTAATATTATTAAATTTCGTTGAAGTAAAAGGGCTATATCGCATTAGTATTTCCCTTACCTTATTATTTCAGCATGAAATATAAAATGTACTCTTTGAAAAGAGAGATACTAAGTTAATTTGACGTGTATCTCAAGGTCGTCGTCAACAACTAAGCTATATATTTTTTTAGACTTGGATACTAGTCTTTTTGAGAAAGAGCAGTGGTGACCCAGTAGTAATGGCCGTGACTTACAAGTTGTGGGTTCGAACCCTGGCAGGCGCTTTACTTTGTGTTAATTATTTCATCACTGCTACTCTAAAACGGTGAACCAAAACATCTTGAGGCAACCGGCATGTCCTAGAACCAAAATCAAAATTCGAAGACATCCACCAAACCGCACTAGGCCCGCGTGGTGGATTAAGACCTATCCCCTCTCACAGAGAGGAGGCCTGTGTCCCAGCAGTGGCAATATTAAAAGGCTGATTATGATGACTAGTCTTTTTCCCTATCATTAATTGAAAGTATGTAATTAATTTATTTCTACTACACTGCTATATTCTTACCTCCCTGCAAGGAACACTTACATTTAGACATAAACTTAACAATACGTGTTAATTCATTTTATTATAATAACAAATACAATAGTGATAAACTTACTACAGTCACTACTTGTGACTTGGCGGCAAAATTGTAAGATTGACACAACATTCATTATGTTAACAAAAAAATCAAATAACTTTCATTTATAATGTTTTTATTATTTATTTTGAGAAAACGTAGACAATTAATGCAATTTCTTTCGTATATAACTCACTTTCAAATGCTCAAATTTAGGTCAGCTACGTTTTCGCCATTGTTCTTTAACTTGCAAGCTTTGCACAGAAACCGGGACGGATGATATGTTTATTTTTATTTTTGACATTAAGATTTAACCTGTTACATGTTTAGGGTTCAGCATATTTAAGTTAAAATGGTCAACAAAATGAAAGAAGGATGCTATAAGAAAGATTCACTTTAAGAATTACAAAATAAACTTGTTAGATGACACATTAGATTATGTTGGTTACTATGCTAGCAGAGCATAAAAATATTATGTTCTTTAATTTGTTATGATCAATAACAATATTATACTTAATACAATAGGTATCTATCTTAATTTGGGCCAAGTGTAAGATGAAATAGAAATATTAGGTAACATAAAGACGGCTACGTAGCTAAAAGTTAAAGCACGTAAAGGAGGCTAAAACAATTCCGAACGTCCTATTGCCGGCCCGCGGCGGCGCCTTATGCCCGTGATTTATAGTGTCTGCGACTTTCCCTTTATTGACTTTCCTTTCGTGTTTAGGCTTTTTCATGTTTTCTTTTTGTGGTTTCATTTTCACATTCAATTTTTCTATAAAGGGATTTACAGAGGAGGAGCTGGCAAGGTTTTTGAAACAGCATATTCAGGGTGAAAAGTTGATAGCTCAGTAGGTGCGGCTTGCTGAGAGAATACCCAGAATAGATTTTTGGTAGGGGGTCAAAAAGGACACTTCACGTACATGGCCCGGGTATAGCTTGACGCAAAATGACATAAATAGAAAATCGTGAGTAGAATTGTCCAAATCGAAATTTTCATAGTCATCAGATTTATGGAAATCTCACAATTTCTTCGTTAATGTTTTATTAGGGCTCTCGTCTTGTTTTATATCGTGACTTCTCTGTAATAAAATTTATCTATTTTTGTTTACAGGTGTGGCACTCCGACCGTTCGGCATCTCAATAATATACATCCTGCTGTTTTTTCTATCACCACTAACGTCTGTACCAGACAGCAAAACATTCAAAGGTGAGAAACTATGTCCATTATGTCCATTTTAGTGTATAAATGGAGTCTATCGTAATAGGTACCCACTGCAATGTGATATCGCAGAACTTCAGTCACTCTTATTGGAAATTTCGTGATGAGAGCAAAATACAATATTCTTAATTAAAGTAGACTGATCATTTTCGTATGAAGGTGTTTAGTTTGAAACTGGCGCTCGTGAAAGTAAAATTAAAAGGGAATCGTTTGTTTTGGTATGGCATGGTGGGGGGGGATGAAACGCATGTGACTTAAGACTACGACTGTCGCCAACGACATTGAGGGAACAAAAAGCGTACTCGTTTCACACCCGCGCGACCTATAATTTTGTATTTTTAGTACTTTCTTTATTATTCTATGACTTTTAAAAAAAGGCCGCTGATCAAAATTTAGATAGTTAAATTGTCCCGGTGGTTTTGGTGCGATTTTCGTTTTTTTGTCTGTGTTAGACATAACTTTACAAATTAATTAAGTATACTATGTTATACGAATAAAACTCAAAATTTTCTAAGAAAAATGGGACCATTTTCGAAACATACTCTTTCATACAAAAAAAGAATTTTCAAAATCAGGCCACAATTGACGGAGATATCGGTGAACATACATAAAAAAACATGCATGAAGTCGAACATAGAACCTCTCCTTTTTGGTAAGTCGGTTAAATAGTCTCATATAACATATTTTTTTTTTTTCGAAAAAATTACGACTAGCCGTTTAGATGTGATTCTCATTTTAAAATCAGCTACTGAGGGATATCTGCGCCTTAAAGAGTGATGAATATCCATCTTGACGGATGAAGAGACAAAGGAAGACAAACGACAACTTGGATGGATAGTGTGAGGAAAGACATGAGAGAAAGGGAACTCCCCTATAATAACGTGACGGTCGAAAGAGGACAATGGAAGAAGATAATGTTTCGTTTCGTTTTAACGTTTTCGTCTTGATTTGTCGTTTTGTGTTTCCCATGCAGGGATGATGACGATTTTCATGCCCATCTTTCTAGGCCTATCTACATAAGTCCGTTAAAAATTGGATCATTCAAATCAATCATTCGATTAAACAGGATATCTTTGACACCGACGCGACAAGTAGTACCGTGGATTCGGCACATGATTCTGCATTTTTTTCTGTAATCTGTTCAAAATCGTTGTTCGTATCTGACCCAATTTGACATTAATTTTTTTTTTCGGCTCCCGACCACCGAACCAGACAGGCAGATTTTGTACAAATAATAAATATCGTAGAAAACGATATTGGGGTCGTGGTACACGAGTGCCCCTTATCTTGCCTTTAAGTCGGTAACAGTAGTATCGCACGTGGGCGGCTCGATTGTTGACATAATATAATAAGTACATTACATATGTATGTAATGATTTAATGAATGACCTACTATTTCAGGATAACAAAATTGTAGCAGAGTTATGCAACAATTTAATTTTCCTTGAATTATTATATTATAAATAGGTAACTTCTTGATCTTACCCGGTTGCCTATAAAACACATTGATAAAGAAAAATATACGCTATGACCAATAGGAGCGGGGCATAAAGGAAAAATGTTGCAGAAACGGGGAAAAATATTCCTTTTTGAGAGCTTCCGTTGCGTGCGCTGCGTAAGCGATTAAAGTTACGCCACATTCATGTAGGTAGCCAGCTGACGGGAGCGAAGCCGCGTGGGACAGCTAGTTATAAGATAAAGTCCCCCGCCGTCGGTTCAGTAGTTTTTGAGTTTATCGCGTACAGACACGCGATAAACTCAAAAACTACTGAATGGATTTTCATATAGTTTTCACCAATAGAAAGAGTGAGAAACGAGGAAGGTTTTAAAATCATGCGCGTTTAAAAGATTTTAGCGAAGATGCGAAAAGGCATAAAATGTTACCGTTGAATTAAGAGTAGGTTTAGAGATATGTAGGTATATTATTCTTGCTAGCTGTCCCACGCGGCTTCGCTCCCGTCATCTGGCTACCTACCTACTCATCTAACCTACCTACCCCACCGTACCTACCCTATGTACGGTGACCCATACATGATTGTTGCGTTACTTAAACCGTTACGCAGCGCACGTAACGGAAGCTCTCAAAAAGGATTTTTTCCCGTTTTTGCTACATTTTTCATTTACGCTCCGCTCCTATTGGTCGCAGCCTGATGTTATATAGCCTATAACCTTCCTGGATAAATGGGCTATCAAACGCAAAAAGAATATTTCAATTCCAACCAGTAGTTCCTGAGATTAGCGCGTTCAAACAAACAAACTCTTCAGCTTTATAATATTAGTATAGATGTTATTAAATTACAGAACATATTAATATTATATTTAAATCTTATGTAGATAAAACACAGATCATATATCTATTATGAGAATTAGACGCTAAGAAAACCTTTTAGCACCATACATACAAGTCAAGTTCAACAGAGACTCATCACTACATAGTATAAAATAAAGTCGCCCGCCGCGTCTGTACGCAATCTATACGAAATAAACTCAAAAACTTCTGAACGGATTTTCATGCGGTTGTCACCAATAGAAGGAGTGAGAATCGAGGCAAGTTTTTGTGTATAATTTGTCGCAGGCGAAGCCGGGACGGTCGTAGTCTATACTTATATTATAAAGAGGTAACGTTTGTAAGGTTGTAGGGGGTAAACTCTGGATCTACTGAACCGCTTTAGATGAAATTTGGCATGGAGATAGTTTGAGACCCTGGAGCTAGTACCTAATAAACACATTCTTCTTTTTCAGGATGGTGCGGCGGATTTTTGTTATTAAATGTAGTTGTATCATTCTTGCTGCTGCTCCTGCACATAGCATGGCACTCGATGCTGGCCGCGATACCATCTTACGGCACCATACTCGAGCAGTACCCCATCCTATCTGTCATAGGCCACAACCTAGGCTTTGTGTCTTATTCCGCGATAGACCCAGTTATTGCCATACAATTGATTCTCCCCGAGGTAAATATAAATTGTATAAAAGATATGATTACTCATTAAGTACTTTGAATGATAATGATAACATTGGCCAAATTGGTATTTCTTTTTATGTTTGTTAGACCTACAAACGATTTGACGAACTAGCTAACAATGCAATAAAATTACAAACAATGAGACACTCAATGTTTTATGTCGTTTTATTGTATTGTATTGTTTTTTTATTTTTGACCTTAATTTCGTACTTAAATTAATTAATTCTTACATTCAATTTCAGATTGTAACTACTATAGCATCGCTGCTAGTGTATACGATAGTTAAAAGATTGTTAACTGGCCCGCAAGGAGCGCCAGTAACTGCGGAAGCGGACAGTAAATATCAGAAGTATCCACTTGTGACAAGTGCAGGTAAACTTTTTATGCTTTCTGCGGCTTATTTTCGATATTCACATTGTCATTCAAATGCCTGGAACAGTCTGATAGACCCACCAAATCGAGCAAGAGTCTCGCTGATGGTGGCTCGTTAATTCAGACTTTTGAACCAGAAACAAACATTCTTACTACTGGAGTTACTGATACTTGTATGTATACTGTCTTTTGAGTACTATAAAACACTTCACATTATCCAGATTAGGTATTACAAGTATATATAATAGGTAACAATTTACCTTTTAAGTCTTGTCAAGATATTACTAGGGCCTGATATCGTTCTTTTTTTTTCAGGGAAATACATATGCCTGATGCTGCTCATGATCGCTGGCATAATGCGGCCGAGCGTCACCTCAGGGATCTACTTCCTGGTGTTCATGGGCTCTGCGACGGCGTGGGCGCTGGGCAAGCCGCTCAACCGCGGCTTCGCTGTCGTGTGCCGCTGTGTCATGGCCGTGATGGTCGTCCACGTCGTGATTGAGCTAGCATACCAGTGCTCCATACTGGGGGACCTCTATCCACCAGATAGGGAATTTGCTAGGTAAGAGCAATTTTCGTTTTTGGGAGAACCAACTTTAGGTTACACGAGACCGAAAGGAATAAGTTGCTGAAAGCAAATTAATTCATGTTTCGAAATAATGCTTCTTAATGATAATCGTGTATTTTATTACTCAGACTCAACTTTTAATGTAAATTCAAATCCGTTCAGCCGTTAATGCGTGATTGAGTTACAATCATCTGAAGTTACAGCTTTGGAACAATGGTAGTATTTCTATGTGTAATATATCTTTAAAATATCAATAATATTTGCAGGTACTTTGGCTTAACAAAATTAGTAGTAATCAACGACACGAACCCAGCACTTTTTACTTACGAAGTATCAGATGACCACATGTGGGCAACGTTAGCGAGTCCGTTTGTCATACTATTCACTTATTTTATCCTCGCACTTGAGACCCGACAACTGTTCAAACCCAAGGTATGTAACTATGTACGTACTGCTCGGTCAAAATAATTGTGCACCTGGCTGTGACGTCACTCTGACGTTCGACTCTCGCTATTGGCGCACGAGATGGTCCAGATTCTGGTCGCCAGGATCGGGCGAGACATGTCTGTGCCAGCAGTAAGCAGAGACAGAAAACTGGAGGGAAAAAACTCAAAAGTCCAGACGCCTTTTGTAGGTTTCCCCGCGAAAACAAAAAAAAATGCGGAAGTGGGATCGCATTCCAGCGAGCTGCACAGTTATTTTGAACGAGTAGTATGCATAATAATGACAGTTTACTAATGTGTGCTAATAACAAGGGTTTCTTCCTTGACTAACTAACCAAATACTACCAGCTATATGCTTCTTAAAATAATAAGAGATTGGTAACTCTGGAATATGTTTCTTTTAATACTTAGACATGAGGCCTACTAATTATTGTAAATACGACTAGATGCCTATTTAACATTATTGTTACGTTTCAAAGACATAACAATATTTATGGGATATTTGTAAAAACAACAGTCTTTGTATTCAATTATACCTCAAACAAGACAAACGTTAAAAAAAAATGTGAATTGTTGTAAAGAGACCGAGATCAGTTATCATAGAAACCTTTCAATAACTAAAGCCATATTAAAGTCATAAGCATGTTATATTTCTTGTGCTATCAAACTGGAAACTTAGGCGAAACGAAAGAGCACCCTCTCCGGCTTGGAAGAGGGCAAGCAGAACGGTCCCCTGACGCGGGGCATATCCTTCCGCCGCGGCAGCCGACGACTCGCAAGGGATAAGTGGAAAAGTGCTACCAAAAGAGTTCGAGTAAGCTAACGAGAATTATTCATGGGTCCCATCTTATTCATCATAGCACGTTGTTTATGTCGTTGTAATTTACTGGATTTTACATCGATTCTGAATACAAGTGCGAAATTTCTAGTCTTTTTCCTTTTCCTGTACCAATGGATGCTCTATCTGTCAACGAAAACGCAAAAGTTTCCGTTATTTAAGCGACGACAGTCACCAACGAGCTTGAGGGAACAAAACGCGTACTCGTTTCACACCCGCGCGACCCAATATTCAGTAGTTTTTTGTATTTTCCTTATTATTCTAAGACTTAATAAAAAAAATCATTAGATCAAAATGTAGATAATTAAATTGTCTTTGATATTGTGAAAATGCATTAATATACGCCCGGCGATTTCAGTGCGATTGTCGTTTTGATGTCCGTGTTAGACATAACTTTACAAATTAATTAAACTATGTTATACGAATAAAACTCAAAATGTTCATAAATCAAATTATTAAGAAAATGGTCTAATGTAATATATATTTTTTCCAAAAAATAACGACAATCCGTTTAGACGTGATTCTCATTTTAAAATCAACTACTGAAGGGTATCAGCGCCTTAAATGGTAGCAATTTGTATCACTTGTATTTAGGTTCAGGCACTCATGTTTATATTGAAAATTTAGTAGTCCTTGTTACTTTGATAGAGCACTAAGAACTTTGATCACGTTGTATACGCTTTACTTCTCAGTTTGTTTATTACTTCATAATGTTTATAACTGCATGGCACGTACTTGTAGATTATGTAGAAAATTTGTAAATAAAAACCAAACTAGAGATTGATATTATTCACCACCAAGGACAAAGCATGGCCGCTTCTACTGAACCCAGGATTGGAATAAACTTTTATTTTAGTTTGGCACTTGGGTTTTGGCACAAATGTTCATTGTAATTAAATTTTGTTTTTGCAATTAGCTTTCGTTCTTTTATAGGCTGCAATTCCATACGTTAATTCACAACCATATGGCAGTGGTGAGGCCCGAGAAACCGATCCTGTAGGTATCCACTTTTGTTTTATTTCTGTTTTGTGTTTGTGGAAAATCTCGTGTGCGTCCTAGCCAAGATATATCTTGCTTTATCTAGGGTAAGCCACCCTATCGCTGGCACTTCTCCTGTTATTGGCACTTCTGAGTTTTAAGGCTAAAATAAGAAAATTAAATACATTGACACAACTTTCTATGGCAGTAATAGGATTTTAGATATTGTATAATTACTATTTCACTGGATGAAACAACTCTTAAAAGAAAGTTATTATGATTTTTGTATGCTAGTGCATTTCAATATGATTTTCTGGGCATGTGATTACGAAGCTAGGGGAGGCAGTCTCTTAAAGTACCAATAACTGGTTATCTTACCCTAATTGATACTTATTATTCCGTTTTGATGGTTTTCGCCTTCAACATAGGTATATGAAGTGGAAAAAAATCCCCCGCGGGTATTCTTGGTGCGGATTCACACAAAATGAAAAACCAAATTATGACTGGAATATTTAAAATAATGTGTGTGAGCTATTCAATGCTTGGTTATCACTTGTAACGACGCAAAAACTTCTCGATCTAACACGCGTCTTGTGCACATCTACTAATTCTTAGACCTACTCTGTGTTGTGTGTTGGCAGTTATCACTTTGGCTGTGTGTACTGCATGGTTAAATATGTATCATTAGTTGTTTGTATAACCACCTTTATAAAACTATCATAATTTCAGACATATTCTTTTGCTAAAGGTCAAGCGCCTATAAATGATTTACAATTTTTATATTTAATCGATTTTTTGAAAGTCGAAAATTACATAGTATGAGAATTGAATTGAAAAAGTTCAATGGACAAAAATGTATCCGACTTGGTCGAAATGTACACTAATAATAAAATGCGACCTCTGTCTCTAAAAGTTCTTATAATAAGGAGTTCAAGTTACTGTTTATTTCTACAGCCATAAACAAACAGATAATCTAAATAATGACAGATTTTAGCCAATTTCGACTTGACTTTTGTTTGTTTATTTAATTATGGACTATTATAAGCGCCATGCGTATGACAGTCTAATGAATTGAAAGCTACATGATCATGATACTACCTCATTTTTATGATATAAACTTTGGTGAACTATTTCTGAAACTTTTATTAACGTACAGCTAATTCGCGTGAATTCATCAAAACGTTGGTCAATTGAAAACCCGAGCGGGTCCGCGAGGCAGATGCGGCAAGACTCCACGGGTTCCGTCGTTCTTCAAGAAACAGGTAATTTCTTTATTAAGGTTATACTAGTCGATCATTATTCTATACAAACGTAGTCTGGCGATTACTGTTTGACGATGTATGTTCAAAATAAAAAATTATATAAATTTGTCTCATCATTATCTAGACCTGTATGGAAACAAAAAAGTAGAAAAAAAATATTTGAAAGTTATGAGCGACGAATGTTCCATAATTCAAAACTAATTTTGAGGCATCTTTGGGCGGAAATAAATACCATAAGAAGAAGGAAGATTGAAAAATGGCCTCCATACAAGGATAGATTAGTAATTCAACAATGCAAATAATTTTATTTTGAAAATACTCCCAAAGCTCTGTTAATACAATTTTGCGCGATCGTTTTCGCCCTAAATCATCATCCATTTTGATAAAAATTTGCAAAAGTGATAATTCGTACGTGAACTAGCTTCTTACTGTTCATCACACCGTCTATCTCTTTCGCACGTGTTGCCAGATGAGATAGCATGCATTTTAACCTCGAGCACAAAATAGTTCGTGCCGTCGACTAGGGGAACCTTAATTGGAAAAGTTCAACAAAAGATAGCAAGAAAATCTTTTTAGAAAAAAATGTGATATCCATCTATTCGGTACCTATCTAATCTAAACTATTATTATAATTTGTTGTTTATTATGTTTATGTGTGTTATCATATTTTGTTACAGAAATGGGCGAAGAATCTGAACTTACCTTGATGGATGACATTATAACCGCGGTCGTTGATTTCTTTCAAGTTTTAGTCAGGTAAGCATCAAAGACAAAGATTAAGTAATTTATTTCCTTAACGTAATTATTACATTATAGCTAAGATATTTGTCATGTCTTAAAAAACATCCAGAAATCATGAATAAGCCGAGAGCATTTATTTATTCGAACTTCATGCACAATGGTGATACATAGGCGGACTTAATGCAGCAAGGCATTCTCTACCAGTCAACCTTTGGGTTAAAAAGGACACAACAGTGGTAGGAGCACAAAATAAAAAATAAAAAAAGAACAATTTTTAAAATCTGATGTTAATAAGCATTGTGTGAGAGTTACAATTGATTGTTGCTGGCTCATTTTTGTAGTGACGGCATTAGCGCGATTATTGAGCGTAGTTGTCTTGGGTTTGATCCCTGAGTCAGGAAAAGTGTTATTGAGATTTCTAAGGAAACTCTCAGCCCGGATTCTGGAGTTATAATCAACTTCTACTACATGGAACATATATAAAGCTATGCCTATATCTTTTGCTGGGCCCTATCAGAATATCATCGCAGCGTTATTTTCTTTTTGATATCGTTGCACATGCTGAGATAGGAGCCTTTTTGGTCTCGCACGGGGTTATTTATTTTTTATTATTGTTTGTATTTTGCCTGTCTCGTGGCTCCTGTGCGGGTCACAAATAAATATTTTTCTTTCTTTCTTTTTGGGAATGAAGACGAGAAGTTATGTGTTAAATTAATATTTGCAGATCATCGTACATAGCTACTACGATCACGATGATGGCTTGGAGTATTATGTTCCATTCGTGGCTGACGTTCGTGTTCCTGATGTGGGCCAACGTGGTGTGGCTGTGTCACGACCAGCGTGGCTTCATGCTCAAGACCAGTCCCGTGCTGGTCTGCTACGCCATGCTGCTTCTCATCGCAGAGTACATATACGGCATGAATCTACTCGAATCAGAACTACCTAGTAACATTACGGTTAGTATAAGAACTCTGGTATAAACCAAATTGTTATCATTAATCAAACAAACAGAATTATAAAAGGAAAAACGTACCAATAAAAATAATAATTTCGCTCTAATTCAATCGAATATTTATCTAGTAACAGCAGCTTAGTCTCTGATAATAGAACTCTAAACGCAACAATCGTTGCCTCATCAGAAATGAAAGAAAAATCCTGAATGGCAACTGCAGCCCTAATTTATCTGTGGCAAGTCTACTGAACGATTAGTTGTTTTGTAGTTCGCATTGGATCTAAACGTTAGTCGACATTAATTGAGTTAAATAACAAAGTAAAAAAATACCTTATATCATAGATAATGTAATATTAGCATACAGATGCTTCATCGCATACGAAACTGTGCCGACGTTACTAGCGTTTTTCGTCTGTTTAAGTTTATTATTTATCTAAGAACATCGATCGCGTTCGGTTCCGTTCCATAGATATAGATTGTGTTAGCAACGACTTCCAAATAAAAAGGTTAACTCGGTTCGTGAATACTTTATTTTTTAATTACAGCGACGATTTGTTATAGAGTATTTTTTGCACGTGAAAATGTGTAAAAAATACTATAAAACTGAAAAGTTTCACTGTACCAAAATGTGTTACAAAAACAAATTTAAATATCGAGTGGATGCCCCAAAAATTTAAAACCGCGCCATCTATTGGAATCAATTTTAAATAAACCATTCAATTAATCTTTGAAATGTGAATTAAGATCTCAATATTCCTTAATTTTGTGCTTGGGAGAGTTAATTAAACAATAACATACATTTTTTATGATCGTCGATCGATATATATAATCCACAAAACTCAATAACAAATCGAAGCTTATCACGCCATCCAGTGCAATTGGATGCCCGCTTCGCGTTGGATGCCCGTGCTTATATTAAAAAAGTTGCAATTACAAATCCATGTAGATTCACTTGCTGTCATCGCTCCGACAGAAGCGGCGTTCGCGTAGTTGAATTATGGGCCAAATAGTATTCAAACGCGAGCCTAATAACAATAAAAAATAATGTTTGAAGTTTTTGTCGTCGAAACGCTACAACGCAACCAAGCAATCCTGCTTGGTTGCGTTTTATGCTACTATCAAGAAACATTTATAAATCCTATAGTTTCATCAAAAACAAAATACCCGCAGGTTTTTGCAATGGGATCTCATTCAATCATGCCATCCTTCTCTATGTGTATTTGCGCGAGTCTCATAGAAGTCTTACTTGTAGTCGTATGATGTTTCATGTTACATTAGTGCAAAAGAGGGATAAAGCTATTCTGGACGAATATCACCATGCCTTTTTAATAACGACAGTATTATTGACGTCACTCAGATCTTTGGTTGATATTTCTTTTTCAGGAAGTGAACCTCCATCAGATAGGTCTGCGCCGCGTGCAAGGCGAGCCGTGCGTGCCATTGCTGATCAAGTCTCTGTTCACCTGCATGTTCTGGGTGACGTTAAGACAGCGCATTCAAGACATACGCCAGCGACGACAGTCAGCCGTGATCGCAGACATGGCCGCACCTTTGCAGCTCACGGCGTCGACTGCAGCTAGTGGTGAATAAAAACTTCTTTATATTTGAACTACTTGCTTAATTTTCAAAGATAAAGTTTGCCCTTTTGGCAAAAGCGATACGAACGACGTTATTGTATAGATAATCCTAAATTTTGATTACCGCTTTTGGGAAATTGTGTTAACTATCTTTAAAATTATAATACTGATGTTCTATTCTATTTTTACCTGGGACAGGATTGGTTAACGGTAATCAAATGATTTGAACTTTACACGTTAACTTAAAGAATGGGACTTAAAATGGCTACTTTATAATTTCATTAAGGATATTTTTTTTCAAATCCAATCATAATCCGAAAAATATAATTGAATTTTTGTCAGTTTTTCAAAACATAATCTGTTAAAAGTAAATTTTTGCCACGGATAAAATATCACGTTGTAAAACTCTGCGCCGCCATTTTTGATCCTATTCTGTAAGTTATAGTTTTCCACATCTCGCTACGTTTGCGATAAGTCTTCTTTATTTCAGTTTAAACTCTACTTGCGGATATGCGCATTATCACTCTAAGGGCGGTTACGCACACTACATCCGATCCTTGTCCGTGAAATTTCGTTTCCGAAGTAGCCGTAGTACTTCTTGTAGGGAAGCCTACATCCGAACCCTATTGTCATAATTCAGAACATTTTGAACTCGGAACTCAAATAACGGTCATGGATTGGATGTAGTGCGTAACCGCCCTAAATTTCTAAAGTTATAAATTCAAATTTTGTAATCATCTTTGAATATCACATTTTTGTTACCTGAAATATTTCAACACCTTTACAGATTTTGTACACTAACCTCGAGTTTCTGTAAGCAAAATTATCGTAAAATTAATGTGACAAATCGTCAAGCACGCTTTATCTGCTGTGATGTGTACCCAATCACAGCAGATAAAACGTGCTTGACAATTATATGTCACATTAATTTTACTTCCAGAAACTCGGCGTTAGGTCCACTTGCACGAAAAACTTAACACAGATTAAATTACTAACGCGAGGTTAAATTGACAATATTATATGACGATGTTTTTCGTGCAAGTGGGCCTTAGTCACAAAAATCCATTATATTAGAATAACACATAATTAGCAATTACTAGCAGCACTCTGTTACAACAATATACACACACTTTTCTGGAAAAGACAAGAGAACTTGAAATCACTTTAAATAAATATGATCACACTCTAGAAGGCCGTTGTCAATAATAAAATAACTACTAAAGTAAGGTATCGTTGCCATAGAGTCTAGCTTGATCAATAAACTTCAAAAATTTCATTCAATTTCACACCGTTAGATTATAATACAGCGTATCTACTTTCCGTTTGTATACCTTTATTAACCTGAATAAAAGATTTGATTACTTGATACTAACAATATTGTTAGCTCTGGACGCGCGACGCGAAGAGGAGAGTCGTTCGCGCCTGCTGCGTGCGCTTGGTGTTGCATTGCGAGCGCTATGCGCGCGCTACTGGATCTACGTCGTGGTCATCATGCTGTTCGTCATCGGCATCACCGGCGAGCGCATGACCATCTTCCGGATCATTTATATGTTCCTCTTCCTTGCGTTCATACTTATGTTTCAGGTAATATATAAACTATATTATTATTAGAAAGATTTGCTGTAAAAGCGGCTTTTAATTGTTTAAACTAAAATTATAATATTTATTATTCTACACATTTCATCTATTTTACACTTTATAAACACTTTTTACGTATACAAGCCGTGATTCCAAAGTATTTTACGGCAAAAAGAACGAACTTCCATACAAAATTTCTATTCGATAACCAACTGTTTCTTGCGCAATGGTTCACAGAGCCAACTTCAGAGACACAAAGATCCGCTGTGACTACTGTACATCACTTTTGTTTCTAAAATATAATAAAAAATCTTCTTTTTTTTTCCAGATGAGTTGGTATTTGTGGCGTAAATTATTGTATATGTTCTGGATAGTAGTCATCATATACTCGATGATAAATCTTATTCTATTATACGTTTATCAATTCGACAACTTTTCGAAAATGATAGAAAAATACTTATTGATTAATGAGAGTTTGTAAGTATAAATCAATCAAATAATAAGCTATGAAAATTTCTTCGCTCAAATATATTTATAATTTGGCTTTCTAATTTCAGACAGCAAGACTTGGGTTTAGAGCCATACCACCCGGCGGATCTATTCATCAAACTATTAACACCAACGTTATTCCTTATCACAACTATATTGCAAGTACATTATTTCCATAAGGATTTCATGGCGTTGTCGGACCCGAAAACGAGGTTAGTCTCGAAAACCGCGATTAATGACTTGCGGAATGACGCATGCGGATTTTAAGTATGAACATTAATTTTGATATTGTTTTTTAACAGATCAAATAGTTTAGTACCGACTCGTCATGGGTCAGGTAAACCAAGCCAGGATGGGGCATCCACTATAAGAGATGATGTAAGTATTCAGAGAACTATAAAGCTGTCGATTGACCTGCCTTCATAACATATGTCAAAACTACAATGGTTCGACTATAAAAAAGGGACAAATGTTTACAAGACATATACCTCAGTACCTTACGCTCACTGGAAATAACCTTGCTCTAAGAGGAAATGGTCACTCCCCTGTATCAGTCAGTATCGGTGTGGACGCGTGGTCAATATACCTAACCCTTGCAGTAATCAAACAATTATCAATTAATCTTAATGGGGGCTACTTGCTGCGCAGTACCCTATCCCTAACCTCGCCCCCCTGTCACATAAATGCTGCTACTGCGCAGCGATTCAGATCATATTCCGAGCCGCCATTAAGTTTTAATCGAAGGTACTATACTAATCTTTGCAAATGATACGTTACAATAAAACTTCAGTTCATTGCTTGAGCTTTAAATCTGCTCGAAATGAATGTTTTAGTTAGTCCACACCTTAAGGCGTATATTGATCCTCCTTTTGGACAGTTTTGTTTGCAAAATATTATTTGATTTACATATGCTATTTCAGTTATGAAGAAATTCTAGCCATACATTTTTTAGTGTAGAAATATTTTAAACATTTAAGTCGTTTTGGAGGAGTATCCAAAAGTAATGAATAAATATCGTGTTGATTATTATTTTTTTAAAGCAAAACTATTGGTTACACGAAAAAACCATGTTTCACAAATAATTTACATGAATCAATAATACGAGTAAATAGATATTTTTTCAAACCTTTTATCCTAGCCGTTACTCAGGATTCTTTAGAAAGGAAACATTTTTCGGCAATAAAGCGGTGGAAGGCCCTTAAGTCAAATAGTATATTTGATCTGTTAAACTTTTTAGTTACCACAGCTACCATCTGAAGATACAAACCCGCATTCACAAACCGCCACAGAGCAGGACCAATCCATCGAGCTATCTCCGATACAACCAGCATTAGCCCAACTGCCTACTCGAAGGTTAGTACATTCACAGCAGAAATAGGGTTATTAGCTTAAAGTCTGTTTTTACATAACTGCCAAAGAACAGTTATGTTTTTCGCGCGTTTCTTGTATGTATATATACATATATGTACATGTACACTACAACTATTTAATTAATGTCCCTCGGCAATCATCGCATATCCGAATACAAACGAAGGCTAATTTCCATGTCCATCAATTATAAGATTCGAATTCCGAACTAAATACTTTATTGTTGTTTTGTTTTGATTTCCGTGTGAACTATATAGAGCTGTAAAACTATTTTCCTTTTTAACCGCGGCAACTTTCCTCCCATTTTTAAAATAAATTACATAAAGTTAAAAGAGTATTAACTGCTCTATATTCTTCCAAGTTGATTGAGAGCATCCGGTCTGCACCAAGTGCAAAGGGCAACTGATAGAAGTCTGACAACTGACGAAACACGAAGTTTGCCGAGAGACATTAAGAAAAAATTGTTACACTGTTTATTTCTTTGTAAATTTCTTTATTACCTCATATCTTGACGGATTTTTATAATTAACACGACATTGTTAGACAGGTCTTGACCGACCAAGTGTTCACATATAAGTGACGTTAAAAAAAAGAAACAGCGGGTTTTGGGCGCCATATCTTGGGACTTCCAATTTTTTTTTTCTCCGATGCAGTCGCGTATCAAAATGAAGGGTTTTTAGAGGTGATTACAAAAATATACACCACTTATATGTCTAAAAGTCATTCAAAAATAAAATTATAACTAAAAAGTTATAAAGAAAAAATACTCCTTAAGCGAACTAAAAAGATTTAAAACAAAAAGAAAATCATGCTGTGCAGTCGGAGGATACAAATTCGCGAGCTGGCTGACCAAAACTATAAATATCCTTTGACTGCACAACATGATTTTTTATTGATTTTTCTATTCACTACAGAATCTGCTCTAGCGAGTCAGTATTGATAATTTAAAAAAATAAGACATAATTAAACAAAACAGATTTTATTGATAATGCAAATAAATGGCTGGAGTATCCAAGTGACTGTAGATTTTTACGCAATAGTTTGGGACCATCCTATGAATGACGCAGTAAAGCCGTCACTGTTCTAGTGTAAGGCAGAAAAGGGAGCTATACAGGACGAATAACGCTTTCCCTTTTTTAACAAATAAACAATGATGGCTTTAAAACATAATTTTATGTATGGTTTCAGGGCTCTTAGAGCAAGGTTATATTCATTGTGCGTAAGGGACAGATGTATGCAAGTCATATACATCTGCCGTTTATGCACTTTGTAAATAACCTTGCTTTAAGAGCTCATGTTACGGCTCCATAGAACTCTGGTTGTATGTTCGCAGACAACGGACTCTATCGTCGGCGTCTCGTCCGGATCTGCTATCAAAAAGGCCGTCGTCGGCGCTTTGGGCGCTACTCAAGCGCTTCTACGACTCCTCCAAGCATACGGTGCAGGAGATCATAGAACATGTCTTCATTTACCTCGACTTACACCTCATCAAGATCGTCTTCATTTCCTTGATGCTGCTCTGCGTTATCGACGTAAGTAAACTAGACTTAAATTATGATTTTTATAATTGATCTCAACGAGGCTGAAAGTACGAAATATAGTATACTCTCGACGGAAAAAGAGGGGTGTATAAGTTTGACGTGCGTTGCTGTGTATAGATAGTTCAACAAATCGTTGCGCGCGGCGCCATGAGTGCGTGCGCTCGTAAATACACTCTAATTTTTGACAGCAGTGCAAACAACCCACGCACATACAGCCGCGCGCAGAGATGCCATCAACTATGTATTTCTGTGTCTGTCTGTGCCATCATAGCTCCTTAACGATAGAAACGATTTTGATTTAGTTTTTTTTGTTTGTTAACTTAATTGTATAGATTTAAGATAATAAACACATTTTTTTTTTATTATTGTTTTTGTTCAATAAAGTGTATAATAAATAAAACTGCATTATTCCAGGTGTGCGCGATGCATGTACCTATTATGATAATAATAGCGCCAGCGTTGTGGCTCAATTCGGGGAAACAGCGCATTTGTGTACTTTTCATATCAACACTAATTTGCATCTACTTCATGGCCAAAATGGTCTACCAGATTGATTACATTAAACATTCCAGCTTTGATGTCACTTGTACTTCTAATGACGATGTGAGTACTGAACAAACCGATATTATTATGACTGTCGATTGCATTTTTTTCACTCCATTAAATTATTGTTACTTAATATTTCAGACTGATGCTAACGGCACAGCAAACAGCTCAGTACAAAACAATGCCAAATGGCTCGGGTTTACCAAAGCTACTCAAGATAATCGGCTAGTGAAGTTACTCAAGGGATACATAGGCCTTTTGGCCCTGATCACTTTTTATTCTCTGGTGGCATACAGACAACAAACGTTCAGGTTTGAACAATTCCTCCTATGTAATTAAGCTGAATTTTCTTGAAATATCCATTGAATTTAATAATATATTTTCAGAGATTCTGTGAAGATGCTAAATCGCAGGAGTAAAACAATATTCGCTGGGATAACGCGCAAGGAAGCAGACATAGACTTGGTGCACTGTATAAAGTATCTAATAAATTATGGATTCTATAAGTTTGGAGTAGAGGTTAGTAATTCTATTTCCATTTTGTCTACTGAAAGTAAAAGATCTAACAGACTGGCTTCAGGCATATCATATACTTATCGATACCTATTTTCTCTTAATTATACCTTAACTAGCTTCTACCAGCGGCTTCGCTCGCGTTAAAAGTGTTTCATTATTGCAAGGGAACATTATACTGAAAAAAATAGCCGTAAATTATAATGTATCTTTGTATATTCTAGATAGATTATAATCTATCTCTGTGCCAAATTTCATCCAGATTCGTTCTGGCCTGATTGAATAACAAACATACATCCATACATCCAAAATTTTGCATTTCTAATATTAGTAAGAAGTGAGATAGAGTGTATCAACTAATTTTTGTGTTTCCACTTAATTTTATACGTCACATAATCTGATGTGTTACAGATAACTATGATTTGTCTAATGGGGGTGATCGGCTCTCGTATGGACCTATACGCGGTGCTATACGCGGCGTGGCTGCTGGTCCTGGTGTCCGTCGAGCGCGGTACGCAGGCGCGCCTGTGGCCCACTTTCACCGCCTGCATCACTCTCCTAATCCCCCTCCAGTACATGATAGCCGTGGGATTCCTGCCGCAGCTCTGCATTACATATCCCTGGGAGTCCGGCGATGAGGTAAATAATAAAAATCTAGTGCTTAATGTCAGATATCATGTCGTGAACCTTGTTACTGCATCAATTGAAAAAACAATCACTTAATTCCCTATTACAGTACTACTATTTTATTAATGTCTCTTGGCAAACTTCGTGTTTCGTCTGTCCTCAGATTAATATCAGTTGCCCTTTGCACTTGGTGCAAACCGGACGTTCCCAAACAACTTGGAAGTATATAGAGTTGTTAATACTCTTTAAACTTAATGTAATTTATTTAAAAATGGGAGGAAAATTGCCAAAGTCGCAGGTAAAAAATAAAAACATAACAACAATAAAGTACTTAGTTCTGAATTAAAATTATTATACTCGATAAATCTAATAATTGATGGACAGGGTAATTAGCATACGTTTGTATTCAGAAATGCGATGATTGCCGAGGGACATTAAGAAAATAGTCCTACTGTACTTAGATAATTATAAAAATACATTTAATAATGTTATCTTTCAAACCCCAAAGATAGAAAGATCCTGTGAAATAAATAATCTACAGATGTTCTGACTAGTCGATAAAGCTGACCATCCGGCCACTTTCGTAGTCGGCGATTAGTTCGCGATTATTCGGCAAAGAGCGCCGACTATAAGGTTTCTGTAGTATTTTCTGTTGAAATTAACATTTGGCATTGCTTACACTTGACTTTACGGGAATTGTCCAATTGATAATACAATATGCATACACGAGACTTTCTTTATGACATGATTAATTTTGTATTGAACTCATTCACTTTAATGAAAAATAACTGTATTGTCTTATTTTTTTTACACAAAAACACATCTCTGACCCGTGCAAAATCAAAAATCAAGAAACAATGCTAAGTAAACAAACCATGTACCGACAATTGCTGAATAACCCCGAAACTTTGATCGGCTTGGCCGACTAGTCTGCCAAGCCATAATCGGCACATCTCTAAAATAAACTTTAAAAGTTGCTTTGAGAATATGGTCTGCATTTTTTATTCATTGTCTTAAAACTTACATTTGCTGGTATCTACGGTAAATGTAGACCTATTTTATAAAAAAAAACCGGATGAAAAACGGTTCTAGCAGGGAAGAGAGAGGTAGAGTTAGTGTTTATGATTTCATAAATCTTAAAACCAATTTTTCAAACCGTTTCGTTTTTATTTAAACTCTTTTAATTTTTTCCATCCTTTTTAGGAGCCCTTGACCGAATCTTTCATTACGGTGAGGATATTTACTAAAATGTAGATTTGTATTGTAGGTAACATTTGTAATCACAATGGCTCCGAATAGTTCGATTTAGTTGTGATGCGTTGCATTAGTTTATAAATTGAGCACTCATCCTTTATTGGGGGCTGACTAGCTTTTTTGGTGCTTGTCGGCCTAATTTAGGGTCAAACTAGAATTGCTCCAGTATAGACTGGACGTTCATCGAAGTATGTTTGTAAAAGTTGAGTTTTATAAAGCCCCGTTTACACGATGCAAGTTGCTTGCCTATGGCATGCAAGAAAATTTAAGCTACGAATGACTAGCACCGTCTAAACCTTGGCAAATGGTACAAATTTTATTGTTGCTTCAAGTTAGGCTATGACACAGGAAACTAAATCGCACCGTGTAAATCAGCCTTAGAGTAGGACCACATAGGCACATGAAGTAACTGTTGGCTTATAAGTATTCAACATCGTATTTAAAATATCATGTTCCTGTCCATATCCCATGTTCTTAGTGTCAACATTTTCTTTTCATTCGCTCCTGTCAACCGCCGCGCTAGCGGCATCTAAACAACCATATACGAATTACAAAAAGGCCTGACGTCTCACATATCCTACTTCGGATAATCTAAGTTCTCCACGCGATTTGAAATGGATACAACAGCCCGACTACAACTATCGGGCAACACTCGTCGAACGATTCTCCCTTTTCAGTGGAGGTTGCGGGACTTTCCATCCTGTTCCGCTTCCTCTATAAATATTTTATTTGGTTTTCCTCTTCTTCTCTGTCTATCCAAAATATTCAAAATTCTTTCTTTTAATATATGCGTTTAGAAAGACAAACTGTCCCCTTTCAACTTTTCTATGGCGCCGCTTTCAAACTTTCTAAAAATGGTTTTACACCGGCGAGGCGAGACGTGCTTGGGATGGGCGAGAATTGAAATCATGCTCACCCTTTTACACTGAAAGATGTCCATCGCCATACCTCGGGTCCTCGATGATAAGTGCGAGATTTTTATATCCATTTTACAAAGTAAATAAATACTCTTTTCTTAGAGCAATCAAGTTTAATATTGTACTAATAAATATTTCAATTATTTCAGACTCTAAGAAAGTGCTACGGACTGTGTAATAGTGCAAATGGACACTATTCTTAGTTTTAACATAATCTATCATGTAACATATTAAGTTAGAGTTAAATTGCTTATTAGTCTTTTAGGCTAGATGGCAATTAATTATTAAGAATTTTCTTCTTACTAAGAGAGTATAAAAAAACAATTCTCGCCTCGCACATCCTCGCGCATTTAGACCTATGCCAAAGATAGGCAGGGCGTAGATAGGAATTTTGCCATACAAATTTCGATTCTCGTCCATACCACCCACGCCTCGCCTCGCCTCGCCGGGGTAAAACCACCTTAATGGTCATTAGAGAAAGTTTGAAACCAATTAATACTAATTTCTCATTCCACACATCAGTTTTTTGCACGTCCCGACATTCCGATTTTAAATCCAAGTAATATTTTTCAGCAAATGAAACATATCCGTACATGGATGTTCCTCCCGTATGCTATATCGCCGCCGCACGCTTACAAGCTCATCTTCGATTTCTTCCTGCTATTATTCGCCACTCGACAAATAAAAGTGTTCCGTATAGAAAATGTTATCGGAGAAAATTATCCAGGAGGTTCGAACAGCGAAAACATTGGCAGTGATTGGGAGACGCCCCACTTCGTTAACCCTGTACCAGACTTCCTTGGCTACGTTGGGTAAGTTAATTTGAACATTGATGGCATCAAAGTGAAGTCTTAAGAAAGTACAGTACAACTGTTCATCTCTGCTTAATGTCAGATATAAAAAGATATAATGTGAGATATCATGTCGTGAACCTTGTTACTGCATCCATTGAAAAAAAACAATCCCTTATTACAGCACTACTATTTTCTTAATGTCCCTCGGCAAATTTATTATATTTCGTCAGTCGTCGGATTTCTATCAGTTGCCCTTTTGCATTTTGTGCAGACCGGACGCTCTCAATAAACCTGAAAGTATATAGAGTTGTTAACTTGACTCTTTTAACTTAATGTAATTTATTTTAAAATTGGGAGGAAAACTGTTAAGTCGATGATTACCGAGGGACATTAAGAAAATAGTTTTACTGTATAATACTATGTTTAAACACCTATTTTATAGAAAATAAAAACGCAAAACGATAACTCTACAAGGATGAGTCTCCTCTTGTTGACGTCCACCTGTCCACACATCGTCTTGCGAGTGCTGAGCGCTGAAGGTTAATTATCCTCAGTGAAGTGCCAGGCTAAATGAGAATGTTATTCGGACTGTGGATTAATCGTCATAATTGCCACATAAGGACCTGGTTTCGATTCCTAGGTCAGGGAGTGTTATTGGGTGTTCCCTTCAGGAGTTTCCCAATGGAAGCTCGGTTTCGGATTTGTGCCTGGCTGATTGCAGTAGGCTCGCGCTTCCGTACCTTCGAAAGCCACCTTATATAATTGGACACCCTACATTATAAAAAAAAATATTGTATGTTAATTCCAGGACATGGCTGGACGTCCTGAAACGCATGATATTCTTGGGAATGCTATGGGTGACTCTTGCCATTATGTTCATGACTGGCACCAATCGAGTGAACCTGTTCTCTATGGGATACCTCATTGGTTCCTTCATATTCCTGTGGCAAGGAACCGACTTCTATTTGCGTCCTAAAAGCGCTATATTAAAATGGTAAGTCATAATATTTCCTGCATCGAATTTTAGATGCACGCTAACAAGTGTGATGTTATTATATTTCATGATGATTTTCAAACGTTTAAAAATAGAAATAAATGCAGATTCTAAATTCCTATTCACCATAGAAAATTTGAATTACGAATTTTTATATATCTTTAAGGTGAAATGTTTTTATAAATAAGGCCCGTAAAATTGATAATTGTGCCATTATTGGTGGCGCGTGGTTCAGCTTTGTATTTATAGTCTATTATGTTACATGGTAGTCGACCAGTATGGTCATCTGCTCGTTTGAATTACGCAAAATTAAACATCAAAACCCTTGCTGCAGCGAATTCACTAAGTGAATTCGCGCAGCAGGACTCCGTCGAATTTTACTGCTTGAATAGTAATCGTACTTTGCTTGCTTAAATGTTGCAATTTAATTTGTATAATCTGTGCAACTGACATACAGATGCATTTTTTTTTTGTCATTGACTAAGTAATTGACTGAATAGAAATGGTAAATTGAAAACTGACGAAAATAAATATTTGACTTATTTTATTTTGCGTAAAATGTGTTATTCCAACTGAAATATTTGACTACATAAAAATTGGTAATAGTACTAGTAATCAAGTTATTTTTTAAACGTTCACTTGCCAAACATTAAGTTTGCGTTACAATTATTTTTTGCTTAGTAATAATTTGGCAAATTAAATTATGCGGAAAATTGTTGGGAATTGATAATTTTTTCAATTTCTTTTCGATGAAACAACCCGAAAAAAAGGAAAAGGGGTAGGTTTACATTTTTATATTTTCAGCATAGAATTAGTGAATAATTCAATAATAAATTATCAATACCAAAATGTAACAACTTTGTAGACGATAATAATACACTAAAACGAAAAATTATTTAAAAATTTTGTAAACACAAATCACCAGGCGGGCGAGCACGGCCTACTGTGACATGCTTGAGTCACACATTTTAATCACAGTTTGGGAGCAAAAACCGTGATCAAAAGCGTGACTCAAGCCAATCATGTATAGTCTTCAATCAATCAAAACATTTTTATAAGTGAAAATTGTTAGTGTATAAGGCCGAAATTTTGGTTATATAGTTTATTATTACACTTGAATAGAGTAACCTACCGGAAAATATAATAAATATAGCGAAAATATGCATCATCACTAGATATTAGATATAATATGAAATTCCCGCTGAGAATGAGGTAAATATGTAATTTCATATTCAAATGCATATAATCCGGTCTCTAATTATGGTGTTACATAATCAGGTGGTCGTGGCTGGTGCGTTACAACGTAGTAGTGGTGGTTGTTAAGACGCTGCTACAGATCCCAGGCTGTATCTTCAGCTCGGTGATGCAAAATCACGCTTGCTGGCTAGTCCAGCTCCTGGGCATCGGGTGTGTCGACAAGTTCGCCGGCGGAAATATAGCGAGGTTTCTTAAGATGCAGTATACTAAAGTAAGTTAACCGTTTTGAGGTAAGTAGTAAAATACCCAGATGCCAATAAAAAAGAGATAGCATTTAAACGGTGAATATAAATTCAAATTAAAGGTGTAAAAAATACTGAATATGGATTACTGAAATACTAAGTGGGCGAATAAACAAATGTTTAAAACAGCGACTTGAAAATAAAAGTTTGTCGACGGAGCCCGGGGGCTCCTTTTTCTGTCTGCTGGGTCTAAAGTAAACTAACATGAAGGAGATGACGGGAGCTAAGTTCGCTCGCTTTGCTCGCACACTTCAGCTCCCGTCATCCCCTTCGAATCTAACCTATCCGTGTCGGGGTTCTCTAAGCTACCGAGCTCGCTTCGCTCGCTCTTGGACTAATTCGTTGAAAACACGAATACAATACACCCGAAATCCCGCGGTGCACAGCGATGTCGCCTCGATGGTTGTTCAGCTATTTTCAAAAGGATAATATGCTAAAATAGAACCCCAAATACAATTAAAGTATGTAACCATATTATTACCGCAGCTCACAAAAACCTCCTAAAAGGTATAACTCAAACCGGATAAATAGTTACTTACTTAGTATAATAGTCGCCTATTCAGTATATTTTTCGCCCGGTTAATAATTTCCCGTAAAAAGTAAGGTGATGTAAAAGTGAATGTAGGCTTAATGTCACGATGTCTGATATCCATATTTGTTTTTTTATTATTTTGTAGGAAGCAGTCTGTTCTGTTCCCCAAGAAGATATAGGATTAGCGTGGGACGGAGTTTGTTTTGCTTTCCTCATACTCCAACGGAGGCTCTTCCATAGCTACTACTTTTATAGAGTAATAGACGAAAGCAAAGCTACAACCGTGCTCGCTTCAAGGTAAAACCCCTAAATGGAAACAAGTTATTCAAATTAATCTTACTAATATTATAAATGCGAAAGTTTGGATGTATGTTATTACTCAATGACGCCAGAAGGGCTATACGGATCTGGATGAAAGGGTCTAGAGGCTAAGGAAGGGTCTTTGCCTCTTTGGCCCATGAGAGAAATATTAGAATTTTGTAATGTCGATTAATTGGCAACACATAATAAGATAACACGACAATTTTCAGCCCTCTATCTTGGTACGTCACTGAGCTAATGTCAAAGTTTTTATTTTTGACATCCATTTTTCAAACTTATTTTTATTATAAACTGTAAAAGCTAAAGCAATGAAATAAAATAACACTTAGGTAGATTGAGTAGGAGTATATTATTACATATTTTTTAATAATATTTTATACATTTTTTTTTAAATGTCAGTTAATTTTTTATAATTTTTAGTATTCCGCACCCAAAGGGTAAAACGGGGGTCCCGTTTTACCCTTTTATTACTAAGACTCCAGTATGGAAAATTATTAAAAATAATAATATACTCATACCTAAACTAAATAAGTGTGATTTGTTTCATTGCTTAATCTTTTACAGTAGGAGAGAAATGAGTTTGAAAAATATTAGCTCAGTGACGGACCAAGATAGGGGGCTGAAAATTGTCGTGGTACCTTATTTTGTGTTGCCAATTAATCGATACTGTAAAATTCAAATGTTTCTCTTAGGGGCCAGAGCGGAATATTTAAATTTCCTTAGCCTGCTAGACCCTTTGGTACAGATATAGATTATAGTCTGGAATAGCACATAGAATATTTATTATCCTGGGAGTATGTTCCCTTTGGATAACTTTGAACTTTGGGCGGGCGAAGCCGCTGGCATAAGTTTTACATATAATTTTCCTAAAAGGCAGAAATTTAACTAGCCTTCGAAGGGGAGACTATACTTGTCGCTTCAATTGGACGTGTTTTATATTTGTAGAGGCGCAGAATTAATAGAAGAGCTTCGCCAGAAACAGATGAATGTACAAGAGGAACAAGAGACGAAAATCCTGGAGAAAATCAAAGTAAAAATGGAAAGAATTAAAGCAAACCAGAAGAAAATACAAGGCACCTTAACTAAAGATTCACATCACCATGATAGAGGTATGTTTTTGTTAGTATTGTATTGTTTTACTATGTCAGAATTAATATTCATTTGTACATTAGTAGATATTATAATATGATATTCCATTGAATGGATGTCATAATATTTTCTCTTTGAGGAGCCTAATTACGAGTATTATCCTAAAGTTTCATATAATTTTTCAATTACACAATGCCGAATTAATATAAGATCTCAATAGGCCGCTTAATTCGATTTTAATTGCATACTGTATCGATCATATAACGAGAAATTAAGGGACAAGGACGGGTCATTGACAATGGGAGGACAAAAATACCAAGCAAGGATTGTTTGGGGTATAATATTTCCGTGCCCGTTTCCCTCGCGCACTCCCGGAGCAGACGAGGAGGAGGAGACCATGGCGGGCGAGTCGGAGCAGGTGCCGCTGGTGCGCGGCGACTCGGACGCGTCGCGCGGCTACCACACGCCCGACAGCCCCGCCTCGCCGCGCGGCTTCCACACGCCGCTCAGCGAGCCGTCCGCGCCGCCGTCGCCCGTGCGCGAGCCGCCCCGCGCGCGCCCCACGCTCCCCGCCCTGCCCGCGCCCAGCCTGCCCGCCTCGCAAGCCGGCCCGCCCTCGCCGTCGTCGGCGCTCATGACCGTGTCGCTGGACGCCTACCTGGAGCCGCGCCGCATCTCGTTCGAGTCGCCGCCGTCGTCCGAGCTGCTGCCGCGCGCGCCCAGCCCGGAGGAGTCGTACCCGGTGTTCTCTCCGCCGCCCATCCGGCGCCACACGGTGGCCAGCCCCAGCGTGCTGCCGCGCCACTCCATCGTGTCGCAGTCGAGCCGCGCCGAGCCGCACTCGCATCACACGTGTAACCGCCTCCTGACGTGTCGCCGCGGGCTTTTGTTGTTGAATCACGACCAGTTGAACATACACCGACTGTTGCACTTTGTATAAAATGTAAAGCATATTTTTTACGTTCATATGTGGTTTTATATTGTTTTTCTTTTTAGGAACAGAATCAGATTCTGAGGGTTTGAGTAGACGCCGCGTGTATACAAACAGACACGAAGGTAATATTATTCGTGGCGTACTCTCAGGTGTGGGAGGTGTTTGTTATTTTGTTCTATCACACTATGCGCTGGTCGTTCAAACTTAACCTGAAGACATGACAATTCTTTTTGTAAATGGATGACTCCAACATTGTCATTTATTTACATACCAAAAATACTTTTTCTTGTTTCTTTTGACTATAGTAATATGGACGCCAATCATTCAATTCAAGATCAGTTAACTGTGTTACAGGTCTCATGAACGTCGAATTACAACGTTATAACAAGTAGGCCTATCTCCATAGAGGTCAAATCAGGCACTATTTTTTCATGTCTTGACCAGCTGTGATGTGTGTGACTACCAGAAACAGCTTTATTAATAATTAAGTGATTTGGGTTGTTAACAGTTTAAGAGTATTGATATTAATACCCGTTAGTGTTAAGTCACTCTGTAATAAAATGGATGGTGTGCGAGCTGCTGTTGATAATGCTTTTCTCTTGTAGTGCGGGACAGACCAACGTATAGGGCGCCAGCAAGCCATCAAAAGGGTAAAGTTCCTAAACCAGGCTCGCTATAGTATCGTAATGCGTTACTAACCCCTCCTCGGCTTGTCGGTGATGGTATTTAGGCAATTTGCATCGCCATGGCGGGAACTGTCTTAATATTTTGAAATAATGTATAATAGTTGTTCATTTTGTATTACAGTTGAATGATGTAAATAAAGAATCCTAAGACAGAATGCGCCGGTTGTCGGCTTTACTTGTATTTCCGCGCCTTATGTGCCATAGTCGAATGTCTGCATGTTACTGCTATGCTATGTATGTTTAGTGTATGTTCTCTCTACCCTCACTATGTGCATGCTGCATGGATATGTCTGCAACTACACTTTGTATTGTTTCACTTATTTTGTTTAGTTATTTAAGTACTTATTGAAGAAAAACATTCAATTTATTGTTGTTTTTATTATATTTTAATTTTGATATCTTATTGTTATTCTTACCACTACTTCGTATAGCATGGAATTCTACAGAATATATTAGAATCATATAAAAAGCTTGTGCTTAATGAACGTTACAATTTTTCAAATAGGCGTAACTAAATATTATTGCTAAAGTTTAACTCCCAGTTTCTGCGTTAAGAATTTGACTTGGGCCTACTTGCACGTAAAACTTAACTCAGAGTTAGTTGCTGACACGAGGTAAAATTGACAGTTTGTCACTATTGTCATGTCAAACTCGTGTTAGCAACTAACTCTGAGTTAAGTTTTTCGTGCAAGTGTCCTTAGAGTATTTGTCAAAATCTACTTTGTTCTGGAAACTTGCCAAACTTTAGCATTGAAGTAAATACTCTTTTAATTCCATTCAGAAACCGGGTGTAAAACGATTTTCATAAATCGATTATATGTTTATATAAACTTATTTTAACAATCTTAGTTAAATTAATGCTTAAAAAGTTACGCCTGTTTGGTTGAAATACATTGTTTTTCATATATTTTTGTACTTACAGCTGTACGGTCCGGAGACTATTACATGTTCGATGAATTCGATGACACGGAGATTCAAATACAGGATGAAGAATCGAGCTCAGACGAGGATGCTCCCAAAGAAATGGGAATTGGCAAGGTCAGTTACATTGTGTCAATCAGGGTTATTTTTGAATAATCAGCGGATAATCAGCGGGATTATGGTGGCCTTCCATTGGTAAATTCTCATAATTATTTTGTGAAAACTATCCTATGTTTTGGAGAACATTATTCGGGTAAAGACTAAAAATATACTCTGAACTTTGTGCCCAGCTCTTTATATACAAAGATTTTGATACAGAAAGCGCTTTTCTCCATAAGCCTGCTGGTTACCGTTATTATAAAGACTTTTTGGTGAAGGTCGTTGTGATTGTGGGTTATGCTATATCTAAGAGAACATTGTCATCAGTATTCGTGCTTCGCCTGTCACAATGCACAAACAAAGTGCTTGTACTCAACCTTTCGGACATTTCAGTAGCGTTTTTAGCCACATTAATAACACAAAATTATGGGAACACCAGACTGAATTGAAAAATTTAAGGGGATACTGAGAAAGACAATGTTTTAAAATGGTGTACTGTGTTTTGGTATTGGCATGTTTGAGCATCTGTATTAGCAGTATATATTGGTGACTGTTACTATACTTAGTACGTCTTGGGTGTTCCCGCATGATCGCTTACCCTGGATACTTTTAGATAAAGCGGAATATCAAGCCCTTCGATTTAGTATAAAAGTAAAGAGACAATAATTTGTTGTAGTTCAAAGTTACGTCCGGTTCGCTTAAGGTGACTAACCATAATGCCCGGTATT
This sequence comes from Orthosia gracilis, assembly GCA_947562075.1. NCBI lineage: Eukaryota > Metazoa > Arthropoda > Insecta > Lepidoptera > Noctuidae > Orthosia > Orthosia gracilis. The sequence continues at coordinate 31,731,914 of OX387267.1, read as the reverse complement.
AATTTCTTATTGCACCGCCATGCTACTCGAATCGGCTCACGTTCTAGCATTTGTGGTAATACCTAGTAGTTTTAACGATCAGTCTCGGTAAGAAAGCAATAAGTATACAAAGCAACGTGTACTGAATTCGAGAGCATGTGAGCTTACGATTGTGTCGCGTGGGCCGAGCAGCTGCTGTCCACGATGATCAAGACGGACTTGAAGCACGCCGTGAACCTCCGGCGAGCCTCCGCGCCCACCCTTCGGTCTCCCAGGCGCTTCTCTGTCACCGATCCGATCTCCTACCAGCAGGTAATGGGCCCCAATGCAATCACCACACCAATACAATCCACTATAGGTTTCACATCGTTGGTATGTATATAGGGGGTCACATTAGATACAATGGAACAGCAAGATGCAGGTAAAACGGACTCCGCTAAGTCACACGTATTCTGCATGCTGTATTTAAATAATGGGTAATTAAAAACGCGCTAAGCGTGTTAATTACGTGTGGCTTAGGGAATCTCTTAAGGCAAGTCTGCAAGTGCACTCGATCGTTTACCCGCATTCAGGTAAATGAACTAGGTTCCCGAATCCGACATAAATATGTATTAATTACCGTGAAAGCTTTGGCGAATTCATTCGAATTGGATGACGAAGCTGGACAAACATTTTTGGAAGGGCCTACCTGACATTTTTATTTAGGCGTGCTACACACTTGTTCGGGTTAGCTTATTCTTTTCGGGTATATTAGTTGAATAAAAAAGTTGAACTATAATATATTCGATTTTACTGCCGACCGTAACTTATTATTTAAAATCGGTGCAAATATGGCATGTAACCACTTTACAATCGCTTCAATTGCCCTCAAAACATTGCAAAATGTGCTCCACCGTGGCCTGCTCGCTGGCAATCATTCATGAATGTGTACCACGTCCTTCGCCCACAGACCTGATCGGATTCGGGTAAAACATCGAGTTTGATTGCGCTGCTATTATATTTTATTTAGTGTGTATTAGATATTGCTTGCACTTTTGTTTTGGCTTTTGCATGTATTTTATGTTTGTATTATTTATAAGTATCTATGTTTTAGTTTGTATTTAAAAAAAAAGTTTTTTACTTTTTACACCATTTCCTTAAATACTGGTAGTAAATGCAAAAAAATACCATTTTATTTTTATTTTATCGTAGGTATGATTTCGCATCTTTTTTTTTAACATTATGCTTTCTTCTGTGTACCTTTGTTTCTTATGCTAGTATTATAATAAACGCTGCTATTATTCAGATTCGTAAGCCGCACGAGCCAAAACGTGAATCGCGAGTGTTTGATCAAGACGAGGGACCGTTGACGGAGTTGGATGATTTCGCACCCGAACCAGGTTCGTACAATTTGTACGTATTTTGTTCAGAATTAATAATTCGGACTATAAATTTACAACAAAAATATAGCTAAGGCCTTATTGCCTAACTTTATTTAAAATTAATGGGTTTCTGTACCATAATAAAGTATACACATAGTTTTTTTAAAATGCTACTTACTGATTTGTTTTAGCTACCTACTGGGTGTAGGTATAATAAATAAATTATTAATTGGGTAAAAAGCCGAAGGCCCTTAAAACGCGGTTGGCGAAATTCCGACATTACATAGTACAAAAGTGTAGAATCTGTGAAGCTGATGTTCCTTTGTTTCAGAACTTCATAGTTCACTTGAGGACAAGCTAAAGGCACTCTGGGAGACAGCGTGGGCGTTCATCTCGAGCCTCCTGGCGTCACTCACAAGACATATTATGAAGTACTCCCGGGATTACCGATACGTATCGAAAACGCTTTCAATTGAAAAGAAATTACTTAAGGTATGACAGCAGGTGTCTTTTTGTTATTTAATGTAGATGCACTTGAATTAAGACAGTCAGTTTATATATTAAAAAGAGTGTCAGTAATTTTGATACTAATTTTCAATCAATAGTAACAAGTAGATGTTAGGCTCAAAGATCGAAAACGCTCATTGAGCGAAAAAATAGTAGAACGCTTTGTGGCTTCTTCCAAACAAACGGCCACAAAGCCGCCTCTGAGAACCACACAGGTCTCTGACTTGGATATTTCAGACTTACATAAACTATTTAATAAATAATAATAATAATTTCGGGTTGTGGCACTTTTTAAACCGGCCACAACGCATTGTGACAGTGAAGAAATGCCAGAACGCGCTCTGAACCTTAGCTGATGCATCACAACGCGAATTCGCGACGGACGAAAGGGCGTCGACGAGAAATTGTCAACTTTTCTTTATGGGAATCGTTTTCATGGTTTTCGGGGTCGGTAATAACCACAGACATAAATCTAACTAGATGACGCGATTGTATGTACTTCGCGTGTCAAAAACGGAGTAAAGTTACGATCAATGATCGTAATCTAAGCTTTTCATTTAGCATTATCGGCACCGGAAATCCACCGAAATCTAGAAAAATTCCTTTTTATGCCATTTTGAGCTGTAAAAAATGTATAGAAAAAGTTGGCCGAGGCATTGGAAACGTTTTCTTTTATTGGTAAGTAAATTTGTTTTTAACTTGTTTGTGAAAAAGTGGCACGCTTAGTTTTCATACAAATGGAGGGACTTACGATATCTAGTGAGATTTATGTCTGTGGTAATAACGAATATGGTGTCAAAATTAAAATCCAAGATGGTGCCGACGAAACGGTAAAAATGACACCCATAACGAAATTTTGGAAAGTTTCGTCGACGCTATCCTGGGTTTTGGTTTTGACCCCATATTCGTTATTAGCGACCCCAAAAAGCCCGAAAATTTAACAAATTTTCGTCGGTGCCCTTTCGTCCTTCGTGAATTCACGTTCTGATTGCATCAGCTAAGGCTCAGGACGCGTTCTGGTATTTCTTCACTGCCACAACGAGTTGTACAAACCGCAATTCGCGTTGTAGCCGTTTGAAAGAAGTCATAACGCTTTCTGAGCATTTTTTTCGTAATGAGCGTTGTCGAGTTTTGAGCCTTAAAGAATATTTTTTATGTATTTGCCAGGAAAAAGAGGGTTTCGGCATCGGTATAAGAGAAGGATCGCAGATGATATGGGAACCACTACCAGAGACATTAGCGAGACAGTGAGTTATGATTTTGTCTATTAAAACATTCAGAACATGCAAAGTCCTTTTAAATGCCTAATGTTCCTTTAGGTTGTATGAGTAGTCGTTAGTTATTGGCATGAGGAACGCCCATGCTTACTGCATGTTTAGTTTAGATTTAGTAAAAATATTATAGTTTTAGAACTTCTAAACGTTGTTTAAAACGATAGTACATCATAGGTGGAGCACTTTATTTTCTTTAAGCATTAAGTATATGTTTAAACAACGTTAGAAACAGATCTACATATTTGATTTTGGACATTAAAACACTATCATGTAGCCTTCTATTAGTAAGTAGTGTTTTGTTTGCACGCTGCCTAGTACCCGCGACATGGAATTATTTGACAAAAATCTACTCGCACCACCAGTAGAGATGGGGTTTGTATTGCTTACTTACATTTAAATAGTTGAGCCGTTGTAATTAGATACCTAGAAATAGTGGGATCTTTTAAAAATATACATAATCCGGTTTGCAATTATTACATTAGAATTTCATGGTAATGTTAAAATCTTAGCCTCACCCGAAGGTTCAGTAGGCAGCGAATGTGTCCTCGACTGGCGTCGGGTGGAGCCAAACCGACCTGTAACGTTAAGGTACCGTGCGTGACCGTGGTGGGTGTTTCCAGCCGTAAGTTAAGCGAGATAAGTGTGCCGGAGATCCGCATCTTAGCGCCCTCTATGGAGCGCGGGCTTGACACGTCTCCACCGCCTCGCCGTCCGCGCCTGTCGCTCTCCAGCGCGTCTCCTCGCCACATCACCGACGATGAAGATGACACCTCCGAACATGAGAGCGCCTTTTCCTTGCAGTCGTCCCCGAGGTGCAGTGGCCCGCTCACAACGCTCACTTGTACTGTCGTTTTTATCGTCCTGACATTAACGTACTATCGACAAAATTGATTCGTGACCGATCTAAAGAGTTTTACTACAGAAATTGTAATACTTAATTATGTTAATGTTTTAAAGTTTTCAAAGGAACTATCCGCTGCATGGGTCATGAATCAAACAGCTTGACTGTACATATATGTTAAAAAAAACCGTTGGATAATCCAAAGACAAAGTCTAAATTTTAAAATGATTCGCAGTACAAGTTTCGTTGAATTGATCGTCTCTTGCGATGGGCTTTTGCTATACTTTTTTATCGTTTTATTATAACAACTTGTTTCTCTCACTTGTCAATACAACACGTTGTCGCAGCTTTTATTGTACCTATTTTTTATTTTTCGATCATCGGGAACGGTAAGTGTGATTTAAACAAAAAAAATTGTAACGTGTTCTTAACGTGTATCAATGTTAATATATTATGGAGAGCACGGTAAACTTTATTATGTTGCATGGATTATTTTTATAAACGTATTCCGTTATTTTATCAAATTTTTAGCTATACCTACATATTCTTCTAAAACTACACTACTCGACACATCGCCATCGTCGCATTTAATTTGTGACTTGGTCGCCTTCACGAACATAGTTCGTGCCTGTTAACATAAATAAGCATTTTTTACATCCTATTTAGTTCCACAAAAATATAATTGTTTTATTGCAATTTCTGAATGCAACAAAAACTCTAAACTCTGGCCACACAAAGGCACGCGGGTTCCGCAGGCCGCGGGGGCGCTTGTCGATTGGTTTAGTGACTAGGAATTCACGCAACTATTCACAATAGTTTGAAAACCTTCATTAAAGGTAATTTCGCCACGCATCCCACGCGCGATTCGCTTAAGTTTGGCCAGAGCTTATGTGTCTGAAATTCAGGAAAAAAACACTTTATTCATAAGTTCTTTAAGTGCACCACTTGTCACTATATTTTGTCTGTCAAAATTCTCTAGGATACAAGGTGAGTATTTCAAGTTGATCCGAAACTATGAGTATGGGTTTAATGAATCACTTGAATAATTCACCCTGTCTACCTGCGTTAAACTAACTTTATATGGACTTATACCTTCGAAAATCCCCGCTGAAGAGGAAAATGTGGTTGACCGGGAACTTTTGCGATAGCCTATAGTTCTTGTGACATATTAAGTGACACTGTTATGTGTATAATATAGTGCCCTCAACAGAATTTCGTTGTTACAAGATGATGGTACTTATATCCAGGCTTTAGTCTTCCTTTCAAGTTGTGGTAAAGAAAGAGTTCATTTGCAGCATCGACGTGAGTACTCTGGAGGACCACGATGACTCGATGTTCAAACAGGATCGCTCGCCATTCGTGCACTTCGGCTACGCGCTGTGGTATACCGTGCTGGCCCATACGGATATAGTGTGCTACATTATGGTTTTTATTAATCAGGTAACGTGGATATACAAATAATATGGTTTATTTTAATATTTGCGACTTGCGTAACATTTTACAGCATAACAATTTTTAATAACTTTATTTTTTCATTACGACACCCCAACTCGAGCTATACATATTCCGGGTAGGTCCTGGAACCAAAGTCCAAATTTTTACCCTATTCACGTATCTCGCGTAATTCAATCAGTGCCCAGCATTTCTTGACCCCTCTTAGCTACTTCTACAGGGGAGGACTAATACCAAATTTAGAACATAGGTAGCTATACTACAATTTAAATTAAATTTCAGATACAATCAGCAACAATATTGTCGATTCCTCTCCCGCTGATGGTGTTCTTGTGGGGAACACTCACCATACCGCGACCAACCAAGACGTTTTGGGTAACCCTAATCGCGTACACTGAGGTATGTAATACTGGACAAATATAATTACCATGAAAAATGCGTATTTACTTCAACTTATTCCTTTACATAAAATTCACAGGTAATCGTCCTCATAAAGAGTATGTTCCAATTCGAGATTCTGCCGTGGAATCAGAAGGTGATACCTGCTAACATGCCTTTCACTGCACCACGCATCATTGGTATTGAGAGGAAGTTCAATTACGCTCTCTACGATCTACTTCTGCTGCTCATTATCTTTTTGCATAGGTAACTATCCAGATTTATTAGAGATTACAGCAGACTATAGAACTGACGGCGTATCAGCCTTGATAAGTAGAAATCTTTGCTGTCACGGATGGAGCAAGCTTACTGAAAAGTAGTTTAACCTATTCACTCTCATGGTATAAGGTTTAGAAAATCCAGTCTTCTTCTCAAAGTAAATGCTGTACTAAACTGCTGTACTAAAATGCTGTACTGTGGTGCCCAAGCGACACAGATAAATGTAAACTCATCTGTGTCGCTTGGGCACCTGTTAATGCTTCGTAGCCATTCCGGTGGTATGCTTTGACCTTTTGTAGGTCATCGTAAATCGTTGTAGGTAATCTCCGGAACTGCTGAACCGATTTTGAAAATTCTTTTACCAGTAGAAAGCTACATTATTTTTGAGTGGCATTGGCTATAATTTATTTTCAGAAAAATTAAGAGTTTCTTATGAAAATTGCAATAATGTAACCCAAACTAGCAAATTTTTGCATATAAATGCGTTAAGAAAGCTATTGATGATACATAAAAAATATGTACTACATGATTAAAGTAGTCATTATTACCTACAAAAAAGTCTGCGAGAGAATATATCTCACTATCATAGTTAAGTCACAATAGCAGCTTTTATGTTCTAAATTTTAATTAGATCGCCGGCACAGAAACAAAAGTTGGTTAAATTAGTATTGTAGTGTGAATTCTTATTCAACAAATAAATAGTTTAACAAATTGGTAGGGAGTTAGGGTTGGTGGGTAGGTTAGGTATGTTAGGTAGGTGCGTGGTAGGTAGGTAGGTAGCCAGTTGACGGGAGCGAAGCCGCGGGGGTCAGCTAGTAAATTATAATTCAAATTATACCCTTCAAGCGAGATAACATTACAAAATACACAGTGTGCTTTTGCTTTCAGGTTCATGCTGAAATCTCTGGGGCTATGGAAGGAATCAACTCCAGAGATTGAATTAAGGGAAGATATGGAGTATCCGCTAAGTCCTGAAGATACTCAGTTGATGGCAGAAGGTCGCATCACAGAAGTAGGAAAGAAATATGTCAAGTTGCACGACCAGTCAGGCCCGTGAGTTCCTTTTTAGAACTATACCCCCTTAACGTTCCCCATATTGCATAAATATATATATATATTCGTCGTAATAAAGTGGCAATATAGCTTCTCTCGTTTTCATGACTAAAGAGGTACCTATTTTCCTATACATATTAAACACTCAAATTTGAAATTTTACTAGCATCATATCTATAATGTTCTGCAAATATGTTTTTGAGTATTATTATGCAACTTTTGTTGCCTAAAACATGCTGATTTCGGGGCGAATCATAGTGTCATCTGTCAGTTTGAATATGTGTGAAGTGAATGTAAAGAGCCTGTATGCTCTAGCGGCCTGTATCCGGTAGCAGGAAGGGCATGTAGTAGATAGCGGGTGTTCGGATAGTACATAGCGAGGTGTGCGGATTAGACAGTAGGCACCGGCTGGTGGACCGGCTGTACCACGTGCAGGCCACCATCGCGCAGGCCATGCACGAGCTGCAGGCGTCGCGCTCGGACCCGCGTGTGGCGGAGCTGGTGTGGGCGCGCATGAGGCAGCGCACGCGGCGTGACATGCTCAGGCGCGAGCGCTTCAGCAAGCAGCGTCGCCCTCGCCCGCACTCCATCCTGCGCTTCGTGCTGCGCTCCGTGGTGCGCGCCCGGCGCAACACCCGCGACAGGTCCGCCTGTATAACTAATAACTAGCGATATCGAACCGTAAAATTATTGTATGTAGAATACACTTTATCCAGGTTGTAACGGCAAAGTCGATCATATTATAAAATCTGGTTCTGCCCATGTACAGTACAACTATTTTCATTTACTTCGTATTTCGTCAGTCCTCGGATTTCTATCAGTTGCCCTTTGCACTTGGTACAGACCGTACGCTCTCAATCAATTTGGAAGTATATAGAGTTGTTAATACTATTTTAATATAATGTAATTTATTTTAAAAATAGGAGGAAAGCTGCTAAAGGAAAATAGTTTTACAGCTCTATATAGTTCACACGGTAATCAAAACAAAACAACAATAAAGTACTTAGATCTGAATTCAAATTATTATACACAATAAATCTAATAATTGATGGACATGGAAATAAGCATTCGTTTGTATTCGGAAATGCGATGATTGCCGAGGGAAATTAAGAAAATATTTGTACTGTATATGAATGCAATTCCAAAATAAAAAAATATGGAGTTTTCCATACAAAGTTGTCGTTAGCTGACCGAAATTTGTATGGGTGGTAGTGGGACTATTTAGGTATTGTATAACGTAATCGTATACTTTGTAACGTACAGAAGATCCTTCTAGTGAGTAAGTAAATGTACCCCGTGTTGTCGTTAGTGTTATAGTTTAATAACTTACTTAAAACTGTTTGATATCAACTAGAAAATGATAACTATACTGTAGTTGAAACTGTATGTAGAATACTTACAAGTTGATGTAGCGAAATAGTATGATGCAGTTAAAAAAAAAAATTGTAAGATAGTAAGTAAATTTATCTTTTATCGTTTTAAGTATTATGTAAATTAATATAATTAAGGTCTCAAAATCAAATAGTTTAGTTCAAATAAACCTTAATAATACTTTTGAATTGTCAAACAAAAAAAAGAGGGCTCTAGTTGCAAATTCGCAAGCGTCAGTAGGTCTCAATGGAGAAGAATTTGCAAGAAACTCCACGGATTCTCTTTTGCATCAATTTTAATTTACTTTGGTTACAAATTTATTTTGGTTACATCATTCTTGTTTTAAAAATACTTACTCGTATATGTGAGAACGATGTAAAAAGAGGTGCACGTAAAAGCGTCTAGAGTAACAAACAATTTAAAAAATACTATAACAGGCCGAGGCAGCTAAGTTATGACCATTCCCCTAAATATATTGATAAGATACCTTCATGACGTTAAAGTCCTTAAACAGTTCCCTTAGAGAATCGTGCCGGCGAAGATTTTATATCATTCTGATGGCTCGTTTTTGCAGAATAAAAATTGATTCAATGTCTGCAGCCCTTCCCCATAGTAAGATACCGTAAGACATTATACTATGAAAGTAACTAAAATAGACCAGCTTCGCGGTATTTACATCAGTAAACTGACGAATTTTTGTAACAGCATAAGCTGCCGATCTTAGACGCCCAGTGATATTAAATGAGGACCCCATTGTAACCTTGAGTCTAGCATGAAACCGTTTTATCGACGAATTCTAGCTTCTGCCTGTTTAATATAATGTCACAATCAGTACTTTTGACATTCGGCAAGGCTAATTTTATGCACTTAGTCTTTTTAGCATTTAAAACTAATTTATTAGCTGCGAACCAATTTTGAACCTGTCGCAAGACGTTATTTACGTCGTCAACGTTACTCGTTCGTCTAAATATCTTAAAAATCAAAGAAGTGTCATCCGAAATAACACCATTTTAAGATTGTTTTTCAATAGATGGGGTAAATCGTTAATGAAGACTAAAAATAAGAAAGGACCCAAAACTGAACCTTGGGATACCCCCATTTCTAAGGTTAACCCCGACTGATCGACACCGTTTATTTGAACTAATTGCTGTTTATTGCTGTGAATTTAACGCTGATTGGCCTAGCCCATAATACTCAAGTTTCAAAAGCAATGTTTCATGACTAACGCAAATAACCCCTTTCGACAGGTCGCAGAAGCCACCTATGGCATCTTGTGCCTCTTCCCACGCATCAGAGATGTGTGTGCGATAAGGTTATACCAGCGTCGGTTGTACAACGTCCTTTGGTAAAACCATACTGATTATGGTGTAGGATGTTATTCGTATTAAAATCATTCTTTTTAATACGAATAACATCCATCAGCATTTGAATAAGCATTATTTTTTCAAATATCTTGCTGAAAACAGCACCGATACTGGTCTATTTTTAGGGTTCCGTACCCAAAGGGTAAAAACAGGACCCTATTACTAAAACTCCGCGGTCCGTCTTTCTGTCTGTCTGACTGTCTGTCTGTCTGTCTGTCCGTCTGTCACCAGGCTGTATCTCATGAACCTTGATAACTAGACAGTGGTAATTTTCACAGATGATGTATTTCTGTTGCCGCTATAACAACAAATAAACTACAACAACTAAGACCAGAATAAAATAAATATTTAAGTGGGGCTCCCATACAACAAACATAATTTTTTTGCCGTTTTTTGCGATAATGGTAGGTACACTTACACTTCGTGTCTTTACTGCCCTCGAATTTAAAAACCTTACTACGTTTCATTAGATCCGGAAAGACTCCTTGATCTACACACAAATTAAAATATAAAGCTAAGTACGGCTCTATGTTCTGAATAATGGAGGTACAAACTTTGATGGACATTCCCCATAGATCTTCAGTCAGTTTGATCTTTACTTGCTTAAAAGATTTTATTACTGTTATTGTGTTTATATGTGAAAAGTTAAATTCAGTCGGGCAGGCTGAAACGTTAGCGTTTAATAAACCAGAAGCAAGCGAGGGCGAAGAATTTAAGGTTTCAGTAGTTTTAATTGGGATGCTGGAATTATTTTCTGCGAATTCGACCTTATTGCCAATGTATAAAGCTTTACCTAGCTACTTTACACGTATTAAAAAAAAAATGAATAAGTAGCAACATACTTACTAAAAGTTTCATTATTAATGTAAGGCTTAAGGCCATACAACTCGTAAAGTCTTTCCCTACTTTTCCTGAGTTCTTCAGTCGCCCAGTCACTAAATAAAATCTTAGGGCATATAGTTTTAGCTTTCTTCTTAAAAGTATTATTGAACGCTGTTTGAACAACTGATTTTTTTTTAATATAAAATATTACCATCATTGTGTTGTACTTCGTAGCACGACCATGAACGCATTCAATATAACTTTAGATGGTAATACAATCCTTTTAACTTGTACTATTTTATACCACTAATTAGAATTTTATACCTCTCAATAATCGCATATACACAGGTCGTGCTGGCAAGATTCCTCCCCAGCATGACAACGCTAAAATGCAGCTTGATCACTTAACTTACTAATTAAAATGCTGGGATGTTTTTGGTCCGGATTGAATCTGCACTTGTTGTATTGGTATGTTGGACTCAAAGGTTCCTATTAGCCCACTATTATCCGAAGGCAGACTATTTATAATGGTTTTGTCTAAGCTCTTATAATTTTACTTAAAAAGTTAATTCGTCAGTAATCGTGTAGCATAACTCAGGATTTCTTAGGAGCTTAAAGAATTAAATTATTGAGTAGTATTATTAGGCAGACTGCTACTTATATCTTATTTAATTCAAGCTTAAGGCTAGAAAGTTAAGCCTTACTAGCGTATTTAATTGAAATTTAAGAATACTTTATAAAACAAAAGTAAAATTTGTATAATTAAACTTTTTATAGCGCAAGTGATCAACAGATACTATTACTGTAATAGCAATTCTTATTTTATAGTGTGGGTGAAGGTGAAGCGTCCGATCCAGAGACAGACGGTCCCCATAGACCAGTCCATTTCGATGAAAATGAGCCGGGGCCTTCGAAAGGGCCTGACGACGACCACTACAAGTATGTATATCTGAATGCCACAGTTTTACACGCGAGTGCAGGAGTCGTGGTCACATTTTAAGCAAAACTATTTTATTCTAACTTCATTAAAACTAATAATTTTAATCTTTTTCAGTGTAAACGATGATCAAGAACCGATTATTGCGGTGTCAACGACACTGGAGAATACCTATAAGCATTACCCAGAAGTGATGTTTTTGTCGTAAGTACAAGTTCTACCTCACATACCTAAAGGTGACACTATATCTGTGTCAATCTAAGAAGTCGGATTTGACAGTTATAAAAATACTTCATAATAATTAAACTTGATGCTTACGAATTATACTCGTGGTTTAGTGTATAGGTAACATAGTGATTAATAAGGATTATGAATTTGATTTTTCAATTTCTTACGTACACAATTATTGCGGCATGTAAAATGAGAAACGTCATCGGACTTCTTAGATTGTCACGAATAGAGTCGGTGGAACGAACTCATTCGTGGGCGTGGCTAAAAATATGCTGTTTCGCCTTATATCATGAGATGAACACTAGTACCTTTTTGCTGTGGGGTTTGTGAAAAAACTACTGGCTGTAAGTATTCATAAAAAAAAATTATAAGGACTTTTGAATAATTAAATTAAATCTGTTCGGATATTGTTTTGGAGATTTAATACTCCAATTGTTATTTATTTGCACCCAAAGTAGCGCAAATTTGGAGTTGAAATACGGAACTTTTGTCTGTTGTCGTAATACCTTTCAAATTACTTTTTATTTGATGAGAGAAATCGACACCATACTTAACTTTGAACGTACAATACTGAACCGAAAACGCCTCACGTTTTTATGGAGAAAATGTCAAGTAGTGCTCCCTTAAATTAATGCATTTCGCTATACTATACCAACTAATATAATAGTCACAGCGGATCTTTGTGTCAAGAAACAGTTTGTCATCGAGTATACTGCATAGAGTAAGCGAGATAGGACGATGCGACGAACGTTAGCGAGTGAAAGAGACAGTTATACAATGCTATCTTCACCTTCAACATTAACACAAAAATAACTACTGCGCAGGATCTTGCAGCCAATTCAGAGACACAAATATCCGTTGTAAATATTATACAGCTAACTAGAAAAGGTTCCCTAAGTAAAACATATTCTGTATTTTCAGCGTAAAGCGCTACCTGCGTCCGATGCACCGCTTCTTCCAGCGCATGTTAGAGCCAGGAGCGAGAGTTACCGCTGACATATACGCGTATATGTTCTTGTGTGACTTTTTCAACTTCCTTGTCGTTATTTTTGGATTCGCCGCGTTTGGGGTAAGCCTATCATAATTAATATCGATGTGTACTTGTGACTAATTTACTTTATCTACAGTCAATCAGTTTAAGTACCAGTTAGTTCAAAACATCTGTCCCCGAAACGCGTAAGTTCAAAGAATAGCGAATAGCTAGTACGTGTTGCTTGGATTCATTGCTTCATATCGGTTACCTAATAATATATTGGCACATCTGCAAAAAAAGCGAAATTGGGTTGATACGGTATACTCGTACATCATCAAAATTGCTTAATTTATAAAGTGGTAAAACGGCAAAAGTCATTGTACCATTATTACTATTTCTTCCCGAATCCGCGTATAACAACAGCTCATTTGAATAAAAACTTAAAAAAAGAAAATACTTCCGACTTCCAAATAAGAAAACTCAAAGTGAAAAATAACTTTAATTTTAGAAGTCGGTGTCTTTCGTAGGTACCATTTTTTTGCGTGATGGACACCGACTTTAAAAATTAAAGTTATTTTTCACTTTGTAGTTTTCTTATTTGGAAGTCGGTAGTATTTTCTTTTTTTAAGTTTTAATATAAGCGCTATCCGTCTCCTTTGACGTCTCGAAAGCATTTGAATTGAACGGGTCTGGCACGAAAGCCTTATTGGTAAGCTTTCTTCCTTCGGTCTGCTCGGTCGTCTGTTTGACTGGATTGTAGAGTTCCTGAGAGATTCGTCAATATGAGTAGTTATTGATGGCTGCTTGTCCGATCAATTTGATATAAATGTCGGGGTCCCTCAGGGATCGGTAATCTCAGCAACATTGAGGGCAAGGCTCAGCTGGCTGCCAATAAATTGGGGATCCTTGCAAAGGTGAGACGGTTCTCCACGTCTGAACAGCAGCTCAACTTGTACTTTACATACAACCTTATAAAATACACTTTTCAGAACATGTTTTTGTATATTTCTTTCAAAATAAAACATTTATTTTGCATCAACCAGTTCTTCTATTTCTTGACTTACACACAGAGTTCTGTAAGCTTCGTCGTAATGTAGATATGCCAATATATTACTAGGTGAGCGATATGTTCAAAAATCCGTCTACTCCACAGTACACGTAAAACACGCAATGAATACTATTGAGTTGTCAAAACAATTACGCAATTAGAGTGCTGGTCAAATATACTTCTTTTTGTCTTATATCTGTATAATTTTGTAAAAAATAAGATATGTACCAATCGGCACCTTTCTTTATCGCCATATCGACATGGTTGGCGTTGTGGTTGAGCGATCATCTGCTGCTCTGAGTGTCGCGGGTATAACAAAATGGAAATATTTGTTCCGTGCGTGAATCGCCGCTTAAATATTTGTCTGGCCCACAGAGAGTTGTTACGCATCTGAGTGTCTTGTGTGTGTGAGTTTAAATGTTTGTAAACGCATCCACGATACAGGAAGAAATTCCTAGTGTTCCCAACATTTATTATAAGAAAAATAACTTTGTCATTTGCTTTTCAACTATCAGTATTCCCAAAAGCCTATTTGCATTTGATAGATTTTCATTTTGACTGTTGAAATATGGGTGCACTACAGTTGCACCTCTGCTTAAAGACGGAACCACACTTACGTGGCGTGGCGTGTCGCGGCGCCTTCCGACGCAGTTGATTGGCTACAAAACTCGTAGGCTGGAATAGAGTCGTTCGATTGGTGGATACCGCGTCAAGCCACGCCACGTTAGTGTGGTTCCGACTTAACCCTTGCATATCCCACAGGCGTGATGTTATGTAATTTTTAAAGTTCTCATATGTTTTCTGTAGACGCACCAAGGCGACGGTGGCGTGCAAGCGTACTTAGAAGAAAACAAAGTCCCGATTCCCTTCCTCGTGATGCTGATCCTCCAGTTCGCGCTGATCGTCATTGACCGAGCGCTGTACCTGCGCAAGTTCATGCTCGGCAAGATACTGTTCCAGTATGCGCTCATCATAGGAGTGCATATCTGGATGTTCTTCGTACTGCCTTTTATTACTGAGAGGTAAGAGATTTGGTGTTAATATGATAAACTTTATTTTATTTTGTTTAATGAAGAAATGATGAACAATGATACTAAAAAACACGCTTTAATAGAAAACCAAACCAAAAAGGTGGACAAAAATCAATTAATTTATATTATGAATAGTGTGAGAAACTAAAAAAATATTACTATAAAAAAGCGAGGGGTGCTATTTTAAAATATTTTCAAAATGTTGCCAATACCTTTCAATAAAATATTATAACAATCGACATCAAGCACCTCCGCTTTTTTACAATATTATTTTTGTTAGTCAGTCTATTCATAGTTTAAGTTTATTGAAAATTATTTTCTACTTTTTAGTTTGGTTTTCTATTAAAGCGTGTTTTTTTTAGCTTTTATAAACTATTATTAAATTTTATTTCAATCGCTAATCCTGAAGGTAAGGATACTGGAACAAACCATTTAAATTATAGCATTGTCATCGGTCCTTGATAAGTGTGCAAAGTTTTCAAATGAATCCGACGTTTTGAAGGTGGTGAAAATCACGTTCAAAGATTCAGTTACATACATACCAAGCTAAAAAAGCGTGTTAAGTTAAAAACAAATTTGTGTATAAATGAATGCAGCTGCATGTCGTGGTTGTGGCAAGAAGGCTTCCACTCAGCATAATGCTGTGCCGTGGGGACCCACAGCACGGCGCTGATTTTCAGCGGTCGACTATTGTGGTAACCATATTGTCCCAATGCAAGGCAAAGGTCACACCCATAGTACCAACGTTCTTTGAATTTCCCCATCTGCGGCTAATCCGCCAAAAACGAGTCTTACAGTTACGCGATTCTTAGATCTAACCGAAGATGCTAAACATATCTCATGAAAAACTTTTGTCTAACATAACAAATAATTACAATATCTTTTTGAACCATGAAAAAGTAAAAAAAGAGAAACTTAGCTACACCAAATAGGAAGAATATGCGCCACATCTAAGCGAAACGGTTATCATTAGCCTTACAGTTTTCGGTATGCCTAAAAGTACAAGTGTGAATTTCAATAATAATTGTGTTTAGGACATTCAACGCCCTTCTACCGCCTCCGATGTGGTACATGCTGAAGTGCATCTACCTACTGCTGTCGGCCTACCAGATCCGCTGTGGCTACCCGCGCCGCATCATCGGAAACTTCCTCTGCAAGTCCTACCGGTTCCTCAACATGATCTTCTTTAGAGGGTAAGACAAGCTCGTATAAGGGTCTGCTCACACATAGAAACGATGCTATTTTGCTTGAAAAGGCCAGTTCTTTCAAAAAGTATCATGACGCGTCATAAAGCCGTGGGGTATAGTATCGGCTTAGCACGCCGCGTCTGCCGGCGAAGCATCGCTGTGTCGACATTTTGGCATACATCGGTTTATCTTAAAATTCACCGATTACAGAAATTCACAGTAACAAAGATGTTATTCTGGCTTCTGCCAGCGGCTTCGCCCGCGTGAATGTCCAAAGTTCCAGCAAACCAAGGGAATATATTCCCGGGACAAAAATTATCCTATGTGCTTTTCAAGACTATAATCTATCTCTGTGCCAAATTTCATCCAGATCCGTCCAGCCGTTTGAGCGTGAAGAAGTAACAAACACACACACACACACACACACACACAAATGTTCGCCTTTATAATATTAATGTTTGGATAATACACTCGTGATGCAACGTTTTTACTGTTAAAACTCACAGGTTCATGGTAGTACCGTTCCTGTTCGAGCTGCGCACGCTGATGGATTGGATATGGACAGACACATCCATGAACCTCATGGATTGGCTCAAGATGGAGGATATTTTCGCCAGTGTCTTCCTGTTGAAGGTATTTGATCAATTATTATCTTGAACTAAATTGTACGTTAATTCTACCCTTTTATAACGGGAGCGACATTTTTCCAGAATTTATCTGTACCGTCGTACTTTGGAAAAGGTACTTATAAGTACATAATATTCGTAACTTGCTAGTTGCATTTATTCCTGTGAAATTCCATAATTATTAAATCGCGCCTAAGCCTGTATTGGCCACCCTGACAATTTATTTTAAATGTATTTCTTTTTTCGCTTTACGGATCTAAAGTATATTCACCCAACATTATTTTGGATCAACAAGAATCGTTTCTCATGCGATGATGCGACATTTTTAAACCCCGACGGAAAAAGAGGGGTGTTATAAGTTTCACGTGTGTACCTGTGCGTTTGTGTATTTATGTATCTGTCTGAGGCATCATCGCTCCTAAACGGATGAACCGTCTTGATTTCGTTTTATTTTTTTGTTTCAAAGGTGACTTTATCGAGAGTGTTCTTAGCTATGTTTGATGAAAATCAGTTCAGCCGTTCTAAAATTTTGGCCGATTTATTGTTTGGATTGGGTTGTTTTCGCAAGATATCGTGTCATAATAATTACGTGTTCTTTAGATTGTCGATCGAAGCGTGTCTACTACTAGATAAATTATGTAGCATGAAATAAAAATGTGTAGCGGGCTTTTTAAATTTTAAAATTTGACTTGTTATACCCATATGTCACAGTAGGTCAACTAAATCGCAGTGACGGGATATATATGGTGCACTCGGTGATGTATGTTTTATACCCGTTATAACACAGTACATTGGTATTGTTCCAGTGTTCCCGCTACATAGAGGACGAGTTCCCGCAGCCGCGCGGCTCCAAGAAGTCCAACATGTCCAAGTACATGCTCGGCGGAGGAGTACTCGCGTTCGTCATCGCCATCATATGGTTCCCGCTTGTGTTCTTCGCGTTTGGAAATACGGTAATTAGTGCCTTATAACTACGTTTGTATGGAAGAATGATCGACTAGTGTAACCTTAACCGCCATCCTTATAATAACGCATTTATATCATCAATTTGCTTTTATATGCATTAAATCTAAGATGTCGGAGCATCATCATAATCTGCTTTTTAATGTTGGCACTGCTGAGACACAGGCCTCCTCTCTGTGAGAGGGAATGGGCCGTAATCCACCACGCGGGCCCAGTGCGGGTTGGGGATGTCACATGTCTTCGAATGTTTGGTTCTAGAACATGTCGGTTTCCTCACGATCTTTTTCTTCACCGTTTTGGGAGCTGTGGTGATGAAATAATTAACCCAAAGTAGCCCGCCTGTGTTCGAACCAAAGACCTACTACTTATAAATCGCGGTCGTTACCACTGGGCCACCACTGCTCTAAGTCTCGGAGCATAATATTAAAATATTTATTTAATTTTAGGTCGGTCAAGCCAACCCACCCACAGATGTGACAGTGAAAATACGCATCGGTCCTTTCCTGCCTGTTTATCAAATGTCGGCTCAATCACACAACATTTATGTGTAAGTATATTTCACGCTAGACATAACATTTAAGGAAAATTCTAAGAAAGTCACTGTTCCTAACTGGCGATGATCCCAGCAGTAAGGGACTTTGTTTAAATATGCCAACTGTTTACTCCGTCTGTTAAGATCAGCCGCAAAAATATCCCGTTGCTTGGATATTAGACCCAATCAACGAGAATAGCAAATGGGTCCATTCGAGGTCGGATCTATTATATTTCTTTTCTTTTTGGTCTAAAAGGCTGTTTAATAATTTTCTAGTTTCACGGAACAAGATTACACTCAGCTCAGCAACATGCACGCGCGTGATCGCAACGCGCAGACGTTCCTGTCGAACTACATGTTCGACGACGTCGCCGTCATCTCCATCAACCCCAACTCCACGCTCAAGTGGGAGATCTCGCCGCCCGAGCTCGACCGGCTCAAGAGAGAAGCGGCCTCTAGTGAGTACCTACAGCACTTTACCGTATTACAATTAATTACAATAGAAAAATAATCTGCATGATTCGCCATAAATTAAAACCATGGACACTAACCATGCGTACAGGAGAATAAATAAGTCATTTGTTTTGGGGTGACTTGACTATCTCAACGCCCATATATTTGAATTATGTTGTTTGTTTCATCATCAACAGATGCAACATTGATGGTGAAGTTCACATACGTGATAACGCACCCGACGAACGCGATTCCGAACCCGCCCACCATAGAGGACCACCGCGAGGTACCCATACACGCCTACATCAACGACAAACCCAACCCGCAGCGGGAAAAGCTCAAGAAGTTGCTAGATGGCACCTCCGATCCAGATACCTGGTGAGCCAAATGTTCATACACGAGAACACATACTATATAGTTCCAGTGCTTGACCGTGAAAGTGATAGTTATTATTTGCACCGTATATGGTTCAAAATCGCTTGAACCTCACATGAGAAATAATTTTTTCACAATTAATATAGTAGTCACAGTGGATCTATGTGGCTCTGAAGTTGGCTGCAACACTCTGAGCAGTTTTTATTTTTGTGTCAATGTTGAAGTAGAAGATAGCTTTGTATAACTGCCTCTTTCACTTATGTTTATGCATCGTCCTATCTCGCTTACTCTATGCAGTATACGCGATGACAAACTGTTTCTTGCGCAATGGTTCGCAGAGCCAACTTCAGAGACACAAAGATCCGCTGTGACTACTGAAAATTCTTTATTTTTCAATCAATGTGTTCAATGACTGAACGCAAGCTGGAGTTTTATGTGATGGCCATTTAACCTTACGATAATCCTTTTAAAAATTAAACCGTGTTATTACTTCCTTTTTATTGACATAGTAATTACTCGACAGGTTAACTGTACCCTATCTGTTCCCGAAATTTTTGAAAGTATTCAATAAGGGTACCACAAAAGCAGTAAGCCAACTAATGCCGCAGATCGACGAAAGCGCAGAAAAAAGTGAGTTATCTAGTTTGCTTGACATTTTAACCGACTTTCTAAAAAGGAGGAGGTTCTATGTTCGACCGCATGTTTTTTTTGTGTCTCTGATTTCTCTGTCAATTGTGGACGGATTTGAATTTCTTTTTTAGGGTTCCGTAAACGAAGGGTCCAAACGGAGCCCTATTGCTGACACTCACTTGTCTGTCAGTCTTCAAATGATCACAGAATAAGCTTCCTGTTGACCCAAATTATACAGCTAAAGGTGGCCTAGTTTTTTTTTACCTAACCCATCGAGTGGGGTATCGTTGTTTAGAGCTCGTTGAGTAGATAAATACAGCATTTTTGTTTAATAGAATATTGGAAAACACTAAAGAATAAGAAGCCACTAAAGTCAGCTAATTTTTTAACTTTCCATTGACCTATGAACTTGAAATGTGGTGATAATAGAATAGAATAAATTTTCCCACATACAATTCTTCTTCTTAGCGTGTCGATGGCAAATATAAATATTTAAATATTGTGTTTGTTTTATACAATTGCTAGTTACATATGTTATACTATATTATTATAACATATATAACTAACCCACTAGGTACCACAAGTAAAAAGTAAAACCATTTTTCCAAAAAAAAAATACAACCATCTCCATAGAAAATAAATACACCATAATTTAAAAAAATATTAAGATTTACACATTGTACAGTTTTTATTTGGAAGTCTGTAGTATTTTAAGTAATATATATTTTTTTTAATTATCTTTGTTGTTATGAGTTGTAAGCTGAGGGTCGGTTTCTGAATAAATAATTTGGAGTTAAAACTTGTCAAACTTTACTTTAAATTTTAATGCCAAAATTTAGCAGGTTTTCAGGCTTAAGTTTCACAAACACTGAATTTCAAATTTAAAAATTGTGAAATCGAGTGTCAGTTTTATATTAATTATTGTACTATTGCAGATGCGGATGCAAGTTTTTATAGAGACGTATTACTTCGATTGGAGAGAGCTAAAGGTACAGACGTGATGTATTGGCGAGTACGAGAGTCTTGTGCTTTACGAGTAAGTTGCAATTGTAATAAATTCCTTTATTAAGTAAGGCTGAGGCCTCATTTGTGCGTTTTACATATTTTAAGTGACAAGCCACATTATGGTTTGCATCGTCGCACGCGATGTTTCAACGGATCTTCGGATGAGAAACGAAGCGGGGGCCGGGTGATGTGCTGCGGTGCGTCGCCGAACAGTGTTTATTCCGATACGTTGTCGAATCTGGAATCCACACTGAGACGCTGCGCTGTGACGGCGTGCGTTGCCCTCTTGCATCGTGACGTCGTGCGTCGTCGTCGCAACCCAAGTGTAGCATACAATGCGTGGATCCATTGCGACGACGTATCGCACTAATGAGGTCTAAGACTAAAAGGTTGACAAGTAGGAAAACCGCCCTCAAAATTGTACGGCATATTAAAACTTACATAATGATTGCAATACATAAATAAATAAAACGGTTTTATTATTACAATTTATTTGGATTAGTTGTTATTAAAATTTATTTTGTTATACTTTTTTCAAACATTTATTTTACTTTTGACAGCTCGAGTATTCATTTTTTTTTCTATTTTCAGGATCCATTGTTGACAGTACCGCTCAACAACTGTGACATGCTCGTCATGTACACTTTTAACGATAAACTGTTCCCAGAGACACTTAACTTTATTTCTGGCAGTGGGTGAGTATTAGCCCTTTTTCATATATGTAATTACATTGGCGTTTTTTATTGCCTTTTTATTTGATTCCTAAATGTAGGCAAACAGATTGAGAACTATAATGTATCGAATGTTATTCATTCGATCGCTCTATTTTGTAAACTTTTATTTAAGTAATTTGTTAGTTTCAAGGTTACTTACCTTAGCTAGTAGGGATTTGTGGAACAAATCTTCCAACTGAACTCTATCGAATCTTATAACGTAATCCCCAGCTGATCGAGCTGAATTTTTTATACAAGTTTTGTTTGAACAATAACAGCACTATACATGGTAAGCTAAAGATAAAAAAGAGCTATAATCGTGACAATCTGCTGGTCCGATGTCGAAGTCGATGGTCGAAGTCCGATGACGTTTCTCATTTAACATGCCGTGTTAAGCTGCACGTAAGAAATTGATAAATCAAATTCATAATCCTAATTAATTACTATGTTACCCATACACTATAAACAACAAGTATCATTCGTAAGCATTATTAAGTACTTTACTAATTTTTGTTTGATTATTGTTAGGTATTTTTATAGCTGTCAAATCAAACTTCTTAAATTGTCACGACTATAGTTTAAAAGATTTTTTGTACCTAATTATAAAAATTTATTTATAATTGGGCAGCTGCCAAAAATAAGCGACATATGTTCGCATTAATAGTATTATTTGGAAGTAGGCTTTGATCCGTGGATTTTAACCTTTTTGTGTGATTGTTTGTAGTATCATCGGATTGTACACCACGTTCGTGTTCTTGGCTTCTCGAGTGCTGCGAGGATTCTTCTCCGGCATTTACACAAGGATAATGTTCGATGATCTACCGAATGCTGACAGACTTTTACAACTCTGCCTTGATATTTATCTGGTAAGTTTATTCAGCGACAGAGAAAGAAAGAAACTTTTTTTATTATTAATCTATGTACCTAATAGTAACTACATATTATTATTATAATATTATTATTTAAAGGAAAAGGAACAATCACTTCTCTATATAAACCTACTATGTCAAATATCACACTACTTCGTATAGTACTCGCCAAACTTCTTCGCCGCACTGAACTTAGCTACAACGGCTGCGCCGTAGTAAATCACATACAAAAACAACACCGATCCGTGCCTTGCGCATCAGAAAGCCAACTTCAGGGCGGTCCAGAAGTTTGGCGAGAACTATCCAAGGTTTTCGTTTATTATTAGTTTTTTACCAACTTCAAACAAAAAGGAGGTAATCAATTCTTTCGAATTCGAATGTATGTAATATTGTTGGAATTGCACAATATTCGCATACGTTACTCTATGTGGGCCAAATTTCATAAGTGTACCTATGTTTGTCCACGCATTTTTCCGAAACCACTTATCGGATCGTGATCATTCTTTTTTTATTGGATTAGGTACCTATCCCTCAACATTAGTGTAAGTTTCATTGAAATCGGATCAGCAGTTTTCATGATTTGGAATATAGGGAACATACAACCTAACTCCTTAGCGACTAACAGCACAAATGTGTAAATTGAGTTATTATTGGTATTTTGTCAATCCTGTACCTTACTATAGAACTTGCTCACTTTTTGATGATAGTGTACTAAAACTAAAAAAAAACTATTTCACAAAAAATAAACTGACTTCCAAAGCAAAACACTAAAAAGGGCAAAAATAATTTTCGTTTCGGAAGTCGGTGTCGGAAAACAATAAAAAATTTTGTTGTGAAAAAGTTTTTTATAAGTACTAAACTTAAGATATCTTTGAAACAAAACCTTATTTTTTAGGTACGGGAAGCACTCGAGTTGGCCTTAGAAGAGGATCTGTTTGCTAAATTAGTATTCCTATACCGATCACCTGAAACCATGATAAAGTGGAGTCGACCCAAGGAAGACGAAAACGCAGAACAGCGGGCTCTGCCACCATCGCGCTGAGTTCATTGATTCCAAGTAGCTTTACAGATACGCTGTAGGACGTGACTTCTACATATGTACACAAGTAGGGCTATGCCGACCATGGCTTCTGAATTGTCGTCATGTTTATAGTCGACATTGTAATTACTTTACCGCCCTGAAGTTGAATGCCACTTGCAACTCATAAAACGCTATTGCAAGGTAGTAGGCCAATGTGAAAGATAGTTTCAAGCTTAGTAGATTTTCAATTTACTGGGAGTTTTAGCCAAAAATAGTTAAGTCATTACAAGGTCCTCTATGCCTGCATATACATAGACACGACATTCAGTATAGTTATTTTGGAAGTAGCTTTTTTATTAAAATACATAAAGCCAATAATTTATTGAGTTAATTTTAGGCAGGTAATTAATCAGATTTACAAAGATGTATCAATTATCAAACAATTCAAATAACTCTTCAAAAAACATAGATCTTATTATGATAATTTCGGAGGCAGGAAAATACAAGATTTTAGCCGATGTTCTATTGTTTTGAATACTGTCTAAACGTCCATATTTTATACTGTAATTTATAATTTAATTATGACTGCGTACAGTAGGTATGCAACACATTACATCGATCATAGATACGTAAGTTGTACAGTAAAATAGTTATATTTTAAGAGTAATCATGGTGGATATTTTATTAGGTAACTCAATTCAGGAAGTTTCTGAAATTGGCAAAATCTTGTTATGATGTTCCTACCTTAACTACTAATCAATTTAGTTTGAGAGCTAAACAACAATAACCTGCATGAACGTCTTTTTTCGTATTGTTACCGATAGTGGTTATGCTACAAATGATTTCTTGCACCGGACAACTCATTCCGATAAAGCGCACATACTGGCTGTTGTTGTACTTAATTTTATTTATGCGTTCTTAGATGATAAAATCAAAAGCTCTCTTGTCTAAAATTTTAAATTTTAGAGACAGATATTGTAGTTATTAACTGGCTCTTATCAGTATATTGTTATTTTATCTTCTGTTACAAATTTTGTATTCTGGTATTTCCAAATGTTTGTGCAATAAATATTTTATAAAAATATTTTCGAGTCTGATATGATTTGAATTTGAATGTTACCAGTAAAGTACAAGGTTTCCTAGAGCACTTTGTATTAAAAAAATGTTTTATGTGCAATGTTTAAGTACCTACCTATATGTATTTAGTAACCTATTTATAAAAAAACCTATCTATAAATATTTTAGGGTTGCAAATTATAAATTTATAATCTATTCAGCACAAAATATACATTGTGGATTATTGAGACGGGCAGTAACGGTCAAGAAATATAGACGAATAATCGGAGCGTCAATCAATCTAATGTACACATTTCTCATTCATTTCCTAATGTACCCAGATAAAAAGACGCACACTCGACCTTCAAATTCGATCGTCTTTTTATTACGTAAAGAGAAAGAAGTAAATATAGATTTCAACGATACGGCGCGGAGCCGTAACGTGGCACGCGCATGCGTTTTGGCCTTTACTGCTTCATGTCATCTCAAAAATCCTCTTTGATTATATTATCTAATCTATTTGTACATAAAAAGTACCTCAATTAAAAAAAAACCTTAATGCATTTGATATTATCTACTTAATTAAATTATTGAAGTAAGAGAATTATACATATTGTACACTTTTGTATTATGGTTGTTGTGTTTAAGCTGCATTTAATGTTGTCTCAGTTTGTGATAATAAAACTCAAATGAAATGTTGCAAGTATTTTTATTAATTGTAAGATAACATAATAAAATATATCCAAAATTGAAGTTAACATCCTTCATTGTACTTAATTTTCCAGAAATAAAGTTACTCTTAATTTACCACCATTAACCTTGGTGCTATATTCATAGACATCAGTTCCTGGAAAAGTAATTTGGCAGCGTATGGCAATCGTATTTGAGAAATTTGTGTCTTGTTCTTACAACCTTTGCATTCAAAAGTATTATTTCGTAAGTTTGCGATTGCTATCAAGCCACAGAAATTGCAAACATGAATACGATAGGGATCAGACACTTCAAAAAGACGCTCACGCAAAAATTGTGCAGCACCATGAGCAATTTGACAATCCCGTTCCATTTCTCCAAAACGTAATCCACCATCTCGAGCTCTGCCTTCCATAGGTTGCCTTACTAAAATTTGAACAGGTCCTCGAGCTCTGGAGTGAATTTTGTCATCCACCATGTGTTTCAAACGTTGATAGTATGTGGGCCCTAAGAAAACTTGGGCATTTATCTTTCGCCCTGTGTGTCCATTATACATCACTTCATTTCCACGAAGATGATAGCCATACTCTTGTAATAAAGAAGAAATTTTCTGCACATTTACAGCGTCATTGAATGGTGTAGCATCACCAATCTCTCCTTTGTTGGATGAGACTTTGCCTTGAATGCATTCAATCAAGTGACCAATTGTCATACGAGATGGGATAGCATGCGGATTAATAATGATGTCAGGAGTAAGTCCCTCACAAGTAAATGGCATATCTTCTTGCCTATACTGAATTCCACAAGTGCCTTTTTGTCCGTGGCGTGAAGCAAACTTGTCTCCAATCTGAGGAATGCGCACAGATCTGACGCGAATTTTGCAAAATTTGTATCCTTCACTGTTTAATGTTAACATGACCTGGTCGACGATACCAGTTTCACTGTTTCGCAAAAATGTTGACGCATCACGCTTCGTGTAACGTTTTGTGGTGCCTTCTAATTCATCATCATTTTCAGGCAATGTTATTGTTTTTCCAATTACTACATCATCACCAGATACTCTTATACCAGGCGCGATAATGCCATCATCATCTAATTTGTCATATAAAGCATTTCTCATGCCTTGACATGTTTGTCTGGTTGGTTTCTCAAACTGCTCCTCTTGGTCACCAATTCTTTTGGACTCGGAATCCTTATAAGATCTGTAAAATACAGATCGGAAGAAACCTCTTTCTACTGCAGAAGCATTCAAAATGACACTGTCTTCTTGATTGTAACCAGTATAACACAGGATTGCAACTATTGAATTAATACCTGCTGGCAATTCTCTAAACCTTAGATATTCCATAGACCTTGTAGTCACCAACGGTTTGTGTGGATAGTACAACACATGAGCCAGTGTGTCCATTCTTACATGGAAGTTGGTAATATAAGTTCCCATAGCTTGTTTACCCATAGCACTTTGATAAGTATTCCTAGGACTCTGGTTGTGATCAGGGAAGGGGATAATAGAAGCACAAACACCCAAGATCATGGCAGGATGAATTTCACAGTGAGTGTAAGTAGTACAGTAGGCATATTCTTTTACTTGAGCTAAGTCATCTGGGCTCATTGCTATCATAACAGTCTCCTCTTCCAATGTGTCGATATATTCAACAACTCCACTTGCTACTAAATTTTGCCATCCATAGTTATTGAAGTCACGCTCCTTAAGGTCATCAATATGTTTTTTCTTCAATAGCAATGCTCCATTTTCTACAATCAGTAGAGGGCGACATATTCTACCAGCATCTGTGTAAATTCTGATTTCTCTGTCTCTGATATCACGGATCATGCTCACTTCAGACACAATGATGTCCATTTGGCGTCTCAGTTTCCTCAAGGTAGCCATCAATTGTTCTGGATCTCTATGAATACCGACCCAACAACCATTTACAAAAATTTTTGTAGCATCAGCTATAGCTGAAGGTGCAATTTCTTCCAAATTTTCCATAGACCATTCTTCCAAGAATTCTAGAATTGGAGATGGTTGACTGCCTACAGAAATGTATGCCATTAAGGCAAGATTTTTCACCAAACCCACAGCTGCACCTTCAGGAGTTTCAGCAGGACAAATCATACCCCACAAAGTATTGTGTAATTGTCGAGGTTTCGCTAGTTTACCATCACGACCAATTGGGGAGTTAACACGTCTCAAATGTGATAGTGTCGAAGCAAATGTTAATCTATTCAATACTTGTGACACACCAGCCCTAGCCTGATGGGCTTTCTTTTGATCGCCCCAATTTCCAGTAGCAAGGGAGTATCTGAGACCATCTGTAATAATTTTGGTCTTTATAGCTAATTCCAAATTAAAGTCCTTTCCTCTGTCAATGAATTTCTGAGCATACATTCGGACTTCTTTTAATAAATTTTTAAATAAACCTCTGAATAAGAATGCAAGCAATGGGCCAGCTAAATCCAAACGTTTGTTGCCATAGTGATCTCTGTCATCTAACTCACGACGGCCCAAAGCAGCTAGTAACAATCTGTGTACCATGTAACCCAAAAAGTAAGCTTTTTTAGTTTCACAAAAGTCTGAAACACCAACATGTGGCAACATTTCTTTTTGTAAAATTTCTCTGGCATATTTGATACGCTTTTCTTTTGTTACACCAGGGCGAGCTCCACGGGCACCAATGAAATTAAGAGCCACATTTTGTTCTTGGATAACAAAGGCTTCATCAAGGGAGGGTTTTACCATTTCCATCATTTCTGGATCATCGAAGTCGTAAATTATATGTTCTAGAATATCTCTGTCAGCTACAAAACCAAGAGCTCTGAATACAATCATGATTGGAATTTCTTGTTTGATGTATGGAACAATCGCAATAATTCTTTGTCCAATTGCAGATTTTTTTATGTTTTGCCCTCCACGAGACATCATATTAACCCACAAAGTGGAAGTAGGTCTAGAACTATGTTCCAAACAAGATCGAATTTCTGTTTTGTAAGCAAATTTACCATCTTTCATACTGAATACATAAACAGTATTTGTTGCCATTTTTTCCTGTGCAATTAATACTTTTTCAGATCCATTGATGATAAAATAGCCACCAGGATCAAGTGGGCATTCATTCAATTCAGACAAATCTCTGTCAGTCAAATTATTTAACAGACAATAAGTGGATCTAAGCATAATAGGAATTTTTCCAATGAATGTTTTTTGATGCTGTGTTTCAACAGGGTCTTCATGTTCTTTCACAATTGTTTTAGTTATATCAACATAGAGTGGTGCAGAATAGGTCAGGTTTCGAAGACGGGCTTCGTTAGGCATCATAGGTGAAGGGGCACCATCTTTTTCCCAATGCGTAGGCTTGGATAAATAAATCTGGTCAAATTTCAGAAGATACCTCGGCGGTGTTTCAATTTCACCTGATGAATGTTGAGCTTCAGCTTGCAATTCTATAGGAGGTGAATCTTCTACGATACGTTGGACAGACATTTGAATAAATTCATCAAAGCTATCCAACTGTTGGCGAACTAAACCTTTTTCATCAAAATAAGCGTTGATGACGATCCAACAAGCTTCCTGCCAAAGTTCCGAAGAAATTTCTTCCACGTCAATTTCTTCATATTGATCATCTTCAGTATCGTACATAATCAAAGAAGAGAACTAGAAGTTCCCCTCAATTACGTTATTTTTATCAAATTACGTTATTAAACTGTGATTCACACACAATCACAAACGCACAAACTCACAATGTCGCAAGACGCAATCGCAATGTTAGTTTTTGACAGAAGAGAACGCTGAACCTCTTTGTATTAAGTGTATAGTCTATGGCTGAACCCATAGACCATTTTTTTTCCCTTCGCCCTACTCGGGCAGGCTAAGGTCTTAGACCATACCGCCTCGTCTTCAGTGCAATTTTAACATTCTTCAGTATGCATTAGAATTCATATGTAACAGATTTTAATGTTTTTTGGAGTATTTGGAGCAAACTGTATCGAGTCCCAATAAGCTTTGCGGAGGTAGTCAATATTACAATAAAATTTTCCGCTCCACTATCCTGAGATCGCTTCTGTCAAAGATTTCACATTATTGTCCAGTTGCGAAGACAGTTGAGACACAAAGCTACATCAATTTTATATCATAATATCCACTAGGAATCAATTTGCAAATAATATTAACAGCCGCTGAACTTCACTCGAAAAAAACCCTCCAAAAAAACTCAGAACCCATAGACCGTATATTTTAAGTTCCTCTGTGCCTAAAGGCGGAACCACACTTACGTGTCGTGGCGTGGCGTGGCGCCTTTTGATGCAGTTGGCTACATTGAGATAGGAAAAACATGGAGGCGCCGCGATGTTCTATACATACATTAGCTGATACAAATATGAGTGAAATACGATACAGAATGTGAAATATCGTGTTGTTTCATTCTTTCCAATGTAGTAATCGTATTTGATAAAAGAGACAACAATATTTCTATCCGCCATATTAGGTGACGATTTTTGTGTTTGTGTTCGTGGTAGGCCTGCTGTCAAATGGTTGTTTACTTATTGTATTATTGAGATTTGTGAATGTTTTTTGTTTCTTAATTCACACAACCATAGCACCGGCAGCCATTTTAAGTGACATTTTAAGGTTTAGGTAGGCACCTTTTTTTTGTAGGTATTTTCAGTCCATACTATTTAATACGTCTATGATTAGCTACAAAACTCGTTGTGTTACGACGTAGGCTGGATCAGAGTAGTTTGATTGGTGGATCCCGTGCCACGCTACGCCACGACACACCAAAGCACTTCACTTGCACATAGAAGAGCTATAGGCACTCCAACTTTATGATATTTTGAAAAGCTAAGAAGCTAAGCTCTTGCTTGTATGACCGCCCGCGACTAATAAAAATAACTAAAAATGTACCAATTACGCGACCGTGTATAGACCGACCGCTTATCTGAGACTGAGACCATTCTGAAGCAGTGGTGCGGTAACGAAGGGGGTGTATTTATTAATTTATTCAAACTTCTTGCAACACAAAAATACAGCGGACCTACGCCTTGGGCTTAATACGCATTTCGATTTTTGGCCAAAAATCGAAATGAATCATAACTAACACGCACGGCGGATAAAATACCGCGCGATTTTTGTTTCTTTCTTCCTGTTCCTCAAAATATTTTCGCGAATTTATACCGCGCCGCGGTACGTTGTATTCTGTGGCAAAATATGGCTTCTTGCGGTATTATTTCCGCGCGATTTTTACCGCTAGCTGCGTGAAGCTTCATACAATTCCATGTGTCGCAGAATTTTCGGCAAAAAATCGCCTGAACAAAAGCCGCAGTATGTGCTAAATCTAGTGTCGACGCGGGTGTTGTGACCTGGGGGGTGACCATAAGCTCTTAGAGTAAGGTTATTTTGATATCGCGTAGGTGACAGATGTCTACAAGTCATGTAAATCTGTCCCTTACAGACACTCAAAATAACCTTAATCTAAGAGCTTATGGTCACCCCCCTGGGGTGTGACCATTAGCTCTTAGAGTAAGGTTATTTTGAGTGTTTAAGTGACAGATGTATATGACTTGTATACATGAATTTTTTTTTTTGGTCTCCCCCTGGCCGTCGATAGTGCGCTGATGGGTATCAACATCTCTCTTGCTACCGAAAGATCTCAGAACGGTCTCAGTTAAAGCGGTCGGCCTATAGTTTTAGCACTCCACCCGCGACTTCGTCCGAGTGATTTCATTTATCCTATAAATTTCTTATGTGTAGTTTGTGAAGACGACCAAAAATAATTCAAAATTAAATCAATAAAAAATGGGGTATCGTAGATATACAGGGTTTATTGGTGTGGTGTTTGTCTGTGGTTGTCAGATTTAAAAATAATGATTAACAAAATGTCATACGTAGTGCAAGGAAAATAACTTGAAAAATAAGTGAATAAAAACCAATATTCTCTTGGTTTTTGCCTTTGATTTGTATCAATTTTTATTCACTTATAGATATTGTAGCAGTTGAAGATGCAATCCCCACAGCAGTTTTCTGTGCCATGGAGGTCCGATCTAATGGATGATGACGATAGATGGAAGTTGGGGGTGCCGGTGAAGACCCCGGACTCAGGATTGGCATCTGTGTTAGCAAGACCGGGGTTGTCAGTTTAACTGTACAATAGCATTGCTCAAACTATGCATCTGCACAGACTTAACTTTGGACAGGCGATCTGATAGAACTTTCATAGCATCCGAAAGCCTCATCACCTTGGTTCCAGGTTCAATTGAAATTATACCAGCCTTTACCAATGCCTTAGACCTTGCTTGTTCTGATAAGACACTTCCGTTCATAGCGGCGTCAATGTACATGGTAGAGGATTCGCATAAGTCCTCCAGAGACCTGGTTGATAATTTCCTCTTCTCCTTTGCGTCAGCTAGCATTACTGACATTTCGACATTTAGGAATATTGTCATCTCCCTGAGGACTTCTGTTACTCCTATTACATTGGTGGGAATCAAGGCAGGGAATACAGTGTGGTACAATAAATTTGGTCCTGAAGGGAACAACTTTGACACCAGCTTGCTTTTAATGTCATCCTTCAAGATCAATGCTGCAGTGCAGTGAGCGAATGCCTGGGCCAGTCTGGCAAGTGTCAAACTCTTAGTCCCCAAAATGGTCTTATTCTGGACCTTCTCCATCACTATCCCATATGCAGTTGCTTTTCGGCGGAGTATTGGGGCTATGACATCATCACATCTTAATAAGGCTTTTTGCAGATTATTGCCCCTTTCGAGGAACACATTAAGGAAAAACATTAAGTCTGTTTTAGCATCGTTCTTTTCATAAAAATGGCGACATTATCTTATTGAAAGACGTTTCCTCCTCATAACCGACCAACGATCGGTGTCATTTATGTTTAATCAATGCCACAATAGCAAGATTAAAAACGAAAAGATCGAAAGATGGCGTCTTGAACTATCAAATTTTAAATATGATATAATTTACCGTCCAGGTAAAGAAAACGTTACTGCTGATACTCTGTCACGCGTCTGCTCAAACATGAACAGCAATACAAGACTGATTGAATTACAAGATATCATGGGTCACCCTGGAATCGTGCGTATGGCGCACTGGGTACGATCGAAAAACTTACCATACACTGTTGATGATATTAAGAAGATGACGTCACAGTGTCGTATTTGTGCAGAAATCAAACCCCGATTCTTGAAAACTAAAGGTAACCTCATCAAAGCAGTTACACCATTTGAGAGACTTAACATCGATTTCAAAGGTCCCTTACCTACTAACACTCAGAATCGATACATTTTGACCATTATAGACGAATTTTCAAGGTTCCCATTTGCTTACCCATGCAAAGATGTGTCCGCCAGCAGTGTTGTAAAATGCCTTAGAGACTTGTTCTGCACTTATGGCGCCCCGCAATACATACATTCTGACCGGGGAACAGCCTTCATGTCTGAAGAATTACGGCGTTTCTTGGTAACACATGGCGTTTCTTGTAGTCGAACTACACCGTATAATCCACAGGGGAACGGTCAAGTGGAGCGTCTTAATGGTACGCTATGGAAGGCCATCAAGCTTATACTTAGATCCAAGAAACTAGAAACATCGTGTTGGGAACAAGTTCTGCCAGCTGCTCTGCATTCAATACGTTCCTTATTGTGTACGTCTACTAACGCTACACCCCATGAGAGATTTTTCAATTATCCACGTCGGACGGCGAATGGGGAATCTATGCCAACTTTGCTTTTGGAGCCTGGTCCCATACTAATGAAAAATAATCTAAGACGTTCTAAATACGACTCAGAGGTGGAAGAAGTGGAACTATTGGAAGCTAATCCATCTTATTCATATGTAAGATTAGCTGACGGTCGTGAAGCCACCGTGTCAAACAGACAACTCGCTCCTCTCCCACCGCTACTACAGCACAGTGATCCACGTCCTGAACCAGACGATCAAGATCTATTTGAGGATGCGGAGGGTGGAGAGGAAGTCCAGTCAACCCAGCAAACTCTTCGTGAATCCCAACCACCTGAGAATGGTTATAACGAAGCGCTGCCCTCGCTTCCCACTCTTCGAAGATCTACGAGAGACAGACGACCCCCAGTTCGAATGTCGGACTACACAACATAATCTAACGGGGGGTGAATGTGGTGTTTGTCTGTGGTTGTCAGATTTAAAAATAATGATTAACAAAATGTCATACGTAGTGCAAGGAAAATAACTTGAAAAATAAGTGAATAAAAACCAATATTCTCTTGGTTTTTGCCTTTGATTTGTATCAATTGGTTTAGGACGATTCGATATTTGACCTAAAGAATAAAAAAATATGCTACCGCAACAAAGTAAAATACTCCTCTAAAAACAGGGGTTATAGTTTTTAAGTTTTTGCCCCGTTGAGGGTGGATTTTTTAACAAGCCAAATATGTTATTCTTATTCTTTACTTCTCGTATCTTTCATTCATACTATCAACCCCCTTTTTCACCCCCTTAAAGGTTGAATTTTCAAAAACCCCTTCTTAGTGCTCCCCGAAAGCCCTACATCAAAAACGAAGTCTTTTGCAATAGGTTTCTTCAAAAAATCTTTAACAACACCTTTTTTTTTTACGTGGCGAATTGCTCATGCATAGTGCACTAAATGAATACCACGGGGAGATAGCGCAGTTATGTGGGACTCCAACCCACTTAAACTCCACGGTGTCCTCTTATGCCGCTTATGGCAGAAACACGGGCACGCGTTAACACTCACCGCGAACCTGCCGTGGCTGTCCGTCACAGGACCCTCCTCTGGGGAGTACCCCCCATCACCGGCGCACCAGAACACACTGTGCACCGTGACCACCCCAGTGACCAAACTAGCACACGGGTGCTAGACGACCCCGTGTATGGCACCCTTGGTCCCCTTATGAGGGGTCATGGTCCCGCCACCTAACATTTCGGCATCAGGGGAGAGTGTCCAACGCTATACTGACACTCCTCCTCCCCTGCGGCCCCACCCCGTCCGCCATCAGACGGTGGCGACCCCGTCTATGCCGCGGAAGATAGGGAAAGCGGCGCACCGCAATACCGGCATTCCTTTCCCGCCGCGGCCTCCAACCCTCAGCCGCGATTTCGCGGCCCGCCTCAGTTGAGATGTCGCCCAGGCAGCATCGCAACTTCCATGTGCGGCCCTTACTCGGATTTCTCTTCGCTTCACCGTGGGTGACCAAGCCACGGTTACTGAGCCTTCCCGCCATTATTTATGACAACCTTCAAGAGTTTTGGCCGAAGGACTTAGATTTTTCATACAAACTTTCAACCCCCCGACCCGGAATAGTGGAGCGACACGGTATTCAGGCCCTGAATACCGTGCAGTGCAATAAGCGCTTTACGTTACTTGAGATAATTTTGTGACAAATTTCATGCTTCTAGGCCCAGCGGTTTTGGCTGTTCGTTGATCGATCAGTCAGTTTCTTCTTTATTCTATAGATAGATAGATAAACTGTAGCACTAACATGCCAGTTGGTTGTCCCAACTGAACTGAATATTTAATAAAATTGCGAGTAAATCGGATAAAATCTAAAGGAATACTAAAGAGAGGTAAAATATCTCTGTTATGTATTGCGGTTTTTAGCCGCAAATCTCGTTAGCGGTTTTTCGGATATCGCGGGGACTTAATTACTGATACTTGTATTGTATCATAAAATCATTGTATTAATTAAAATAAACTCAGTATAATATAAAAAATGGCGATGTATTGAAATGAGTAATTTTAATACATCGCATGGTGGATAAAAAATTAAGAGAGTTTTAGGTCATCGTTTGAAAAATAACTAATAATCGAACATCGATCGAATGGTTAGATCATCCCTAGTATAGTACATAGATGTTTTGTTTGAGAACACAGTTTGAGAGTTAATTTGACGAGACGATTTTTGAGATGATTCATTCGAAGTCGGATTGAAGTGCTTAGGACTAAAGTTTACTTTAATTTTTATTAGAGCATTTAATTCCATACGTAATATGGATTCATCACGCAGAAGTAACTCAGAAGAACAACGGTGTATTATTGGTCTTCAAGATTTAAAACTATCCAATAAAGTTGAAGATGTCACTGAGCAAGCGCACGGCGCCGTAACGTCGAACACAAGTTCTCTCGCCAAAACCCGACCTGTGGGCGCAATAGAGAGCTTTGTACTTGATAATAGCCAAAACAATCGTCAAGATTACAGTTTTTATGAACGATCTAATGTCATAGCTGCTTCAAAGTTTGCTACGCCTAAACGAGTTGAAACTATTGCGTCGATCAATAAACGCGATATAAACACTGCAGCTCTGCCTTCAAGTCCTACACGTTCCATCGATTCTTTATCGCAAAGGTCACTTAGTTATCAAACTGACGACCTATACGAAATTCCAGCCATTCCGAATGCTCAATATCCACCGCCTGTTTATGAGAATATAGATTATTACGGCGAACAGCGGTCCCCGCAGCCGCCTTACTACCACCAGCTGTACCAGCAGGCGCCGCCGCCGCCGCCGCCCGTGTCAGACGGCTACTACGACACACGCTACAGTAAAGCCCAACCACAAGTGCCAGTAAATTCCAAGACTAAAGTTAATCCAATAGTGTATGAAAATATGTTGTGTTCAGAAAACGATAAGAAAAGTGAATTTAAGCCTCAACAAAACCATGATCAGCGATTCATACAACAGGGGTCAGTTCCTGGTCCACAAGTACCAAACACGGGCGTTACTAGGAATTTGGCACAAATGATTACAAGTGAAAAAGTAAAAATAGACAAGGCTCCACCTCCACCTCCATACAACACATCTCATGAGAACCCAGGCAGTGACTACACAGTGATGAAGTCTGCCCCTCCCAAGTATACTGATGTGAGTGCTCTCCTGAAGAATGATAACAGTATTAGTTTTGATGATAAAATTGTGACCATACCATCTACAGCAATATATGCATCTATAGCTCCAAGTGCCCAAAGACCTAAAGCCAACATTGCTACTGAAGTACAAACAGCTACAGCAAGTCCTAAATTCTTTCATCCCAAACCAAATATTGGGAATAATATTGGAAAAGAGAAACCATTAATGAATGGAGGGTTTAATTCAAAGCCCACAGTTGGTAGTAGAATGCAGATAGTGGAGGATAGTAACGGCTCAGACTATGTGTGCATGACTGGGGGCTCCCCAGCTGCAGTAGTGGCAGCAGCTAACAGAGACAATGTCTCCCTTGCTTCTGAATCTATTGCTTCTAGGAATTTAGTATCAGGACTGACATCATTGTGTTCTCCGGCTCAGTCCCCAGCTCCCAGTCCTACTCCAAGCTCTGTGTCCCAAGTGTCAGGTGGCTCTCGAGGCTCTGGTGGTCGAGGAAAAAGCTTGCTGCCATACAGCATCACACCTCCCCGCCCACCTGGCCCCAGTGAGGCTCAACGTAAGATAGAAGAACTTACTAGACAACTTGAAGAGGAAATGGAAAGGCAAGATGAAGAGGGTGAATATTTTGGTAAGGCAACAGTCATTTTATTACTTTGTAGACTGTGGTAATTAGGAAACAATTGATTTTCTATTGTTAAACACCGGATTCAGGTTGCATCACAGTTGAGGGGATTTTATAGAGAAAACCCCTACTTACATTAAAAATTTTATCTCTTCAGAACATATACATATTGAACTCATATTTAAACTTATTACCTAGGCATCTGCCACACATGCGGTGCAGGAGTCACAGGGGCAGGCCAAGCCTGCCAAGCAATGGGCAACCTATACCACACAAACTGTTTCATCTGTTGTTCATGTGGTCGTGCATTACGAGGCAAGGCGTTCTACAATGTACATGGCAAAGTTTATTGCGAAGAAGACTATTTGGTGTGTATTCTATATCATAAGTACTTAATTTTGTACCTATTAACATTGAATTGTTATAATTGGAAATAATGTGGTAACCTTTTTTATATTATATTACAGTACTCTGGTTTTCAACAAACTGCTGAAAAGTGCGCAATATGTGGACATCTGATTATGGAAATGGTAAGGCATTTTTGGTTGTGGCCAATCTGTCATGTTTTTAACACATTCAACAAATATTAAATTTATTCTTGATATCTTTTATAGATTTTGCAAGCAATGGGAAAATCATATCACCCAGGGTGTTTCCGTTGCTGTGTATGTAATGAGTGCCTTGATGGGGTACCCTTCACTGTGGATGTTGACAACAAGATTTACTGTGTGAATGATTATCACCGCATGTTTGCTCCTAAATGTGCTAGTTGCGGAAAGGGTAAGTCCTTCTCGTATTCCTAATAGTAGCCTCAATTAATCTACCGAGTTTTTCTTCATCTAAGTTGGGATCTGTTTCTAGTCTAACTGGATGCAGCAGAATATAGGTCTCGCCAAACTTGCGCCGCCCTGAGGTTGGCTACAATGGCTGTACAGTAGTAAATCTCATACAAAAACAGCACCATTTCGTGCCTCGGGTAAACCAACTTCAGGGCGGCCCAGAAGTTTAGCGATGTCTATGCCACTGCTTTACATAGAGCCACTGCTTAACTCACCTCCACAACCAACTAACTAATTAATACAAGACTCCATGGCAAGACTTGTTGTCAGACTTTCGACTTCCCGTAAAGACTGTATAAAATACACAAATACGTTGATGGCTTACAGTTTAACAGGATTTCTGAGGCAAGTTGAGGTTTGCTATGGAATGGATGGTCAACCATCCAAAGGCCGACCTCAGTAAACATTGCGTAACCTAGAAAATAGACCAGTGCTGTTTTTATTTTGTAGCCAAAAACCACTTTAAATAACCTTTTGAATGTTAAAAAATAATTAATCAAACAAAATCTTTGATTCCAGGTATTACTCCAGTTGAAGGCACGGATGAGACAGTGAGGGTTGTGTCGATGGATCGGGACTTTCATGTTGACTGTTATATGTGCTGCCTTTGTGGAATGCAATTGACTGACGAACCTGATAAACGTTGCTACCCCTTAGCTGGTAAGTAGTGCATTTAGAAGTCACATGACTCAATATATCACAAATAGAAAATTGGCGGCTTTTGGGCGCCATTTTGTGGGGTATCAAAATAAAGGGTTTTAAGAAGTGAATTCAAAAATACATAACACATATGTGTTTAAATGTACCTAATTCGAAAAAGAATATGTTAACTACAAAGTTATAAATAAAAAAAGTTAATACAAAAATTCAAAAAACCCGCCTGCTTAAGAAGCACTAACTAAAAAGACCTAAACAAGAAGAACATCATGCTGTGCAGTCGGAGGATACATCTGGTTTTGGTCAGCCAGCTCGCGAATATGTATCCTCCGACTGCACAGTATGATCTTCTTAGTAGTCGGGTTTTTCCTGAGAGGCGGCGCGTGCAGCGGCCCGTGCCCGTGTTGCACGTGGCGGGTATTGAATTATCTTCTAACATAATGTCGATGATGTCGTACTCCATTGCTGACGGTGGCTCACGTCTGTGTTGTGCCATTGCCAAATAAAACTGGCAGAAGGTTCCGCCTCGACCGCCGCTTTGGGCGCAGTAGCGGGTATCGCCGTATGTTCGTATCAGCACGTGCAAAGCCGCAGGACTCGCCGCTCGCCTGCTCAATCTTGCATGCGCGCAAACAGTTTGTTGCAAAAACTGTTTGGTGTCTACACATAACGATATGCAAGCTTGTTTGCTTGATGGGACCAAACGTTTGCGCATTTATATTGTACGGTCTTCACGTACATGCTTAATTGTGCAAATCAATTTTATAAAAACTAGCGTTTTGTGCGGTATACCGTTTTCCCGTCTTTACGCAAATGTTTGCTTTTACAAACTAGAATTTGTGCAAATAAGATTTGAGCATGTAGCCGGACAGGACTAGGAATTCAGAAAAAAACATGTAATAAATAAACTCTTTATGATATGCTCAAGTTACTATTTTCAATATTGTATTTAAATATTTTTTACACTCT
Source organism: Orthosia gracilis (assembly GCA_947562075.1). Taxonomy (NCBI): domain Eukaryota; kingdom Metazoa; phylum Arthropoda; class Insecta; order Lepidoptera; family Noctuidae; genus Orthosia; species Orthosia gracilis. The sequence goes on along the minus strand of OX387267.1, from coordinate 31,692,942 downwards.
GGTTATGATTATATAAAATATATAATGTGAAATATAAAATATGTTTCTCTTAATAACAATGTAAATATTTCAGGTAAGTTAATGTGTCGCGCTTGTCACTTGGCCACGATCGGGGCGGCGACGGGACCGGGCCACTCGCCAGCGCCTCATCTCTCCCCCGCTTCTTACCAGTACATGGGCTGAGCTTTATTCTTTCGGCGGCGTCTAGTGTTAAAACAATTACATTACATCAGAATGTGTAGTTGACAGGCTAATATTTCTATTAGGTATCCAAGTTATTATGTGCTCAAATGATTTTGTATAGCCAATGTTGCATCTATTAGCATTTAATGTAATTAGCTTTAATATGCCTAATTTAATTTTGATATACCCTAAGTCTCCGCCAGTTAACAAAAGAAAAAAAAAAGTCATTGATCCGACTTCTACCAAAATGTATAAATACCTACGTAACTTGAAATCATGATTTTTTGTTTATTGATATATTTTGGGTCTCAAATGAATGGTATAGGCGCGAACCTTTTTATCCGTTTAAATAATTGTAATCGGTCCACGCATTTATGAGATATTAACTCATTACTGAATGCCAAGTGAAAGGGTCAAGGATACACCTTACCGCGATACGTTTGTTTTGACCTTGTTAGCGATACTGCCTTTACTTTTTTTTCGTATCGTTTTGAAATATTGGAATACATTTGTAGACAAGTGTCAACTGCTTTTTATTTTTTGTTATCTGGTGGGAACTTTAGTGGAATATTTTTACAAACCTTACTATTATTAAGATACATTATTCAAGATAATGTGATTTAAATGTAAATTTCATGTTACAAAATCTATGATGAGCATACAAAAAGTTGGATATAATAGCATAGGTATTTGTTGGAGGTTAGTAAGATGTATGGTTACATTTTAAGTGCAACTTTATTTTACGTATAGCAACAAAATAATAATAAATTAATGAGAAATGTGATTTGTTTTAGCCAAGAACAGATTTGCCTATTATATTTTGTGATATCCAATAATTTTATTCATAAAGTGATAATATGTCAATAATTATTATGTAAACACTATCAAAGGAATTGATTTATGGAAAGTGATAAAATACATCTTAATATGGAATTGGTTTTATTAAATTATTAAGCTTGTTTAATTACCATAGCTGTATTTGTTATACACAATGTGGTTTTGGAAGGGTTCTTTTGAACTTAACTTTGCATGGAAATTCTATTCAGCTATTATATATTTGTACAGATTTACACTTTCCAATACAAATTGTATAATAATATGGTATAAGAAATAATTGTCCACAAGTATTATGGCTGCTAGTTGATTTGCCATTGATGTGAAATGCATTTATTAATTTTACACACTAGACTGGACAGCACTCCTGGTTGGTGTGTATACTGCATATTATAATAATTATTATTATGTAATAGGCTCCCTGATATTAAAAAATATATAATCATTGTTTCTGTCACAAATTTAGAGATATTTTAGGATGAAAGGCGCAATAAAACATTCCAGTAATGTGCTGTCTTGTTTTGTACTTAATATAATTAGATTATGCTGTTTTTATATGTACATTTTGATGAAAAATGATGTGATTATTATGTAACTAGCTATTTTATATTAAATAAACATGATTTCGTTATGTACTTCTTTTTATAAGTAATAATAAATATTACAAAATTGAAAACTGTTTGTACTTATAATTTATCCTAAAAACTTTTCATACTAACTAAATGGTTTGGTTTGCATCTTAGTGACAATTTCTTTATAAAAAGGCATTTAATCATCATGTTATACATTTAATGACCTGCACTATACATGGATTCTTTGAAAGTATCACATTTTCTTCACCTTATTTTTCAAATTCCGCATATCAGCTTTATAGCGTTTCATTTCCCGCATGACCTGGGTGCGTTTTTCTTTCATCTGTGCTTGACTTTCCTTGAAGGCATCTTGAAAATTATCTCGTTTTTCTTGAAAAATTTCTTTTATTCTCTCCCGGGAAGGGACTGGTTTAATAAAACCAAGTCCTGTTAATTTTCTGATTGCAACTGTAGTTCCTCCTAGAATCATATAAGTTATGTTATTATAATTTGTTAAGAATAAATTAATGTTACAATTTATTTTAGTCCTTGTCTTACAGCTTGTAACTTACTAAGACTATAATGAACTGTTTAGCCAAAATGCTCTAGGAAAGGTTCAATAAGTGTAAACAAAGTATATATAATTCCAACTTGGATTGATCATTCCGCTTCTGAACATGTTTTGTTCTCTAGTTGAGCCACAAGAATGCATATTTGCATCATTTTCATTTTATACATCACATGCTTGCATTATCAGACATAGCTAAGGAGTTTTATGGCACATTTTCAATAACTATTAATAACTTTAGCAATTAACAAATAAAGAGATCTATATTTATTTTTAATATTTGGCATGATTGAGTTATCAACCATTAAATATTCTCATTCCGAACAAGACATTCTTAACTAAGTAATAACCTGAATTGTACTTTAAATCCAGTTGATCTGATAAGCTGCACAATAAAGTCGTCACAATCTAAGAAGTCCGATGATGTTTCTCATTTTACTTGCAGTGATAACTTTGTATGAAAATTTAGTAATAATCAAATTCATAATCCTAATTTATTACTATGTTACCTATACACTATAACAATGAGTATCATTCCTAAGCATCAACTTAAACTTATATAACATATTTTATAGCTGGACTTCTTAGATTTTGACGACTTTAGTGTATGTTATTTATGATGCATGTAGGTATTACCTATTGTGACTGCATACCGTAGGGGCGTTGCTAACTTGTACATTGCTAATGCAAGGGCAAAATAGCCTGCTTGTGAATCACGTAGGGGAGCAATTATTGTTTCACTGATACCTATTGACTGTAATAGAGCTAAAACATCCACACCACTGCAATAAAGTTAAAAAATATAAAGTATAAAGATTACTAACATCATACTAATATTATAAATGTGATTGTAAGTTTGTTTGTTACGCTTTCACGCAAAAACTACTGAACTGACCATCATGAAACTTTGTGCATATATTCTTGGTGGTATTAGATGTATCATAGGATACTTTTATTAAAAAAATAAAATAAAATAATGGCTTTATTGCGAGCGAAGCCGCGGGTAAAAGCTAGTAATAATATAAAAATTACATGCTTTATACAAACCTCCTAACAGCGTAGTAAAAGCTTCCAAACCAAAAGACAGATGTAGCGACATGGACTGGTATTAACACATACCAGTAATCCCTGTACATCACTTTAAACCTTTGTATTATCCCCAGCTTACTTTTCGGCGCATCGTCAGGTGGCGCGGTGTTGGGGGGAGAGCTGCTTGGAGTAGAATATAGCCTAAAGTTTTTTGATTGGAAAGTTAACACTTTTGAGTTAATCATGGGCATTTGAACGTATGGTTTTTGATAGCAGATACCACTTGCCAGAGTCCTTATCGAATATTTTTCCCTGACACTCCATTTCACCGATTTGGTTATATTTTGCAGGTAGTGATATTTATTAAATAAAGTCCTATAGGTGAGGGCCATCTTTACTGATATATTATTTTTAATGCACAAAATCTTATAAACTATAACATTTTTAAATACTATTCTGAAAAAATGTGTAACGAACGGGGTAAGATTATTTTTGACAGGTATAGAAGTGACATGACATGACAGTGACACAAACTGCAACTGACAATCAGTGGTCTCGAACGTCATAGGGCGAGATCGGTAGACTTGCTAGCTAAAATCGGTATATTTGTACCCAAAATCGGTGTTTGACAAAAAAATACAATATTCAATCAAATTCGTTTATTTATTGAAAAAAACTTACAGACTAATTTATAACAATCACACTTAAGTATAATTATTTATTATACCAATATTCTTTGGCCATAGCCGCGGTCATCTTCGAATAAATTTCAAAGTCATAACAATTAGCTGTATTAAAGAGTCGTTTTGAATGTAATAGACCAGTGATTGATTCAGTCGACAGCCTATTTAGCTGTTTTGTTTGCAAAAGATTAATATGTGAAAATATGCGTTCAACGTTAGCGAATGAATGGGGAAGTGATAAAATATTAAAGATGAAATTAGAAAACAAAGGAAACATTTGAATTTCATCGCCACGCCGTAGTAAACTTACTTCATCCCAAAATAGTTCTACATCATCAGGAAATGTTTTGATTTGTTCACAATTTCTTAAAATGCGCTACTCTGTATCAATTTCCTGAAAATCATTGCTCTGAACAATGAGAGAGAAAGAGCCTACTCACAGGAACTATCGAAGCAATTTTCGAGCAGGAAGTCCCTTAATAACATCGAATTGTAGGATACAAGGGTATTCCCCAAAATATATGGAACATTCTGCACTAGGTTCATACTATTAGGAGCTTCCCCGTAACATTAAACATAAATGAAAAGGGTTGCCAACTTAAAAGTGTAAAATCGGAAGAAAAATCGGGAGAATTTCCTAAATACTCTGAAATCGTAGAAAAATCGTTATATTTCGGTAGAGCAGAGCCCATATCGGTAGGAATACCGAAAAATCGGTAGGTTCGAGACCATTGCTGACAATTATTAGGAATAGGGATGCCAGCAGACCTATAACATAAACAGTTATAGGTACTGCTGGGTCCCAGAATTTATACAAAATACATTTTCCTTATTTTACATAAATACTTACTCACACCTTTGTCCCATAGGCAGAAAATACAGAATGCCACCGGCTACGATCTTTATATACTCCTCATACACGAACGCCGGTGTCACTGGACTTGAGTACTGCGCACCAGACCTGTTTAATGAACATCACCGTTAAGATCCGTATCCAGTAGTGTATGTATTTGTAGGGTATATTCCGTTTCCACGCACATCTGCCTTTTGTTAGTCACCTTTCATTCATCCTCTCAACACAATCAAATTCCCATCTTTAAATTTTTAAAGCACAACGTTCCCTTGTTACATCATTCATCTCCTTTCCATTCAAAGTTACACCACACCACACATACTTCGCAGGGAATGCATTTTTACAGCATTACTATATAACTCTGAAACACATCTTAAGTCAATCAAAGTATGATATGCACAGCAATTAGTACAATATTTTATGTGAAGAATAATAATAATCATAACAGCTATTTATGAAACACTACCTACATGTTTTCATATACTTCATCAAATTTAGCGGTCTTCGAGAATCATGTATATATATCTAAGGCACGGATGACCAAATCCGAAACTATGAGGCATAGCAAAAACACTAAAAAGAGTCTCCGGCCAATTGCAAAATTAATATGCCTAGCCAGGAATAAAATCGGACAATTTTGAAAAAAAATCTTTTTTTATTATACACAATACATCGACCACATAGCCACTAGACGCCTAATGCTTGATCTAATACATCAAAACAATTCTGTCAATTAGCTGAGGTATGAGGAACGGGACGACTGCGCTCTAATTAGTCCCTTACCAAAGTCATACGCCTCATTAAGGGTGGGACAGGTTTAAATAAAACCAGGAAGGTATCATTTTACAAATAGTATTATTATTATTATATATTTATTATTAATTATACGGCGTTTTAACATTTTAGGTAATAACATAAAATAATGAAAAAATGTTAAAACTAAAAAAAAAAACAATTCTAAAGGTAACATACTTTTTTTCGGTTGTTGATTCTTTAATGTAGTAATATTAAATATTAGTAAAAAACGTAATCAAAAAATCGTTTCACAATTAATTAACTTTTCAAATTGATGCCTTTATTTGTAAGGTTTCTAGTTCTATCGATAACAGATTTGGTCATAGGATATGGCGCATCACTAGTTTTGTTTACGAAATTATAGAGGAGAAGAGAAGAGATAGCGAAAAAAAATCTTTAAAAAGAAAGAGACGCAAAAATGCGGTGGGCGTTTTCATCTACAATCTTGACCAGTATAATATGAACTCTGATAAATAATATCAGAAAATAAATCTAATTACGTAATTATTCTAATTATCAACTTATCAATGAAATTTTATGCCATTTTTTCCGGATACTCTTAGTCTGGCTTTTGTAACCATACCAACGTATTGTACAAGAGGCCATTATAATATTTATTTCATAATTTTTTTTATTGACTGCCGCGGAAGTGTTTACGGCTCATAGAAGTGGTCGCCACTAATTCGATTATTCGAAATCGTCGAGTGGCGACTTGTGCTGTGTTACCCGTATTTGCGTATATGATTTTTTAGTCATATTTGTGGACAGACATCGCTTTCCTGTTATTAGGCGTCTAGGGGCTGTGCCTGTGAGGTCGCTGACACCAAACACTAGTGTCACCACTAATAATTTAATACTACTAGCTTACAGATGCCTCATCCCATTCAAAGAAACCGTGCTGACGTAACTAGCGTTTTTCGTTTGATTAAACCGAATATTTTTTGTTCATCGTTCGCGTTCGGTTCTGTACCATGGCCATAGATAGATGGTGTTAGTAGCGACTTGCAAGTAAAAGGGTTTACTCGGTGCATGAATATATTTTTCTATAAATACAGTTAAGATTGGTTTCATAGTACTTTTTGCGCGTTTTTACAGTTTCATTGCACCAAAATGTGTTACAATACAAATTTAAACAATTGAGTGGAATGCCTCAAACATTTAAAACCGCGCCATCTATTGGCATCAATTTTAAATGGTGCGTTAAAATAATCTTTGAAATGTGAATCAAGACCCCAATATTCCATAATTCTGTGATTAGGAGAGTTGTTTAAACAAAAACATACAATTTTTACGTTCAATTCCGGAAAATTTTATAACAACACGGTGCATGTCGCGCCATCTAGTGAGATTTATTTGAATCAAATTTTCTTTTTTAGCGCTGGATCGTTGTCCTCTTGGTGTCGCTATTAAGGATCAAATTCTGGGAAGTAATAACATACGATGAACATAAGAAAAGACCTGATTTTTACAGAATACTTCATTATTTTTCACGGCAAGTACCTCTAAATTAAATCTTATGTAATTTGAACAAGAATAATTTATTTTGAATTTATACCCAGGTAACGCAATTAGGCTGAATTTCGTAACATAAACGTCCATGAAATCGATCGCATGTATTGTTAATCAATCAATGAATATCTAAGTATATTGTTGGGTTAGATGGATTTTTTATCCGACTGCCGAAGGAGGGTTATGTGTTTATCAGTCTATGTATGTATGTATGTATTTAGGTATGTTTGTTCCTATTTGGCGTTCTAGAGACCAAACGCGTTGGCCGATTTTGCTTTTCTTACGTCAATCGATTGGTCTTAACCTTGCGAGTATCACTGGCTACATTAAAATTGGAAAATAGATAAATGGCGGGTTTTGGGCGCCATATCGTGGGGGCCCTAATGATTTTTTTCTTCCAAACCCATCGTGTGGGGTATCAAAATAAAAGGTTTTAAGAGGTGATTACAAAAATATATACCATAAATATGTTTAAATGTATCTAATTCTAAAAAAAAATAACTAAAAAGGTGTAAATAAAAAATAAAAAAATACCAAAAAACCCGACTGCTTAAAAAGCGAACTAAAAAGACGTAAACAAGACGAAAATCATGCTGTGCAGTCGGAGGATACATCTGGTTTTGGTCAGCCAGCTCGCGCATATCCTCACCACCAGCCCACCACCACCGCAGGTCCTCACCGGACACGGCTGTTTCGGGAGGTTCCTGTACAGGATAAGGCGGGAGGAAACGCCCGGTTGTCACCATTGTGTGGATCGCCCGGAGGACACGGTAGAGCATACGGTGGAGGTCTGCCCCGCTTGGGCTGAGCACCGCCGTGTCCTCATGGAGGCGATCAGCGGTGTCGACCTCTCGCGTCCGGCCTTAGTTCAGGCCATGGTACGGAGCGAGAGGGCATGGGAAGCTGTCACCTCCTTCAGCGAAGCAGTAATGCTCGCAAAGGAGGAGGTAGAACGCGTGAGGGAGGCGCAACGGAGACACCCTCACGCCCCTAGCCACCGCAGGAGACGCCCCGGGCGTCGGGAGTCGCAAGCCGATTCCCGGCCACCGTAGGCGCGGGCTTGCGGACGGCGAGTAATGGGTAGCTCGCCGTCCAATAAGGACCAGGCCCGAGTCGACGGCGCGTAGTGTTCCACGCGCGCCTCAAAGAGATGTCAGCAAAACTGATGGGGTCCGCTAGGGACGATGCTTGTCTGGGTCGCGGATAAATTTGAAAGAGAGTTACCGCGGCCCAGGCACAAGCAACTGAAGGAACACGGGTGGGTTTTAGTCAGTAAAAGTCTGACACGCCCTTCCGCTTCACCCAGAGCGGGAGAAGTCATTGGATGATTCACAAACCAAAAAAAAAATAAAAAATAGTACTGGAGGGTGACCATAATAAGCTCTTGGTTACTTTGAGTGTGTGTAAGGGATAGATTTATATGACTTGTATACATCTGTCACTTACGCGATATCAAAATATCCTTACCCCCCTGATCTTTGTACTAGCGTTTCAATTTAATTTTGTCTGGCAAAATACCGATACCATCACCGCATTGGTCTTCACGTTTGAGCACACTGACAGACAAGTAAGCACTTGAGTAAAGTTTTAAAAGATAAATATTCGCACTTGGTTTATGGAATATGAATTTCAACATTATTATTTTATTGTTTGTATATAATATAGTGGCCTTATCAGAGAGTAGGCAGCAGCATTCTTTGTGCATTTTAATAACAAACTATAATCGCCAATCCACCTGCCAAGCGTGGCAAACCTGCCGCAAATCTCGCAATTTGTATTTGGAAGTCGGGCACCAGACGGGTCCCCTATTGACCAGTTTTATGGAGAAAGAGGGCATCTATAAGATGAACTCCTTCTTCAGAAAGCGTGAGCATAGGAAGTGGACCTGGCAGAGCACCGATGGTGCAACTAAAAATGAGATGGACTTGATCATGTCAACGAAGAAACACATATTCAATGATGTCTCTATGATCAACGTTGTCAAAACCGAAAGTGTGGGCCGTATGTTAAGAGGTACATTGAATTTAAATATTAAGCTGGAAAGGTTTCGACAGATGAAGTCTATGCTCCGTTCAGCACAGATCCAGATTCAAAACCTCGAAAGCTTTCAGCTCGAACTCCAGAATTGTTTCGAATGCCTAGGGAGCTCCGTGGACGATTAAAACGATGGGTTCGTGGAAACTGTCCAAACCGTTGGGTCTAAGATTTTCAAGACCCTTCGTACAAATAGGAAGAAAAACTCTGACCCTGCTCTCAAGCTCATGAAGGAGAGAGAATTCAGACGATGCGTGTAACTACCGAAAGCTCAATAGACGGATCTCCAATTCCATGAAAAGTGACCTCTGCCGCATTAATACCGAGCGCATTAAAAACTCAATTGAACGGAATAAGGGCTCAATGCTTTTTCAAAGAGATCTGGCACATGGGCATAGCCAGCTCACGAAACTGAAGACTGACGACGGCAGGATTGTATCCGCCAAACTGGAGCTTCTTAGGGAGATTGAGAAGTTCTATGGGCACTTGTACACGTTAATCAGTAAACCCGTTGCGAATCAACAAGTTGTTTTCAAAAATCATCACAAATCGTCCCGCACGCATGTTTGACGAATTACAGCCTCCCGAACAAGTCGGACACCGAAAAGGCATTACCACCGTAGATCACATACGCTGCGGCCGGTTATACCACGGAACAGAAGTTTCAAGAATTTTGGCCAAAAGAATTAGATTTTTCATACAAACTTTCAACCCCCTTTTTATGAGTATGTTGCCATCCTTGGTTTCTCGAAACTACCCCCAAAAAATGATTTGATGAATGTTTTTTTTTTAATGTTGACATTTGTATTGAAGAATCTGATTTCTTGGGTTAGTGAACTTGAAAGTTGGCACAAATACTAACTTAAATAAATAATAAAGGTGGTTATTATTAGTTTTTCGAGACCACCCCCAAAAGACGATTTAGGGGGTGTTAATGTTTTGTTTTTGAAGAATCTTATTTCTTGATTTAATAAACTTGAAACTTGACATAATTCCAACCTAAGTAAACAATAGAATGCTCATTATTAGTTTTTTAAAACTACCCTCAAAAAACAATTTAGGGGGTGTTAATGTATTTTTCTTGGTTCAATAAATTTGACATAAATACCAACCTAAGTAAACAATAAAGATTACCATTATTAGTTTTTCGAAACTACCCCCAAAAGACGATTTCAGAAGTGTTAGTTTTTTTCTATTATATCTTATTTTTTGGGTTAATAACCTGGAAACTTGACATAAATACCAACCTAAGTCAACAATAAAAGATTTTATAATTAGTTTTTTGAAACTACACCCAAAATCGATTTAGAGGATTGTTAAAATTTTTTTGAAGATTTCTTTTTCTTGAGTTAAAAACTTGAAACCTAACATAATTACCAGCCTTATTAAAAATTAAAGGTTGTTATTATTATTTTTTCGAAACTACTCCCACAAGACGTGAAGACGTTTTAAGGGTTGTTGAAGTTTGCTAAGAATCTAACTGCACAGGATTTTGATTATTTTCGGAAATTCAACCTTTGAGGGGGTGAAAAGGGGGAAATTTGTTTGTATGAAAAATCTAATTCTTTGAGGATAAAATAAATAATCAATATTGACAAAAAATCTGTGTGTGCGTAATCCGCGTGCTTGACAATAACAACAATGGAAGAAGAGAAAGTGCGATGAAAGTGCTATGCCCAGTGAAAGAACGCCCTCACACCTGCCCGTGAAGGATCTCATGCCGCCGCCTCGAACCACCTTGATAAGATGCCAATGGATTATGAACCTTAAGTATATAATTTTAAAGCCTAAAAAGATTCTATTTATAAAATGTTCGTTGTTCAACCTTCTGTTCTTCTAATAGATTTATTTTTAAAAGAAATTTAAAACTTTGTTTTGATTTCAGCGATCTTTTGGAAGGCGGTAAATCATTCCAGCAGGGAGTGGCGTTATACTTAAAGCATCCTCTGAAGGCCGCGGTCCCACGACGAGCCAACGAGAGTGGACGTGGGACGGGCGGAGTAGCTCGTGTCTCCAGATAAGCTTTTTATACAGGTATTTCGGTTTGTGTTTGAATAACGCCGACGGATAAATGTAATTTCCGTCAGGCAGGCATTTTTAACATATTATGCTTATTTAAATGCGGTGTTACATGATGCCTCCGGGGTATACTGAAGCAGTAACGCGCATACGCATTTTGTACCCGCTGTATTAGATGCTCTGTGCGAGAAAGGAGACACGGTCCGTATACAGTGTCACAATAATTCAGTTTGGACAGTACCAGGCTGTCCACCAATCTCTTCCTCATTGCAACACTAAGGAAGTCTTTCACCCGGTACAGAACCTTTAGCCTATAAAAACAGTTTTTCACAAAACCATTGACATGCGTCTCAAAACGAAGTTCTGGGTCATTGACCAGACCTAGGTTGCAAGCAGTTTTTACCCTTTCAATGTTTTCTCCCTTGATTTTAATTTTGGGCTTTGCAGAAAGAATTGACTTTATTTGATTCCTGCTTCCCATGACCATAAACTTAGATTTTTTGGTGTTCAGTACAAGTGAGTTGGCCGTAGACCGCGACGCAATTCTGTCTAGTTCCTCATTTAGGGTATGTACGCCGGCTGTTGTGTTACCAGTGTTGAACGAGGCATACAACTGAGTATCATCCGCGTATACGTGGTACTTGCAGTTTTTAATACACGCAGTTAGGTCGGCACTATAAAGTATATAGAGTAACGGCCCGAGCAGATCCCGGGGGGGGGGGGGGGGAACTCCCTCGTGTGATTATGGAACACTTACTTAAAGTGCCTGTAATATAAGAATCAGCAATCAAAATTGATGACATGGGTTCACACACAGCGATGAGTTCGTGGAAGCTGTCCATACGGTTGGGTCTAAATTTTTAAGACCCGCCGTACAGATATAAACAAAAAGCTCTCTAATTCTACTCTCAAGCTCATGAAGGAGAGGCGTGAGATGATCCCGCAGTCTTCAGAAGATGCGTTGAAGTACCGGCAGCTAAATAGACGGATCTCAAAGTCCTTGAAAAGTGATCTCCGCCGCTTTAATACCGAGCGTATTAAAGACGCGATTGAGCGGAATAAGGGCTCCAAGGTCTTTGCAAGAGATCTGACTATTGGGCAGAGCCAGTTCACGAAACTGAAGACCGACGATGGCAGTATCGTATCCGCCAAACCGGAGCTTCTGAGAGAGATCGAGAGATTCTATAGGCAGTTGTACACATCAACCAGTAAACCCGTCGCGAAACTAGAAAAAGACCCTAGAACTAGATTGATCCGACACTATACCGAAGACCTTCCGGACTTCAGCGTCATGTCCAAGATTAGAATGGCTCTTAAACAGCTTAAGAACAACAAGGCACCGGGCGATGACGGAATTACGGCCGAACTACTGAAGGCGGGTGGAAAACCAGCACTTAAGGCCCTTCAGAAGCTGTTTGATTCCATCATACTTGAGGAGAAAACGCCACAGGCATGGTGCAGGGATGTGGTGGTACTCTTCTTCAAGAAGGGTGACAATGCCCTACTGAAGAATTATAGACCCATCTCACTTCTTACCCATGTCTACAAGTTGTTTTCAAGAGTCATCACGAATCGTCTCGCGCGCAGCTTTGACGATTTCCAGCCTTCTGAACAAGCCAGATTCCGTAAAAGCTTCAGCACCATAGACCATATACGGCAGGTTATACAGAAGACCAAAGAGTACAACGTGCCTCTATTGAGGCGTGAGATGATCCTGCTGTCTTCAGACGATGCGTTGAAATACCGGCAGCTAAATAGACGGATCTCCAAGTCCTTGAAGAGATTCCTTGCGTGATCGAATCAGAAATGTTGAGATAGGTACGCAAGATAACCAGGGTTACCGACATATTTTTATATACTTTAGCCCGAAGAATTGCCACACTTAAGTGGCAGTGGGCAGGGCTTCTGGAGTGGCGACCGCAAACCGGCAGACGTTTCTTTGGAACGCCTCCCACCATGTAGACCGATGACCTAGTGAAAGCCGACTGCGGGGATCTGCTCGATGCGAGACGCACGGGACCGATCAATGTGGCGACGCTTAGGGGAGGCCTATGTCCAGCAGTGGATATCTTTCGGCTGAAATGATGATGATAACGTTATAGGATATTATAACGTTTATTTAATCAAAAATCATTAGATCTATCGTTTAAAATAAAAATAATAATATCGTTTGAAACCGATGTCCTTTATCATTATACAACATCAAGTTTGCCAAATAATTTCTCTTTTAGTTCATGATTCATCATGTTTGAAATAGGTCGAAACTGTTCTAAAACCTAATCGGGGACCCCGACTTCACGTAGTCTTTTGGCTGCTACCCCTAGAGTGTAAAAAAACCGGCAGCGCGAAGGGAGACCGTGGGTGCCTATCCTTTGTTACATACGGGAGAACGGATTGCAATTCCCGCAGCGCCGGAGACCATGCAGAAGGAACATTAAAGTTCAATAAAATTATTCAAAACAATACCGTTGTGATAAATTTTTGACTGGCTTAGAAAATTTATTATAAAATGATAGCTATTATATTATTATATTTATATTATTAATAAATATCTGAAATGGCTGGACCGATTTTGACGGGACTTTTATTGGCAGGTAGCTGATGTAATAAGGAGTAACTTAGGCTACGTTTATTTAAGATAAAAATCTTTTATTTTAGAAATTTGTTAGGCGGAACGAAGTTCGCCGGGTCAGCTAGTATAATATAAAAGAAATCTTTTTTTTTGTTTGTTTTTTTGTATCGAATAGGCTCCGAAACTTCTGGACCGATTTAAAACATTCTTTCACCAATAGAAAGCTACATTGTTACTGAGTGACATTGGCTATTTTTTAATCCCGAAAACGGGTCATGTGGGATTCGCCACGGGAACGAACGAATCCGCGGGCAACAACTAGTTTAGTTTAGAAGTGGTTTTTATAATAGTACATTACGATATTAGTGCGTTATAACCAATACGCACGTATATCGTACGACGTTTTTTAACACATTTGCGAGGAAACAGAAAAAAAAAAACATTTTATATTTTGTTCATTTCTAATTATTGAAACAGTTAGTGAAATTACAATTATTAAAATGATACGTAGTTGTAGTTGGTTTTTTAATTATGTTTTTATTATTATTATTACTATTCATAATGTCATTGTTTTGTGTTAGGGTAAATGTTAGAGACGACGAAACTTCTTGAAAGGCGGCAGAAGAGCATTGTAATTTGTCATTAGTTGTAAATAAAAAAATATCCTCAGTAGAAGTAGAGGGGCGCGGCTCAGGGCAAAACTTCTTCGTTTGTGGCTCCAAATTTATTGCCTGAGTTATTTTGGCACTTATGTTTGCTTTGTTTTGGATGGAATCTTCTACATAAGATTCTGCTACTGCGTTAGAACGCCACCCGCCATGCCGCTTTAAAGTCAATATATCAGCTCCCGAATCAGCAAGTAATGTAGCTGACATTCTTCTGAAACTGTGCCCTGTATAACAATCAGCGTCCGGCAATCCTAAAAACTTGGCGACTTCCTTTGGCATGGCACCGAATTTATTTATGCCAATAGGTTGCGCAGTACATTTACCTTTTTGGTAATTCTGAAAGAAATGATTATTTTTTGCCTTAGTCGTACGCAGAGCTTCATATTTTTTGACCACGTCATAAAATGGGCCGTTGATAATAAAAGATCGGGGTATTTTGTTTTTGTGTTTGTGATTTTAATTAAAAGCATTTTGCCTTGAGTTTCAATGTCATTTGTGGTAATATTGTGAAGCTCTTGCCGTCTACAATCACCATTAATACCAAATATTAACGCAACCTGAAAAGAAATAAAAATGTGTAAGATAAGGTATAGGTACTTAGCTTACAGACGGTCGTTAAAAAATATGTAAAAGAGTATGTACAGTAGGTAGATCAATACATAAAATAAGGAGGCAAACTGACTTTAGTTGCCAGGTACTGGCTATCTGGAGCATCTCTTAGAAACTTTTCGACGTCATTTGATAACAGTACCTTAGATTTTTTCTTTATAAAACCATCAGAGCGTCTCTTTAAAAATGCAATGAGATTTGAATATAAATTAATATCGACACCATTTTTCATCTTGAGGGTACTTTTCAGCATCGAATATGTTGTCCACAACGAGCTAGGCTTATATTTACTAGCTAGTTCATTAATATACGCCAAAACTACATTTTCGGAAAATGACTTGGCATTTTTCATGTTTTTCCACTTCAAAAAATTTTCATACGTGGTTATGTATCTGTCTTTGGATATTGACGGCAGCAAGCTGTCGCATGCGTTTCGCGCTTCTGTTAGTATATCCGGTGGAGTTGAAGTAATGTATGGCTCTTCTCTTCTTCATTATTGAAAGTTGTCATATTTAAATTTTCACAATACAAGTACAAAGAAAAGAAAATTTGAGAAAAATGGCGCGAGGATTATTTTCTGCCGTAGCTGCGTGAAAATGTTGGCAAAGACGTTAGAGCATGCAGCCAAGTTTTTAAATTACCGAATAAACTGATTTTTTTTTATTTTAAATAAACTGAATCTGTGAATGCACACTGTTGCTTTCCCGCCATTTTAACAGCGCGCTAGCGCTGCCTACTGACTGGCGCCGCGCGGCGATTAGTTCGAAATTTGAATAGCAACAGCGCGCGAAATGGCAAATAATACTGTTATGGAATTTGTATGGACTATAACTTAACTATTTGCTTTGGTAACACACGCGTTTTTTATGATCCGCTTTACATATTTAAAACCGGTGGAATTACATCAGCTGTACGAGCAACGGTGTTAAAAAAAAAAAAAATGACTGTATTGTATGCACGAAAAATTTGCACGCTTATAATGTTAAGCAAAAACATGTATGCTCTGTATTTAATTTTGTACCATCTTCTATACCATGTTTTTATGCAAATAAATGTTATTCTATTCTATTCTACAAAAAAAAAAAATCGGTCCACAATTGACGGAGATATCGGTGAACATACATAAAAAAAACATACACGATTTCGAACATAGAACCTCCTCCTTTTTGGTCAGTCGGTTAAAAACATACATGAAGTCGAACATAGAACCTCCTCCTTTTTGGTAAGTCGGTTAAAAAATACAGTCGAATTGATAACCTCCTCCTTTTTGCGAAGTCAGTTAACAAAAATGGATAGTCAGACTTTTATCTTTCCTAAAGTTTAATCTAATTAATCTGCTTCACCTTTGTCCAACTAGATTGGGCTTCAAACAGACACAGCTGCCATGCTATTCTCTAAGACAGTTTCTTGGCTGTGCTCGTCGACGGACTCGTCAACGAGACATCCCCGAGATTGACCGATCGTGCAGCGCTGATTCAAACAGTATATCTAGCGCTGATTAAATTGTATAAGATAGGTCTAGTTTTAAGTATTTTAAGGAATTGTGAGTGCATGAAAAGTGAAACTACTAACGATTTTCATAAATACAAGAGTTTAAATAATGCATTTTTATTATTACATGAATGGCTGAATGAAAATAAAATTCCTTTGCCTATTTCGTAAGTATGCAACGGGTTGTCCTGTTCTGTCACATAAATAAACGATATTTTTTGTTTGTTTTTATTCCTATTTGAAAGTTTAAAAACATCTATGTGCTTGCAAAGCAATAAATTGTTTAAAACTTAATTCTGTGGCTGTGTGAAATGTAAGTATTATATTTACTTCACTGCTGCTTCAATGCTATTACATGATACAATAATATTGTTGTCCATGAAATATTTAGGTATTTATTTTGTTTATGTTTACTATGTAAAGTTGCATTCTTTATTTCAAGCATGCCGAGAAGTGCTGTTCCTTCTCTAGTCCAAGTGGAAATGTTATTAGAGAGTTTGAAAGAAAAGAATTGGTTGGCGACAGGGTATGCCCGAACATCGCAAGCCCGAGACCGCACACGAGCGGCATGGCAAGAAATAGCTGTGAAGCTAAATAGTGATGGGAGTGGCTGCATTAAAAATTGGCAGCAATGGTCAAAGGTTTGTTAACAACATATAATGCAAACCAGTGTGTATATTTGCATAATTATGTACTTTGACTGTTTCTAAAGAACAAAGGAACTCGTACCTACGTGGGCATTAATAGGGATGTTTCCTGAGTAGAAAAATGATAATTCAATTTAGTCCGTCAGTGAGATTATCAAATAATATTGGACACGTATTTTTTGCTTTACCAAATCAATAAAAATTACAAAGTTAAGCCCATCAAAGTTCAGGAGTGGGGGCTCGTGACGTCTCTCAGGCAGTATAAAGTGTACTAGCGGCGTGACGTCACACGATATTTCAACGCATTATATCGTCGTCACTTACCGTCTTATTAATAAACGTGGAATAAAGTTATACCAGGAATAACAAACGAATAACCATACATTTTCATAGGTTTATACTTGGTATAACTTTATTCCGTGTTTATTAATAGGATGGTATATGTTTACGTGTCAAAAGAAAAAATACGTGTCCAGTATTTTTTTTTTATTTACCTGACAGACAAAAAACTAATTTTCAATATACTACCCTATTATAATATTATAATTATATGAAATCTTGATATTTGGCATTGTATATTTTTTTAGTATTGGAAGGATAAGAAGTCGGCAGTAAAAAAAAAAGCTAGTCATGTAAGAATGGCTAGGCAGCAAACAGGTGGTGGTGCTCTAGAGGAAGGGCTGTATCTCTCTGCAATAGAAGAAAAGATTGTTCAGATAATGGGTGGCGAACGCTTTGCTTCCAGTGATAGGGAGCTGGAAATTGAGCTTATTCACGTAATCTGTTAATTTTATTTATGCAAAGTAGGTAGTACTTAACATTTATCAAACTCCTTTGGTAAGATATTTCCAGAAATATCAATCTACTTCTCTTAATTTTTTGCCATCTGCTAATGAACCGGGGTCAAGTTTTAATTTGACTCTTTATGCACCAGGCACTATAGATGGACCATCATATGCTGTAGTTGAAGTATGTATGATGAAACATTATTCAACACATACTTATTTTATTGCCTGAAGCAATGTTAAGTCAGAATTAATTTGTTTACAGTATATTCCAGAGGAGGCAAATGGAACACAAGTGTCAGAGAGCATACTTCAGGTATAACTGCATTTTAATTATATTATATGGAAACTGTATATTTTAAAGTTATAATCTTCAATTTTTATTTAATAGAATCATGTGGGATTACTTCCTGGAGAACACATTAATCCACACATGCTCCACACAGAACAGTCCACACCTTCAATACCAGTAAGTTAATTCTAATAAAATATAATAGTACTGCATTGTTCAATAAAAGAGCCCTAAAGTAGGCTGTTGATGGTGGTTACAATATAAAATAAATGTTCCAGGATGTACAACCAGGGCCATCATGGCAACGGAACATGCCAATAGAACAGCCGAACACAGAACAAGTGGTGAGGTTTTATATACAAGTCTTACTACCTTTGTTATTTTTATTTTTTAGTAACTTGTTTATATTTTGTATTACAGTCTGTGGCTAGATCACCATCGGCAGTGCCTCGCAGGAGAAATGCCTCAATTGCCTCTTCATGTAAGTTTAATTTTATTGTAGATTTAGTGTAAGAAGCTCTATATCAGTGGTTGGCAAACTTTCTTAATGGGGCGCCAGAAAGTTTAAGAAATTTCAGAGGTGGACCAGAATTATAGAAAAAATGCATACGGTGTTGAAACTTTTAATCATATAAAAACATTACAGTACTTGCACTAATGTTAAAAATTACAATTAAAATTTTATTCGAAGGCCCTGCCATGGTAGGCGTGTGAGATATATGAAATTGCTTTTGATTTGCTATAATATTTTCGAATGCAGGTTCGAGCTGTTTAAAGGTGTTCATCAGTAAGTCGGTTTCTGATTGAGTTTTTCCGCAATTTCATGGTCGAAAAAGTTGTTCGCATAAATACACCCTATTGTTATTATAATTCCTTCACACCGCACCGGTTTTATGTCCAATTCATACGCTGTCTCAACAATAAAGCTCTGGAACGCGCTACCCTTTAGCATTAAAAAGGCTGAAAGCAAAGTCTCTTTTAAAAGAAAAGTTCGTGACCTCTATTTGAGTCAGACTAAACAGCTCTCATCTAGAGTCAGAAGTTTAGTCATAATAATTATTAACAGGTTTCTCGTTTTTTTTTATTTTTATTGGTATTTATTAGTTTATTTTATTTGTATATGTGTATTACTAATATTTTTGTACCCATTTCACAAAGATTTTTCTTTTTAACCCAATGGTTGACTGGTAGAGAATGCCTTGTGGCATTAAGTCCGCCTATGTACAAATATGTACAAATAAACTTCATGTACAATAGTGGTAACTATTGTACATGAAGTTTAAATAAATAAATAAATACGACGACTCAAACATCACCATAATTTTCTGGGCGTGAGCAATCATCTTTGGGAATTCAGCTTTCGGCAGTGTTCTATAAAAATCTAGTTTTGTGGAATTTAAGAACAGTTGTTTTAAATGGGTGCTGCACTGCATTTTTATAGAACATAACACATTTCAATAGCTGGCTCTTTTACTTATGCGTCTATTAATCTACTAAGTAGAATCTACTTTTCACTTCTGGTCCGTCAAAATATAATTATCGCGGTCCATATACTATTCATGTCGAAGGACCGTCAGCGGGCCGGAGCTGGCCCGCGGGCCGAACTTTGCCCATCACTGCTCTAGATTGATGATTAAATAATGTTTTCACTTTTCATTCTCGAATTGGGCCACGTTCTTGGGGTTTTCAACAAATATTCAATCAGCATGCATATAATTATGTATCCTATATGTATCTTTATTTAATATCTGTTTCTTCAGAAAGAGAGAGCGGACGTGATGCTGTTATACATATTGCTTTCATATTTTTTTACGTCGAATAGTAAATTGTTGTAATTTTTATGTTCACAGCTCCTCGTAGGCGTCGAATATTAACGGCACGACGCCGTCGAATCCAGCGGTCACCGCATTCACAACGGCAGTCACAAATGGCGAGCTTAACGGAACGTTTTATCGCTCTAGAAGAGAGGCGTATGGATAACCAGCAACAACTCATTGATGTTTGTAGAGAAATTGCCGAGTCCTGGTCGAGACTTACCCAAGCACTCCATGACTTATGTGCATCCTTAACAAGAGGAAATTAAAACTACCATTCCCATGTCGCATTGTACAAATCTTTAGTCGCATTAGGTATTCAATTTAGTTTAAGTGTAAGAAAATGAAAATAGGTGATTAAATAAAACTGAGTTTGATTAATTTTTAGTTTTTTTATTAATCAATATGTAGGTCAAAGTCAAGAAACAAGAAACTCCACACTAACTCTTTAAAAAAAAAGTGATTTACAATATTTAATGGTGCAACCAAAATAGCACTGCATACTATACTACGTATAGGTAATTATTAAAAGCATCAACAGGTAAATTCATTCATTTGATAAATAGGATCATGGTTCTCACTTACTAACAAATATTGCAAACAGGTAAAATACCTAATACAACATCAACGGAACAGTGGAATAGTCTGGAACTATTTTCCATAATAAATACACACATAACATAAGATTCACTAATTATGGTTCCCTTAATCGACGGCACGAACTATTTTGTGCGCGAGGTTAAAATGCATGCTATCTCACTTGACAACACGTGCGAAAGAGATAGATGCTGTGATGAGCAGTAAGAAGCTAGTTCGCGTACGAATTAGCACTTTTGCAAATTTATATCGAAAAACGAGCACGCGAAAATTTATAAACAGACTTTTGGGGGTCTAGATATCATGAAAAAGCGACTAAATGTATATTTTCAAAATAAAATTATTTGCATTGTTGAATTACTAATCTATTCCTGTATAGAGGCCGTTTTGAAATTTTCCTTCTTATGGTATATAATTCCGCCCAAAGATGCGTTAAAATTAGTGTTGAAATATGGAACTTTCGACGCTCATAACTTTCAAACATTATTTTTTTTTTACTTTTTTGTTTACATACAGGGCTAGATAATGATGAGACAAATTGATATATTTTTTTGATCGTAAATCGTTAAACAGTGGAGTTATCGCCAGACTACGTTTGTATGGAAGAATAATCGAGTAGTGTAACCTTAAATATTTTCATTAAAAATATAAAACTCCTTGAAAATGTAAAAAACTGTAATTGCCTAATCAATTATGGTGAGTATATCCTACCTTAATATGTTTTCATCTGCTGAAAAGAAGTAGAAAGCATATTTAGATATAACTTACTCGCCATAGTTGATTAACTAAATTTTGCCTACTTATCTGTCCAATCACTGACTCATCTTATATTGCAGCCTGCTGTGTCAAGGTCCTAAGTAACCTAGATTCTTCATTTAAATCCTGGTGGTCTAACATAGGAGCTGGTAGCCCGGCTCGATTACACATGTTGTGTAAAATAGCGCAAGCTATAACTATTTGGCCAACCATTAAAGGATTATAGTGCAACACCCGGTGAACTAGCAAACATCTGAAGCGGCCTTTCAGTATTCCAATGGCCCTCTCTACACTGTTCCGTGCTCTGCTTTGCAAATGATTGTAATGACTCTCCTGGAGTCCCAACTTCTGGATCTCTTAAAGGAGCCATTAAATATGGTCTTTGTGGCAAGCCTGAGTCACATGAAATCAATTAATGAAGCCGGTATTAAGGGCGAACCTGACTTGTAATTATCATTGTATAGTAAATAATAACTTACCAAGTAGGTATACTATTTCTCATTGTTAATTAAATTTTCAAAATTTTCCATAACTCTAGTGTTTGCAAAAACAAAACTATCATGGGTTGAACCCCCGAAAGTCACATCCACATGCAAGATGTTCAGATCAGCATCATTAATCTGAAATACCTAATTATAATAATTTATTATGAATTCTTCGTAACCAATGTCTACATTAATTGTAATGAAAGACTTACCTATTAAAACATTCCTGGCATGATAGCCTTCTCGGCAATAATATCTCTCCTCTTGTTCTTTAGGACGTACCATGGAAACCAGGGTGCCATCAACACAACCTAACACGCTTGGAACTTTGAATTGGTCATAAAACCTGTAATAAGTATACAAATTTCAAAAAATAGATCATTATATTTTAATAACACTAGAGAGTTAAAGTAATAAGAAAACATTCTTTTGATGATGCTTACCTTCACTTGAGAACTTGCTTTTCGTTGTAGTTTTGGGGCAATCGAATATAGGTACCTATCTACTAATGTTTGTCGGCGACGAAACCCCATCTGCAAGCTGATTAGGTAAAATAACGTAATTTATGTAATACCTACTCATGCAAGTACCTTAAGTACATAAGATCTGCATTTAAAGTGTTAATTATCTAATAAGATTTCAACCAATAAGTAAGAATAACTAGACAGATTGTAAGCAACTGACAAAGTGCTTAGTAATTGATAATTATTTCTTTTTAGATACCTACTAATTAGAGTGTTGTAATTATTTTGTTTTATGTCTAATTAGCATGTACAATCGCATGTAATCATAATTTGAACGTTAAATCTTAATAGAGATAGTTTTTTAAAGAATTTATAAGAGAAAAGGTATACATGTTAATAATTACGCGGGGAACTTGAAAACGTGATTTTTTGTTTATGGAGATATTTTGATGAGATTAAAACCAATTTATCCGTTTGAATCATGTAAATCGGTCCATACGTTTTCGAGATAATAGCATATCTTTAAAATCAAAATGTAAACAAACCGATTTTTTTATGTTTTTGTTCTAGAAACTTTTTAATTATGATAAAATGTGTTAATATTATTATTGTAAAAGGAGTGCGTGGTCAACCCCTATCTTTTAAATTTGTAAGGATTATGTTGAAGTTTGAATAAATTACAATGCTCCAAAGATTTCGGCTAAGTAAAAATGAACGTAAAAATGGCCTCAAAACGCGAGGTCGTCAATTTGGGAACGACGGGCCATATAGGTAAAAGATGGGCCACTGGCCCAGTGCCAGTGAATTCAGTCGCAGCTCAGCCACCGAAGAGGCAACAACTAGAAGAAAAGCCGAAATCAGCGGAACAATTCCAAGAAAAATTCCGCCTTTTCTCTTTTTTCTTTGGTTGTCAAAAACGTGGGTCCTTTGGTTGTCCTGGTACTACCCTTCGCATTCAGGGGTGCGTGGTGATGCGTGCCACCAGCGGAGTCGCAAGGCTCAGGATCGCACGTCAAACATAAGTGGGATACTGTCCCAGGGGGCGTGGGTACTTACAACATCCAGACACCATACCGCCACCGCAACAATATTTGTATTATTCAGAGCATCAACAACTTCGTGGATTGCTCTAGATACAGATGTTTGAGATACCTAAGTGTCTTGGTTCTTTCCAATGATTTTGTGTGATTCATCATAACTCGTCGATTAAAGAAATATAGCTGAAAACAAACCTTTAACCTATTGGTTAATCCACCAGAAAGCACCTGCGGTTGCATGTATGGAGCTAATTCGTATTCCAAAATATTAATTAGATCCTCAGAAAACCTGTAGGTAAATATGAATAAAATCTCTGACCCGGGATAATGTATTTAGCTTTCTTAATTCTAGCTTTAGTTGAGCTTTTTTTAAATAATCACTTTTCTTAGCTTCTTCTAACAAATGTATCTTTATAATTAACCGAACAGCCATTTTCTTAAAATATTATTTATTTATTGAAACAGTGAAACTTTTTCTAGCATTCAAATTCAAGAATTTACGCGCTAAAATAGTGGCTTTTGGATATGACGGACAAAATCGTGGCAGTGAGTGACGCCGTCAGCGAGTTCGACGCTGTTTTTTCTTACGTAACACCAAAATGAAAACTCTCTGCCAAAATGTATAAAGAACAGTCAACTTGCTGGACGTTGAGTAGTTCTAACTCACGGCCGTCACAGCTAAGAGGCTAGTGTCGCTATTCGCGGCTTAGCGAATATCAAACTATCGTTTCGTCGCTGGCGCAGAACTGCGCTCAAGGCTCTATCCTTAGAGAAAAGCACTGCTCATTAGGTCATATTTACATGGAGCGACTGCTTAGTTGCACAAGAAATTAATTTTAAGTAGATAAGGATTGTAAATCAACCCTATTGCATTATTACATAATCATAACATTTCTAAGCAAAGGAAAACTTATTTTAGGCTTATGTCTCACTTCTTATTCTGAGATTTCTGTTGAGATAAACATTCTCTTATAGCTCCTTTAAGTGTAAACTTTACAAACATATCACATGACAATCTTTACGTATATTGAAATAAAAAATAGAAGTAGATAGGTACTTAAATATTTTTTTCAGATAATACAATTCCATACACAGGTACAAGGTTGAGTAATACGTCATATAAACTTAACACTTAACGATCACCAAATATTTTACTCAGTTAAGATTGAGTTTCGTTCAATTTTAAGACAGTCAACATTTATTGATCCTCTTCTAAGTCATCTTCATATTCATCATCTTCAACGTCATCTTCATCATTTAAATGTAAATTTTTCATTTGTATGTGGATGATAGCCTTTGTAGTCTTGTACAACTCGCGTAGTTTTTCAAAAGTTTCTTCAACAACATGCGGGTAAACGGGGCATTCTCGAGGCTTGAAGAACAAGTCATGGCAGATCCTCCACAATCGTTCCAAGTTTTTCAAACTCCTCTTCAATTCACCAGCCGTAGTACAATCTCCTTTCTTGATGTTAGATGCTATTATAGTTATCGCTTTAGACAGTTCGGCCTGCCTTGCATAAAAGTCCATGGCCATGTGATCCATGTTGAGAACTTTATATTTTGATTTAGAAGTTAAAACGATATGTTAGTTTATATCACACAAAGGAAATCCTAAAAACTCGAAAAAAATATTGTCAAAAAATATAGATAATCTGATTGAACTTGTGCAAATGATATTAGTGATAACACGCGGCCGCACCCCTTGATAACTCGATAGAAACGAAAATAAATTAAAGTCTTTTGTTCGATTCGAAATTGCAAATGACGGTATCTCGAAATATCATTTCTCGAACGACCTATCTCCCCGACTCTATAGAATTTGAATTTACAGAATCGTTTAAGGATTTTTATATGGGTTCTTATAGAAAGATAAGTATCAACAAACTGTAAATCTTCTATATTGTTTTTTTATTAGATAAAAGAAGAAACTGACTGACTGACTGATAAACGCACGGCCAAAACTGCTAGGCCTAAAAGCATGAAATTTGGCAGAAGGTTTCCTCAAGTGACGTAAGTCAGCACTAAAAAGGATTTTTGTAAATACCACCGTTGAAAGTTTGTATGAAAAATCTAATTCTCTTGGCTACAATTCTTGAAACTTGGCACAAATATTAATCTATAAAGGACATGTGGTAAAGTTTTTTTTTTGACGGATCTTATTTCTTGGGTTAATAAACTTAAAACTTGGCAGATATACTAACCTAAATAATTGTTTAAGTTTGTCATTATTAGTTTTATGAAATTACGCCTCAAAAGACGATCTTATTTCTTGGGTGAATAAACTTGAAACTTGGGATAGATACCAAACTAAGTAAACAATAAATCTAAACCTTGTTAGTTTTTCGAAAATACAGTCGGTAATAGCTGTTACCTGACCCACCCTAAAAACAAACAAATTTGATCCTTCTGCCTGAAACATTAAGGATTATTTAATTTGTATGAGTTTATCGGACTAGCGTTAATCGATGAACAAATACAATAATAATATAGATACGCAAATTTGATCTTTAAAACGATAGCGTTAGGATATTAATTATAACTATATTAATGTGATTTTGATTTTTTTGCTGCAAGACTTAAAATTTATCATAAAATTTAATATAAATTAGTGTCATTGCTACTAATAACTTATTTTTATTATTATTTTCAATTTGGTCTGGTTTCGTGGTTCGTATATAAGGCTGAGATCAAGATGCGAGTTCAAACCTGCGTCGAGGATTTATTGTTGTGCTTTCAATTTATAGTCTAATCAATAAGTATTTGTTGCATTATTGTAAGGAACTATAGACTGAAACATTCTTCAATTATTAAATTATACTAAATGGGTAATATTTACGCCTAACTTGTAATAAGTGGGTAGTCGAAAGATAAATATGCGTATTCATTATAAAACTGATCGTCAAATGTTACTAAGGTTAAGGGAAGGAAAATAAAAACTAACCGTGACAAGAAGCTAAAGCCAGTCTACGCACAATTGCAGTGACTACGCGCAAATTTTTTTTACCTTGACTTACTAAATTGCGATTTCAACGTCTTTTTAAATATTTTTAATTTCTATTTTATAATTTAATTTTCACGTCTCAATTGCAAAATAACCTATTTGCATAAGGAGAATGTTTGCATCAAAGAGATGGATAGGAGAGTTAATAATAATATAACAGAAAGTATTTTTTTCTAATTTTAAGCTTCGTTTTTATACCTGGCCATTCCTCATGCCGTGACGTAAGCAAACATATTTTTATATACTTAAACGTAAAGTGACACCTGTTTCATTTCTTTGTTTCAGAAAATACAGTCAGATTGTTTACTGACGTGTGAACCAGCGGTTCAATAAATCTGGGTTACTGTGCCTATCTTCCACGGGACCTGGTGAACTTATAAAAGTTCGTGGCCGATTTAATAGTAACCAGTTAGTTTGGAAACATGACATGAACACATTATAGAAAGAGATGGTGCTCCACTTTGCTTTTATGACAGTATCACCTCCAGCAATAAACAATACTTTCGTGTCAGTGTGTGTGTCAAATAAACTGTTGTTATCATAATTTTTAACAAAGTGTTTCATACAATGAAAGAGCAGGTTTTTTTTACGATCATAACTATATTTAAAACTAAAAGTAGTTATAAAAAATCGATAAAGTAGGTAAAACATCAAAGTATTTAGTGCTATTTTCACTCATGTTTTATAAGTAGGTAAAATAGTTAATGTGGTGATGTTACTGTTATAAATTATAAATATTACATATTTCTTAACATATTATAACATGTTGATTCACTGCATTAGACACTTTGTAAAGTATGTAACAAAGTATTACTTACCTACTTTTAAAATAAAAATGGGTATTTTATAGGCACTACTAAAACGGAGGAACCTGTTTTATGTCCTGTTGCCAACTTAAATAAAAAAGAAATCAAGCTTATCTAAAGTAGTGTAGAATTCTTACTATAATAATGACCAGTAATTATTTTTGTGGGTAAGAAATTATTTAATATTTATATTTAATAAAACAGTCATCATAACCATTATTGTTTTTCATTTCTGTTATTTGTATTTAAATAGTTAATTTAAATTAACTATTTTAATTTAATATAAATAATATTTTTTTAACTCAAAAAACATTATTGAATATTGTGAACATAAAAAGCAACAAGAAGTGGAAGGTTGATCAGAACTCGAAACCATGTTGACACAGGTTGTGGTATTCTGCTTTGCAAATCCACATCCTTTTAGTCTACTTACGTTTTATAATACACCTTCATATCTTCATACAAACAACACCTTCATATCTTTTGATATTGTATCAACTCATGACTCATTTTTATGTATTCTTTGATACTGTTAACACCTGAAAATCATACTTTTAGTTATCTCTGATTGTTTTAAAATTCCTCAACTAAATTTATATTGTTAATTTGTAAAATCTTACAGTATTTTATACTCTGACATTTCTATGAGATCTGACGTCTGTCGGTCTATTTTATTTTCTTAAGCCATAGACATAACGTACCATGGACTAGACCTTCCTTAAGCTAGTTGTACATTATAGTAAGGGCAGCCGTAGACTGCCCCCTCTGTAAACCGTTTTTTATTCTTTCTGGTCATATAATTGGGCATTTTATTTTAAAATTTAGAAGAGATGACAGAACCAGGATAAAACGGGCGTCAGCTTATTGAGTCAGATTCGGTGAGGGTACTCCGAAAGTCGGTTGACTACTGAATACTACCAAGGTTACAATAGTATCTGAAAAACTCGTTAAACTGTAATATCTTCTGCCTACTAATGTATCTTGAATCTTGGAAGTGCATTAAATATTATTTATTGTGTGTGGAACTTAAATGTGATCAATTTTTCTGACTTTATTAACCTCATCGGTCAGCGCTTCATATTAAAGGGCTCGTTGAACGGCGTATGAAGCCACAGCCCGGCCTCCACACGCCTTGCTACCTGCGTTACTGCCTACCTGCCCGTTAGGCTGACTACTAGTTCAGCTGCCTTGACCTACTCTACTGCCTAGATATCCGTTTGCCTGCTTGTCCGTCGTGGTGTCTGCTCACCTGCCTACCTCGGGCATACCACGTATTCCTGCCCATCCTGATGCCTAGTTAGCTGCCTAATTCAAGCAACCCACGTCGTGCAAAACCTGCCTTTAGTTCTTTTATTTACTATATCCTTTTTCTTAGTTTTTAATTTCTAAATACTCATATTTTTTTTATTAACGTAGCTTAACATTACAAGGTTCACTGATGCAATCACTAGACCAAATCGATTTAACAAATATTGTTGAAATTAACAAGTCCATCATGGTGACAAAACAGTATTCAAACGCTTACCGACCCTAATGTTACGAGTTAAAGATCAAATTGGCATAACTGTATTCAAGGTCGTTCTAGTTCGATAAGCTCATACGTTTCGAATAACACTTATCTACTGCTAATTGCAGAAGGATCAAAAATGTCTAACCTTTGGTGGGTCAGCTGACGGGTCAGGTAACAGTTATTACCGACTGTATACCCAAAAACAATTTAGGAGTCGTTAGTTTTTTGAAGAATTTCTTGGGTTAATAAACTTAAAACATGGCATAAATACCAACCTATTTTTGTTTGTACTAAAAATTTGTTATCATTAGTTTTATAAGACCCCCAAACAGGTTCAAGGGGCGTTAAAATTTATTTGAGAAATCTTACTGTGCTGACGAAAAAAAAGAAAAGAAAAATCTTTTTTACAAAAAAAATCTAAAGCAAAAGCTCGGAATCTCGGAATGAGAAAATAATATAACTTTAATATAATATAACTTTATTTGCATCATAAAATAGTACCTACCACCATAAATAATTAGGTGTTTTTGATATTTTGTAGGTAGACATCACAAACATAAACAAAAAGATTCCTGTATTTAATTATTAATTTTTTGAACATTTTATGAGTGTTATTCGTTTAGTACATACGTCTCAATGATAATTATTTAGTACATATTGAAGCACTAACCACTCACTAATAATTACTTACACTGATATTGATAGGTTGCAGCATTCGATTCACACTGTCCTCCGTACTAGTCGAAACTGTATCACGGTAGGACAGTCTTCCTCTTACACAATTAGACAGTTCTAAACGCAAATATAATTCCACTATTCTTTCACAGTATAATAATTATGTATCTATGATATTATGTTCCAATGTAAACAGGTAGGTATCAGAACATTTGCATTACAAAATTACGAACAGACGTGATAATAACCTATATTTTAGCTCCTTGTGAAGCGCCGAGCGCTATAGCGGGTTCAAACCCGTTTACACCGTGATCGGATAATTTGGCGCTTATTTACTTAAACTTAATTTTATGAAAAAATTATATGGTCATGCTTAGGTTGCGGGATTCCGCTGCATGCGAGACGCACGGGATCGACCAAAATGGCGACATTTGAGGGAGGCCTATGTTCAGCAGTAGACGTCTTTCGGCTGAAATGATGCTGATGATGAATGCCTCATCTAGGCATTCATCATCAACAGTAACAGTAAGTATCTACTTTTTCATACTTTTGAGAGGGCTGTGTCGGAACAGGTACCTTTCCTTGTCGATTTTTTTTCCAATGTCCCACTTGCTTGAAAACCACAATAGATAAAAGCTTAGTAATTTTCATTCAGTCTTGAATATTTACAACAAATTAGTCTCCGATCACCAATCTGTTGGATAAATCAACTTCTACGGCTTGTCTCTACATTATCAATTTTTTCATTAATATTCCATAGGGATTGAATAAAATAAATATGAAATAATTAGATTTTACCTTTGCTATGTTTTAATTACATTTTTATAGTTTAAAAAAAAATGAGGTTATCTCGGCAATCCATGCAAATGATTAGAGAGACACACAATAGAAAATCTTAACATGTCGCTGCATAAACGTATGTTTATTCTACTTAATCCAACCACACACCGAATTTGCGCAATTAACAAAAAAAAAATATGTTATCTAAGTAATGTGCGCAATTCCGATATTGAGATCTAACATTGGAAATAATACCGGTTTTGAAAAAAATCCGATATTACATTCCCTACATCTGCGTACCCGTTTAGAGCATACTGGCGTGATGGTATGTTATGAAATGGTATAAAAAATAAACAGACATACGATTGCAGCAATCCCGAGAGATTTGCCGTCATTTATTTAAGAGTACTGTTGTATATCTCCGAAATTCAACATCCAAATTGAAATGGGACCATTTCGAAATACTTTTTTTTCCAAACAAAAAAGAATTTTGCAAATACCTTCATATATGACGGAGTTATGCCTGAACATACATTAAAAAATATATATATATAAACATCCGAATTGAGAACCTCCTCATTTTTTAGACGTCGGATAAAAAGAGTGAATATACATATTTGGATTGTTAAAATCTCAACTCTTCGACGGGGCAAAAACGGGGTTATTAAGTTTTTAGGGTACTTTTGAGCACACTGACAGACAAGCAAGCACTTGAGTAAAGTTTTAAAAGATAAATATACGCACTTTGTTTACGAAAAATGAATTTCAACATTATTATTTTATTGTTTGTAAATAATATAGTGGCCTTACCAGAGCAGCAGCAGCATTCTTTGTGCATTTTAATAACAAACTATAATCGCCAACCCACCTGCCAAGCGTGGCAAACCTTCCGCAAACCCCGCCCAAACCGAAGCACAGCGAAACAAAGTAATGGTCCTTAGCGCCTGGCTACCTGTCTACCCTCGACTACGGCAGCAGTCAAGGTTACGGCGTGGCAAGGGGTGCGAAGAATCCTCGGACGAGAGCCGGCTATCAAAATACAAACTCTGGCAACTGGCAACTTAAAACACGCGTACACTTCGGACTATCGTGACGATTACTGAAGTCAAGGAAGAATTGAGCAGGTTACGATTAAGAATTATAGGGTTATCTGAAGTCTGAGGAAGAGAGAGGAAGGACTCGATAATCCTCAATCCTCGTGGTGTCGGGTTTATCGTCCATAAACCCCTCGTGACCAACGTTGTGAAGATAGAGAGTGTGTGGCCCAGGGTGGCGTACCTTATATTCAGAATATCTTCCGGATATTCGCTGAAGGTCATACAGGTCTACGCCCCGACCTCGGCACACCCCGACAACGAAATAAAGACCATGTATGAGAACATTTCTAGAGCCATGCATGGTCGTAAAATTCACTTCACCACGGTCATGAGGAACTTCAACGCCAAACTGGGCAAACGGGATGAAGATGAGCTGAGTGTGGGGCAATTTGGATTTGGACGTCGGAACCAGCGGGGTCACCTACTGACCAGTTTTATGGAACTAATAATAAAATGTAATGAAAGAAATAAATTGGAACAGAAAATTAATGAAGCAATCAAAGACGTAATAATTTGGCTTAATAACAACAATTTAAAAATCAACATAAATAAAACAAAAATAATTCGATTTCAAACTTATAAAACAAACTTTCAGACTCCTAGTATAAAATATGAAGACAGTATCCTAGAAAAAGTAGTAAACGTAACTGGAAGTCGCACATCGCACGACAAATTCGTATACGCAATAAAACGTCTACGATCAACGGTGTCCATAGACGCAGCATTGACTGCATATCACGGATACCTATCGTCTGTATATGGTCTGATACTATGGGGCAATTCAGTTGAAATTTTAATGGCATTTCGGATACAAAAGAAGTGTGTTAGGGCAATATCTGGCGTCTGGTTTTTGTACAGTAGTAAACCTTTATTTAAAAAACTACACATTACATTTACTCTGCATGTACATCAAAGAACTATGTATGCTTGTAAAAAAATATCCGCACTATTTTCGCATGCAATCAGAAGTCAGTCGCAAGAAGGCTACTGCTAGAAATAAGTACAAAGACGTATTCAATGTATCTCAATGTAGATTGCAAATATTTAGGAGGAATTTATATATTAATGCCATTCAGGTGTATAACAAGTTACCTAATTGATTTAAGGAACTTCCCATCCCCATGTTCAAGAAAAAGCTGACAAGTTGGCTATTAGATAATTGCTTTTATGACATTGGCGAATATATGGAATATTATAAAAATCCAAGATGACATGAACTTAATTTTGACATTTTAAAGTAACAATTACCTAATTTTAATAATACTAATTCATATTGGACTTACTGTAAATCGCAAATCTTAAAATATATTTTTACTTATTAAGAACAACAATTAAGTATTTGTACAACATATATTTCGTGGTGG
Organism: Orthosia gracilis; assembly: GCA_947562075.1. NCBI lineage: Eukaryota > Metazoa > Arthropoda > Insecta > Lepidoptera > Noctuidae > Orthosia > Orthosia gracilis. Next base: position 31,660,413 of record OX387267.1, on the reverse strand, counting down.
AATGTATAGAACTAACAAAAATATTAACACCATACTATGTAAAACTACATTCTTACAAATAAATAAATTTTAATTCCAATTCTATAACTGAACAAGCTGTTGCCCGCGACTTCCTATGCGTAGCATTAGTACTTCGAATAGCCTTTATACATCGCGCAATAATATTGTAGGTGTGTGTGCCGCCTTTCGTGAGAAATTATTAGCTCACCATACTTACTTCAACCCTTTCCATCAATAAAAACTATCCTGTGTCCTTCCCAAGGTCTTAAACTATCTCCATACCAAATTGCTTCTAAATCGGTTCAGCGATTAAAGCGTGAAAAAACAGCAGACAGAATTACTTTCGCATTTATCATATTACTAGCGACCCGCCCCGGCTTCCCCGAGACAAATTATACAAAAAAAAAACAAAAAAACATGAAAATCAGCTCAGTAGTTTTCGAGATTATCGCGTACAGACGCGGCGGGGGACTTTATTTTATAATATTTAGTGATTAGGATGGATATAGCAACGAGTTCAGCTATACCAAATTCCCAAAACAAAAAGTAGGTACACCCATACATACCTGTACAAATAATCGAAGATATACAACCTGCTTTCTAGAAATAAAATTACTTAACAGATAATATTATACTAGCGTACCTAGTCTGATCAAGTACAAAAAAGTCATAGCTGTCTGTTTATCATAAAAAAACACATATAATTGTTGTTTCACTGCATTTATTGAGTTAAATAATGATTAATATTAAACTACTCAATAAACAAGCTTTTATAATAAAAATTGCATTGTCACGAGAAACAAATGTTTGTTCAAAATTTAATCTCAATCGGACCATCGAAATCAAAGTGGGTTAAATAAAAAACTTGCAAGCTTTGATTGCAAACCTACAAACACGTCCATAGGTAACCCTAAACTTAAAAGCTTCTTGAAAAAGATGGCATCGCCTGTTTTGTTTGTGTTCTCCCGTGTTCGGCATCGGTGTCGGTTACTGTGCACAAATCAAAGGGTGTTTGACAAACGTGTTTGCGATGTACGAGTATCCAGACGCTTGTTCAGTTCAGTAGTACGCGCGAGCTTGCGGACGGCGAACGGAGTTAATAGTGATAGATATACCAATATTTCTGGAACAATATAAAAACGTCGAAATTTTTTAAATTACGAATTATTTTTAAAAACATGTTTTTAAGACAGGTTTATTTACTTAAAAATACACCTTTTCAAATAAAACTGAGATCACACCTAGTATATTTCGTGTGAGTAACATGATTTTATGTGAAAATTGCACGTTGTTAATTTTTAAGCTACTAAGGAAAGTTAAAAAAGTTAATTAAAAGAACAATATCGAGTGTGGCGACCGCGAACCGGCAGATGTTGCGTTGGAAGACCTCCCACCAGTTGAACCGAAGACCTGATGAACGTTGCGGGGATCCGCTAGATGCGAGACGCACGGGACCGGTCAATGTGGCGACGCTTGGGGGAGGCCTATGTCCAGCAATGGACGTCTTTCGGCTGATATGATGAAGATGATAATAATGACATATTTTTATTACCCGGCCCAATAAGTGATGGGCATTATTCAGAAAGCCCAGTCAATTTAATTATTTCAATAGTTTTAGCATATTGCCTACTCATATTGGGCATTTTTCAAATTGTCTGGGCATTATGAATAATAGCATATTAATCACTTGTTCCATAACACATATTTTGAAATATATAAAACAAAGTGCCTTCACTTTGTTTTATTTATGTTTTTTTTTTCAATCTACACACACTGGCAAAATGTCTTCTCGCTCATTTTGTTTTATAATAAAACTCAATTATGCCTAATTGATAAAACTATTGAATGTCACCTGTCATGTAAATGTTTTACCTTTATTCGAACTTACATAATTGTGAATCTTTCGCAATTTCGTCATCGTCATTCATTCTGTCCCGTAATTAATCCTTGGCACCACACACTGGTCATAGACTTTCGTCTTAAGACACTGTGTTAAGTTGAACGAGAAAAATCAAAGAAGTGTTTTGTTTAAATTATTTTAATGTTGACATTGATTTTAATATAGAATAGGTAAGTACGATTACTATTTAAGCAACAAAGTCGACGGAGCCTCGCTGTGCAAGGCTCCTATTTCTGTCTACAGGGTCTAAACTAACCACAAACCTCAACCCCCTTTTAAGTCGGAGTGCCCTAAACGCCCGAGCTCGTTTCGCTCGCTCTTGGACTAATTCATTGTGCATTATTATTGAATTGCGCAACTGTTACGTAACAATATTCATAATGACCAGACAATGTGATAAATATAGAAGTTTAAATCAGTATTCATTACATTGCCAGATTTGATTTGACTTGATTCATAATGCCCGGGCATTATACATAGTGCACTGATTCATCGCTTGGTACATGACATATATAAGTATTATACTTCGTGTCTCGTCCTCGAGATTAGTAACTTTAATTAATATTGATTATTTACAATGTAGTAACGCGTAGAGGCGGCTACCCAATTCACTATGTTTTAGAGAAAATATATATATATATATATTTTTTTCCTTGCAACTCTTTATTTGTCCACTTGTCATTCGCGATTATAGTGCGTTGCTACTCAACACATATCTAAACTTTTAAATAAAAAGAAATGTTTTTAAAAGTGAAAAAATGCCAAAAAGGACACATCATCGTCAACCGAGGAACACCTACAAGAGAATCAGGAGAAAAATGAAAAAGCTTGGGAACAATTTAAAACGTGCTCGACTCGAAGTAAAACAAAATCGTATCAAGAGTCGACGCCTTAGTTAGACCCACAAGGTACCTAAATCTGTTAAAATATATATTATTATATATATCTACTACTATTTTACCAATCCTACGCCTTAATCTTGCATCTCAAACAAATAATGCATTTCGGGCAAGCCAAAAGCAAAATAATGCATTGGGGCTGTCTCACCGCATACTTACGAGATTATCATAATTTAATTCTTTTACCTAACGAATGTAATCGAGCAGGAGTCATCGTACTGCCTCACAACATTCAATAATTCTGAAACAAATAATACATTCGAACATGCCATCGGGCTGTCTCACCGCATACTTACGAGATCATGAAATATAATTCAATTCTTTTGTCTAACGAATGTACTCGAACAGATCATCGGACTGTCTCACAACATTCAATAATTCACTGGTTTCGTTCAATTCTTTGGAATTGCTACACCCACCAGATTGCATAACCCGGCTATCAACCGGAAGTGAAACAATGGTTTGTAATCATTCCAGGCCAAGTCCTAGACGACGACGCCACGCTCACTGGTTTCGTTCAATTCTTTGGAATTGCTACACCCACCAGATTGCATAACTCGGTTATCAACCGGAAGTGAAACAATGGTTTGTAATCATTCCAGGCCAAGTCCTAGACGACGACGCCACGCTCACTGGTTTCGTTCAATTCTTTGGAATTGCTACACCCACCAGATTGCATAACTCGGTTATCAACCGGAAGTGAAACAATGGTTTGTAATCATTCCAGGCGAAGTCCTAGACGACGACGCCACAAATGAAATGGAAACAATTGAAGTCGGATACGACCAAGAAAATAACCACAAACACTAGTGATCTTCCTCACAATTCCAGCCCGGACAAAACACAGATGTTCTCAAAATTTTGAGGTTGACCCAACATTGAACACGGAGTATGGTGATGGGGCCGAATTCCACAAGGAAGTGGCCAGCTGTCTGGAACATCTTGTAACATGAGGCCTGTCTCCCTAGAGACCACAGGCGGGTATTTCCCCTTCAGCTCTTTCTGCAGGGAAAATAACCGCTGACATTGAACGTGACAAAACTTGGGGTTCTTATACCATACAGCAAAATTGCCAAATTATTGATAAACAAGGCCATAGAAGCAAAACAAATACTACTCAGCACCATCTCCTGCCTAGGAGCAACATTATCCAAACTACTGGATACAAAAGAAAATGATACAGATCTACTAAGTTAAATAATACCACTCGCACCTTATGTGACTAGATGCAAATTTAGCTGCAGCTCAATTAAAAAGGATCTTGAGGACCAAGTTCAAAAAACAATGATAGAAAAATATCTGTTCAGGTAAACACTTGCTGAAACTCTTCGAGCTGGTAAAGCGGTTTCTAAATCAGGTGCTGTAACAGCACCCCATGACAAGAAAAAACCCAACACATTCCAAGCTAAACACTGGAAAGCTCCACCAGCGCCACAAGGGCGACAGGAGAACAGGGAGCCTGTATATAGCCTGAGCCAGCTGTACAATACCCTTTAAGCGGTTGTTACATCTCAACCTTGACGCCGCTAAACTCAATAAGGTACGCCGGTCGCTTATAATTTTTTTTAAAAACGTTGGTAACTTATCACTGACGATAAGACCATGTAATCATGGATTGAGGGTTTCACGGGTACCCACAACACTAGAGACAATCAACTAATTGATCTAACCATTGGTGCATTATCTAAGTGCCAGCATTGAAAAGGAAAATTTGTCTCAAGTGTTTCTTAAGACAAAAAACCCAATGCCAATAACGCCTTAATAAGTTTATTGATGCAAGTCATTTCTAACCTGAAGACTTGTGCACAAAGTTAAAGATGATATCAAATGATATTTCCATGGCCATACTTTACATAACATACATTAAAGATGCATAGCTTCTTATAAAATATCACAAAAATTGTAGCAAATATCTAGAATTCCCTCTTGGAAAATTGTAGGAGGATACATTTTCACTAAAGTCATGAAATCTGCCAACAAATTACTAAGATCCTGTGGCTTTTGATTGTTCTGAAAACATTCAAAATACTAAGAAGTAAATCTCAATTAATAATTAACAAACTTACACCCACTAATACTGGTACATTTTTGGGATATATTATTGACAAAAGACTTATAACTGTCATGTAACATTACCTACAGATAAGAAAACACATATCAATTATGAAATCAGACAATTTACATGTTTTGTAGGACCGCATTCAACATGCCCTACTATTATGGATATCTTTATATATACTACATAGATATCCTTACAATAATTGCCTAAATGGTAGCCATATTCCATTCAAAATTTAGTAAACAAAATCAAACCTAATTATGTAACCGAAATCTTTTCTGACGCCTCAACCAAGGGGGGGGTACTGTCTGTGGGGATGAGATTGAATATGAATATTTAATGAATTTTAATTGGATTTATTAGCATTATTCTTTGATTTAAAAAATTTGGCAAGCTTTTCAATAATTATGAAATAATGTTATGTATAGACAATTCAATAGCAATATAGGCTGCATTAATCAAAGGAGTGGAATTCAAAATCCGCGTCTCTTCAACTTAGCCAGCGGCATTGGTGTGAAAACCATTATATTTTCATTTTTGCTCCTTACATTAGGTCGATTGAAAATCTACGTAAGTAGCTGATACTTTATTGCAGATGTCACATCCAGATGTAGACTGGGAACTAAAAGAAAATTCATATGAAAAATTATTGAAAGATAAATTTGGAATTCTGAAATTTACCTAAGTATTTGTAAGTCACATTAACAAAAAATATGACAAATAGGTACATAACAACCCAAATGCCTTTACAATTGATCCATTTACAGTGTACTGGTAACTAATTTTCTTTTATGTGTTTTCACCATTCTCAAACATATTAAAAGATCTATGAAAAATCATAATTGATAAAGCTAAGGGTATCATAGTGGTCACCATGGCCAACTCTGCCCTGATTCCCTTTACTTAAGGAACTTCCCATATTTCAGAGATCATACTCAAACCTAATGAAAATATAATAATAAAGTATCTCACAGCAAGGGAAAAATCCATACCAACCTTACTCTGGCTGTCGGAGTCTAATGTGTAGGTAGTGAAATCTATTGTGACGAAGCACACTACCAAAATCAATAGAAATTTTGATAGCATCTCTATCAGAAAAGTTCTCAAACAATTGACACATGTTTAATAAACTGGTTTAACTTTTTAGAAAATATAATCTTGAACACCAACGGTAATAAAATTTCTTAACAAATCTTTCTAATTCCAGTAAAAAATATAACAAATGCTTGACTGTCATAAATCGGCACTATCACTGCTAATACTATAATAAATATTAGAATGTTATCTGATGATAGATAAAAAAAAATAAAAAAAAAATAAGGGCGTGTTCAGACTACGACCACATGGCCAAAAATACAATGTCACCTGGGAAACATGCCAGATACTGGAAGTATTAGGAATTTGATACCCAAATGAGATGCTGCCTCTAGAACAACTGTCATAAATAAAATCAAAGTATAGAAATACAATCAATGCATACAAACCGTCAAAATTTCAGACCTCAAAAAATCTCTTATATATGAACCAAATAATCAATCAATACATCAGACAAAGAACAAAAATATGTCTAGCTGAAACCCTTATAGCCTACATTAATAAAACCTCTAACCATAAACATAAAAGAATTATTTTAGGCACCAAGAAACCATACCACAGAAGTGTCCAAACAGACTATCAGTCGTTGGATTACGTGTACTTTAAAGACTAGCAGTATTGATGTACACGTATATTTAGCTCACAGCACACGCCACGCTGCTACTTCTAAAGCCAGGTGTGACAATTTATTAGATACTAAAAACAGCAGGCTGGAGTTAAAACTCAAGTGCATTTGGTAAACTTTATAACAGACCTTTAGTGTAAAGGATCAAAAATGATTTAGCAAGATAAATCTTTAGCTATGATTAAAGATATCTTATTTAACTTAGGAAGGAGTATGAGTATTAATGTATTGATAAGGAAACTAACAATAGTAATAAGAAAGCAAAACTGTATTTTGTTAAAACATATATATTTATAATATTATCTGAATGGTTAATTAAGAACTTTAGTTTTCCAATGACACCTATGATTGTTATTCTTTAAACAAAGTTTAATATTGTTATTAAGTGGGCATTAAATATTCTGTTAAAAAGATGATCAAGAATATATATAAACATTTTGGTTAAGAACCAATATTACTTAAAATAAACTGAGATTGTTAGTCTATAAAAAACTTTAATACTTAATGACAATAAATAGGCAAAATATACTTTGTTAATAAATATAATTAAGATAAGAATAATAGAAAATGACTGATTATGAACCTTTGTTACCTAATGACAACTGTGATTGTTAATCTATAAACATTATACTCGTAACAATGAGAATAAGAATGCAAATAATAAATTTGTCAAAACAGATAATTAAGAACATATCTTAATAAACTGATTAAGAACCTATGTGCAAAACATATGGACAACCATGCTGGTTAGTCTATAAAAATATAATTAAGAATTTAAAAGAAAAATTTTTCTTCAAAAATTCATCATAGTTTATGTGATAATTCCAGAACGTAACTCTCAAAGTCTACATTGTAAATAATCAATATTAATTAAAGTTACTAATCTCGAGGACGAGACACGAAGTATAATTTATGATTAAACGAACTTACCCTAAGTGAAGTTCTATCATAATTATACGAAGTGTCTCGTCCGAAGAGATTAGTAACACCCTCCCAACCCTAAGGTATAACCCAGAAGCGTTCTGGAAATATCTATAAAACATAAGTAACTCTAAACTAAATGACAAGTGGACAAATAAAGAGTTGCAAGGAAAAAAAAAAAAAAAAATATATATATTTTCTCTAAAACGTAGTGAATTGGGTAGCCGCCTCTACGCGTTACTACATTGTAAATAATCAATATTAATTAAAGTTACTAATCTCTTCGGACGAGACACTTCGTATAATTATGATAGAACTTCACTTAGGGTAAGTTCGTTTAATCATAAATTAGTTGCCACTGGATGCGAGACGCACATAATGCCAAGTGAAATTATGCCAACTAAAATTCTGCCATCTTAAAAGTATGTCATTGTAAATTTGGACATATAAACATTCAGCCAAACGATAATTATGAGGACCGATCGAGGTGGCGACACTTTATATTAGGTACACAAATTGGTTTCACATTAGCCACAGAAGCAATACATTTTTACTGAATCGTTAGTAACGCAATAGCTTTGATTTCGATAAAGATTTAGGCGGCTCACTGTGCCAGAGATCACCCAGTGCGATCTGCTATGGATAAGCGTGCCATCAAAAATACCGCCGCCTGGTCTCGTTTTCACCATTACCGTATAAATTCGCCATTGCTTATTATTTTCCACTAAATAAACGTCATATACATGAGCGAGTACTAATTGACGACACTGTGGGTAATCCTTTAACAACTTGTTGAGTTGCTCAACAAGTTTGTGTGCAGTTATACTTTTGAGTTTGCTTCCAACCTTAATCTTTCTCCCTCGGTGGCACAGGCACCAGTGTTCTGCAATACCAACTGATGAGCAATTCCTTACTGCAGATACAGGCAGAAAAAGACTTGATTTACTCATAACAGAACTATTAGCCCTTTTTCTAATCATATTATCTTCTAGTGAACCCAGATTCAGTAGGTCTAAAAGTGTTTCATGGATATCATAAGGCGTGGTTAGCCGATGGACATTTTTTTGAATGTTTTCAAATGCTAACTTATAACGGCGTCTAAATTCTTCAGGAAAAAGAATGCTGAGTAATGGCAAAAATCCTTCCAGCCGGCCTTGCTCTGTGCGCACAATGTCTCCCCATCTCATTCCATGATCACTTAGTAATATAAGTATGGTTTTACTCAAGTAATTGTCTTGATCTAAATCAGTTAAAAATTTGAAATAAGAATCATCCATGAGGTATGGGTTATTAAGGTCCTCGTGACTTATAGACTCTTCCCAAAACATACCAAACAATCTATTTAGCTGTAAATATTGCGTTAACCCATAAATATATTCTAGAAGAACTTTGTAAAAATACTTGGAGCCCATGCATGCGTGATAATCGTAAAATTGGTTCTTATACAATTTTCTCGTTTCTAAAATAAATGGCTGTAAGTAGAAGTCGGTGGGTATCCTGGGCAGTTGGTACTCGTACTGGCCCAGCAGGCCGGCGATGCTGTCAGCGCCCAGCGCTGTGTGGTATCCTTCTTCTTTAAACTTATCCCAGATTAACGCGTTGGTACACTTGTCTAAATTAAATACTGTGTCACGAATACACGTTTCTTTTATATGCTTGAAAGAGAGTCCTGTTAATGCGGGAAACAAGTTAGGATATGAGTTATCCCCTAACTTACTATAGCCGAGCAACTCAACAACACCCCTTTCCTTCAAAAATTGTCTCGTTAAAGGCATAGTACGATGAAAATTGAGTCGCGACATACTTTCTATTCCAAGTATGAGTATGTTATATGATTCTTTGCTGCGAGACGTATCGAGTGTAATATCTCCATGTAAGTTGAATAAAAAGAAATCACTGTAAACTACTACGTCTAGGTAAAAACAGTCAATATTAACAAATTCATGTTCCACTTTTATCACTGTTAGAAATTCTTTGCAATCACTATAAACTATTTCGTATATGTTTATTGGTGCTGAAAAATTCTTGTAGCAGCAGTAAAAAGTATCTTCACTAAATACGTTGTAGATGTCGAATGCTTCTCGCTGCACCCAGATATGTGACACGTTGCTTGTGACGAGAGGCTCCACAGACGAACAGTTATGCATTCGAGGCGGTGCGGCCACTATATCTTTTATACTTTCACTAACCTCTGTCATACGAGCTATAGAACAACCTTCCGTACGGATCGTGTACAGCTCACTATTTTTAATTGCAAGTATTACTTTTGAGACAGTTATTAAAATAAAACACAAAATTGCTGAAACATGCATTGTCATCAAAATGCCTGGTTATAAATTATGTTGTTTTCAAAGTGAATATCATTGCAGTACGGCACCAAATGAAATTTAGTCGCTCAGGTACTTGCGACGCATTTCAAAATATTTACATACCTAGGTTTTCATAATTTCTAAACATTCTGATAATATAAGTGCCGCGTTTACTTCTATAAGATGATTTATACCTACTTAAGTCTAACATTCAATAACGGTAAGCTCTCTGTATTGTTTTTTAAATGAAGAGGAACCATTATGAAAATGAAGAGATAACGCGCGTAGCAAGGTTTACGTAACGTTTGGATCGCGCGTTGTAAGGGGTCTTCGAACCGAATAGTTCGCGTGTAGCACAACTACACACGTACGTCGTGTGGGTTGCGCATGGCAAGGTCTACGAAACGAGTGGATCGCGCGTAGCAAAGTCTATGAAACGGGTGGATCGTGCGTAGCAAGGTCTACGAAATGAGTAAATTGTGCGTAGCAAGGTCTACGAAACGAGTGGATCGCGCGTAGCAAGGTCTACGAAACAAGTTGATTGTGTGTAGCAAGGTAGCATATTTTTTTGGTTAATTAGAATTACTTTAATGCCGCCTCCACACTCTTGTTTGCCACAAACAGTGGCGAAAAGCAAACGCGTGCCGAACACTGACCGCAATCACCCAACTCAAACACGGCATCCACATGCTTGGCGAACGTGCTTGTATATTCCGTATTGGCAAACATGGCGGACGACGAGCTTGTTGTGGCAGCGATTACTTTGGGAAACCAATCAGACATTTTTCCTTACAATTAAGCTTAGGATACACAAAATGTCACGATTCGTAAATTTATCACCACTTTTAACTACGTCCGCCACCCGCAAGCTCGCGCGTAGGTACTACTGAACTGAACAAGCGGCTGGATACATCGCAAACACGTTTGTCAAACACCCTTTGATTTGTGAACAACACACACCGACACCGATGCCGAACACGGGCGAACACAAACAAAAACAGGCGATGCCATCTTTTTTAAGAAGCTTTTAAGTTTAGGGTTACCTTATATGGACGTGTTTGTAGGTATGCAATCAAAGCTTGCAAGTTTATAATTTAACCCGCTTTGATTTCGATTGTCCCATTCAGATGAAATTTTGCACAAACGTTTGTTTCTCGTGACAATGCAATTTTTATTATGAAAGCTTGTTTATTGAATAGTTTAATATTAATCATTATTTAACTCAATAAATCCAGTGAAACAACAATTATATGTTTTTTTTATGATAAACAGACAGCTATGACTTTTTTGTACTTGAACAGACTACGCTAGTACAATATTATCTGTTAACTAATTTTATTTCAAGAAAGCATGTTGTATATCTTCGATTATTTGTACAGGTATGTATGGGTGTACCTACTTTTTGTTTTGGGAATTTGGTATAGCTGATCTCGTTGCTATATCCATACTAATCACTAAATATTATGAAATAAAGTCCCCCGTAAAATAATCTCAAAAACTACTGAACGGATTTTCATGCGATTTTAAATAGAAAGAGTGAGAAACGAGAAAGGTTTTTTGTATAATTTGTCCCGGGGAAGCTGTGGCGGGTCGCTAGTAATATGATAAAAGCGAAAGTAATTTTGTCTGTTACCATTTCGCGCTTTAACCGCTTAACCAATTAATATGAAATTTAGTATGGAGATAGTATAAGACATTGGGAAGGACACAGGATAGTTTTTATACGTGGAAAGGGGGGTGGAAGTAAGTATTGTGAACTAATAATTTCTCACGAAAGGCGGCCCACATACCTACAATACTATTGCGCGATATAAAAAAGGCTATTCGAAGTACTAATGCTATGCAAACGAAGTCGCGGGCAACAGCTAGTTCAGTTATAAATTAAACTGTGATTTTTAATTTCGTAGATTAAACTGTCAGCTGCTAATGAGGTTATTTTTTTTTAATGTTGTGTGCTCGGAATATAGTGTTGTAGGTAAGGCTCAATCTTGATCAAGATCAAGATTTGACATGACCTCAATTTAATTTTACTTTTTGGTGTAAATAAATGTTTCATGAATATATAAACGTAATATATTTAAATATAACAGTATTCATAATAGTTCATAAATTTTTATTGTGTTAAATATGAAATCAACTATAAAATAAATGCGATCGATAAAATGAAGTCTGATATAAATGAGTACAAACTAAATAGGGACCGCTAGTTTCTTAACAAATGTATTTTTTTGCCGTGATATAGTTCCATTTTCGATCTACTTCGATTTTCGATAAACTTTCGATCACTCAGGATAATAGTGTCGTATCCTGACACGACACTATTTTTATGTAACGATAAATTAGAAATCAGAGTACAGGTAAAACATCACTAAGGTTGAACTATATAACCATCAGATTTGTCTTCAACGCAAAAATTTGACTCTAGAAGTTTAGACAAATTCATTCTATCAGCGAAGGTAATGGTCGTAATGCCAAAATAAAAGAGATTGGTTACGTGACATTTCGGCCCCGTCGAGATACCCATATCCTATCTCTTCTCTATACTATTCTACACAATCCTAATTCTCGTCAATACCTTCGTGAACGCTTTGAGTACTTTGTCCCGAGTGGTAAACCCTGTCGCACTTCCACTTGTCTTCTCCTTCGTACCCCACGTCACACTTCTAGCCGCTATGATGGCTCCTTCTCTGCTACTGCAGTGCGTCTCTGGAACTCTCTACCACATTCCCTACGCAATAGCCCTGCTCTAAATGTCTTCAAGAGGAAAATCAAAGAACGTTTTCTTTCGGAATTACATAATATAAATATGTATATAGGTATATATATATATATATATATATATATATATATTGTACTTATTTATGTATAATTATTCAATTAATATTAATATATTTATGATTTATTTTATATTATTCTAAAATTGTACACTGGACTACTTCTCTTCTTCCTTTTGTAAACTCTCTCTATCACTCTAAGGTTTGCTGGTAGAAAACTCTTCTTAGAGTTTAGCTCGACTTTGTACATCAACTTTATAATTACTCAAGTTGTATATGTATTTTTTTTTGTTTGCAATAAAGAATTAAGTTATTTTTCCAATAGCTATCGCAACGCTTTCGTTAAGAGATTGTCAACTGTCTAGAGTCTCTTGTCGTTTTATATTGAGACGTGATCATCAAGCGTGGGTATAAAGAGTGCCTTCATATTAGGTCGCAAGCAGTGCGGCAGTAGCACATGCCTTCATATTACAACTACAGCCGCGCGATTTGTTAAGATATGGGTGGTGCATTTCGTTCCAATAATGGATTCCAACGAGGAAACATCTTGTTGTTCCTGCTTTTTTGTTTCTCCTTCGCCGCCATCGACGTCGCGTTCATAATAAAAAAAGCAATACTTGATTGATCCTTTGTTTAGAAATCAGCGTGTGAATAGTTATTATGTAACACTATATAACTATACACAGTGTTCTCATTGTGCAATACTTACGTGTAGTATTGCTCAATGAGAACACAGTGTAGTTTTTAAGTTTATTCGATACATACAAAGACATAAATCTTTCCTCGTTATAATATTACTAGCACTTCGCCCGCAAATTCGTTCGCGTTTGTATTATATCCTACAGATGGCTTTTTAGTTGCACCAGCTTAAACGTTGAATTTCCAAAAATCCTTTCTTAGTGCGCCGCTATATGGGCGCTAGTAGCATGTTCTTTCGCCGCGTATGCTGGGATGGCGGGCAAGGCGCTATGAGCCGATGGGTATAGACGCCAGTGTACAATGTAAGTACAGATGATCGAGCTGTCGAACTTTATAATTACTTACCTACGTTTCACTTGAAATAAACTGGGCAGCTCGAGCATGTGTGCAGTTATGCGTGGTGTGATGCGTACGAAATAATATTATTTGTGTTATTATTCGTGTTACTTTTATAATATGAGCTGTGTCCACGAGAACAATGCCGACAAACTGTCCTGCAGTTTGGCAGAAGTTTTGTAAATTAATTATAAGTAATTAACTTTGTTGAAATAAACAAAAAAAAATATCAAAAAAGAGCAGCGCGACATCCGAGCGACACGTGATTGTCATCTACATCTACACTTCTACATCTACAATATATTATAGTATCTATATATTATATATATAAAAGCGAAAGGTCACTCACTCATCGCGAAATATCGAAAACCACTTGACGTATAAAGATGAAATTTGGCAGGGAGGTTCCTCAAGTGACGTTAGTGCGCACTAAGAATTTCCTTAGGCCTATATATTTGAAACTTGGCATAAATACTAACCTAAGTAAATAGTAAAGGTTTTCAGTATTAGTTTTTCAAAATTACTCCTAAAATACGATTTAGGGGGTGTTAAAGATTTTTGAAGAATTTTATTGTACAGAAGCCCTGTACGGGTGGAATTAAAAAAAAAAACAATGAATACATATTTTCTTTTTATTAGCCAACAGCGTAAATCTAAAATTTCACGTGTCCAACTTACAGTCTGTAGAAATTTCATACAATCTTTTAACCTCCCTTTTACCCCCCAAGGGGTGGAATTTTCAAAAACCCATTCTTAGTGCGCACTTACGACTCTTAAGGAACCTCCCTGCCAAATTTCATCTATATACGTCAAGTGGTTTTCGATATTTCGTGATGAGTGAGTGAGTGACCTTTCGCTTTTATATATATAATACGAGTATATAGATACTATAATATATTGTAGATGTAGAAGTGCAGATGACAATCACGTGTCGCTCGGCTGTCGCGCTGCTCTTTTTAGTATGGAAGTCCGTCGCTCCTGAGCAGCGCGACAGTCGCGCTGCTACTGCCGCGTTGCTTGCTGCTGGATGGATGGAGCTCTTGTCGAGCAAAAAAGAAGTCAACAACAACAAGTTTAATTTTATTAAAAAAAAATACAATAAGCTGCCTTTTCTTCTTATTATTAACAATTTATCTATACATCATATATTTATTTACAGATAATAATTATAATACCATGAATACACAATAGTAGATAATATGTATTTTTGATATTGTAAACAGTTACATACCTACAGCTAAAGTTATTTATAGTACACTAAAACCTAAGTGTTTATTATATCGACAGTGAAGTTCTTAAAGTGCGTTAGTCATTTTAAGTCAGTTTAAATATTAATACTATTGGCGGTATGACGAACGATGCTATTGTATTAAGAAGATTACTCCATTTCAACTTCATACTTCTTGAACCAGTTATCGTAATATCTTACACCTGATTACTTAGTTATTTTGGTCTCCTGTAAAGTAGCCATTTTAAACTTACCTACGCACTATTAGAACTTCATTAACGATCTCAGCATGTACTTAAAAGTTTCATTACAAATATAAATGTCCTTTAAGTAAACATATCTTGTGATATGTGATTATTCTCAAAACTACTTCAGGCTAGGTAGGTATAAGTCTGAGCGAAAAATCGCGAGTTTCATTCTCGTAATTGTACTCAATTATTGAATTCAGAATTCGAGATAATTATCAACTTTTGAACAAACAAACTCTAAATCATACATGACAAAGATCAAATTCCATTGCAACCCACATATTTTTAAGTGACCATTATGTATTTAAAATGACCCATTTTAAATACATAATGGTCACTTAAAAATCATCCTAAAATACTCAAGCTAAAGTCGATAATTGTGTTGGTAGCGATGTATTGAAATTATCTCGAATTATTCATTCAAGTACAGCAACATCGCAGAACCTTTTAATATACCTTCACATACTTGGAATGAATGGGTTAAGAGCCTATGTTACTGCGTTTATCCGACCGGATTTTCCCCATTAGCTAATATTCACTTTGGCTAATAATCTAATTTTCTAAAATTCACTTTGGCACCTTATTTTATTGTTCTGATAACTTATGAAATAAACCAGCATCTTTTATAATTTTTAATACATAAACTTACTTTTTAACATCCTATCCTTCCTTTTTTTCAACAGAATCGTTGTTCAAGGTGCCTAAACAACCCTAAGGAGTAAAATATCTATGTAGGTAAACAAGTAACTATGTTTTTAGACAAATCTAAAGCATTTGTGAAAACATTATTGCTATATTAACAGACACAGAAACAAAACATTCAGATTGTTCTACAAGTCTACACTACAGTCACATTCTTATCACCAATTCAAAAAAAAAACAGGAAGAAATTCCAATATTTTTGTCATAACTACAATGATATTCTAGTAAACAGATGTTATGAGCGCGCACATTTTGAAGACTTGAATACGTCCTTATTGGGACGTATAGTCTTTAGTCTATGTCACGCTTGGCGAAGAGCGATACGCTTTGTTGAAACAAAAACAAAATTAAAAAAAATGCCGTCGTGTGTATTTAGAAAGGGTACCAATTATGATACCAAAGTACATAAAAAAGAAGGGATCTCATACCATATGTAAGTACGCAATACACTTCAATTGAATAATTTATTTATTTTATTTCCTAATATTCTGATATTTGGAGGTTAGAAAAAGAAAAAAACGTTGGTGGTCAGAATAATGTTTGTTTACATTCGCACGCAAGTGACAAACACTAGCTGTCTCTTTTTTACTTGTTGGTTTTATCAAGCCATCCCTTTCGACTTGTAGTGAAATGTCATAAGAATGAAAAGTGTGTATGTGTGCTGACGCTGCTGTGCGGAACACCTTTTTCTGCTATTTTGTGAGTGTGTAACGTATCTTTTTACTAGAATATTATTGCATAACTACAAAAAAAATAATGGCCTACGCACACCATAACCACTTGACAACATTCGAACATGTCGTGTCGACTCCTTCGGTCCAGAGTCCACGAATCTTCAACTTAACGTTAATGCACATGGCTTCGACTTGGCATTATTACTAACCGTTTCGTTAAAAATTGTGCCTACCACGCGACTTCAACGCGGGGCTACAAGAGATATGCAGGCCGTAGTTGGTCATGAGAGGTTCCGGCATTGCGAGCCGCCACTGCAGCCACGCTGTGGCGCCTTGCTTAGTCACCCGTAAGTTTTTCAGAACCGATATCGCACAGCCATTAAATAACTGTTTACACCACCCAAGTTATGACTTGCAAGTGTCGTCGTCCATAAAGGCTTTCAGTCCCTGTTCCGAAGTGGTCGTGGTATCAAGGCCCGTGTGAACGCCTGGTCGTCTTAGTAACGACTATGTTGGGCATCGAGCGAAGTGACATAACCCCCCAGTCCCAAAGAGCTATTTAATTAATTAGTAACAACGGTAACGTAAAGTGAACTCACCGCCAAGTATCAATTGTATATTAATATGAATGTTATTAATATGAAATAATATTTCAACGCTTCACTGTGAGTCGAGTCGTTAGGTGTGCGATGGGCTTAGCACAAACATAATTGATGTAAATAGTAGTATATAGTAGGTACTAATATTCCATTTGAAACACTTCTAGGTAGGTATATAAGTTTTTAAGCTGACATGCTCACAATCATTGGAATTAATATCAGAATCTAGTGGTTCAACTTTGTAAAGATCGTAAAACTACTGAACAAGTGTCAAAAGTGGATACAGTGAGCATCGTCTGTCGTGAACAATGTCGAGTAACTAGTGAGACGAGTTCTGGTAGTAGTGGCATCGTGCGTGAAAAACGAGTGAGGAAGAGCGTAGACAGATATATCAGCTCGTAAACGACACCCACCCGCAAAGACTTTAGTTCTCGTGATCATGGTGCTTGTAACTGTACCGAAATATCGAGCTCTCAACCAAAATCAAAATATACATGGTAAATATCCCGAAACAAATATTACTTTTAGATATGGATATATGTAGTGTATAAGAACACAAATAGATACCACGCAGGCTTTTTAACCCGCTTACCCTAAATGAAAATGTATGATAAGTACAACTTCGGAATCAAAACATCAAATAGAGATATGTAATTTCAAGGTAAACGATATGTACATTAAACCAACGCTGAAGATTTTAAAATCAAATCTTTTCACTATCTACAATATACTAGGTATAGATATGTATTCTAGGGTAGGTACTACAATCGTCTAAAAGTATACAGGTTAACTAATATTCTTTTCATATATAGGTCCGGATTGTTTATCAATATTATTCCACGTTACTAAAATATTTGTTCTCATACAGCTATTTGTATTAACACCTCGTAGAATCAACTCTTCGTAATATCACAGCTTTTTTAACATGGTTTTGATTGTGAATAGATTAGAGAGTTACTTGGCTCTGACAATAACAATATAATTTGAGTTGGTAATGGTTGACGCAGTGACTTTGGTCTCCGTAAAGGTTAAGGCGGCTGATGGTACCGGCAAGGCTCCAGGCGTCGCGGTGCCGGCGCAACGTGCCTTCGAACACGCCGTCGCCCGGCGTGGTGCGCACCACGGCCATGAACTCGCGCCACCCCACCTCCTTCTCCCGCGGCTGCCCCGCCATCATCTCCGTCACATCCAGCACCTCGGCAAGAGCTAGCTTTGCACATTGCCGGTGATCCTTCAGATATTCATTCACTTGCTCCACTAGATGTTTGGCTGCGTCACGTGCGTCAAAGCTCTTTGGTGGTATTTTAATACCTTTGTGACAAGTACACCAGTGGTCGTCGATATCAGCCATTTTACAAGTTCGATTTCTGGGTATAGGCAGAAACAGACTGATACTTCTACTTTCAGAGTAAGGTGATTCCGTTCGTTGTTTTATATTTTTATCATTTATTACGTTCAAATCGATTAAATCGGATAGAGTCGCATATATGTCGTACGGCGTTGTCAGACGTCCGCTGTTTACTTGCAAATTATGGGAAGCTAAATTGTAATTCTTTTGAAATGATGGCGGTAACAATATATGAACAAAGGGCAAACGTTCTTCTAATCGACCTTGTTTAGTGTATCTTATTGCACCCCACCTTATTCCATGATCACTTAATAGAATTAGAACAGTTTTGTCTAAATAATGATTAGCCTCAAGATTTTTCAAAAATGCTTCGTAACTATCATCCATAGCCATCGGATACGTTAAGTAATCATGACTCATCGACACCTCCCAAAAAAACCCAAACAGTTTGTGAGATTGTAAAACTGATGTTAAATCTTGAATGTAGTCTAGAAGTACCCTATAAAAGTATTTATTGCCCATACAGATGTATGAATTGAAGTCTTTGGTATTACCCACGTTATATTCTGCTTCACGCATAAATGTTCTAATGTAGTAATTAGTTGGTGCTTTGATAAAGCCACGTTTTAAAAAATTAAATGTACCCAATTTTGCACTATCTTCACCCAGAGCTGTATAAAATCCAGCTTCTCTAAACCACTGCCAGATAAACGGACAGTTGTCAAAATTTGCATCATTACGCGGCCAACAAGTTCTCTTCAAGTCGGTGTCTTTGATGCCGAGCAGCATAGGTGTTAAGTTAGGGAATGTATTGTCGCCCACTTTGTTGTAACCTAGTAATTCAATAGCACCTTTCAGTTTAAGATAAGCCACAGTTTTTGGCATGGTTCTATGAAAGTTTAATCTTGAAATGGCGTCAATACCCATCACGATCACATTGTATGATGTGTCGTTTGACTTCTTTTTTGGCTTTCGGAGTGTTTTTTTCTGAGCAAATAGATAGTACTGTTGATAGACCTGTTTATTATTATATTCGCACGCTACCTTGACAAATTCATGTTTTGCTCTGATATTGTCTGTAAAATTCAGACAATTTTCGTATTCAACTCTGTCATCAACATCCATCGAATATACATTTTTGATCGACACCGGTCTATAAAACGATTTGTAACAGCAGGATATTTTTGCATTTTTAGGAACATTATGATAGTTTAAAAGTTCAGTATCGACCCAGATATGTGTTTCATTGCGTTGTAAAAGAGAATACTTGGCGTTGGGGCAACTTTTTAACTCTGTTGGAGGTTTATTAAACTTTTTAATAGTTTCGTCTAAGGCTATTAAGCTGGGTATCGTACAACCTTCTGTTCTGATTGTAAAAACTTCATCAGGCACATTTTCGTAATTTTGAAAATCTAATGACGCATATGGTTGTTCATTGTTGACCAGAAACATCTCTGTGCGATTGGTGACGGAAATAATAAAGAAACTGCTGCCGCATACCATTGCGAGCAGGAACAGATATCTCAACCGGACCGGAACCGAGTGCAGCCTAGTGCTGCTCTTCGCCAGCTGGGCCATACTGAAAAAAAAAGAGATTATTTTGTACGTATACAGGGTGAGTTTTTGAAGTTAGTGTGGATGGCCAAAGCCGAAACTATGTGGAATAGCTAAAACACTCAAAGGAGTCACGAGGCCTATTTCGATGAAAACTAAAACTGCATCATTGGATTTTTGAAAAATCTGTATGCCTTACCTGTAGCCGTATTGCGTAAGTGAATACGGCAACGCAAAGAGTTTGACCGCCATCCAATCGACCAATCACATGCGAGATGAATGATGAATGTGGATTTCCGTCTGTGTGATTAGTCGATTAGATAGCGGTCAAACTCTTTGCGTTGCCGTATTCACTTACGCAATAAGGCTGCAGGAATCGAACCTTTTTATTTTTGGAAAAAAAATACATGCTGTTTGCATCATTGGATAGTATCACTAATAACGTCAAATTCTAGTAACCAATATCTTACGGCAAACTTAAAGAAAGAGATATTTTTTAACAAAATACTTTTATCATTCTGTATAATTATGTAACCCATCGAAATCGAATGATTTACCTACTTACTATGATCATTCGAATTGCATTTTGGAATGTTCGTAAGCTAAGCGAGGAAAGTCGACTGGCCCAAACAGTAGCTGAAATGCTTAGCTACAACCTGCAGTTATTCGCTCAAAGCGAGGTAAGGAGAAACAGATTTGGTGAGCTGAGAACGCCCGGGGGGCTTGACTTTGCCGTATTCAGGTAAATAAAGTGAGGAATGTGTGCGCGAATATGGTGTGGGGCTCCTCCTTTTTGACGCAATGAAGAATAGCCTCCTGAACTGGAAACCGATCTCAGACCGGAACATGTATGCCCGATTAACTCAAGAGCCCGGAAAATCTCTATTGTGCAGTGCTATGCCACAAATTTACCGTTCCTATGTTTTTTTTTTTGTAATCTGGTTGTTAGTTTTTATTGTGTGTTTAATAAAACAATATTATGTCGTTTATTCAATTAATTTTCTTAATATCTACATTTTAAAAATATTTTTTATAAAATAAATTTTAAAAGACATTTGAAAATATAAAAAATAAGACTAAGCTTGGTGAACAGACAGAAAGATCAATTGCACTTTGGTTCTGATTAGGACCACAACGACGTGTGTGTGCATAAATTATGTAGGTCTATTATATCTAGTAATTCATCCCAATAACAAGTAGAAGTCGAACAACCCCGTGATTGATGATGGCAATTAAGTTCCCCCAATATTAAGAATGGCTTTGGCAGGAAAGAAAACAGATTATTCATCTCTTGTAGAAATGAAGAAGGAGGTCGAGAAACATAAATGGAAAAGATAAGTATGATGCACTTTAGGTAATAGCTGCAATTGCAATTTGCTCACTGTGAGAAGGTAATGTAATAGTAGACCATGGGATAGAATTCCTGATAAGTATAGCTACTCCACCATACCCATCAGGTCTACCCTCTCTAATGGTTAAATATCTATTGATTTTAAAAATATAATTAGGTTTGAGCCAAGTCTCTTCTAGGGCAAAGGTATATCGCTCATATTTGTTTAAAAGATGTATAACATCACTCTTTTTGTTAATTAGACTGCGGCAGTTCCACTGGATTATGTTGGATCATAAAAGATGGAACCACGTTGGACGCTGAAATATTGAACTGAGAGAGAAGATTATGTAATGCAGAAAGAAAATAGTTTATAGAACAATTTGTGTCTTTTATGCCATTATTATGATTATTATAAAAAGCATAACCATTTGATTGCTGGGAAATATTGAAATCATTAATAATAGCACTATGAGCCTCTTAATTATAATCTTGTACAGATTTAGTAGGAGACAGACAGTCTTTTTATAGCTACTTAAAGCAGCTATTTTATATTAGATATGTGAAGAGATTAAAGGAGTATTTGCAAAGTTTTTCGAGGGAGAAGATAAAAGTGCATCAGCGTGCGGTTTCGTTACTGGGGGATAAACTTTTGAAGCTTCAGCATATATTGTGATACCCATCTTTTTCCATGTAAGTTTTAATAATTTTTATCCTAGAGAATTCTGGGCAAGATTTATTAAGTTATAAGTCATTTATTTCATAACAACATATACATTGTGTCGAAATTTACGATAATTAAAAAAAAAAACTAATAATGCCACAAATACAATACAATCGATTAAAATAAAATAAACATAAAATAGCAATTACTTACGATAGCAATAATTAAAATAATTTAAAAGATAAAATAAAATATCAGAGATAAAAATTCAATAATAATATATATGAAATAATATACAAACAATTATGTTAAATAATATATAAACAACTTTTACTGGTGGTAGGTTACAGCCGTAGGCTTGCGACTATCAATAATAATAAAATAAAAAAACTAATTATCCATATTCCGTATTACATAGCATTCAGTTAATTAAAAAGTCAATAGTAATTAATTATAAAAGATTATTATAAGAACTCATAACTAAAACAAATTAAATATAATAATAATCCAAATTACGTTTAGAAATAATTCTAGCCAAATTAAAAATGCGATGTCAAAGATAAAAAGAAACAGTATTATAATAAAATAAAAATAACAATTATTATTAATTGATATCTGCCGGGCATGTCACCGTTCGGGTGAATCAATCCGCCACATAATTAAAAAGTTATATCAAAGAAAAAGAAGAAGCATTATAATAATAATATAAAAATGACAATTATAATTAATTGACATCTGTCGGGTATGTCACCGCCCGGGTGAATCGATCCGCCACATTATCTGTGGTTGTTCTCGGCTAGCTGACAGAGTACTAGGGTAAGCACAACTTTGTAGCCAGGATTATCCATCAGCAACTTGCTCTGAAATACACTCTTGCGGCATCAGAGGTACCGCACTACAAATAAGAGCCCGACCCAGTCCATCATCACTGACAGGACTATTGTAGCCAATAAGCCTGATATTGTGGTGATGGGCCGAATCGAGAGGCGTGCAATGATTGTTGAGATTACTGTTCCGCATGACCGGAACTTCGTTAAGGCCGAGAAAAATAAGCAAATCAAGTATCTTGACTTGGCTCGCGAGGTTGTCGACATGTGGGATGTGGACACAGCGATCATTGTACCGATAGTCGTGTCAGCCAATGGCTTAATAGCCACGAGTCACGGCCAACACCTTAGGAGGCTCTCGTTAGGCGGCTGCTTCAAGGGCCTGATCCAGAAAGCAGTACTGCTGGACACGGCTCGTATTTTTAGGAGGTTCCTCTCTCTGGAGCCCTGATCCCGATACCATTGAGCCTCTATTTCTTATATTTTTAAATGATTTTTTTATAGTTTCTTTTAAGAAATATTTAAAAATGTAATATAATAAAAACAAATATAAATAGCCGAAACAATTATAATTATAAAAAGATCAATAATATGTCAAATACCATAACAAATTAAAAATAATAATCCATATTACATTACTTCCATTTAATTAAAATTCAATGTTAAAGATAAAAATATTCAATAACAAGTAAAATAAAGATAGTAGCAATAATAATACATACATACCTATACAATTTAAATTAATTCTAGTCTTCTTATAGTTGTTATTTGTCATCCAGGAAGTCATCGACACTGAAAAAACCTTCCTGGATATATATTTTTTGAATTTATTTTAAATAAGTTTGTGCTATTTATCGTTTTATATCTTAAGGGTAACTTATTATAAAGAAAGACTGATTGGTATCTGAGACTGTGTTGAACCACGTTTAATTTTGGTTCTATTGTATTAGGTAAGTCTTTCCGGCGAGTATTATATGTAGCTCGTCTCTGGTCATCGGTTTCAAAATTGTGCAAATTCTTAACAAAATTGTTAAGCAATACTAGAATATAGAGGCATGGCACCGTCAGAATTTTAGGTCTGGTAAAATGATCCCTGCACGATTCTGTCTGTATCAAGCGGAGCATAGTCCTTGAGGCTCTTTTCTGATTGACAAATGCAGAGTGCATGCGGTACCTATACCTATTGACCGAACCAATTTGTGCTGTTACATTATCAATAACTACCTCCGGAGACAATTCTGCAGGAACAACACGTACTGAACCCGTTCTAGTAACGTTAAAAGTATGTGTAAGAGCTTTAAAATTGTATTTTTCTAGACTATTGTGTGAAAATAAGGAATTTTCGTTCAGGAAACTAGAAACAGATAATGAAATCTTATTGCGCTCATCATCTGGTGAAGTTATTATTTTTTGTACATGTATTACAAAAAGCGCGCTGTCCGTTTTATCATCCGTTTTCCTACCAATCTGAGAAGGATTAACCAAGGAAGTAGCGGTAATATCATTAGGCAATACATTAGACTTACTATAATATGATATTATAATTTTATTTTCAGAATGATAGGCGAAAGGCGCAGGTTTCAAAACTTGAGCCGAGCGTGAGTCTATACAACCACAACCCGAAGACTCGGAAACGTGGTGTTTACGGGTACAACGGTATTTGCAGTGCTTACAGACATGCACGCGGCTTCTTTTAAATTCCGAGCAAAAGACGACCCATCGGTATCCATACCCGATTCATTATTAGTTTGAACTGTAATAAAAATGCCGGAACAAAGTCTCCCCTTCGTTCATCCTTATACGCTAAAAAGAAATGAAGAACCTTACCACTAGCGAAAAATGTACAAAACAAAATCTTAACTACTATACTGAACTTATAAATAATTTTGCACATTTTCAAAATATTTTTTTTATAATACAGGTTAAAATTTTGTTTTAAATTTCATAAAAATACGCGTCCACCAAGTTGGATGTTTCCCGCGTTAATGATGACTTTCGAACAAGACTATCCCGATACGTTCACATTTTGATTTCACATGCCAAGTATTTAATTGCATTTTGACATTATTGTATTTTTTTTTTATTTAATTTTGTTGATATTGCCATTATTATTTGATTTTTTATTTTGATTGATTTTTCACCATTGATAGTTATTTGAGTAGGTGACTTTGACATCCATTCTATTTTACAATTTATTCTGTGGCATGATATATAATTACAAGTATAATTTTAATTATAATAAACCTTACGTTAAATTATTCAAATTAAATTCAACATTGCAAGGCTGATGATGATGATGATACTAAATTGATGTGCCCGACATATGGTATTTTGTTTTATTTTATTTTGTTGACATTACCATTTTTATCTTATTTTTTATTGGCTTTTTACACGGTATTGATATCTAACAGTATCCTATCTTCATACAAACGGTCGGAACGGGAGTCATACCTACGCGCCTCGAGTTCAGCCAACACTCGATACACAACAGACGCAAATCGTCACGAACGGTGTGATGGTTTTGTAAGCGGTAAGCGTGCTTTTTGTGAATATTTGATTGAAATAAGTATTTACTGACTTAATATGGCAGAGAGCAATTATAGACTAAATTGTGCTGTTTTCGGTTGCTTGAAATCTTCTATAACGCACTCAGAGATAAAAAATTGTATACCATTCCCACTCTAAAAGCTTATTTTATTCACTGAAAACAGTGAATAAAAAGCACTTTTAATCACTGTTTTGGTGTTTGAATTTAGAACACTCCAAAATATTCGATCTACATCTCAATGCTATATTATAACCTCCTTGCGCAAAAAATACTCGATACAAACTTTTTGTGCAAAGAATACTCGACTTTCAAACTCCCTCTTCGATTTTAATTATGAGTTTGTTTATATTTAGGATATTAATAATGATTTTGATTTTAGTCTAGGATATTTATTAAATACTTTTTTGGATCTTAATTCTAATATTAATTGCATTGGTGTTTCGTTAATTATAATTATGTGACGTAACGGAGGTGGTTACTGGCCCATGAAACACAGGTGCTGTTACCTAGCTCAGGAGTCAGGGTTTCAAATTTTTTGTCAATTTTGAAGGTATTAAACCATTTATTTATTAATATTCCCTGTGCTTTTCGCTTAAATCTTTCTTTTTCTCGTAGTCATGGTATAAAATATAGTACCTATGCAACTCTTAAATAAAACGATTTATATCGAGGGCCATGAATCACTCGCCTCGCTCAGGATTCTAAACCTTGAATCACTCGCTATGCTCGTGATTTAATCATCATGAATCGCTCCCTACGGTCGTGATTCAGTTGTGAGAATCCTTCACTTGCTCGTGATTCATCTATGGCCCTCGCTTTAAATCCGTCCTTTATTCACTAGCTGAATTATATACTGTTAAATTACCTGGAACCTCCGAAAGGCAAGACTATAAAAAATGTAAATATCTAACCTACCAGTATGTAATTTGTTTCTTTTTTTAATAGGTAGCTATTTCGTTTTTCCACCGATTAAAATATCTGGATTAATAAATAAATAAGTGGATAGGGTGAGAAAGTGACACACGAGTGACCTACTTATGCTCGCGTTAAAAAAAACTAGTAGATTTTCTAGGCTAGGCTATCTACTTACTTATGAACTAAGCTACTTACATATATTATCATTATGAAATTATTACCGATGAGATAAATAAATGCTAGGTAGGTACCTACCTAGTAAGATTTCAAATAAATTTATTAAAAATTATAATACCTATTTACAATCACAAAACTAGAAAGAAATTCAAGTAGGTAGAGGCGGGCAGCCCAACGCGTGTTTACGTGATGCGAGCTTGTAGGTAATTATTTCAAGGACAGGGCCGAGACACAATACTGTTAGATCTCATTACCGTGCTTTTTACCATTTTTTTCTTTTTATTTCATTTGAATCTAAACTATAATTAAAATTCATTGTTTTATCATTGTTATCCTGTAGCATCATTAACTACATTTAAAACTTGCATTATGATTTTTACAGTTACATTAATGAAATTTATAATAAACTAGTTATTTATTGCTTTATAAATTGCTAAATCCGACATGTGAACTTCTTTCTTTCTTTCTTCTTCTTATATTCAAAAATATAATTTAAAAAAAAAAAAAAACGTTGCCTCACACTAGGAACTGTACTAATATTTATAAGATTTTGATAAATATATGTGAAATGCAATAAAGATTTGAATTTGAGAACTAATTACAATTAGTGAATCATATGAGAGTTTTTTGTGCACAATTTAATAAAGAATAAAGTTCTTCTAGCTTAAATGGCAAAAAAACACAAATTTACGAGAGTCAAGCAAAAACTGATTTTTGGGACGTTTGACAGGCAATTGTTTTTCTAACATATTATTTTTATGGACTTTTGCACAAAGCATGTTACTGGTGTGTATATTCAAGTAAAGTTTAAAGATAAGTTTTTTTCGCAGTTTAGACTATAATTAAAGGTATTTTTCTGGACTATGTTGTAACTTTAGGTAAACCAGTTTCGGTTAAATGTATTCACTTACCCCGTAAGAACTTGACTTAACGTCGTGTCAACACTAAGTGACAAAAACATTTAAAACTGAAGTCACAACACATGTAGTGCAATGGAGTAGCAGTAGGCATATTGAAATTAGATAAATATTTACTTTCGCACTGATTGAATTGAAATAGTTTTGACACTAAATGTCAGCGAGGCTTGTTTATATAAATACATGTTTCATTTTGTGATTTAGAAGTGCAGCTGCCGCGAGCTCTGGAGGAGATTGTGACGTCCCGGGGGATGTTATGCCCGGATTCAATACTGACTGAATTTCTCAGTACGAAGTTCGTCCTAATGGTTACCTTATGAAACATGTAAGCAAGATAGCACTAGTTAGCCGAGTATCGCACAGGGAGACGGAATAGCGGGTCGGGGCGGAGGCTGCGCGCATGCGTGCTGGAGCGCGGCGACCCTTCATAGTCCAGCCGCGCTGGCTACGGCCGGCGGCTCTACGCAGTTATAGCAACATCAAAGAGAACTATACTAAGTACCTACTACCCACAGTACCCACAGCATAACATTATGAACTGTATTATGAATTGTATTAACAAGATATTCCAATAAAAAGAGAGCCCGTATTTTGTGAGCTTGTAAGGAATAGTAAATGTAACTGTGTTGTTACTTTCTGGAACCACTAAACCTTTTTAAAATAAAAAAACTCTTTTTACAAAAAAAATACTACCGACTTCCAACAAAAAACACTACAAAGTGAAAAATAACTTTCTTTTTCGAAGTCGGTGTCTTTGGTAGGTACCAATTTTTTTCGTTATGGACACCGACTTCGAAAAAGAAAGTTATTTCTCACTTTGTAGTGTTTTTTGTTGGAAGTAGGTAGTATTTTTTTTGTAAAAAAAGATTTTTTATTTTTCACTTTTTAGTTGTACCTATTAAACAACTTGCCTTTAGTGAGGTACTTATAATGCCAGAATAGATTATTATCCGAATGCAATGAAACTTGATCATAACCGGTGAAATGAGAGTGTATCAAGGTGAACTGTACACATCTGCGTACCCCTTTAGAGCGTACTGGCGTGATGTTATGTTATGTAATGGTATAAACAGTAAACAGTCATGCGGTTGCAGCAATCCCGAGAGATTTGCCGTCATTTATTGAAGAGTTCTGCTGTATATCTCCGAAGTTCTTCATCAGATCTTCACCAAATTAAAATGGGACCAATTTTGAAACATACTCTAACAAACAAACAAAAGAATTTTCAAAATCGGTGGACAATTGACGGAGATATCGGTGAACAAACACAAAAAAAAAAAACATACGAGAAGTCGAACATAGAACCTCCTCCTTTTTCGTAAGTCGGTTAAAAATGATTCTCCATTTGGAAGGTACATTATTCAAGATAGTTATTAGGCTATAAATAATTGTGACACAGGCAAAGCTGGGGCGGGCCACTGTTTTTAAATACTAGCTGCCGCCTGCGGCTCTGCCCGCGTGGTTTAAGTAATCCTCCCACTATCTTTATAAATTATAGCCTGTATTATTCGGATTTATAAGCTATATTTCTGTAAACTTTTGTCAAAAGCCGTTATGTAGTTTTTGGGTCAAAGAGTAACAGACAACCATCCATCCTCACAAACTATCACGTTCATAGCAGTACTAAGAAGTAAGATATAACGCAATTTAGCATTTTTCAGGAACTTCATTTATTTATAATGGCTACTTAAACACAAGACCACCGTTTCTATTAATTACGACAGTTTATACGAGTACATGAGGCACGAGGACATGCCTCGTGTCCTAGAACCAAAAATTCGAAGACTTGTGACATTCACCAACCCGCACTAGGCCCGCGTGGTGGATGAAGGCCCATTACCTCTCTCACAGAGAGGATGCCTGTGTCCCAGCAGTGGGTATATTATAAGGCTGATGATGATACAAGTACAAAATAACAAGATTTTAGAGACATGAAAAGAAAAGTCACCAGTAAAAAGAAACGGTCTAGAAAATGGAGCACTGCTCTTTAGGAGCACTTTAGGTTTACAAATGATAGGCATAAAATATATTCGTATAATTTACATTGGCATAATAAAATTCAGCATAATGATTACTACGCATAATGTTATTAGGCATTAATGCTTTACCATAACGTATATTACTATATACACTGTTGGCATAATAATAATGATGCATAATCTTATAAAGCATAATGTTATAAATGCATAATTATATTTAAACTTAATGTTCTTTGGAATAAAACAAAAATGTTAGCTGATCAAAGGTGGCCCAAGGGCCGCCACGCCGCACCTTAACCTATTTTATTTGATTCCTTATATCAAATATATTTAATTAGAAATTTTAAGCTTAGGTAAAACAATTGTTTCAATCGATACAAATCGATCTTAAAAATTTACGATATTTTGAAAATTGACATTTTACCCGTAGGTTAATTTTAGACGTTCAAATATGTACCCATAAAATTATTATGACGAATAAATATTATGCCTTAAATATTTAAGCAGCTCCAAATTATGGAAAATCAAATTAGACCAAATGACAGTTATGCTAACCTTAGCATTATGCCAAAGTATTATTATGCTGCAGTATTATGCTGATAGAAGTTATGCGAAAACGTTATGCCAACATCATTCTGCTTAATAAAATTATGCCAAGAGGGGTTTCCCGATTTAGTACCATATTCCCCGAAGGTATAGGTATATTTAGTACCTTCCTATATAGTACCTACAACCACATATCGCAAGTATGTTTGAAAAAAAAACATACATTAGCCTCCTTCAGGGGCGGTCGGGTAACCACGACGAGGAAACATGAACACTCATAATGATTCCTTTACTTTTCACGGAAGGCGATGATGATGATTACTATGTGTACAACAAAGACAAAAAGCGCTTGAAAAAGCCACTATATAAATCGTAGAATAGTGACAAACTTTCCTTCCATTAGGAACGGAAAGCCCACGGAACAGAAAAAAACAGAACAAACAACTGTTTTTTTCTGCCACAATCGGTTTGAGTGCAAAGAGTCAAACCTAATGAATCTACTGCTTCAAGGTAATGGTAAGATATAAAATAAAACAGGTTACAAAGATACATTGAAGAAACATTTATTTAATGCATTAATTTACATTGGCATAATAATTTTATAACGGGATCTTCGACGCATAAACTCTGTAAACCGAGATAGTTAAGACGTCTTATGTTATCGAGAATGGTCTATCGTTTATTGTAATAGCGCAACATTATCACAAAAACCCCACCTCCAGGCGCCATACTTACTACCAAATTAAAGTCACGCCATTCGGTGGTATTTTCGTAAACGGGCATCATTTCCTTTGCAATGAAAATTTCATCTACCATCAGTTTTAAGCATTCTGGATAGGGCTTCAGCATCTGATTTACTTGGTCAATTATAAATTTAACAGCATCTTGAAGTATGAGGCTACTAGATGGGAGTGGTACTTACTTCTTTATTGCAAGCGCACCATGTGTCACTTATGCCAGCCATTTTACAGGTTCTATTTTTAGGAATTTGTAGGAACAAGCTTATGCCTCTCTCATGCGTATAGAATTCTAAGGTTCTTTGTCTTATTGTTTTCTCAGTTATTTCACTCATTTCAATAATATCTAATAACGTTTGATGCACATCAAAAGGAGTTGTGAGGCGTCCTACATTCAGCTTTAAATTTTGGTAGGCTAAACTATATTGTTTCTGGAATGAAGGTGGCAACAGAATAAAGAAGAGTGGCAGTCTCTGTTCTATCTGACTTTGTTTTGTTAAAGCAAAATCCTCAACACCCATATCACTCATAAAGATCAATATTGTGTCATTTAAATAACCAGTTGCTTGCATATATTTTATTAATCTGAAATATTCATCGTCCATCATTACAGCACCATTCAAATTAGCATGAGTCATCGATGCTTCCCAAAAAACGCCGAAAAGCTCATATCCTTTAAGAGTTGTAGTTATATCTTGAACATATTTTAGAAGTACTTCAAAATAGAATTTATCTCCCATACATGATTTTAATGGCTTCTCATTGTTTAGTTCGTGTAATATTTCAGCCTGTTTTATAAATGGGTGTACCTACATAGTAGTCTGTAGTGCTTCCGCTAAAACCAAGTGTATCTCGAGTAAACATGCTAAATCTGGAAGAATCTTCCATCAAAGCCGTGTAATATCCCATATCTTTAAACCTTTCCCAAATAAAAGGACAACGGTCCAATGTAGACTCGTCCAATGCGCCCGTCCAACAGGTGTTTCTCAGTTCGGTACCACGGTTCGCCCACTAGAACCGGTATAATATTCTCAAAATTGTCCCCTGCTACTGTGCTGTAGCCTTCTAATTCTATTGCGTTATAGTTTTTCAGCAATTCTACAGTATTACTCATGGTTCGATGAAAGTTTTGTCTTGACATAGAATCTATTCCCATTACAATAACATTGTACGATAATTGGTAAGTAAGTGTCGTAAAAGGATTTTATCTAAAAACAGTAAATGGCTTTTTCGGCGTAAATACGAAATATTGTTCATAAACAGGGTGGTCATCATCATCCTCATAAAAACAACTCACTTTCACAAACTCGTCCTTCACTCTAATGAAATTATTAAAGTTTATGCAAGGGAGGTAAAGGATTCTATCGTCACCCTCGTCAAGAGGTAGATTTCGGCTTGGCACTGGTCGGTGAAAGGATCGATAACAACATACTAACTTAGTATGGTGTTGTAGTATTTCATTATACATTTTATAATGTTTAAATTTATCTTTTATAATCCAAATGTGTGTTAGGTTGCTTTCTAACAAATGATTTTTATAATTTGTACATCCCTTTATTTGTTCTTTGGATACCAATACTTTCTTTATCGACTTTTCCTTGAAATTGGCGGAGGGAATAAAACAGCCCATAGTTTTGATAGTGAAACTTTTATCGCTATACTCGTAACTTTCAAGCGATGAAGCATTTTCAAGGTCTTCATCTTCATCTTCAAACATCATATTAGCACCATACGGGATGGCACACCTTGTGACTCTACCAAATATTAGAACTTTCATTAAAACAAGAAAAATTGTGTGTTTCATCCTTCTTTCGCAATGAATCACAGCGATGGTGATCTCCGCAATAATATCTACTGCTTTTCAAGTTTGTTGTTATTGAAAAGTTTTTTAAAACAACGTTGCCAGATTTCGATTCCAATCGTATGTGGTGGGAACACTACTTAATGTTTAAATAACAATCTTCATTATTGCGACACGTGGTAGGTAACACTGTTGATTTGTAAACATTCCTACAGCAGCACCAAGGCTGTTATAACACATTTTACTTATAATAATGCATTTAGTATTTTCAAATTCAAGAAGTAGTTCTAAAGTAGGTACCCAGCTTGTGTACCTGCCTATTCTTGATCTTATATACCCATACCTCTATTTTCTCGAACTTAGCAGACTGTAGTGCGCCAACGATACCGAGTTTCAGAACAAATTAAAAAAGCAAACAACGCAACGAGTAGGCCAGCACCAAATTTTCTGATAATGTAGGTACATAGAAGTATGTATGGACTCTAATCACTTACTTACCTGTTTAAAATGTGAGACAAATTCCTTTGCAGAGTCCTCGGTGCGTGCGGCAGTGGCACGACTCGACGGCGAATTTACAACTGTTATCAAACAAAACTCGTTAATTGCAGTTTTAATGGCCAATTGTAACGGTCCCATATGACCGATTGTAAAATAAACGCTTGGAATCAAAGTGTTTGTTATTTATACTTAGCAGTTTTCGCGCTGATAAGCCTGCGGCTCGAGCACATGAAAAGCTTACTTTGACCATATACGAAAGTGGAGCATGATTCAAATATGTACATAGACTTGTCACACAGTACCGGAACACCCACCTTCAATAACTTTACCCTTGCCTGCAGTAGCATATTTATCCTTAGGCCCTAAAAGCCCGTGGTGGCAACCTGCAAGGGTTGACGCAAGCCACTTACAAATCTCTCGTTTTTCATGTTCAACAGTGCTTGTCTCGGGCTTGCGCCGTAACTTCTTGTATTAAAAAAAAAGGAAAATCGGGCAGGGTTCTAAAATTTACAAGCTCGCTACATCCGAAGCTTTCAAAATTGTCTGCATAAATCGTCAAAGTAGCTTCTATCTGCATGAAATATGCAAAACGCAAAAAAAAAAAACATTTTCTAGAGTTTTGCTTTTGAAGTCGGTTTATTTTTTGTGTTTTTATTTATTTAAACATGATGAATGAATCACCTGAACCACCAGGCCAGGTCAAGCGCGAGCCAGAAAATGTGCACGAGTGAATGTGCGAATATAAGTACAAAAGTAGTATTGCTTGTGAAATTTACTGTATTAAGAACCTTAAACCGCTGATAGACTTGAAAATTCACTATAATGAGCATTCTAGTAAATGTATGAATAAACACGAGCGATTAGCGAGAATTCATGCGAAACGACTGTAAATTTGCTTACATTCGGGGCGCCTGCTACTTGTCTAGGGGGGAACTAGGCAGGACCATATGACAACGAGGACAAGATGAGAATGTAACGAAATAGGAGTGTGGACGAAGTCGCCCTGAGCCTCTTTTTATTATTAAAATAAACAGTTTGTACTTTGATGTTTCTTCCAATAATTTTTAAATAAATTGGGTTTTTGAACAAACTTTTTTTTTTAATAAATGAAAACATCATATAAAAGTTTTATTACAAAGCTATTTTTAGTACGAGCCCGTGTGACGTCGCGAGTTTCATTTCTACTCATTGTATCACACAGCTGATACATTTTTTTATAACTTTTAAACGATTCAATCTTGTTATTATAATCATTTCATTCATGAATATAACAAAAATATCGAACCTTAAAAGTTATCGTGCTTGCTTCTTACCATTACGTACGAATACTACAAAAAACCCAATAAATGTGATTCGCGCAATAACCAAGCACCTAGCAATCTGTACCAATGTTATTTTTTTCTTGCTTATCTTGCAATCGGTTGAAAAACCTTTAGCAGATTTTTTGTGCGGGCATTGACTACTGAGGTCCAATCTTCCAGCGAAGAATCTGCCTCTCAAAATTGTTTACACTTTATTCAGTAAAGTCCCATATGTGGTGTCGTTTGAGCCTTTATATTATAATGGGCTATGGGTAAGGTGTTGGTAAGTGTCGTTATCCGATGTTTATATGACTGTATCCTTTGTTCTATTTCCTCTTCCACTGTTTCGATTTGTAAATGCCCATGTATTTCTGAGGTTTTTATGAACCAAGGAGCATTCGATATAATTCTGAGAGCTTTATTTTGGAATCGCTGAAGAATTTCCACATTTGAATTCCTCGAAGAGCCCCACAGCTCTTTTTTTATTATTGATCTTTGATACTTTGTTCTCCAGTGACACAGGTGATGCACCTCCCAAGAGCCAGTTCAGTTTTTGGAGCAGGATGTTAAGCTCGTCCCGTTTTTTTCTATGTGGCATCTCCACGTCTGTTTCGTGTCGAGATGCAAGCCGAGGTACTTAGCCGTTGTCCCGTGTGGAAGTGTGTCGTCTCCGAATTTAATAGGTCAAACGTAGTAGGCAAACGTCACGTGTGTTGACTTGCTAGCGCTATCATCAGCAAAGGTGTCGGAGAAACCACCTCTGACGTTGGTAAGTCTGCTGTGTTTATGAGGGAGAGGGTTGGACCCAATACGGACCCTTGGGGTACGCCAGACTATATTGTAGAA
The DNA here is from genome assembly GCA_947562075.1 of Orthosia gracilis. Taxonomy (NCBI): domain Eukaryota; kingdom Metazoa; phylum Arthropoda; class Insecta; order Lepidoptera; family Noctuidae; genus Orthosia; species Orthosia gracilis. The sequence continues at coordinate 31,625,357 of OX387267.1, read as the reverse complement.
TTTCGACTATGATTCATTAATCTTTACCCGAAAAATTCTGTCTTCCAAGTAAGACTTTATATCTAAGTACGTACAGGTTATCTGGCAGTTGTTTTTTAACCTTAAACAACAAGCTTTAGTGCCGGACCTTGTTGAACGCCTGCTGTACGTCCAGGAATACAGCCGAGTAGTACTCCTTTCCTTCCAGTCCCTCTCGTATTTTATTCACCACTCTATGCACCTGCTCCACGGTTGAGTGCCCCTCTCTAAATCCAAACTGGTGTTGTGGGATAATGTTGCTTTCTTTAAGTATGTCGTTAAGCCGAGGAGCAGCGACTTTCTCAAATAGTTTGGACAACACATTTAGTAAGCTTATTGGTCTGTATGACGACACAAGGTGTGGTGATTTTCCTGGCTTTAGGATCATGATTATTTCCGACACCTTCCATAATCTCGGAAAATAGCCGGTCCTCATAAATCCATTAAAGAACTGTGTTATGAAGATGATAGCTTTTCATGGCAGTTGTCATAAGATTTCGGCAGTTATAAAGGCAGTGTCTTATCAGACCTTTATTTGATTCGAGATCTTTTATAGTCCTTCAGATCTCGCGAGATGAGCAGTACTTTACGTAAACTGAGTTGTAGGTCTTTCTCCAAATACTTTTGAATCTCTTCATCGTTTGATGTATCGCCGGACTTGAGAGTAAACACATCGGCCAAGAAGGAGCCAAAGACCTCGTTACGTTCATCGTCTTTTCTTGCCCATGTATTTTTTTTCCAGCTTTAATGGATACTTAGCAGTTTGTGCTACACTTTTGCTATGCTTCACGGTGTTCTAAAGCTAATATTCTTTTTTAACCAAAGGGTCCAGATTTTCCAGTCTATTTTTTAAAGTATCATCTTCGATGCCCTTCAGATATTGCTTCAGATCTGCGGCCCCTCTTTTAAAAACTCGTTTGTCAGAAGCATGACGACTGGTATGCCAAACTCTCCTGAGCCTTCTTTTTTCCAAAACCTTACGCCTGATTTCTTTGAAAATATTTTTGGATTCTGGCCTGGTAGGTGTTGGTCTGCATTTCCATGCAGCTGTCTGAATGACGTTTGTGATGTTTGTAGCGGCTTCATCAATATCATTGTTTGTTCTTAACAGTACTTTTAAATTCATGTGGGTTGACTGAATCTAACCCAATCTGTTTTCGTGCTGTAGAACTTTTCTTTGAATTGTCTTTCTATGATTGTTGTACTTATAGTGGCTATCAGAGAAGTTTGATTTGAATTGCTATCCAGACAGCTTTCAGCACTAAGGTCAGGTAGTTTATTGGAATCTGTTGGCCAGTATGAGGGTTCACCGTTACTTAGGACGTGTAGTTTATTTTTTTCAATTATTTTTTTCAGTTCTCTTCTTCTGGGTAGTTTTATTCGAGAACTGCAGTAAATGTTTTTGGCGATCCAGTCTCCGCCACATACTCGTATGAATCTTTGACCAAGTGTTCTGAAGAAGTCTATAAAGCCATCTTCCTTTATGATGTCAATATATGGCGGATATGGTTAGTGAGCTCTGCTTATCCTGAACTATTACTGTGGTAGCCAGGTCAGTTTTATAATCCTCTAGAACGACATGTTTGATGTGATTTTTAATAATGACTGCTGTCCCTGCATGTGCAGTTCATATACTTCTTCATCATTTTATCTTTTTTTAGGGTTCCGTACCTCAAAAGGAAAATGTTAATTGTGTCCCTCAATTCTGTTTATCTTAACGTTACAACAATGGTCGGTGCCCTGATACTTTATGAACTTCAGTAATGTTGTTTAATTATTTTGGTGAATGTCGCTGTTTGTACGGAAGCCTCAGTGCGCGAGTCCGACTCGCACTTGGCCAGTTTCTTTTTTAAGTTGTCCCATAAGTATAAACGCAGTACACGCGACCGTTTGAATAACATCACGAAAATGTGCGAAGTCTCACATTTTCGTGATGAATACCTTTTTCAACGAGCTTTAAAAACGGAGAATGATCGATGTTCTGTTAAAAGTGAATGTTCAAGTCTATCAGCACCTTTAAGGAAACGCAAAAAGAATCAGTTTTCGAGGGTATTAAATAAAAAAACCGGCCAAGTGCGAGTCGGACTCGCGCACGTACTATTATCGCAAAAAACGGCAAAAAATCTAATTTGTTGTATGGGAGTCCCACTTAAATATTTAACTTTATTTTTAGTATTTTTGTTATAGCGGCAACAGAAATACATCATCCGTGAAAACTTCAACTGTCTAGCTATCACGGTTCTTGAGATACAACCTGGTGAAAAACAGGCAGACGGACAATAGAGTCTTAGTAATAGGGTCCCATTTTTACCCTTTGGGTACGGAACCCTAAAAAAGTAAAAAGGCGTAGTTGGTAGAGCGAGGATCAACTACCGCCTGCAAAGTGTGACGAGCGTTCTGTTGATAGTCAGTCCGTTGATGTCTCCAAGTCGAAGGGGCCAGGAAGCACGGGTGCAGAAATACAACCGATAGAAGGATCATGAATGTTAAAAAAACCTATTATAACTCAATCTACTTAATCTTGTGTGAATACAGTATGAGTACTATGTACCAACTATAAATCTACCGTTTATTGTACCTATGTATCGTTCGTTGACTTGTGACTTGTTTGATATTTAATTAAACCCTTACAATAACGAGCCGTAGCATGCTACGAAAATAGGACTACGGGAGACGTAGCGTGCTACGGGCTACGAGCACATGTGGGAATTGTAGTCGTAGTGTAGCTGGCTACGACTGTTGCTGCATTTGGGCATAGGAAGTACTTTAATTTTAATTATTTATTCTGCAAAGATACTGATTAATCAATCTCAATATTTATTTGAAAATCTATCATTTTAACTCATACAATTAATTAAATGCATCAAAAACACAAATACCAGTTTATATAATAATCATAAATAAACTGTTAACTTTTTAAGGTCACAGTAATTATAATTCAAAGTTATGCCAAGAGGGCAGACCGGACGTTCAGTACGCATGCGCGGAAGAACCGGTGATGGCAACGCATACAGAGGGTCCTGTACTTTATGTAATAAACTAGCACATTTCACGATTAATGTAAACAGTTTCCTTGACCATCTGCCGTATAAGAGATATGAATGAGGACCACTTCGTTTTCCCTCGAGGTAAGCCAACGCTTCTTTGGAGATAAGGTTAGCTCCGATGCTCGAAAATCGATAGTTAAATAACACAAGCATAACCTTAATTCTCATTGTGACTTCTAATATTCTGCGTATATCGTGTATATTCAGTGACATTGTGCATCGCGATGTGTTCCCGTAAGTGATAGTGAAGATAAATATTAATTTGTGCAGTGCCAAATGAGTTTTGAAATTAGAAAGTGTTTCACCGAATGTCAGGGTGAAATTAAGTATTCAGAAACCTTCACTTGGTCACACTTGATTTCATTTACGTTTTTATAATCGTTCTACAAACCCAGCATGTGATCCTTATAATTTATGCTTAACAGAAAGCTCTATTAATTCTTATCAATTGTATTTGATGACGACTCCTTAATTTATAAAAAAACCTAAACTAATTAGGTTTGCTCTTTTAGAATGCTGGTACCTAGTGGCACTTACCTATTTTTTTTTTAATAAACCAAACATATGTTTTTCTTGCCCACATGAAATTGTGTTACAACCTCAAAAATTGTAAACGGGAACAGCACCTGGATGCCTAAGGTATATTCTGACTCAGAAGTACAGCATTGAAATGAAACATGATGAATGGGAATGAAGTGACGTTTCATAAAATAATCAATTTTTTTCGTGTTTTTTTTATACGCTTAATTTATTAAACATAGCGATTTTTTTGTTCCCAGGTCCTGGCCTTACTCTTCCTCACACTGATCCCATGGCCGGGGCCCTCAGTCTTCAAAATAACCTGCTCTCGTGACAACTCCAAAATTGTAAGAAAAGTAATAGAGAACAAATGGCTCCCAGTATTGGAGAGATTTCAGGTAAGTTCCTTTTTAAAACCATCTCTTAGAATTGAGTGCTTTTAATTAGAACTGAAAAAAATTGTGTAATAAAAACTAATGAAGCAAGTGTAGATATTACCTTAACGTTTGTTTATAAAATCATGCAACATTGCTAGCTCTGATGCTCTTGTTGCATACGACGTTCCACAAGGTACCTCGCGACACACCCTCGTGAAAGGCCGGGGTCTTCTTAGCCACTCTCTATTTACATAAACGAATTCAGTCAACTGCCACATACTTTAGTTAATATTACGGTCCGGCCACACAATCACAGCATAACATACAATTACATATTCATCTTTTGTTTGACAATTCAAAAGTAAAAACCTATAAATGGTTTTGTTGAAATAAAATATTTTGATTACGAGATTAATACGTTACGTTGCTAAGTGAGTTAAATTAATTGTATAGCCTTACTACCTTTTTGCATAAACTGCAAGGAGTCATTGCCACCTGAAATACAGGTAGTCTAATCTAACTGAAATTAAGGGTTTCCTGTCAGTATCAGGTTTAGCAAAGAAATAAATTATTCCATTTATTCAGTTTATAAACATATTTGTTACATTTTAAATATTAGATTGTTAAAAAGGGAAAACATTTAACAATATAAAAAAAATAGTATCGGGAACAGGGTTCAACATACCGGTTTTTAGGGCTTCTGAGAGAGGAACTTACTTACGATACGGCATACCGCTTTCTTAATCAAATCAAGCCAATTGCCCAACGAGAGCATCAGGTGTTCGTCGATGCTCTTGGCCTTCATGCCATTCCCCGTCACGACTATCGGCACAATGGCTGCATGCTGTATTCACATCCCACATGTCGTCAATCTCGCGGGCCAGATAAAGATACTTAGTTTTCTTATCTCTCTCAGCCTTCTGTTCACGGGGTTCTTGTCATGGGGACCGCTATATAAACAGTCATTGCGCCACGCTCTAGTCGGTATATCATCACTATGTCAGGCTTATTGGCAACAATAGTCCTGTCAGTGATGATAGACCAATCCCAATACAGCGTGACATTGCCATTTTCGAGAACTGTATCAGGCCTATAGTATGATAATTCAGATTCCACAAGATTGTTTTTAAGAACAAGTTGTTGATGGATAATTCCGGCTACAAGGTTGTACCTATGCAAATAGTCTCCATTAACTAGAGTAGAACAACCGGAGATAATGTGATGGATTGATTTCCCCGACCGATGATATGCCCGACAGATGTCAACCGTGCCTTCCTTCACAATGTATTTCCGTTAGTTGCTCGTCATCATAACTTCGTCCATAATCGCAAAGACAAAACATTCGGTTACATCAGGCCCATGCAGTACCCAGTAGAAGTGTACGTGAAACGCCTTGCTCTGCCATACCTCCGTGCGGTCTTTACTATCTCTAATACTATTCGTTTGCGCCAGTTCTCGTTAGGCAAGGAGGCGTTAGGCCCTTGTGTCCACGTTACCACTTCTCGATGCATACCCACGACAGCTGTCTGGAAGTATTCCCAAAGACTGCATACCTCGTGATTGTGCAGGGTCTTAGTATTTAAAAATCACGATCCCTGCACTTCCGGGGATATACAGTCTCATCACCAATGACCGTGGGTGACGCATACGATTTGCGGCAAGCACTCTGCGCTGAGGGCAGACCTTCCTATCCAGGTCGTTAAGTTCTGTCTGAGTTCATTTGAGTATGCTGAAAAAGTACACTAAGACTGACATGACTGATTCTTTCAACTACTTTTTCAGGTCGTTAGCATTAATGCCAGTGCTTCCGACATACCCAAATACTTGTAAGTTTCGGTGAGGAACGGAATCTAAGGTGTATGGAATCCGAGAGTTTAAGGCTTAACAAAACCACAGAGGACTCATACTGTCACCCTGAAATATGCCACGCTCGACCCTTATAGGTTCTCGGTTCTCCTGAATCTGTCAACATCCTGAATAGTGAAGAACCGTCATCCACTGCCGACTCGGCTGGGTGGCGTTCGGGAAGTTGCGCGGTATCTTCTCGTCCGATTTACCGCAGTGTCTCAAGACAAAAGTCGACCAGTGTGTGTTGTCAGTGATCACCTATGAAACACGTTATCGGTCTATAATTTTAGGCTCCGCTGTACTAGCTACCTGATTTGTGGAGCAGGTGGGTTATTCCTGTCGTTAGAAACTTGGGCAGCGATCTTGACTCTAAGACAGATTGGAACTGAGCTGCCAAACAACCATTTTTCAAAAAGTTGTGTAGGCCGTCTGATCCTGGAGATTTCCAGTTAGGCAATGGACGGACTGCACGAGCTATATCTTAGGGGCTGATAGTCATTGCATTAATTTGTGGTAATGGATCGCACGCTTGCTCGGCCATCCTATTCCATTCACCCTCGGTGTGACTGACAGGCACCGACCAGATGTCGCGCGAGAACCAACACATGAGGTCATCATCCGGTAGGCGCGTATTAGTCTCAACTTGGTCGGGTCCCTCCCTAGTTAAAAAAACCCACCTTTCATTGCTCTGAAATGTGCAATTCTGTGGTATCGATCCACTCGCTTGTACTGACGAATACGGTTTGCCCATGCATAGATCTTCTGCTTCAGGAAGTCGAACACTCTGTGCCGCGGGACAGATAATCTCGAGAACTGATATCAGACCCCGAGAACGCCCGCCTCACAAAGCGCTTCACTCTAAGGCGAGTGTTGCCTTTCCTGAAGTTGTGTTGTTGAAGCAGATATGCTTGCCGATGAATGCTCTAACCTCACCGATCCGACGCTCAATCCTGCACTGCCAAGCTGGTACAGCTAGTCGTGTAGCTATGTTATTTTTTGTGAAATTTTATGTTAGCTACACGTCATGCCGTTGCAGCTGCACAGTGCAATACCGAGTGGGTACCGGCAAGGTATTTGCTGCTATCAAAAACTTTTTTTTTATTGTAGTACTGCACCAAATGTATATTTTTGTGAACGTTTTACTTTTAAATAAATAATTTTTATTTGACAACTGCGAACACACACCAGGAGTGCCAAAATAAATGATTCGAAAATGATCTATTTTTGCACATACCTGTTTTGATAAACAATTTGAAACGCTTAAAAAATTTAGGACCACCATTGACCAGGGGTTACCTACGCTAGGATATGTCGTTTGCTCGATTAACAAACAATTTTTTTTTAGAGATTGTACTGGTGATCGAAGTACCTATCATGAACACGATAGTTCACTTTCTAAAAGCATCTTATCTAAATTTCGAATAATTAAGTTTGAAACATGGGTAGCGCATAATGACGTTATATCGAAACATAATTTCTCGACGAGCATTTTTAAGAAGTTACAGAATCGTTTCAAGATTTTTTATATGAGTAGAATATACAAGGTACTTCAATCTACACCATACCAATATTATAAAGAGGAAAGATTTTTTTATTTGTTTGTACCGAATAGGCTCTGAATCTACTAGACCGGTGGAGCAGTAACATAAGATAAAAAATATTTTAAAAAAAATAGAGATCCTTATGAAAATTGCAATAATGTAACCCAAAGTAGCAAAATTTTGCCTATGAAATTCATTATTTGGCGTGCGCTGAAAAAATTGTTTATAATACATTAAAATTATGCACTACATGATTAAAGTACTCATTATTAACTACAAAAATGTCTGCGAGAGAATATATCTCACTATCATAGTTAAGTCACAGTAGCAGCATTTGTGTTCTAAAATTTAATTACGAGTATATCGCTGCGCTAGTAGAAACAAAAGTATTTCAAGAAAATAGTTTAACAAATTGGTAGGTAGGGTAGGGTAGGTAGGGTAGGTGGGTAGGTAGGTGGAACGGTAGGGCAGGTGAGTAGGTTGGTGGGTAGGTAGGCAGGGCAAATAGGTAGGTAGATAGAAGCCGCGGGGGTCAGCTAGTATAATAATACTACTATAAAAATTGTGAGCCATTGAAACCGTTTTAATTTTCATGTAACAAACCTGCGGTGGTACTCAAATAGATAATATTTTTTCTAACTTCACTTGAGAAGTTGGATTTTTAACTCCTTCTTCAGTTACCATCGTCCTATGTGGGCCCGTTTTTAGAAATTGTGAGCCGCTGAAACCGTTTTAATGATCATGTAACAACAATAAACCCTCTTCTTAGTCTGCATTATTATGCAACTACGGAAACTTATTACTGCGCGTGGCCCGACACGCACTTGGCCGGTTTTTTTTTCATTCTTTTAAAGACAGAATTGGCACTGAATACACACACACATAAAATAAAGACACTCACCTTTACATGTATCCACTTGTGTTTTTTGATCAGAGTAAATTGCTGAAGGATACTCCTGGCTTGCAAGTTTTGCAAAAGCAACCTACCTACTACTCTTCGTCAGCCAGACGAGAACACACTGAAATAATCTGTCGTCGGATCGATTTCACTGGGTCGGTGGCATGTCCGCAAGAATATTCATAAGTTATTACAATCCGCAGTTACGGAAAAAATAAGTTTCAAATTAAATAACAGTGCAGAAATACACAAACATAGTAAAAAAGTACATACTGAGAAGAATAAATATGATTGTTCAATGCTATGACAGAACAGCTTGTTAATGATTATCAGATTTTTATGTACAGGGGAGGGGGGGGTGACCATAAGCTCTTACAGCAAGGTCATCTTGAGTGTACGTAAGTGACAAATGTATATGACTTGTATACATCTGTCAAGTCATGGTTCGGGGGCAGCTGACTGATTAAGCGCCTAAGGTATTCCGATAACACAAAAGGGAAATATTGATTTGTATGTGCCTTTAAGCCCGGTTTGGTCCGTTATATGCCGACCGTTACAGCTATGAGAAACCGAAAAGGGTTCTAGTCAAAAGCTTGTAAAATACCTTCCTACATCTTTACATAACATTACGAACACCTGTATTGCACGAAAGGTTGGGCACAGCACAAGTGTACTTTTAGTAGAGGCAATTTCGCCGGTAAGATTTTAAGTTATGATACTATGTATGTTAAAGCCTAAGGTCTGCCTGCAAAAACCAGGGTTTATGACAGCCAGGAACAACGGCATAAAGTACAACAACTGTATTACAGGTGAAACTACCACTGGAGTGTCCATTCCACCCAGCACGCGACATCTTCGCGCCACAACACGCAGCCAAGCTGCAGCACCGGCCGTCCCAGTGGACGTGCGCATTCTGTGGCAAGTCCTTCTACGAGGAACGACACCTCGACACGCACTTCGACCAGCGACACAAGAACCAGATTAATAAGGTGACGTACCAAGTTACGATTGCCGAAAATTACAGTACAGGGTATTATATCGAGACCCAATGTTTGCTGGGTGAGGCCTTGTCTTGTGTTTGTCCGATGTCTCTAGGGACATGTTTCGCGGGACAGTATTCCCGTGAATTAGTGGCTTTAAAGGTACTCAATATTCTTTATGATGATGCACAGGCGGAGGATGCAGTGTGCCTGGCAGACTACTGCGACATCATGCGCTGCCAGGTGCTGGTCGCTCACGGCCTTCTCAGCGGCGCGGGTGGTCCGAGCACTGATATTGAGGTGAGCCACCGGTGACCAGATTACGAAATGGTAACGACAAACAAATAGAAACGCCATCCTTAATACGTTTCAGGTATGGCAAGACGTAGAAGCAGTGAAGAAAGCGCTAGCACCGGCGGCGACGCGGAGTGTGGCTCGGGTTGCGACGCGCAGACGACATCGCCCCCGCTCTGCGCCTCCACCGCCCATCGAGGACTGTCCCCGAACAGACGCCGATGCAAGAGAGGAGGAAGCTGGTACGTACTTTTTTACTAAGAAGGAAAAACCCGTACTCACTGTGATTAGAGTTTTCATTTCCAATGCGTCGAGTTTCCCAATCTTTATATTAAGGACTTCATTCACCAGAGAGCCTAAACGCAGCGTTTTTGACTCGACGCTACCCACAGCTCACTGGTGTACAATCACAAGAGCGCAATATATTGAGCTGACGAGTTTGAATGCGCGACGTATCACACTAACTTTAGAGTTCCACTGTTTGGGTGGCTCGTGTATCCGGGAAGACGAGCCGCGACTAAAACCGCGGTTTTGGCTCACTCGTCGTTCTTGTTTAGGTTCGAGACACGCTAAGTGTCGATCTGTAAATAAGTAACAATGAGACGCTTGAAGTGTTCTTGCAATGTTTGTATAAACAGTATCCGACGATTCTTAGCTGGTGTACCGCCTAAAACTTAACTGAATTTAACGCCGACTGAATTTAACTTTTCACATATAAACCCACCCAATATCAGTAATAAAAGCTTTTAAGCAAATCAAGATCAAACTGACCGAAGACCTAGGGGGATGTCCATCAAAGTTTGTACCTCCATTATTCAGACTATAGCGCCGTACTTAGCTTTAATTTTTAATTTGTGTGTAGATCAAGGAGTCTTCCCGGATCTAATGAAACATAGTAAGGTTATACCACTTTTTAAATCCGGGGACAGTAAAGACACGAATAATTATAGACCAGTATCGGTGCTGCCGGTTTTCAGCAAGATATTTGAAAAGATAATGCTAAATCAAATGCTCATTCATTTTAATACGAATAACATCCTACACGATAAACAGTATGGTTTTACCAAAGGACGTTGTACGACCGACGCTGGTGTCACCTTATTAAAACACATCTTTGATGCGTGGGAAGAGGCACAAGATGCTATAGGTGTTTTCTGCGACCTGTCGAAAGCGTTTGATTGCGTTAATCATGAAACATTACTTTTGAAACTTGAGCATTACGGGCTAGGCCAATCAGCGTTGAGTTTAGTAAAATCTTATTTAAATGATAGACAGCAATTAGTTCAAATAAACGGTGTCAATTCGTCCGGGTTAACCGTGAAAATGAGGGTACCCCAGGGTTCAATTTTGTGTCCTTTCTTATTCCTAGTCTACATTAACGATTTACCCCATCTATTTTATAACAATTTAAACATGGTGTTATTTGCTGATGACACTTCTTTGATTTTTAAGATAAATAGACGTACGAGTAACGTTGACGACGTAAATGACGTCTTGCGACAGGTTCAAAATTGGTTCACGGCTAATAATTTAGTTTTAAATGCTAAAAAGACTAAGTGCGTAAAATTTGCCTTGCCGAATGTCAAAAGTACTGATTGTGACATTATCTTGGGTAGGGCGAAGCTAGAATTTGTCGATAAAACGGTATTCCTGGGGATCACGCTAGACTCAAAGAAGGTTGCAATGGGGTCCTCATTTAATATCACTTGCAGGGCGGCTAAGTTCGGCAGCTTATGCTGTTAGAAAAATTCGTCAGTTTACTGATGTAGATACCGCGAGGCTAGTCTATTTTAGTTACTTTCATAGTATAATGTCTTACGGTATCTTACTATGGGGAAGGGTTGCAGACATTGATTCAATTTTTATTCTGCAAAAACGAGCCATCAGAGCGATATACAATCTTCGCCGGCGCGATTCTCTAAGGGAACTGTTTAAGGACATTAACATCATGACGGTACCTTGTCAATATATTTATGAAAACATCATGTACGTTAGAAAAAATTTACATCTTTTCAGTAAAAACGGTGACAGACATAATTATGTTACTAGAAATAGGGACCAATTAATCCAACCAGGTTTCAGGCTGGCTAAAGTAGCATCATCTTTTATGGGGTACTGTATAAAATGTTACAGTAAAATACCTCCCCACATTCTAGAACTGAATGAGACGAAATTTAAAACTTGTATAAAACGCACACTATGCAGGCAAGCATATTATAAGTTGGGGGATTACATCGCTGATAAAAATGCTTGGCTAAATGCTGGTCCCGCTCCGCAGCCATTAGGGCGCAAGAACAATTAGTGATGGGCAAAAAAGTTTTGAACTATTGTTGGAGCTGCTGAAGACTGTATGACTATATTTGTATTGTATAAACTCAATTTCTTTTAGTATTATATAACTGCCCAGCATATGTGTGAGTACTATGTTCCGACTGTAAATCTACCTATGTGTCGTTGGTTGACTTCTGTGTGTCCTGGCATTTGAGTGTGTCATGCTCTCTCTAATTTCTCTCTGATGGTGGCACATGTGTTGGATCATTCGGTTTCCTTCATAATGGTTGAGCTGAGTGGTGCCGATCCATGCGTCATGTTCGTGAACGGGCGCCATCAGTTGGGATTGGTCATAACTTAGCTGCCTCGGCCTGTTATTGCATTTTTATGTTGAAATTGTTTGTTACTCTAGACGCTTTTACGTGCACGTCTTTTTGCATCGTTCTCACATATATGTATTTATTTCTTAACAAGAATGATGTAACCAAAAACTTGTAATTGAAACTGATGGAAAAGAGTGTCCGTGGAGTTTCTTGCAAATTCTTCTCCATTGAGATCTACTGACGTTTGCGAATTTGCAACTAGAGTCATATTATTTTTTGTTTGACAATTCAAAAGTACCTTTAAGGTTTATTTGAAATAAACTATTTTTGTTTTTTTTTTTTGAAATATTATTGAAATAATGAATGCAGACATAATTATGTTTTCAGAGCCAGAAGAGAAAAGAACAGAAGATAGCGACGGTGATGCAAATCAGACGGCTGAGTTATGCGACGCTGACACTGTGGAGTCGTCCCTGCCTCCCGACAGCCGACAGAAGAGGCTAGCGGACCTGCAGGCCGAGCGGGCGGCTTGTGACCCCACCCGGCTTCAGACACTCAAGGTCATTACATTGTATTATCATCTTAATTATGCAACCATGTATTTTAAGTATAGCATTTTTCTCAAAGAATACAGAAAACCAGGGGGTGATGGTTCCGAAAGAAGGTATTTAAACTTTAAAGTTTCCGAATTTCATTATTTATTTTATGTTTTCAGGTTCGTTGTGAAAGAATCGTGCACTCCTGCATAGCGACGCTTCTGCTACACCTTACTCAACATCAGTTCACGGAGCTTGAAGGTTTTATACGTTTTCTTTTATGCCTAATTGTTTTCGCAAGGGATCCCTTCTTTTCGCATAATGTTCTTTATCCTAATATACTTCGGCATAACGATTTTGGCACAATTTGTTTTGGCATAATAATACTTCGGCATAATTTTTTTAGGCATACATTTTATGTTGGCATAATCATCTTAAAGACTAATTTGTTTTGGCATAAATTTGATTCGCATAACGTTAGTAGGCCTAATGACTATTAGCATAACGTTAGTAGGCCTAATGATAGCATAATAATATTTAGGCATACAATTAATATAAATAACAAAAACAATTTTCATGCAAATGATTTATTATACATGACATTATGTAACTTAAACGATTTTTCAATCGCGAGATAACTTTTATCTGAAGAATATATTATTATTAGATGTTTTGACAGTTTTTGTATAAAAAAATATGTCAATCAGTTAACTTCTATTATGAGAAATAAATATGGCGGTTATTCCTCAGATAGAAGGTAACTGATTGAAACAGTGGTCCTTAATTATTTATTTTAGGTGTATATTTTTAGCAATTGCTTGTAAATATGCTAGTTTAGAAGTATACTCATCTTTTTTACTAATAATTTTTTCAATTCTTTGAATTGAAAAATTGAAGGTTTTGTCCGTGTATTTTTCTTTTTTTTTTGTATAAGTGATGTTCCGATATCCAGTTTATCTATTTCAATGGTTTGATGTTTTATTTCTTGAACGATCTTTTTTGCCAAAAAATAAAATCCAGGATGGTGTTTCCCACAAAATGTGCATTTCTATTGTGTCATGCCTCTGCATGATTTTGTGTTCTAGGTCTATTTTCCTTTTCTAGTAGATACGTACTCCAGACTTTGGGTGGAAATGGTGGTGGTGAACTTGTAGTGCCCCATACATAATTCTGATCAAACCAATTTGCTATAGTTTCTGTAACAATTAAATAATATTGTTGGTTAAAAATTTAATATGATGTGCAACAAAAGTTAGTGACAGAACCGAATTGCTGCAAAACCGACTCTACGTAGTCTTGTTTGTCCTACCCCTAGAGTGTAATTTAAAATCGCGGAGGCGCGTAGGGGCGAGGCGGCCCACGGGCTGAGGAGCAGGCGGCTGCGAGCGAGGCGCCGCGGCTGAGGCTGGCCGGCGAAGCCGGCCAACAAGCTGAAGCTGCGGTGGTGAGCGAAAGCCGTCTGCGACGATTAGCACGCGTGGGGCCGCCGGAAGCCCGCAGCGCCGGAGCCGAGACAGAAACCCTGCCTGCTGCATGTTGCCTGCTCGCTTGAATGCTGCATGCTTGCTTGTTTGCTGCATGCTTGCTTGCATGCTGTATGCTTGCTTGCATGCTGTATGTGTAAATAAATTTATGCTTTAGGATATTATGCTTAAAAAAGTTATGCTTTAGAACTTTATGCTTAATAAATTTATGCTTTAGAATATTCTGCTTAATCATTATTATGGTTAGAGAAATTATGCTTAAAAAGATTATGCGTAAGCTGTTATGCGTAATTATATTATGCGAAAATATAATTATGCCAAACAAAATTATGCTAAGATATATTAGGTCTTAAAATTTTATGCAAATGGATAGGGAACCTTTTCGCAATCCCACGTTGTACTACCTACTTGTGCGCCTTGTCTTATCTATCGGCGGAATAGTATCTGTAATGCCTGAATTTTCTAGGATTTGGATTAGTCGATCAGATTGTTCCGATGCTTATCGGTTGTAGGTAGTGCCAGTCAAATACTGGCGATGTTGCTGATAATGCAACTACACAGGTCTACCGAAATTGATCAATCAGGTATTGACCGCCTCATAATCATCATTATCAGCCTTTTAATGTGCCCACTGCTGGAATACAGGCCTCCTCTGTGAGAGGGAATGGGCCATTGTCCACCACGCGGAACCAGTGTGAGTTGGTAAATGTCACATGTCTTCGAATTTTTGGTTCTAGGACATGCCAGGCTCCTCATGATGTTTTCCTTCATCGTTTTGAGATTGACCACCAACATCGACTTAATATATATGTACAATACAACTATTTTCTTTATGTCCTGCATATTGCGCGAACTGACCAACTACCATATAATGCGAACGGAATGTGGACGTGACGCGATTGGTCAGTCGATCCTTGTGTCAACTGACGAACCAATAGCGCGCTGGGAACCGTGCTAAAAATTCCCCGCGTCCCGCTTGGTAACCAAAGAGACCTAAAAACGACTTGTGCGCATCTAACGACTCTTGCCAACTTACGTGCCGGCAATCATACTGTCGCGATTTCATCAATCTAGCGTAAACGGCTTTAGAAAGTATCAATCTATCACCGAGGGCCAATCCCTATCGTAAACTCGTTTATAGAATGTCACTTACACTGGTATGAATTTCTCCATTTGTATAGTCAATTGTCTGACTTGTTGGGTGACATTGGTTGTCAGAGGAGATGCAGCGCGCCGTGTGTTGGTACCTGAGCTGCGACCGCTACTGGGAGGACACGGCACCCTCAGCCCGCGCCTTCCCATGGCCGCTCCTGTTGGCCCTCGCCACCGGCCTGGCGCTTGCACTCTGCATGTGCTACTACATCATATGGATTGTATTTGAGTAAGTTTTGTCCGGCAGCGAAATTGGCGGACGACATTGTAGCCATCTGACTTTGGGTGAGAGTTGAGACAGGCACAAGAGCCAGGAGATTGGTTTAAACAAAGAGAGGCTTATGGCCAGGATTGGGTGGAATATTATTATAATGGATGATGATGAAATCACAAAATGATTGTTGATAAGAAAACTGATGTCAACTTTCTACAAAATGATGCTACATATTTTTACAGTAACAGAAAATACAGGCTCAAGTATCCTAGAACTTTTTAGCGGCTCTGGTTATTCAGAAGCCGCGTTTCTAGGGGTGCAGTCAGCAGCGAAACTCGGTTATACTTCAGTATCTTTGTTTGTCTAAACACAAATGCATCCAAAAAGGAACAGAAGTTTTTTTACATTACAATAACAAGTCTTATGAAAGCACACATGGTGTCTCTATTTTTACAAGATTTGTTACCACTGTAAAGTATATACGAGCTTTCATTGCTAACTGTACTCAGATGCTCATAGATGACCTATTTTTGTTTTGGGAAAGGATGCCTTCTGTACAGACGTTTCTGATTAATTCAATGGTCCAACATCTTTACCGTCAAGACGTCGAGGACGAAGACTTCATCATCGAGCCGATCTTCCCGCAATTATCTAGGTACAGACGTTACTTTACTATCCTTTGTCCTTTCTCTTCCAAAATTGAGCTTATCTATAACTGTATAGTTCGGAGGAAGGCAGTATAGCGGGGAGCGCGTCGGTGTCGATGACGACGCATTCTTCTCCAACGCGTGGCGAGCGCTCAGCGGCCGAGGAAGCCCTGCTCGACGATCCCGATCACGACGACCACTACATCTACGTGACCTACCCGCCTGAGCTCAAGCGCCGCCTGCTCGAGAGGTACGAAGCGAACAAAGGCACACTTATCATACTCTCGCCTTTTATCAGACAAACGCGAGTAGATTAACACGACCATAAATGTCGTATGTTCAGGGGCCCTACTATGACGTGTTAAAGATATCATGGTTCCATTATGCGATAGAGGCGAAGCTATGCATGACCACGCTCAGAAAGAAAATTTGTTTCAAATAAATAAAACTAGATGGCGCGATATGCATCGATTTGTTATTGAATTGTGTGTAAAATTAACATTTTATAGAATTGATCATAAACATGTACGTTCTTGTTTAATCAACTCTTCTTAGCACAAAATTATGGAATTTTGGGCTCTCATATTTAGAGATTGTTTGAACGGATCATTTAAAATTGATTCCAATAGATGGCGTGGTTTTAAATTTCTGAGGCATGCCACTCGATTTTTTAAATTTGTATGGTAATACATTTTGGTACAATGAAACTGTAAAAAACGTACAAAAAATACTATGCAACAAATCGTCACTGTATTTTAAGAAAAAAGCTGTCAAGAACCGAATAAACCCTTTTACTTGCGAGTAGCTGCTAACACCATTTATAGTAGTGGAACGGAACCGAACGCGATCGATGTACTTACAAAAATAATCAGATGAAAAACGCTAGTTAAGTCGGCGTGCCGACGACGCGGTTTCCTTGTATGGGATGAGGCATATTTATGTTAGTATTATATTATCTGTGACATGACGAATAACGCTATCCCCTGTTCGCAACGGAACCATGACGGCATTGACACTTCCTTGTACGCCCCCAGCTCTCAAGAATCTGTTTCATAATTGATTTTGAGATTAATAACTTATAGTGGTTAAATTCAGGTAACCATTTCCATATTACTCTTCAGTCTGATGAATAGTTTTAACCTACTTCAATGTCTAATCTTTATCTGTATCGGAAATTCAAGCTGTACTGGACCAGCTAACACTAAATGTAAGGCAATAATAGTTTAATGGATTCGTGAAGTTTACTTAATATATCTTAAAAAAACGGATTTGTAGAATGCTGTTGATACGTTTACATTTGAAATATTTATGTCAGTGAACATTAGCTCTAGATTAATCTATTAGTTACACTTACTTGAACTGTTTTATCTAACTCACTTTTATAGCGAGGTTTTAAAATGCACAGGATGATTCTGAAAGTAGCAATTTAAATTTTTTGATAATTAATTGAGCGGTGGAATTAAATGGTTGCTTAAATTTTCATTGTTTTAGAAGGTATATGTACCACCGCGAAAGTTCCCGGTTGATCACACTTCGCTCAATAACATTAAAACGGGGACTTTCGCACATACATACATAACCCACTCTGTATACTATACAGAGTGCGAACAGGAGACTTAGTTTGGTAGATGCAGAAATAAAAAGTGAAGTGCGGCAACAATGCACTGGTCCAGGCTCCAGGAGCCTTGAACATTGACGCCGAACATTGCCAGCCTGTCGGTTTTTATCGATTGCATTTCGGAGAGTGTGCGATGGAAATGCACAACTTGATTCCGTCTTGTCCTTTCCAACATCGGACTAGAAAACGTACGGCAATGCGCCATCGGAAGATGGTGGACATCCCACCCATAAGCACAAATCGTTTTGCGAATATCATGAATCATGAACATAACCGGTGAAATGAGAGATCTGCGTACCCCTTAAGAGCGTAATGGCGTGATGTTATGTTATGAAATGGTATAAACAATAAACAGACATGAGATTGCAGCAATCCCGAGATTTGCCGTTATTTATTGAAGAGTTCTGTTGTATAACTTCGAAGTTCTTCATCAGATCTTCACCAAATTAAAGGGACCAATTTCGGAACATACTCTTTTAAACAAAAAAATATTTTCAAAATCGGTCCACGATTGACGGAGATATCGGTGAACATACATAAAAAAAAACATACAAAATGTCGAACATAGAACCTCCTTTTTGGGAAGTCGGTTAAAAATAGGGGTTAAGTTTGCAATTAAAGCAAGGAATTAGGTACAGTTTTATACCTAAGATTATAGCTAAGATTTTTGCAGGTCTATGCGAATAATTGCAATTTGAAATGTATATTTTGACGGGACTAATCTTACCCGGACTAATCTTGAATTAATTCAAAGTTTAATAACATCGCTCAGTTGATTTCTAGGTAACAGTAGTTCCGGCACCCTATTATGAAAATAGAAGGTGTAGATTGAATAGTCGATCTTATTTGGAAATTACTATGATATACAGTTTTTATACAGATTCTTATTAAAAAGTTTTTAGTCCCCGCTGATTTTATGATAATTATATATTTTATTATGTATAGCTGTATACAAACAGTTCTATACAAAGACTTGAAAATTGCTACATAAATAAAGTTGTGTGCAGTTTTAATTTTAAGACAAAATAATTTTACTAATAACAATTTATTGTTTTAGCTGCTACAATAGAACGACTCGCCTCTGAGATCCGCATCCATGCCATTACGCCGCGCATGCGTACTTTGTACCACTACAGTAGATTTAATACTTAGATTGAGTAGCAACTTTAAAATTTTATGTTATAGAAAAAAAATGCGTAAGTGTTCTGTTCCTTATATCAATAAAAACAACGACTTCTTTCTGAACACTGCTTTATTCTGATTAAAAATAAAATGATTGGAGCCACATTGGCGATCTTAATATTTAAACTAGTTATACTCCTAACATTGTGTTCAGAAAATACAAATTATATAGGGTACAGAATCACATGAAAAAATTTACAAAATTTTCACGAATTTTTAAAGTAGATATTAGAAATCAATAATGAAAGAATTTCTTGTTTGATATTGTTGTAATAGGTACATATATTTTATTTCAATTTAGTTGAAAGTATTATTATTATTCCTTTAGATGTAGTTCGCTTGAAACAATTGGTGCCTAAATCTTTCCGTTTTTATATTGAGCCTATTTATAATGTACTTTTTATTTTTTCTTTTGTAGGTAGTTTCCGATATTGCAATAAGAAATAATACTGTACATACGAGAGCTAATATTATCATGTATTAATAATATAATCCAGATAATCAAAAGAAATGTTTTTGTCCTAAAAACGCATTTTCTCACCGAAGCTCTTAGAGTAAGGTTATTTTGAGTGTGCGTAAGGGACACATGTATACAAGTCATATACATCTGTCCCTTACACACACTCAAAATAAACTTACTCTAAGATATTATGGTCAGGGTCATCCCCATTGAAGGACACCTGAATCAGGCGTAGACGCCATTCTTTTCTTTATGTTTGCTAATTATGGGCGCTGAAGGTCTATACATATTTTACATATGTACATATATATTTTTATTCAAGCCTCGTTATATAAAAACAAGCCTCAAATAATTTGGTACCTGTGTACTTATTTATAGGAAATGCAATACTCATTTATTTATTTAACGATGTGTACATTGGATATAACTAATTGAAATATTATTTTTTGAAGATGATTTTTTTGAAAACGATCTCGCTACCATTAAACATAACACGTATTTTTGATTATTTTATGTGTAATCTTAAAATAACTTGTATAATTACTTACCTACCTTAAATTCGCTACCTGTATAATATTTACTGCTTCTAAATTTCGCATAAGTAAATGCTTGAAAGAGACTGAAGTAAAGCATTTTAATTATTCTTTCTTATATTGTAAACTCACTCATTTTAAGATAATCAAGAGCACATTTTCGTTTGTTTGTTTTAAAAAAATTGTAATATAAAAACGTTTGTTAAATAAAATTCTTGATAAAAATTGTCTAATTATTTATTAAAATTGATTGTATAAAATTTCCAGTCTTTATAATTATTATTAACTTACATATTAAAAATTTTAGATAAATATCTCAATCGCATATGGTTGTTACGTAATTCGAAATTGATTATAAGTGTGTACAGTTTAAAAATTTGATCATAGACGTATCTTGTTGTTTCCAGGTATCTATCAGGCTTAACCATAGAAAAATAGAGCAAGAAGGAGCATAGACATAGAGCAATGGACTGATCAGTACCGTGACAACATTGCCTATTCATTAGAATGAGACCAAGCGACTGTGCGGCAAATATCTGTTTCTTTTGTGTATGTCTCAGTAACAAGTGTGATACTGCCAGCGTCTGTCGAGAACCTATTAGAATTCTAAAAAGAAACAATTACAGGCCGTACGATCGGTTTGTCTCTCTCACACCTTTCTGATTGTATTTACTTTACAGTCGGATGGGGAGCGCTTAGTTCATTCCTCCATGTCTATGAGTTCGACCAGGCCTTTAAAGTGACGTCATACGCCTTAAGTATACCGTACAAGCTCATAATCATGGATATTACATTTCACCCAAAATTCACAGTATTAAACATTATCAAAAAAGCCACCAGGTAAATGCTTTCGACATTTAAAATTCTACTCTACTTCTACCCAATAGGAACATAATTTAAATGAGACACGCTTACGCATTACGCTTAAATATTATCTAGTTAATTACATACGTTGTTCGAGGCTAACTAGTACTTGACTCCTTTCCACGCGGAGTTGCCGTCCATGATGCACTTGCAGCCGCAACCCGTCGGGCATGTGTCGTGTTCGGCAAACCTGAGTAGTAAAATACTGGTGAGAAGAGAAGAATCACGTGGAAAGAGATCTAATTTTACAAGATTTTATTTAACTTGCAATTTATAAATGTGTATATCGGGTCAAATCTTGGAACTGAATTTGAAAGCAGTTATCCTCCACCGAGTAAGATGAAATTTTGCATAAACGTTTAGTTTGGTTGACAATGCATGATTAGCTTAGAGACGTCATTCTAAATCCAATATGGCGGACGGCCCAAGATGGCGGTCTAGTTATTTTGCACTGCTATGATAGGGGTATCAAATGAAAGGGTTTGCTGAGAAGAATACGAGAAAATCTTGTTTAATAAAATATTTTAAATGATTTTTTTTTTTTTGTTTTTTTTTTTTTTTGTTTTATTTAGTGAACTTCTTGTCTAAATAATAGTGCTGGATTGATCCACAATTACTCTTAACCAGAAGGTATGGAAGGAAGAACGGGCTTTTGTCCCGCAGTGGGACAAAACAGGCTGGCAGGGAAAATAAATACATATAGTTCTAAAAGTCATAAAATATTATAACGGGTTATTAATTTCCATAAGGCATTTACTGTCCAGGGACGTGTAGCTTCATAGACGCTTTAAAATACGCCATGCAGCTTGTGAAGCCCAGCGTAATGAACTCTGCCCACCAGGCGTACTGTATGCGTACGTTTTCAATCATTTCAACAAGTTCCGCTGCCATTCCCGCCATTTTTCCAAAAAAATCACACGTGCTGCCACTCGATGTAAGCCTCGGCGTATGACATGCAGTACGGCAGGCGTCATGAAGCCTGCATACAGCGACACGAGCGCTACGTTGACGAACCGTCGATGAGTTACATAAATATGTATGTAAGCTCCAGCTTACAGCTGCTCCAGCAAGCGTACATCAAGCGTACAATAACGAATACGCGTCTATGAAGCTACGCGTCCGTGAACAGTAGCCCTTAGTCAGTATGGACAAATCTGAAAGTATTATAGAGTTTATGGTCGTAGGTCTCGTTTCACAAAAAAGGTTTTTAAAGATTTTCATCCAAAATACGTCTACTGTGTGATATAAGTCTCCCATAATGCGTAAGTGAATACGGCAACGCAAAGGGTTTGACCGCTATCAATCGACCAATCACATAGACGGAAATCCTCATCGCGTCATTTATCTCGCATGTTGCCCTTCACCTTGCCGAATTCACTTGCGCAATTCGGCTGCGGTTCTGTGTCGTACACCGTGCCTGTTTGAATTACGTCCTAAACTTACTTAACCTCAAATCATCCTGAACTCATTCCAATTTATTTGGGGTACGCGCAGCATGTGTTCTTCAATACCTCTCTTTCTTTATTAGAGCAAGATCCTAGAGATTGCAGACGTTACATATTTTCACGGTAACAAAATGTGTGTATAAAGAGTAGTGATAGTATGCAGTTCTAGCCATATCACCTCTCTCTTGGATTGCAAGATACGTGCGATAGATATCCAATAGTTATAAAACAAAAGGGGATGAATAACACGGAAGATTGCTGCATTTGTAACGTGTTTTGATTCGAACGGATCTACAAGTTTTGAAAATATCGTTTCATACAAAACGTATATGAAAGAGCATACGTCACGGGTGCACGGACGGGACGGTGACGTGTCCCCAAGGGACGGGAAAAACATCTTCACCGAAAAAGTTTAAAACGTCCCGCCCCGCGTGTACCCCCGTGCCGTCCGTGGTTCCGCTGCGTATGCACAGTCGTTCGCGTGAATCGTGTGTTGTATTATTTTTATTATTTATTTTTATGTCTTTAACAATTTCGGGACTCTGAGGTTCCGGTCCTTTGAAAGGCGTGCCAGGGGCCGAAGCTAACTCGCAGAGGCCTTGTTAGACAAGTATCATGATATGTCAAACCAACCGACAATTATACCTGTATGCACTACGTATGTGCACCCAAGGATAATCCACGGTTGGTGCAGGACTATTGTTAAATATGGAGATAAATATATTGGGCTATGGATTGGGAGGATCCGTTGCCTAAAACTATAGAATGACTGTTGGCCCCTGCCTAACCACTGTTGAACTACACGGCTATAAAATGGCAGGGGGTGACTTGCAAACACAATGAATGGGCCTCCATAAACGGTCGCTAGAACTTGAGTGACATAGCGCCAAGGGCAACATACGGGAGTTGCTTGAGGTGTGGAGAGGTATTCCACGGCTATCAGGACAATCCCGGAAGTACGGTCATAATCCCTACCAGCATCTTACTGGGTTAACTTCCTTCCTCCGAGCACGTTTGCTCTTGCGAATCTCCACTCAAGCCAGCCAATTAAGGCAAGAGAGAGGTGGGAGCTCTGTTCCACGTCAGTGTTCACTCCGACCGGCTAATAAAGACAAGCTGGAGATGAGGGACAAGACTTCTCCCTGGAGATCAGGTCCGTGGGGTCGCCACTGCCCACCAGCTCGCCACAAAGCTGCCCTGCGGATTTATTATTATTCCATTTATTTATTATATATACATACTTTTACATTTTTAAATATTATTCTATAAAAAATAAAATAAAAAAATCATTTAAATATACCAAAATAGTAGCCCACCAGTATCGGGAACAGGGTCCAAGCTACCGGTGGTCAGGGCTCCTGAGAGAGGAACCTCCTGACAATGCGCCCTATGTCCAGGAGTACTTCTTTCTGGATCAAGCCCTTGATCCAGCTGCCTAACGAGAGCCTCCTCAGATGTTCGTCGAGGCTCTTGGCTATTATGCCATTGGCCGTCACTACTATCGGCAAAATGACTGCTGTATTCACAATTTCACATCCCACATGTCGACAACCTCGCGAGCCAGATCAAGATACATGCTTTTCTTATCTCTCTCAGCCTTCACGGGGTTCTCGTCATGGGGGACCGCTATATCAACAGGTCTATAGTCAGGCTTATTAGCAACAATAGTCCTGTCAGTGATGATAGACCGTTCTCAATACAATGTAACATTGCCATTTTCGAGAACTGGGTCGGGCACATATTTATAGTAAGGCACTTCCGATTCCACAAGACTGTATTTAAGAGTGAGTTGCTGTTGGATAATCCTGGCTACAAGGTTGTGTCTATGCAAATAGTCTCCATTAGCTAGACTAGAACAACCAGAGATAATGTGACGGATTGATTCCCTCGGCCGGTGAATTTGCAATGTATTTCCGATAGTTGTTCGTCATCATAACTTCGTCCATAATCGCAAAGACAAAAGGTCCGGTTTCCCCGAAAAGGTCACCAAATCCCAGCCAGGCCACGGACGCTAAAAGATCTACATCGGGTCCATGTAGGACCCGGTAGAAGCGTCCGTGAAGCTCCTTGCTCTGCCATACCTCCCTGCGGTCATTAGTATCAAATACTATAGGTTTGCGCCAGTTCTCGAAGTGCGTTAAGGCCCTTGTTCACCGCTACCACATCTCGATGCATACCCACGTCGGCGGCCTGGAAGTATAAGACTAAGACTAAGACTGCATACCTCGCGGTTGTGCAGGGTCTCAGCATTTAAAAAGCCACGACCGCCGCACTTCCGCGGAATATACAGTCTCATAACCGATGACCGTGGGTGATGCATGCGATTTGCGGTAAGCAATGTGCGGACTCCCCTATCCAGGGCGTCAAGTTCTGTCTAAGTCCATTTGAGTATGCCGAAAGAATACGAGGGCTGCACTAAAAGTATCGGGAATGGAATATTTCCACTGTTCCTGTCATATTAAAATCTTTTTAATTGAAAACACCTTGGTTTTAAAAATCGAATACCATTTATTTATTTAAAAAAAGATTCTCGGTCTTGTCACAAGGTTTTGTCAATCTAGTTTAGTCGTTGAGAAAATGGAATTGACTCGAGAAAATTCAAGAGCGATGATTTATTATGACTTTCGAAGTGGTTTAACACAAAAACAGTGTGTTGACCGGATGATTTCTGCATTTGGTGATGAAGCCCCATCCAAAACCACAATTTATCGCTGGTTTGCTGAATTTCAACGTGGACGTGTCAAGCTCAGTGATGATCTCCGTCAAGGTCATCCAAAAACTGCAGTCACCCAAGAAAACGTTGATGCTGTAAGTAAGCTGATTGCGGAAGATCGACATGTGACATACCGCGAAATTCAGGCAACTTTAGACATTGGCATGAGTCAAATACAAATAATCTTGCATGAACAATTAGGTGTATAAAAGTTGTTTTCCCGATGGATGCCGCATTCGCTCTGTGAAGAGCAAAAAGCGGCTCGCGTTACTTGTTGCGTCAGAACTCTCGAAAGATTCCACGCAGGATCCTCAAATGCTGTATACAACATCGTATCAGGTGACGAATCCTGGATATACGCGTACGAACCCGAAACAAAAAACCAGTCACGAGTTTGGATGTTCGAAAATGAGTTTAAGCCAACAAAAATTGTTCGTTCACGGTGTGTTGCAAAAAAAATGGTGGCCACGTTTGTCTCCAAAACCGGCCATGTTGCGACTATTCCTCTTGAGGGACAAAGAACAGTTAATGCAGAATGGTATGTTAGCATTTGTTTGCCACAGGTCGTTTCTGAACTCCGTAAAGAGAACTGCAACCGCCGCATCATCCTCATCACGACAATGCGAGTTCTCACACCGCGCACAGAACAAAAGAGTTTTTAGAGCAAGAAAACATAGAATTATTAGACCATCCGCCGTACAGCCCCGACCTAAGCCCTAATGATTTCTATACTTTCCCTAAAATAAAGAATAAATTGCGTGGTCAGAGATTTTCATCACCTAAAGAAGCTGTGGACGCCTACAAAACGGCCATTTTGGAGACCCCAAGTTCCGAATGGAATGGTTGCTTCAATGATTGGTTCCATCGTATGGAAAAATGTGTCAAATTTCGCGGAGAATACTTCGAAAAGCAATAAATACATTTTTAAATAGTAATGTTGTGTCACTTCCTTGATACCCGTAATTTTCAGTGCCACCCTCGTACATCAAGACCGGCATGACCAAGCCGTTGAAGGCGCGCGCCTTGTTCCCGCCTGATAAAAGACTATTTAGTTCTTTTTTCAACGACTGTTTCACGTCAGTAGCATTGATGCCTAGTGTTCCGACATATCCAAATACTTGTAAGTTTCGGTCGAGGAAAGGGATCGAAGGTGTATGGAATCCGAGAATTGTATTCCCACGGATTCCATAATCTCCCCTCGCTTTACATGCATGACTGCACATTTGTCCACACCAAATTCCATCCTGATGGCGTCACTGAAGGTTTCTGTTACATTCAGTAGCTTCATCAGTTGCAAGTTGTTGGGGGCAAAGAGCTTTAGATCATCCATGTAAAGGAGATGTGATATGACCTGACCACCTCTCCTCAACCGATAGCCCAGGCCTGAACCCTCCAGCAGTGTACTGAGAGGGTTCAGGACTAAACAAAACCACAGAGGACTCAGACTGTCGCCCTGAAATATGCCGCGCTCGATCCTTATAGGTTCGCTGTTTTCCTGAATCTGTCGGCATCCTGGATAGTGAAGGACCGTCCTCCACTGCTCCATACATGATGTCAGGAAGGTGCGCAGAATTGCATCAATTTTATATAACTCTAGCACCCTCATGAACCATGTATGTGGCACTGAGTCATAGGCCTTCTTGTAATCTATCCAACATGTCGCCAGATCCTTCTGGGAACGGCGAACCTGTTGGCTTATGGCAATGTCTATGAGGAGCAGCTCCTTAGTACCGCGGGACCCGTTCCTACATAAATTTTGAGAAGCAGACATGATGGCGTTATTGTCAATATGTTGATTAATTTACGCACTCAGAATGGATGTAAGAACTTTATAGACCGTTGATAAACACGTTATCGGTCTATAATTTTTAGGATCCGCAGTACTACCCGATTTATAGAGCAGGTGGGTTATTCCTGTCTTTAGGAACTGGGGAAGCAACCCTGACTCTAAGGCGGACTGGAACTGAGATGCCAAACGAGCGTGCGACCTTTGGAACCATTTAATCATTTATTATTATTATTGTTACCTATAATAGACGACGAAAAATTTATCGAAATCGATGGTGCGTTTGCTTTAAACTCTCGTCCGTGTTTACATAACACTACGTGCCGTCTCCGCCGTGTCTACGAGCCAACGCCGTCCCGGATGCAGTGTGACATACCAGTGCATCATGTGCATGACGTGTCCGGCGTGCGCGCAGTACTGGCAGGCGGTGGCCAGGCCGCGCACGGGGCGCGCGCACACGGCGCAGCGCAGTGCGAGCTGCGCGCACGTCGCACACGCCGCCCCGCGCGCCGCCACGCCGCAGCGCGAACACGCGGCGGCCAACTCAGGCCCGCGACCCGGCGTCGAGCCGCTCGAGTCTGTTACTAGCTTTAGCACCTGAGAATAAACATCCATATTTATTTTTGAACAAGTACTGTGACAAACTAGCAAATAGGAATGATGACGGGCTATGAAAAACATATCCATTAGTTCGATAAAAAAAAATATAGAACATGTATTTTTTGCTCAATCAAATCAATAAAAAATTACAAAGATTAAGCACATCAAAATTCAGGAGTGGAAACTCGTGAAGTCACTTCTGAGTAAAAAGTGAGGCGTGACGATTTCTTTTAGATACTCTATTTTCATTATGCTCAACTATAAAAATAATCCCAAAAAATATTTGGCAACATCACTCACCTCTGTCTTTTTATAAATCAACTGCCAGCGGTCTAAGATATCGGCGTACACTCGTTTGAAACAGTGGTAGAGATGTACTGTGGCCTCGTCAAGCACACACGACGAGGCTGGTACAGACTTGGACACTGTAGAGTCAGTATAGAAGTTCTCTGCTTCGGAACACGAGTTGCTTCGCACCATGGGGAGTGTCCAACCATCGGCGCTGATCTCGCTGTATTGATTCACTGTACTGTATGGGGATGTGCCATTGCCCTAAAATGGAGATTTGTTATTCTGGTTGCGGTTTTAGTCAGATACGGCTTTTTACTTGAAAGGCAGTTTGTACGGGCATGTTGGTAAGCCCACAAGTGTAACACATTTTATTTAATGTTGGGCATTTAAACAGTAGAAAACCATAAAGAATTAAGACAAAGTAAAAACTTTTTAACAACTTTCACTATGAGATCTGTATCAATAGAGTAATTTTTCTAAGGAGTAAATCAACGGGTTTTCTATATAACACAAATTTTGTCATACAAATAACAAAACTTGGATAAAAAATAATAGGACAGTTCCATACTCACATAACTAGACGTGCTGGTTGTGGATTGTGAGCTAGAATTGCTGGTGTCATTGAAGACAGAGAAGGCGCACGCTAACATGGCCGCCATCTGCACGTTGGAGGCTTTGGCCGAATGTGCTATTCTGTAATAAAGATGATGCGATAAACTTTATTCAAAGATTTTTATTGCTAGAGTCACCCTACCGTATTATACGTTGGCCACAATTGTATTTCGTGTTTTTATAACCACAGGCCAAAGTAGCGACCACACGGTCTGACCGTAAGGTTCTAGCATTCATGCGCGGTTTGATCTCGAGGTTTAAGCGTAGACGTGCGGTTTGACCGCGAAGTTCTAGGGTTCATAGTTAGTACTCACAGCGACTGCAGCAGGTTGCTGCACAGCGGGTGGTTAGCCCAGCCGATACTCTCCTCGCTGGACGCCAGATGGTCAGACGGGCGAGCACGCAGCGACCGCGCGGTCAGGGCTGCAAGATTCCACGCGTGCGCTATATCGGTCTCGCCTTCTTCTGTTGCCAGCCTGGCGTTTGTTTCGCACATTTCTGTTGAAGGTGTCATTACGCTACATTACAAAAAAATATGAAATTTTCACTTAAAAAAATCTAAAGACATCAAAGGATCAGCTAGACATTCTAATGGATTGATAGATTAAACGATTCGTATTTAGTTCTTAGTAATCAGCTTTATAAAATTAAGAGTACTTACCAATAGGATTGTCAGCGTTGATAACATATTTCTCAGCGAGGTTGCGATTGAGCGGGAAGAGGTCAGGCGCGCCGTACAAGACGACGCGTGGCGCCACGCAGCCAGATATACTGCCGCGGCTGCGCATGCTACCCGCGCGCCTACCCTGAGCTTTCTGAACACAGGACACAATTTCATATTAGGGAACTGGTATTGTTGTAGATAAAAATGGAGTGTAACATTTTCAATTAAGACAAGGTTTTTTTAAAAAGAGCGGGTTCAGATATATCAGACGCGGTTGCATTATCTTTGGAGTTCAACATTATACATTACATATTTATCTATAGGGATTTTTACACGGTTAAAAAGGTAATCACGTTACTGTCGTTACGAACTTACCCATCTATCTTGAAAATAGAATGTAGTAATAGAATTCGACGGATGTCTATGGTGCAGCTGCGGAAAACCGGATGCGTTCGTCGGGGACGGCGTCGTGGTCGCATGGGGTGACACAGAGTTGTACCCCGTAGTGCCAAATAGTCCCGGCGTTAATGACAACGATGACATCGACCGCGGGGTCCCGGTTTCATGTTTCAGGGACAAACGGCGCGCATTAGGAGGACGGTTGAAGACAACTAGTGTACTAACTCCGCACCACTTGGCCCCACAAGTTCTAGGGAATGGTATACACGAGTCACCAGCGTTTTCACTCTCCGATTGACTTCTTTGACTTGATTTCATTGAGTCGGTATCGTCACTGGATTTTACTGGTATCTAGAACATTTATAATATTTTGTGTTATTTTGCAATGATTAGCATTTATGTAAAAGTAACTGAAGAATGTAACTGTTAACATTTCAGGCATGCAATTCGTTTTATAGCTTTTCTATTAAAATGCAAGTAAACATATTCTGTTACTGAAAAGCGATTTCGAAAGTATGTAAATACCTCGTCTATAGATGTAGCTAATGTTTTCAAACAGTGCAAAAGACATCTGTGGCCTTCTTTTTTCTTGCGGTGAGCTGTTCTATTGATAGACTGCAGAATTTTGATAGTAGTGGGGCTATCAACATTTGTTTCTGATAGCCAGGAGAACTTTGGGATAGTTTGTTCGGTAACGTTTCTTGGGAATGTGACTTGAAGGTTGGCGACGTAGCCGTTCCTTTCAGAGTGAATCTGGCAGGTTCGCGTCTCAATATTCATGTCCGTAACTTCGATGTTCGCCATCTCACGAATAGACTCGAACTCCTCGTCAATCGACGTGTTTGTTTTGTGAGGAAGTTTGTTCTGAAAGTTAAAGGTATATGAATATTAAAAATGTTATTTTAATTATAAAAATTACTTTGGTAAAAGTCTAACCCCGAGTTTTCCAGCTCAAAATTATCGCAGAATTAATGTGATTGGCTGTTGAAATTCATTCAACCAATGATAGCAGATAACGCGTGCTTGACAATTTGTCACATTAATTCTGCGATAATTTTGAGCTGGGAAACTCGCGGCAAGTTTTCAAAGAAGTCTGGTTTAAGGGAAGCCGACAATTTTATAGTTACATTCTTTTAATCATGTCATTTTTCATTATGTAGCACCCAATGTAGAAGAAAATGAAAAGTCTGCACGTTAGGTGACCTTTTTGGATATCTTAAAGTGGATTCCTGAACAAAGGGCTCTTATCTAACATTTTTTCATAGATAACTGATTGCGTAAAATGCCATACCAGGATAAATGGTTTCGTTTCAAATATTTCTGTCACTGGCGCCACTTTCAAATTTCCTCTAATCATCACCATCATCTTCCTGTCGCAACTCATGTTACTTTTGGTCGGCGTAATACCGTCAAACTTCCTTCAATAAACACATTTCTCACTGTATCTATTATCGTCACTCGGCACATCCATCTCAACATTCTCATTTCCGCTACATGCAATCTCTTTTTATCCATCTTTTTCACAGCCCAACATTATGATCCATACAGTACAAAAAAATACCATACGTCACAACGTCATCCGTGGGTGGCAAGTTGTTCCAGTGACCTGTCGCCATTTCATCCATCCTAAGTTGATCCGATGCGTTACGTCTCGGTCTACCTTGCGATCCCCTTGGACAAGCGACCCTAGGTACCGTACCAAAAGTCGCATCAGATCGGTATAGATGATCCAGCGAGAGCTATAGGCACGAAACTGGAGAAACCGCCAAAAAAGCAGAACAAGAATTCAATTTTGGTTCTGTAAATTTTCAGACCAACACTCTCTAGGCTGTGCCACCATACCTCCAATCTGATCTATACCTCTAGGGCACCCTCGACAGCCAGTACAATATCATCGGCAAACAGCATACACCAGGGTACCACTTCCTGATGTCCAAGAAAAAAAGAGAAATCAAAGACCAGAAAGAGGTAAGGGCTGGATTACCAACATGCTCAAACTGAGAGCAGTTCAAGTCACGGTTAACGAAACTACAAGGACCGTCGTCGCGAAAGGCTGTCCGCAAGGGGGCGTCTTTTCGCCGCTTCTATGGAACCTAGTAGCCAACAGCCTCATCAAAACACTCAACGACAAAGATTATTTCACCTTAAGCTACGCGGATGACATAACCATAATAATAAACGGGACCCACGAAAACACCCTATGTTATCGCATGCGTCAAGCCCTGAAAATATTAGAGGAATGGTGCAGCGAGCACCGTCTCTCAGTGAACCCCTCAAAAACCGAACTAATTCTCTTCACAAAAAAGAGAAAACCGACAATACTGCAAACACCGGAACTCTTTGGAACAACCCTAAGCCTTTCAACCAAAATCAAGTACCAGCAGCCGTTTGCGTAAGTGAATACGGCAACGCAAAGAGACATGAGAAATGAATGACGCGATGTGGATTTCCGTCTGTGTGATTGATCGATTGGATAGCGGTCAAACTCTTTGCGTTGTCGTATTCACTTACACAATACGGCTGCTGGGCATCTATTTGGACAAACAACTGAGTTGGGCAAAATACATGAACTATATCACTACAAAAGCCAGCATATCCCTGTGGCAGTGCAAGTTATCACATACGGTTCGTTGGTCTTGTGGTCCAGGACTGACCTAAGCACAGTCCAAAGAGATCTCGAAAAACTGCAGCGGTTTGCTTGTGTTGCAATCACTAGCAGTATGAGAACCACACCCACTGCCGCCCTACAGGCAATGCTAGGACTGTCCTCTCTGCACCTTATCGTGCGGGAGGAGGCAGCTCTGGCCGCTTTTAGGCTCCATCTATCCTGATCATCTATCAGGGTTCCTGAACCCTAAGTAAAGACTCCAGAGTTAAGCACACACGCATAAAGGAGGATGCGATCAAGCGAAGACCAATGATAGCATCACCCTGCGACAAAGCCCCAAAAACACACCCCTGTCTTCTTAAGGGCCCACCACAAAACCTCACGAGGCACCCGGTCTTATGCCTTCTCGATGTCAATGAACTCCATGTGCAAGTTTCTCTGTGCACCTCTGCATTTCTCGCACAAATGGCATCCGTTGTACCCCGCAAGGCATAAAAACGAATTGTTTCTGCAATATTTCACTCTCTTCTCTCAACCGCCTTTCAATGACTATCCCAAGTTTTCATACTATGTGACATTAGCTTTATTCCTCTATAGTTGTTGCACTCCAGCACATCATCTTTGTTTTTAATGATGGGTACCAACAAACCATTCATCAGGTATGCTAGGCTAAAAAATCTAGTTAAATCACCTCTTATGTTATAATTTTTATACTTCTGAAGATTCGGAATATTCTGGTTGGTTGGTTGGTTGGTAAAATTTTAATCTGCACATGTTTTAAATACATGTTTATTTAAAACATGTGCAGATTAAAATTTTACAATGATAACTACTTACCAATGCAATATCTTGACCTTTGTTATCTCCTGTAGAGATATCGTTTGTAGACCCTGCTGTAGAAGCATAGCTAACATCTGAAAGAAAACAAAATGTTGCTTATATTTCGAGCCTTTTCTTGTTGTGATTGTGATGGGAAATGTTAACCGATTTACTCACTGTCACTATTATTGTCTTCATCATTCTCACCATCATCAGGAAGATAATGATTACACATCTTCAACAATGATGGATGCATCGACCAAACCCTGAGTGATTGATCTCGGGCCCATGTCACTAGTTGATAGTTGGATGGTGAGGTGTTGGGTCTCCAGACCATGGTCTGGACTGTGTCAGTGTGTCCTACCAGTCTGTGTGTCAGTGCTCCTCCTACCCAGATGCCAATGACTCCTGCCTGTTCTACTCTGGGCATCCCTCCCCAGCCTACTCCAATAGTCAGTAGCCCACTCCCAAATGGCGTGTATATTGCGCGCCACACAGGGAAGTTTGTCATTATCACATTCTCAGGTCTCCTTGCATTATTTATGTCAAAATATTTGATGCTGCCATCATGGCTTGAAGTAACCAGTTGGTATTCATGGTGGGGACTCCAGTCAACTCCGTGGATTTTGCACAAATGTGCAGAAATGTAGTGTATGGGTGCAGAATTTTTGCGGTAATCCCAAATTTTTATGTCACCGTCATGGGCAGTGGCTACAATGTGGGTTGCTACTTTGTTCCATTGCACTTGTGATGCACCAGCTGAAATCATAATACATCTTTGATTCTTAAGGTTGTAGCTCTCCAATTGACATAGTGGTTTACAAAACATTTTCTTTTTTAAATAATATTGCTTTAATTTTTTATATTTTTTACAGATTTGCTGCCAAGGACTCGGCTGCTGAGTCCGACACAATGGCTTTTTAATTGTTTCAGTAATTATGGCAATGAATGTGTTAAATAACATCAAGCATTTAGAAATTATAACACTTACCAACAGCACTCAAAGAGACCACAGGCTTTCTTGCATCTCTTAGATCCCACAAATGAGTGAATGTATCAATAGAGCAGGTTGCTATTAAGTTATGATCTTGCCTATGGAAGTGAGTGTCGCTGACTACTCTGGTGTGTCCACGAAGGGAACAGATGCAAGCTAAGTCATTGCCTCCACGCCATTCATATACATCCACTCGTTGGTTGCTCTGGAATTTAATGAAAGAGTTATTCACACTAATAACTAGCGTTTAGCTTTGCCTTTAGAACGTGTGCATTACCCCACCCAGAAAATGTCGAAAACCGTTGTCTAAGTGCTATAGATAATTAAATATACATCTTCTGTAATTGGTAAGCAGATTTTTGAATTTGGTAAGCGTAAGATTTTTATAACATTCTAGATTTGGTCGGGTTACCAAGCAACAATATTATTTTTCGATTAACTTGTTTATTAATTAGTGTTCAAGTCTGAAATTTCACAAGTTTATAATAGAACTGTATATCTAATTATTGATATAAGATTCAGTTACCACTACTACAAGAAACTCGGTTAATTGGTCGTCAAATAACTCAGCTGTGAGCCGTGACCAGTACAAATTGAAGTTTCATCATAATATTTTAATTACGTATAGGATACTAATGAAACTTCAGTACCATTTAAAGGCAGTAATTACCTATATAATAACATTTCAAGTTAGTTTTTGGAGCGTTTATTGGAAATGCTAGGACCTATTAAAAGCATATTTCTATTTACTAAAATAACTTCAAAATGATGCATTATTGTGGATTCTTTTATATCATAACAGATTATAGCTGATTAGCCAGATCTCATGTACAAAAATTATAATAATCCATTTAGTAAATTCCGAGATGCAGCAATCGTGCAAATGTCACTGCAGCAGGATTTTAAATATCTTCAAAACCATAGCAAATGCTAATACAAATTAAGTTGTACCATTTATTTCAAATTGATATCTAATTATTTAGATAACATTTATTTCAACATACCTGTTAGAAAACAAAATATCTGGCTGCGGTAAAGTTACTCCAGCCGGAACTGTTTTTATCAAATAATTAAAAAACAATCAGCTTACCAAATTCAAAAATCTGCTTAACAATTACAGAAGCTGTATATCTAATTATCTATTGCACTTGATGACGATTTTCGACATTTTCTGGCTGGGGTAATGCACACCTTTAGAATGGTATAAATATTTTGATTAAAAATTATAGTAGGAAGTTAGAGCTCTCGCCAAACTTTTGGGCCGCCCTGAAGTTGGCTGGCGCGAGGCACAAAACGGTGCGGTTTTTATATAAGATTTACTACTGCGCAGCCATTGAAGCCAACTTCAGGGCGGCCAAGAAGTTTAGCGTGAAATATACCTACTATTTGCGCATTTAGTTTAACACCTCTCATTTAAGTTCTTCTTTAGAAGATTATAAAGTTAACGATTTTGAAGTAGGTAGGTATTTGTAACATAATACTGTGGTAATGTATTATGTGGACAAAACAGGGATGAAATTTTTCTATTATAGTTTAGGTGATTGGGATGCATTATTTTCATTTAGATTTATTTGTACATACCGCGATTGCGCATAGTTTCTGTCCGTGGTATGACTGGCACCACTCAGCACCGGCCGCATCGTACTTGCTGTGTCGAGGGTACTTTTTCACAATATCACCCGAGTCGTCGTCCTGGGTGAGCTGTTTGATTGCGAGCCATCGTCGCCCCGCTAAAAGCACGTTGTTGCCCGAGTAATCCACGGACATAGCCGTGGCTTGCAAGTCGCGATACTCCCATTTCATTATTTCTGAACTCCAGTGAATAGACATAATTATGAATTACTTACTATTGCTATAGTTATAACACTTATCCACCAATTAATGTTATTGTTTTATTGAAAACATGGTTTATTTATACTTTTTGTTCCGAATCCCAACAATATTGACAAGACAATTTGATATTCATTTGACAAACAACAATCAGCATCAAAAGCAGCTGGAGAAACGTTTCATTTTATTTGAAAGCACCCAACTATTGGCCCGAGAAAAAAAATTATAATCCTATAAATCTTTCCAAACCAATTAAATATAAAAATTAAACTAAAATACTTTTAAAAACACGCAGGAAATCAATTTTTAAGGCAATGAAGATCCAAGCTAATATTTTTTATGTTTTTCATAGTTTTTAAGAATGAAGATTTTTTGTTTGTGGCTTTTGCCTTGCCAAATGAAAGAAGTGTACATTTTCAAATATTGCTTTTATAAGATCTGCCCAAATAGTAATTATTTTTGAATTTAATCCCAAACTAAATAATTATTTATTTTTATTTTCAGCTTGAAATGTCCTATTGTCTGTACTGCTCTGTAGGGCAAAGACCTCCCTTTCTTCTTTCCTTTTCTACCGGTTAATATACAATAAAATATTTTTTGGATAATTAACTGAATTTTAATGAAACTCAATATCAATCTTCGAAATAACTGACTTGCGTCCGCGTTCGGCGCGTTCTGAAGACCTTTTAATTAGAAAGCAACACTCGTTTAAGTGTCAAATCTAAATGTCATTCGAAATTGATTGTTTGTTTGCATACAAACCGGGTACATATTTGTGAATAGCTAGATAGATTTCATGAAATTCTGAATTGATTGAGCTACAATATTTAATTAATTGAATTAATATAATCGACTGTATAAGTGTATGATCTAATAAGCATTCAGAAGCACTATGGCGTTAATGTTACGAAGATTGCGACGAAGTTTTCTTAGTAATTTAATTCCGCGCTTGTTTATTGGTATAGTTGTAATTTACGTTTATTGCGAATACTTAATTTACTATGTTACACAAATTCAGGTACTATTACATTTACAAAACATGAATAAGGGGAAAAATCAACAAATAATAAAAGTATAATATATTAATTCCAGTGTAGCTGGCCATCATTAAGCAAAGAGCCAACTGACGGTGTGGAGCCAGTATATGCGATGGTTATAGCTGATCCACACCTCCTTGGGTCCCGGCATGGACACTGGTTTGATAAATGGCGGCGAGAGTGGCAGATGCATCGAGCTTTTCAGGCTGCTTTGACTCTACATAGTCCAGATGTCGTCTTTGTTTTAGGTAAGCATTTTTATTTAATGTTACTAACCCAATCAAACACAATGACGCAGCGTAATATAAACACCTGGGATGGGCTTTGTGTTCTTATTAAGAGGAAAAGCGGTTGAAGACATCTGACTGAATATCCTAAGTAAAAAGTCACAATTTGAGGTTTGGCTCTCGCCTATTTACTCCTCCAATATTGGACCAATTTAAAAGATATTCCATAAACTGAATAAGAGAGATACATACTATGCCTCTACGTTTTCCTTTTTGATGATACATTATCTTTAGAAGCACTAGAACCCTCAAAAAGCTCAAACTTGCGCTGTCAATAGAGGCCTAGCATAAAAATTTGTCAACATTCTTTTCCAGTTTATGGAATATCTGTTAAATTGGTCCAATATTCGAGGAGGAAATAGGCGAGAGCCAAACCTCGAATTATGACTTTTTACTTAGGTAATTCAGTTGGAGCTCTCTGCCCACATTTCCTCTTAAGTAACTTTTCTATTCAGTTTCTTTTTAGACATAGTAAACAATTGTCCCTTCCTTATTTTTTACATGAATCAAAAAAAAATAAAAAAAAATCTGTGTATTAAGCCGGGTTTCCACTAGGCAACAATTGACGCGCAACATGTTGCACAACAAGTTGCCCAACATGTTGAAAGTCAGCGCGGAACTTTTGTTGAACAACGTTGTCTGTCTACGCATCTCGTTAGTCGTCGCCAACAAGTCGCCAGAGGAACTTGTGTTGATTTCAGCGGCTGTGGTTATAATTTTATGGAAAAATGCATCAAAAAGAAAAAAACCACGTTGGTGGGTTAAAAAATACCTACAAAACAAAGAAAATGTATTCAGTGATCTCCTTGTGGTTGATGGATCTTTTACTAATTTTACCCGAATGAGCAAAACAGACTTCAAGATGCTGTTACAAAAAATTGAACCCATAATATCGAAGCAAGATACAAAATTTCGAAATGCAACTAGTACTTGTCCCAGATTGGCTTCGATATTTGGCAACCGGAAATTCCTATACTTCACTGTCCTACACCTTCAAAATATCAAGACAATTAAACAAACAACAAGCTTCGCGTCATGTTGCGCGCCAGCAGGCAACGTCGCGTGCTGTTGGGCAGCGTTGCCGTACATGTTGAGCGTCACGTGTCGCGCGCCAAATGTTGCCTAGTGGAAAACCGGCTTTAGGTTTTTGTTTATTGTATGATGTATTGGATTGATATTTACAGGTGATCTCTTTGATGAGGGTCTGTGGTGTCCTGAAAAAGAATTTAATGATTATGTCGAAAGATTTTATCAATTATTCAAAGTCCCGGATGGTACTGCAATGTATTCTGTTGCTGGCAACCATGACATTGGCTTCCATTACAGGTAAACAATTTTGATTAGTGAATTACCATGTGATAATAATAATTTTAGCCTGTTACTCTTACACTGCAGGACACAGTCCAGAGAAGACAGCTTTTCAAGTTTTCTCTAAATAAATAATAATAAATAAGTTGTAATTGCAATGATGATGAATGGGCAATGGAGAGGACTATGCTCGGAGTTTCCTTGCGTGATCACATCAGGAATGCAGGAGAACTAAAGTTACCGACATAGCCCAAAGAATTGCAAAACTTAAGTGGCAGTAGGCAGGGCAGGTTGCTCGCAGAACGGATGATGGGGCCGAAAAGATCTGGAATGCCATGTAATGCAATGGAAGACGATTCGTTGGAAGGTCTCCCACTAG
This sequence comes from Orthosia gracilis, assembly GCA_947562075.1. NCBI lineage: Eukaryota > Metazoa > Arthropoda > Insecta > Lepidoptera > Noctuidae > Orthosia > Orthosia gracilis. Next base: position 31,586,779 of record OX387267.1, on the reverse strand, counting down.
GTGGACGGATGACCTGGTTAAGGTTGCGGAAATGCGCTGGATGCGAGACGCATGGGATTAGTCAATGTGGTGACGCCTGGGGGACGCCTATGTCCAGCAGTGGACGTCTTTCGGCTGAAATGATGATGATGATGAATTGCAATGATCAACCAAATTATTTTTATTCAAACCCTATGTCAATGACATAAAACACACGTCTTACACGAGCATACTTACATCATGCAACCTTGTTTTACAAAATTATGCCCCTCGACAAGTGTGACTTCATCCTGTCAGAAATATGCTTTTTGGCGTTCAGCGTTCCATTAATTTTTACTCTTTGCACTCGCTCAACTGTCCACTTAGGCTCGGACCAGACTTAGGTGTATCTCGTGCGGGATTTGTGATATGAGAGTGCGTTTTGATTTATTTTAATGATTTGGAAGTCACTAAACTACTTGCGCACTTGGAAACCTCCATACAAGTTAGTTAAAACAATTGCTGCGGGCAAATTTCGTCTCGCATCCTACAAGGTTTCACTTTAGATTGTTCAGAGCTTTACCATTATAAATGAACTGCAGTATGTCCAAAGGATAACGCCGCAGCTGGTCAAGAGGTTCGAGACTCGGCTGAAGTCTCCCCCAGTGCAGTTAGTCAGCATCAGGGGGAATCACTTCGTCCTTATCAACTCTATGTCGATGGAAGGAGATGGGTGCACATTGTGTGCTCGCACTGTTGCCGAAATAGCTAACATATCAAGTAAGTTATAATTTTACATTCTTATTTCATTTGCCGCATAGATTATTTATATATTATCTGTCTCAAAACATCAACAGATGTGATTAGGTTCGTTGTAAACCAAACTCTGAGAATTGTTCCTTGAAAAAGCCCATGGTGGTCAGGTCAGGACTTCTAGCTGGCCACGGTATGGGTCAACCTATTCCGATCCACTTATGAGGATAATTAGTGTCTACTATTTATTATCTGTTGATATTTTGAGACAATATGCTTCGCCTTTACCGTTATCAATCAAATCCTCAGAAGCTCCAGTCAGCCAACCTACGAAAAAGACATATGTATACAGGTAGGGACCTTTTTTAAACTGTGGCCCACACTAGGCAAAAACAAAAACGTTTTTACAAATAAATACAACCGACTTCCAAATAAAAACACTACAAAGTGAAAAATAATTTCATTTTCGGAAGTCGGTGTTCTTGTTATTGTTTCTTCGTTTTTTGAGGCCGTCATCCGAAATTGAAGTTATTCTTCACTTTGTAGTGTTTTTATTTGGAAGTTGGTTGTATTTTTTTTGTAAAAAAGTTTTTGCTTTTAATTGTTTAGTTGTGGTACATATCTATAATGCCCACCGATATGCCAGAATAGATTACCCGAACAACATGAAACTTGAACACAACCGGTGAAATTAGAATGTATCAGAGTGAACTGAACACATCTGCGTACCCCTTTAGAGCGTACTAGCGTGATGTTATGCTATGAAATGGTGTAAACAATAAACAGACGTGCGATTGCAGCAACCCCTAGAGATATGACGTCATTTATTGAAGAGTTCTGTTGCATATCTCCAAAGTTCTTCACCAGCTCTTGATCAAATTAAATGGAACCACAAGAGAAGCAACAGCTTTCAAATAAAAAAAGAATCATTAACATCGGTTGACCTAGTAAAAAGTTCTGAGGTAACAGTGGTTGCGTCGATCTACGAGCTGGGTTTGGAAATAGCGCCTTATAAAACTGAGGCGCTATGGTTACATAAACTGCCGAGGAGCCACCCAGTTCGTCAGTGACAGTTGGAGATGCGTAAGTCCAGGTGGGTCGATACATTAAGTATCTTGGCCTAACCATGGATGGTCGGCGAAGCTTCGAAGAACACTTCAAGCGCCTGGACCCCGCTTTGAAAAGGCAGTGGGTGCATTGCATGGACTGCTGCCCAACCTCGCGGGACCACTGGAAGAAGTTTGTCGCCTCTACGCGGGTGTCATGCAATCGATGGTCCTTTATGTTTGGTCAAGCAGACTATCAGATGTCCGACGCTGCAGGACTAAAATAAATAGCCTGCAGCGAGGCTATTTATTTTAGTCCTGCAGCGAAAAATAGGTATTCGTATCGCACCTCCGCTGAACATTCTGGCAGACATGGACGCGAGGGTTTATAACCGAATTCGCGCCATCCGCCATTATGGTGATAGCCTTCAAGGAATTGCTGTAGTAAGGCTGAGGCGGCAGGAATGGCAACACGCGCTCGAGTGGTGGCTTTAGCAGCTACAGCAGCCGTCATTTTAGCGCAAGCGCGTTGAGGAAGCCTTCCTGCCGCACTTCGAAGCCTGGTTGAAAAGAGAGGAGCGCATCTCCTACAGGCTCACTCAGGTACTGACCCGGCACGGTTGCTTCGGCGAGTACCTGCTTAGGATTGGGCGAGAGACCACGGTAAATGGCACCACTGCGGAGGCGACCTTGACTGTGCACAGTATAACCTCGAGGAGTGCCCTGTGTGGGCCCCTGATCGGCGGCTCTTGGTCGCCAGGATCGGGCGAGACCTGTTTTTACCAGCTCTTGTGAGGGCCATGTTGACAGAGACTTAAAACTGGAGAGAAATGGCCTCCTACTGTGAGACCGTGATGGAACAGAAAGAGGCCGCCGAACGGAATCGTGACTAGGCCCATACCACTCGGAAAAGAAGGCGTCGGGAAGGCAACTGCCCCGCCTGCATCATTAAGCGGGCGGGACTCCGGCTCACGGGTGCTCAGACTGGGGACCTTGTCCGCCTACCAAGTGACTGCAGGAAAGACGGTGGCCCAGTGATTACGTGCTGCCGTGCACAGCGAGGCTCAGGGGAGACGCTCTATTAGTGTCTCCCCAAGGATGTGCTCTAACAGGAGCCTTTGGAGCGTGTGGCCAATCCATCTCTTAAGATGGTCGCGGGCCAGTAAATTTTGTAACATTTTGTAGCTAGCTGTAGTTTAAAAAACAGTTGCGGAAAAAAGTTCATTCAAAAAATCCAAAAACCCGGCTGCTTAAGAAGCCAACTAAAAAGACGTAAACAAGAGGAAAATCTTGCTGTGCAGTCGGAAGATACATATTTTTATTGAACTTTTTTATTTAAATTCAGTCAAAAGTTTCGGGAATGTATGATTTGTCTGTTTTCCATTTTGGCGCGGAGTTTGAATTACATCTGTTATTTAGATTAAGTACAGTGCTGTTTTTAGTTATATGATATCTAACTAAAAACGCGCTAAAGTTCGTATTGCGAATTTCATGATGGACAAAAAGATCGAACAAAGAATTTGTCTTAAATTTTGTATCGCCAATCGAATTTCGTGTTCGGAGTCACTGAAAATGTTACAGAAGGCTTACGGTGAATCGACTTTATCAAAAATACGTGCTTATGAGTGGTACAAAGCGATCGAGATGTGATGAAAGATTTGCTTCGCTCTGGTAGGCCATCAACTGTCGTGTAGGTCTGCAACTGAAGTTAACATCGCAATAATGAAGGCAATAGTGACTGAAAATCCTCATTCAAGTAGAGTGTTCCGTGTCTCACGAGTCGGTCCGTACCATTTTAAATAATCACTTGGGTATGAAACATGTTGCTGCTCGGCTAGTCCCAAAAGACCTGAGTTTTCTCCAAAAACTCAATCGCATAAGAGTCGCTGAGGACATGCTAGAACGAGTCAATTCCGACCCAATATTCATGAAACGCATTGTTCCTTATGATGAAACGTGGGTTTACGAGTTTGACATGCAAACTAGTCAACAAGTTTCGGAGTGGCGCTTTCCAACTGAACCGAAACCGAATAAACCACGCCATAGTAGATCAAAAGTCAAAGTACCTGACCGATGACCTGGTTAAGGTTGTGGGAAGGCGCTGGATGCGAGACGCACGGGATCGGTCAATGTGGCGACGCCTGGGGGAGGCCTATGTCAAGCAGTGGACGTCTTTCGGCTGAAATGATAATGATGAATGATGTTATGCGGCGTTTAAGAGAGCAAATTAGACGATGAAGACCAGATTTGTGGCAAGACAATTCAGCAAATTAGACGATGAAGACCAGATTTGTGGCAAGACAATTCAGCAAATTAGACGATGAAGACCAGATTTGTGGCAAGACAATTCTTGGATTTTGCACCACGTTAATCCTTCGCACTAGGCCATTATTTTGAACGAACTAAATATTTATGGAATTCCCCAATTTTTTCCCTATTTATCTATGTAGTGTACATAGTAGTGGCCCAAAATCAAACATCTCTTTTGGATGAATAACTAACATTTTGTGTATTATAGATCTTTGCCCGGTACTTTCTTGACAGAGTAGTATAACTTTTTATTATATTTGTTATTCAAATTAGTTAAATTTAAACATATGTTATATATTTTTGAAATCACCTCTAAAAACCCCCATTTTGATACCCCACACGATGGGTTTGGAAGTAAAATAAATTGGGCCCCCATAATATGGTGTCAAAAATCCACCATTTTCTATTTTCCAAATTTAATGTAGCCAGTAACACTAGCAAGGTTAAAACGAATCGATTGACGTAGGAATCATCAAAATCGGCCAACGCGTTTGGTCTAGAACGCAACATAGGAACAACCATACACACATACATAGACTGATAAAAACATTACCCTCCTTCGGCAGTCGGGTAAAAATACCGCCAGTGCGCTTGTGTTGATATAGGAACATCACAAAATTACGCGGCTCAAAACCGCGAACAGTTAACCGCAGTGCAGCCTAGCGCTATCTCACTAATAACGGCTTGGCTCTTTATAAAAATGAAGGGCAAATGGAGCTGGAGTCTGGCACCGGGTAGCTCTGCGGGCCGGTCCGGTGACGGACCAAACAGGCCCAAGGACGCCCCGTTCCCACTGCGCAAAGTCCCGGTATTCCATGGGGCCAGTCAGACCCTGGCCTCATCGACCATTATAATGGTTGGTTGGTTAAATGTAGTTTCAAGGGACAGTCAGCCTAAACCAAACCAATCATATTGTTTTATTACTGTTGCTAGATTTTAATTATTTATTTCTTTTTTTAATTATTAATAAACTATAGTTTAGATACCTGTATATGTATATTTTTGTTTTTATATAGAAATAAAACTACGTATAAACATCGATGTGGAAGTTTTGCGAAAGGGACACATAGTGAGTTTTTGTGCGGCCGTTTTTAGGGGTATACTAAAAACAGAATATAATAAATATTGAAGTGGGTTTCTTGCGATAATGGTACGGAACCCTTCGTGCGCGAGACTGACTCGCAGTTGGCCGGTTTTTCTTTTAACTATGTTAAACTCTTACCGACTTTAAGAATTGATTTATGTTTGTTTGACACAGCTTTGCCAGATAATGTTCCAGTTGTACAGCTTACTACTTCCATGAAGTATAACAAATCCTTTGAGATCCCATTTCTTCAGGTTGCATTTTACTAACTTTTACTCGTGTCCAAGATTCCATACTCTTTCACTCTATGAACTATATTATCCCACAGGAAGACTTTAACCCAAGATTTATTAAAAATCGCAAATTATTTTATTTTCCTCAACAGATATATTAAAGTGTAGCAGTGGATCAAGTTTATGCAAAGGCAAAAAGAAATTGGAGAGATATAGCCGACCAATTATTATGCAAGTGAGTGGACATAATTAATATGCCTATATAATTGTATTTGAAACTAACCCACTTGTTCATCAGTCTCCCTGTGTCGCTTATATACGAAATTTGTTAAATATAATTAAGGGAATCGATTAAGAAGACGAAAATAAAAATATTTTGAGAATTTCCAAAAGAAAATAAAATTGTAGACAATATCGAATATTTTCTATGAATGGGATTTCTCTCTTTGAAACAAAAAGTGCCGAAAAAGTGTCATTTTACAAGAGTGTTCGTGGAATTTTCTACTGAGCCGGCTACCGTCGTTGCTTGTGAATCAGTTAGCCATGATCCTACTACTATTATAAACGTGAAAGTTTGTGAGGATGGGTGGGTAAATGGATGGTTGTTTGTTACTCTTTCACGCAAAAACTACTGGACGGATTTTGATGAAACTTTAAAGATATTGGGTGAAACACAAAACCACGTGGGCGGAGTGCTGGGCGGCAGCTGGCAGTATTATGAATTCGAAAATAACTATGTTTGTTACCTTTTCACGACTAAACCAATTTAGATGAAATTTGGTATGTAGATAGTTTGAGACCCTGGGAAAGACATAGGATAAGGATCATTTTTATCGCGGTAGTGTGTTCTCTTGTGATAATAAAATACTCGTTATACGGGCGAAACCGCGGGCAGAAGCTAGTCTTAAATAAATTTGGTCCTTTAAAAAACTATAGCGTAAATGTCACGGGGAAGGGTTTCAAAAAATATCAAAGGGGAGGAGAGATGGCCTGAATTAAAAGAAAAACAGCTAACGGATGGCTGCTCATGGATGGATTATTAGTTATCTAAAGGCGTTAATTACCATTAAGTACCTTCAAGAGTCCAGTGAAAGGTCAGTGACTATTACTGTGTACTGAACCGGATCACAAACTGGCCTGTAGCTAGGGCTTATTAGTACCTAGTAGTGTCTACAACACAACAACAAGTAGTAGTAATTTTTTATTTATTTTTATTGTTTCCAGCACTACCCTCTATACAGAGAATCAGACAGTGGATGCACGGAGCCCGACGCAGCCCCTCTCCCTGAACGGAACAGCTTGTTCGAGGAGCGATGGGACTGCCTGTCCAAAGAGTCCACAGAGTATTTAGTAGAAAGCCTGCGACCACGCACAGCGCTCGGCGGCCACACGCATCACAGCTGCGTCGTTAGACATAGCTTCGTACCCACTCCCGATCATAAAATCGAGTTCGTTGAGTACACTGTACCTTCTTTCTCGTGGAGAAATAGACTGGATCCTAAGTATTATTTGGTGAGTTTTATCATAAAGTTACACCTGGCTATTGGCTAGCATATATCTAAATCAGGTTGGTTAACTGCTGTGTTTGACTGGTTGAAACAAATACAGCCAATCAAGTTGACTGATATGAGTTTAGAAAAAGTACTTAGTTATCAACATTTGAACCTAAAGACGTCCAATGCTGCGTATAGATCTATCCGCAGTCTCGTAGCGGCAGCACCTCTACTGTCGCCTCTAATAACTATGCGACAACATCTTTCTAAAGCTCGATTTATTTATTTATTTACTAGCTGACCCGGCAACCGTTGTTTTGCTATATAAATTATTTCAAAGATTCCCAAACATTTTGCACGCACTGAGTATTATAGTATTTGTGAGTCTTTTAATAATGGAATGGTTTATACAGGTAACACAAGGGTTGTTGATGGCTCGTGACACTTGTTGAATACTATTGATTTATATGACATATATCACTTAATTAACTTTACGTGAGAACTAACTTGAGCAAAATGGCACCTACCTACCAACCCTACCCTACATACCTACCTACCTACCCTACCCTACTCTACCGTATATACTTACCTACCCTATCTACCAACCTACCCTACCCTACCTATCTACCCACCTATCCTACCTACCTATCTACCCTAGGGGGTAGTTTTGCTATTAGGTATAGGACCTATCCTACCTACCTATCTACACAGCTACCCTACCTACCAACCAACCTACCCTACCCACCTACCTACCTACCCTACCCTACATACCTACCTACCTACCTACCTACCTACCTACCTACCTACCTACCTACCTACCTACCTACCTACCTACCTACCTACCTACCTACCCTACCCCACCTTACCCTTTATACCTAACAACATTTTTTTTCGCATTGCCTTTCAAATGAAACCGACTAGTTATAAAACAAGCTCATTGATCCATCGCGATATATTGCAATCGACATCTTCTTGATTCGTCGGCTACATCCACATCAGTCTTATCTATGTAGGGCTGCTCTATCGTCGGAGCCGAATAAAAGTTAAATAACGTACAAAGTTATCGCGGCATGTATAATGAGAAACGTCATCGGCCTTCTTAGATTGTCACGATTATAGTATATATGTATGGGTCAAATCTTGCAACTGGATATTTATTTAGTTATCCCATCAAATCGATTGAGCTGAAATTTTACATACAATATTGATTTGCATTTCATTCTAAATCCAATATGGCGGATTCCCAAAGATGGCGTATTAACTTTTTTTTGCATCCGTTAAAATTATGAGCATCAAATGAAAGGGTTTGCTGAGAGAAATACGAAACAGGATTGTTACTGAAAAAAATTGTATTATCTATGTCCAGCAGTGGACGTCCTTCGGCTGAAATGAAATGTTGATGATCTATTTCCAGTTGACGATAACGCCTGAAGAAGTGAAGGTATCTAAATGCGGAATGCCTCGGGAGTGGACGCTGCAGATCACGGCCATACTGATGACACTCGCGCTGCTGGTCTACTTGAGATACTACACCAGCGTCAACACGCTTAGCTATAAACAATTGTAAGTACCTATAATCAATTTTATCCTTAGTGACTTTAGTTCGTGGATCGAACATTCAGTTCATGATAATTTCTGGTTCACTATGAGTAGCCAGCTAAAGGCTGCGAAAGGCAAAACATAATTCACTGCTAGTCTATGGTGGAATCCTTATGGGCGAGACAAACTCGGCGATAGTGTCGCCATGCCTCAACCAAAAAATCTTTTGGCGACGAAGAGAAGAAATCGCCTCATAATAGAACTTATTTTATTGTTTTTTTACGCTTATTTATTGCAATTTGATCTACGATATTATAGACGGAGGTTGTTGGGTATAGTTTGATTGTGAGAACTGGTTTGATCAAGACATGTTATTTGATATGAAGCGCAATATTAATGGAGCAAATATGATAAACTCTTATTCAGTATAAACTCGCACAATCCAATTATAAGGTCGCATAGTAGATGTATATAGATCGTTAGGTCTTCAATAGCTCAAGGATTCAGAATCAATAAATCTTTTCTTGGTACACTTCCAAAAGTTATTTGTTAGGAAAAGAGCATGTTCTAATGATTCTATCAACTTGCATCTTCAGCGGTTCAGGTATGTCCATTGAACATGGTCTTTAACAAGCTATCATTTATTTAACCATTAATGTACACACACATAATAAATAGACAAGAAGAAGGAACAGAAAATAGGTACAAAGGTCTGCTCATTTCTAACGAAATCTCTTCCAGCATACCTGCGAGAGGAGAGTTGCAAAAGGCGGAATGAACAGATAATGCTCTTTCACTCTCTTTTTAAAGACTGCAAGAGTTTGGCAGTCCCTTATATCTATTATTTCTGTAAATTAAAAACCTATACATTCTTGTAGGACAATATCGCACAGTCCCCAGAAGTTTTCTACTTCTTTGTACAAAAATGCGTAGGATAGAATAGTATTAGTATCTACTTTTGTATAAACGCATACTTCCTAGATTGGGGCGAATGAACATTTGCAGGTACCAAGTGGTAAGGGTACCCAAAAATATTACTCAATTTTCGTATAGTTAGAGCGGTGATTTTTATTTATGATTTACAGAATATTGATATAAATTATGGATTCAATCATTTTAAACGCCGTACTAGTAAATATAATAGTCTAAGAGCTGCAGCCTTATTGCGTAAGTGAATATGGCAACGCAAAGGGTTTGACCGCTATCAATGGACCAATCACACAGATGGAGATCCACATCGCGTCGTTCATCTCGCATGTGATTGGTCGTTCAAACCCTTCGCCTTGCCGAAATTACTTGCGCAATTCGGCTGCTGGTCGCCACCTCGAGTGAGGCAAGACAAGACTGAAATTTGCTCACCCTTAAAACTTTCGTAATGAAAAAACGCCAATTTGCTCGACTTTGGGGATCAAATCCTGAATTCCATGTTCAGGACTCGCGCTTGAAACTACCATTAGTTCCGTAGTAGTAGTAGTTAATGAATAAGTATATGAATTATGATAATGAACATGAAGAAGTTCACCACCAGATATGGCAAGTTTGTGGATTGCCTTATGCGCGGTCACATATTTGCACTCGTGCCTTGGGTCAGACAGATAACAGGTATTATTAGCGGTCTCACAGTAGCTAGTCACATGTTTGGTTATAGTTACTTAGGCACTTGTCCCAACGCCGACGATCAGAGAGTAGCGAGTAAAGCTAGAAACTAAAGATGAGTTTGCGAGCAGCTACAAGCGGGTATGTAGTTCCGATAGTTTTGTCGGTCGGCTATAACCGAGTGTTTTTGTGCGACGGGTGATTATTCGCATCTCTCGCTCGGGACGACCGCACTGTAGGTAGAAATGACCGCTGGTTGATCTCTCAGCTTGAGTTCATACTGCCAAGCGAGCAACGCTGAGCGAGTATAACTTTGATAGCTCTTGTCGCCAGTCGTCGGCAGTGTGAACAGCCAGCGAACAACTATTACTATAATTATGTTTCTTTTATTGACACGGGATCTTATATCTTTTTTACGTTTCTTCAGCGAGAATGTATTCGATAGCTAATCGCTTACTCGTCGGCCTTGGGACAAGTGCGACGCTATATGGATTTCCCCAACCATAAAGTGTGTAAAAATAAAATGCCCAAATTACCCCTCTTCCAATAAAGTGTTATTCCGCCCTATCTCCATGTTACGGTTTCTATCCAAAGTCCTTGAACGCCTTATCCATAATCAACTTAGCACATTCGTGTGCAAGAACCACCTCCTTAATTATTTCCAATCTGGGTGTCGTTCAGTACTTAGTACTACAAATGCTCTTGATAGAATTACGGACGATATTAGACTTGGTATGGACAATGGAAATCTGACGGTTCTTTCCTCATTAGATTTCAGCAAAGCTTTTAACCCCGTCGATTATAATATTTTACTCGGCATACTCAACTCTCTTAACATATCTCTAACGGCAATTGATTGTTTTCGTAGTTACCTGTGTGGCCGCCGACAACGTACTTGCATTGAAGAGTTTTCTTCGTCATGGTGCAATACCTCTGCGGGCGTACCACAGGGGAGCCTTCTATCTCCTCTTCTTTTCGCTATTTTTATTTATTATATTGCCAATGAACTTCTCTCGTCCTACCTACCACCTTTACGCTGACGATTTGCAAATATATTTTCAAGCTCCGGTAGAAGAATAATAATTAAAATGATCAATAAAGATTTAAGTCGTATTTCTGAGTGGAGTTTGTTTCTCAGGGTTAGTCCTGCGAAGACTCAAATCATTGTTGTCTCCAGTCCTAGGTTGCGCTAGTTATATTATCTTTACTCTACAGTGTTCTGTTTATTCTTACAAACCATTCTTATGTCAAAGAACACTTAAGTTCCTTCATGACACACAGTCTAGACGCTTGAGATCATCGGAGAATTTGAGACTTTTGATGGCTGCTCATTCTACTAAGTCTTACAATAAATCGATCGCGGTCCAGGATGTGTTGATTGTGGAATGAGTTGCCGAAGTCAGTAAGACAAGCCTAGTCACTAGTATCTTTTAAAAATCTTGTTAAGAACCATTTCCTTTCTCTTTAATGCTTTTCTGTTTCTATCTAATTTCTTCTAACATTGTTCAACCCTTCATTCAAATTTTGTAACATCTAATATTATGTTTATGTATTTATTTTTTGATGTATCAGTACATCACAGGCTGTCCTCTGTTTTATTTTAAGTTCTTTAAGTCTATTTAAAAGTTGTCTGGTAGATATCGCTGTCAGCGATAAGACCGCCTTTGTACCCATACTATCATCATCATCATCGGCCTTTTTAATTTTCCAACTGCTGGGACACAGGTCTCCTCTCTGTGAGAGGGAATGGGCTGTAATCCACCACGCGGGCCCAATGCGGGTAGGTGGATGACACATGTATTCGAATAACCCATAGTATTAATTGTTGTAAAAGATATGTGTAATTTATTTTTGCTGTACAATAAAGTATGCCTATTCTGTTCTACTGTTACAGAATCAAAATCCTTGCGTTCTATAAAATGTTAGAATTATCTTAAAATTCGATTTTTGTTACAGATCTGACAAGAAAGTTTGAGACTGCTTAAAAGGTATTACTTAATGTTGTTGTATTGATATTATATAGCTAAGTACTTATTGTTTATATCATTATACTAATTATTTATTAAATGCGACTTTATTTACTCGTTATTTCAATTCAATTTCCGTCTAGTTATAGTTGTTGGAAGCGAGGTCGAGAGTTCGAGACCCTTACTTATAATTATCAGGGCTTGATACAAAGGTGATTGCTCAAGGCTTCGGCCGTGTAAATAAACAATAATATTATTGATCTGTGAAGGTCTTTCCTTGTGAGCGGAAGGAACAATTGAGGATCATATAGTCTTCCACACTGTGCTTATATTGACAATTTTCATTCACTAAGTTCAGAAGCTTTACTCCGACGTGTTAAAACTATTAGGGCGGGGCGGTGGAAGCTTTACGTTTACTTTCTAAAACATACTCCTTAGTGACGGCTTGGTTAAAAGTTATTGATTCATCTACATTATTTTTGAAACAAGGTTTTTTCTTTCAACTAATAGTTTGGCTTTAAAATAATAATTAAACCACACAATATTTTTTCGCTACTTTTGGATACTCCTCAAAAACGACTTGGATGTTTAAAAATATTTTTAAAATTGATGGAATTTCTTCAAAATAATATTTTGCAAACAAAACTATTCAAAAGGAGGTTCAATATTGATATTTTGGCTCCGAGCGGGCGCACAGCCAGTAACTACTGCGTTAACATTGGTGCGTATATATCGCCTTAAGGTTCCACTGTGAGAGAGAGAGACGGAACGGACGAAATAAAGGACGATGGGCACTATATCTTTTTCACAGCGGAATCATGATGGGGTTGACACGTTATGGTAAGTCCCCTGGTTGCATCACAATGTTTCACACTATTGATATATTTTCTTCACATTAGCAGTGTTGTCTTAAATTATCGATTGACGATTAAAAATTAACGATCGAAAAGTTTCAAGATTAAAATATCAATCGTCGATTCGTTACTCGTCGAATTTGATTAAATTAATCGTTATTAATTTAATCACTTCGGTAATCGTTATTAATTTAATCACTTCGGTAATCGTTAATCAAGATTACGAATATGTTTCTCGTATTATAAAAGTTCGTTATTTTTACAGACTTCAAAAAAGAATTTCTAAATCAGAGAATTTCTATAAGATTTTATTAGGATATATCTAACTAACATAGTTAATCCACAATAGCAGTTTTATGTTCTAAATTTTAATTATATCACCACCGCGTCGTGCCGGTAGAAACAAAAGTTGGTTATAGCTCTCGCCTAACTTCTGGGCCGCCCTGAAGTTGGCTTTCCGCATGCGCGAGGCACGAAACGTAGCTGTTTTTTGTATGAGATTTACTACTGCGCAGCCATTGTAGCCAACTTCAGGGCGGCAAAGAAGATTGGCGAGGCCTATACATTCGTATTGTAGTATTAATTCTTATTAAAATAAATAGTTTAACAAATTGGTGGGTAGGGTATGTAGGTAGGTTGGTAGCCAGTTGACGGGAGCGAAGCCGCGGGGGTCAGCTAGTACTTTATAATGAGGAAAATAATTGTAGACCGTTGTGGGTTTTACTCGAAAGGGACCGTCCATTAATCACGTGAGGCTTGAAAAGGCGAGGAGGGGGTTTAGCGAAAATCACGAAATATCACAAGGGGGGAGGCGTGTAGTAAGATGTAACGTGTATTTATTATTTTGTCTAACGCGCGATTTCTAAACTGAAAAGCGGCGTTTAGTGTTATTGCGCGTGTAATATTATTTTTATACCAGTCAAAAACAACCAGCAACCTTTCTGTCGAGACATTTTGACATGGTCCTTAATAATTTCAGAATAAAATTAGATTGTATAAGGTAGAACCACTTTTGCCGGTTATACCCGAATGGTAGAACTACTTTATTCTGGTTTAACTGTACTTTTACTTGTTTTGTGAGATCTCAGAATTAAATCATCGCACAAAATACTTGTCCCTTTTTGAGTCAAGACTAAATGTAAGTGTTTTATTTTTGTTAATTGTTGCGTTGAACTCCATAAATATAAAACCTTCTTACCGCATGATTGTACTAAAAATCTTTAGTTTAAGTTTGACTTATACTCCATTTGCGATGACATTAGACGATTAAACTAGCCCATTTTACAGCCCGTTCAACCGATATTGACTTCTATTCCGTTGGTGATACGGCAAAATGGTACCTGTAGTAAACAGTTGGTTTTGGTAACAGGTTTATGCTTTTTATGTCATCCTTATGTTTACGGGATAGAACTCAAAATCGGTTGAACGGACTGTAAAAAGATTTGGAAACGTGTCTAGTATGGATAAATCAAATAAAGAAGGTAATTGATTAAAGCGAAAATTATATTTTCTAATTATAAAATAATAGGAACATAAGAGAAAGCACTAATTGCTAGATTTAAGCGAACAATTACAATACATCTCTTTTAGATTTAAAATTAATACTGAGTTATATCTAAAGTAACAATACAAACAAAGGACGTAAATTTAGTTTTCTAACGGATAAAATTGTCCTCATTCGGGAACAAGCGTCGCCAAATTTGGCCAAACAAGATTATGTTATCATTGGCCATAAAATATGACGTATAAAAACGAAACCTATTAATTATAATTAAGAACACTGTTCTGCATTGTAAAAAACTAAATAATGATATAAAGGTACCTACTTAAATAAATGCAAATGTCATACAATACTAAGAGACATCCATCACTTGGCAACAGATATGATGGATACTGGAAAAAGTACCTACACTTGGCACGTTCGATTTCACAAGACTGTGCTTATCAAAGCTCTGACATCACTGGGGTTAACAGTAACAACAATTATTATAAAGTACAAATTCTCGGATAAGCAAGTCATGGCTAACAAAATAAATTATCAACTTATCGTCCGTACCTACATACAGTGCCTACTCTGCTATCTCGGTTTAAAAAACTGTTAATATAACAAAGTTCTTCTTAAATGATCTTTCTATTTCTAAAATAAGCTGGTGGTTTGATAAAATTAAACAAAATCTTAACAATAGAAAACAAACACGTACTAATGTCGTGACAGCAAGAGAGTGATTGAAATAAATTATAGCATTTAAAAAGCCACACTTTTTTCAACTCTTTCCCATGAATACGTTATTGAATTCACCACCAAGGCCGTTCAATATCAAAGGCTATTGGCAATTGACGTACTGGAGGATAAAAAACAAGTTTCTTAAACGAGTTTTAAACTTAATACTACTGAATCTTAATAATTGGCAGTAAAATGTGCTGATGAACTTGGCTTCTTATTCTGGCATGTCGCTGAGTCGGATTCCGCCGGGGCGTCGGTACATGCGCTCCTGAAGGGGCAGTTCTCCGACAAGGAATCGTTCCAGGGCTTTGGTGGCCATGCGGGAGTGGCCGGAGCTGCGGAACGCCGTGCTCGCGTCATGTCCCGCGTACTCGAACATTATGTCCGCTCCACCAGGGTGCTGTAACAACAGGAAATAACATTATAGCTACATTTTTATTTCAGAAAGTGTTGGTATTTATAAGAGGGCTTAAAAATACTCTGAAGCAGACTTCAGATACGGCAAATGTGTTATTAACAGGGAATGACTAAGTGCTCATAATTATGTTTCGAACTTACCTCATCAAAGAAAGTAGTAATGTCGTATACTCGATCGTATATGACCACCCAGCAATCTTGCGGTGAGTCGTGAAGCCTGACTTCCGCGAGGGTGATCGTGCGATCTTTAGCCTCCGGGGCTCCCGGTACGATCTGGTCTCCCCACTGGCTCGGTTTGGCCTCCACCGACCAGGGGTTCACGAAGCGCAGCGCCGCCATGGTGAGTGCCATCAGGTCTATTTCAGATTGCTCCTGCTGTACTGGCAGAGACGCCGAGAGGCTCATCTCAGGAGGGGTCTGTACAGTTGCCATCTTAATTCTTCTCAAAATATATTCTTCTCAATAAATTCTCCTTCTTTTCTCTTCTAGTCTAACAGACACGTTAGCTCGTTCAGGTGATCTAGACTCGATTGATTGATCGACCGCTTGACACTCTGTAAAGGAATTATGAAACCATATTAGTGCCCGCATTTCATTCACTGTTAGGGATGTCAAACATGGCGTGGGATTTCTAAATTGAAAAAAGATTTCGTTCAAAAGAAAATTTAATATCGCGGACGTGCTATGTGTTTTTAAACATCGATGAATTGATTTGTGTATTTTTAATTATTGTGGATGCCGAACTAAAATATTGCTGAAGTAGTGGCAGCCCTGGGTGAAAGCACTAGAGCGTGAATAGTTAAAATACGATACCGTTAACTCGTATCGTGTTACACGTCTAGACAACCACCACCAAAGGATTGGCAACACTTTCCTATATAAGGGAAACTAGAGGCAGTTTACAGCTTCATTGGCATACGACAGTAACTTTGAGCAATTTATCGCGACACTCAGATGACCCCTAATTTTAAACAGCCGATAACGAAGGCTTTTATCAGAAGAAGTTTTGGCAATAATGATCGGCAGTTGTAGTTATCTCTCGCATTTGACGCAAATTAAAAGTTCATTGATAAAATTTGACTTCTATGTCGTTAACCTCTAAAATTTATACAAAAAATTTTTACTTACAACTTAGACAATTTAAATCATTAGTAAAGGAAAGGCACTGAAAACTTTAAGTGGTCAATTTTTTTTTCATTGTCCTTTTTCTGGCATTATTTATGTATGCTTGGGGACGTAGCTGCATTATTGTGAAAATAAGAAATATTTTCAAAACAAATAATATTTACCTTTTAATCACTGCACTGGATCTGAAGGACTCTGGGTTATCTTTGTTGATGCTCGAAGCGCGGGGAATGACTGTCACACCAATTGTCACTATGCCACAGTTGTTCGTATTTCAGTTTATTAATCACGATAGTAGAATAATGCATGAGAGCGTAGAACATTGCCACAAAACTAATATACTCTTGTCATCGATTACTTGCGATTAGTGAATGAGTGAATCGTCGCGGAACCGTGAGTTATATAGCGGCTGAGCACGCGCCGCGGTTGGCTCGCTCGGTCTGATGTAACACCGCGCTATCTTGCGCGCGCGCCGGCACGGGCCGCAGTCCACACGCCTCCACCGTTGTCGTGTGCTGCCAACACCTCAGCAAAAGTTATCAGCACCACGGACGGTGTCGGGATGATTACTCATATTATTCTGACCCCAAATTATGCTTGAAATTGTTCACATATATTGGGTTAGGTAATTTTTTGATGATGTGCTTTTGCTGGTTTAATAATTCATATTAATATATTTTTATCAACTAGGAAGAAGCTAAATAATAACAACCACATTGGTCGAATTTCAAGGTTAAGCAATTCTTGCTGATAGGGGGAAGCACGGTTTGAGCTGTTGGTCCCGGCTGCCATTTGCCGATCTCTCTTTGGTTGTTCGGTTTTAACCAACCTTTTTTAAGAAAATATTAGCTGGCGGCTTATGAACCTAAGAATGCTGCATGTAAAGTATTTGTGGGTGGAAATCGTTCCTTCCTTCTATCTCCAAGAAGGCAATTGAACACCAACTACCTCGTCTCAACTCCCTCCAATTGAGACACGATCACAACAAGAGAGGAAGAAACGTTCATCCAGCTCAGGGCATAAATTCTTATGCCTGGTGTACACGGGTAGAGTTAAGGGTACATTATCACGGTAAAGTACTAACTAAACACACACACACACATTCTGTTTAGTAACCAGCCAGGATATCAATCGGATAAAAGTTGTAGGTCGTGGGTTCGAACCCAGACAGGCATTTTAATTTGTGTAGATTATTTCATCACCACTGCTCTCAAAACTATGAAGGAAAACATCATGAGGAAACCGCCAGGTCGTAAAATCGAAAATTCGAAAATATGTGACATCCACCAACCCGCACTGGGTTCGCGTGGTGGATTACGGCCTATTCCCTCTCACAGAGAGGAGGCCTGCACGCACAATGGACCAAATGGGAGTGTAAGTGCGGAAAGGGTGTGGTTCATCTTTCCTAAGTCAGGATATAAAACGCCAGCCTTAACTAGGGGTATCGTTTTATTCAGCTACTAGGAAACCGCACCCAACATAGTAGGGATAGCGCTAGGTATCTGCATAGGGTTCGTGTGTAGTATTTTTTTTATCATCATTAGCTGCAGTCGGACTACAGCCATTGCTGGGCTTAGTTCTCTCTTAATTTGTGCCAATCCCACGTTCCCGTACCAGCCTTATCATTTTACTTTGCCTTAAAAATCCCGTCAGCTATCTCGATAAATAGACAACATATTATCTTAATTTTTACCTAGTATAGAAAACTTCTAATAACTTTTCCTAGATTCAAACTATTTTGGTTCTAATGTTATTGCCATTTCTGGATGAGAGTGACGTAGGTTTAGGGCGGTGAATGAACCTCCGTCACCCATCGTACGACACTCACAAACAACCGAATACACGTCATAACGTTATCAATCTTTAGATACTGCAGCGTATTTCTTTGGCCAAACAAATGTGTGACCCAATTTCCATGAAATGTTATTATTATTTTTTATATTCATGACGCGGGCACTTCCTCCCGCCCCCTTCCCTCTGTCCTGTTTACATTTATCATATTGTTCATTCATTAGCTGATTAGATAGTTTTTTTTGAAGGGGCTAGTCGCTCCCTCCCTCTCAAGTTCATAATCATAATAATATTTATTTTCACCAAAAACTACACAGATTACAGCAATCTTACAGGCTAGGCTATTACTAAAGGCTGAAACTTTACAAAGGAACATCTGTAGTCGAACTAAGACGGATCCTGTATCTCGGCATACAGCGCCGTACCTTCGAAAATAGTCAATACTGTGTAGCCCAAAATACATGCAAAAAGATACATCCAATCATGTTTATAATATATTCATACAAGTTAAAACTAAAATTAAAAGTAAAAAATTTAGATAATAATAATAGTACATTACTGCAGAATCCAGTAAGTAAGCCTTCCGGGCCAATTATGAGATAATCCGGTTATATACGAGGCCAGGATGGCTTCATCACTTTCTGGATACTTTTTAGAAATGTTATGGCAACATTACATAACATTTCTGAGAAAAATAAATTTATTTTTTATAGATATGTTTGTTATGGTAAATAATAACTATGTGGTTACTACTGTGTCCATTAGATCTATAAAACCAATCAATGTAAAACTCAATAAAAAGTTATGTACTTTTTATTGAGTTTGTACATTTATATTGCACTTTACGTAATCTTTCTTAGCTCTCTTCTTTCTGCGACATTGGCGTTTGCAATCCAATTTTGCATTTCACGAACCGAAAATATTTCCATCGTTATTTGATCCCATATCCTTTAAATTGTATATCATATGTATTGGACGTCCGGCTCCTAAATTATGGAGATTTATTTCATTTTCTAACTAACTCAATTAAGATAACAGGTATTCTTTTAATTCTAGAGTTTTTTTTTTATGTTTTATCATACGCAAAGTGACGTATCAACTAGCTATAACAATATAAGAAATTATGTAAAACTATTGTGTGACATTAAATAAAAAATACGACCTTTAAAACTACAGGTGCTATAATATTTAAATAATAAATATAATAACAAAAACCTGAATGATATCGATCTGCCTGTCCTTGCATTAAAATCAAATATTAGTTGAATAACATAGTATTATCTATCATCTGATGAAAACCGTTTTCGCGATTGCGTTTGCGCCTGAGTTGACAAAAACATCACCTTGCCATCAATATTTATTAATTTTAGTTCTTTGCAAAAACATGATGCAATATTTCTAACCGATTACTTGTTTATGCTCTCTCAGCATTATGTCGTTAGAAAAAGGTAAAAAGAACCTGACTAAGTAACATCAATGTAAAGGTTGGTTTGCGTCATATGATGAATTTGTGCGTTAGGGTATCGGGCAGAAACCTTAATGTTTAATTGTTGTTATTATTCCATGCAAAACAAAATAAATAATGTTATATCAAATTAAGTCACAAAGACTCAGGACGGGTTCTTGAAAGGATGTATACTGGGTATAAAAAATGATAATTATATTTAGTCGGTCAGTGAGATTATCAAATTATATTGGACCCGTGTTTTTTGCTTTATCAAATAAATAAAAATTGACAAAGATAAAGCGCATCAAAGTTAGGAGTCTTGTGACGTCACTTTGTCATAATCGTTGTTTTGTATAAAGTGTAGCATACCGTGACGTCAAACGATATTTCAACGCACTGTATCGTCTTAATTTTTAGTTTACGTGACAAAAGAATAAATACATGTCCAATATGTTTAGGTTATCTAACTGACGGACTAAATAGATATTTTTTGTCAACTAGCTATTTAGTATTTGGATTTAATAACGTGTCCAACCCTAGTTTAATGCCAAAGTTTGATAGGTTTACAGGCTAAAGTAGAGTTTGACAAATACTCAACTTTAAATTTGTAGCAACGAAGTTCCCATGGGCACCGGGTGGGGCGTGCAAGGGATGCACTTGCACGTCCCTGGCTTTGAAAACATTAAAAAATAAAACAAAACTTATATTTACTAATAAGAGAACTTGGGATTTATTAGAGGCGAGGTGCAATCGATTAAGTTACTTCTATCTCTGCACAAATTGGAAAAAAGAAACCGTTGTATTTGAGGTGAGGTTGTGAAGATGCACCCCCAGAAACGAATCCTGCCGGCGCCTATGGGACTTTCTAATTGGATGAACTCTATGATACTTACCAGACTTAAGAATTCAGTACCCTCGATCACCAGACATGCTTGCGATCACTTAGACTAGAACAACGAAGATAAAACGTGCAACCGTAGTATTATATTCTCTTCATCTATAATCTGATGTAAATGAAGATAATTTAGCTATAATACAAAATAATTGCTTTTGTGGTAACATCTTATGATTATAACAAAAAATATCAGTATTTTTTGCAATTAATAAAGTCAAAGAACCGACACTTAAAATCCAGTGATATCTAGGTACTGCTAGCAACAAAAGGCTATATACAATCATAAATTTGAATGTTGTCATTAACATTCAAATTCGTGCAAAATTATCCTCCTTTGGAAAATTTTATAACATCTGCACTAATATATATTAGTGCCGTTTTTTTTTGTTTAGTACTTAAAATATCTTTTTTACTGAAGTGTTGATTGACTTTGGTGTCTGTACACTGAATAAGTGGTTTGACCCGACTTTGCCGATGATTTCATAACAATGGCAACAATAGAAGTCTTGATTGGCCTACCCTTCAAGACTTTTTTTTACGATGTTAATACCAGCCTGAATAACCTGGAACAATATAATAGTTGTATTAAATCATGATTCTGAGTACATAATTAAAAGTTTTAGATTAATCTTTTCTTGATATTCTTGACGTACATTAACTGTGTAATTAGCATTATATGTAGTAAAAACAGCTTCTTTATTTTGTATCACCTGTGATAACAATCTATTATGTCCTAAATAAATGTTTTGGAACATTACTGACGTAATGGGGTTCTCTCTGCACTGTAATTGCGTAACTTCAAAGAACGCGCGCGTATATTTTTTGATTGCATTCATTGTTTTATATGTTTAAAAACCGGCCAAGTGCGAGTCGGACTCGCGCACGTACCATTATCGCAAAAAAACGGCAATATAATCACGTTTGTTGTATGGGAGCCCCACATAAATATTTATTCCATTATTTTTTGTTGTTATAGCGGCAACAGAAATACATCATATGTCTAGCTATCACGGTTCATGAGATACAGCATAGTGACAGACATACAGACAGACGGACAGTGGAGCCTTAGTAATAGGGTCCCGTTTTTACACTTTGAGCACGGAAGCCTAAAAACCGTCTACTCGACAGCGTAAAACACGCGTTGAATATTTTTGTATAGTCAAAATGAAAGGAGTTGCGGTTGATTCCTTGAATTTATATGTTACGCAATTAGGCTGTTTATTTCCTGTGACAAATGCCTGCGCAAAGTATTTAAAACATTTACTTACTGAAAAGGGTCTATTTGTCTATTAAGTATTAATGAGTTCTCAGATCAGTACTTAGTTCGTTTAGTGCTCAGATATGCGCAAAAAGAGCGTTCTCCTTTAAATGAAGACATAAACTAAGACGGTTTACACAAAATCTTGTTATGATTTCTATAAACAAGGGTAAAGCGCGATATTGGCCTCTTGTCTGTTTTCGTTCAACTGCTATCATTTTGTTTTGAAAAGGGTATCGACACAAGTACCTATATCAAATGAATAGCATGACCAGCAAGATCTGTCACGTTTTAAATACAGGGTCAAATTAAATTAAATGCGAAAGTCCTCAGATTTGGTGTCACCCATTGTAATGTTTACTTCTTCTATAGTTTCTGTAACTTATATGGTGTACATAATAAAGAGTATTCTATTCTATCGAATTATCGATATTTAATGACGATAAAAACAAAAACCGAGGAGAAACCAAAAGCAGTGCATTTTCCGGGTTTTCCATCAAAGATGTACGAGGTAGCGAAGCGGTGCTCGAGAAAAATATCCACCAATGAGATCACTTCTTTTTCTTAGCCAACCTTAGAACAGTTCTGGTGGATAAGGGCTAGCAGAGCCATGTATTTTTACAAGGAATAAATCGAGAGATGAGTGCGAGGGACTCGGGCAAGCGATGGAAAAGAGTCCGCTACGCATCCTCGCACCACTTAGCTACACACCGTCTCACAGTTTCGCTATGATTCCTCGTGCAGCCTCGCTTCCTCGCATAAACTTGATGGTAACTGTTACATATTTTCACAGCATCGCTACTCCTCCTCGTGCAGCCTAGAGCCTCATGCATACATTGTTGAGACATAATGATATGATTGGCGTAATCGTCACATAGGGTGTACCCAACAGTAGTGCTCCGTATTAGACGTTCATTGACTATCCAGCCGTGACGACATTACTTAGGTATGGTAACTACGAAACTAAAATTAGAATCAATAGATTACTTAGTGACGCTAATATTTATTTATTATCTCATTTCAACCAACGGAGAATATGTTATAATATTTTGTTAAATTGATGATTTATTTTTGCGTACGTCGAACCGTAGTCTTCACTAGTTGAATAACATATCATCATCAAAATAAGTGACGTATCATAATAGGCCGTAATATCTTGACTTCACGAATGTTTTTCATTTCATTATGTAAATAGATCTTGTGATAATGTTGTCGAACGTTGATGAACCTTTTTTTGATACAATTTCACCGAATTTATCATAAAATTCAGTTCACATTTCTTGGTATGCTAAGATATTCATGAATCTTAATGGATGTTTAGGATTTTATGAGTAAACGCGTGTCGATTCCCATGGTGCTCGAAGTGTCGAGCCTACTTAAAGACGTTGAACTGTGGGGATAATATTTTCTTGACATTCACACGCAAGATCAAGGCTGCTATGAATGTTTATACTTGTAAGTCCGTTCATAACATTCCTTTGCGTGTGTTATCTCTCGATTATGACGGAGGAGAAAATATTTTATTACAACATACAAAAAGATACACGTGGCACAACATCACGCCTGTAATCTCCGAGGGGTTAGGTAGAGATACACCCATGGTACACCAACACAAAGCGACAAGATTTCGCTTGATTTTGATTTAGAAAACGTGCCAGGCAAAAGTATCGCATCAGTTGCTAGCCGCAATGGATATTCTAGATATAGTTACCAATTTAAAGAATTAGGTGTTCTTTTGTAAAAATAATATAATTGATTTTCATTATGCATACAGCTAAGGAGTGGCATTTCCTGCCAGAGTCTGTTTCCCGATAACTACCTACAACCTAGGGGTGTTTAAGTCAAGAGTGAATAGGTTACTATTAGGCAAGCTTGCTTCACCGTCGACCACATCATTGCTTACCATCAGGTGAGATAGTCAAGCGCGAGCCTATAAATAAAATAAAAATGATATAGAAGATATTCTTCAATGTTGGCGAACAGTCAGCCTCATTTACAATTTAGCTGATTAGTCAGATGTTTACCTCAGTAAGAAAAGTATTTTATAGTATTTTCTGTTATCATCATCATTTCATCCAAAAAACGTCCACTGGACTGGACACTGGACATAGGTCTCCCCCAAGCGTCGCCACACTGATCAGTCCTATGCGTTTCACATCCACCGGACTCCTGCAGCCTTGACCAGGTCGACGCTCCACCTAGATGCCTTCCAACGCTGCGTGTTCCGGTACGCGATCGCCACTCCAGAACTTTTCGGCCCCAACGGCCATCCGTTCTACGAGCAATGTGCTCTGCCCACTGCCTTAACTGGCAGTGGGCAGAGCAATTCTTAGGTTTATGTTGGTAGCCTTGGTTCTCTTTCAGATTTCTTCATTTTTTGTTATATTTCTTGCCAAGAAGACCGAAAAGAGATAGGTAGCTAGCTATACTATCATTACCTCTTTGGCTACTAGGTACTTTATCAATATATTTTTCTTGTAGGTATGGTATGCATGACGTGCAAGTAAAAACCCAACTTTTGTTTTCTTTTTCAATGAATATTTATCATTTGTTTACATAAATATCGTTACGGGTTATACACATCATGTTTTTTACGTAAACTCTTGTTATCAAAATTTTCCTCAAAAGCACAATGATTATTATGAAGCTAAACAAAATAATTTTCAGAGTAGAAGTGCGTCAGACATCTTGTTTTTATTTTTACTTTATTAAATACAAATCATGCTAGGATATGGAAAATATGGAGTTTCCTAAGAAAATTAAGATGAAGTCATCCTAAGAAACAAAATAGATAAACATACAACTGTTGGTATTTTGGTTGATTGCTTGGTTTGTTTAGATTTATATGTTGTTTTTGTTATTGTTTATATATCTATTTTATCTTAAATAACTCATATTCATATAAATTAAATATTAATTACAGGAGAGGCTACCTACCTACGACCAATGATGTTTAAAATCTCATTATATAGCCTACTATCTACATTGTGGTTACTTTTTGATAAGTTTACAAGATATTTCATGTTGATCAGATAGTGTAGATAGATCGTTGAGAAGTCTACGCTATAGTCCCTACCTAGGTTTTGTAGTAGGTCTTATGAAAAGTCAGTCTAGTTTAATCATCCTCCTATTCGTGTTCCTTATTGGTGAAAGTCGTGCCCGTCCTTTAGAGCTCCTGACCAGGGCCGGATCTAGGGGGGGCGAGCCGGGCAAATATCTAGAGTGGCATATCATAAATGCCACTGCACTAACCGCCCTTTTCATTTCATCAGAATACCTAACTTATTCGTGGTGTGGTGCCGAAATTTTCAAGCTCGCTTAATCCGTTAAATAACTGTTATTCATAATGTTACGAAAATGCTTAGGTGAAATTATTGAGTTCACTCTTTTCGAAGTTGTCAAAAAAGCGGCTTTATACGATCCGACGATTAAAAATCGCATTTTTTTTCAATAGATAATATCCCGAAACATTTATCTCCTTATAAGGCGTCATTTTAAAGGGCGGCAAATATTGTCTATGCCCGGAGCGACGAAATTGCTAGATCGTGCCCTGTCTCTGACGGATTCACTGACGAAGCTGCTTCCAAGCCACTCCGTCCGGCTCTTCTCAGGGCAGTTTAATCATAATAAAAACTTTTAATATTTAATGCCTCTAAGAGAAGGCCTATGCCAACATCAATGTAGCTCTTATCGATATTGCGCCAATTTTGTTCAATGGCAGACTATGCGATACGCAATTTGATAAGGCACGTCTTTTACTAATATTCTTCTAAAGAACCTACCTTGGCTTCTCAAGATAATAATATTGTGTAATATTAAGGAAATATTATAAAATAAATTAGATATTATAGACATCTATTATCAAATCAAGGGTATTCATTAAATGGCCATTAAACCTATTTTGCATAAAAAATCAGGTTTTTCTGACGTAGATCTTAAGTAAAATGAATTTTCTTGTATATATGTAAAAATGCTAGTAGCATAAAAAAAAGTTAATAGCGCGCACAGCGGTCCACGTCATATCGTTAAGCGTGATCATAATCGCAACGTTTCGGTTTTACCTTTTCTACATTCCTCGTGTCCTGTTACCAAGTAGGCACCTATTAGTATTTATTACATAACAGAACCTAAATAGATATTGCACATACATGCTGTCTGATACGTTCTGTTCCAATCCAAAGATCGGGCACGATCCGGATGAAATTGGAGCATGTATATCGCTGGGATCACCTCAGGTCAGGAGTCAGATGATGGCCATACACCGAGGCCGTGACAGTGCGGGGAGTTATCGACATTTTTATACGTCTTATTTAGTGGGATATCTACCTATTGCAACAAGTGGATCATCAGAAACAGTAGTATATTAGGTAACTAGATCATCTTACTAAGGTTTAATTGAGGGGTAAGACAAACTACCAGCGTTAGTGATTGTTCAAAAGCCGAAATTTAAAGGATTGACCTCGTGTTATTTGGTATCAAATATCGTGTGTAAAGCTACCTGATTTTATTTAAGAGCCCTCTCGTATCTAAGTGCAATTTTTAACCATGTTACTTATGCTTACATATTGACGTTATACGTACATATTTTGATGAAGGAAAAAGGCCCTTATTCCAAGTCGGTTTGAAGGCCAAGTAAGTCATTCGACTCAGTCGCTGTGAACGGAAAAACCCTCGATTAATGTATGTATTCCTACAATTTAATGATTCGAGGTAGAGTTGAGTTGGAGAGGATAAAGGCGGAACCACACTTACCTACGTGTCGTGGCGTGGCGTGGCGCCTTCTGACGCAGTTGATTGGCTACAAAACTCGTTGTGTTATGACGTAGACTGAAACAGAGTCGTTTGATTGGTGGATCCCGCGCCACGCCACGCCACGACACGTAAGTGTAGTTCCGTCTTTAGACTTGAAATATACCTAGGCCTCATTTTACATTAATTTGTCAGCTTGAACAGCACGTCCTCAAATGAGAGCGGTTTACTCAGTAATTTAGTCCGACTAATGGATAATAAAAAAAACTATTTTACAAAAAGATACAACCGACTTCTATGAAGGAGACTTCCAACTTTTTCGACTTTCACTTTGTAGTGTTTTTATTTGGAAGTCGGTTGTATTTTTTTGTAAAAAGTTTAGGTATTTTATTTTGTACTTTTTAGTTGTGGTACATTATGGACCAGTTATGTAAAGTACCTAAAAAGCACAAAGTGATGCCAGAATAGCATTAACCCAATAACATTAAACTTAAACAAAACAGGTGGAATGAGAATATACCAGGGTGAACTGTTCACAACTGCGTACCCCTTTAGAGCGTACCAGTGTGATGTTATGTTATGAAATGGTGAAAACAATAAACAGACATGCGATTGCAGCAATCCCGAGTGATTTGCCGTCATTTATTGAAGAGTTGTGATATATCTCCGAAGTTCTTCATCAGATCTTGATGAAAGTTAAATGTGACCACATGACAAGAACCAGCTTCCACATTTAAAATAATCAACAATATCAGTTCACCTAGTATAAAAAGTTCTGAGGTAATACCTACACATAAAAAAATACAGTCGAATTGAAAAGCTCCTCCTTTTTGAGGTCGGTTAAAAATGGAATGGTTACTACGTTTTTTTTCTGTATGGGTGTCTCGATCGGTAATCCCGTTGGGTTTTTGCAAAGTTAATTTTAAAGATACGTAGGTATCATAATAATGCAAAAAAAGGTATCATATTAGAGCAAACGTGAAATCTTGCCTGCCAACAGCGTTGTCTTTGGAAATCATCTATCTGATTGGTCTGAGTTTACGAAACGAGTTCTATCCACGAAGTTAATTCGTGACTTTAGGTACTATACCAAAAACTTTATTAATTTGTTTTATTCCGAAGTTGTCCAACATTAGAATTGCAAATTTATTTGAAAAGAAAAAATTTGGAACACGAAACCAACAGACACTATTTTTTTTTGTTTGGTAGGTATTAAATGTAAAATTGTTAATAGCTATTGAAATAACATAATACAGATTATTAGTTTCGGTTTAGCTTTCAAGTTCTTTGGCATTTCTCTTTACGAGTCCTTATTTATTACAGTAGCTAAATCGATGAAGCTAAAGTTTAGCATGTAGGTATGTAAAAACTTACTTGTTTGTTGTATGCTTGTTTTCGAGGGCCCAACAAAAATGACAAAACTGTATCTCTAAAGACAAAATTGCAGTTATGTTATCTTTTACATATAAATACTATTTTTAATTAAAATCATACATTGAAATGCCATAAACATGTCTACATGTGCTGCGTAGACATTTGTTTGGCTTAGCAATAGTTTGTAAAAGTTACAACTGTTCTAAATTTGGAAGATGTGAGACCTCGCGTGCCCCATGTGGCGGCTGATGTAATGTTTTCATTGAGTGTCGTGGCACGCGGCAACTGCTCGCCAGTGGTCGTCGCACTCGCCGCTGCTTCCGATCTGATGACAACAAACAAATCGATTGCGGGGGTCTGTCTGCAGCATCAACAAAATTGACCTTTTATCGGTATTTAGATTTTTTGTGCCGTATAACTAATGATTTCAGGGTCAACTTTATTGTTTTTTCAAGCTTTTTATTAACTTGCAATGTATGTATGTAAGTTCGGCTTAATCTTGCCGCTGAATTTAAAAGCAGTTATCCTCAACCGACTAAGGTGAAATTTTTCATACACGTTTGGTTGGGACGGCCGCCGCCGATTATGTACTTTGTGGTTTGGATGACAATGCACGGTAATTTAAAAAAACTATTACGGTAATTTATGAAGAAAATTAAAGTTTATTATGCTATTTGGATCATATATTGAATACTAATAATTATGTTGTGAATTCATTAATCGTTTTAACCGTTAATATTGCCTATTAATGTTCAGCTATACTGAACACCTGTACTGTGAATTCGGCAAGGCGAAGGATTTAACCTCATCAATCGACCAATCATCATCATTCATCATCATTACAGCCGAAAGACGTCCACTGCTGGACATAGGCCTCCCCCAGGCGTCGCCACATTGACCGATCCCGTGCGTCTCGCATCCAGCGCCTTCCCGCAACCTTAACCAGGTCATCGGTCCACCTAGTGGGAGGCCTTCCAACGTATCGTCTTCCGGTTCGCGGTCGCCATTCCAGAACTTTTCGGCCCCATCGGCCATCCGTTCTGCGAGCAATGTGCCCTGCCCACTGCCACTTAAGTTTAGCAATTCTCCGGGCTATGTCGGTAACTTTAGTTCTCCTGCGGATATCATCATTTCTGACGTGATCACGCAAGGAAATTCCGAGCATAGCCCTCTCCATTGCCCTTTGGGTGAATTTAAGCTTTCTGATAAGGCCCATTGTGAGCGACCATGTCTCGGTCCCATAGGTGATCACTGGCAACACACACTGGTCAAAGACTTTTGTCTTGAGACACTGCGGTAAATTGGACGAGAAGATACCACGCAACTTCCCGAACGCCACCCAGCAGAGTCGGATTCGATGGTTGACCTCTTTCTCGAAGTTGGACCTACCCAACTGGATCGTTTGTCCCAGGTAGACATAATCGTCTACAACTTCGAGTGTAGAGTCTCCGATCTTGATAGGAGTGGGTGCTACATGGGCGTTCACCATGATCTTGGTTTTGTCCATGTTCATTTTAAGACCCACTCTTTTGGAAGCTTTACTGAGGTCATCGAGCATTTTACTGAGGCTTTCCATGGTCTCAGCCATGACCACTATGTCATCGGCAAACCGAAGGTGAGTGATGTACTAGCCATTAACGTTGATGCCTAGGCCCCTCCAGTCCAGAACCTTGAATACATCCTCCAGCGCAGCAGTGAACAGTTTCGGAGAAATGACGTCTCCCTGTCTCACGCCACGCTGGAGAAGGATTGGTTTCGAGGTCTGATCCTGAAGACGGACTGACATGGTGGCGTTTTTGTACAAACACTTCAACACCTCAATGTACCGGTAGTCGATCTGGCACCGTTGGAGAGACTGCAGTACAGCCCAAGTCTCGATCGAATCGAAGGCTTTCTCGTAGTCCACAAACGCTAAACAGAGAGGCAGGTTATACTCTTCGGTCTTCTGTATAACCTGCCGCAGCGTATGTATGTGGTCTACGGTGCTAAAGCCTTTCCGGAATCCGGCTTGATCGGGAGGCTGGAAATCATCAAACCTGCGCGCGAGACGATTCGTGATGACTCTTGAAAACAACTTGTAGACATGGCTAAGAAGTGAGATGGGCCTATAGTTCTTCAGCCGGGCATTGTCGCCCTTCTTGAAGAAAAGTACCACCACACCCCTGCACCATGCCTGTGGCGTTTTGCCCTCGAGTATGACGGAATCAAACAGCTTCTGAAGGGCCTTAAGGACCGGTTTTCCACCCGCCTTCAGGAGTTCAGCCGTGATTCCGTCATCACCCGGCGCCTTGTTGTTTTTAAGCTGTTTCAGAGCCATCCTAATCTCGTACAGGCTGACATCCGGGATATCTTCGGTATATCTACCAATCACATAGACGGAAATCCACAACGTAACTTTCATCTCGCACGTGATTGATCGATTGATGAGATCTAATCCTTCGCCTTGCGAAATTCAATTAAGCAATAAGGCTGCAGATGTTCGTTAAGATACCAGCATAAAAACAACCTGTCAGAGTGGATCACATCATGATATATGTTTACCGTGTGTTTACCCGTTACGCTCCTTTCTCATGTTATTTATATCAACCACCGATAAGATATTCAACCTCGGACATGGAAATAATTGCAGAAAGATCATTTTAGTAGTAAACTGCTTCTTAAAAACGGTAGCGGGATCCTGCAATCACTAAATATGTCCAGCGTGTTCTGAAGTTACTCCCAGGTAAGGCTACCATTCGTCCGAATTTGTCCGGACATTTGGACTTTGTCCGGCCTACTAATTTGCCGCATTTTCCGCTTGGATGGCAAAATTTTATTTTTATCACATCTATTCAAAAAGAGCTAGTTTATTTTTCGTAAACTGGGACTAAAATAGCTCATTAATCCCTAGGGACTAAAAGTGATTTGAATTTGGAATGTGGATATTGTTAGTAAATGTTCCAATCAGCAAAGAGATGAATCACAAACCATGCGGTACAAAATTGGATTAGATTGCTAAAATCGATTATGACGGATGTATGAGGAGCATGGCTAATGAACGATTGCAATTCTAATTCGGACCGCACGGGAATTTGTATTGAACAAGTGCCTGGCTGGAAAACTGCGCGCGAGCCAAATAAAAAAAGAAATCTACAACTGCAACGAATGGAACTTATAAAATTGTTACGATGCATTTCCATAATTGTTAAAATATAAAAATTAGCCTCTAATTATTTTTATGTTATGTCTTATGGTTCCTAATGATAGGAACCATAAGACTGAGTAAGAACTACTAGAGTAGAATAGAAATAAACGTAGGATTATAGTTCATAAAAAATAATGTAATCGGATTTCGCGATTTTTTACAGTCGGATTTTAGTTTTTAAACTTCGTTATTTTTTAACTAAAATGCCTATATAAACTATTTCTAAAGTCAGCCTTTTTGTCAGGACTTTTCAATTTTTTAAATGGTAACCCTACTCCCAGAGAGACCTGGGACCCCATGTCGAGCAGCAGGCAACGATGAGCCGAAAAGACGATACCGTCGGACAGTCTACTGCTATCGAATGGTAATTCTACTATAATCCGGTCATAGCAAAAAATAAAGTCTACCTATTACATTACATTATTATTCTTTGGAAGCGTTATAAGGTCACCTTATTAGACATACTAAATTGTAAATAATTTGTAAACATATCAAATGTTGACGCGCTGCTCCTTTATGGCACGTACGCACATATCAATTCAGACGGCCAATTAATTTTATTCAGTACGCGGTAGGCTTATTAGGTAAGAAAGAGCAATCAACAATCATCGCGCGATCAAACACTATTTATGTTATAAAAGTCGGAATAACCTACAGTTTAGGTATGGTAGGTCCTACACAATCGTTTGCTAACTGCTCGCTGTTTGACATATGCACTTATTAAAAAAAAATCGCCAAAAATTCTAAAAGTTCTGTAATGAAGAGCAATTATTGCGTAAAAGTCGCTATCGTTTTACTCTTGCAAGATAGATACGAGCTTGCGGTATCACTGATGCTAGGCATGCTTTTTTTTCTTTTGATAAATATGCTTTTTATTGAAAGACTGTAAGTCATCATGATAGACTTGATATACAGGGCAAAAGGGGACTGAGTAATGTGGCCAGCAGAGGACTACGATAGGCTGAGCTGACTGAGTCATCATGGGGAACATGAATGCAGGTTCTAATTTTTGAAGATCCCAGCTTCATACTTCATAAAGTGTTTGTGTCTTTGAAAAGCACGACAGACCTTCTATCTGTGTTTTAGCTGCATCTTACTGGCTGTGGGCTCCGGAGAGCGACAGCACTTCCCAGTTCAGCGCTGCATACGATTCACCGACGTTTTCCATAACACATCACTTCATAACATACGTCATCGTTTGTGTCAATTTTTTTGGGCAAATATGGCCGTATCTGGATGCCGAGGAATCAGCTAGACACGGTAACACAGTGTCTAGACTGACTTACTACTTCAATGCTACAGATCGATCGATACCTGTGACATTGAAACTAAATCCGGATAGCTTATATAATTATAAATACAGAAACACCGGATAACTTATATAATTATAATACAGAAATTCCATTACAAAATTACCCAGCAAAGTTGGATTAGTTGTGACTAGTAACAAATCTCAATTAGAGACAGTGTCGACCCACCCACTCATTATGACATGTTCCATCACTTAGCTTGCGATTATGAATAACACGATTCACCTTTGGTGACCTCTTCTAACCACGCGCGAATCGTATGAATGGGCGTGATAGTTGTAAGAGGAAACTAAATTACCTTTGCACCTAACCTCTTAGATCTGAGTAAGTATATACAACCACCTATATAATACGTATGTAGGTATTTCCGTGACTGATTTCCAGCCTCAGACGTTGAAGATAGGAACATGGAATAAGGGAGAATTTTTACTATTATATACAAAGTCTCTACCAACTTTCAATTTTCATCATTACCATTCATCTTTTCAGGCTGTGGGTCAGTGTCAACCTGAAAAAAAGAGGATTGATAATTGGAATGATTGCGGTTTCATTTCTGAAACTTTTGTATCCAATTAAATTTGACCTATGGTTCAGTAACAATCTTAAAATTGGCACTGCTTACGCAATTGCTATAAACAATTAAATGTTTACGGAAACATGTTTGTTAGTCAAAGTGCACGCTGAAGAAAGTGCTGTAAAACTGCTGACTGCTACTGATTGTATAACTAACGCAACAATGAACACGTGCAATCGGCTGATGCAAGTTACTAGCTTGTGCCGTGAGCTGGGGCATAGCACGGTACGCGGCCGTGTGCGGTGCGCGTACCTGCATGGCATGTGCGTCTGGCGATGCCGGCGACGCGGGCGCAGACGACCGTGGCCAATGGAATGAAGCGAACGCGACCGGCGATACTCGCGGGGGGCTAGCCATTCTGACGTTTTAAAACACCACGCTGGGTTGCTATGATATCCGTCCGCAATTTGTTGCATCAGAAATATATTTAGACGCCTGCTTAATGGCAGATTGTATATAAAAATGATTTAGAACAAGAGTTCCTTATGTTAGCAGGTGTTAGAAATTCATAATGAAGTGCAGCCCATATCTTAAAATGTGGTTTTTAGGGTTCCGTAGTCAACAAGGAAAACTTAGTTTCGACATGTCCGTCTGTCCGCAGCTTAGCTCAGAGACTCTAAGTTCTAGAAAGTTATAATTTGGCATGGATATATATATTAATCACGCCGACAAAGTGGTAAAATAAAACAATGAAAAAAAATGTTTCGTGGTAGCTCCTGTACCTGCCCTATACGTAAAGTGGGATATTTTTTCTTTCTCGTCTATCCCATGGTGTGGGGTAACGTTGGATAGGCCATTCAAAAATATTACGGATCTGTTAAATGCATTTTTCGATTCAGAGACGCGCTTAGTTTTCGAACGGCAAAGTTAATTTTATCCCTTCGTTAGAGCAATGTTCGGTGCTTTCCTTGTTTATGAACGTTAGTAGTGTTACCTATTTATTTTGGTGAATGTAGCTGTTTCTATGGAACCCTACGATTTCATTAAGCGCGCGAGTCAGTCTCGCAACGGACTTTTTATTTCATGTTAATATCTACATTATTTTTACATAGGTTACCTACTTCAAGGTTTTAACCGCATGTTACATTTTTGTCTACGATCATTTATAAAATACTAGGTTTTCCAGTAGTTTGGCTCCCGTGGTCTATATATTACACTGAAATAAATAGTTTTTGGATTTTAATTGGGTTAAAAAGTGGCCTATATGCCTACGGTACTCAACGATATTGTAGCTTTCGATAACAGAAAGAATTTTCGTAATCGGATCAGAGGCCCCTAGACAAGTGTCATTTTATCATGGAAAGCGTGGTTATAGCGATTGGAATGTATTGTTTTGGTGTACAATAAAGAATTATGAGAATTTTTACTAAGATATATTATATACAACGTCTCTACCAACATTCAATTTTATTCATTCTTTTCAAGCTGTGGGTCAGTCTCTTCCTGAAAAAAAGAGGATTGATAATTGGAATGATTGCGGTTTCATTTCTTAGACTTTTATATCCAATTAAAATTGCCCTATGGTTCAGTAACAATCTTAAAATTGGCACTTCTTACGCAATTGTTAAAAACAATTAACTGTTTACGGAAACATGTTTGTAAGTCAATATGCACGCTGAAGAAAGTGCTGTAAAACTGCCAACTGCTACTGATTGTATAACTAACGCAACAATGAACACGTGCAATCGGCTGATGCAAGTAACTAGCTTGTGCCGTGAGCTGGGGCATCGCACCGCACACGGCCGCGTACCTGCATGGCATGTGCGTCTGGCGATGCCGGCGACGCGGGCGCAGACGACCGTGGCCAATGGAATGACGCGAACCCGACCGGCGATACTCGCGGGGGGCTAGCCATTCTGACGTTTTAAAACACCACGCTGGGTTGCTATGACATCCGTCCGCAATTTGTTGCATCAGAAATATATTTAGACGCCTGCTTGATGGCAGATTGTATATAAAAACTAGCTGACCCCCGCGGCTTCGCTCCCGTCAAATCTATCTATCTACCTACCACCACCTACGTACCCTACCCAGCCTACCTACCCTACCTAGGCTACAAACAAACTCTTCAGGTTACAATATTATTATAGATGTTGATAAAACTTCTTCGCAAATGAACAAATTTGATTACCCTAAAAAAAGGTTATAGTGAGTAAATCTTAAAAGATAGACAAATGTTGTTGCAGACTTTTTTTAGAACTTTTAAAGAGGAACAATTCCATCATAAATGATATTTGCGTAACTTAAACCGTTTACGGAGCGCACGCAACGGAAGCTCTCAAAAAGGAATATTTTTGCCCGTTTTTGCAACATTTTTCATTTATGCTCCGCTCCTAATAGTCTTAGCGTGATGTTATATAGCCTATAACCTTCCTTGATAAATGGACTATCCAACACAAAAAGAATTTTTCAATTCCAACCAGTAGTTCCTGAGATTAGCGCGATCAAACAAACAAACGAACTCTTCAGCTTTATAATATTATATACTCGTACTAGCACTTTGCCCGCGACTTCGTCGCGTGATTTCGTTTATCCTATAAATGATTCTTATGTGCAGTTAGCGAAGGCGACTAAAAATAAGTTATTAAATCAATAAAAAATGGGATATCGTAGATATACAGGGTTTATTGGTTTGGGACGATTCGTTTTTTGACTTAAATGATAATTAATTTTAGGTTACCGCCAAAAAGTAAAATCCTCACACTTTAATACTTTGGAGACTGTTTCAAAAGACTAATAATGATAACTTAATTGTTTATTGAAGTTGGTATTTATGTCAAGTTTCATATTTATTAACCCAAGAAATAAGATTTATCAAAAAAAATTACAAACCCTAAACAATATTTTGGGTGTAGTTTCAAAAAACTAATAATGAAAACCTGAATTGTTTATTTAGGTTGGTATTTATGTCAAGTTTCATGTTTAGTGACCCAATACATCAGATTCTTACATACAAACTTCAACACCCCCTAAATCGTCATTTGGGGGTAGTTTCGAAAATCTAATAATGACAAACTTTATCATTTACTTAGATTACTATTAGTACGAAGTGTCAAACATTTTGGCCGAAAGAATAAGATTTTTCATACAAACTTCCAACCCCTTTTTTACCCCCTTAGGGGTGGAATTTCCAAAAATCCTTTCTTATCGGATGCCTACGTCATAGAAAGAACACACCCTCTAAGTTTCAGGTCTCTACGATCAGCGGTTTAGGCTGTGCGTTGATCCGTCAGTCAGTCATTCAGGACAAAGCATTTTATATGTATCTTAGCAGGTGTTAGAAATTCATAATGAAGTGCAGCCCATGTCATAAAATGTGTTTTTAGGGTTCCGTAGTCAACAAGGAACACTTAGTTTCGACATGTCCGTCTGTCCGCAGCTTAGCTCAGAGACTCTAAGTTCTAGAAAGTTATAATTTGGCATGGATATACATATTAATCACGCCGACAAAGTGGTAAAATAAAACAATAAAAAATTTTTTTTTCGATGTATCTCCTGTACCTACCCTACACGTAAAGTGGGATATTTTTTCTTTCTCGTCTATCCCATGGCATGGGGTAACGTTGGATAGGCCATTCAAAAATATTACAGATCTGTGAAAACAATTTTTCGATTCAGAGACGCGCTTACTTTTCGAACGGCAATGTTAATTTTGTCCCTTCGTTAGAGCAATATTCGGTGCTTTCATTGTTTATGGACGTTAGTAATGTCACCTATTTATTTTGGTGAATGTAGCTGTTTCTACGGAACCCTACGATTTCATTACGCGCGCGAGTCAGACTCGCACTTTATAATTAATGTTAATATCTACATTATTTTTACTAAGACTAGACGTTACTAAGAAGTATGCTTTAGAAAGTTACCGTTTTACGACACTAAAGTGGATGTAGGCCCTAAAGGTCCACATCAAATAAGTCGGCGTTCCGAACCCATACCGTGGTCGGCCATTTGGTGACCCCTGCTCTAGTAGTTTGATAGTAAATTTTCTATCAAGCGAAATTGTTTTAAAAAGTTTCAAGTAAACACAAAGATATTTTTTATCAAGTGTTTTATCTTTCGTTTGTTTTTCATAGTTCATTCAGATTTGTCCAATCGTTGGTCAAGTCCAACGACATTTATAACGAATAATCTAATCATATGAACACGTTTTTAATTTGAAATCATGCGGTTTGATGCTAAATTCTGTAAGTAATTTGATTATAAATTATGCAGAACTTAATAATTATAGGTAAGATAAGCTAATAAACTGTGATTTTAAATTTCGTAGACTAAACTGACAGCTGCAATCGACGTTTTTTTTTTCCGAAAATGTTGCAAGCGTGAAACATAGTGTTGTAGTATGTGATTTTAAAATGATTTATCGAATCGTTGTGACACGACTGCAAAGTGTATGTAAAGGTATTTATGAAGAATTACATATAAAGGAATCATACCTGAAGTAGATAAAATAGTTGGCGCCAAACACAAACATTCAATAATATAGCCCTAAGACTCCAGGGAGCCGCCAACTCCTTGGCCAAGTGGTTCCGCTCTCTGGAGAATAGAAGTCAACCCCGACAAAAGCCAGGCTGTCCTCTTCTCAAGGCCTGACCGCGAATACAACAATAGATTCAAAAGCCCCCGCCCCCCCAAACCCATCACCATGTACGGCAAGCCGATCCCCTGGGAGGACCAAGCCAAGTACCTAGGTGTCACCCTTGACAATCATCTCACTTTCGCCAAGCACAGTAAGGCGGGCCGCCTTTGCTGTAGGCAGACTTCATGGAATGGTGAACGCACGCAGCAAATTGTCACTTAACAAAACGCTTTTTCAACTCTGCTGTCAATCACCCTAACCCTTTAATTCGAGCGGCCTCCCGCTGTGAACCCTCCAAAATCTCCAAAGTTCGCCGTCCAAGGCTCACTCTCTCCATCCCCGATGACGCCACTACCCTGCTCCAAGAGAGCAACAAAGAGACCAGCACACTTAGAAAACACAGACCGCCTTCGTTCCGTCCTCGCCGCCGAGGCCCGTCGCGACGTCCCCGTCAAGATCTACAAGCCAGCCCGCGTGCTGTGCAATAAAGATAGTAAATCGGAGTTTCTTGTCCGTTCTTCTCCAAGTAGGCTTTTTCCGAACGGATGGTAGAATCACTTTATTAAGATCCAGCCTTAGTTGTTGTCCCCCCAGCGACGCCCTGAGCCGAGGTTCGACCCCAACTGGGGTAGGCCTCAGTGCAGTCGCTTAGCTTTAGAAAAACTTGCAAGCCTGGCTATAATGTAGCTTAGTCTCCACAGGGTAGTCCGGTTAAGCAGTATCCGGTCACTTTGACCGAACTGTGAGACGCCAAGTAGAAAAAAAAAAAACAAACATTCAAATTAATTACTTATAGCGTAGAATGATTGTAGCTAGGTTGATCTTCATTGATTGTATGGCGCCGGCCGCCGCGCCGCCTCAAAATGCCAGATTACAAGTTTATTTTTTTAAATTTTTGCTTCTTAGTACCTATGTTATTTCGTAGGTTCCCGTAGGCTAATTCTGCTTTTCAGTTTACTTAATTTCAATTGAATCGGTTCATAATTGAAAATTCAGTGGGAAAATTATCAATAAATTCTTTTTAATTACCTTTAGGGGTGGTTTTTATATTTTTAAATTTAAATGGGACCATCTTTTCTTTCAACAAGAGTAACTGACAACTCTTTCTAATAAGAATTTTTGAAATTGGACTATTTTTTTAAAAGTTATGCGTGGTCATAGGTACCTGTTTATGTGATTTTTAATTTCGTAGACTAAAACAGACTAAAATTACATTTGAGGTGTTGTCACATTATCGTAACTTAAAAATAGTGTTGTATCCTGAATGAATCCGTTTCAAACATTGTGATTCATTTTTTTTTTATAAAATGTTTTAAATTGTAACTTCAGTTAAAAGAGTAAATGGGAAAAAATATTAGAACCTTTTTTTAGGGATCTCTTTCGTATGTGTGTTTCGTATAGGTGTCATAGGAAATATATAATTATTTTTCGATTTTACAGTAATAGTTATGATTCGATACTATAAAACATAAGAGAGATTAGAAAAAAGGAACTTTAGACAAAGGGGAGAGGGAAAGGGGCTCATTGCGCATCAAACAATTCGTCCACATCGATGTCAATGGGCAAAGTGCTCAGAAGCTGGCAGCATTGCCACGTTGAAAAGCAATGCTGTTTCTCTGGCCGACGAAAAGCTTAGCCTTCCGGTTGACGTGAAGATTCCACTAGCTGTTTACGAATGTCTCTACAAACTCGATGAGCACCCGGACCCCATGGACTTTTCCAACTTTCTTAATCACTACTAATTTCTGAATAATCACTTTCAGAATCTGAGTCTGTTACAATTATTGTAAACTTTTCTGTTACATGATCAATAAAACTCGACCACCGTTGCGGTGTTACTAACTTTAGCCCGTCACTGAACATAAGCTCGCCTTTGTACATAAGTTGTCCTTCTGTGTTGGTATATGTTTGTTTTGTGTACAATAAAGAATATGGATAAGTGTGTTTTTTTTTGTTTCGGTAATTTTCAAAGTTTTGTTAATCCTTGCGATAAGCCCCTTTACCTGAGCCCATATCAGTTCAATTAGTTCAGTTCACAATAGTAAGGAGGCAGTCTCAAGATGGTGACACTGTACTCGGCAGCGAGTTCATCAACTATATATTTTTGATACTTAGGCTTTACATTATTTTTAACACCGTTGCTCGTAAAGCTGATGTAATTCCACCGGTTTTAAATATGTAAAGCGGGTCATAAAAACGCGTGTGTTACCAAAGCAAATAGTTAAGTTATAGTCCATACAAATTCCATAACAGTATTATTTGCCATTTCGCGCGCTGTTGCTATTCAAATTTCGAACTGATCGCCGCGCGGCGCCAGTCAGTAGGCAGCGCTAGCGCGCTGTTAAAATGGCGGGAAAGCAACAGTGTGCATTCACAGATTCAGTTTATTTAAAATAAAAAAAATCAGTTTATTCGGTAATTTAAAAACTTGGCTGCATGCTTTAACGTCTTTGCCAACATTTTCACGCAGCTACGGCAGAAAATAATCCTCGCGCCATTTTTCTCAAATTTTCTTTTCTTTGTAGGTACTTGTATTGTGAAAATTTAAATATGACAACTTTCAATAATGAAGAAGAGCCATATATTACTTCAACTCCACCGGATATACTAACAGAAGCGCGAACCGCATGCGACAGCTTGCTGCCGTCATTATCCAAAGACAGATACATAACCACGTATGAAATTTTTTTGAAGTGGAAAAACATGAAAAATGCCAAGTCATTTTCCGAAAATGTAGTTTTGGCGTATTTTAAGGAACTAGCTAGTAACTATAAACCTAGCTCGTTGTGGACAACATATTCGATGCTGAAAAGTACCCTCAAGATGAAAAATGGTGTCGATATTAATATATATTCAAATCTCATTGCATTTTTAAAGAGACGCTCTGATGGTTTTATAAAGAAAATCTAAGGTACTGTCATCAAATGACGTCGAAAAGTTTCTAAGAGATGCTCCAGATAGCCAGTACCTGGTAACTAAGGTCAGTTTGCCTCCTTATTTTATGTATTGATCTACCTACTGTACATACTCTTTTACATATTTTTTAACGACCGTCTGTAAGCTAAGTACCTATACCTTATCTTACACATTTTTATTTCTTTTCAGGTTGCGTTAATATTTGGTATTAATGGTGCATGTAGACGGCAAGAGCTTCACAATATTACCACAAATGACATTGAAACTCAAGGCAAAATGCTTTTAATTAAAATCCTAAACACTAAAAACAAAATACCCAGATCTTTTATTATCAACGGCCCATTTTATGACGTGGTCAAAAAATATGAAGCTCTGTGTACGACTAAGGCAAAAAATAATCGCTTCTTTCAGAATTACCAAAAAGGTAAATGTACTGCACAACCTATTGGCATAAATAAATTCGGTGCCATGCCAAAGGAAGTCGCCAAGATTTTAGGATTGCCGGACGCTGATTGTTATACAGGGCACAGTTTCAGAAGAACGTCAGCTACATTACTTGCTGATTCGGAAGCTGATAATATTGACTTTAAAGCGGCATGGCGGGTGGCATTCTAACGCAGTAGCAGAATCTTATGTAGAAGATTCCATACAAAACAAAGCAATCTAAGTGCCAAAATAACTCAGGCAATAAATTTGGAGCCACAAACGAAGAAGTTTTGCCCTGAGCCGCGCCCCTCTACTTCTACTGAGGATATTTTTTGATTTACAACTAATGACGAATTACAATGCTCTTCTGCCGCCTTTCAAGAAGTTTCGTCGTCTCCAACATTTACCCTAACGCAAAACAATGACATTATGAATAGTAATAATAATAATAAAAACATAATTAAAAAACAACTACGTATCATTTTAATAATTGTAATTTCACTAACTGTTTCAATAATTAGAAATGAACAAAATATAAAATGTTTTTTTTTCTGTTTTCTCGCAAATGTGTTAAAAAACGTCGTACGATATACGTGCGTATTGGTTATAACGCACTAATATCGTAGTGTACTATTACGATTTCCACAAATTCTGCTTTAATCATGGTGTCTCCGACACGCCGTTTTGGAAGTTTTTTGCACCTTACGGGATTGTCAAGGCGCTTTGCCTAACACCAAAATGGAATCCTTTTTTAATTTCGGCAAAATTGTCTTTACCCACTCCTCAAAATGTTCTGGATTCATCTCAATATGGTAGTCACAGGAATCTGTCTTTGACTAAAACATTAACAGGCCCTCATCTAAATAGCCTTCCTCACTTCCAATGGGACTAATGACAAGGCGAGAAGCAGGGCGTCTCCTTTTCTTAGGAGACACACCAGTACCCGAGATGCTCAGTTTAGGGTCTTCCATGAAGGAAAAGAAAAGGTCTTGACACCAGACAGACAGACAGCGAAGTGATCCTATAAGAGATCCTTTTATTCCTTTTGAGGAACGAAATCCTAAAAACAACAAATACAAAACAGGAACAAGAGAAAAACAATTAAACAATCACAAATAAACAATTTGATTTGATTTGAAAAAACCTGGCGATCAACCGATGCGAATGGTGAACGAAGAAAGAAGATGAATGACGACACGCAAAAACGCGCGTAATATTTTTTACTATGACGTATTTTTTTGTTTTTACATGATTATTTTTTATTCCTAATGCGTTTGACTATGATTGTATTTAATTTATTATTTTATTGACATAATGATATTTAATGCCGAATGTTTCGGATTTTATTGTTGTATTAATTGTGTTTTTTTTTATTATTATCTTATTTAATATTATTTAAGCTTGTAACGGAATTTCGCCATTTCCTCCGCTTCCGTAACTGCAGTATTTCCGCAAATCACTACCTAATTAATGTAAGCGGTAATTTGTGATGGTAAACAGATTAGAATTCACTTATTACAACAATATGTCATGCTTGAAACATTTAAAAATAACGTCGATCACAGCCTGATAAAATTTAACATTCAGTCAAAAAAGTTTCGGGAATGCATGATTTGTTTATGGTTATAAACAAATCGTGCATTCCCGAAACATTTTGACTGAATGTTTAATTTTATCGCGAATTATATTTTTTGTGTTTTTTGATTGTTGTTAGATTGGCACAACTGTTTTCCATTTTGGCGCGGAGTTTGAGTTACATCTGTTCTTTAGATTAAATACAGTGCTCTTTTTACAACCTTTTATTTAACTTGCAATTTATGTATGTTGTAAGTGCGTTCGGGTCAAATCTTGCAACTGAATTTTAAAGCAGTTAACCTCCACCGATTAAGATGAAATTTTGCATACAGATTTAGTTTTAATGACAATGCATGGTTAGCTAAGTGACGTAATTCTAAATGCAATATGGTGGACGGCCCAAGATGGGGGACTAGTTATTTTTTGTGCACTGCCATGATATGGGTATCAAATGAAAGTGTTTGCTGAGAAAATACGAAAAAATGCTTGTTTAAAAAAATAAAAAATGAATAACTTATTAGTTATATAATAGTCTAGTGCGTATTGCGAATTTCTTAATGGACAAAAACATCGAATAAAGACTGTCTTAAATTTTTGGAATTTCGTGTTCTGAGTCACTGAAAATATTACAGGAGGCTTACGGGGAATCGAGTTTATCAAAAACACGTGCTTATGAGTGGTATACAGCGTTCAAAAGCGGTCGAGATGTGATAGAAGATTTGCCTCGCTCTGGTAGGCCATCAACGTCTGCAACTGTAGTTAACATCGTAAAAGTGAAGGAAATAGTGACTAAAAATCCTCATTCAAGTTTGAAAGTGATAGCCGCCGAACTTTCTGTTTCTCAGGAGTCGGTTTGTACCATTTTAAATAATCACTTGGGTATGAAACATTTTGCCGCTCGGCTCCAAAAATTCCAAAAACTCAATTGCATTAGAGTCGCTGACTGATTGTTACTGGTGATGAGACGTGGTTTTACGAGTTTGACAAACAAACTAGTTAACAAGCTTTGGAGTGGCGCCTTCCAACTGAACCGAAACCGAAAAACCCACGCCAAAGTCGATCAAAAGTCAAAGT
The DNA here is from genome assembly GCA_947562075.1 of Orthosia gracilis. NCBI lineage: Eukaryota > Metazoa > Arthropoda > Insecta > Lepidoptera > Noctuidae > Orthosia > Orthosia gracilis. Next base: position 31,543,031 of record OX387267.1, on the reverse strand, counting down.
CATGTTGACAGTTTTCTTTGACTATCGCGGCGTTTTGCACTCGGAATTCTTGTCGGAAGGTCAAACAGTAGGTAAATTTTCAGCGTTATGCGGCGTTTAAGAGAGAAAATTAGGCGAAAAAGGCCAGATTTGTGAAAAAAAAATTCTTGTTTTTGCACCGCGTTACTGTGCCTTCGCACAAGGCCATCATTGTGAACGAATTTTTGACCAAAAACTCAACGCATTTTTTAAATAACATTAAAATTGGCGATAATTTATTTAATTGCAGTTGATGAATTATTTAAGAGGTGTCCAATAAAGTATATAATAAATAACAATGGGTGAAAATATTCAGTGATCGTAGTAACGTTAAAAATGAACATTTTGAACTTGTTTTGTTTCTAAGCGAAGGGATACTGTGGTATTTCGCTATTCTAGACCACATATTTTAGCTATTTCACTGAGTGAGCTGAAGTGTTCTCACCTAATTCACACCTAGGTCTCATAATACTTACTTACTCACACTGTATTCATATTATTCCATGCCAAAACATTTTACATCGCATCGCATCTATTATACGTTTTGTTGGTTTGCGCATTACTATTCGGCGAATCGGTCTAAAACGATTCGTTTTCTTATAAAATATCTAAAATAAAATAAATAATTATCATATTTTTCAATGTTATGACACCTACGTCAGGTTGTCAAGCTGCAATACTTTTCCTTTTAAATTTTCTGTCATAGTTTCTCACTAGCTTAGCCTATGAAGATTACTTTTGATTTATATAATTTAAATTCTTTTTATCAATATGTTAGCTCAAATATTGTATTTTATAACTTAAATTAATTTACACGCTCTCAGAATTTATCGAAGAGGTTTTGGATTGAATATTACTGGCTGTTTTGAATACTGGCAAGTTGCATTTTTTTATGACAACAAGATGTCATTCTAATAAAGAAGAAAAGGACAGGCGGCAGATATAAAAGACGGAAATTTCGAGGGCTTCATGAGTCTTCAATCTGGTCTGAAACCGACGAGTCGCCTAATCACTAAGCTCTAAAACCACGAGGAGTTCCTGACAGTTGTGCTGCCTGCCTAACCTACTAGCTACCTACACGGCTACCTCCCTGCCGACCCGTTCCCTGGTTGTCTGCCACGAAGAGTTCCTGTCAGTTGTGCTGCCTGCCTAACCTACTAGCTACCTACACGGCTACCTCCCTGCCGACCTGTTCCCTGGTTGTCTGCCACGAAGAGTTCCTGTCAGTTGTGCTGCCTGCCTAACCACCAGCTGCCTACAATACGACCTGCCTGCCCGACCTGTTCCCCGGTTGGCTGCCCACGTCGTGCGAAGCCGGATCCTTAATTTCATTTCATACATAATTTTAAGTTTATAACTGTTTTTTTATTTTGTATTAACGTGGTTTACGTGTGGCTCAGCTCACCTGAGCGACCTGTAACGCTACAGTCTGGCGCCCAACGTAAAATCAGCTTCCTTTTCAAAATTCTAAAAAAAACTACCACTAGCATTTTCTTTTGGACTCTTATTTGGCTTAGTCTCTCCATATTCATTTATTTATTTATTTACCTACTTCACTTTTTCTCTTCTTCTTCTTTCTTCTTCTCAACACATCTTCATACCTACTTACACTACACCCCACACACATCCCTTTTACCCTCTGGTAATTGGCACCCATTCTTCACTTGGAAGTGTTTTTAAAACCATTCGTGGTCACTCACAAGCTGGGGTTTGGTTTACTCTACGACGCACTGTAGGAGAATATTCTATAGTCGTTACCATAACGTTCCATAACACATAACTCTCTAATACTCCACTCTACACACACCTCTTAAACACTCTAGGAAGACCTCCTAAACACTCTAGGAAGTCCTCTTCTTGAACACGAGTCCTCTTAAACTTGAGTTTTCTGTAACTCTTGACCTCAACTCGTAGACTCTTGAGTCGCCTTTAGCACTCATTCACCCTCACCCTCACCCTCATTTACCACCCTTTAACACATTTTCATCCTCTTCCATCTTTTAATCATGGATAGAATTATTTTATTTGAACTTTTAAACAAAGCAGAGCTTGAATATGAAATCAAAATAAGATTAGAGGAACCAAAAGATACAGTAATACAGCTTAAAAAACAAATTCTTCAACTCGCACCTCTTACTCCCTCTGAAGATATCTTAGACTCGATATTGGAAGTTAAAACTGATTTGGATGAACTTACCACTACACTAAATTATATCGAATCAAAAATATTATTATTAGAACAGGGCAACCATAAACTCAACAAAAAAATTAAAACTTTTATTAATCATCTATTTCATCGATTAGAGAGGATTGATATTGATTCAGATCCTTCGGAGGCAAATCGTTTATCTCAAACTAAAGAGAGATTCCTCACCTTAGAATCAAAATTTAATTCCTTAATAACTGCTTCCATCGACATCAACCCTCAACCTATAGTAGTCAACCGTCCCTCTTCTACTCCTAATAGCCCTAATGAGACGATGTTTCAGACTATACTCCCCGAATTTCAGCCTCAACCTCTAGACTCTATTCCCAATAATTCCCTTAACGAATTAAAACGAATAAAATACGACGGAAACTCGTGTCCGCGCTCATTTATCCAGAAAATTCAGGAATTTAGTATTTCTAGGAATATTACTGCTAACAAATTATTGGATCACGCGTTTGAATTACTTACCGATAACGCTTTACACTGGTACCGTTTTAAACGTGACTCTTTGTTAACATGGGACGAACTTTGCGAAGCTTTGGTAACTGATTTTGGTGGTTTTGACTATGACCATAAATTATTAGAAGCCATTAATAAACGAACTCAAGGCAGGGATGAACCTATAGTTATTTTCGTTTCCATACTAACTGGCATGTTTTCCAGACTGTCAGAAAAACTATCGGAAACTAAAAAGCTCCAAATCATTATTCGTAACATCCGACCTTGTTACTCGCCTTATATCGCGAATAATAATATTAATTCTATCCTTGCTCTTATTTCATGCTGTCAAAAATATGAAGAATTCCTAGACAAAGAGAAACGTTTTAACGAACCTCAAACTTCAAATAATCCTTTAACTGCCGAATTTAACTATAAATCTTTTAACTCGACTTTTAACGCGTTTTCGCCTAGAACAAATTTTAATCGTTTTAACAATAAACCTCAGGTTAATACAATTAATAAAGTTAATCTTAATGCTTTTTGTGTACGCTGCCGCACTAATGGTCATACACTAACTAATTGCTCGCAACCTCGTACATTAATAATTTGTTTTAAATGTGGTTTAAAAGATGTTAAATCTACTAATTGCCCTAATTGTAATAAAACTAATAACAACTCAAAAAACTAAACAACGACTTGGGTAATAAAAACTTTAATCAATCAGACTGGCATGATTGGTTACAAAGCATAAAAAATTTCTTTCATTGTTACAAAATAACTTCACTTTACGATAATGAAAAAGATTTTAATCGTCCTTTTATTGATATCTCCATCAATAAAAAAATATTTTCCGGCTTACTGGATAGTGGTAGTTCTATTACAATACTGGGTAATAACTCCCACTTAGAAATTTTAAAATTAGGCTTCACGTTATCCAAGTCTGTTTCAATGATGATTACTACTGCCAGTAATGATAAAAGTAAATCCCTTGGCTCAATTGACATTCCAATTAGATACAATAATCAAACTCATCTAATCCAAGCCTTCGTATTCCCAAATATATCTCCATCAATTATCTTAGGAGTCGACTTTTGGAAAAAGTTTAATCTTATTCCACATATACTTTCTTCAGCTTTTAAAACAAATACTAAATGTTCAGTGGTTACTGAAACTTTTAAACAAGTACTTCCTTATGCTAATCTCTCTTTAGAGCAAAAAACTATCGCGGATGACATGATTAAACGATTTAAAACTATATCTTTCGAAAGTAGAGGAGTACTGGGCCGCACTCATCTTATTAGTCACCATATTGATACTGGTGATACTCCTCCTATAAAACAACGTTGTTATCGTCTTTCTCCTGAAAAACAAAAAGCTCTCATTATAGAAGTCGACAAAATGTTAGAATGGGGTGTTATTGAAAAATGCGAAAGTCCCTGGCTTTCTCCGGTTATCATTACACCTAAAAAGGATGGCGAATGGCGTTTCTGTGTTGATAGTCGTAAATTAAATTCAGTTACTCGTAGAGACGCGTACAGCCTTCCATGATAATTTTAGAAACCATTTAAGTGCTGCGTGATCTGTGTAAACAGTGAATTGTTTACCATTATCGATATAACAACGCCAATGCTCTAAAGCTGAAATTACCGCAAGAGTTTCTCTTTCTGTAGTTGAGTAATTGCGCTCGTTTTTATTAAGAGATTTGCTCATATAAGCTATAACTACTTCTTTATCGTCCTTTATTTGTGTTAACATACCACCGATGCCAAAGTTAGAAGCATCGCAATGTACAGAAAAAGGGAGATTATAGTCAGGACAAGCTAGTATAGGAGTAGTAACAAGAGCTTCTTTTAGTTTATTAAAAGCTAGAGTAGCATCTTTATCCCAAATGAATTTAGGGGCGTTTTTACCGGCAGAAGTTAATTTATTAAGTGGAGTTGCAATTGTGCTGAAGTTAGGAATAAAACGACGAAACCAGCTACAAGTTCCGATAAATTTTCTCACTTCCTTACGAGTAGTGGGAGTAGGAAATTCGAGTATTGCTTTAATTTTAGTCGGATCTGAGCGTAAACCGTTTTCATCTACAATGTAACCTAAGTATTTTAGTTCATTTTTAAAGAATTGACTTTTATTGAAGTTAATAGTTAATTTAGCAAACGTTAATTTCTCAAGAACTCTAACTAGATAAGAGATATGCTCTTCAAATGATTCAGAAATGATTATTATGTCATCAAGATAACAAAAGACCTTATTGTCAAATTCAGGAGTAAAAAGCATGTCCATAAGTCTTTGCTGAGTAGCCGGAGCATTAGTTAAACCAAAGGGCATGATAACAAAGCGATACATTCCTCTACCAGGGACATAAAAAGCTGTTTTATCTTTATCTGCTTCTTCTTTCAAAGGAATTTCCCAAAATGCCTTAGCAATATCTATGCTTGAAAGAAATTTAGCGTTTTTAAGGTTATCTAAAATTTCATTAACAAATGGAAGGCTGTACGCGTCTCTACGAGTAACTGAATTTAATTTACGACTATCAACACAGAAACGCCATTCGCCATCCTTTTTAGGTGTAATGATAACCGGTGAAAGCCAGGGACTTTCGCATTTTTCAATAACACCCCATTCTAACATTTTGTCGACTTCTATAATGAGAGCTTTTTGTTTTTCAGGAGAAAGACGATAACAACGTTGTTTTATAGGAGGAGTATCACCAGTATCAATATGGTGACTAATAAGATGAGTGCGGCCCAGTACTCCTCTACTTTCGAAAGATATAGTTTTAAATCGTTTAATCATGTCATCCGCGATAGTTTTTTGCTCTAAAGAGAGATTAGCATAAGGAAGTACTTGTTTAAAAGTTTCAGTAACCACTGAACATTTAGTATTTGTTTTAAAAGCTGAAGAAAGTATATGTGGAATAAGATTAAACTTTTTCCAAAAGTCGACTCCTAAGATAATTGATGGAGATATATTTGGGAATACGAAGGCTTGGATTAGATGAGTTTGATTATTGTATCTAATTGGAATGTCAATTGAGCCAAGGGATTTACTTTTATCATTACTGGCAGTAGTAATCATCATTGAAACAGACTTGGATAACGTGAAGCCTAATTTTAAAATTTCTAAGTGGGAGTTATTACCCAGTATTGTAATAGAACTACCACTATCCAGTAAGCCGGAAAATATTTTTTTATTGATGGAGATATCAATAAAAGGACGATTAAAATCTTTTTCATTATCGTAAAGTGAAGTTATTTTGTAACAATGAAAGAAATTTTTTATGCTTTGTAACCAATCATGCCAGTCTGATTGATTAAAGTTTTTATTACCCAAGTCGTTGTTTAGTTTTTTGAGTTGTTATTAGTTTTATTACAATTAGGGCAATTAGTAGATTTAACATCTTTTAAACCACATTTAAAACAAATTATTAATGTACGAGGTTGCGAGCAATTAGTTAGTGTATGACCATTAGTGCGGCAGCGTACACAAAAAGCATTAAGATTAACTTTATTAATTGTATTAACCTGAGGTTTATTGTTAAAACGATTAAAATTTGTTCTAGGCGAAAACGCGTTAAAAGTCGAGTTAAAAGATTTATAGTTAAATTCGGCAGTTAAAGGATTATTTGAAGTTTGAGGTTCGTTAAAACGTTTCTCTTTGTCTAGGAATTCTTCATATTTTTGACAGCATGAAATAAGAGCAAGGATAGAATTAATATTATTATTCGCGATATAAGGCGAGTAACAAGGTCGGATGTTACGAATAATGATTTGGAGCTTTTTAGTTTCCGATAGTTTTTCTGACAGTCTGGAAAACATGCCAGTTAGTATGGAAACGAAAATAACTATAGGTTCATCCCTGCCTTGAGTTCGTTTATTAATGGCTTCTAATAATTTATGGTCATAGTCAAAACCACCAAAATCAGTTACCAAAGCTTCGCAAAGTTCGTCCCATGTTAACAAAGAGTCACGTTTAAAACGGTACCAGTGTAAAGCGTTATCGGTAAGTAATTCAAACGCGTGATCCAATAATTTGTTAGCAGTAATATTCCTAGAAATACTAAATTCCTGAATTTTCTGGATAAATGAGCGCGGACACGAGTTTCCGTCGTATTTTATTCGTTTTAATTCGTTAAGGGAATTATTGGGAATAGAGTCTAGAGGTTGAGGCTGAAATTCGGGGAGTATAGTCTGAAACATCGTCTCATTAGGGCTATTAGGAGTAGAAGAGGGACGGTTGACTACTATAGGTTGAGGGTTGATGTCGATGGAAGCAGTTATTAAGGAATTAAATTTTGATTCTAAGGTGAGGAATCTCTCTTTAGTTTGAGATAAACGATTTGCCTCCGAAGGATCTGAATCAATATCAATCCTCTCTAATCGATGAAATAGATGATTAATAAAAGTTTTAATTTTTTTGTTGAGTTTATGGTTGCCCTGTTCTAATAATAATATTTTTGATTCGATATAATTTAGTGTAGTGGTAAGTTCATCCAAATCAGTTTTAACTTCCAATATCGAGTCTAAGATATCTTCAGAGGGAGTAAGAGGTGCGAGTTGAAGAATTTGTTTTTTAAGCTGTATTACTGTATCTTTTGGTTCCTCTAATCTTATTTTGATTTCATATTCAAGCTCTGCTTTGTTTAAAAGTTCAAATAAAATAATTCTATCCATGATTAAAAGATGGAAGAGGATGAAAATGTGTTAAAGGGTGGTAAATGAGGGTGAGGGTGAGGGTGAATGAGTGCTAAAGGCGACTCAAGAGTCTACGAGTTGAGGTCAAGAGTTACAGAAAACTCAAGTTTAAGAGGACTCGTGTTCAAGAAGAGGACTTCCTAGAGTGTTTAGGAGGTCTTCCTAGAGTGTTTAAGAGGTGTGTGTAGAGTGGAGTATTAGAGAGTTATGTGTTATGGAACGTTATGGTAACGACTATAGAATATTCTCCTACAGTGCGTCGTAGAGTAAACCAAACCCCAGCTTGTGAGTGACCACGAATGGTTTTAAAAACACTTCCAAGTGAAGAATGGGTGCCAATTACCAGAGGGTAAAAGGGATGTGTGTGGGGTGTAGTGTAAGTAGGTATGAAGATGTGTTGAGAAGAAGAAAGAAGAAGAAGAGAAAAAGTGAAGTAGGTAAATAAATAAATAAATGAATATGGAGAGACTAAGCCAAATAAGAGTCCAAAAGAAAATGCTAGTGGTAGTTTTTTTTAGAATTTTGAAAAGGAAGCTGATTTTACGTTGGGCGCCAGACTGTAGCGTTACAGGTCGCTCAGGTGAGCTGAGCCACACGTAAACCACGTTAATACAAAATAAAAAAACAGTTATAAACTTAAAATTATGTATGAAATGAAATTAAGGATCCGGCTTCGCACGACGTGGGCAGCCAACCGGGGAACAGGTCGGGCAGGCAGGTCGTATTGTAGGCAGCTGGTGGTTAGGCAGGCAGCACAACTGACAGGAACTCTTCGTGGCAGACAACCAGGGAACAGGTCGGCAGGGAGGTAGCCGTGTAGGTAGCTAGTAGGTTAGGCAGGCAGCACAACTGACAGGAACTCTTCGTGGCAGACAACCAGGGAACGGGTCGGCAGGGAGGTAGCCGTGTAGGTAGCTAGTAGGTTAGGCAGGCAGCACAACTGTCAGGAACTCCTCGTGGTTTTAGAGCTTAGTGATTAGGCGACTCGTCGGTTTCAGACCAGATTGAAGACTCATGAAGCCCTCGAAATTTCCGTCTTTTATATCTGCCGCCTGTCCTTTTCTTCTTTATTAGAATGACATCTTGTTGTCATAAAAAAATGCAACTTGCCAGTATTCAAAACAGCCAGTAATATTCAATCCAAAACCTCTTCGATAAATTCTGAGAGCGTGTAAATTAATTTAAGTTATAAAATACAATATTTGAGCTAACATATTGATAAAAAGAATTTAAATTATATAAATCAAAAGTAATCTTCATAGGCTAAGCTAGTGAGAAACTATGACAGAAAATTTAAAAGGAAAAGTATTGCAGCTTGACAACCTGACGTAGGTGTCATAACATTGAAAAATATGATAATTATTTATTTTATTTTAGATATTTTATAAGAAAACGAATCGTTTTAGACCGATTCGCCGAATAGTAATGCGCAAACCAACAAAACGTATAATAGATGCGATGCGATGTAAAATGTTTTGGCATGGAATAATATGAATACAGTGTGAGTAAGTAAGTATTATGAGACCTAGGTGTGAATTAGGTGAGAACACTTCAGCTCACTCAGTGAAATAGCTAAAATATGTGGTCTAGAATAGCGAAATACCACAGTATCCCTTCGCTTAGAAACAAAACAAGTTCAAAATGTTCATTTTTAACGTTACTACGATCACTGAATATTTTCACCCATTGTTATTTATTATATACTTTATTGGACACCTCTTAAATAATTCATCAACTGCAATTAAATAAATTATCGCCAATTTTAATGTTATTTAAAAAATGCCGCTAAATATCCCCTCGCTTAGGACCAAAACAAGTTCAAAATGTTAATTTTTAACGTTACTACGATCACTGAATATTTTCACCCATTATTATTTATTATATACTTTATTGGACACCTCTTAAATAATTACAGGACAAAACATAATGATAAGTATACAATGGGCGGTCTTACAGACAACCTTTGCATGGACTGAACGAGAGGAGATAGGCATAGGACTGTGAATGTGTGTCATTAATGTGTTATTAATGACACATTGTGTGCTAATATGTTATTCATTTAGATGAATAACACATTAGCCGGTATCTTGATTCGGTTTTTTTTTAAACCGAGCGGTATTATCCAGTTTTTAATCTGTCCAAGTTTATTGGAACCATTTTACGTGGCACGATATGATAGTGTGTCATGTCTTTCTGCTCTTTTAAAATCAGACTATTAATAATCAGTTGATATCAAGGTTGTTTAAATAGTATCAGACTGATTCATATTTAGTAAGAATTCTTTTTATCTCAAAACATGATATGGTTGATAGCAATCAATTTTAGAACTTTGAGATGCGCCATGTGTCTTATAAGCTGTCACCTTATAGCTTTAAATACACAAACATGGACACATGAAATTTTCTGAGGTCTTTTTCTAGTGTCTATGTCAATTACAGATGTGCACAGCACTTTCATAACCAATATCACATGATCACATGTCAAACATCTAATTTAGCAAAGAAAAAAAGATAAAATAAGCAAAATTGCAATACAAATTATAAATAGAAAATAGGAATCGTGTATTCATAATTTAAAATCAATTAAATTAAAAAAATACTTTATTTATATAGGTACAAGAAAAAAAACATTTTTACAAAAAAATACTACCGACTTCCAAATAAGAAAACTACAAAGTGAAAAATTTTCTGTTTCCTCGCAAATGTGATAAAAAACGTCGTACGATATACGTGCGTATTGGTTATAACGCACTAATATCGTAGTGTACTATTACGATTTCAACTAATTCTGCTTTAATCATGGTGTCTCCGACACGCCGTTTTGGAAGTTTTTTGCACCTTACGGGATTGTCAAGGCGCTTTGCCTAACACCAAAATGGAATCCTTTTTTAATTTCGGCAAAATTGTCTTTACCCACTCCTCAAAATGTTCTGGATTCATCTCAATATGGTAGTCACAGGAATCTGTCTTTGACTAAAACATTAACAGGCCCTCATCTAAATAGCCTTCCTCACTTCCAATGGGACTAATGACAAGGCGAGAAGCGGGGCGTCTCCTTTTCTTAGGAGACACACCAGTACCCGAGATGCTCAGTTTAGGGTCTTTCATGAAGGAAAAGAAAAGGTCTTGACACCAGACAGACAGACAGCGAAGTGATCCTATAAGAGATCCTTTTATTCCTTTTGAGGAACGAAATCCTAAAAACAACAAATACAAAACAGGAACAAGAGAAAAACAATTAAACAATCACAAATAAACAATTCGATTTGATTTGAAAAAACCTGGCGATCAACCGATGCGAATGGTGAACGAAGAAAGAAGATGAATGACGACACGCAAAAACGCGCGTAATATTTTTTACTATGACGTATTTTTTTGTTTTTACATGATTATTTTTTATTCCTAATGCGTTTGACTATGATTGTATTTAATTTATTATTTTATTGACATAATGATATTTAATGCCGAATGTTTCGGATTTTATTGTTGTATTAATTGTGTTTTTTTTTTTTATTATTATCTTATTTAATATTATTTAAGCTTGTAACGGAATTTCGCCATTTCCTGCGCTTCCGTAACTGCAGTATTTCCGCAAATCACCACCTAATTAATGTAAGCGGTAATTTGTGATGGTAAACAGATTAGAATTCACTTATTACAACACTATGTCATGCTTGAAACATTTAAAAAAAACGTCGATCACAGCCTGATAAAATTAAACATTCAGTCAAAAACATGGACACATGAAATTTTCTGGGGTCTTATTCTAGTGTCTATGTCAATTACAGATGAAATTTTCTGGGGTCTTATTCTAGTGTCTATGTCAATTACAGATGTGCACAGCTCTTTCATAACCAATATCACATGATCACATGTCAAACATCTAATTTAGCAAAGAAAAAAAGATAAAATAAGCAAAATTGCAATACAAATTATAAATAGAAAATAGGAATCGTGTATTCATAATTTAAAATCAATTAAATTAAAAAAATACTTTATTTACATAGGTACAAGAAAAAAAACATTTTTACAAAAAAATACTACCGACTTCCAAATAAGAAAACTACAAAGTGAAAAATAACTTTGTTTTTGGAAGTCGGTGTCTTTCGTAGGTACCATTTTTTTTGCGTTACGGACACCGACTTCCAAAAATAAAGTTATTTTTCACTTTGTAGTTTTCTTATTTGGAATTCGGTAGTACTTTTTTGTAAATAAAAATATTTTTAATTTTCACTTTTTAGTTGTACTTACCTAATAGTCAAGTTGTTTAGAAAGTTATCTTAACGCCAGAATAGATTAGCCGAATGTCATGAAACTTGAATATAAAGGGTGAAATGAGAGATTAGCGTACCTCTCAAGAGCATACTGGCGTGATGTTATGTTATGAAATGGTATAAACAATAAACAGACATGCGATTTCAGCAATCCCGGGGGATTGCCCGTTATTTATTGAAAAGTTCTGTTGTATATCTTCGAAGTTATTCATCAGATCTTCACCAAACTAAAATGGGACTAATTTCGAAACATACTCGTTCAAACGAAAAAATAATTTTCAAAATCGGTCCACAATTGACGGATATATCGGTGAACATACATAAAAAAAAACATACACGAAGTTGAACATAGAACCTCCTCCTTTTTGGTAAGTCGGTTAATAAAACATAACATAACATTAAAAAATGAGATAAATCAAATTATGTCATATCACACACATCACAAATATCTTTACTTTTCCAAGATCTTCCGTCTGAGCTGAGTTGACACTAAGCATTGTATGTTGAAGGAAGCCTTGTCATAGGGGAATTCAAGATTCGATTTATGTCGGGTGGTACCAAACAAGTTCGTACATTCATTTTTACCGGGCATTTAATTTAAGAACGCATCCGCATACGCTCCAAAAGTCCATCACACGATGTGGGAATCTGCACAATTTTCTGGAGGAACAGCAAGTCCAACATGAATCTGTGATGCTGAAGGGTGCATAGTCCGAAAAAAGACAGTCTCTCTACGTATAAACATCGCATGCTGACACCAGGGGTAACAAATGCAAGATGCCTTGTTAAAGAGTTGCCCACCGGTACCGGGCATCCCGATACCGGTGTGTTTATATTTTTGTATTTTTAGCCCATTAGCCTTTTCCGAATCAAGAACAGGGTCCAAGGTACCCGTGATCAGGGTTCCTGAGAATGGAACCTCCTCCAACGAGAGCCTCCTCAGAGAACATGGAATATTATTATTGTCATTACTGAATTTGCTTTTGTATGACATATTATTGTACTTTTTTATAATTTTACCTAAAACATTGTAATTTTAATTGACGAGAATTGATTTCATATGTATTTATTAAATTTATTATTGTTTTTGTGACATGTATTATTTTAATAACTTTACTAATTTTTTCTAATCTTTGACTTTGAATTTTTGATTGACTAGAATTAAATTTATACGTAATTGGGCTTGTTATAATTTTTTTATTTGTCTTTGTGTATGTGACATATTTATAGACCTTTTTATTATAAGTTTAATTATTTTTTTATGTCTGACATTTTATTTAACTTTTTATTGACTAGAACTAATTTAGTACGGAATGTGGATAGTCAAACTGTTTTGTTTTAATTATTTTTTTTAGTTCTGACATACTAATTGATCATTTTTTGTTGATTTTTACAATTCAATTATTCATGTTTTTTGTTAATTATTGTTATTGTTATTTAATGTTTTTAATTTTATTCTAATCTATTGTATGTATGTTTTAGTGGTGTTTTTACTTACCACAAATTTCGACATAATGTAGGTATGTTGTTACGAAATAAACGACAAGATTTATGAGATTTTGTTTAGGACATACGATACTTTTTATCCCGGCAGCATGTTCAGTTTGGATCATTTTCGACAGTCCGCGTGCGAAGCCGCTGGCAGAAGCTACTTATATATAAATTATAAACTAACTACCGCCTACAAACAAACAGACAATTTTATTTATTCATAATATTTTAATGTATAGTTTGTGGTAGATAGATAAAGTGAAGAATAGATAAATGCTAACATTCGTCGTAAAAATGATAAGAAAATATCTGGTTATTACCGCTTGTATGCTGACCGCTATTTCATTTAATTTCCTCAACATGTGCACGGTTCAATATCTACACAGATAAATTGATGATTCTTGAAACGTTATGTGTAGCTGACGTGATCAAACCCATTTTCTGGGTCGCCAACTTTACCTTATAACGTGACTGAACCTTTTATGTTATTAGCAGTTATGAGATTGTTGTTGAAAAAAACTATAGATTCAAAAATGTGTTGACTTTAGATTGTTTGTGTCTTATGTTAATATGTTCTAATAACTGTACAACTAGTCTAGTAGCAGTGCCTCGGCTATGCTACCGTATTATTACCTACTTATACCTACTCGTATGAGGAGACGGATTCATAATCTTATTTGGGTACCTATCTAAAGAATAACAGTTGATTTTGATACAATTCTGAAAGGTCAATGGTGTAAAACCCAAAAACAATCGCCACTCATTTTTTTTCCTACAGAACATAATGCTATTGTCATCTTTTGTGGAGTACTACCTAGGAGACCGAGCCTTGCTCTGATGAAAATAGTAAAAAGAAAACTCAAGTATGAGATGACATTTAGAAAACCAAAAGCAAAAAATAACAAAATATGTATAAGATATAAAAAAAATAACGAAACGAAAACAAATGAAAAACCTATCCATAGCTGGGACTTGAACCCGCAACTTTGGGCGTATTGAGCCACCTCGTTTATCATTAGGCAGCAGCGCAGAGCCGAAATTACGAAGTACATTGCCTATATTGCCTGTATTGGTTATTTATTTTTGCGTGAAAATACAGCGAAAAAGAATTTTCCCAGATATTAGACCTAGCTAGATCGATTATTCGTCCCCGAAAACTCCTGTATTGCAAACTAGCTGTGCCCGCGGCTTCGCTCCCGTTATCTGCCTATCCTACCCTACTTACGTACCTACCTGTACCTACCCTACTTACTAAGACCTATCTACCTTACTAACCTTTCTACCTACCCAGATCACGCGTTCACTGCACAGAGCACTATTTACTCTAGGGAGAAGAATATCGACTTCATACAAAAAAGTAAGGACAGATTTACTGCGCGCCATCTAGTAGCACTTCAGAACACCACACCGAAACAAAAACATAAAAGATTTTTTTTTTCAAAAAAATTCTATTGACTTCCAAACAAAAACACTACAAAGTGAAAAATAAATTTGTTCTTGGAAGTCGGTGTCTTTGATAGGTACCATTTGTTTTCGTTATGGATACCGGCTTACAAAAAGAAAGTAATTTTTGACTACTAACTAAAAAATAACTACTTTTTGGAAGACGGTAGTATTTATAAAAAAAAATGTTTTTTTATTTTTCACTTTTTAGCTGTACCTAATAGGCAATTTCTTTAGTAAGATGCCTATACTGCCAGAATAGATTACCCGAATATCATGAAACTTGAACATAACCGGTGAAATGAGGGAATAAGGTGAACTGTACACATCTTTGTACCCCTTTAGAGCCTACTGGCGTGATCTTTTCGGCGGTAGGTGTGAAAAGATTAGACGCGAATTTTGTACTAGTTTTTTTATAATCAAAATAAAAATATTAATAAGTATTTTTTAATCATTTTGGCCTTGGAAATAGTTTACCAGTCCACTAAATCAGCGGTACTTACGTTTGTGAAACAGTAAATGTAACCAAGCCCCTAAACTATACCACCTACCAGCGATCTCTAGTACTGAACAGATCATCACGCAGCATCACGAAATGCCTCAGCTTGAAGACATCCAATCGGCCCAGAGGAGCTTGGAGGATATTTTCCATAAGAAGATGACTGAGCTGGAGGCACAGATACAGTGTGCGGGACCGGCAAAGGACACCGTCGCTAAAATACGAGAGGAGTTCCGAACATTCCGGGAGCTTATGTTCGGGATGCTGGGTCTTCTTCGGAAGCAGATCACGGAGTGCTCCAGAGCGGTCGACGGCCTGGAGACACGCACACGTCGGAAAGCTATAATCTTCACGGGTTTTGCTGAAAAGGACAATGAGGATTGCAGGGCTCTAGTGTTGAATATAATACACACAAAGCTGGCCCTGCCCAGCATCAGTGGATCTGCCATCAAGGTTTGCCATAGACTGGGATCAGCAAACAAGGGACCCACACGTAGCCGGCCTATATTGGTAAGATTCTCGGATGTTGACCATAAATCTGCAGTCTGGAAGGCTAAGTCAGGTTTGAAGGGCTCCTCGGTGACGGTCAAAGAGTTTTTGACCAGGGCCCGGCAGACTGTGTTTAGCAGGGCGCGTCTACACTTTGGGATGTCGGCATGCTGGACACAGGACGGAATTATTGTCATCAGAACCCCAGATGGCACACGGCATAGGATTACTACTTTAGATGAACTCAATCCTTTGTTGACTAAACATCCTAAGAAGGCTGTGGAAACATCTGTTGCAACGGGAAGCACCATTGGAGTGCGTTGACCCTGAGTTTTGCTGAGGTTTACGAACTTTGTTTTTGTTATGTTTATAACTCATATTGTGCTTGGGCGTCATATTTCACGGTAATTATCTCACAACTTTTTTAGTACACGTTTACACGCTTGCTATTAATGTATACGCTTAAATAATTAGATTTTAGTCGTATTTAATCACTTATTTTTGGTAGTAAATAATATTGCATAACTCGAGTTTGTCATATCACAATGTCAAAGTGCATGAATTTAGTTTATACTCATACCCTGCTTTTAGTTAATGTTTGGTTTACCCTGCTATTGTAAATGTTATAGTATTAAATTGACGTCCAATATTACTCTGTTCCACGATTGTGTTGTGTGTAGTGATTTGCGTTCCGTTTTTGCCCATGTACTTTGTTGTTGTTTCGTTTTGTTTATAGCTTGCTTTTATTGTGATCGTGTTTCTGTTTGTAAAAAACTAGAATCTTGATTTAAATCATTTTTGTTTTGTACTGGTTGTGCTGGTGGGTGGTGCAAGAGATAGTGGTGTTGCACCGTAAGCATATTCCTTAGCTGTAGTTTATTTTTATTGTTAGTTATTTAAGTATATTATTTTTAATCGTATTTTATGTCATCTACTGATGACTCATTTGTCTCTCCCGTTGAATCTCTTAACTCTTCCACTACTGAAAGTTTTGGCTCCGCGACTGACACCCTTGGTGACCTTTTGCGTCAGAGCTTCGGTCTACAGAACTGTAATTTATTTAATGTATGTCATATAAATGCTCAGAGTGTGGCCAGTCACTATAGTGATCTCTTAGACGCCTTTTCTGACGCCAATGTCCACGCCGTTCTGATTTCTGAGAGTTGGCTTAAGCCCCATCTTCTTTCTACGACCTACCCTCTTCCCGGTTTCATTCTTATCCGTAACGATAGGATTGGTAAGGGAGGAGGAGGTGTTGCTATTTATCTTCGTAGCGATTTTCCTTACAAAATCATTGCCTCGTCTCCTTCACTTTACAGTGCTTCTGCTGAGTACCTTTTTCTGGAGATCTACATAAAAGGTGTGAAGACCCTACTTGGTGTGGTGTACTGTCCGCCCGCCGTTGACTATTTTATCAACCTAGAACTGGCGCTTGAATCTGTAGGGTCTGAGTATGCACACTGCGTCATCATGGGCGATTTCAACACAGACCTTTCTCATCCAACTCCTCGTTCCCGTAAACTCCTCCACATCATCGAGTCCGTTAGTCTCCATGTTCTTCCTTTGAAACCCACGCATTTCAATATCCCAGGAGACGACACATGGCTCGACTTAATCTTAACGTCCACACCCTCCCTTGTTGCCTCTCATGGTCAGTGTTCTGCACCTGGCTTTTCCCGTCATGACCTCATTTTCCTCTCATATGTCCTTAAACTACCTAAACTTCCCCCTAAAGTTCTGCACATGCGTTGTTTTGCGCGACTGGATGTCAAGAAGCTGCGTCAGGATGCATCGGAAGTCGATTGGGGACCCCTTACTGCGGCAGTAGCTGTAGATGAAAAACTGCAAATCTTCAATCGGACGGTCCTTGCTCTCTACGACAGACACGCTCCTGTCAAAAGGGTTAAACTCAGGCGTCCACCCGCTCCTTGGATGACGACAGGGGTCCGTATGGCGATGAGGCGCAGGGATCGGGCCTTTCGGAAATTTAAAAAGAATCGCAGTGAGGAAAATAAGCACCAATTCAAAGTTGCAAGGAATCGGTGTAATCAGGTGATACGCAACGCCAAACGCCGCCACATTCTAGAAAACATTTCTTCTTCTGCTCCTGCCGATATCTGGAAGTTCCTCGGAACCCTCGGGATCGGTAGGCCACGTCATGTGGATTTTCCCAAGACGATTGGCCTGGATGAAATCAACTGTCACTTCACAACCACTTGCCATTTGGGATCCCAAATGTTGTCTCAGACGGTCGATTCCATTTCCAGGCTACCCAGTCCTTTCATAGAACCATTCCGATTTTTTCCGGCTACCGAGGATGAAATCAAAAAGATGATCCTATCTATTAAATCCAAGGCTGTGGGCCATGACAACATTAGTCGTTATATGGTCACCTTGATCCTTGACTTTCTTCTTCCGGCGATTACCCATATAATAAACTTTTCCCTAGATTCCGGTCAATTTCCATCCCTGTGGCGCATGGCCTATGTCCGTCCACTTCCTAAAATTTCAAATCCCTCTCTACCTAATCATTTTCGACCAATATCCATTCTCCCTTTCTTGTCAAAAGTGCTCGAGGCCTGCGTTCACAAGCAGTTTTCGGGGTTCGTTCACCGTAACAACCTTGTCAGCTCTTTCCAGTCTGGGTTTAGGCCTGGGCACAGTACTGCATCCGCTCTCCTCAAAGTGACTGGTGACATCAGAGAAGCAATGGAGGATACCAAGGTTACCGTTTTGGTTCTCATTGATTTCTCAAATGCCTTTAACGCTGTCAGTCACGATATTCTTTTATCCATTCTCTCACATCTTATGGTTTCTGCCGAGGCGCTGGAATGGTTCTCTTCTTATCTTCGAGGACGTCAGCAGTCGGTTCGCGTTGACGAGAGCTCGTCGAGTTGGCGTGATCTAGGTGCTGGTGTCCCACAAGGCGGTATTCTTTCTCCATTATTATTCTCTATCTTCATTAATTTTATAACTATCTGTCTTCGGTGTTCGTATCATCTTTATGCCGATGATCTCCAGCTGTATGCGGCTGCGCGGTTGGAAGGTTTGTCGGACGCTATAGAAGATGTAAACCGAGACTTGGATGCCATTAAAATCTGGTCTGATAGATTTGGAGTGTCTGTAAACCCCTCTAAATGTCAGGCCATTTTAATAGGAAGCTCACGTATGATGGGTAGAGTGGCGGTTAGCTCTCTTCCTCCTCTTATTTTCGATGGTACCGTCATTCCCATTAGCCCTAGCGTAAAAGATCTCGGTTTGCATCTTGATTCGACACTTGGCTGGCATAGCCAGGTTGCTAGTGTCAGTCAAAGAGTCAACGGCACTTTACGATACCTGTATCGTCTGAGAAACTTTTTGCCCGCGAAGATAAAGACTATGCTTGTGCAGACTTTAATTTTCCCTATAATCGACTATGGTGACGTGTGTTATTTTGACTTGAGTGCGGTTCTGTTGAATAAGCTTGATAGGCTCTTCAACCAATGTATTCGGTTTATATTTAACTTAAGGAAATATGACCATGTTTCGAGCTACAGGTCTGAGCTCAAATGGATGCCCATTCGCCAGAGAAGAAGTTTTCGCGCTCTAACTACGCTTTTTTCCCTACTCAACTCTCCCAACCCACCTTCTTACCTTATGTCTCATTTTCAATATTTAAGTTCTTCACACGCTAGGAATCTGCGTTCCTCCAATAATCTTCTCCTACTGTGTCCTTCTCATACTACTGATTTTGTTCACTCTTCCTTTCATATTCAGTCTATTCTTCTCTGGAACGCGCTTCCTCTCGAAATCAGGACGGCCACCAGTCAATATGCTTTCAAGCGTAAATTGCGGGTTTATTTTCAACGGGGAGAGGGGACATCTCGATAACTTCTATTCCTTACTTTATTAAAATATATATATTATTATTTAGGTACGTATTATACAAAATATATATGTATGTATATTTTAAGCAACTTATTATTCGTATTTTTTTTGTTTACTTTTTTGCTGGTCACAATTTAAACAATGCACCTGCCATGTTATCTCTTCACCACCCTTGGTTGACTGGTAGAGAATGCCTAAGGCATTAAGTCCGCCATTGTACCTTTGTGCATGAAGTTTTAAATAAATAAATAAATAAATAAATAAATAAATGTAATGTTATAAAATGGTATAAACAATAAACAGACATGCGATTGCAGCAATAACGAGAGATTTGCCGTCATTTATTGATGAGTTCTATTGTATATCGCCGGAGTTCTACATCAGATCTTCACCAAATTAAAATGGGACCAATCTGGGAACATACTCTTTCAAACAAAAAAATAATTTTCAGAATCAGACGGACGGACAAATGAACTTAAACAAAAAAAAAACATTATGTCAAGAATAGCGGCAGCGAAATTACGAATCATATTGCACGAACGTCAACGTCATTATTGAAATTAGTAATACGATTAGAGTCCAAAATTAGTAGTACGATTAGAGTCCAAAATCTCATAATACGTATTTTTATATATATTTTTTTCTATTGTAATTCTCCCCGCGGGAAATCTTAACACCGCCATTCAGAAAATGACGCAAAATGCACGGTGCCATCTGTCGAAAATGAAGTTCAAGCATCCGATTATCCGAATTCTGTATGTTGCGATAGTTTACTTCTTGAACACTTTAAAATCATCAAGCTTTTGATATAGTGAACCGATTGCGATGAATCAAAAACTTAGTAATTCTTCAAGTTACGCACAATTTTTATGTATAAATGTTATCTCAATTGGTTGCGTACATTTTACGTGATGCGTGCACAAATAAACAGACAAACAGACAAAAATTCCAAAAATGCTGGAAATGGGTTCTGTTGGTTCTCCTTTAACACCCTGGCTATTCTTTTTGGAAATATTTTCGATGTACAAAAACGACTTTTCTACAGATTTATTATATGTATTGATTCGAAATCGTTAGCGCCGTTTCCGAGAAGATGATAATATAGGTATATTTGTAAATATATACGAATACTGCTCGTTTAATAGTATAGCATAGGATTTATTACCTATATTAAAAGTACCAATTTTACTCATTTGTGCCTGCCTAGGGCCTAGGCCCTAGGTCACATTCGTCTTCCATAACGACGAGACTTTACATAACGGTCGATGACTCACCCAGCTACAACATCTGATAGAGAAGTAGGCACTCGCACATTTTACAGATTATGTTGTTATGACAGCCAATAACTTTGTTATAGTAACAACAGATAAGTGTTGTTTTTGAGCAATGAACCCAAACCTGAGGTTGTGGTTTTTAGGTAGGTAAGCATGTATATGTAGTGTATATCTATCATAGCTCTTGTCAGTAAACACACATACGTAATTACATACATTCAGAAACAAATAGGTACTGAAAAACTTGGATCCCTTACAACTTTCTTTTTCTTGAATTTAATTTAATGATTTTCTTGTATTTTTAAACAACTTCAAAAAAAGGAGGCAATTGTCGGAATATTTTTATGTGATATATCTTATACCCATGACATACTTATTAAGGAGTTCCAGTGGCCATCTATGATCTTCTTCATCAGTTCCACTTCACCAAATGATACTTTCTGAGTCCAAATATGCTTGCCATGTTATTGAAAATACCAAAATCGCTATATGTATTATATAAATATATAATATTTGAGGAGTTCCCTCGATTTCCATGAGATCCCATCATCAGACTCTGATTTGGTGAAAAAGACCACTCCAATAGAATAAAACAAAAAACTGGCTAAGCGCGAGTCAGACTCGCGCACTGAGGGTTCCGTACAAACAGCTACATTCATCAAAATAATTAAATAACATTATACATCGTTATAAATCGCAGTCAGTTTATTAACTGCAAAAAATTAATGATCTTTTTTTTTTGGTGTATGTACAAATATACTGTTTTCGGATTTGTCCTTTACTTTTGCTATAAGCTCAGATGAAGTAAAAAAGGTAGATAGCGCACGGCCTATAGTTTAGGTGAAGCCACAAAACTCAGCCGATTCAAGTAAACACACCCACTCACGCACACACAAGCAATAAAACTACGCTGATTTTTTTAGTATCTCACGGATCGTCGTGCAATAACTTTGCTTAAAAAATGCCGTCCTGTGTTATCAAGTAGTGCAAAAAAAAAAAGTTTTTAGGAGTATCGTTTCACACAAAACTATTTGTTTTTATATTTTCCTACATAATTTTGAGGTTATTCGGGACAGATAATGTTTTTCCCCGAAATTGACATATTGGGAGAGTGTTGCCAGTAATTTATATTTCTAATTGCTCAAAATTTGGGTAACTGGTAAAGTCAAAAAAAATTACTAAGTAGAGAGTTGACCTAATTAATGTTTATTTTCCATTTAAATCACATGACTTTATAATGTTACATAAACCTAAGTCAAGTTAAATATTTAGTTCTTAACTTATTTATTTTTGTTTAATAAGTCTATTTTGCTATCAAATGTTATGGTTTTAGGTTTACAACGAAAACTCAAATAAGAAACGAATGGTAAATGCTATAAGACTGAGCCGAAATGAACCACAATGGCTGCCATTGTGGTTCATTTCGTCGTCTAGTGTGGTTTGTTCAGACCATTTTGAGAAGACTGACTCATAGTTAATGCTCTATTTTGTTTCTATTTAAATAATTATACTTTTCATTTCATCTGAAAAAGTATATTTTTAATTCCATGGAATGGTTTTTTTGTAACAAAAATGTGTTTTTTTTTTGTAGTAAACATGTTTCACATAACCTTTGTTGTATTTTTAAGTAAAAAAACATGTTCTGAGCTGCTCGGTGTTCTTACACACGAACGGCACATGTCAACGACAGGGGCAACTGCACGCTTTTATAAAAACAAACAAAGAGACAGATTTCCTTTCACATTTATAAAGTACTTTTAAAATAAAAAGAAAATAAACTATTTTGACATATATAAAGTACTTACCTATAATTATGAAATTAACATTTAATCCGATTTAAATAATTTGAGGGACTTTTTTTAAAAAAGTGGTAACCCTCCAGTGACTTACACATAGTTAAAAAAGTGATTACATTTTTCTGTGCTAAGTGCGCTATCTACCTTTTTTTACTTCATCTGAGGCTATAAGACATTGCTTCTTGCCAAATTTCATGATTCTAGGTCAACGGGAAGTACCTTGTACATTTTGATTCCCTGTATCTCTTGATTGCGTTGATCTAGAGCTTTTTTTTTTTCACAGCTGCAAGGGGTTGCAAACTTGAGTATACGATATTTATTTCAACTCGATACCTCCAACATTCCCGAGATAAACGGTCTTGACAGACAGATGGACAGACAGACGGACAATAAAGTGATCCTATAAGGGTTCCGTTTTTTCCTTTTGTGGTACGGAACCCTGAAAAAAATATTTTCAAATCCGTCTATTTAAGACGGAGTTATGCCCGAACACACATTAAAAAAAAATAGGAACATCCGAATTGAGAACCTCCTCCTTTTTGGGCAGTCGGGTAAAAAAACGTTCAAAACTTGTTCTCTACATTTATTGATAATGCATATTGAGTTTAAGTATCTAAATGATTATTTTTACATCCTGTTGTAATAATTAAATTGTTAATAATATGGCTTAGATTAGGATTCTGCCGAACATTGATCTGCCCCCGTGACCCTGACGTGTCAAAATTATCATAGTTCGACTGTAAAAAAGGGACAGATGTATACAAGTCATATACATCTGTCCCTTACGTACACTCAAAATAACCATATTCGATGAACTTATGGTAACACCCTTGTTCAAAAAATAATATTTTATAAGTTACATAGATCGAGCTATAGCACAATGACCATTGTATAGTTCTCGCCAAACTTCTTGGCCGCCCTGAAGTTGGCTACAATGGCTGTGCAATAGTAAATTGTGCAATAGTAGTTGGGGGCGACCCAAAAGTTTGGCGAGCACCATACCACCAGTCACCTAGACTAGAATACAATAAAACCGACCAAGTGCGTGTCGGTCCACGCGCGGTAATAGGGTTCTTTAGTTGCCTAACAATGCGGACTAAGAAGAGGGTTTTTTTGTTGTTACATGAACATTAAAACGGTTTCAGCGGCTTACAACGTCTAAAAACGGGCCCACGCAGGACGATGGTAACTGAAAAAGGAGTTATAAAATCCAACTTCACAAGTGAAGTTCGAAAAAATATTACCTATTTGAGTACCACCATGGGTAGAGGCAAGCGTTTGTATAAAGATTTATAACCAGCGTCACTTAATAATTTGAATACTGCAGTACTTATTGCCGCTATGGAAATAATCTTCGTTAAAATCTCCAAATATTTACAAAATGAAAAGAAAAATTTTAGTATGAGTATTTTCAAACAACCTACTCAACTACCAAAAAGTTAAATCAAATTATTCAATGATAGGAACAAACAACCAACCTAAATAAACTGCAATACCTAAATAATCTATATGGTGGACGTCAATTGCGAACGGAGCCGATAGTAATTTTTCAATGGCATTTGTACTGTTCCAAGTATATTATATAATTTGGTCGACTATTACTCGTAAACTTGTAAAGCCTACACTTGACTCTAACAAAAGTTTGCAATTTAAAGCTTGATTTTACGCAAACGGATATCTGAATCGAAAAATGGTTTAGACAGACCCTTCATATTTTTGAATGGCCTATCCAATGATACCCTACACCATGGGATATAGGGAAAAAAGAAACATCCTCACTTTACGTCTGGAGGCACACAAAAAGAAAATGTTTTTTCTTGATTTTATTTTACCACTTCGTCGGTATTATTAATAAGCACATCCATGCTAAATTATAGCATTTTAGTACTAAGAGTCTCTGAGCTAATCTATAAGGACATAGGGAAACTATAAGGGTTCCTTGTTGACTTCGGAACCCAAAAAAAAGAAAAGTCTCTTCAATCACTAAGTAGGTATAGTTATTATTTTAAGTTCAAAGCCTTGAACTTGTACGATCTCTGTATCTGTATAAAAGTACGATA
This sequence comes from Orthosia gracilis, assembly GCA_947562075.1. Taxonomy (NCBI): domain Eukaryota; kingdom Metazoa; phylum Arthropoda; class Insecta; order Lepidoptera; family Noctuidae; genus Orthosia; species Orthosia gracilis. The sequence goes on along the minus strand of OX387267.1, from coordinate 31,518,477 downwards.
GCGTCAATTAAAAAAAAATGTTTGCAACAAATCTCTATTATCATCATTATTATTGTGCAACATATTTATATTTACAAGATTGATGATAAATCTACGTAATAAGTACTTATTTTTGTTTTGCCTTTGCCTTTCGAAGTTTCTGGAGAGGCTCATAAACTGGGGTCACTTCAGGCCCGTGCCATGATTAGATAATGTTGGTCATACCTATAAGTTACAATGGATTGATAAAGTTGAAGAAAAAAAACAGTTATTTCTGTAAATAAAGGTTTCAGCGGTTTTTATATTGGTAGGTAGGTAACTATTAAACTTATCTATTTTGAAAATTTCATGTAAAAATATGTTAAAATGCAATGTTTTCTTATCGTTATGAGACCCTTCGGAATATTATCAGGAAATATTTACATAGCAGTGCCTAATGGCATTAACACTGCAATTCCGCTGAACCTCAGTTGAAATTATACCAATAAGTAGTAAATACATATGGCGATTTATGATTAGAAATCTAGTCCTAGTATTATTATTGTTTTGATCTGCATCAAAACAGTGTCAGTTGCCCCATGTGGCCCCTCGTGGCTACGCCCAAGACAGCGGCTATTTACTTGCAATGCAGTATCGTCACGATCCCTCCCTTATCGGATGGCAATAACTCCAGGCGAAGTCAATAAGATCTGCAAATCGTAAACTAGGCCGTATCTAAATGTTTGCAGCGATGCATTCATCGTAAAGAAGATACCAGATTTAAGTATTGCAACTGTAATGACGGTCGCACGTCGCTGGCAGCATAAACAATATAGTTTTCCTCGCATTATAATAAAATTCGAATCATGTTAGGCCACTTTAAGGACGAAGTATTTGCCACTAACGTGTGCACTAAAAAATAAATCTTATTAGTAACTAAAGTTTGCTTAACTGTATTTTCGTAAAATTTAAGCAAACTTTAGTTCATAATCATCAGCCGAAAGAGGTCCACTGCTGGACATAGGCCTCCCACAAGCGTTGCCACATTGATCGGTCCCGTGCGTCCCGCATCCAGCGGATCCCTGCAACCTTCACGAGGTCATCGGTCCACCTGGTGGGAGGCCTTCCAACGCAACGTCTTCCGGTTCGCAGTCGTCACTCCATCAGAACTTTTCTTCCCCATCGGCAATCCGTTCTGCGAGCAATGCGCCCTACCCTCTGGCACGTAAGTTTGGCAATTAGTTATTAAACTTTAGTTATTAGTAGAAAATAAACTTAAACAAATTATTACAAAACTAGTTTTGTTACTAGTAAGAAAAAAGTTCTTAAGATTCAATTATTTCTTTCAGTGTGGCTTGCTGTACCTACTCGTAATAATTATTATAGCAGACAATCGTACCTAGCAACAATTACCTAACCAAAGTTATTGTTTGTAACTTACTCATTTTTAAAACGATAAGGAAGAGATAAAAGTTTTCATTCGTTATTAAGTTTTTATCTTAATTTTCACAAAAATCAAATAATTAAAAATTATATTATTCGAGCTCGGTTCTCTAGGTCTTGAAGTCTTTCTTCTCGTTTATTTCTCAAACATTTCTCCTTAAGTCGAAAAAGGCATTTGTATCTCTGCACAAATGAGCCAAAGAAATCCCATCCTATTCGAGATGGGGTGCTGAAGATGTACTCCTCAGAAAATGCCAGCGCTCATGAATGCGGCATATCCTAGAATTATAAAATAAAATACAACTGACTTCCAAAAAAACACTAAAAAGTGAAAAATAAAAACTCCAATTTTGGAAGACGGTGTTCCTGTTTTAGTTTTTTCGTTTTTTGACACCGACTGCCGAAATTGAATTTATTTTTCACTTTGTAGTGTTTTTTTTGGAAGTCGGATGTATTTATTTCTGTAAAAATATTTATTGTTTTTTACTTTTTAGATGTGGTACATACTGAACAAGTTCTATAGTCCTATGATGCAAAAAGTTATGACAGTATACATTACCCGAATAACATGAAACTTGAACATGACCGGTGAAATGAGAGAGTACACTTTACAGCAGCGTACCGGCGCGATGTTATGTTATGAAATGGCGTACACAATAAGCAGACATGCGATTGTAGAAATCCCAAGAGATGCCGTTGTTTATTGAAGAGTTCTGTTGTACCGAAGTTCTTCATCAGATCTTCACCAAATCACATTTAAATTGGACCACATGAGAAATACTGCTTTCTAATAATAAAATAATCATTAAAATCGGTTCACTTATTAAAAAGTTGTGAGGTGACACATAAAAAAAATACAGCTGAATTGGGAACGTTCTCCTTTTTGAAGTCCGTTAAAAATCAAATACATGTGACATTTAACAATCTACATTGGTCGATTCATTATAAAACTCACCCTGATAACTGTACCAGGCGGACGTGATCGCTTGAGCTCTGTAAAGAGGAGGTTGTAAGTCTCCAGCTCAAAGCGCGTTGACGCCTTGTAGTTCAGTTTTTAAGAGTCCTGGTGTCTGAGATGTTGATTGATGGCTGCTATGTGTTGATAGGTGAAGGCTTCTCACGTAGGAAATAAAAGACTTGATTCTTCATGGCTATTTGACGCGTTTCTGCAGGTCCTCAGAGAACAAAAGATGCGCGGAACAAACTAATCTCATGTCAATGGCTACATATCGGTCGACGCGCATGCGTACTATCGTACCCCGTTACTTTACTTTATTGAGGACCCCGAAATCGCAAGCAAATTGTTTTTTTTCTATACTATATATATCTATACCAATATTATAAAGAGGAAAGATTTTTTTGTTTGTTTGAACCGAATAGACTCCGAAACTACTGGACCGATTTAAAAAATTCTTTCACCAATAGAAAGCTAAAATATTCCTGAGTGACATAGGCTATTTTTTAATCCCGAAAACGAGTCCTGTGCGGTGGTCCACGGGAGCGAAGGCGCGGGGAACAGCTAGTAATATTTACCTATAAAGAGGAAATATTTTTTCGGTTGTTTGTAGCGAATGGGCTCCGAAACTACTGAACCGATTTAAAAAATTCTTTCACCAATAGAAAGCTACATTATTCCTGAGTGACATAGGTATTTTATAAACCGGAAAACGGGTCCCGTGGGGTGGTCCACGGGAGCGAAGCCGCGGGGAACACCTAGTTTTAAGTAATTTTCATTACAGATTTAGCCTATAAATCAAAAAAATCTCCCTTATTCCTGAAGGAATCATGACGTGTCATATGTGGGTGGATGCGCCCTGAAATGGTCCATCCAATGAACTCAACCAGGTCCGTAACTATATTCCCTAAATATATTCTCCAGGAAGAATGAGGGACGAAGAGAAATTTTGTTGATTATTCAAGAAGCTATTTTCTTGTAAAACTATACAGCTTATAAATAGGATACTACATGGGTCTTGTAGCCCTTCTATAAGGCTATAGAAATATGGCTATAATAGTTACATTTACATCTTTCAGGAGCGTCGCTGCGTGAAAGTGTCAGATGGAAGAAATGGTGCAAATTTTAATATTAAAAGTTAATTTGTACTTAAACTATCTGAGGGATTTCCACCCACCAGGCGCCACCCGGGAGCCATCCCGACAGGCTACCCTGAAGTAGCACTTTGGTGAGTGCAACTTCAACCTTCGAGCGAGTATTAACCCTGTAAAGGCTGATGCCGCGAGAAAATCATGGGACCCCACGACCCGGCACGAAAGCTGTCTCCCCAGCCACCAGAGCTAGGCTCCTTACAGAAGTGTGGTTAGGGAGACAGGGAAATGGGCTATTGAATGGTAATACCAAGATAGGTATACCTGTAAGCCTTCAGGCACTTAGGGTACCTGGAAGCGGTTGAGCTTGTAAAAATTTGTGCGGTCCCACCGCTTGATGATTTTGTTTGTACAAGAATATCTAGTCAATGTTCATCAGCGATGTCCGAACCTGGGCGCCTGCCGGTAGGTTTCCGAATGGTACTTCAGAAAGTATATCGATAACCCTTCAGGCACCAAATGTGTCAAAAGGCTGTGAGCCCACTGACAAGTGTATAAAAAACTCTATACTGGTTCACACAAATACATTATCTCAACCAAGTGGCGTTTATATACTAGAATTACATGCGTCTAAACTAAACACAGTGCCTAGGTACAAGTATAGGTTGCCTAGCGGTGCTAAAACGAAAATAACAAGATTAGTGACCACTTATTTGAGGACATACATTATGTGTATTCACCGTTCCAGGGTGGCGTACTTGCTTTGTACTGTTGTTATATACTGTTTTTCAGTCATAGACTGAGGGTAAATAAGTTAAAACACCTAGTTTGTGTTTTTAAACAAACTAATTCAATAAATAAAGCAACACGATTGGTGCGCAACCTGCGTGAGCGGGTCGCACACACCACTATTTGAATCCCCGTTTTTATAGGGGTCTTGAAGAAAAATAATAAATAAGTTTTTATTTAATTATCCATACATATCAAATGCTAGTTTAAAAGCTACGTGATGCCTCGTCGCGAACAATATTTAAGGTGATGTGAACATGAAGTGAGCTGAAAATCCGTACAATCAAGGTGGAATGAGAATCCACTTAAAGCTCACGTAACTTATCACGGTGAGATTTTTACGAATCGACCGGCTGGTTCCGCATGGTGGATTACTGCCCATCCCCTCCACAGTAAGGAGGTCTGTATCCTAGCAGTGGCAACATTACAGACTGATTATTCGTACGCTATAAACGATGGTGACTTTTGTATTTCTTATCGGTTTATTATGAAAGTTAAATATGTTATTATCAGTCTAAAGCACAAAGCAATGTACTTAACCTAGAAACAACATTTAAATAATTCAAATTATATGACGATATTTACTTGAATAACAATAACAATTAACTTATCTGAGTAATTTATTATTAATAAGAGCGAGTGTTTGCTCAGCGCTCGACATCAGGCGTTCGTACGTAACGGGTTTACCAAAACTGGTTTAAACAAACACACATATATACAACTTTACTCCTATAATTTGTATAGGAGCAGTATTAGTATTTTCTTTTTACGCTTGCTTCTTAATTAAACTTTACTTGTGTTAATAGAAAAAGATACATACACACACTCACTAAAATTGTGTGTGTGCGCTAGCACACACACAATTTTAGTGAGTGTGTGCTAGCACACACACAATTTTAGGATACGTCTCTAAGTTTCTTTCTTTTTTAGGGTTCGGTACCCAAAGCGTAAAAGCGGGACCCTATTACTAAGAGTCCACTGTCCGTCGGTCTGTCTGTCACCAGGCTGTATCTCATGAACCGTGATAGATAGATAGTTGAAAATTTTGCCGCTATAGCAACAAATACGCTTTAAAACAGAATAAAGTAAATATTTAAGTGGGGCTCCCATACAACAAACGTGATTTTTTTGCCGGTTTATGCGATAATGGTACGGAACCTTTCGTGCGCCAGGCCGGTTTTTTTAGGTATAGTTCTTGAACTTGTTCTTTCAAATCAAACAAGATGAGACTTGTCTCATCTTGTTTGATTTGAGATTTTGATTGTAATTTTCCTTTTGTACACCACTTTTACCATTTCATAATTTGTTATTGAAGAGCGATTCCTCCCAGCAAAGGTAAATCTTTTAAAAAGGAGGTCCCTATTTACTGTAAAAGTTGTACAAGTTTCTACAATAAAAGGTTTTTTTCTTCTTCATTCAGAATCATCAGATGATGATTCTGAATGAAGAAGAAAAAAACCTTCCCTTTGATTCCTTAGGATCGGCGCAGCATATGTTATATCTCTATTCGCAGTTATTTCAATAGCCACCTTATTTCTATCCATATTATCTTTCATAGAATCCATCCATCGTTTTTTTGGTCTTCCTCAACCCCCCTATAACCAGCCTTTTTTTCTTTAGACAGAAAACAAATCCAAAAGATATCTTTTTTAAGATATCATTGTTGCATAATATAGTACCTAATAGTGTTTGAAATCAAATGTGTATCTTTCAACACCCATTACAGCCCAGGAAACAAAAAGTTTTTTTTTTTTTTGTCATGGGCTCGCGTTTGACCACTATCTCGCCTGATGTTAATGATGTGGTCGAAGGTGAAGCACGCTTGCCTAGCAGTAACCTATTCACTCTTGACTTAAAGACCCCTAGGTTTCTGCGAAAAAAATCCCAACTAAGTAATTTCACCAGAATTATGTACATTATGTTAGTAGTAATGTTGTCTGAAAAATCCTGAAGAATCCCATCACTGCAAAAAACTCTGTCAAAGGCCCAAAAATCAGTTTTTTGCTCAATTCTCGTAAAGTTCTGATTTTACTGAAATTTATGTTCAGAGCAAGTTTATTCCTTGTTCATTTGTGCACGTTTATTCCTTGTTAATTTCGCTCATATCTCGAAAACTAATGAATATTAGTGAATCTGATGAAGGACTTTTTTGTTCACAAAAAAGTTCACACACAGTTCTGAAAAAGGAACAAACCACCACCATAATGAACATAATACCAGTGAAATTACTTAACTAGATTTTTTATCGCAGTTTGCCCGTTAATTACAGTTATTTGCCTGGGCTATTATACATACTAGGTAAACACACATTTACAAATACATACAGTTACAAAATGTACTGTTTTATAGTCATAATAATATTGACGCAATAAAGCAAACTATGCAAAGCGATTTTGACAGTGTAGTTCAGTGGGCACATGATAATGGCATTATAATCAACATAACTAAAACTAAGTGCATGACCATTCACTCTCCGTAACATAAAAATAAAAATAATTTGTGGACAGTGCGAGTGAAGGGTCATTCGTACGAATGTCTGCATAACAACAAGCTGAACTGTCAATGCTCATACTTAGAAACAGTCACATCTTATAAGTACCTAGGATTAGTAATAAATAACACATTCACATGGAATCTGCATGTCAACAACGTTTGCAATAAGCTACGATCCATTCTGGGTAAATTAAAGACACTTATACATGCTGTCAACAGAAAAGTATTGTATACTTTATACTATGCGCTGGCTGACTCAGTTATTGAATACGGGTTGGGTGGATATGGCCTTACGTTCCCTACACACTTAAATAAAATCAATATCCTGCAAATAAGGCTACTTAAACTACTTGTAGATAAAAAAACGAAAAAAAGCCTGAATCAAAATTATGAAAAGCTGTTCAAAATTTGTAAAATACTTCCGGTCCACTTTAAAACCAAGGTTAATATCTTGAATGAACAATTTAATAACGAAAATCACAAGGAGGAACGTAGGTATATGTACCCAACTCGCTTATCTGAAAAGAAGACACTTGCTGTTCCTAAAGTCAGAAACTACTTTGGTAAGCGCACAAGGAGGTATGTAGTACCGACGTTGGTGAATGAGCTACCCCCAAAATTGATATCGCATGTCAAATCTAAAGACCAACTCAAAAATGTTCTTAAAAAACACTACCTCTCATTGTGCCCATAGTTAACTTCGTATCTATGGACTATGGGAATGTCCATGACATTGTCCATGGGTGTAAAATGTAAAAATGTCCTTTTTTCTGTAGCCTTACTTTCTTTTTCTTACTTTCTATTTTTTGCACTTTGTTTACAATAAAATTCAAATTTTGTTAGTATTTTAATATTGTGAAACGAGAACAACTGCCGACAAACTGTTTTGCAGTTTGGCAGACCTTTTGTATGTTGTTGCTATACTGATTTTGAGTAAATAAATAAAAAATAAAAAAAATGTGGAATAAATTCCCTGGGTATTAGAAGACTTACCTCCTGCTACGGCGTAGCGCTACGCGTTCTACTAGAAATAGGTTAACAGTACCTTTGATGGCGTAGCGGTTTTAAATTTAGTCTCTGTTTTACTGGGCTGAAATATTGCGTTCTCGTTCAGAATGTATTCATCTGAGTATTAACTATTGTGAATAGAAATCTTTGTTTATCAACCTCTTGTGTAAAATAAAGGCAGGTTTATGAATAAATGAGAACGGGAATATTTATTAAAATAATCCTCGTTCACTATCATGTTATTCAAACATAGAAACAGTAGGTTCTCATTGGCATGAATGATAGCGTAATCAGACTGAGCGGGGATAATGACAACATTATCAATCTGAGCTGATTATATGGATCTTGATCTGATTAAATGTCAACAGCTCCTCACGAGATAGATGTATATGCAGTTGGTTGGCAGGTCTATGTAGATTGTATATGTAGTCAAATAAAACAATATGTAATTATCTAGATAACAATATATTTTTGTCATCAACGACAAACTTAACAACAGACTACAACATAGATCTTCTCAACGAAACACCTGCGCGAAGTTTAGACATCACCAAACATCTGTGAAATGTTTACCAACACATTGAGATTAGCGAAGGTCCATTAGACAGATTTAAATCCACGATCACCTCACAGCATCCGAGGACGAAATAAATGCAACATAAATGGACGGCTCATAATATTTAGGATAAATAGGTTGCCAACAATCAGAGGCACTGCGGGATTTAAAGGCTGGAGCATCTAAAGAAATACTGCAAGCTGTTGGTAAACAAATCTACGAAAACATTCTGCAGGTTTGCGAACTCATTACATATAAACACATTAGTTAACCTAAAATAGTTTTGTTGTTAAAATAATCTCTTATTCCTACTTACATTGCTTTTGGTTTGACGTGTTTAAAACGTACGTAAATGATGAATTGACTCAAATAGAAGGCTGGCCGGTCACTGGAGCCTGCCTGTACATACATGTCCGCTTAAGTGTAATCATAAAAACTTATTGGTACTTTAAATACAATTAGGTATAAGTTTAAAATTAACTATAATTACTCGTACAAAATATATTTGTTTCAGTGCACTTCTGCTCATTATTATTTTCGTGGATAAAACAGTAATCGGGCAAGGCGGATGTCTTTACACAGATTGAGTTTTTTAAGTGGACGTTGATGGCCAAAGCCGAAACTGTGAGGAATAGCGAAAAACACTCAAAAGAGTCTCGAGGCTGATTTTGATGATAACTAAAACTGCATAGTTGGATTTTTGAAAAATCTGTATTCCTAGCCAGGAAACGAACAAAACGATTTTGAAAAAAATCGCATACTGTATTATTACACCGTTCGATAGTGTCGCTAATAAGGTTCAAATTCTGTGAAGTAATGACTGACGGCAAACTAAAGGAAAGGGCAATCTTTTTACAAAATACTTATTTTTCCTACTTTCCTATTAAACCTTAAGTGATAAAAGTGATGACCATTATTAGTCATCAATTGCATGATACGAATCATCACTGATATCCTACAAAAAATAAGTTTTTTTTAAAAGGAGGTCTTTCCTCTGGTTTGGTGTATAGCATTACATCGATGAATTTTATCCTTATTAGCATAACTTCCGGATGGTGTAGTAAATAATAATACAACGTTTCATATTTTTCCAAAATCAACGGGCTTGATTCCGAGATAAGAATATTAATTTTTCCAATGATGCAGTTTTAGTTTTCATCAAAATCGGCCTCGTGATTCCTTTGAGTGATTTTCGCTATGCCTCATAGTTTCGGATTTGGCCATCCACGCCCTGTTGAAAAACTCATCCTGTATTCAAGTGATACAATTTGAACTATTCACAAGTGTTCTCAAAGAGAACTGAAGTATTCATGCCGCCGTAACGTGTACAATGTGAAAGTATACAATTTTAATAGATATTTATTTAATTGAATACGCAATGTACTGTTATTATACATCAAAGTATATGTCAATCATGATCAAATCCTAATATTAGAAGCGTATTGAGTGAGATTAGCAATCGATAAACTGTAGTAGTAATAGATATCTCGATGTCGGCAGAGCCTGCCTCGCTGCTGATGCCGCGAAGCTCTGCGGTACTATACTGTACACGCCTAGTGGGGAATGTAAAATGCTTTTGGCACTAACTTCAATAAATATTTATAATAATAATTTATATTACAATACATTCAAATTTGATATTTACAGCTTATGAGTAGATACAGATATATATATTTACAACGGTCGCTTGTTGAGATAATAAGGGGTAATGAGGTTCAGTTATAGCATGTTACATTTATACAATACAAGTTATTATTGTGGGAACGTGTACAATATCTACAGCTGTAGCCGTACGTTATAGTAAAAGACACAGACATAAATCTAACTAGATAACGCAAGTCCCTCCATCTGTACGAAAACCAAGTGTGCCACTTTTTCACAAACAATTTAAAACCAAATTTACTTACCAATGAAAGAAAACATTTCCAATGCCTCGGGCAACTTTTTCTATACATTCTTCACAGCTCAATATGGCATAAAAAGGCATTTTTTCTAGATTTCGGTGGATTTCCGGTGCCGATAATGCTAAATGAAAGCTCAGATTACGATCATTGATCGTAACTTTACTCCGTTTTTGGCACGCGAAGTACATACAATCGCGTCATCTAGTTAGATTTATATCTGTGGGAAAAGCTCTAGCAACACTCACATCGACACCCGGAGCCGGGACTAGTGGCGTCACGCGGCGTCGCCCGCACTCACACACACACACAAACACACACACACACACACACTCCGACACCACATGAGCCGCGCCGCGTGATCGCTTATAACATCGACGTCGAACACTGTTTATTGATTCTAACATCTAACATTTGATTATATTGCACACATTCACTTATTTCTACTAAATATCCATAAAAGAGTGGGCTAAAATCCCTCTCCGCCATATTTTCGTAAACTCACCGCTTATCTACCTGATGGATGACATGTTTGACGCACCTTCTATGTGACACTCTCTAAGCAAACTAAACGAAGCGATACCGAGGACGAACCGAATCTACAACTTTATGCGTTTCAATCAAGAGACAGCTGAACGTATCAGAACATGGGTTTTTACGAAATGGTACTTAATTTCGATTTGAAACGAATGGGTTACTAAATTGTCGGTTTCATTTCTAAGAGAAAATGTATATGAATAGTTAAAAGCTGACATAATGACAGTACAAGCAATGTTGGAACCGACGAAACCATAAAGTGAGCTTGCTTAGGAGCGCGCCGAGCGGGCTGCGCTGGGGCCGTACTCGTCGTACTCGTCGTACTTGTCGTACTTGTCGTACTCTCGTACTGCGATCCTTGCGATGTGCCGACCGGAAGCACTCTACACGAACACTAGTGACAGCTACTGATGGGAACATGACTCTGAACTCGAGGACGATACTTTACTTGATACATGATTATCTTCTCGTAGCACCGTTGCCGTTCCATTGAATGTTAGCACGATTCAAAATGAAATTCGAAAGATCTATGTTATCGTCATCTTTTTACAACTCTAGTTCTATTAAATTATTCGCGGAATTGATCGACCTCTCTAATTGTTAAAAATTGTGATTTTAAAATTTTGTGATTTTAAGATGAACTTATAGTAAACGGTAAAAGTAGGAGATTCTTTTTATAAAATTCAGTCGCCGCCTACCGTTAAAATCGGATTAATAGCTACTCTCCTAGAAAACTTTTTAAAAAACTTCAGCACTCCCGTAGCGTCCATCGTCGGACGGTCGCATCGCTCTCGAGAGATTTCATCCAAAACCCTTCGGGCGGTACAGTAAGGTTCGCCCCGGACGGCTACATCCTCCCTGCCCCGGTGACGTCACAGTCTCGCTAGCCGGCCGCCGCCGCTCAGAAGAGCATGTGGCAGCGCAGGTTGGAGTTGGCTATGCCGTGGTGTGCGCGGTGAGGGCGGCCCCCGGCGCGCTGCCCTGCGCGGCCGGCGGGTCGCTGGCGGGGAGGGACAGTAGATGTTAGGCCTCCAAAAAAATCAGCGCGGTTGGCTTCGGCTCCAAGTTTGACTTCTTTGCTTCCACAACTAGGAACTCGATCTCCTGCGGACATTAGGAGCACGTTGCTTATATTTGCTTGTGTTATACAATCATTATAGATATAAATCCTCGTTAAAACATCATTATTAAAGTTTATTCTTTTTGTCAATTTTGGTTCATTAGTGGCTAATTGAAAACAATTAGCTGTGCAATAGTGTTCCTCTAAGGTTACTAATGTCTAATGTGTTACCTATTGCAATTTTGTTGTGTAACATTATCACAATAAGTGAATGACTCACCGGTTTGTCCCTCTGGGCAAAGGACTCGGCGATCAACCGCGCCACGTCTTGGTGTTGGAGACCCTCCACACGGTGTCCGTCCACCGCGAGGATTAACTGGCCCACTTCTAAACCGCCAGCTTCATAAGCAGCCCCGTGCTCCTGGAATCATGGTTTAATAAGTTACGCAACATTGTGATACTGGGGTTTTGGGGAAACTAACTGATAATGTAACATTAGTAAAGATTTGGGATATGAAAATAGGTTAGCGTAGTGCTGCGGCAATTATTATGTACAGTGCAGTGGCTGAAAACAGACTGCTTTTGCACTGCATGACAGCTGAATAATCGCAGGCATTTGAAATAACTGCCAACCGACCGCGTAGTCCGGTTGCAATTTTGTAGCTGATGTGCAGTTCAAATGCAGCCTTTCTTTTTACAGCCCTTGTAAAAGTTAGAGGCTGTTGATGAAATGCCGAGCGGCAGTAACTCACATGAATATTGATTATCCTAGGCAGCGGGTGCTTAGTGTTGGCGCCGCCCTCAATGGCGATGCCGAGGATGGGCTTGGTCTTCTTGACGGTGATGTGCAGGTTGCCGTGGTGGTCGGACACAACCCGCGCGGCGCGGCCGTCGTCCGGCGCGTCGCCGTGCTGCAGGCGCTGCATGGACTGGTGGCGCCGGATGCCGCCCCGCTCCTCCAACAACGCACCACTATCCTCTTTCATGTCGAAACTTCGTGACAAATTGTGTGCTAACTCCTATAAAAAGTTACCACTCTTCCATGTTTGCTCTTATTTAAATTTATTGCTAGCTAAACAATAAGTCACTTTCGATTCTTGTGTGTAAAATGTCAGCATCATAAATACGAATTCAAAGTACTGTTAAGCCTCCAATTCCTAAATCCTAGTAACTAAATTAACACATCCACACTAAGATTGTTACTCTACGATGCTAATAAATAGCAAATTCAATTCAGGCTCTAAGTACAAGTTGTGCTCTAAGAATATTGAGGAGACGTGTAGCTGGGCGGCAGAGGGCAGTAACTCAGCCGTGCGACGCGTGACGCGGACGGGCAGCCGAGCGGCGGCGACTGCTGGCTGCTAGTGCCGGCTAGTGGAACAGATACAGGTAGACCTGATTTACGACCTTGTGCCTCTCAGTTACTAAATGTACAGTGAGTATTATACTTCGAATGTATTGAGAAGCTGTAAGTGAGATGTGTGCTAGAGGCTTGGATTCATGCGTTTCGATCACTCGGTGGCGTGGTTCAAGGTGGGTATATTTTACAAGTGTTACAATGTATTATGGAGAGAGTTCTTATCCCGTTACCTACCTGAGTAGGCGAATTTTGTTACAGCAAGAAATATAGCAGACACGAACTGAATAAGAAAACAACGGAAATGCAACAAATAAATGAAGAAAATCTAGTAACCAAATTAAAAAAATATTTTTAACGCAAGTTTTCCTATTATGCTTTTACGCCACCATGCTCTAATTGTAAATAAATAAAACTTTATTTCAATACAAAATAAATGAATTAGAAATTGAATGTATAATACACTATTCAGGTACTGGTTTATTACATTAAGGATTTGTGACATGATCATCAGTTTATACGAAATTTTCATGCAGCACGTTAGCTCGATCCATTCAAGACAAAGTACCTCTACAGGCTAATGAGATAACCGGAATGATAAATTAAATCACTGAGATGTGCGTCACTACTTTGAAATAAATTCATGGGTCAAATAAAATGTACTAACAAAATTAACACCGAAATGAAGTGCAACGATAAGAGAAGTGAAAACATACAATAATTTAATAATTCACTAACACCAAGCAATCGTTTTGAATTCGAAGCAAGAACTTCCAATAAAAAATTAAGATTTTTTTAATTTCGTGCAAATGTAAGAATCGTTAATGTGCTAGGACAGTTCGCTGGTCATTCCGGCGGCGAGAGGCCGGGCCACTTACTAGAGGTCGTCCCCAGTACCATGATTTTACTTTCTGCGTCCAGCCACCGAGTGATGAGCGCAGCCCCTCGAGATAGCCGCACTGAAACATCACACTCACTCAGGACCAGATCGTTCTTCCTCCGATACTCTCTATCTCGCGACTCGCGACTCCTAACACCCTGAGTTTTGCCACACAGCAACCCGCTTGTGTTCTTTGTCATGTTCAATGTTCGAGTGACTGTTAAGCATCTAGCATAAATCTAGCTGAAGACAGGACACTATAGGATTAATAGGATATATCCTACTTAATAGATTAAAAATTCAGTCCGATGCGATTATGCTACGAAATAGGTTCACAAAACACGTAATCTGTATACTCGTACAAGTGTAAGGTAACATCTATATTGAGTAATTAGTTGTTCTATCAAAAACTTTTTAAGATGCTAGAAAGATTAGCAAATACTACATATTGCTAGCTATCTACAAAACATTACTTAGATATGTAAAGGTGAAATTATTTGCCAAGCCTTAATTAATATTACTTACAAACCCTTCATTCAGTTTGGTTTGGACTATTACAGGGTTACACCGCTCGCTGTCGTAATAAAGTTTTAATCTTAACATTTCTTAGAAATTGAAATAAGATACATACCTGATCCTACATGTGACATGTGTCAGATAGCATGAAACAAAAATGGTAAGATTTTATCACTTGGTCTAGCGGCAGCCAACTTATAACGTACTAGGTAACTTTCAAGTCATGCAACAATTTTTGTTCTATTGTGTTTATATTGTGTGCCACGTCGTCGCGTTAACTTTCCATCAATTGTGCTGTTTTGAATCTGTCAACAAATTCAGCGTTTGTTCAAAGAAAAACTTCGCATTAGTCGGCAAAGAATACTTCTTTTGTCTGTTTTTCGGGTGACTGTAGTCAGTTATGTAATGTTTTTGTTAGAAGATAATCATTTTGTTTCATTGTGTATCTGCACAAACCTCATTACGGAAATTTGAATTCTTTTAGTTTTGCCCAGTAACCAAAATCAATATAAAAACGTTTAGAAACTTCATATGCATGACTTTGCATTAACCCTGGCTTTCTAGTTCTACATAATTTATTGTTTTGGGCTCGTATGTTATACGACGATTCAGTTTTCTTGTAAAAACAGGACTTGGGAGAAACTTTCACTGGTACTTGAGCGCCTGATTCTACATGTTTATCTCAAATTGGCAGTAAACTTGGAGAAAATGTAGTGACGCTTTATCTATGACATGCACAATCTTGAAACGTGTCTTCAAACGCAATAAAAAATGCACCGTAGATACACGTGAAAGATGTGAAACTTTTTAAAACATAAAGAATAAGAGAGATTAAGTGTGAGAGCAGGAAGGAGTTATATCTTTCTTCTCTCTCATATAACGACATGTGCCTTAATGTGACGCGTCCTTGTGTCACTCTCAATTCTCAACCAATTGTAATCAAAGTTTCACTTCAAAAAGTGAAGTTTGTCATAACGAGATTTTTCGTAACAAATCTAGCTCGTATCTAGGGGCCGTATCTAGAAGCAGGCGCGACATGGTGCGTCTCGTTAGCGTCTTCTATAAATAATGAGATAACATCGGCCGATGTCGTCCGACTCGCGCCGATCCGATGCGATGTATGTACGACGCGCCAACCGATACAAGCACCCGAACCACTGTTATCTATATTTTATTATCGGCGACTCACAACCGCATTTCACTTACTTAAATATTTGCCATTACGTACTTGGTATACTTAAATAAATATTATTTTATGGACAAATTGGAAATCGAAAAGCTATCGCTGAAAGTAATGCTTGAGCTTTGTACGTAATTTCTTAACAAATACATGAAGAAGGTTCTGATTTGATGATTTGATATGATCTTACAAGATGTGATATTATAAAAGTACCTCTAAACAATTTGCCTAACTCCAGTTTCGTATTAGACCTATATATATTTGTAAAGATACTTCATCAAGTTTACTTTGCTTCTGCAGAAGTGAAAGGCTCTTTTGGTCCTTTTGGATTTGGTAAGTTTCAGATATAAATAAACTGCCTCGTTAAAGCTTGCCTGGTTTCACATAATTTACTTACCTTGTATATGTATTATGTATTAAAACAAGCGCGACACCTGAAACAATTCAGGTGTCGTGACTGCACGCATGAACGATTTTTGTTAAATATTTTTTGTAGTTCGCGTTGACCTTTCCCGTAGTTTAATTATAAGTGCACGCTTACCTACAATCTTAATTCGTAATCATACGTAACACATACGGGGCAAGCGTATGAAGTCCGTTACAATGGAAGCTACACACATTACGAGTTAAAAGTTTTTGGGACGTGACGTTTACGGCTCTTTTGGAGTTATTAAATTACTACGTATGTTATCCGAGTGTTCTAACAATAAGTTTAGATTTCTCATAGTCGAGTTGTAAGAGTACATCATGCAGCAAAGACCTCAAGCAAGACCAGCGTTTTAACCGTTGCCGTGACAATAGAAGATTATTAACCTGTTATTATAAACTTCAAGCACCGTTAGCTTATAAATTCTACAGATAACCCGGTATCGTCTCATCGAATAACGATGCGCAATCATTGCCAGTCGTAATTACAAACGAAACTTCACCATTATCTACGTTCCAAATCTTAATATCCGTTAGATACTTTATGATTTCAGCAAAATTAAATTTTAGCCATTGGATAACGTATTGTACGAACGGTGGCGTATGAAGCTTGGTGTTACCGTTGGATGTGTGCCAGATGGAACTCTAACAACTCTAGTATGTTGGTTAACTCTTTATCTGCTAACATGAATAGTAATTGCCAATTAAATCGTCGGTACACGTGCTTGCCACAAATATTACACAGTAAACTTATATTATTAAGATTTAAAAATGTGCCTTTTATAAAAATTGTTAACGGAACGAAGGAGCCTAGATCTCACGACACAGGGAATCCTAGTGTGAAATCTAGGAATTCAATCCACTTGAATGTAATCTTATCAAATAAATGTATTCTATTCTATTCTATTCTAAGAGATATCTAATCTAAAATGATCTTACTAATATTATAAATGCGAATGTTAGGATGAATAGATGGATGTATTTGTGTTACTCAATCACGCTAGAACAGCTGAACTGATCTGCAAGAAATGTGGAACAGAGATAGATTATAGACTGGAATAGCACAAAGGCTACTTTTCATCCCGGTATAATGTGCCCTTGGGATAATAAAGCACTTAGACGCGGGCGAAGCCGCTAGCAGAAGCTAGTATTATGTAGATACAAAAAAAAAATCGTTTTGAGGAGTAATCTCTGGTAGTACCCACTGATCCGATTACATTATTTCACTGGTAGAAAGTTATACCTATTATTGGTGATTGCCAAAGGATTTTTATCTCGGAAAAATGAAAAGTTCCTGTGGGGTAGGGCATAGACACCGCTGCAAAAAGGTTCTCAAATAGAATAAGTGCAAATTTATGTTAATTTTAACTTTAAATAATATAATAAGTCCAAACCGAACACTTTCTCAATAGTGCGTTTGGCAGACTAATCACGAAGATTGAGATAAAAGAAAACGTAAGTTACTACCTATCGTTTCCTTTCACGGTTTTTATCTTTATGTTAGTTTCAACACTTTCAAACTCTATTGAAATAATATTATCAATAGACCTGAAAGCGTTGAACCAGCGTAAAAATATAATGAGAAGCTCTATCACTTAACTTTAAGCAAACATTGAGTGAAATTGTTAGACTGAGCTCGGTCTTATAAATCATCTATTATGCGTTGAGAAAGCCAATAATATCGTTGATGAATGAACTGTAATCAGGACGATGAATAGCAGCGTCCATCTTTTGTACAATAAATCCTATTGAGATAGCTAATGGTAATTGGATTCCCAAGAAAATGCGCTATAATGTAGCATGGCAATTTTAACCTCCGACGGATAAAGAGGGGTGTTATAAGTTTGACCTGTGTGTCTCTGTATTTGTGTGTCTGTCTGTGGCATCATATCTCCTAAACGCATGAACTGTATATTTTGATTTAGTATTTTTGTTTGTTTTAAAGATGGCGTTATCCAGAGTGTTCTTAGCTATGTTTGATGAAAATCGGTTCAGCCGTTCAAATGTTATGCGCATTTACTCTTTGAATCAGGGATTTTCGCAAGATATTTTATTATTACGTATTTCGATGGCTTTTCGGTTGAAGTGTGTTTACTAATAGATAAATTATGTAGTTTAAAGAGCTATTATTTTAATTTTTTCTTTTCTTTTATCATTTCCAAAGAATATGATGATATTTGTTAGAGTTATTTATTATATTTGCGTAATTGTCTTGATACTATCAAAAATATCGTATATTTAAAGAGGTAAAGCTCATTCGCACTTTTAATACGTCAGCATTAAAAATACAGTCCCAAAAAATACTATAAGAATCTAGTCCGAGCGCTTTGATTGAAGTCGACAATAAGTAAATATTATTTCAGTTACCACATAGGAAAGTCCTGACAAACATAACAGGGCCGTTTCGCACTTATTGATTTCGCTTCCATCATATAAAATGACAAGTATATTTTTCGTTCGATTCTCTATTTATACAGCGGGACTGCGGGAATAAGCCGACGGGTTTAACTCTTGTGTAATACGCTTAAGTCAATATAGAACTGCTGGTAAGCTATGTATAGTGAACCGTGAAAGCTTCTGGAGACAAAGCCACGCCCTGTTAGTGAAACCCGCTATAGTACTGTAACCGTATCGAACAAAGCCGCTATTAATTTCACTTTTACCAACCACCGAGTACGCTTCACTAAACGGTGTAAACATCTCGTTTGATTGAATTACAGACTTTCTTTGCGGGAAATATGATAAGTATGTGTCAGGCACGTGTGTGGGCAGAGAGGTATCTGGTGACCACGAGAATGCAGTAAGTTTTAAGTACTAAAAATGTCACACAGTGTCAGTTTCATCATATAGTTTGTCATTTAGGGCAGATACGTATTACCTCCGATCCGTGTCCGTGAAATTTCGGTTCCGAACTAGCCGCAATATTTTTGTAATGTAAGGGAATGTTTCGCACTACATCCGAACTGTATCCGTCATAATTCAGAACAGAACATTTTGAACTCGGAACTCAAATCACGGATACAAAACGGGCTCGGAACGGACGTGTAGTGCGTAACCGCCCTAATACTCTTATTTATAAAATCTTGACGTTGTCCTCGTAATCGTTTAGCGAAGAAATTATTATTAGCGATAAAATATTGTGATAAAATACTGTCGTTAAAAGAGGAGAATTTTAATTTGGAATCGGTTAATCAGCTTCCAACCGCTCAAAGATTTTTATAAATAAAACAAAGTGTTTCTTCCAATAGCAAAGGATTGTAAGATTATTGACTGTTCCACAAAATAGTGTTTGGAAAGAAGAGATTTTTGATACAATGAACGAAAGAAAGAAATCCGTGACAGTAAAATTGTATTACAAACTCAAGCACATCGATTCGGCAATGCACTAATTGAACGCAACCCTGAACACATTTCAAACAAGAATTCATTTTATGGAAAAATATATTTTTTTGGTTTTGAGAAAATCCCACCGCACTATTCCCAAACCACTGCAACTCCTGAAAGCCAAAATCAACAGTGGTGACCAACAGAATAGCGCTCAGGCAATGAAGCTTGACGAAATCCCGGAAAATTAATTTAACTGTCTTGGATCCCGCAACAAAGTTAATCAGAAAATAATAACGGAGGTTTAGGACAAAATACAAAAAAGGGTTTGTGCATTTCACTATTTGTATTATCTCGTACAGCGCCGATTTGCCGGCAATTCAATATCGCGAACACTGGACGAATGAATCCTATTCCCGTCTAAAATCATAGCCGCTGTGCTCTCCCCTAACATAAACAGGAAGAACGATTATGATTTCAGACCGGATTTTTTTCCGTTTAATATATTTGCGTGTGTCAGACATAACTAGTCATCATCATACAGGCATTACACTTATAAATATTAATTTTATTTAAACCATATAGATTATAGAATTTTATTTAAACCAAGATAATATTGATTCATTTCAATTACATACCTAAGGAAGGCCCATACTTTTTTCTTTTAATGTGTTGATATCTTTTATTTGTTTTAAATGCTAATCTATTTTAAATAAAAAATGTAATGAAAGTAATGAATGGAGCGTATAACAAAGGTGTTTATTAACTTCTTGTTGTTGTAAATTTCTTTATTTATTTCTAAGGATTTGTTATGCATACGGTGCTTTACCGTATGATCGGCACATTCTATGGCACCATATGTTATTGTAAACGCCCGAACTATGGTAAAACCTAAGATTTACCAAGTCTTACTGGTAATAGTCGGAAATGATCGACGTTAACCGCTTCGGGCTTTTACCGGCAATAACTCGGTAAATCTTAGGAGTTACTTCAGAGCTGGGAAATATTGAAACATTGTAATGTTTAGGACACACTATGATACGAAATGATGAAAACATTAAGGACTGTTTGATTAGTTTCTACCAAAGTATTACGTTTGTTAGACGATTATTTTTTCGGCGAAGTCAACTTTGAATCACAATTAGGGATGGCAATCCGGCGTCATTTTCAGTCCGACCGGATTCCCATCGGCCGGATCAGACCAGATCCGGCTGGATTGATCAAATTAGGATGATTTTCGCTTTTCTGTTCAAAATGAACTGTTAGTAAGTTAATTAAGTGTCATTGTACTTAATATAGGTAGTTTATAAAAATAAAACATATATATAAAATCAAATTATTTCCAATCCAATTAGACAACGAGTAAACAAATAAAATCTAGTAGTGTCGGAAAGTAGTAAAATTTTAAAGATGTGACGAGTAGCTCGGTCTTCCTAGATTTCACTTTCACAGATATATCAATTGTTTTAGTAAGTAACTTTATAAAATCTAATATAATTAACCCTACGTAATTTACTGAGATGAGATCACATTAATGATTAAAGTATTTGAGAATGCTAACTATTGTTAACAAACAAGTCTTATATTTATGACAGACTCCATCATGATTTAATGAATCTGTCTAATGATTCTAATGAATATCACAATAAAGAGTTTGTCTTATAATTACAACTCTTTAGTTTAATCAACTTACGACAAATTATTATTTAAAGTAGAATTTTAAGTAATCATTGTCTTTGTATTCATTATATATTTTAAGAAAATCAATTTTGATTTTGTAAAAAGGATCGTAGAAAACAAATAGTGTTCATTGTGTCATCTGCTAGTCGACTTCTAATAGACCTGCAAATGTAGTCTGCAGCCGAAAAGGTCCTTTCAGCTTCTAAACTTGTAACTCTCCTCGGACTCCGTCACTTTCAAATATAGTCATTTCCTTTTTAGTACTTTATCAAAACCTTTCTCTTTTTTAGTATGTATGCTATATATAACACGTGGTTTCTTGCTGGATTTGTAATTGTAATTCATCCTGTAATATCAAATCTTTCTTTAGTGATGGTGAGTTGCAACAGCTATATTATTTTGCCAAAATCCCGGATCCGGTGAACGTTTAATGATGCTGGATCCGCCGGATTACCGGATTCGTTTTTCCGTATTGCAATCCCTAATCACAATCTATTTGTTTAATTTTTTTCACAGATACGGTTCATAAAATAATAGTAATACCAAAGTCAGTGATGTCCAGCATAAACGTAGCAAGTACATGTGAATTGAAAAATTCACATTGTTTGCCCCGATTTTACCCATGAACTCAAACATGAAAGTCGAGCTCTTAGTCAAGATCGACGGTTGTGCCACGGCATACAGGTCCTATTAAAGAAAATTGTAAAATGTTTATGGTTTTTTTTATTTAATTCGTTTATGGCTTCAAAATAGTTTATAAAAATCATCATTATTTCAACTGAAAAACACTTTTGGACATAAAGCCCCATCCCCAATAATCGATCATTGATCGGTACCTACTGTATTTTTCGCAATTAACAACCCAAATGATAACATACAACAATAATACGTTTGCTATTCTACATATTAATATTGAAAAGGCTATTACTAATTGATCTTATAATTTAATATGTAATTTTTAATTTTTTTTAAACATTTTCGAATGCTTTTTTAATAGCAAAATGTTTTCGAAATCATGCACTTAATTACTTTTTTTTAATCATGTAACAAAAGTTACACCTACTTCGGTGAAGCTAATCAATCAATCCTTAGTAATTGTTATCATTATTTCGTATCATATTGTGTCATTGAGATTAAAACTTTTCATCTTTTACCAGTCTTTAGGGTAAATCCTAAGATTTACCGTGTGTTTGCTGGTAAAAGTCTGAAACTAGCGATTAACAAAGATCATTTCGGATGTTTACCAGCTACACCTGGTAAATCTTAGGTTTTACCGGTAAATCCTAGGTTTTACTTTAGTTCGGTCTTTTACAGTGCATGTTCTAAGTTTGTACCTGTTTGCTTACATTTTAATATGAATAAGAATAAAGATTTTGTATGAACTGAAAAAGCACTTAGACACGGCACCTTTAGGTAGGTATATACAGGTGGGCCAAAATTCGTGGCACAAACGAAACAGGACGATAGTTGTTGTCATTAGGAATAAAAAAATAATTTAAAAAAAATTGGGGCTTTTTGAACTACTACTGAAAATTGCACTAAATATCGCCCTGTTTCTTTTGATCCATGATTTATGGCCCAACCTGTATATAAATAGATTTTGATACCTACCCACATAGCTTTTGAATTATTCGTAAAAATCTGTAAATTAAACGTTCAAACCAGAAAACATAATATAATGCGTGTTTTAGTGAATCATAGAGCATCTGAGCGTGTAAATAATTCAAGCATCCAAATTAAACGTATATATCTACGTTTAAAATTTAACAAGATTTATAGTCCACTGAGCTGCGTACTTACGCCTTATTCCAGTTGGTACAACAATGGCGAATATGTATGATCATCTTAACTATAATTTAGTTTTATCGGGCGGCGTGATTGAAGTAGTAAAAAAATTAAATAGTCTTCACGAGACATGGGAATCGCAGGTGGTTGGCTTGGATGTTTCCGGTTTGTCCAGTTTTGGATGATGTCCGCGTGGGAACTAACGGTGCGGGCTGGTAAGACGATTTGTTCATAACCATTGTGTTTGATTAACACAAGAACATGAATCTTTTAGTTATGCCTCGACACGACGCTAGTGGTGATTGGTATTGGCGGCGGCGGCGGCTACAATGATATTGAAACGAACAAAACGGTATACCTACCTCCAATCATTTTTTTTTTGAACGTCATATCATTTTGACCTTTTATAATATTTTTGAATCTTCATTCATTATTAGATAGGTACTTTATTTAAAAAAATAGTATTTTTACTGTTACGTAAAACTAATAAAATATGTGCATTCATTGATGCTGATTATTTATAATTACCATTAATTAATAGTCTTATTCGACATCAGCAGTCACCTATAGATCATTTTCACTAAAGTCTACTTTTGCGAAAACGTTGTTTACGCAACGCTCGCTTTCACAGACAACGTTCGTCACGTCATTCATAAATCCATCTTGAAAATGCTCGACTTGACTGATTTAGTATCAACACAACTTAGTTTTAGTACCTGTCCTATATGATGTTCGATTATTCCGTCGGGACAGGGATGTTATTGACTACAAATCGACAATGGTGTGTGTGGGTGGTCATAGCCATTGCCCGTGGCATACAACCATTTCTACTTCAAAGCGAGGCGACGCTTGCGTAGCCAGTTGAGTATCAATCAAGTGAACTCGATTCGCACAGCGGCCGAGGCAGGCGCTCGCTTAGTTTGCTCTCGCGGTCAGTTTCGCTCCAAGCGCCGACACATGTGCACGTAACTGACTTCACAATCACTGGCTTGTTTACAAATAGAAGGTAGTGCAATCTCGCTGTCAACAGGATAACCGTGACAGGTAAGTTAAATATTAAATGGAGGCCAGTGTGCCAAATACAGTTTTATGCATAATTTCTCGAGAAAGATCCGCTTACAACATCGCAGTTAGTTTACTAGGGTGTAAACAAAACAATACGATTGTGTGCCTTTAGTTTTTGGACATTATAGTGTGATATGTGCTAATACTATGAAGATCGTGGGTAGAATTTAAGTTGGTTGTTTTAGCGTTGCTTGGCTACATTTTTTCATAAATGTTTTATGCTTCTAGTAAAAAATGTTATCGTTAAATTATCAATACGGTTTAGTAGGTCATCTAGTTAGAATTGATATATATTACCAATGTTAAATAAGTTTAGCTTAGGGCACTTGCTTTTAATTTTAAACATATTCCATGCGTGTTACATGACTACCAATACCTAAGTAAGTACAGTCATGTGGTTTTCTTAGTTCGTTATTCAGAACACATTCATCAAAGCAAGTTTAGTTTGCATTCGGCTGGTTCTTTTCGGGCCATGGGCAGAAAAAATGGTCCTTGTCTTACTTCGTTGTATAATATTATGAGTTGTACGCTCCGCATCAAATTTAGTTTTTTTTCTAAAAATTAAAGCATAATCTTTGTTATATTAATAAAAACTGAATAATTTGTATGCTCGTTGTGTTTTTATCTTGTTTTTTTTTTTATAATTTTGGTTACCGAACGTGTCACGAATCGAGTTCCTTGACATATCGTATATTCGAATGCATTTTTATGAAATATTAATTTTACCAAAGGTCACGTTTATCGATCAATTATTCAGTGATAAATATAACTTTACAATTTTAAAGTCAATAACATACAATTCCTGTTTGGCGACTTTAACAAAAAGATAATTTTTGCATGCTTATTAATTTCTTTACTTCTTGGTTTCGATGGGATATTGAGATTACATTAGTGGAGAAAGTGGATTGAGGTGTTATTTTTTATCTGATTCGATGCAATATAATGAACCAATGGATACAACTTAGTCTTTGTGCTTAATTTATTTGATCGCTTTCTATCTTTTTCGGGAGGTTAGTTACCCAAAACAACAGGTATAATATTGAGTTAAAATATATACCTGCTGTTTTTACTGTTACAGATTAGTAACAGATATCAAGATCTCAATCGGGCAATGTTCCTAATGAGAAATGTTTTCTATCAGCTCCCATTGCATTTCGTAAAACATATTTTTCCTGCGTTTTATGGCGTCACGCATGACCGACTTGTTGAATGCAACAAGGACAGCACAGCTCGACAGAAGGCCTTCAAGAGATGTCTGTATTGCTATTGTGTTATTGTAAATTATGCACTTTTTTATCTATCCACAACACAGCCGGCGAAGCTCCATGACACGCTTTCTACGATTGGAATGGAAGATTATTGCTATACACCATTTGCTAGGAGAGATTCAGAACCACTGGTATAGGCATCTGATAGCCGGCGAGCACTACTGAGATTGGGTTAAGTGCATTAGACTATCAAAAACATCGAGGCTGTTGTGTTTGAGTAAAACATTTCTATACCTAATCTTCTATACAGTATGAATCATATATTGGATTTAGGTACTTTGGTTTAAGGATAACGATAGTAATAAAAGTCCATTGCTTAATTTCCATTTTTATCGTGTCAATGAATTTGAATAAAACCGTAATCTATTTGCCGCTTTTGATCGAGTTCTGATACATAAGATACATGAATGATAGGATAAAGTAACGATGTTTCTACATAATTTTATGTTATCGTGCTGAATCGACAGCTCTTTATTTTCTATTGTATCGCCGCTCACGAGATAGCACTACACGAGAAATATTGTTGAGATCACGAACCGGAGCCGTGGCTTGCAAAGGGGTTAATGTTACAGCACACCTTCCTTGTACAGTTTGTTGGGACGACGGACCGACAGCTTTCCGGCCCTTTGAAAAAGAACCGTTCTCTCGTTTTCCTTGATTTATATTAGCGAATTACTGGCGAAGTCGTTACGTAAATTCGTTATTATTATAGCAAAGCACGGAAACAGTATCCACGAGACAGTCCCATTATTAATGCAGTACACGAATGGGGAGAGAAACATTGATTGGGTTCATATATTAGGTTTACGGTACGCGAAAGCTGTGTAGGTAGAGATTAATGTCGACCCGCAGGTCACAATAGCGCACGACCAACATGGAGAGATTGCAGCGAGCCCTAGAAACAACACTGAGCACTACAAGTCGGTTATTTAATACACATAGCACTAGGAATGGTATGGGTTGAAAACTGTTGAATAGATCTCTCTTTTGTTAAATAATATAGGTAACTATATAGTGCAAGATCGATACGAACAAAAATGTTTGGGTTCACCGGTTTTCAGAAATTCTATGTTAACCCAAATAAAGCTATGAATTTAATCGCTACCCGCCAAAATAGGTTTTTAATCGAACGTTTTATTTACATACACAATACCGATACTCTTGTTCATCAGCCAACAATGGCTCAATAGGGCAAACCTTGTCATTGCTATTGTATTTCCGTGGACAGAATTAATGAATCAGAGGATAGCGGATAAATAATAAATAGGCGGCACAGGCAAATGAGCATGCATCGCAGAGAGCCATGAGCACTCGACTCGTATGGACAAACAAGACTGGCAATTAGCGAGATGGCGTGGGAGAGCATAACGTCGCAGTCCCGCTAGCCAAACAAAGCGGACGTTCAATGACTGACGGGGCCAAGCGGCTACCCCTGCACTATTTCACCATCGAACGCCGCATAAACATATGATTTTCAATAAGTACCTTCCTCCTTTCTCCACCACTAACATACTTACTTATGCAAATTCGTCTTCGTGATCTCGCTACATGAGCCACAAGCGCTCGCTCTAAAATACATTTTCTAGCTTAAATATATGCTTTATAAGTACTGTGAATCGATCACCATTCATTTTTGTGCAAATATGTTGAAAATTCAACTATATTTTACTGTAAGTTTTCATATTACAGCGTTAGGTAATATGTCAGTTTCGTGTCCAATTTTGTGAGTGATAGAATCCACTATATCATTCATACCAAGACATTTATATTTTGCGTGATATATTGGATCGTATTTAAAGCCTAGAGTGTGTACACGACGAAGAGTCAAAAATAAACTGTTTTTATTTTTATTAATTGACTGGCACTTTAGATTACTTTTTAATAGATTAAATTCTTGCACGAAATACATTTAACCAGTGAAGATCACCAGTCTTATCCCAAACTATCAGGTTTTCAATATCTGGTTCAAGAAAAGGATTCATTTTTTTTTCTGTTACGTTTTCCTTATTAATCTCATATGTTTTTGTAAGTTCTTGTTTTATTTGGAAAGATTAATCGGAAGTAATAACAGTCTGTCCAGAAGTAGCAACGGGCAGCAAGTTTTGAAACCAGTTAATCTCCTTTTTACAAAAAAAGTTAACTAAAGTGAATAAAGTAACAACCTTTCATGCTCAGTGTCTTGATAACTTGTTTGGCTCAAGTAAAAATAAGCACTTAAATATAAGTCTACAAGTTAAAACATTTCCAGAAACACGAAGTAGAAAGTGGCACGACGAGTTTACGGGAAACGGTGGGTAATTGCAGGAAATATTGGGTCAGACCATACAAGTACCCCTTACTCTTCCTGTTTAGACGCTCAATCTTTTCAGTTTCCTGCGTTTAATTGGTCAACATAATGCAAATAACGTTTACAATGTAATTCTTCCGCTATAAGAAATGTTTTATCGGTTCATTTAAATTTAATATAATCGCGAAGGCGCTGCGTTTTGGTTATATAATTTTCTTTTTGTAAACTGCTTTGTGCTTATGTGGTAAATGTCACGCGATATGGAACTAACCAGTGCACAATATGTTTTCAGATACAAGTTTTACATAATTCTTGTTCAAAAATGATAAGATAATCAAAAAGACTCGTGCCATCGTTTTTAAGGAAGAGCAAAAAAGGAACAGTAATTACCTACTTAATAATAGTGCCAATCTTCAGTTTCGTGATAAACAAATGAAATTCTATCTAGCATGAGTAGTTCCTAATTGAATCAATCGATTGACACGGACATACCAAAGCTCACTTGCACAGATGCGGCGACGCAAAGGAATTGCTAAGTGGAACGTCGGTATATTATCACTAATATCGCCAAGGTAACGGTATCAAATTGTCATGACAGTACATTACGTACAATTGCCATAGATGTGCCTAGCACACTCACCTAAATGTGCGACACTATATACAATAATCTTGTTTTTGTAGCGAAAGTATCCTACTTGTCGGCACCTTACGATTTACTGGTCTACTGGCCTCAAGTGAGAATTTGAAAATGTTAATCACATTTTTATTGAGTAGTTGTATATTTTATTATAATTGGACGATAATTATTCAGTTAACCTATTGATTTACTTTTCTTAGAATTCTAATTTCATTTTTAGGTTACTGCTAACTGCAATTCAAGTATTTTTATCCCTGCCTATACATGTACTGGAAAAGGAAAAAGGCGTTTATAAACTATTACAACTCACCTTGCTAGGGTCATAAATAATCTTTATGCCAATTATTGTATTTCAATTTAGGATTTCAATTTTAGTTTTGCGCCATATTGAAATTCAATATTATCAACCTTATTTGAAGCCTAACTCGAAAGTGAAAGTACCATATAGTTATAGGCCCCATGAGTTACTTACGATGTCACGTACCAAAGTAATTTAGAGCATCGTAAAAGTGCCACTATCTCACCATTACACCACGGTCAACTTAACATTCCTTGGATACATTATTAGTATGACACATTTTCTTAATGAGACATAACAAGTAGAAAATAAGTTCAGTAAGAGTCAGTAACGGCATGATATCCATCCTTAAACTAAAAGGCTTCCAGAGACAAGCGCGATGCGACGATGTGACGAACACTTTGCATAGAAATTGTTCTACAGTTAATATTCGTCTGTATCTTACACGTCTGTGGGAGACATAATGCTTCATTATTGATGTACTTTCCTTTATTTACATTCACAAATTAATACGAACAAACGACATAAGGCGTGGGCGATGCGCACGCGACGACCCACTTCCGGCAAGTCTGAGCTCCTCTCAAGCGTGGCAAGTACTCGAATTGTTTATTAACGTAGTTTGATTATTTTTAACAAAGTGATATTGTATTTCGGGCATAAAATCACAGACCGTATGAGGAACAGAATACTTTGTTCCAAAACACAAATTGCAAACGTAGGCAACACAGCCCTCAAATTGAACTGCGCAGGCCACATGTCGCAACAGAATTGAGCGAAAGTATCAACAGAGATTGGGTTCCGAACAACAGGAACCAGTGACGCGGCAGGCTCAGGCAGAGATGGTGTGACAAGTTAGACTTTTAAAGGATTGACCAGATATTGCTATTGAACGCGAAAAATTGAATAACGGGAGGGAGGCTTTTGCAGCGGGCTTATTGTTAATAAATGTATATCGATAAAATCCCCTTGCTAATAACAGGAAGCATTGAATAGCACTGCCTAAAGTTTTAATCAAGTTTTAGAGAACTCAAAAGTTAAATTTTCTACAAATTTTCTAATCAATTCTTCATACCTACTTTCAAATGAAATTGGTGATTGGATTTATTGCTTTTATTGTTGGAAAATAATTGCATAAAACTATTATATCAGTATCAATCGTTTTTGCAATCATGCAACGACTTTTTAACTTTATTGCACTCTGTGTACCTAAGTATCTTATCTTATTTTTCCGATATCATTATCATTGCTGAGTCGTTTCTGAGAATATCTTCTCAGTGCTTCCTTTAGGTGTCCGCTTGTCGTGTCGAATTCGGATCTCACCCACGGTAGGTGGCAGTGAGTCACGATTTGTTCCAACTACCGGACCTGTAAATGCATTTGATTCTGTCGGCCCGCTTTCTCGGATATTACGTGTATTACGACACCGTCTCGTTTTAAGTTTCACATCATAAAAATATTACCTTTGATATCCTATCTGATTCCCGTTACTTTTTTATAACTTACTTCCTATAATATAAGTAACCGCCCAATTATTGAAAAATACATGTACTCTGATCTATTTTGAATATCTTCAGATTACATTATCATTACCGCTTTAACAAATTGTTTCGCTTTGACAGTCTTTGAATACCATAACGTAGAGCCCATAAATCAAGTGCCTATTAATAACGAAGCAAATTGTATTTGAAAGCGTCACAGAGAAATAATGCCACCGCGTTTAGCAACACTTTCGCTAGAGAAAGCCATTCGTGCAATAAAATATCTTTGTCTTTGCGCTTAAGATGCGCGGAACGGCTGACTAGTTATTAATCACTTTTTATGTTACCCAGCGAACGAGCACGGTTTAGATGCGATTACCATACAATACAATATCTTTAACAAGGTCTACTTATAGTAATATGTAGTCAATATACGCCAAACAAAAGTTGCTATTTGTTTAGTTTTATTGCGTATAATGTTGTGTGCCTATGTAATACAATTAGAATTATATCTCTTATTGTACGTGCCCAAACATAAAATTAGGGGACAAATTTTGTGATAGATGATAGGTATAATTAATTGACATCCACCTAATATTAATACCAGCCTCTATAATAACCGGCCCTACGATTGGTCCCCGCGGGACACTTAATCACTATGAACGAGCCAGGTAGAATTGTGATTGATGAGGTCACTGGATGTTGAGATACTTACATTTGGATTTAATCATGCTTTAAGAAATCCTGTGCCAATCCAACCCACTTCATTTTTTGCTTATTATAACAGGCGCCGTTTTCTCTTGAATAAACTAAGATTACTTGTGTAATAATTTCGAAATGTTTCTGTTGCCTTACCATAAATGTCTCGAGTGGTCGGCACTAGCTGACGGCGGCACCCACGCCTGGCGCCAGATGAAACCACACTTATAGGATTTCACCACTCCCCAATGACCATCGTTACGTACTTACACAACTATTAACCAACGGTGTGCGCTAAAGTGGTGCGTGTTGCCACTTTTTGCACGGCCCGAACTTGATCAGATATGATTGAATCTGTTTCAATTAATGACTAGGTACTAACAGTTTCCTAGTTGCTGCAATAGATCATGTATCAGTCAGGCTACACAACTGCTAAACTGTTCCGTTGTTCATGAATTGTTTTGGTACAACGTTGTTGCACAAATTTAATGTTATGTATCGCATATGATTAAAAAAATTAAGCTCCACTGTCTAATTTATCAAGTATTTAATGAAGATATTCTATTTTTCCAGAATCAAGCATTCATCTATCGAAAATGGAGAGCTGGTTGGGAGATGTCAAACGCGTCAGAATCCCTCGGCCAAAATTCGGGAGCAAATATCCCGTAGAACCACCGAAGGATTATCTAGAAGACTGTGGAGGGGATCTTGGCAAGCAACGCCGCCACGACAAAGACCTGACTAAGGCGACAGAAGAGTTACGTCGATCACTGCAAGAGAAACTATGACCTATTTACAGATCTTTAGGTCTAATTTAGCTTTAACCATAGCCAATGGCATAATGACCCATAGACGCACCCGTTTAAGCGATTACACAAGCACTTTGACGGACATTGTTCGATACAAATGAACGTGATTTGCTAATTTTGCGAAGTGCTACGGACACGTGTTACACGTGTTAATCGTCCGGGTTATTGTTATCATGGCTACTAGTAATAGTGTTATTATTTTGTTAAACATTCAATTTAGTGATCGATATTAAATGTACTTCATTATTAGCGGGTTAAAATCAAAAGGAAATAGAGAAAACAAAAGTTTAAAACACACAATAAGACCACTTCCTGAAATGAAATATATATACCACAAATCATATTCATGTCATGATATAACGCAAGATTTAAAAGTGATATGAATATATGAATGTCAAAATGCCCCTAGACCGAGTATTATAACAGAATAAGCAAGTGTGACGTGTTTGTTACAATATAATATTACAATTGTGTGTTACAAAGTTACAATAATCGGCAAGACATTGGTATTCTTATGTAAAAAGATTGTCAGTATTAATTTGCATATATTTTTTCTTTTGTTTAACTAAAAACTAATAACAGTTTTGCTTTACTTGCCATAAAGCAAAAAAATATTATGGTTTATGATCGTGTTACTAAATCACGTTTAGCTACGAAACCAGTATAATATTGTTAGCTATTATTAGACATAGTTATTTAGACTGACATTATTTTAGACTAAGTTTATTGAATCTCGATAAGTATTAAAATACTTTTATAAATAAATATTGATGTATCGTTTATTGTTGTTTTTGGTATCAGTAATGGGGTTAAGTTGCCTAAGCTATCTATGAACGTACCTAATACACCTATTCAATATGATAACTTTAGTAACCTATTATAATATATGGGCATAAAAGTATATTTTTCAACATTGTATTGAAAAAAATATTCTTAAAAACAGCGTATACGTCCTCTATTGTATAAATGTCTAAGCCTCGCTAGTAATATTTCATAGAACGTTTTAGATGGACCTGTGAGATCAGGATGGCCGTGTCAGAGGGCTGGCACGATGCCAAACTATTCAGTTACAAATGAGTTTTGGTGGGTATCCACTGTATTCCAACAAACATACATATAAACAATAGCTTCTGCTTATTCCAACGAAATTGTTCGATAACTTAAGTAACTTGTATGTAGCTCCCGACGTCGCTCCATCTTTCTACTGTATTTCTTGCGATTGGGAACTTACGTACGTGATCTTTAAAAGTAAGTAGGTACCGACATAAAAAGTAACTTTAAATGTTAACAGCATGATCGGCATGAAATGTCACAACATTTACCTACATATACTTTTGTAAATATCATCGCAATTTTTCCGTTCACATTTCCCGGCGTACATATATTCAGATAGTTCATGTAGGTAGATACACATAAAGCATATACTTTACGTTCTGTAATTTCATGAAACAAAATGAATTTCCTCTGTCACGAGAAATCTCGATATTGTTGTACGAAGTTCGAAAAGTTCGTGATTGGATAACACAATATGCTTCGATGGAACAAAAGTTTTAAGCACTACGTTACTCGTCCCAATTTTCTAAATTGCAATTTGTTGTTGTCTTGTTAAACGTTTCTATATGTTGAAATCAATTCGCAAGTTTGTTGATTTTTCAAATCTAGGTAGGTTCGTTTCACTAGGAAAACTCGTGTCTTGAAGGAGATAGGTTTGTACATATCGCCCCAATGTTGGTAAGAAAAAAACATTAAGGATTACCAAAACCTTAGCACATAATTTTACTAACTTTAGGATTCTGTGGAAAAATG
Source organism: Orthosia gracilis (assembly GCA_947562075.1). Classification (NCBI taxonomy): domain Eukaryota; kingdom Metazoa; phylum Arthropoda; class Insecta; order Lepidoptera; family Noctuidae; genus Orthosia; species Orthosia gracilis. The sequence goes on along the minus strand of OX387267.1, from coordinate 31,485,191 downwards.
TAAATATCAATGGATTACTTACGGAATCATCGTAGTGTTGGGTATGTAGTGCAGTAGTGCTGCCCTCTCGAGAGTTGCACGGGGACGAGTGGCGCCGCGAGCGTCTCCCCTCCTCCTCGTACTCCTGCACATGGACGTGCGTTATATCCTCAAATACATAATATGGAAGCTTACATATACACAGACCAACCAATGTGTACCGCGACAGAACTACAAGTACAAAACACTAGACAGCACCGTGTCACAAATCATAACATGCATCACACTTCACACGCAAGAAAGTAATACAAGCAAACTACATAACTCTATGTAGCACACGATAAAGTTCGTCTAGACTACAACCTACATACAAAGTTGTTTATTAGTTATAAAAAACGTCTAAGACTTAAGGAGCAGAGGGTTGTGAAACAGCGAAGACTCGCGGTTAAACTGCAGAGCGAGGGATGACCAACTAACTGTCTCGACGGTTCAATTGATTTTTCACGCTATTTTTGCATGTTGGCACAGTTTCGTCTAGCGCCAACGCCGCGCGGAAGTGCTAGCTTGTTTAGTATTGTTATCGCTCTACTAGCACCTAAATTATGAAAAGTCACAACGCAAATACATATGGTAATTTTACTGGCAGAGCTCGGCCTCTATGCTTCACATACCTATATAATTCTAAAAATAAATACTTAAGTTAACTGTAATGCTTATGGAAGACCTTTTCCTGGACAATATTTTATCCATAGGTACACTCACTTTGTTTCTTGCCCAAATACCCCATGAATTAAATAATAAATAATTCGCTATAATTGATGATGAGTGTACAAAGTCTGGTCTGATCTAATTTTTTTCGTTTTCAGTAACAAAAAGTGAACCAACAAAAAACATTCCCACAAAACATAATAATGTATCTATTGTTTACTTTTAATTTTTGTTGCGTAACAAAAGTTTAACATAATGGCTGTGTATAAGTAAAAGGCTTAGGATTAATTTCCGTGTTGTAAATACTCAAATATGTTAAAATTAGTACGTATATTTATTTTGGTAAAACCCTAATGGAAATAAACTATTATATATTATTTTACTTTGACAATCTCGATTCCCTGGGCTCCCGGTCCTTTGAAAGGCGTGCGAAGGGCCGAAGCCAACACACAGAGGCCTTGTTAGGCATGTATCCGGCAATGTGACACCAACCGACGATTATTCCTGTTATTATGCACTACGCAAGTACACCCAAGGGCAACCCCCGGTTGGTGCAGGACTACTGCTTAATATGGAGAAAAGATGTATTTGGTAGGTTTAGAGGATCGATTGCCTAAAACTATAGGAGGACTACTGGCTCCTGCCTAACCGCTGTTGAACAATGGCGGGGGGTGAATTACACACTCAATTAATTGACGTAGCGCCAAGGGGGCACGTTTCCGGAGGTGTTTGAGGAGTGAAGAGGTATACCACGGCTATCAGGACAATCCCGGAAGTACGGTCAAGATATTATATTATTACCTTACCTAGAAGGTAATCTTTGTACCTACATCGGCTAAACCTAAATATTATAAACTATTTTTTTTTCTTTACGTAACAATAAATTCTTCCTGTTTTAGGAGTAAATCTCTGAAAGTACAAATATATAAGAAAATGTACAGTTTTTGTGGCACCGGGAAAAAAAATATTTAAGAGTATAAAGTTATTACATTTAAAACTTTTACTTAATGCTAAAGCAAGTGTAAGCTTCCAGTTTGACACTTGCGTGTTTAATATCGAATCGAACTCATTCGCTAATATCACGTAGCCGGAGCCATTGAACGCCATACTTTTATGTGTAACTACAATAAATAGTCACGCAACGAATAAAGGCTAAAGAACCCTGTAATATGAAGTAAAGGCGACCCAAATCCTAGTTCAGTTTAAGAAGTAAACAACCCTGCTTTTCTTTTATCGTCTTTATTAAAAAAGTACTTTGTCTGATTGGTTCTGTACGTGTTGCATTTTTATTTCCAAATACATTATCTTACTTTGCTGAGCAAAAATATAACTTTTTTTTTGGTTTCGTTTGTCATCCAATGACTTCTCCCGCTCTGGGTGAAGTGGGAGGGCGTGTCAGACTTTTACTGACTAAAACCCACCCGTGTTCCTTTAGTTGCTTGTGCCAGGGCCGCGGTAACACTCTTTAAAATTTATTTTAACTCTTTTTTTCTAGCTGTCCCCGCTCCCGTCAACTGGCTATCTACCTACCCATTTACCCTTCCCTACCTACACTACATACATGATTGTTTCGTATTTTTTACCTCTTGCGCAGCGTACGCAACGGAATCTCTAACAAAGGTTTTTTTTTTCCGTTTTTGCAACAATTTTCATTTATGCTCCGTTCCTATTGGTCGTAGCGTGATTTTATATAGCCTATAACCTTCCTCGATAAATGGAGTATCCAACACAAAATAATTGTTCAATTTCAACTAGTAGTTCCTGAGATTAGCGCGTTCAAACAAATAAACTCTTCAGATTTATAATATTATAAGTATAGATTTATCCGCGATCCAGTACATACGTATCTACTATTATAGAGCAAAAACATACCTAATCGTGACAATATAAGAAGTCCGATGGCGTTTCTCATTGTATATACCGCAATAACTACATAAGAAATTGAAAAACCAAATTCATAATCCTAACTAATTACTATGTTACCCACTAACGAGTATCAACTCGACTCCTTAGATTGTCAGGACTATAGTAGTCGCCAAGCAGGACTTTAAATCGTCCTACCTTCTTTTTCTCCAAGAAAACACAGTATGCAAATATACAAGATATGCATTATACAACCATAATCTGCAATGTCTATTCATAAATTATAGCTCGCAGTGTGTACGTAAGCTATCAGAGGCATGTTCCCGCGTAAATCCTAAGTGTTAACACAGAAAATAGGTCATTCCGGTTCTCGTAGCAGTCGTAGCCCACTGACTCAACCGGTACTCTTAATAGATGACTTTATCGTAGCATCTGCCTGATCTTAGATAATGTCGGGGTTTTGTTTGTACGTTTACAAAAAGAGATCCTTGAAACTACGAATGATCGACTACGCGGCTACAAAACGCTACGCGTGCTACGAGCTACGAAAATGCTATTGCTATATAACTCCAGTACTTGTTATTATAGTACTTACCCCAGTTAACCCACTACATTAGCGATATTTTCATTAAAATACCATGGATAACGCTGTCAAATATTGCATGATAATGGTTGAATGAACTGCAACAATGACTCCCCAAAGAGAAGACATCAACGACCGCATAACACAGCTAATTTAATTAAACTTATTGATCGCTTTGTTTGTTGTTGGCTTTATCGTGCTTGATTAGAAAACTACAGGACACATGAATCAAACGTATCAGAGTCGCTGTAAATCTACTGTTCAAAAGGTTAAATATTGATGTTTTTCTTGTCTTTATTCCCCGTAGTATCGGTTAGGGAGAGGGATGTTAACAAACAACCCTTTTAATTATGCAGGACAATCCGTGGTCTGCGTTGAACTTGCTCACACTTTTCTAACTAAAAGTCATACGGGAATGTATGTATAATGTTTAATTTTAAGTGTAGCGTAATATAATATCGTTATGTTTAGGGAACCTCTTTGAGACGGGAAACATTGAAACGAAAACACTGTGTTTCATATATACCAACAGCACACTAACAGTTAATTGTTATAGGCGTGTAAGTTTAAATTGAACATTCAGTTATTGTTGCAGCACAAAAAAAATCAGGCGCTGAATAATTACTCATTTTATAAAATCACTAAAGTAAAACAGTACACACCCAAAGACTAATTAAATATTAATGGCTGTTTTAACGGGCGCTCTAATTAGATATTAACGTTCATTACATTCCTGCTAACTTATAATTACATTGCATGTATATTGTAGGTACACGAAATTTCCATTAAAGGGTACCTACAATCTACTCACAATGAATCACACACGAATGAACGAACATATAATTATTATGAAGTAACTTTTTTTTAAACTCGAACATTTCACATATTCTTTAGACATTCCAAATGTTTCGAACTGCTTGAAGAACAAAATCTTGAAACTATGAGCGAAACTGTAAACTAGCCCTGAAACTTCAGAACCGAAAATAGAAAGCAATCTCATTATATGTGTATTATATCACGGAGAGGGTGAGAATGTTACAGAACTTTGTATGATAGAAAGAAATAAGAGGTACCTTGGCCATGGCTCGTACGTCCATAGGTACGTAGTCGCGGAAGGCGACGCGGCGCCGCCGCCGCGACGACATGCCGAGCGGCCGGCGCGCCGCGCACTGATGGAGCCAACCGCCTGAAGCCACCCCAGCTACCCTTGCCGCCCTTACCGCCCTAGCCGCGCTTACCGCCCTTACCGCTCTTGGGACTCACCCGCCCTACGGTTTACTTAAGAGGCTCCCTGTTAACTTTACATTTTACGGCGCACCCGCGGCAAGTGGAAATATTTTTAATTTTCTACGCTCTCAGTAAAATACGTGCGGTCAATAACTGTCGCTTTAAGCCTGCGAAATGTATTTCGTTATAGAGTTTAATTACAAATTGCTTGTTTTCAAATGTTTTACGGAACAATAATGGTACGGAGTTAGTTTGCAGATCCCACGTAAAGATTAGTTAGGTAGATGTTACTGACTAAAAGTACACCAAACCCTTACCCCAAACAACTTTCATTTAAACATAAAATAAACATTTCGTTGTGAAGAAGAAGCCTGGTCCATTTATCTTTGTCTATTTCGGACACAAAGGTAAATATAATGATACCTGCGACTGAAGGTTGACAATCAAGATAAGCTTACACAACAAGCTTCTATGGGATTAATTTCGTTTAGGAAGTACTATTGGTAGATATATAGTTACTTATATTAGCTAATTAATTACACTGGGGGAGGATAAAGCAGATTACCGAGGCCTTCCTTTGCTCGTCTCTTTCTCCCTTATTGAGCTTCATTTATAAAAGATATCTCATATTTATTAATGAATGATTTTTTGATTAATGTAATCTTATTAATATTATAAATGCGAAAGTATGCATGGATGTAGGGATGTATGTTTGCTACTCAATCACGCCAGAATGGCTGAACGGATCTGGATGAAATTTGCCACAGAGATAGATTAAAGTCTGGAACAGCACATAGGCTATCCCGGTATAATGTTCCCTTGGGATAATAAAACACTTTTCACGCGGACCAAGCCGTTTGCTAAATCTAGTAACTTATAATTAGATTGTTCAAGCGTGAAGCGAAGCTAAATCAAGAATTGACTTCTTAAATTAAGCTTCGCTTGCATATCTCATAATATTCCTACATAACATTTTTAAAAGATAAGTTTTAACAAAGAGAACTGATTAGAGGTAAGTTGGTCTTTAGCATAAGCCGATGTTATAAGCTCATCTTATCTTTATGACGTATCAAAATGGCGCTTGCCTCAACTTACTGACGCGCAACGTCACAATATAAGATCGTTTAGCGTTTAGCACTCATTAATTGTAACAAGAGAAGGCGCGGTGAAAAGTACACCTTTAATTAAATCGATATTAACCACAGCGAAGGTTAATTAAGGTTATAGAAACAGCCATTCTTTTAAGAAGACTTTTTCAGTGAAACATTGGCGTTATCCTTAAATAGACTTAATTAAAAAACGATTTTAAGTAGATAGTAAAGTACACTATCTTAATTTTGTTTTGCAGTTTCTGTCTTATTTCGTACTTTCTTATAGATTAGCCTATAGGAAATTAAGATAAAACAAACAATACTTTTTCGTAAACAATTGCTTTCCTAAAAACTGTGCATATTCCAAACCGGAAAAGTGCTGGCCCGTAAAAACCACTCTCAGCAAACCGTATATTTATGTAATGCAATACGTCATCTGAATTTCATACATACAATCAGCATCCCAAGGGATATGAAAACGACTCTGAAAAGAGAATTCTCAAATAGGAGCGATTTATTAATTCGTGAATATAATATGACGCTGTGACGCACGTTGTACTGTCAGCAAAAGAGACAGGTAGGTAGAATAGGCAGGTAATTGCAAATCCCTTTTAAGTTAACCCATTGTGATAGTGCTGAGTAAGCAGTAAAGTCTTTGACATCGCACGTCTGAGTGCATTTATACATAATAGGTTACATTATTATAAAAGGAATGAACATACCATGGCCAAGTTATAATAATCCGTTTCTAAAAGGATCCTTTTTTTTTCTTTTTAAAAGATCTTATTAGATACGCATCTAATACTGTTTTGCGTTTTTTGTCAGAATAATATATCGGTAGTGTAAAATGAATAAGATGTATTTAAAAAAAAAATCGTGTCATTTCTTTTCCTCTGAAAAGTAACGTAGGTAAAATTTCAAACACTCCACGCTTAATGTAGTTTATCTTTGTTATTATATGTTACATTATTATTTAAATTGTACTTTCCTTTCCTAGTGAAGTTTCAGTAATATGAAATAGGTATCGGCAAACGTTCTAAAAGACGTTCTGTCGACGACAATGGATATGACGTAGCTACAATATTTCCGTTTTTGCCATTCGCCTCCCTAAAAATAGCTTTAATAAAAATTGGGTACCATTTAAAATGGTACGGATATTTGAGGGTTACATCTTGATACAGACAGGTAGACGGACGGACAAAGTTGTCGCACCGATAGGGTTCTTTTGATACCATTTTGGCACTGAGCCACAACGTCCTATAACAATGCCAGAAGTTTTTTTTATTTCTTGGCTAAGTAAACTAGTAATGTAGGATACTGGATAACCTGTGACGTACCTACTTCTACTTGATTTTAACAATGACAAGGCAAAAAGTAGCTCAACATAAAGTTAAAAAATTCTATACCTTATTACAAAAATAAATACAAATGCAATAAAATGGATATTACTTGCATTGGATTGCATGAAAACTATGCCTACGATCAAATTATTTTGTTTGCTGTACCTCTATCTTAAAAAGTCTAAAGTTCGTTACTTGAAATGTACCTGACACCTCTCCATCAAATATTCAATATGATAGCACTTCAGGTAGCACGAAAAAGGTGGTTTAAAGTTTCAAATAGCAAATCTCCTACCATGATTAAATTAAGTACCTAACTCTTTTATTTAATATTTCTGATTTCAAAAATATATTGGATATTCCCTTAAAAGACAGTAAAAGTTCGTAACGTTAATCATATTACCACTTTTTTCCTTATTTTTATAATTTTATATTTCTTTCGAAATAATTAGTGTAATTAACTTTTTAATAAATGAATGGACACTCCGATAAATAAATAAAAAGCAACAAAATTAATAAAAGTTGTAGCAAAAAGATAACACAGCGGGCTCGTCCGGGATTTGAACCCGGGACCTCTCGCACCCGAAGCGAGAATCATACCCCTAGACCAACGAGCCGATACTTCACGACGCTAAAATAGTACTCTAAACAAACGCCCTATATAACCGTGTTATCAATGACGTCATAATGTTTTGAATTATATTAGTCATCTAGATTTCATATTAAGCGAATTTAGTAAGTCATAATCTATTTTCTTTCATGAATCACTTGCGAGGTTTATTTAATGGTGATCGCCCTAACTGGGATTCAAATTATTAAAGCATCGCACACACATTGGCAGATAAATGAAAACATTTTCCAAGAGAAGAATGCTAATTGGATCTATTCTATACTAATAGAGTCGAAAGAAAACACTGTTATTGGCCGCTATTGCCGAATAGGTATTTCCGCATATTTAATTTGCCAATGTTCCCCAGAGACCTCTTTTTGAGGTGAAAAATAAATAGTTATCTAACCGAATTTTGCCAGATTTACCCATGGAATGCAATAGGTATACAGGAAATAACGGCCATAATTGTGAGCTGTTAGTTCTACTCGCTAGCCGTTATCGACTCATGCAAGAAAATGTGATATACATAGATAAACAGTGGTAATGCCGAGGTGCCACTCCAGCTAAGCTACTCAATTAATAGCTAATTCCAAAGAAATGCAAAAATTTTTTTTTTTTTTTTTTTGCGATGATAAGAACAGATGCGATGAAAGCGATGCAGCATCACCTGCTTCCGTATATGTTCAGTGTTTCATTTAATAAGACCAAAAATATAAGATCAAGCTTAAAGTAGAACTTGAGCATGAGGTATAACAGCTGTTGGTAAAGATCAGTAGAAAATCTATAAAGTGTGAATGGTCGGTGATGAGAACGCGAGTGACACCCAGGACACTGCTATAGACAAGGCGCAGAGAAGTGAATGTGTTCGACAAGATAAGTGTGGAAGGTAATTCTGGCAAAATCACCTCGTGCGGGGGCTCCAACACGTCGTCCGGGGGCGGCGCGTCGCCGGGCCGCCACGCGCGCCCGCTCCTGCCCCAGACAACACCACGTCACATAACACCAACATATCGCTACACCAACTAGTCACACATAACACCATACGAGAACACACAAACTCATTACTCAACCATCAACCGATTTGAACGATCTCAACTTTAAAGGGACTTGGTCCGCAGGGCCTAATTTTTGTGATATAATCGGTCAATGTTGTTTCCTATTCCTGATTTTTATTTAATATACAGCCTCACAATAAATAATGTCTGTTTTAAAGGTTTCAATAGTGAACAGGCACTACCGTTCAACTATTCCTTACTATTGTTCGTGAATTTCACATTGATTGAAGAATTGTAACGTTAGGTTTAGTTACACTTGTGCAAGTGTAGCTAATTATTTATTCGAGCGTTCGCTGTTATTTCAGTAAAACATTGTTTGATATTCTCAATATCATTATCATAATAACTCCATGCAACAAAACCGTTTAATAATTTCTCTAAGTGAAAATGGACTGCGATAATAATAAATCTGAATTGTTTGCGTTGAAACAATTTGACAAAATTGATCTTCAATAAAAGTTTAAACGTCGCTTTCGCATCGTTTTTACTGGCAGTAAATTTAAAGCAACCCTTACTTACGGATGCAGGACAATGGCACTAAACCGCCGGTGACAATAAATGGGAACGTTTATGCCGTCATAAAACAATCGATTCCAATACTAAATAAAAGTGGAAGTGTTTGGCGATCAGCCAATGAGATGCTCGGTTCGCAAGAGTGAGCGCTGACAAGGGCTAGTGGAAAACTGTAGGTTATTTTCTCTGTCAGATGTAAAAGAGCGAACGAAAGCGAACACTCGACGAGGACTCAGCCTTTGCTTTCGCACTTTAATGGTACTTTAGCATTTAAGCGCCTTTATGAGAGGCCCCGCCGGCGATGAGGGATTTACGCCTCGCTCATTAGAGAGGTGCGGTCTCTCGCACCGGCGGCTCTCTTATCTCGCACGGCTTTAGATGAATCACAAATTATTTTCATATCCTTCCGCTTTTCATGAAAACCGCTACATCGTATTTAATCCTAGTGTAAAGAGCTCTATGTTAATGTAAGTGTGGTCAGTCATATAATGAGGTCACCTGTAAGCATGGTCATGCGGTGGCAGGCCCAGGCCGGAGTCCTCGGAGGGCGAGCGATGGTCGGCTACGAGAGGTGCCTCCGCCGGTCCCTCCTATAACAATAACCCGCAACCTGACCCGAAAGCCCCAACACTTTCAACCGCTTCTCACGTAACTTTACTTACGTGGAAGAGTTACTAACTTTTACTTGATTAGGGACTTTGAACTCTTAAGTACTCTATAAGTCCATGAACTGAGATAAACATATTTACGAAAGACATTGAAGTCGTTGTGGTTGGCATAGTGTTCAGAAAAAGTACGCGTAAATCATGGGTCACATTAAGTTTGCCACAATGGGAATTTTACATTTGTCGGGCCTGACCTTATGGATGTATCATTGATGTTTCATGATGCCTACGTGTTATTAAAACAATACATTTATGAACCATTTATAAACAAGCTCAATCTACAATAGAAAGCAATCAAACTATGACATCGATGGAACATGCAGAGACAGGGGCGTACTCGGCGATCCTTAGACCTTTGAAGAGCTTAATTTTAATGTTGAATTCTTATGAATAATTTTGGAGGAGGGGCCTGTTTTTAGGAGCAGCTGTGTACGTCCTTGTGTTCAGTCAAGTGAATAAGTAAAGCGTGCACTTACCGGGTCATGCAACTCATGCATCGTCGAGGAGGGTAGCATGTGTCGCTCGGGAGCCCGCTACCAACAAATCGTAAGCATCAACTAACTTTTGTGCAAATGACTTTGCACTGAAGTGTACATACTCGTCGTGTGTTCTATGTATGAAGATGTATGCATTCATCCATGTTATGAATTTGCTCAGTTTTCGCAGAGCAGCTGTGTTATTTTAAGTACTAGTGATGTGCCTGTAGGTACCATAATTATGTATGAAGGCACTACATTCAATCTTATACTAAACTAGAGTTGAGACTTCACTTCAGCTGAAGTAATCACAACGATTTTCATTAGTTTGTTAAAATAAACGAAAGGCTTAGTTTATTAAACTAACTTAGTTATCTTATAGTCGACAGAAAAACTTCGTTTAAATTAAGTTAGTCCAAACAATCTTGCCAAGAGGGCGGAATCCTAATTAGGTACTGCAGGTGGAGCACAGATTACAACATTGTAAGACGAAAGCTTGCCTAATAAACTCGGAGAAAATACACCTTTACCTCTATTTTTCGCTGAAGAAGAGATTAATTGTGAGAACGTTGCGAATTACTTTGTATTTCCATGATTATTTTATTCTACAATTTGCAAAGCTTTTTTTGTGGTATCTGTGGTTCCTACTCTGTGTGCAGGTGTATTTTTGAATTTTGTTACGTATATAATACACATAATATTAACAAGTCTTACAGAAGATTAACAGCGCTGGCTGGAATTTTTAACTAATCTACACCACGACAAAGCTTTATGATGATTAAAAAAATATATATTTAAACATACGATTTGAGTACCCTTTCTTTTTGGGAAGTCGGATAAAAAGTGAAAACACATCCGTTCAGCGCAAGTACCTCGTCGTGGTATGGATTAAAAGTAATGGTTGGGTTTTATTTAAAATTTTAGGATTTGTATGCAGCTGTGTTATTTTCATTACGTTAACGCTAATTACCTTAATATGATGGTCGACGGGCTCCTCCCCTCTCCTGTACACGAGCTCGTCAAACCTCGCCCTGTCCTCCGGCACCATGAACTCGCGGATCTCCGTCAGAAGAGTGTACTGCAAACGAAACACTCATTTATTATTTGTAACAAGAAATAACACTACAAAACTAGCACTAGACCGAAACTGCCGAGGTTACGAGCGTAGAATGTAGGTCAAACAGGTACGTACGGACACAAAGGATACGCTCTTATATGGAAGATATTTTGCTATACGGAATTATTTAAACGGCATCATGCATACATTTTAAGAAAAGTTTACCACGAAATATATTGACGCAGGAAAAGACAACATCCTGTTAATCCTATTTGTCCTCATAATCATGCTATCCCATATATCAATGAGAAAGCCTGAATGTTTGGACGTGTGTAAATCAATGACTCCTTAACAGCTAAATTAATTTGGATGGGACAAAGCAGGCTATATCCCGGATTAGAACATAGGGTACTTTTTTATCCCGGCAGTAGGATAGGATAGGATAGATGGATCCCTTTTCCGCATTTAGACTCGCATTTGATCCGTTGTGCGTGCAGGCCTCCTCTCTGTGTGAGGAAATGGGCCGTAATCCACCAAACGGGCCCAGTGCATGTTGGTGGATGTCACATGTCTTCGAATTTTAGGTTCTAAGACATGCCGGTTTCCTCACTATGTTTTCCTTCGCCGTTTTGAGAGCAGTGCTGGTAAAATAATTTACGCAAAGTAAAGCGCCTGCCTGGGTTCGAACCTACAACTTGTAAGTCGTAGCCGTTACCACTGGGCCACAACTGCTCTTATCGTATCCTATCCTTATGCCAGTAATACAATCATGAACCATTTTTCACACTGGGGAAGCAAAACTTGCAAAAGCTAGTACGCAATAACTTTAAAATACTCGTTATGCACACATCATTAATTGAACATAAACAGGCATCGCGGCTCGGGCACGCTGGCTGCTCCTAAAGATAAATTATTGTTTGGTAATATGACGAGCCGTGAGTGAGCCTGCACGAGGCATAAGTTATGCCGCGAATGATTGATGATAATGAATTGGATATAGCTTCTACACGAGCGCTTCATATCATCCCACAAATTACTTTAATCCTATAAATAAAAAAACCACGCGACGAGACGTAAAATAGGATAGAAAGACATGTCTTGGCGAACAAAATTCGGGATGTATTGAATAATGCAATACGAGACGTCGGCGTCGAATTAAAGACGTTTTCTACGTGCTTACTCAGAATCGAATACGCATTAAGCGTATATTATGATTTTTATTGATGTGATCTAAGAGATAGATCTCAGAAACATTTCTGAAAAATATTCTAGAGACATGAGGAGGCCTAAAACACCTAATATTTAATCTAATAAATTGCCATTGCTGTTGAGACAATGGGTGGTTGGGGCACTGAGGCCAAGAGGCTCATTCGTGAGATAGGGCACAAGCTCCGTGACAAAACGGGTGACTCCCGCTCCGGCTCGTTCTTGGTGCAAAGGTTAGCCATTGCCATCCAACGTGGCAATGCAGCAAGCGTTATGGGCACCTTTGCGCCGGGAACAGTGAGGGGCGGGTTATTAGACTAGTTATAAGAAAATGCTGTATGACGTGTCGTTGTGACTTTGACATACATTATTAAATAAAATTTAGTAATATAGTACAATTCTAAAACTATGTAAAATTAACGGTGTTAAGGTATCAATAAATACATAAATTAAAAAAAAATTGTTTTCTATAGCAGATAGTTAGGTAAACGTAATTTGAGCTAATCATATTTATTCAGTAGGCTTTCTAATCAACATAATGGCCTATTTTCGAACCTCTGGCCCTATCTGCAATCAGGAGATTGGAATCGAAATAAATTGGATTTCTATTTATCAATAAAAACTACTTTCACGTAGAGGTGAAGTTGGCGAAAAACCTGATCTATCGCGATAAAATTGAATAAGTTTTCATGGAAAGTAAATTGGAGTGATGGCCGCGGAAAACTAAAATGGCGAACTTAACGAAACGAAACAAATACGAGCAAAGCCGTGAGATAAGATAAATGGAGAATAATTCTGAACAACGATCTCATTTAGAATCAATTGGAAGCACTAGACAAAGTACTTTGCTCAAGCTAAGCAATGTTTGTGCATAAATTAGCCTGTTGTAATCGGAAGCATTATCTTTATGTGTACAGCCTACAGTTTTCCTTAGTTCTCGTTCACACAGAGGTGTGTTTTACGTTTTTACTCGGCGCTGTCGTATGTAGTTGTATGAGCGAGTTCACATACGCAACAATATTAAAATACTGATCCGTTTTGTTTGAAAGTTGGTGGTACGGACTAAATATGGTGTGAATATTACCGTTAAAAAAGATCCTGCAAATACGGATGTTCTGTGTGAACGTTATTAACACGAGAAAAGCCAGAGCAACACACTCAAACATTTTCATTAGTAGACGTAGGTAAGTATTAGTATGGAATGTCCCAAAATAGGGATCAAAGGGGCCAAGATAATAGGGTCGATAGAGCACAATCTGGAATTCAGGAAAAGTAGAAAGAAGTCTTTGAAAGTATCCGAAATCGGTTAACATACATTACATTTTGTATGAGGTTCTTTAGATGGTATTTGGTGTGTGTATTTTATGCCTTATGTATACAATGCCGAAGGTCACCCTGCTTACTTTTCTTTTAGGATAAAAATGTGTAGATGATGCTGTTAGAGGATGAAATGCCATTATTTGTTCGTCCAATAGATCCAGTAACAACGGGGTATAGTGCCTACTACCTAATTATCTGTGTATGCTGTGAGTGGCATATTTGTGTGATGACCTAAATGCCGCGGATGGCGGAGCCACTCTGCACTCGGGATTGGGATCGATTCTTGCAATGGTACAAGTTGCTTTAGATAGGTATGGGTTAAATAGGTATAGGTAGGGTTGGGCAGTATTTGAATTACTTTTAATTAAATTACGTTATTGAAACACAAACAAGTATTTGGTATTTGTAATTAAATTACTTCTTAAAAATGTAATTTGTAATTGGTATTTCAAATACCTGACGCTGACGAATTTTGTAGTTAGTATTTCAAATTGTTATGGCAATCTTATTAATTGTGCACCCATTAATAAGATTGCCATAACAATTTCTGCAGAAAATAGCGGTCGATTGCTTTAGTAAGCAAAATGACGACCGCCTACGTCAAATTGTCAAGTATCTTGTCAGATGTCATTTTTAGGGTTCCGTACCCAAAGGGCAAAAACGGGACCCTATTACTAAGACTCCGCGGTCCGTCTGTCTGTCTCTCTGTTTGTCTGTCCGTCTGTTACTAGGCGATACAGCCGTGAACCGTGATAGCTAGACAGTTGAAATTTTCACAGATGATGTATTTTTGTTGCCACTATAACAACAAATATTAAAAACAGAATGAAATAAATATTTAATCGGGGCTCCCATACAACAAACGTGATTTTTTTGCCGTTTTTTGCGATAACGATACAGAACGCTTCGTGCGCGAGTCCGACTCGCACTTGGCCGGTTTTTATATCAAACGGTTATTTCCACGAAACTTCTGTGTACTAAGGAAGGTTATTAGTACGAATATCATTGATCGACTGTATTTTGTAATTTAAATAAAAATTGTTAAAATACTGTATTTTGTATTTCAAATACACGACCTACAAATATTTTGTATTTAGTATTTTAAATAAATGCGAGATAGTATTTTGTAATTTATATATTAATTAAAGCGAATCACGTATTTTGCCCAGCTCTGTCATAAAGACTAGTTTACACCCGTAGCTCAGCTGGGTTGATTCTATCTAGAGTGCTCGCTAAGAATAAAAAGTTTACAGTCATGCGAGCGACTGTGTTTGGTACTTATATTACAGTCCAAACTGTCAAATTAACGTGTACCTACAACTTATTATGGCCTTTTAGGTTGAGCACAAACGAACGTAATTTTGTGAGTTGTGAGTCGCGTAAAATGCGTCGCGGAATTTTCGCTGCATTCGTTTTCATACTAAAGTCCTGTATGAGCCACACGGCGACGCAAAATAAATTGTGTGCTGACTCATGCCCATTATTTCAACCAAATTGCGCTCGAGGTGAGGAAGGGGAGCGAGGCAAGCGTCTGCGTCCCGTACAAACGTAGAATAGCAACTGAAATGACGTCCGCCAGTCTGGCAGCCTTACCGAATTTCAGTTGAACGTAAATGCCGCGACGCATTTTACGCGACTCACAACTCACAAAATTACTTTCGTTTGGCCTCACCCTTAACCACCACAATATAATACTCGTCTGATAGCTCGGTACTCACGCTATTAAATAAAGTGTTTATAATAAGATAAGACATAGGTATTATCCACTAATATAACGTAGGCATGCAGGGCACAACAATGTTTGTCTTGTATAGAATACTATGGCAGTCAAAAAATTTACTTGGCTCTGGGGCATAATTTTGGACATACCTAGCTAACAAGATATTGTGCAAATACGAGCAGTGGTGGTCCAGTGCACTTTACTTTGTGTACTTTATTTCATCACCACTGCTCTAAAAACTGTGAAGGAAAACATCGTGAGGAAAGCGGCATGTCCTCAGAACCAATAATTCGAAGACATGTGACATCCACCACTGCACTGGGCCCGCGTGCTGGATTAAGGCCCATTCCTTCTCTGACAGAGAGGAGGCCTGTGTCCCAGCAGTCGGAACATTAAAAGGCAGGTGATGATGGCGTACCTTCTGCGGCGTATCGAGCAGATCCCGGACGACGGTGAGGAAGGAGTCCGGCGTGAGTCGCCTCGCGGCGTACTCCTCCATGTAGTAGGCGATGGCGGGCAGGTCGCACTGCGGCAGCAGCGAGCGCGCCTTCTGCTCCACGGCAGTTGATGCTGCGCCCCGCCGCTTGCCCCAGCCGCTTATTCTAAAGTTATTTATCATCATTTACTTACGTGAAATACTATTGAATAAATGCCTAGATAGTTAGAATAAATTACAAACATCGTTATATTTTGGTCGTTTTAATCTCGTGGAGGTTCGATCCGGTGCATGAAACAGTATCGATTTGTAAAGATAAAATTGAAATATTAAAAAATAACACAAAATACATACTTAACCCTTTCTTTACAGTCTGGGAATAATAAACCAACTTCCAAAGCAAAACACTAAAAAGTGCAAAAATTACTTTTGTTTCGGACGTCGTTGTCTCTGGTACTTCTTTTTTTATCATTTTACAAATAGATACTGTTTCATACTCCGGATCGACCCTCCAAGGGATTAAAACGACCAAATGTAACTATGTTTACTGTAGAGCAACATTGTAAAACTATACTCTTTTATAAATATTCTTAATTATATAGGTACAATGGTGGTCTTTTCGCTCAAAGCGATAACCTTTGGATAGCCTACCCCAAGCAACCCTACAAAGACCGAACCTGTACTTGTAGTTTCCAGCGGATTTCCTCTTCCTTCACCAGTTTGTCGGTTCACCTTTAGGGAGGGACTGATTTTATCATAGCATTTAGGAATAACAAGTTATTGTGCATCGAAACATTCAGGATCCAAGACCTAAGCTATTTATTAGTGCTAAAACGCTGATAGCAACTTAGTAGATTATGTGAAAAAAAGATCACATATACAACACTGGTACAGTAAATAAATATGATCCCCATTAAGCCACCTACCTATTTAGATGATAATGAGACTGCGTTACACGCGGTTTCTCATTATGAATAAGGGCCCTGAATAGAGACTAGTTAGGTCGTAGTATCATAACGAGCGGGAGATTCCGGTTGAATAAAGTTGGACAAAGTCGTAACTATTCACACTGTCTGTATCTCTACGGTCTGTGTATCTTATTTGCAACTATGTAAGGATTTTTGTTTGACCGCTGTCTTTGAAACGCCCTTAAGCCATAGTTCGGGACACCCTGTTTAGTTCTAAAGTCATTTGATGTACGTTCAACTGAAAACCTGCTAGCACTTTACATAAATTAAAAAAACACATCTGGGGTTATCAGAATAACACGGAACGCCTGTTTCTAACAAACTGACAGTCGAAAAGCCGTAAAGGAAATCGAATGCATCACTCAATTAATCTCTGAGCCTTGGGCTGACAGGTGTTCCCTTTTCGTGGTTTGCCAAAAACAATTTTATAATGGCGTTCGAGAAAGCAGTCTGATTCAATTTACTAAATTAGCTTTTTAACCTATTTACGAGTTACAAGTCATGTAATACCATTTAATATTGTAGAACTTATGTAGTTTCAGAAACAAAGTTAAATGAAAATTGTTTCAAGCGAAAGTAATGTCTTTGATTTTCTACTCGAGCAAGATACATTTTAATTAACACAATTGAAAACTATGCACATAAACGACCATCGTTATTTTTGTTTATTTTAATTTTCCTCATTCTTTCTACACACTGTGTCTTCGCTTATCACCTAACTTTCCTGTCGCAGGTCCTGCTGGAAGAATAAATTTCTAATGAAATAAGCAGTACCTTGGTGCTCTTCAATATGTACTATTTATATTCTCTGTAAAGTGTTCTGTATATACATAAATAAATAGAGCTACCCTAAAAAGATTTAGGTGTTGGAAAAGATTAGGTGCAGTGCTGATTAAGGGTTTATCGAGGTGAGGCTGAACTTGGTTCAGCGATTTCTTTAGGTTTATCGTTCGAACATCTGCCGAGGGCCACCCTGAGACAGCGTTTGCTAATTTGCGGTCAAACTAAATGAGTTTCCGATACATTTTACAGAGTACGAGGTCATTCGTAATACTTTACCTAGGTGAACGTAATCTGCATGGTAACACAACAGAGCATTACACCCGCAATGTCAAAAGCAGACGGAAGTCTGGGTGACCTCTGTGTATCACAAAATGTGGGACTATGTTTTTACACCTCGATTACGCCGGTTAATTTGTACGTATTGTACGTATTAACACCCATGAAATAAAGGGTGAGCCTGCTGTTGTCGACCGATCTTAAATCTGCTGTGACTCCAGTGGGCTTATACCGAGTTTTTTAACGTACTCGAAACGATCTCTTATATCAAAATGTATTCAAAAAAGAGGTTTCTCTTTACCGTCACCAGACGGCGCTTTTCCAGTTTCAATAGAAATTGACGTTTACGTTAACGCAATTTAGCGTGAGTAAAAACTCGCACTAAGCCCACAGGTAGCTAATAATTATTGTAACTACCCACTGCAAAGTACATATTCTGTACTGGAGACAAAACAACAAAACAAAACATCAATAAATGACAACAATATGACTATTAGTAGTATTTAAGGATCGTAGCAGGTGGTGTTCTGAAGTTTCGGCCTATCCCAATGGAAAAAAGGCGTGAATTTATGAATATGACTGGCATAGTTACCTAGGCGTCGCCGTTGTATCCCGTTCCCCATACGCAGTACACGCATGAGGAACCTTCCCGACGTCCTTCACCACCAGGGACATTCGCTTGTGGTACTTGAGCTGAGCCACCGCCTCGTCGTGCGTCACGTCGAGGAACGACTGGTTGTTCACCTCTATGATCTGGTCTCCAACCTAGCGGAGGAATGAGATAGTTGAAGAACAATTATAGTTTTTTATGGACGCCGTAGAATCTCAAACAATTAGTCGCCGCCGCCTAAAACCGCAAAATCTTTAAACAAGTAAAATTCGTTGCAGTGATGGTGGATTGGTGGGTGATGTTTGAAATAGCAAAATGTAACGGATTGCTGATTGTGTCAATCCGATAGGGCTTGAAAATCCCATACATCACACTAATATTATAAAGGCGAAAGTTTGTGAGTGCCTGTATGTGTGTGTTTGTATGTTTGTTACTTCTTCACGCTCAAACGGCTGGACGGATCTGCATGAAATTTGGCTAAGAGATAGATTATAGTCAGGAATAGCACATAGGATACTTTTTATGCCGGCAATATGTTCCCTCGGGATAATTTTAGGTTTTAACGCGGGCGAAGCCGCTGGTATAAGCTAGTTTGTTATATTTTACCAATCGCTGCTTTCGTTGATAGAATGACATTTTTCTATAGCTTTTGGAATACCAAGGATACCACAGATACCTCGCCTATTGTTTTCAAAGAGACTCACTAATTTTTATTTGAAACGGTCCTTGTGTAATTCCGCGAAAACACTTCAGGATCAGCTTATCACAAATTTTGTAGATATGTGTCTATCACTAACTTATATATATGCGGTAGAACAAAACCCTTATCTTTTAGGAAAGTATTTCAGTAAGTTATTAATTACTTCAACTGAAGATTCTCCCCTTTCATCTATTAAATCTATCGATACCTTTCATAATACTAATAGGTCGAAGGTGGTTGGTGTGATCGAGCAATAATTCTTAAGTGCGGTTTGTTTAATGAAAATTCTTGGAAAATTGTTAGTAGTAGAAGTTTCAAACGTAAGTTACGAGGCAAGGATGTAACTAGGTAGCGTGCAGAGAACGGAAGCGAGTCTCAAGCTCAAATGCTATAAATTTTCCAGCACACCTTGCACCGCTACCCGCAACACGGAAGTTTAATAATATTTGTTCAATTCGGTAAACAGAAACATAATCTAAAAGTCAACTAGCTGAATAAGTTCTGAATACACAGCTTCCAAAACTAGAGCTTCATTTAATAGCAGCTCTGCAAAATGTCATGTCTATAGCGCTGCAAGTTTAATGGGAAACAAACCAGTAATTTAGTCGACTATGAAGCGCCCTCGGCACAAACTTCGATGCAATTCCGTCTCGACGGCCTCTTGCCGCCGCCGCCTCCGTCCGCAAGTTTGCCAGAGTTGGGTGTCGCGTTCATTTACAACGAATTGCAGCAAACTAAGCGCACTAAATTGAGATTTTCATCACAGTAAACTTGCACCGCATTCCTTTTACATAGCGCGGGAATTGTTTTTGATGAAATTGATTGAAACTATGTTCGTATCTTTAAATCTGTAAGTAGAAAACTACGTACTCCCCTAAACTTTCGGTGAAAATGTGACTAACTTCGGAAAAGACATATATTTATTTTATATATGAATATATGATAAAAGCCAATAAATATGTCGTCCTAATGGCATATTTTACTTTTTATACGTGATAAATAAAAAGGACATGTTACAAACAATATAAAATGTGCGGTCAAATAACGCCCAAAAACATAACTTATTTCTGATGTTAGTCCACCATAAAAGTGTTTTACTCTCCTACAATTTTTCGAAGTCAAAAGCTTAATACCTACTGAAGAAGCCATCACTTTATTAGGGTTTCCAATACTGTCTACCATTCTAAGCGTCATTAGTTATCCAAATGGGTGAACTTATCAAGTAAGTTGAACATGAAAGGATAATTACCATAAGTCCTGCTCTATCTGCAACGGAATCCTTGTCGACCCCGGTGATATAGATGCCGAGGTTGTACTCCAGACCTCCTCTTATCATTAGTCCTAACGACTGTCCCGGCTCTATACAAAGGTCGACCTGCACACACATTCATAAGATTAGCTATTTATTACGGTACATTAGTGCTACGCTACAGAAAATGAAAATGCGTTGGACACATACGAAAATTCATGGCATTCAGGATAGAACATTACGGAAATTGCTATTAGGGAAAGCCTGGCACGTTACGTGATTATAATACATAAGGGCCCATAAACACGTAATCTGTGCTCGCAACGACTTAAGGATGGCTTCATTCACCAAAATGTACTTTATTATGATCGGGCTCATCGCGGTGATGTCACAGAGATCGATGCGCGCTGCGGCCCTACGTCATTACAACCACTAACGACAGAGTTCTGTGGTTAGTTGACTGCGATTAGCATACCACAAAGAGCTCCGACCTCTAACCTCAATATGCAGTGATATAAAATATTTACGACTAACGGAATTGACCATAAAAAAATATGATGACATAAATTAATTTACGTGTTTATAAGTAACTGTCGTCATCATTGGTGAGTGCCACGACATATGACGATTGCGTAGGCTGTAGCTTGGCACGTGACAAGAGACGAATGGGGTGTTTTAATAAATTACACAGAAAAAATACTATAGTGTTAGTTTTGGCAGACGTTCAACAAAAATAACTGCTTTTTTTGTCACTCACTCTCCGTACGGTGCGGTCTTTGCTGCTAGGTCGCGACGACCGCTGCGGTGGCGGCGACGCGGGCCGGCCGTAGCGGTCCATCCAGGAACACGACGCACGGCCCACCAGCGCTCCCGCGGTCCTTACAGTCATCGTCAACTGACGACATGACTTTAACATCTACAGAAAGGATCATAGCTTTAGTTCAGACCAGTTTTATCATACGATTCAGTTTTCTATTACACTAGTTTCAATTTTAATGATTTAAAGACACAGTACATGTTTAGTCGTTCTTACCTAAATAAAATTCAATAACAAAACATATTGGGTTCACCTTCTAACCCATAGGTATTCAAGAAGAGAAATTTATTTTCTACTGCATAAAAGTTTATGTTTCAAATAAATATATTTATACGAGTATCCAATACCCGTAAAACTAAGTTAATGTGACGTAAATCGTAATAGCACACACATTAGAAACATTTATTAGTGTTCTGGCTCTGAATTTGGGCCAGGAAGTCATTTGTATTTAAAGCAAATTAATTTACCTGCGCTGACATCGTTATTATGAGCACATTAAAAGCTCTATGTTATAAACTCAGTGATTTATATTTTATATTGTTACATATGCTTTGCTTGGGTGTTTTATAAAATTTGTGAATCACCGGAAGTATATGTATAACTAAGTACAGTTTGGTAGTTTGTATATATCTACTCTTAGGTATATTATATAGCACATACACGCTTCAGAAGGAGAGGGCTTGGACGCTTGGCTGAACAAAAATGGCGTTACTTTATCAATGGAACCTTACAGGAAGAACAACGGGGCTGCAGAAATGAAGGGACTCGAAACAAATAGAAGCGCAACATCGCAAAATGGGAAATAAGCAATGTTCTCGAAAATGGCGCCATTTTATCTAGCCTACCTACGACTGTTCTACATTTTACTTCCACAGAAATTCGAGTAAGTAGCAAACGAAGTTATGGATCAGATCTTTTACGACAAAAGTTATCCATGAAGGCACTAAAATAACTTGGCTCCATTTCTACTTCTCTACATACATTTTAAATTTACAAAGTATGTAGATAAATACCGAGTTTTATTCCCGAGTTTTACCGACCGAGTAACCGAGTTTTAAATGGAAAGAAAACGACTATCTGCGCTTGTACTTTTATTTGTGTGATAAAATCACGTCATCTGACGGACAGGCGGACGCGACCGGGAAAGTCCGGCGACCTGGCGAGCGCGGCCAGCCGGCGCGGCGCTACTGCCCACTCCCTTTATCACATATAGCTACATTTGTATAACTGCCACACGTTCTTACGTAATATTCCCATTTAATAAATTAGATATCTAAGCCAGAACAATTTTTTTTCAGATTAAGCTTTTCCACTTAATTAATAGTTATTTGTAATACAAGAGTGCAAAGTTGCTTTTTAACCACGTGCTCAATTTTGATGACCGAGCAAGCAAAGGATTATAAGATTCAAAAATTTGAATCCTGGGCGTTAGCGAGGGAATCAAAAGAGCACGAGGTGAAAAATGTTTGCACTCGAGTGCAACACGTAACTTTTCATCCCACCTCAGCGAGGAAATGACTAAATGCAAAAAACAACCATTTACAATCACAAGATACTTTTATTTCAGTTTAAGTATTAACCACTACATTATGATTGGTAAGTATTACAGAATAATCTTTAAATTATAACAAATAATACTTATGTATAATTAAGAAAAAATTAAAGGAACGTTGCTACAGTTACATAACTTTTATTTTATTTTTTAGGGAAAACAAACAATTACACACTATTTATGGTTAACAAATAATTGTAAGAGAGTGTGCACCTAACAACGTTATCCACATTTTATATAATTAAAATTGGAAGATACATGCACGAGTGCAATACTAATAAGCCTAAGCTTCATTAAATACTATAATACACTAAACAAAAAAAAACCACAAAATCTAATAAGCTGAGTGAAATTTTTTTGTTAGGTACTTTAATACGTTGATGTTAGTGACTTGTGTACTGTTTTTCGGTAAACTATCTGTCATACTTAATAGTTGTACCGATTAATCAGATTCCCTTGGCGTAAATGTTGGCGAGAGAGGGCGATGGTTAGGTGTTTCGTAATGGCTCATTTTTGATGTAGAAGGGCCAGTCCAAGGATCTGACTGATACTCTTTCAGTATAATAGCTCCTACGATGCCTTTACATGTTTTAGACTAATTTTGGATGGCATCCTTTATGTATCCCTCTACAACCGCATTGGACTTCCAGCCTCCATGGCGCTTAAAGGACAGGAGATCAGCTCCTGAATCGGCCATAAGTGTGGCTAAAGTTCGTCGGAAACAATGACCCGTGTACAACAGTGATTCTGGCAGTTCAAGAAATGTTGTGAAAAGAAAAGGCGCGCGCAAAGCAAATTAAAAAAAAGTACATCAAGAAGGTTCCGAGTCTGAGTTTTTAACAAATTAAAAAAGGTTGTATGATATATTCGGCACCATGGAGGTAGAAGTAAATAGGTTTAATGATGTTTTGAATTCACAAACTTAGTGCACACGATGTTCTTAATTCAATTTACTTTATCCTCTAGCGGATAAAAACGGCTTTTGCACTCAGATATCGAAGAGCAAAAATACTCTTTCCGAGATGGGGGGATGAACAAGCTCTTTAGTGCACAGTTTCTATTAGAAGTAAAAATGCATGCAGGTATATTACACAAACGGAACAGTTCCTAAAGATAAAAGTTAATAATATAACACAATGTCACAACAACTGAAGTCGTGTTTTACAAAAAGGTCTCAGTAAATGTCAGGAAGCGACATCGTAAATCAAGCGATATCGTCAAGTGCGGAAGGAAAAGTCCAACAACGTCTGCAAAAATAGTACCGCTTACCTGACCCAAGCGACTACCTAACCGCTACCTACTCCAAAATATTTGAATTATGTTACTTTAATACTTTATAGGTATACATAGAACATACAAACTTTTTATATTGTTTGCACTATTTATTCAAGTATTGGAAAAGAACGCAAAATGAAACTTTCCTCCAATGCTTCTCGTACCTACATATGTAAATAATATAAGTACTTATATAAGATTGGTACTTAGTAAATGAGGGCCATAAAAACTTGGGAACAACTGGAATATAACTGCCATTGCCAATATCATTCCAAGTCTAATACTGACTTAGACGTACCTTCTGAGAAAACAAAAGAAAAACAAACTTTCCCGAAAAGAAAACAAAACTCGATGTTAACTTAGGAACTTTCACGTCGCTTCTCTTAGAAATGTATATGAATTGAGTACCTGTATTTCACAAAGTCAATATTGTTTTCGTATCGAACTTATACGCAGGTAATTTGAATCAAAAGTTTGAAGGAATTCTGAGAAGCTTGAATAACTCATTCTGGCACATTTCATTCGTACTTGCTGCTTGAAAAATAATTACCAACGCAAAAAATCATCAAACGACATTAGATGCCTACTATATTATGTTACTCGTATTCCCAAACGTCTAAACTGAAGAGAAAATATAAGTAACAGAAGAAAAGCGTAATAAAATTGTGTTTAGAGCCTGAAAATACGCAGGTCTAAGGTATCAAACAATTCGACATGCTTATCAAATGCATAAAGAGTGCCAAAAATAAGAAAATATCGAACGAAAAAGCGCCGTCCGACTCTTGTTAGCGTTGTTCAGTCACGATACATTGAATGAAAGATTAACGAGCGAATTCATTCCTCTTCTAAACGGAAATAGCATTTTCGTATCGAGCAAATTTTCGAAAGCCAAAAAGCGACACAAATCTTTAGTTCATATCAATCAGCATCACTACGAGAATGTTGGAGAAGGCATCCAGTCCAACCAGATATGGCTGAATATCAGTAGATATTTCACATGTAGCGACAGTGTTACAGCTTATCTGAACCCCACAAAACAATAACTGGGTAACACGATGCCTTTTGGCCATGACTGGATGTCCGATTTTCAGACTTCTGCCTCCGTAAAGATTGTCAGAGCTACAAATGGCAATCGGGTCGAATCCTCGTGATTTCTGAGACCCGGAAGACTATACATAATAGAAGGTCAGCCTTCCGTTAACCGAGCACAACAAGTGTTACTTATCCTTGAACATCGACCCGGGCAAACCCGGCTAAGTTATTATTTAGCCACAAGCCCCTCACTCCTCGAATATTTAGGTCTTTTAAAAAAGGTATAATAACGGTAAACATATCGATTTCTGTATAATTAAAGACAGCTACAGTCATAAAAGTGCCTTCTGTATGTTGGTCAAGCAATAAAGCCGAAGAAATATGAGTTTCCACGCACGAAGCAGAGTTTCGCAGCAATAAAATAACTGTTTATATATTAAGCTTGGAAAATTTCTGTATTATTTGTTGCGTAGGTGCCTGCGGTCGGCATTAGCACGGAAATAGAAAACGTCTCCCTATCGTGTCCGCCTGTCATTCCCAAACCCACAGTAATGCCGTTTGCATGTCGAATATTCAGGTTGGATGGTTGGTTGATTAAACTGTAAATAAATGTACTTGAATAATGCCGGAATGAGAATATTTTAATTTTAAAGTCTGCATTGACCAGAGAATCAGCAATGCCATTTAAAGTGGCAATTCTGCCAGCGTTCTAGGCACTTTTTAGAGGGTTCCGTACCCAAAGGGTAAACACAGGACCCTATTACTAAGACTCTACTGTCCGTCCGTCTGTCTGTCACCAGGCTGTATCTTCATGAGATACAGCCTGGTGACAGACAGACAGACGGACGGACCGTGATAGCTAGAATGTTGAAATTTTCACAGATGATGTATTTCTGTTGCCGCTATAACAAGAAATACTAAAAACTGGTCAAGTGCGAGTTGGACTCGCGCACGAAGGGTTCCGTACCATTATCGCAAAAAACGGCAAAAATATCACGTTTGTTGTGTGGGAGCCCCACTTAAATATTTATTTTATTCTGTTTTTAGTATTTGTTGTTATAGCGACAACAGAAATAGGTACGTCATCTATGAAAATTTCAACTTTCTAGCTATCACGGTTCATGAGATACAGCCTGGTGACAGACAGACACACGGATCGTTGAGTCTTAGTAATAGGGTCCCGGTTTTACCCTTTGCGTACGGAACCCTAAAAACAGAATAAAGTAAATATTTAAGTGGGGCACCCATTCAATCAATATGATTTTCTTGTCGTTTTTTTGCGATGACGGTACGGAACCCTCCGTGCGCGAGTCCTACTCGTACTTGGCCGGTTTTATTTCACATTGACATCGATGTAAACGAATCTTTTGTTGCGCAATGAGTCCTTTCCCTATGCCCTTTGTATATAGGAGGTTAGTTCTTTTTTTAGTCTTAAGTTTTAGAAAATTTATATAATTGTATATATGGAATCGAAAAATAACCCCAACAATATGTATGCATACCTTTATTACATCTATATAAATAAAACAAAGTCGTGTTAGTTACACCACTTATAACTCAAGAACGGCTGGACCAACTTTTAAGATTTTTATATATTTTTGGATTTATCTTTGTCCGAAACAGGATACTAAGTAATAAAACATCGAAAAAATTAAAGATGAAAAAACATTTTCCCACACATTTTTCGAACACACTGCCATCTCTGATACATGGTAGAAACCAAGCACACACAAAAATTAACATGGCGTTGTATTGCTAGTAGATGGCGTTGTCGATTTTCTGAAATTCATCCTATAATTCTAATAGGTATATATAACACACAAAAAATGTTTCTACGAGTACTTATGTCCGTTATAGACTTTGAAACCATCCAACCGATATGCCCCAAACCGGATTCATTAGAAAGGCAATGAGCAGATTTCTTTTTTTTTTTTTTTAATTTTGCCTCACACTAGGAATTTCTTCCTGTATCGTGGGTGCGTTTACAAACATATAAACTCACATACACAACACCCAGAGCCGGAACAACTATCTGTAGGTCGTACAAATATTTGATACGTGCGGGAATCGAACCCGCGACACACAGCGCAGCAGTCAATCGCTCAACCACTGCGCCAACCGTGCGCCCAAAAAGATGGTTTAAGACCAAAAAAAATATTGGTAGGTAGGTTACATACCTACCAATATTTTTACCTACCATACGTACCTACCAATATTTTTTTTGATCTTAAACCATCTTTTTGGGCGCACGGTTGGCGCAGTGGTTAATTAAGGCAGGTAGGTTGGTAGATAGGTAGGGTAGGGTAGGTAGGTCGAGTAGGGTAGGTTGGTAGGTAGAGTAGGTATGTACGGTAGGGTAGGTTAGAGTACGTAGGTATGTAGGATAGGGTAGGTATGTGCCATTTTGCTCAAGATAGTTCTCACGTACAGTTAATTAAGTGATCTCATATAAATCAATAGTATTCAACACGTGTCACGAGCTCCCGCAAACAACAACCATTGTGTTATTATATGTAAAACGGTAATTAAAAATACTATAATACTCAGTGCGTGCAAAATTTTTGGGAATCTTTGAAATAATTTATATGGCAAAGCAACGTTTTCCGGGTCAACTAGTTAGATTATAACTTAAGTGAAATGTCTCTGGTATTAAATATTTTTAACAGGTTGTTTTGTCATTTCTTTGTTATATTACCAATAGGTTTTCAGAATGTAAACGAATGTTTGGGTACCTATAGAATAGCAATCTGATTCCATTTGATTGCAGCTTTTACAATACCTACCAATGTGACGAGTAACGTAATATTTATTTTATTCGGACACTTCCAAAACTCTTGTTTGTGAATTCGTGCTTACTCCCAATTGGGTAATCAGCGCTTTTACGTAAACATATTAAAAGTGCACAGTGCGCAGTTAAATATATTTTACATCATTTTCCTTGAACCTTCTTATTATTCAGAACCTTGTGTGAAAGTCCGAAAGTTAGAATGACTCGTATCAACATGGTTTCTCACGTTAAAAAATACTTAAAGGTAAATGGACTATTTAATTATGTAACTCTAACATGAGACTTCAAATGGAGTAGAACTTGCGATAATTTTCAATCCATATATAGCAACTTTCGATAGAAATACGGTCTCTATTTCCCGATGTCACACACTGCAAAGTCGATACACGTCCCGGCCGAGTTGGCTGTGACAGTTGGATAATATACAGCCTACGATAGTATATCTCGTGGGGGACATTTCTTTCTCAGAGTTGATATAGCTAGGCTTAAGTTTTAGATGTCTTTTCAATACGTAAAATGCTATGTATGTTTGTGTGATGTATGTTTGTTATGTGTGTGTGTGTTATACCCTTTGGGCACGGAACCCTGAATAAACGATCTTATTAAAAATAGCAACTAAGCTTTGAAAGATAAAGTTGTTAAAAAGCTTTAACAGCTCGACACCATTAGTACATGAAATATGCATAATTTTAGCTTCCTAGACCTGCCTGTCGTATAAATCACATGATTATCATCTGTTAAGTGGTGCTACCGAGCACCGAGTATGAGCCGACGAGCTCGTCTGCGCTGGCGAACACTTTGTTAATTTTAATAGCGTCGCTTGAGTTTTCCGGCCTTTCCAATTAGAGTGTGATAGTTGTTTTTTCCTAGGAGTAATGTACCTAACTTTTGGCATTATTTAGCCATCATTTCAGATAGGTAGTAAGTGTACAGATTCATCGAAAACGGACAATCGACGTCGAAAGCAAGACAAACCAGTGTCAGACTCAGAATTCAAAGACAATCAAGACTATGTTGAAGATACAAATTTTGGCTTTAGCTCCTTCTACACATGTGGCTTCCTTTACCAGGGAATCATAAACGGCACAAATAAAACTAACTAACTACTTACAATATCTTTTTTCTTTTTTTTTCTTCTTTTAATTTGACTTTTTACAATGGTTTTCAATCATCTTTATAGCCCTTTGCTAAGAATAGTTACAACACTGATAACAACATTTCTCTCAAAAAAAAGTCGCGCTTGCCATTTAGTGGATATCTCAAGTACCTCATCTTACATAGATATTAAAATGTATACTAATTTAATTTAATTTAATCTATTTTAATTTATTCTAATTTAATTTGAATTATTCTAATTTGATTTAATTTGTTCTAATTTAATTTAATCCATGTTACTTAATTTAATTTTCTGCAATCAATTTATCTTTTAATAGCTTTTTATTGATAAATTCTGTATTTATCTCCGCATAATTTAGTGCATGCTGTGCTTTTCTTTAAGTGATGAGGCACTTAGACTTAAGTTTCAAATGTACAAATTTATAAAGTAACAGTGTACTCAGTTTTGAAAAGCCTAGTAATAAATAAATAAATAAAGAAATTTCTGCCACATGTTAAATTTAGTCTGGTTATATTTTTTTTTACTTTTGTATAGATTCTTTTACAGATTGTTATGTGAATGTGTGAACATTGTAGGCCTTCTAGATTTCTAGATGCTTGTTAACATTTGTTAACTTTTTATCTCGTTTTACTTTCTTTTGTTTATATTTTAATATTTTATAATATTTATATATAATATTTTAATTTCTAGTTTCTTACGACTTATTGTCGGGCCTACGTTGTCCCCCCATATCTAGGTACTAGTACGAAAAATAAAAAAAAATATCTTTATTTCAGACCCATTACATAGTCCATAGATGGTTAGTGTGTTAGTCATAGAAATATAAAATACAGGAGAAGTGGCAAGGGGGCGTGTCGGTGTCCGCGCGACGTGGTCTGACTGAGCATGTCACAGGCAAATGGCCGGTCTCCGCTAAACAGTGCGCTTTCGACCGTCATCGTGTCAAATTACAAGAATGCCGTGTTGTTCAGTGGTTTCTTGTAAAAAGCGAAGCCTAAACCAAAACTTTGTAAATCATAGAATCACTTACAATAAGTGAGTACAAGTATTTCACTATATTTGTCTTTAAAATCATGAAAAACAACAAATCGTAAAATATTTCTTGCTCTACTATGTTATTTTTGTATTGAAATATCACAGCGACTGTACTATTTTTGCATTAAATACATTGCTTCCTAACCATTACCTAAGTTTGTCGCTAAGTGACTGGACAAGCAAATTAAAAATCACAAAACGATACATCATTGAGCGGATGCATCGCGTAGTACGGCCGCTGCTCCTTGCGACGAGTTAGTGATGTGCTTGTGCAGATCCACTAACGTAGGCTATCGATAACAATGTCGATGACGAATGAAATACTGTTATTATATTTTATTTTCAATTTGTCAACCGTTTTCAACCGGTTGGAAAATCGATGCGAAATAATGTGTATTACTTATTTTGATTATTTTACAGCGTAGTAGAGAAATGCGTAACCAACTTTTTGACAAAAAATGCAACCCCAATAATATCAAAGTGTCAAGTGCTGCACAAATACCTCCACTTTACAGGTCAGTGATTACCATAGCACTAGCAGGGTTCAACAATAACTCCTGTTTCAATTCAATTCAATTTATTTATTTCAAGTAAAACAGACTCATAACATAATAACAATAATAGCAGCACAAAACAATTAAAATTTGCTACATTAAAAATAAATTAAACATTACGCTATGAAAGCCTAAACCAAAGTAACCGGATTTTTGATTGTTTGAATTTTTTGATTTACTTAATAATTTATATTTTTAGCTGCATATTTGTTTGAACTATAAAATTTTCTGGACAAACCGTTTTTTTATTTATTTTCAAGTAAACAAAAAAAAATTGTACAATAATAAATGGGTGAATCGATAAGTTTCCGATTTAGTCAATCACTAGCGTGTATGTAAAATAAATTGTTTTTGCATAGCACAACGATAGCGACCGATGTTTTTATGTGCGTAATTTGTACGGTGATTGGTATATACACGCTGTGCTTGAAGAAATAAGGTTTATAATTTATTGTGTAGTACGTTCTGATTAAAGAAATGCTGGTGTGTGCGCGACTGCGTATCTATTGCCTTTACTGAACTGCATGTGTAGCAGTTGCCGTGTGGTAGGGGCAAACTGGAGACACAGGTTTCCGATATATTTTCGTCTACCGGGCATATCTCCTTGTTTATTATATCTATGGTGTTAGTAATTGATTATTCTTATATGCTATGTTAGTATTATTAGTTCTTTACTTATTTACTTATAGCTACCTATAGCTACCTCCACCCAACGTCTTTGGATGGGGCAGTCCGGTTTGCCAACAATCACTTTCAGGATGCCGTTACGAGTATTGCGCAAGCGTTGCAGTAGCTCGCTTTCTTACGCATTATGGCGTGAAAGCCATCCGTGCCAGCTTCAGCGAACATACCCGATGCACTACAACGCCGCGGTAGCCGCAACAGCATCCTGAAAGCGTCATTGTATTGTACGCGCAGGGCGTTGTAGGCATGGCGCGTATATGACACCCAAAGGCCGCCCGAGTAGAAGGATTGACAGAACGCTTTAAATAAAGTCACTTTGACATCTGCCGTACAGCGAGCAAACCTTCGGGCAAGCATATTGCTCCTCACCGCCAACGCCCTGCGCTCGCGCTCAATGTCAACATCATCGCGCAGATCACTGGTGACTATATGTCCCAGGTACTTAAAACTTTCAACCACTTTAAGCTCTACGCCGTTGAGATATACCGGAGGTACACGACGGGGCTGCTGCCTAGGTGCTTTGAAAACTAAGAGCTCGCTCTTTTTTGCATTGTATTTAAGGCCGTGCACCTCCGCATAATTCTCGCAGATCGATAGTAGCTAATGCTGTAATATGGAAATATTGTAACCCAAACCAGTTTAAAAAAAAAGTAATCGTGGAGTTTCTCGCCGGTTCTTCTCCATAGGAAACGACCAACCCGAACCATGCAACTTTTGTCGACGTTTTATAAGTGCCCATGTAGGCCTACGTGAAATAAAAAAAATATTTTTATAATTTTGATTTTGAATTACTGTTTTGATTAACTAGACTCCTGAAAAATAAATGGTCTCTTCAACAAAACTGAAATTCTTATCTGTTTTGGCAGGTGCGCCGAAGTTAACTGTTTAAAATATTCTTAACAGCGAAACTGTTCGGTAGTGAAGGCATTTGGCGCGCGACACTTTGGGTCATTTGGCTTACCGTCAGAACAAGCTGCCAGCGACTTCCACAGCAACAGGTCTGACTGGTGCCCTCGTCATATGTAATCACCGTGTAATTCAAAGTTATCAACGACCCGCCATCATTATGTAAATCAAGATGCCTAGCTTACGATGTGTTTGACTACCAAACGCTTACTCTAAATGGGCCGAGCGCCAGATTGAGGATTTTAGAAGCTGATTTATTTATCTAAACTGTCAAGATTAGAGAGAGATTAATTACAGAGGAATAATGCATGACTATCAAGGAATCGAAATTTTGGAACGGTATACCGAATTGGGATCACTAATTTACTTGAAAGCGAAATAAAAGAGTAGTTCATGAATCCCTACGTAGGCGGTATAAGTTTGCTATGTAGATAGGTACTACGCCGTACGTTTAACATTACCCAAACTCAGTTTCTGCCATTATTTTCCTACATAAATATTATTCGAGAATATCAGGGCCATCTTACGAGGCAGAATATCTTACCTTAAGAGCATCTTCATGTGAGATCCCGGAGAACGGCGTGCCATTGACTTGCAGAATGGAGTCCCCAGGGCGTAGGCCCGCGCGCTCCGCCACCGATCCCTCCTCCACTCTCGATATGTACACACCTACGCCTAAATATTATTACATTAACTAAAATTTATACACCTACAGTACAACTAGCCAACGTAACAAAATGCAAAATAAAATGATTAAATTAATAAAAAGCATTTTGAAGTTCGCTGTTCGTTCTTCAATTTTGGCGCTAAAAATCCATAGACAAACGTTGCATTTTTTAATTTGACATGTTAGATATAACTATGTAGGTAATAATTAGAAGGAAAACTTTGGCAATTCTCCAAACATTGCTTTTGTTTTAATGAATCATACAATGCATGAATGTACCCCAATAATAAGAAGGTTCTGTTTTGGGTAAACTTTTACGGCATGTTAAGCCTGAACAAATTAATACGGAACTTGCTAAGTTTGAAACCTCCCTCCTTTCTACAATGTAACCATCATAAAAGAGGCTTTATGCAATATAAACCGAGGAGAATCTTAACTTGTCTTTGTGGCTGAATATAAAACTTAACTTAGCTGACTTATTTTGAAATTTTATATGAAGATATACAAGATTTTACTTACACCTTCATGCTGCTTCATTCACGTGGAACCTACGTAGGTAGACCTTTATTATCCGTAGGTACATTGAAATCTGAGTAGTATAATAAGAATAATAATATCTTATCTTAACCCAGGGTTTATTATTTTGTACGTCGCAAACAGTCGAGTAAAAATGTATTTTCTTTTTTCCCGTCAACGTATTCTGTGGCTTTGTGTACTGCAACGTATTTTCCTCATAGATAATAGGCGTACTTTCTCGTAAGAGATTTTATGCAATTTAAATAACCCACCGCGCCGTGGCGTCTGCCGAGTTCACTCAAGCGGGATTATCATTCAAAGTTGCCACAAGCGACCGACTGAACAAGACAGAATATTTTATTTTCTTTTAAAACTTTGAAAAGGGTTCTAATGCTTGCGCACGCCTACAAACGAAGTAAAAATTTATTTGCACGGCTGATTGACCACTTTAAATTACTGTTTAACTTTAACAAGTTTCTGTTTTTGCAAAAACTAACATTATTTTCATACAGGAATAGGTTCAATCTGTAATAATAAGAAACCTCGGTATAAGTGTCTGTTCTGAAAGTGCTCTATGAAATCCGAACCCTCTATTAATATTTGCTAAAGTTGTAATTAATGTCAGGTTAACAGTCACAAAATCCCCTATTCATCACGCTATTACACACTACACACGATTAGTATTCGACACACAAAGGGTTGCCGATAAAGAAAATTGTTATGATACAAATAGAACACGTAAAGCGTGTATCACAAATAGCGTCGGGTCATTGTTTCGGTACTGACCGCTCTCGGCGCTATTTGCGTGCCTCTCACGCTATTTTGCTCATAATCGATAGGAACAGCCTCGTTTGCTGTGTAGCTTACGGCTATCAGATAATATAGAGACAACTTCAGCTATATTTGCCGCGATTTTTTTTAATTTTAATACTACATTTGGGCGCCGGTTCAGTAGTAAAAAAGCTCTACAATGAGTCGAGATATGACATGGAGTTGGCGAAATGACTGTAAATGATTCCATGTATTTTATGAGGTATGTTTTCAGTAAATTAACAGACAGCGAACCTAGACGAAAGCTTTAGAAAAAAATGATAGACAAAACAAAACAGCATTCTTCAGTTCTTCAGAGCAAGGCTTTTCCCACATCTTTATGCCAGTGACCGTGACAGGCCTATTGCAAAAAAACGACAGTGTAGTTTTAACAGTGAAAGAATCTTCAAAATCCGATCTGTACTTCAAGACAAACAATTTCATCTCTTTAATATATTAATTTGGATTGAATTTAACAAATGATCATGTTTCTGTCTCGCTACAGTTTTCTGTTCACGTGTTGTCTTGTCCATAACAATTTGGAAGCGTTTCATCACGTGTTCGCTGTCTGTGTGACAAGGGTGCCTACTTAGATGTCTTAGATACAAGGAAGGTTCCCACCTGCCTCCTTCCCGCCTTTGACACATATGCCGAAGCCATGCGAGTCGGCGGGGTCGCGGGACATGGTGACCGTGCGCGTGGCGGGTTCCGCCGGCGGCGGCGGCGCCCCGCCCGAAGAGTACGGCCTCTCCCGTTCGCCCCCGCGGTAAATTGCCTAAAAAAGAAAATAGTTAGTAGAGAAAAGCATTCATTATTCTAGGGAGGACAGTTGTTATGTCGTTTAAAAAAGGAGGTAGTACTAGCTGTACCTAAAATAATCTTTTGGTGCGTTGCCAAAATCGGAACTAAATCTTGTTTTTTTCGATACAATAATCACAGACAATGCCACATATTTTTTTAACCAAAACTAGATACTGCTTTCTTCTGCCAAAATATACTTTAAAATTAACTTTACCAAAGAATGAGAATTTATCAAAAAAGCTATTAATCGATCATGTCGAAAAAGCTAACATAGATATTGATAAATGGAAACTATTAATAAACTTAGGCATAGTTTGGGTTGCTATAGAGCGCCCCTAATGCGCTGCTGAAATAGCTCAGGGTATACATTATTTTAAGAGCAGGATCAATACGATGCCAGCAGGCTTTGCCGTATCTACATTTCAGCGCTGGAATTAGGGCTACGTTTCTGTTTGAAAATGTTTTGAAACCAAATTTGAACCAGACTTATGTCCATTTTTATCTGCCATCACGACATACAGGGACAACGTGCATATAAAGATTATCTCTATGAATGCACGATGAATTTTCAGCAGTCATGAACCTACATATACCCGGCGGTGAGAGTAGAAATGTGTAGAAATTGAACTAATGTCATTCACTTCAGTGCTTCAGTCTTTTTGCACTTTGACGCTTCTTTTAAAATTGCAATTTCTCCTAAGTCAGAGTTTTGAAATAAAATATAGAAAATTTCATCAACTGCCTTTAAAATGATAGTTTATTATTTATTTATTTATTGGCTTATCTACAATTCGGAAAAATCGGAAAGCACGATAAGCCGTTGGTCCCGGCTGTCATTTGAAGATCTTTGACAGTCGTTACGAGTAGTCAGAAGCTTGAGATCTGACACCAGTCTTGCCAAGGGGTACTGGGTTGTGGAGGTCAGATAGGCAGTCGCTCCACGTAAAACACTAGTACTCAGCTGAATCCGGTATGACTGAAAGCCGACCCCAATATAGTTGGGAAAAGGCTAGGCAGATTGATTGATTGGCCTATCTACAATTGTTACACTGTTTATTCTAATAATACAAGCAATAGCAAAATATTAAAATAACTTCGTAAATTTTTTAACATAAAAATGATATAAACCAAAAAGTAAACATTTTTAACTTACTGACAAAATTTCAAAGAACATTTAAAAGTATCTTTTACGGCATTACATTTTAATAACAACTCCTCAGGCTCTGATTACAGCTTCGAGCCGGTTTGGAGTTTGGTATACTGAAGTCGTCTTCATTTTGAGTTTGAATTTTTGCCAGTAAGTTATAAAAGACTACTTATATTTAGTTGTTATCTTTTTTAAGTTAAAAACGTTACTAATGTATAATAAACTGTAAAGATTTCAAAGAAAATTAATGAAATTTTCTGTAAAACTTTATTTAATTAAAAACTCTGACTTCTATAGTTTAGGAGAAATGACAATTTTAAAAGTGTGGCTAAGTTTTGAAGGCCAGTGAAATTTTAAGTAAAA
The DNA here is from genome assembly GCA_947562075.1 of Orthosia gracilis. Classification (NCBI taxonomy): domain Eukaryota; kingdom Metazoa; phylum Arthropoda; class Insecta; order Lepidoptera; family Noctuidae; genus Orthosia; species Orthosia gracilis. The sequence goes on along the minus strand of OX387267.1, from coordinate 31,448,692 downwards.
TTCATCAACTTTAATTATGAATATAAATAAACTCATAACAATAGTGTTACTTTTGCCGTATACTTTAGAACAAACAACTCAAATCAATCTGCCTAGCCTTTTCCCAACTATATTGGGGTCGGCTTCCAGTCTTACCGGATTCAGCTGAGCACTAGTGTTTTACGTGAAGCGACTGCGACTGTAACTGGGTAACACGGTACCCCTAGGCAAGACTGGTGTCACTGACTACCCGTAATGACTGTCAATGATCTTCAAATGTCAGCCGGGACCAACGGCTTAACGTGCTTGCCGAGGCACGGAGGAAACTCGGTATGTTGAAAATGGTCACCCATCCACGGACCGACCTCGTCAAGCGTTGCTTCACCTTGAAGATCGAACCGTCAGGCTGTTATTATTTAGCCACGAGCTCCGCATAACAGAACAAACAACTCATAAATATCTATTATTTTGGGCTTTTTACCCGCTTAATTTTTGTAGCGTTTAAAAATCTGTCTATATTAAAACGATGGAAGGCGTGAGCGATGGGCCTGTTAGCTCCTTAAATAAAATTGTGTTTGTCTAAAAAATGAACGGCCCGTCCCCTTTGTTGTTGAACAGAAGCTTGTCAAATTATGGTCGTTGAAATATCGCTCGTGCTCCTTATTGTTTGTCACGTAAACTTTTTAGAAGGTTTAGAGACTCTCGATATAAAGTCTCTCTTTAAATTGTAATGGTCTTACCGAGGTGATCGAAAGTCAGCAACATCAGATTTAAAAAGAAAATCATCAAGTGTCGTATCTTTTACGAAAGAGCATTTAAATATTTAATCTAGTTTCATGTTTTCCTGTCGGTAAAATAAATAACCATGGGTAGCCCCTGCTTCGGAAAGAGCCTTACACCTAAAAATGACTTCCTAAATACTTTCCACGAGGCATAAACCTCATATTCGCTACACGCTCGGTCGATTTAAAAAATACATGTATGTAGGTAGTAAGCTTTATTGGGTTAGGTACAGTCGCCTTCCGCACTTATTAATTTTTCACTAACTGACGTGCTTCCTTACATTACAGTGTGACCTGGCATGTTTGGCGGCTTTCTCCAAAATAATAACACAAACACATACCTACTCTCTGCGTGCTAGCAAGTAATAAAATTCTAATCCTTTATACTTCAATAAGGTGCAATACAAAAGGGTGGTTTGATCCAAATATAGCGAAAGGAAATGATTTCTAGAAACGCGAGTGCCTGTTCAAAGAATTTGCCTCAATATTGTACTCGACGCGGCGTTCATAAGCAATAAAACCCGCGCCCTCTTTTGCGTAAACAATGTTTCTCGAGGCGAACGTTTAACATCTCAAAGAAGTAGTATTTGCCGGGTGCCCTCGCTAGCGCCGCCCCGCGCCTCGCCCGGCTGCCCGCTCGGCGCGCTGCAAGCGATCCCAGCCGCGAATATTTTCATCTGCCCGAGATCTACTTGAAAACTATGCTTTGCTTTCGCTTGCATTGTACAATGTTCATGCATATTTTATTCCACGTTTATTTAAGTGTCAGTTAAAGAACTTAAATTGCCAAAGGCGGGCTGAGAAAGTTGCTCTTTTTTTGGTTGACACTTGTTTTTTAATGCAAAACATTTTTTTTAGTCCAACGTCTTTGTTTATATCAATATTTGCAATGATAGGAAGATAATCTAATCCTTATGTAAAGTGTGTAGTTATGAAAAATTATTTATTTTATCGAGAGTGTTGAAAAACGCGTTTGATATAAAGAAAGAAAGCATTTAATTTTATTGACAACTAAACAAATAAATAAAATTGTTTAAAGTGTATCAAACGGTTACATTTACAAATGTGATTGAAACAGCCTCATTAAATAATTAATAATACTTGGTATGCAACTGTAACATGTTTTAAACAAAACACAAATTAGTTATGCAGCACAATATTTTTCAATATGGCAAAACGTGCTCCTTTCAGAAATAAGGATATCCGCAGGAGAATCAAAGTTACCGACATAGCCCGAAGAATAGCCAAACTTAAGTGGCAGTGGGCAGGGCACATTGCTCGCAGAACTGATGGCCGATGGGGCAGAAAAGTTATGGAGTGGCGAACGCGAACCGGAAGACGATACGTTGGCAGGCCTCCCACTAGGCGGACCGATACTCTGGTTAAGGTTGCGGGAAGGCGCTGGATGCGAGACGCACGGTATCGATCAATGTGGCTGCTAGCTCAACATCTGCTGATGTTGAGCAGTGTGCAACATGGCTACTACACTGGCCAACGCTGATTTACAACTTTGATGCACGTGGACATTATTCATTTATTTATTTAATTTATGGATCACCAACGACGAGTGCCACAATACAATATCATCTTACACAAAATACAAAAAAATCATACAATATATAATTTTCCCGCAATGCACACCCAATTACAGGCAACCACATCTTACAAATTTCTGAGTATACACAGCTCTAGATAACATATTAAGAATATAAAGATAAATAATGAGAAATAATTTCCATGCGACATATCCATATCTATACTAATATTATAAATGTGAATGTAAGTTTGTTTGTTACGCTTTCACGCAAAAACTACTGAACCGATCATCATGAAACTTTGTACATATATTCTTGGAGGTATTAGAATTAACATAGGATAATTTATAATAATTTAAAAAAAATGGCTTCACTGCGAGCGAAGCCGCGGGTAAAAGCTAGTATATACATAAAAAAGATACAATAAAATTTTGTTCTAATTCATTGCAGTATCTTGACTCAGTTAAGGCGTCGCCTTTAGCTCAGGGATCTATTCCATCTCGGCTGCAATGACTAAGTTTGCCCCTTGTATCAAAATGTACTATTTTGTGAGTTTTGTGTTGATCTGTTTTACCCATTGTAGGAAAAAATGCATGTGTAAAGTTTTGAGAGAAACAGCTAATGAATCCTAATATTTTGTAAATTTTAGCAACGTTTTCATCATAAAATGTACTGTAATAACCGCGCATATATGCAGATTTACATCAACAAGTGTATCCCAGCTGCGATCGCTCACGTCACGAGCCCAGCAGGGAATAGCCGAGCGCCGAGCGCGGCTCATACAACTTTACTAAAGATACCGAGCACTTAGCTACCTACGCTTTCCAACTGTGATTAACTGCTCGCTTTCAGTTTGCGTTGTTAATAGCCCCTAAGTACACTTTAATTGATTAAAACCAAAGTTCAAAAACAGCTATTATTGCACACAAGTTTCCAGCTTTAGCTTTTACGTTTGAACAGAGTAATATATAACGTCTAGCTACAGTTATATCTGTGTATAACAAAGTCGTTGGCAACCAAGCAAACAAAGTTTCGTAGAATTATATGAAATTCAAAATTACCTCATTATTCTCGGTGGAATCCAATTTGGAACGTCTGGTAAGTATATGTTGTCGCAAAACCAGCTTACACTGAGAAACATCACGCACTGCTTGAACACTATTTAAAAACTCATTTTTCGGCTCTCTTTGTGTTCCAAAAAATAAAACAGTTATATAACCGTGGAAATCTTTATAAATTACTTATGAACAAACCGACTTTAAAGTTTATTCGATTGTTGGTAACACAATTTACGTTCGCCACTGCTCTTCTAGCGTCTCTATATATTTGTTTGTATTGATGTCTCCCGACTATCCACATCAGTTACGAGGAAATGAGACCTTCGTCGTCGTCGGCGAGTCGTCCGTCGTTCACAAATTGAAATATTTATCGTCTTGGAAAAAAAACAGTGTAATTAGGTCAAATGGCACGACACCGCCCGCCCTAACGATTTTACGATTAAGTTAAGAAAGTTCGCGCAAAATCAAAATTTGTTGTGTTTCACTTTTACATTAAATAACGGTTAAATACACTGTAGGCTACGCTATCGGGGCTGACTCCTGACAGCGACTGAACGTGACGATGACAGCCGCCGCCGGTGACCATGACACCATAAGCTTTGTATGGACACTCCCTCACAAACCGATATCTAACAATATTTTTCATTGTACACTCGTGTTATTTTCAGACATTCGGACCAGTAATCGGGTCAAGCCTGTGCGGAATATCAAATATTTAACCTGGTCCAGTTATTTATTAGACAGGCATCCTATGTACACATGTGGATAAAGCAAAACCCATTCATTTCTGTGTGGTCATGTCCATACTGTCAGCACCTAAACGGTCGCCGCGGTGGTCATGAATAAAGTAGTGGTATCGACTGGCGAGCGCGGCCTCACCCTGGAATAATTTACACACATGACACCCCCCGCTAACCCCCGCCCTGGCGTGCCTCATATTTAGCTATTTTTGGAACTTTAATTCACCCACTGACATCCTTGACGATACTCGTATTGATTCAATAATTGCTGCACTGCATTTCAACAGCTGTTGAATTTTAATTTTCAAGGTTCTATTACTAAGAATATGAAATTTAGATGATTATTTCAGGTATTGCAGTATAACTGTAGCGACTACCTTAGTTAAGTACTTAATATTAACTAACTGTGCTGATTGCTTGCATCTGAAGTACCCAAACAGGTGCAAGTTATGAATAACTGAGGAGAGAGTTATACAACGATTGAACTCTAATTAATCACGAAAGTTCTCGGAATTTACCTGAATACTGGCTTGCGCTGAAGCAGGCTAATTTAGTAGTGCTCCAGTTAGATCGTGGAGCCGTGGCAACAACTAGATAATGTAATTAGTGTTGCATTAAGAGCACTTACATGATGCGTAGTGCTGCTGGGGCTACTGGCGGGCGAGTGCCTGCGCGCGGGCAATGGTGCGGGCAAAGGCGCGGGCGGGTGCGACGGCGGCAGCGCTTTGCCCAGCGCGGCTGCCCCGCCCTGCCCGAACAACCGCAACACCTGCTCCGGCGAGATCGGCCGTTTCTTGCCGTTCGCCGCGCTCAGGTGGTTCGTACTGTTTCTCAAGCTCGTTGCTCCGGCTACACAGAAAATTTATTCATATTAATTAATTCTATTCCAGTAGCAAAATCTAGAACCTCTACAGAAATTGCAACAGAGGGTTTTATAAGAGTTAATCAGTATTATCGAATGACCTGCACTATTCGCAATAGTAGTGGAGCCGAGGTAGGGCGCCCGGGACAGCTTGCCTGCGTAGTGGTGCGAGTACGAGGTGTGGTGGCCGTGCGAGGAGGCCGGGCGCTCCACGATGGTGTACGAGGTGCCCGGCGGCGAATAGTACACCCCGCCTCGCGCCCTGCCTCGCGCGTCCTCCGCCTCGTAACTCGTGTGCCGGTTGTCCTGGAACAAATAGTAAGTTACAAGAGAATCCAAGACTATAAAAATGAGACTGGATTTTTCTACGACTGATGATCGGTTGAGATCAGATCTGAAAAGTGTTATTTCATTGCATTTCAATCAAGGTCAGCAGTCGAACAAATAAATACTATGTGATAATATTGGCTGCACAAAACTATTTAGATTGCAAAAAATCTATTTCCAATTTAACTCAAAACTGTAATACAGTAAAGCAACCAAGAAATTTTCTTGAAATCATGTTTACAAATACTACAAAGTCAACTAAGAAGCCTAGAATTCATATTTCCAACACAAGTAAAATTGAATTTCTTTCAGACATTGTTCTTTCAACTTTACAGTAACTATGCAGTTTGAAACTTGAACCGTTGTTGCAATTATTGGTACCCATTTTAACGCTGGACTGCATGTAAAGTGGTATTTAATATTAAAACGGTGGCAAGGAGCCAAGAGTTTGCCTCAGAAGCAAAGTTGGACACAGCACAGTTCACAAGTTAGGTATTGGCCGGGTTGGTTGGTGACGGCGTAACAATTAGAATTATATTCGTATCACTTTATCTACGTTGCAAGACTTTCCAGAAAAGAGGAAATTCAAATTTTCATTCATTCAAAAGTCAAGCAATAAAGTAATAAAAATCTGAAAGTGTTGTAATAATACCGTTCAAACCATTTTTATAAAATGAAATCAAATCTTTATTTTACAATTTCTTGCGGGTAATAAAATTGTGTCCAACCCAATCGAGAAGATTCAGACAAAGGCCGTGCAATAAAGAGCAACCGTCTGCGACCGACATACAGTGACCCGTTTAGAAATTTTTCTGAAGCCACGTATAGTTGGTTTAGGGAAACAAGCAATATTTTATAGGGAAATTGGAAAACTGTTCGTAATTTCTAATCTACAATCAGCATACATTGGGTTGGGGATAGACAGGCAATTTAAGCTACAGAGCAAAGAGACGTTTGTTGTTTTGAAGTCGGTTAAATATTGTTCCGTTCATGAAGCAGACATTATTTTTGAACAGACTTAAAATTTAAATAAATGCCATGACAGTAATGGAGACTGTATTAGGTGCTACAAAGGGCTGTTGTGAGTGGCTAAAAAGGCAGAGACATGAGGCCACAACTACCGAACGACGAAGACGACGAAAATGATAGAAAAGATCCATACTGCGCTGCTCCAGATAAATTGGCATAAAAGCAAGAAAAATATGATGTGTATGTTGCTACATGTAGGTACGGTTTTTGTGTGTGTTGTGTCTGTTTTTGTTGAACTTGTTGTTGTATAAATATGAAAGTTTCTCATGTAATTGATTGCCATTGTAATTGTTTTGAGAAATAAATATTCTTAAATGTACATGTCAGTTGAGAGTTGTGTTACCTGATGGCTCCGGGAGTGGCGGGCGAGGTGGTGCGCGGGCGGGTGCTGTGGCGTGGCGGAGCGCGTCCAGCCGTAGCCCTGGTTGTAGGGCGGCGGCCAGCGCGCGCCGAACTCGGCCAGCTCCGAGCCCGAGCCCGCCTCCCCCGACCTCATGCCGGGGGTCACGATGCTTTCTGGAACAATGGACACAGAAAATTGAGTTTGTCGCTCAAGAAAAACTTTCACGTGTTTCAAGACTTTCTTAAATGTAGGTACTCGTAATTCAGTATTTTTACCATCTTTAATCGTAACAATCTAAGAAGTCCGATGGCATTACTCATTTTACATGCCGCGATAACTTTGTTCGTAAGAAATTGAAAAATGAAATTCATAATCCTAACTAATTACTATGTTACCCATACACTGTAACAACGAGTATCATTCGTAAGCATCAAGTTTAATTATTAGTACGAGTAAGTACTAGCTTCTGCCAGCGGCTTCGCCCGCGAGAAGAGTGTTTTCTTATCCCAAGGGAACATTTTACAGGGATGGAAATTAGCCTATGTGCTATTCCAGACTATAATCTATCTTTATTGCAAATTTCATCCAGACTCCCATACCAGTGCACTGATCATGCTGGACGGAAGATGCGTAAGCGCTTTCGCTAACGCTAAACCTCACCCAGCTGGTCCAGGGGGCAACGAGGGTACCGGATGTTGATTCGCACACAGCGATTTGCTTGGACCTTCTGCTGACAACAGATCCCGACAGATACTCTGTGTCGATAGCTTCACCTTTGGGTAGTTCCGATCAATATCAGGTGAAGTCTGTGTCCGTCTATTCCCCGCCCGATCCTAGCCCAAGAGGTACACGGTGGGTTTGGCGGTACAAGTCAGCAGATATACCATACCATCCCATGGTATGGAATCATTGTTTGCATATTATCCTTGGCAGCCTATTTGTTTTCTTCGACCGATCCATCGTCGTACGCGGCGACGGATCGCTGGCCCACTCCGCTGACGAGAAGGCAAGTTTGCCTCTCTTTTTGCGGAATCTTCACGTCTGAATCCTGCTGACGCGCGGCCCCCTCCTTCTCCTGATGGATGCGAGACGAGTATGTCGGACATTCGTATCCATCAAGAAGACGTCCGTTGGGTGCTGCCTCGAAGTGAAGAATGTTAACGGCCCTGAAGAAATACCAGCAATTGTTTTTAGAACCTGTGCGCTTGAACTCTCTCCGATCTTGACACGCCTATTCCGCCTTTCGTATGAGGCTGGAAAAGGGCCCAATGCGTGAAAGCAAGCTAACGTACAGTCCGTGCCCAAAAAGGGCAGTCGAGCTGAGCGGGCCAACTACAGACCCATATCTGTAACCTCCATACTCTGTAAGAGTATGGAAGGTGTACTCAATATTAAGCTCCTGGCATACCTAGAAGCAAAGTATGTCCTTAGTGACCGCCAATACGGCTTTCGCCGAAATCGGTCTACTGGGGATCTTCTAGCGTATGCCATTCACATCTGGAGCGAGGCCATCGAGAGCCACGGGGAAGCGCTTGCCGTCTCCCTCGACATCTCGAAGGCTTTTGATAGGGTCTGGCACGAAAACCTTAACGGTAAGTTTCCTTCATTCGGTCTGTCCGGTGGTCAGTGTGATTGGATTGCGGACTTCCTGAGAGATCGGTCCATTCGAGTGGTTATCGATGGCTGCTCGTCGGACCAATTGGATATTAATGCCGGGGTCCCTCAGGGTTCGGTACTCTCAGCATCTTTATTCTTGCTTCACATTAAAGATTTGCAACCTTTGGGTATTCAGACGACAGCACTGATGCTGAGAGATACTTGTCCAACGCTCGTACTACCGGGCCTCAGATCCAGTCTCTCCGGGAGGCCAAAGTGGAGCGTTTGAACCTGTCCTTGCACGCAGTCTCCGATTGGGGCAATACCAATCTGGACTTATTGAATGCTGCTAAAAGCGTGTGGCGTGTCTTTTTCCGCTAAAAAGAGCCAATTTCACCCGGCTTCGCTTTTCGGTATGTGACTGTCCAATAACTGACCATCTTGAGCTTCTTGGCGTTACTTTGACATCAACTCTCAATTTTGGCCCATACATTGAGGCAAAGGCTCAGCTGGCTGCCAAAATCCTGGGGATCATTGCAAGGGTGAGAAGGTACTTCACGCCAGAACAGCTGCTCAGCTTGTATCAAGCGCCAGTTCGTTCCCCGTTCTGGCGTGATTGAGTAACAAACATACATCCATCATCATAATATTAGTAAGATTGTCATGAATATAGTATGCACCTAAATCTAACTCTATAATACCTAAGTAAATTCAAAACCTTGACGGTATTCTGTTTTCAATTGTAAGAAAGTACAACTTAAAATTCAACTTTGTCTACAAAGTGTTCTTTCTAAAGTAAATTAAAAAATAACCCAGGAAAACAACCAGCAAAATCCAGGTAACTTTAAATAAATAATCCGGGCTATAAAGCTCTGTAGTAGTGCTACGTTATAAAATATGACTGCTCACTCCGGGGACAGAATCCACTAAAATTTGTTATTAAAAGAGTTGCTAGGATTGAGGGTAGTTTCTCAGAAGGCGCAAGTAGTGGTAGGGAGCATAATCCGCAGGACCGTCGTTCTAGGTAATTTAGCGGAGGATGTACCTAGTAGCAAGCGTAACATCTGGGTGCCGTCCAATTTATGAGACCGACGACTCGACTCGATCGTGAACCACGACATACATTTTTCATGAACACTCTAGTTCATTCATTGTTTTCAATTATTTACAGGCCGTTGCCAAGAGTAGTTTTGCATTTTAGAGATACAAATGTCTTAAATGAATAAAATTCGCGAGCAAATTTTACTTTTTCTCCAAGACAGTCTCTTTCACTAATACAGAGAGTAAAATCGTATGAGTACGCATTATCTACAAAACTTGAGTCTAGTCATCAACTTGTATAACAAGTCGCAACAATAAACTTTGTGAACTGCCATTAGCTTCTCTTTTTCAGGACGCTCTCTTCAGCCATCAAGTGAGCGACAACATAAAGCTTTATGTGGCTCCTAAAGTTTGCCACACCATAACGAGTTGTGGCGTCACTTTTTACTTGAAAGCGATTGCGGTAACAACCCTTTGAAAGACATGCTCTCTGCTCGTGTTTAGTTACTATGAATTTAACGAGTAGAATATTTTTTTTTTGTATCTTCCGCTGCATGTTATGAGTGCAAAAATCATTTTGTATTAAATAAAAAAAAACAATTACAAAGGACATTTAGAGACTAAAATTGGAGATCACCTTTTAAGCAAGGAATTGCTTGTATTAGGAGACTCCGCACTTCTACTTATCATTTTGAAATTTAGACAATGTAAACATGCAAGATTAAAAATACAAGTAAAAATAAAAGGGTAACTTAAAATAATTATACAAACAGCTCTGCAAATGAATGAAAGCGTTCATTCATTTGCAGAGCTGTTTGTATAATTATTTTAAGTTACCCTTTTATTTTTACTTGTATTTTTGCGTAGGAAAAGGCCAGATCGCGTATGAACGTGTGGTATGTGTATTACACACATCATATTAGTTGTCTACAATTCATGGACTTAACAAAGACCCCATATCGTGTCCAGGCTATCTCTTTCCATTCTAGGTTGCCTGGAAGAGGTTCGCTATAAGGCCGCGAGCACCCTAATTGCGTATCTGTTTAACAGCACAAAGCACGCTCCTTCCCTTTCATTTGGGTAAGTCAACAATATTCATTGCGTGTTATACGCTGTCGAGTTCACGGATTTTTGAACGTATGAAGCAATTAATGCAAGGAAAACAATCCGTACCCCATTCTTTAAACTTACACAATATGTTGTATGGAGGTATGCTGTTGTATGTTTGTTTATTTTATTTTTTTGTTTATGTGTTGTTTTTTCTTGTTGTAGAATACAATATATAATTTAGTTTAGTTTAGTTTCCACGGGCTGTTTCCGCAACTCCACGACTAATTTAGCGCGTATTTTGCGTACGGGTGGGATTCAGTTACTATTCGATTCACCCCAGCTCCTCGAGGAAGGCCAGCAGCGCAATATATAATGTATAAATAAATAAAAAAGGCCAAGTGCGAGTCGGACTCGCGTACGAAAGTTTCTGTACCATTAGAGCAAAAAAATGCCAAAAAGTCATAATTATTATTAACAAATATTTATTTTATTCTGAATAAAATAAATATTTACTTAGATATTTATTTCATTCTGTTTTTAGAATATGTTGATAGAGCGGCAATTGAAATACATCATCTGTGAAAATTTCAACTGTCTAGCTATCACGGTTCATGAGATACAGCCTGGTGACAGACAGACAGACGGACCGTGGAGTCTTAGTAATAGGGTCCCATTTTTACCCTTTGGCTACGGAAACCAAAAAATAATTGAATCAATGCCCATTTTCACTTACACTAGGTGACACTTCTGTGTTCCTCTATCCATCGGTCTTATGGAGAGAAATCGCCAAGAAATACACTAGTTATATCAATTAATATAATCTGCGTCGTTCGCTTCATTGCCTCCGAGTTCCGAGTTCCTCCGAGACCGTTCGTTAAAGCAGTCGCTTTAACGAACGGTCGTCAGAGATAATTACTCTTATCGCATTACAGACGATTATAGATCTAATGTCACACTTATGTGTAATGACTAGTGCCATAGACTTCCCTATAAATTATAAGCTAAACTAATATTATTGAAATAGAATTTAAATTGCTTTGTGCGTAAAAGGTTTCTGGCAGTAGGCTCTAAACAAGTGGCGTTCGATGTCAGCGAAGGTGATACTCGAAATGTCGGGGGATTGATCACGTGATTTTTCAATATCGCTTGTCAATCCCCTATAATGTTGTCTTCTGTTACAATCGCTATCGCAAAGCTTTCGATGTTTGTTTGTCAAGATGCTCTAGACAAGTGGCATTCAATGTCAGCGGAGGCGATACTCGAAAAGTCGAATGCAAGCGATAGATCGGTGATTTTTCGATATCCCTTTTAATCTCATATAATTTTGTCTTTTAGACAATCGCTTTTGATGATAGAATGTTACTTAAGCCACTGGCCCAATCACGGAAATTCTTCTTTCACTGATAAATAAGCTATCGTTGAATATCATAGGCTACTTTTATCCCAGAAAAATACACGGAAAAATACATCATAAAATATGTAAAGGCCACAGGGGGAATAGCGTTGCCAAAATATAGTAATAACAAGATTTTATATTAAAGATTGCATTGTACAACAAACGAATAAGTATACTAAATTTCAGCTCAATCGAACACCGTGAAGTGGCTCAACTTGCAAGCTTTCATTATAGTATCTGGGCGACCGAATTCTGCTCGGGTGAAAAAAATGTGTTGTGTTGTAGCTAGATAGATTTTTGCCACCGAAAACACCAATATTGCATTTTTTTCGAAATCGATAGAGCCGTTTTCGAGAACGTGATTACAAACATCATAAACAACAACTTTTGTTCTAAGACTTTTAGAAAATCCAAAAAAAAACAGCTGATCCATACATTCTGGTGACCCGTAACACAGGTATTGTATGCCTATTTCGGGCACCAGTCTCTCACAAATGTTTACCTGTGTCTTAGATTAAATAATTCCTGTCCTCTGTAATATTTGTGATGAGAAAATAAATTTTATTATTATTATTATTTCGTTTATTAAATTTTTTACACATCTACTTTTTACATTTTTAAATATTACTTTATAAAAACAAATCATAAAAAAAAAACATTTAAAAATATTAAAAATAATGGTGGTCCGCCGGTGTCGGGAGCAGGGTCCAAGCTACCGGTGGTTAGGACTCCAGAGACAGGAACCTCCTCACAATGCGAGCCGTATCGAGGAGTACTGCCTTCTGTATCAGGCCCTTGATCCAACCGTGTAATGACAGCCTCGACAGATGGTCGTCGAGGCTCTTGGCCATCAGGCCGTTGGCCGTAACAACAATCGGCACAATGATTGCCCAGTCCACATTCCACATGTCGACAACCTCGTGTGCTAAGTCGAGATACTTGATTTGTTATTATTATTATTATTCTGGCAAGTTAAGCGAGCATAAATGTATGGATCAGCAGATTTTTATAAGTCATAGAACAAAAGTTGTTGTTTAACTGTTTATGATGCAGTCCTGCAAGGTTGTTAGTGTTTTACCAATAACCCTATCATCATTATCATAATATCAGCCAGAGGACGTCCACTGCTGGACATAGGCCTCCTCTAAGCATCGTATACAGCGGATCCCTGCAACCTTCACCAGCTCATCGGCCCACCTAGTGGGAGGTTCTACGGCAACGCAACGTCTTCCGGTATGCGGTCGCCACTCCAGAACTTTTCGGCCCCATCGGCCATTTGTTCTGCGAGCAATGTGCCCTGCCCACTGCCACTTTACTGTGGCAATTCTTTGGGCTATGTTGGTAACCCTGGTTCTCTTGCGTATCTCTACATTTCTGATTCGATCACGCAAGCAAACTCCGATCATAGCCCTCTCCATTGCTCTTTGGGTGACTGTAAGCTTTCTGATCCCATTGTGAGCGACTACGTTTTAGAGCCATAGGTCATTGCTGGCAACACACACTGGTCATAGACTTTCATCTTGAGACACTGTACCTAAGTTGAACGAGAAGATACCACCCAACTTCCCGTATGCTGCCCAGCCGACTCGGATTAGACGGGTCCTCTTTATCGAAGTTGACCCTACCCAACTGGATCGCTTTTCCCAGGCAGATGTCAGTGAGTCGTCCACAACTTCGAGTGTAGAGTCTCCGAATTTGACAGAAGTGGGTGTAACATGGGCATTCAACATCACCTTGGATTTGTCCATGCCCATCCTAAGACCACTCTTTTGGAAGCTCTAATAAGGTCATCAAGCATTGTACTGAGGTTCTCCATGGTCTTAGGTACAAATATTGCTCGTTTAATAGTATAGGATACACACAGACACCAGTACAGGTGAAACTAAATTAAAGCTGGTAAAAACAACTACTACTTTATCTCTGCCGATCTTCTTTCACGTCGACCGAATATCCCGTGACAAAGAAGTACAGTAACTTATGTACGTCTGTGTCGTAAACTGTCATAAAGTCTGTAATGAGGGCTTAAGTACAAAATAAGCTTCCGACCATTGGGCGCGATGTCCGGTGGCGTGGCCGTCCACTTCCGGTCACCTCGGCCCTTCGAGGCACGTTGTTTATACGCCTTTATACACGCTCAAATCTACCCTCCGAATTACATGAACGCAAGAAACCGCTTACAGTGTATTTTATGACCATTAATTACAAGTATACTTTTTTGACATAGCTGGTGAAATGTGGGTGTTTAATACTTCCATCCGTAACCGTTCAAGAAATATAATATGCATGATGTGATGTTTTGCTACCTCGTTGTGAGAGTGGTAATTCTTTCTGTTAAGGTGAGTATAGACTAGAGCATTTACTTTTAACAGAAAATCAAGCATGCGCTGTTTTTAAATTTACTCAGACCACACTTCCAACATGACACTCCATGTTTTATTAACAAATAGATTTTAAAAACCGACGGGCGTGTTGGTGTGACATTTTAGAGCAAAGGCACGAGCGTGCGTGACGTGGAGTGAAGTCAATAATGAACGCAAGGTACAAATAAATGTTACAGGTAAATGCTCACTCGCCGTTAGCATTACGTCGAACACAGCGTCGAACATTCGCAAGAACGTAAAATTACATGTAAATGCTTTGGGTAACCGAGCATTTGTCTGTATTGTACCACTCATAAGAACGTTACATTACATAGTGATGTTTGCGAAAATGCTCTAGTGTATACTCACCTTTAAGACTTTCTCTATAGCTACCAGGATTTGCGTCCTAACACCTAAATATAACTGGCGATATGAGCATTAACCCTCAGGAAATACGAGAACAGTCTTGCTAAATACGAGTAAAGTTGTATTGTAAATGTGTGTGACCTAAACAAGTCTGATAAATGTGATGGTCACTCGAGGCGCTGATTTATAGAGGTGCGTGACCGCATCACTACCGCTTATCTAGGTGAACTAGCATCAAGGACTCGCATTGATTATCAGGGTTTGGGGTGGCACAGTAGTATCCTAGGTTCTCTTCAAAAGAAGGCCATTTTAACGCTCAATGAGATCACGATTTTTGTATGCATTTACGACGCTAATGGCTGTCCTGCTCATTTTATTACGATGCGAGTTTTCTCCCGCAGCTTCGCCCCCGTGGCCTATCCCACAGATACCGTGCCTAACTACCTAATATGTATGAAAAAAAAATGTTATTTGACCAGTTTATCGACAAAAAGACTAATAAATTATAATACTAAAGGTGAAAACAGAATCAAAATTGATCGAAAAACAAACGAGATATAACAATTTAAGAAATATATCATATGTATGGGCGTCATCGTGCCACCTGACGTCATGTGGCACGTCGGATTTCTTTTCCTAATTCCCAACTCTTTTTGATGATAAGCGATGATGTGGTCGACGGTGAAACACGCTTGCCAAGAAATAACCTATTCACTCTTGACTTAAAGATTGTAGCTGTCGGGAAACACAGACTCCGGCAGGGAATTCCACTCCTTAGCTGTACAAATAATAAAAGTGTTCCCAAAACGTTTTGTGTGTTTGGGTGGGATGTCTACCATGTATCGATGGTGCATCGCCGTACGTCCGGTAGTCCGATGATGAAACGGACTGGGTGGAATTAGATCGTGCAATTCCATCGCACACTCCCCGAAATGTAATCGATAAAAAACCGACAAGCTGACAACTCGGCGACGATGTTCAAGACTCTGGAGCTTTGACATGACCAGCGCCTCATTGCCGATGAGCCTCTTGGCCGCTTTTCGATCGACTCTAGAGCATCAAGCTGGTATTTGGCAGATCCGTCCCAGAGATGAGAACAGTACTCCATGCATGATCGAACTTGCGCTTGATAGAAATTGAGGAGCTGTTCCGGCGTGAAGTACCTTCTCACCTTTGCAAGGATCCCCAAATTTTTGGCTGCCAGCTGAGCCTTTGCCTCAATGTATGGGCCAAAATTGAGAGTCGATGTCAACGTAACGCCAAGAAGCTCACGATGGTCCGTTATTGGCACGGTTACAATATCTCGGTTAGTTGGAACCGGTTGAAATTGGCTCTTTTTTGCGGATAAAAGACACGCCTGGATTTTAGCAGCATAAAACCTGACCAGATTGGCATCGCCCCATTCGGAGACTGCCTGCATGGACAGGTTCAAGCGCTCCACCATGGCCTCACGGAGAGACCGGATCTGCGGCCTGCAACTTTGACGCTTTATAACTTTGTCTATGATCCAAATATTTTTTTAAATCTTTCACGTTTGTTTACTAGCTTGTTTAATAGCTAATAAGTATATCACTAAGCAAATAAAAAAATTACATGCTTATTCCCTATTTAGCCCGGATTTAGCCTATGGCGCACAGTGATAGCATAGTTTCGTATCACTCACTGAAAAGCTTTTGAAATCGCATGAGAAAGTTACGGAGATTACGTCTACATCCAAAATTACAAACTTTACCTCTCTCCAACATTAGTTTAGTTAGCAATAGTTTAAGAACAGTATTAGTACAGTAATAGTTTACGGGACGAAGAAAAACGAGAACGTTTATATGGTCATTTAATACTGAACTAGTCCACCGTGGCATGATTTTCGGTATATTATTTTATTTCTCTCGTAGGTGTAATAAAAGTAAATAAAAATTCCGATCGTGGTCTTGCTGAAATAATTAGGAAAGTGTAGGGTTCTTTTTATTGTTCCACACACAATGTTTTCTGCCATTTCATAGCCGAAAGACAGTTCATACTCGTATATGTTTTGTTTTTTTTTTTTAACTTTGCCCCACACTAGGAATTTCTTCCTGTATCGTGGGGCATTTACAAACATTTAAACTCACATACACAAAACACCTAGATCCGGAACAACTATCTGTTGGCCATACAAAAATTTGTTCCGTGCGGGAATCGAACCCGCGACACACAGCGCAGCAGCCAATCGCTCAACCACTACGCTAACCGTGTCGTCATTAATCTCCATCTCAATTCAATAGAAACTTGCTGACATTTTGATCACAATATTTTCTATCTTCAAAATTAATTTTCACAATAAAAATAATAATTAATATTATTATTTAATTTCATTTTACAGCACTATTTTTTTGAAAAGAAATATAAATATTTTGTCTTTTCATTATAATTTTGACGGGAAACAGCCATTATAGTAAACACTACTTTAATCAAGATTTATTAAGAATGTTAATTGTTATTTTACATTTAAACAAAGACGTCGACTTTCTAAAAAAATGTTTTTTTTTTAAATAACGGAGCAAGAAATACAAATTTCCACTTTCCTCCATATTAAGCAGGAGACAGAACAAACAAGGCCAAAAGGCACAAAGGGTCGTTTAAAACCAGGACCAGGGTCCTAACATTGTGAGCTGTTACATTTGATTCCAATAATAGGTATGGCAAAGACGCTTGATCGGATTTTTTTTCTAGTTTCTACAAAGTCCATATAGTAAATAACTTTAGCCCGTACAACATAATATTTCGTTCATTCTGCCAAAGAATACACACCTATAAGATATGATGTGCAGATTGTACATATCCGCAGTCAGATGTAGAACATTGAAATAAAGGCGAGGCAATGAGCTTGAAACTAGCTAGTTTGAAGAAAAATAATTTACTTTTAAAGTTACCATGCCCTGTGAGAAATGGGGCAACACAGTGGTCTACCTCCAGCCAGTGCTGTCGCCCGCATACCCAAAGGTTTTAGCAGACCATTATCGTTGTGCAGCAAGAATAATGTTGCTGAGAATACTGCCGTGAACCCTAAGGTACCCTGGCATTAATATCCAATTAGTCTGAAGAGCAGCGATCGATGAATACTCGAATGGACCGATCTCTTAGGAAGTATGCAATCCAATCACACAGACCACCAGGCAGACCGAATGAAGGAAGCTTACCAATAAGGCTTTCGTGCCAGACCCTATAAAAAGCTTTCGAGATATCGAGGGCGACGGCAAGAGCTTCCCCGTGCCTCTCGAAGGCCTCACTCCATATGTAAATAGCACACGCTAGATGATCCCCAGTAGACCGATTTTGGCGGAAGCCGTATTGGCGGTCACTAAGGATATCGTTAGCATACTACGTATGCCAGGAGCTTAATGTTAAGTACACGCTTACAGAGACACGTTACAGAGATGGATCTTTAGTAAACCGGCAGGCTTATTACGTATCGCGCATCAAATGTGTTATTTCAAAAAAGTCGGAATTACCTACAGTGTACGTCCTCCAAAATCGTTTGCTAATCGCTCGCTGTTTGTCAAATGCAATTATTTCTAAAAAAAAACAAAAACTCAAACAACACTTCTGTATTGAAGAACAATTATTGCGCAAAAATCGCTATCGTTTTTCTCTTGCAAGATACGTAATAAGCCGGTCAGCTCGACTGCCCTTCTTGGGCACGGACTGTACGTTAGCTTGCTCCCAAGCTTTCGACACTCTATCTCAGGCTCATACGAAAGGCGGAATATGCGTAATGCCTATCATGATCGGATACAGTTCAGGCGCACAGGTTCTAAAAACTATTGCTGATATGCCGTCAGGGCCGCTAGCCTTGTACACGTCGAGGTTGAGCAGCGCCCTACAGAATTCCTTTTGATGGATGCAAATGTCCGACATACTCGTCTCACATCCACCAGGAGAAGGAGAGGACCGCGCGTCGCCAGGATTCAGACGCGAAGATTCCGCAAAAATAGAGGCCAATAAGTTTGCCTTCTCCTCAGCGGAGTGGGCCAGTGATCCGTCGGTTTCAGCTGTTAGTGAACATAAAAATGCATTTAGTTTTTTTGTATTCCAGTCTGCATAACTCGCTTTAACAAACCGTTTTAATTTGAACCTTATTACTTAGCTGACTTTTCCGTAATAGAAGAAAATAATTCGTGTTCTACGAAAAAAGAAAATGCAAACTCTTATCAAGAATTCTTCGAAAAAGCTAATAAAGTATAATTAATTCTGTTGTATAGGTATCTTGAAATATTCCACCGGCAGTAAAAATGTATGAGACATGAAGTGGCACGACGTAAAAGTGACATAAAGTTGTAGGATGCGAGTCAGTTGGCGGTCGTGCGGGCGCGGGCGGCCTGCTGGCCCCGAGCCAGGGCCTCATCCGACCATCCTTGGAACTTGCCGAGATAAATTATCACAAAGAAATTTTTATCCGTTTGCCTAATTTATTTCAATAATATTTAAGACTAAATAGTTTTATTGTCAACTGTTGCATTGATTTGAAAGTGCTTTATTTTTAAAGTCGTGGACAGAATTTTATTACGTTATTGTGAGTTAGCTTATTGATTTACTTTTAATATTATACAGCTAGATCCTACCCTTATTAGTTTATCTATACCATACCAATATTATAAAGAGGAAAGATTTTTTTGTTTGTTTGTTTGTACCGAATAGGCTCCGAAACTACTGGACCGATTTTAAAAATTCTTTCACCAATAGGAAGCTACATTATTCCTGAGTGACATAGGCTATATTTTTATCCCAAAATCCGGGTCCTGTGGGGTGGCCCATGGGAGCGAAGCCGCGGGGAACAGCTAGTTACATATAAATTATAAACTAAGAACCTGCGATCTAAGATAACGCAATTTACTCGTAGCACTCGTAACCCTCGCGTAGCACTTTCGTAGCACCCTCTACGAACACTAAATATTCTTGTTTCCAGTTCACCAAGTTCAATGGGGTTTTGAACTTACAACCTTTGTATAGGCAGTCAAAGCCTTAGCCGTAGCCTCGACTATACGTAACCCGAGTTACGGGTCATTCTTAGTTTCCTCAAGGTTCTTTTTTATAATGTGGGTAGTAGATAATAACGTGATAAAGGTAAAAGGTTACACATAAGGGAGGCTAGTTTATTTTCTATTTCATTTACAGGGAATGGACAATACAAAAAATGATCTTTCCATCTTTCTTTTCTTTAGTTATTTTTGTACAAATCCGTACAAAAGGTATGGACAAAGGTCATCTACGTCTATTTTATCGTTTCATGCATTATTCAATTATATATGTAACATGTGACCGCAGTGCAGACGTTATGCAACAGACAGACTTTCGGTTACCGGTTCATCAGCTGGCGACGTCATGTCACTGCCACTCATCTGTGCCACTGCAATGCGCTCCAAATTGGCCAAACAAGAGAGAGTATTTTAAGGGGTAAAAAAACCTGTCCAAGACGGGCGTTCATTTAATTTTATTGGCAATGTAATTCATTTTAATAATGTTTATTCGATGCGCTTACATTGCATTGTTGTTATTTTTTAGCCATCCAGACCGATTGTGTTAATATGGAATAAGTGAATTCATACATAAATATCTGAATGCTCATAACAACGAACATAAAAACATGTAACAATTTCATGATATGTCTGATTTGTCTGTGTTTTATTCATGTTTACTAACCGAAAATTCATTCATATTCAGTTGATAGGTGCAATTGAAAATGGGTCAAAATGGGCAGCCATGTGAGTTGCCAATTCTTAGGGGAAGTATTTAATTTTATGATAAACAGAATAGGCTACATTTTAGTTCAACCTTCTAAGTATTGCTTCATTATACACTGGCTGTTTACCGTCAAAATAATTATAATAAGCCATAAAATGTGTATTTTCTTCTTTTTCTTTTGTAGAAAATATGGCTTTACTAAATGTTTTTGGGACTGTTGGGACTGAATGTAAAATCAAATAAAACCGTTTTATTCTAAAAAAAAATCAATTGCATAAACTACTGATTTCGTAATCGATAGCAAGCTTGTATCGAATGGAGATGAAAGTTCAATTTACTTATATTTAACTGTCTTTCGACTACGAGATGGCAGAGAGCATTGTGTGGGGCACAATAAAAATCCCTACATATTTAATTAGCTCCGCAAGTACACGACCGATTTTTTTATTTCCTCTTACTACACCAACGGGAGAAATAATAGTAGTTTATGCAATGGTCATATAATAGGGGTTATTAAAACACGAGCGTGGGTGATAACGATATCACGCGAGTGTTTTAATACCTAATTATATGTCGTTGCATACACTACTTTATCTTCACTCATACAGTTGAAATAAAACAAAAGTGTAAACGGAAAAAATATGTGGTATGGCGAGCAATTTAGATTATCATTGGGTATGACAGCGCAGCGCGGGCATCCATAGACACTACTACATGACACTACTTTTCTACATTAAGTCAATGAGCCCATACGCGCTAGTATATTACAAAGTAAAAGTGTGCTATAAAAATTAAAAAGTTATTTTATGATGCAGTTGTTTGAAAATAGAAGGGAAATTTTGCACTGTAATGTTTTTTTTAAATCCTACCTATCCACGAATATAAAGTACGTGTTTATAGATGATTTTTTGAATTCATATTTGGAACATTACGTTGTAAGTAGTAGATAAAATAATTTACCGAGAATCATGCCACCGTTAACTAGTCTGGCATTAAATGATAAACGAGGAGTCTCTTATTTATCTTCTTAGGACTAAATCTTAACTAATATTATAAAGAGGTTTCTAATTTAAATTTAAAGTTTCTAATTTGGATGTAGGACGTAATCTCTCCAATTCACTCATCCGATGTCAAAAATGTTTCAAGGATAAGAAATTACGCTATCACTGAGTGCGAAAAGCAATTTTTTATCACGGAAAAACGGTTCGGAACGATTTTTTTTCCTGGGTTCGACTTCGCTTCCGAGATCTGGATAGGTCTCGGAAGCGAAGCCGTTTCGGGGTCTATCCAGAAAAAAGCTAAGCGTTGCCGTGGAAAAAAGCTAGTAAGTATTTTAATATAATAAACAGGGCAGTCATTTATTTCACAAACGCGCTCGAAAATCGTGATCTTATTGAGGGTTGATGAGGGATGTTTAATCCTTCTTTTAAAGAGAATCTAGGAATTTACTTTACCACCCTAAACCCTGGTAATGAATAACAGCCCATGATGCTAGTTCACCTGGATAAGCGGCAGAAATGCGGTCCAAGACACCCCATAAATAAGCGCCTCGAGTGACCATCACATTAATCAGACTTTTTAAGGCCACACACATACATAAATACAACTATACATTAAGTACGACAGTTCTCTTATTCCACGAGGTCTCTGACGCAGG
The DNA here is from genome assembly GCA_947562075.1 of Orthosia gracilis. NCBI lineage: Eukaryota > Metazoa > Arthropoda > Insecta > Lepidoptera > Noctuidae > Orthosia > Orthosia gracilis. The sequence goes on along the minus strand of OX387267.1, from coordinate 31,426,853 downwards.
TGTATGGGACATATTGCGCTCGGTTGGCGCAGTGGTTGAGCGATTGACTGCTGCGCTGCGTGTCGCGGGTTCGATTCCCGCACGGAGCAAATATTTGTACGCCCTACAGGTAGTTGTTCCGGCTCTGGTTGTTTGTGTATGTGAGTTTATATGTTTGTAAACGCACCCACGATACAAGAAGTATTTTCTAGTGTGGTGCAACGTTTTTTATTAATAAAAAAAGAAAAAAAAAAACATATATTTCGCCAGTTTTATTAAAGTCCTAATAGCAAGAGTGCTCATGGCCAAAATTTTTGTCTTATCGTTTTACGATAAAAACCGGATACAATATAAAGATTTGATTATCCTGATTTAAAAATAATAAAAAATTGTAATTTTCTGCGTCACATCTGACCTGACCGCATTTTCAAATTTCATAATCAAAAGTTTACCGAGGATTTTCATAGAAATCTGTTAGATTTTTTAGAATCTAGTTGAACGATAGATTTAAGATACTAATTACACAATTTTCAGACAACAGTAGCATCACACTTATCCAAGAGTTCATTTGAGAAAATTAAACATGAGGCAAAAAAGCCCCATAGCAAACCGTCTGAAAATCATGTTTTCAAGTGAATGTTAGTTAGTTGATGGGAATAAATCATTTTTCAGAAGAAAGTGTGAGCATTCTATGTGTTGAAACCATTTTGAAGCGACTCCGAAACGTTCTTTTCGTTTTTTGAGTGATATTTAAAACGTTTGAAAACAATATTTTGGTAATCTCGACATCAGTTCAAAAGACTTTAAAAAAATTAGACCAACAAATATTGGAAAAAGAAATGAGACAGGTCGGTTACATTTTTTAACATTTTTGCTAATGCGCTCAGGCCACATGTGATGTGCAAAATATCTGAAAACGAACTTTTTCATAACGAAATTACGAACCATGCTCAAATTAAAACGGTTTATTAAACTGAGATGCAGTCTAAAATATAAATTCCTAAAGGTATTCTTGTTTAATTTTTTGTTGGAAAGTTTAGAGCGATTGTTTAAATACCAATTGCCCAATGTTTTTTTGTAAATAAAGTTCAGAAATTAAAAGAAAACTTATCAGTGTACTTTATAATAAAAAAACCTTTTTACAAAAATTATAACCGACTTCCAAACAAAAACACTACAAAGTGAAAAATAACTTCAATTTCGGAAGTCGGTGTTTCTGTTTTCGTTTCTACGTTTTTTGACACCGACTTTCGAAATTGAAGTTATTTTTCACTTAGTAGTGTTTTTGTTTGGTCGGTTATAATTTTTGTAAAACAGTTTTTTTTATTTTTCACTTTTTAGTTGTGGTACATAATGGACCAGTTCTATAGGCGGTACCTACGCGTATAGTGTTCAAAGTGAAGCTAAAATAGATTAACCCAATAACATGAAACTTAAACAAAACCGGTGCAATGAGAGTATACCAGGGTGAACTGTTCACATCTGCGTACCCCTTTAGAGAGTACCAATGTGATATTTTGTTATGAAATGGTGTATACAATAAACAGACATGCGATGGTATCTATCCCGAGTGTTTTACCGTCATTTATTGAAGAGTTCTGATGTATTTCTCCGAAGTTCTTCATCAGATCTTGATAAAAATTAAATGGGACTACATGACAAGCACCAGTTTTCAAATAAAAAAAAGAATCATCAAAATCGGTTCACCCAATAAAAAGTTCTGAGGTGACAAACATAAAAAAAAAAACAGTCGAATTGAGAACCTCCTTCTTTTTGCGAAGTCGGTTAAAAATAGGTAGGTTGTGCATCTCGCAAAACACTCGCGCATATTTGTAGATCCATAAAACCCACATGTATCGTTCAAACTCGTAAATAAAACTGCTCAGCATCGCACCCTAATTGCTGCTATGAGCCCTAACTCAATAAAAAACCTTTTAGACCTCTCGAAAGTCCTACCGTAACTTCACTTTTTTAAGAACGAAGTAGGTAGGTAAGTACCCGCTGCTTTGGGTGTTAGGCACTGTTTGCTCTTACATAAATTCAATTTTGCAGTGTCTGGCCCAAAAATATCCTCGCAGATTTTTTATAATTTGCCTTAGTACTTACTAGAAAATAAAACTATAACTCAGCTACTAAAGAAACACAGGGACGGTACAATGGAAATTTATTTCTTTTGAGCTGGGAATAAGAAATTACCTTATTTGTATAACTTTTTATTATTTATTCTTCATGAGTTAAGAGAAGTTTTATACCTTTGCAGAATTTGCTGCGTCACTGTACGATGAATGCCCCATGCTAGATACAGATAAAATAAATTCACTCGAAATTTTACTGAACCCGTGCTTACTGAACCGTAATCCTAACAAAACCAGAGCAAATAATTTTACTCTGCACTCGTAATTTTATAAGCCTCGAATGTGAAATGTTTACTTTTCTGAAGAAGATACTTGTCCTATCCATCCATCTTAGTGATTATATCTCTTGAAGCCTTACGAGAGGCATAATGAAACTTCGCAAAAAAGGCAAAGAATATTATCCCAGAAACTTTTATCTTCGAGTTATGTATAAAAAGGAAGTCGTAAGGATTTTGAATTTTGTTTTCTTTTGGTGAGTCCCTTCACTTATTATCTAGTTTCTGTTGTACTTGTAGGTTAGAAGACCAGTTTTTTTGATGGTGTGTGTTGCATAACTGAAGTATTTCTTCAGACAGTACGCAGACCGCTAACTGCGGCTTTGTACTTATCAACTTTTACACCAAATACCACATGATTTCTGTATTCTTCAAAAAGCATATAGGTATAAAATCTTCCGCTTTATAACCTACTTATCTCATTTACACAGCACGTCCTGGTTACGAGTCCACAGGTGCCCCTGGGACCCATTCAGGCCAACTAACGAATTGTACCGAAGGGACTAAAACTGTCCAGATGTAAAATAATAACATCATACTGCAATGAACGGCCCGTTCTGTGTGCCAAGCATGTGATTATGGTAATAAACAGCTATCCCGGGGAAAGACTTATGATAAAAACCTTAAGAGTTTAGCTTATTATTAAAGGAAATTTGTACTTATAGAGCTATTATATTTTTTCATTTGTGTTGAGCCCTCTATTGACCTCGATAACGTCTGATTGTAAGCGATGGATAAGGTCTGCGACAGAACGAAGAGATGGCTCTTATTTTGAAAAGGTCAAAATTGTGCCTATATCTATAAGGGCGAAAACACATGCTGATATTTACAGATTCAAGATTTTTAAGCAAGTTACAGGCATGTGCATTTTCGTCCTAATACTATTAGGTTAGACTCGGCGCGCAAATTTAAAAAAAAACAATTCTGAGTGCCAATTTTGCTTATTTAAACTTACCGTTCAATGTCAATAAGATGCAAAATAGTTCACTTATTGAATTTGAAAAGTCGTTTGGTAAGAAACGAACGAATTGCCAGTCTTATCGCTGAACACAGAAATGAGCACCAAATAGTTCTGAAATATTTCGAAAAATGAGATTCCTGAACGCACCGTACTAACAGCTCAACGATTAAGCTGTTCTGGAAATTTAAATGTTAAAAGTACCTATGTACAATTACAACAGCTTATTGGTCTTGTTTCTGTGTTATTGTATCTGCTAACACTTATGGCCTAACAAAAGTATGCGATTGTAGCACTTATAGCAACAACATTAGCACAGAGCCAAAATGTACTTATGCCCAAAACACTTTGCGCTATGCTATCTGCGCACATATGCTTTGCATACTTTTTATTACGTAAACATGTCTTCACAGCAATAGATTTGAACGAGCCAGTGACTTGGAAAACAAGCTGGAACCACAAACAGCCAAATGGAAAATTTGCCTACAACCGCCAGGAGGCGCCAGAGAAGCGAGCTGGGCCACTAGCTAGCCGGTATTTGCCACTAAATTATTCTGTTGTTTTCAGACTATAAAAAATAGTTCCCACAAAAAAGATCGAATGGATATTCGGCTTTCATATGACAATATATTTTTGGCAAACACAAAGAGGATATATATGTAATATCCATTGTTCCATTTTTACCTGACAAACCATTAAAAAAGCCATTTCCTAATGGGCCGGTTATAGCCAATAAAAGATCGGTTGAATTTGCGTAAGTTGTTTTTTAGAGACGTAACATGACCAACAAAAGGGTACGCGTCTCGGTATCATAAATTAAGTATCTGCTTGTCGTTAATTTCCTTTAGAGATCCGTCCTTGGAAGAGGTCGAAAAGGTATTTTGAATGTTGTTATTTTCTATCTTATTTCAGCGGATCATTTATTTTCAGAAAGATCGCAAATAGATGTGAAATGCTCTCCTAGAACAAACAAGAATACCTACTTGACAATCCTTCCCTTATAATAAGCAAACTAATTATTGGCGGTAGATATTGTTTAATGAAATAATTACTTAATTTTACTATAAGTATGCAATGATTTAGGTAAAGCACTTAACACTACTGTAAAGCGTGTACCTGCATTCAATAAATTGCATTATTTCGCTGAAATGCAAATATCAAACATGCAATTTACTTGCTTTAAACTTTATTCGTTTACTGGCATTGTTGAACGTGTTCACTAGGTATAAACAAGCATTCATTATTACTGCAGAAAGGTACTGCAGCATTCTGAAAATGTCATGAACTTTACACTTACGTAAATACATATTTTTTTGTTTTAGGTACTTCTCCTTTCCACATGTTCTTTAACATCCTGATGTTAAGATCTTTGGCAAAACTCCAACTTTCAGTACCTATCTGCTGGTCTTTCACATCTTTGATAACCAAGTCTGTTTCAATTTTATTTCTTGTTGTATTGTATTGCATATCGGGCTAATATCCGCAATTTCAAGCGCGTACATTTTTGCGTACAGCTATTTTCCATGTTATGAATTTATCGTAAGGTAGATTGTAGCACAAATAACTTTTTCATGTGGTTTCCTCACAGCATCTTACAAATTCTTCCATAAATCTTCTACTATAACCCAAAATCCCTGTGACCTATTCAAAGCCAAGCTAAAATCAATAATCTCCTGCTCGAACAATAGGCGAATGGCGATAACGCAGCAGTGTTTCTCTATGTTCTTCATTAAATAGCTTTGTTGATACACAGTGGAGCTATCTTTTTTTAGAACAAAACAATATACTTAAAAGACAATGCTTGCGGAGGGCATTTATGACGTCACGGGAGCGTGCGGGTGTCGGTCGCGGGGTGTCGGGGGGTCGGGGTTCAAGGGCACGGATCTGGGTCAATGGGACACGGACGAAGTTGGGCTACCGGATTTACTACGAACACTGGCTCACGGCAGCTTACTTCCTGATTGGTTCTGTCATACTATTGCATGCTTATTGCCCATAAACTCTCTGTTTGTCGAAGTTATTGACTATTTATTGCCTCAAACTAAACTATTAGTTGTTAATACATTCGTGTAGATTCTATTCATCAAAGTTCCTTTGTTGCCAACATTTGCCTGACAAGTTAGGCGTGTATTTAGGTTAATTAAAAGGAGCCTATAATTTACGGCTCAGCGGCGTCTATAGAAATTATCCGGTTCAGAGCATATTCTGCGAATATTTTCCACATGGCCGATAACTGACCGAAACCCGACACATCAAAAGAATCGTTTAAGAATGCTTCAGAAAGGAATTTACTTCTAATTTAACATGAATAAAGCAGGCATGAAGCAAATCTTGGGAAAGAAAAAGATATAATAAAAAGGACCCTTAAAGAATAAAGCGTGCTTCGATCTGAGAAAGAAAACGTCACCGGTAACGTATTTCATCACTTGATACGAATTAATATCAGACTGAAAAGTAATTGCTGAAATAAACATAAACCGATAAAGACATTAGCAAAACGGCCGATAAAGATCTATAAAATCAAACCAAAAAGAAATCAAAACATTACTCTGTAAGCAGGTAAACTTTAACCTAGAACCATTGTTATGTTTCTAATCGACGCGTGATCTTCCGGTAGCGTGTCCGATACTCCTACAAAGCATGTTATTATTTGAGGGAAGGCGGTGACCCAGCCTTTTCATGCAATCCCACCACTCACAATGAAGCTAATGAAAACACGAACCTCCTAAAGAACTATGAACCCTAGAAAAATATTCAAATCAACTGTTTAGTATTCAGCATTTTCGCAATGTCTAGAAGCTATCTTGACGCCATTACGCAACCCTATGTTTAATTGTGTTATTCAACATGAACATTAGAATATATTATCTCTTTTCATTACAAAATGAGAATAGAATTGATTTATATCGCAGAGTTGAATGAAAACAACACCAAAAACATTTTTACAAAAAAAATACTACCGACTTCCAATTAAAAACACTACAAAGTGAAAAATAACTTTCTTTTTCGAAGTCGGTGTCTTTGGGAGGTACCAATTTTTTTCGTTATGGACACCGACTTCGAAAAAGAAAGTTATTTTTCACTTTGCAGTGTTTTTAATTGGAAGTCGGTAGTTCTTTTTTTTTATTTTTCTCTTTTTCGTTATTCCTATTATGCAACTTGCCTTTAGTGAGGTACTTATAATGCCAGAATAGATAAATGGGACCAATTTCGAAACATACTCTAACAAAAAAAAAAGAATTTTCAATCAAGATATCGGTGTACATACACAAAAAAAAAGAAAAAAACCAACTTGAAGTCGAACATAGAACCACCTCCTTTTTGGAAAGTCGGTTAAAAATAGAAAACTGTCTTCAATCATCGCAACATGATATTTTCTAAATTAGGTGTATCTTATTATTTGTTCCAAAAATATGTACCGTCATAATGTTTACAGGACAGGGTGTTTTTTATGTTGTTGACAGGACTGGCAAGGGTGGTGGTGGTGTCGCCATTTATATACGTGCTGATATTCCGCACAAAATTGTTAGTGCGTCCCCATCTCAGTATTCTGAGTCGGCTGAATTTTTGTTCCTTGAGATTACATTAAATCATTCCAAAATATTACTTGCTGTTTTCTACTCACCTAACCTTCACATTAACTATTTTGACTCTTTGGAATCGTCACTAAATAATTTTTGTCCATTGTACGAGCACGTTGTTTTGATGGGTGACTTTAATACGTGTCTAATTAAAAATGATTCTCGTTCAATAAAACTGCGTTCCCTTTTATCTTCTTTTAATCTTGAAATTCTACCTCTGTCTGCGACTCATAACTTTCCAAATTGCACGCCCTCTCTTCTTGACCTTATGATTGTTTCTTCTCCTCACAATGTTGCTGAGTTTGGGCAACTTACTGCAACCTTTTCTTACCATGACCTCATCTATCTGTCTTATCGTATCCGGCCTCCTAAACGAAAACCTCATTTCTGTTATATGCGTAATTATAATGGGATTGATCTGGTAGCGTTGAAGCGTGATGCAGGTGATATCGACTGGTCTCTCGTTCTTGATAGCGCCTGTGTCGATGATATGGTAAACTGCTTCAATGACAAACTACTGAGTTTATACGACAAGCATGCGCCGCGTCGGCGAGTTAAAGTTAAGCATAATCCTGCTCCGTGGATGAACACTCAAATTAAAGATGCAATTGCTCGTAAGGACAAGGCGAAGGGCAGATATAGGCGCAGACCCACGGATCAGAATCTTACTCATTTCAAAGCACTACGTAACCACTGCAATCGTCTGTGTCGGGATGCTAAGAGACGCTATTTTCATGAATCTCTAGTTGATCGCAAGTCCTCTGACGTTTGGCGATTTCTAAGGTCTGTCGGTATCGGCAAATCTCCCACTAATACCTGTAAAGATGTCGACTTGTCGGCTCTTAATAGGCACTTTTCTCTTCCACCTGTCACTCTTGACCCTATTGTCAAAACTTCTACTTTGACTGAACTTTCCGAATTGCCGTTACCGAACTGCCCACTATTTAATTTTAATTCAGTCTCTGATGACGATGTTAAAAAATCCCTTCTTTCTATTTCTTCCTCTGCTGTTGGCCATGACAATCTGTGTTCGCGAATGATAATTCCTATTCTCCCGCAACTCCTTCCCATTCTTGCTCATATTGTTAACTACTCTTTATTCACCGGCATATTTCCTTCAGCCTGGAAACAGGCACACATTATACCACTTCCCAAAATAACCAATCCTTCTTCTTTATCTCATTTCAGACCCATCTCCATACTACCTTTTCTCTCTAAAGTTCTCGAGCACATCGTTCATGGTCAAATTTCCAGATTCCTTTCGTCGAATGCTCTTATATGTCCTTTTCAATCTGGCTTCCGGACTGGTCACAGCACGACAACTGCACTTCTGAAGGTCACTGATGACATCCGCTGGGCTATGGAGAATAAATCTCTCACCGTGTTAGTCCTGCTTGACTTCAGTTGTGCATTTAACTCGGTGGATTTTGACATTCTGCTCGGGGTCCTTCAGTCTATTAACTTTTCTTCCTCTGCATTAGCCTGGTTTGAATCTTATCTTCGGGGTCGCTCGCAGTGTGTTCGTCTTGAAGAGATGTTCTCTGATTGGTGTGATCTCACTGCTGGTGTTCCTCAGGGTGGTGTTCTCTCTCCTCTTCTTTTCTCTATCTTCATAAACACTGTTACCAAGATTATCAGCTCCAACTTCCATCTTTACGCAGACGATTTGCAGCTTTATCGACACTTCTTGCTTGCCGATGCGGACTTAGCGATTGACGCCATGAATCGTGACCTGGAAAGTGTTAGTGAATGGGCTAAATCCTATGGATTACAGATCAACCCATCCAAGTCCCAGGCTATGATCATAGGCAGTCGATACTATCGCACTGCGCTTGACGTGTCCGCTTTGACACCTTTATCCCTTGACGGCTCGACAATCGCTTTCACTGATACTGCTAAGAACCTTGGTGTCTTAATAGACAGTAATCTCTCTTGGCGAGCTCAAGTTAATGAGATTAGTCGCAAGGTCCACTTTTCATTTCACTCACTGAAATCCCTTCAAAACCTATTGCCTTTTAAAACCAAAATCCATCTAGCTCAAACTCTAATTCAGCCGATCATCGATTACGCTGATGCCTGCTATCTGGATGCCACGGAGGAGCTCTTAAACAAACTTGAGCGCTTGCAAAATCTGTGCATCCGTTTTGTATTTGGTCTGAGGAAATACGATCATGTCTCTCAGTTCCGCAAGGATCTCAAGTGGCTCCCTATCCGTCTTCGCAGGAACACTCGAGTATTATGTCTCCTCTTTAACATCCTTTTTAACCCTACGTACCCTGGATATTTGCGCGATCGCTTTTCCTTCACTCGCGCTGCCGATGTCCAGTGTAGATCCCACCTAAGGCATCATCTAAACTTCCCCTCCCACAATACTAATTTCTATTCCCACTCCTTCTCTGTTCATGCAGTACGACTGTGGAACTCACTTCCACCTAAAATCCGTGACTCTAAAAATGTATCTTTGTTCAAGAAACAGGTCAAAGAACATTACCTTTCCACCATCATGTAATTTTACATTTTATTATATTATATACTTACATATATATATATATATATATATATATATATATACATGTATTTTATCTTTTATTTATGTAGTTAAGGTAAATTTGTACTCTGTATATAATTAGTTTAGTAATAATAGTCTATTTTAAGTTTCCTTATTTCTTTCTACACACTGTGTCTTCGTCTATCATCCAACTTTCCTGTCGCAGGACTGCTGGAAGAAATTTCTATTGAAATAAGCAGTACCTTTGTGCTCTTTTTTCTGTAATCCTTCTTTTCTGTTTTAAGTGTTATGTGTGTACATAAATAAATAAATAAATAAATGTTTTTACTCTCGTTGTGGATAGCATCATTTTTCATAAGAAGTAGATTCAGCCTTGCGACCGGCTGAGAAGCCTTTTATTACGGATAGTGTTCGGTTATATATAGTTTCAAGGTTTTATATTATTTTCTTTAGATTCCATTCCTGCTACTTTCATCTACATATTAGATAGAGTTATAATAGTAGTTGCAGAACGTAAATAGAACCGCTGAATGTGCAAATTGCGAGTTTCGCGCAAGTTATTACAGCTAACTGGGGAGAAATTAAAACTTTGGCTTATTTATTAGCAAACTCTTACGTCTGTAACTAAACGTGTTTTATTTATACACCGTATTTGGAATTGTGTATTAATTCAGAGAATATATAACGTCCGCGTCGTAAACACATAAACCAGCTCATTTTCCATGCATAAGTTGTACTCATATGGTACTCCGGACTAAGCACTTGGGAGGTATTACACTATCATATACGATTCTATCTTATCTATACGATTATATACATCATATATAGGTTTTTTATCATAGACGAAATGATTCATATGTTTATATTTCACTAGCCTCTGCCAGCGGCTTTGGCCGCGTGCAACAGTGTTGTCTTATCCCAAGTAACATTAAACCGGAATTACTATTTTCTATTTTTCTCTTCACGGAATGACTATTTTTCACCTTTGTGCTATTGCAGACTATATAATCTGTCTGTGTGCCAAGCACAGATTATAGTCTTACATTACATCCAGATCCGTTCGGCCATTTTAGCGTGATTAAATAACATACATACACACAACCATACAAACTTTCGCTTTTATAATTTTATTAAAATTTACATATAAATATTACTCATAGATAGATACATGATACTGTAATACCCACTATGAACCTTTCATACACAGCACATCAATGATGCTGTAAAGCACACCCTGATCCATACATTTCATTTTATCATTTGTGTCATACGTAATCAGTAAAAAATGACATACTGTGACAGTAATAGCTACACGAAAAAAGGCCGTTTCGCGTAAAAACAAAACAAAAACCCGGTAGCAATAAATACAATTTTACCCATATTCACATCCGAATCGGAAAGTCCGTTAGCATATAAATGGACTAATTTTCTTGAAGCCGATGAAACAGCCGAAAATAATCGAACAATTCTGTTCCACAGAGGTAGTACGTGACAGGGACAACGGACGGCACGGTACGCCTGCGAAGTACTGACTCGAAAATGAAAAGAGTTCTCCACCGTATCTCATTATTTTGCTACGAACAATATGCATTTAATACTTGAAAGAATTTTCTGAAATCATTTTATGTACTTAATGATCAAGACACGCGGCAGCGTGTCAAGCCAAGTTCAAGCAAATAAGGAACTGGTGACGCAGCAGCTGTGTGTAATATTACACGAACCATTTGGAGCCACTTTTGTCATCTTAATAACTCAAATCAATCAAATCTAAATAAAATAAACACATGACATTTGGTTCATATAATAAAATCCCTAAGATAAACTACAAACCAAAATTTCATAAATATAGCACAAACGGTTATTTAGAAAGTAATGCCCAAATATCGTCATTTTTTTCACTGACTGACCTATAGATCAAAACTTTAACCCAGTTCCAGATGACCTAGAAAATTCAAATGTGGCATCCAGATAGGTAGCTTGGTTGGGTAACCAACCAAGACAAATATTAGGCTAGAATTTATCCTAATTTATCTGCTGTAAATAATTAGATTTTTCAAGTTTAAGAAGTTATATTTTAAAATCGCAAATATTATTGTAGCAGAGAAAGCAAGAAATTGTGTTGTGTAATTTTATTTAAGAATGTTTTATGTTCTTATACATAAATTTCTGTTTGTACACAGAACTTGTCGCCCATTTAGATCTCAATTCTTTTGTCAGCGTAGTCAACCACCGCGCATATTCTTAGTATTGAACTTGGCTCCCTTTTTCACATTTATGTTTTTGATGGAAAACAATTTACCGCCTGTCACATAAACTGTTCTTATAAGTGCTACTAGACTTAACAAAGTGCTATGTTGCATGTTTAGCTTGCGGTCCCGCTGCATTATTTTAGCATGGAATAATACATTGTTTTAAAGAAGTGGCAGTAAGAACAGAAAGTAACGACTCATCATCGTTTCAACAGCTCGCGAGTGCTGTGCAAACAACTGGGTCCTTCAATTTTGTTTATAGTTAAAGAGTGAAAAACAACCTCTCAATGAGAAGTGGAGCGCGAGTGGGCGGAAGCTGACAGCAAACGAGTGAAGTTGAGCGAGAATTACCTTTAAGCGGTCTACGCAGGCATTGTCTGTGGGCGCTAAACGCTCCTGTCACCTAAAACATTCGTCAAGAGAGCGTTCAGCTTACGTATCTATATATAACTATAGACATACATAAACACACACACACTGCAGGTATTCTCACCGTTACTAGATCATTTCTAATTTCCTGTATATTACCATTAGCAATGTAATTTACCATTGTATCGGCCTCTACGACGTCTTAAACACTTAGTAGATATATACGCCACCTACACGACAACAAAAACAGTAAACGTTTTTCAGCCGATATTCTACGAAATTAATTGAATCTTTAGTCCTTACTTTCGCCTCTGTTTTCATTGAAAAGGACACAAATTGAGCCAAATGCTCTGTTTATAATTTGGAATGGTTGCTTAAAATTATAGTAAACCTACATTCAACAATAGCTGAATTTTAGTTACTGAGGTTCAATAGGGCTGAAACGGCCTGAATATTGATTGAACCGTCAATATTTCGCTACTTCAACGTATCGTGAGCCGCTTACGGCGGTACAAAGGGTCTCCAATGCTTTTCGATGCTAACTGAATGTAGATTATTGTTAGTTTATGGAAGGCACAAAGGCTGAATTTCAAATAAGCGTGTTGCCCGTGATTTACGGCTTTACGAGCCTGAACCCTTCACTGAAAAGCTATTGTTTATTCAATTAAATGCACGTTTTACGGTACTCATTGTCAGACCAGACTTGAGTTTAAACAAGCTTGAATTCTATTTCAACCTTAAAGTATTTACGAGTATTCTCTACATCAGAACACTCAAAGCATCGTACGATAATACTCTCACATACAACGCTCATTTACAACGTAGTGATCGAAATGGAATTTTTATTTCCAATCGAACTTGCATTATCTTCTTCGAGGATACTCATTGGTATTCCTTTCACAATCAAATATTCCATCTTCGCGCTGAATTCACTTACAGGCACATAGGAACACAGAGGAATGCCAAATACCTTCTACTTAGCTGCAGGGACATGGATTAGATACTTCAGTGACAAAGAAATTCTTCTGATATAATTAAGTTAGTAATATTTGCCTGTCATGTCGTGTCATGAACACTTGGCAGGGTCTTAGCGGCTTTTGTGCGAAAATAATGTTCCTACAGAAGATGCTACTCAAGTCAGTTAATTCTTTGGAAGTAAAACAAATGAATTTAGTACATATTTTATGCTAAGTTGTCTTTTTTGTTGATGCTATTAAAAATAAGGATCCAAATGAGACAATAAATTCTTAGAAAACGTCTACTTTCAAAGTAACTTATACAAAGGTACCTCAGCTATATATTAATTTCAGGTATAAAATTACGTGAAAACCCAAGGAAAGGTTAATTTTACATATACAAAAGATTTAGAACCGACGGAGTTCGCGTGTCAAACGACCTTTAATTATTTCTGTTTAAAGTTATGCTTTTATTGCTTGGGTGTATTCAGAAATATTAAGTAAACGTAAAATCGCTCACGATATATAAGAAACTGTTATACGCTAATATATATCCTAAAATTTTGTAAAGTTTATTCATCGATCATTTCGCTGCCACCTGATAGATTTTATTATGATAATAAAAAAAGGAGGAGGTTGTCAATTCGACTGTTTTTTTTTTTTATATTTGTTACCTCAGAACTTTTTATTGGGTGAACCGATTTTGATGATTCTTTTTTTAATTGAAAGCTGGTGCTTGTCATGTGGTCCCATTTCATTTTCATTCAGATCTGATGAAGACCTTCGGAGAAATACATCAGAAAAATAACTTCAATTTCGGAAGTAGGTGTTTCTATTTTCGTTTCTTCGTTTTTTGACACCGACTTCCGAAATTGAAGTTATTTTTTACTTTGTAGTGTTTTTGTTTGGAAGTCGGTTGTAATTTTTGTAAAAAGTTTTTACTTTTCACTTTTTAGTTGTGGTACATATTGGACCAGTTATATAGGCTAAGGTACCTACGCGTATAGTGCCCACAGTGAAGTTAGAATAGATTAACCCAATAACATGAAACTTAAACAAAACCGGCGCAATGATGTTCACCAGGGTGAACTGTTCACACCTGCGTACCCCTTTAGAGCATACCAGTGTGATGTTATGTTATGAAATGGTGTAAACAATAAACAGACATGACAAATGATAAATGATAAATGATTTTATTTCTGTAAGTAGGTTTGTACAAACACTTTTACATGTCGATCATATTTTTAAAACTAGACGAAGTCGTCGTTTCCTATCTGACTACTCTGAGAAGAAAGGCCGAAACAAACTCAGAGGTCACAGTCTCTTTTAAGGTCCAGACAAAATCTTTGTTAGATCATGTGAAGAAGACCATGTAGACTGAAGTCTGAAATGGTCTTTTGAGGAAAGAACCAGCCAGATTGAGTGGACCTGTCCAGTCAGTGCACGCATTTGTCAATAACCGTGCAGCTCAACTCAGAATTTAAGGAGCTCAACGATTCGACGAACAATACCAAAGAAAGAACATTCGGGTAGGCCGCATAAACTACTCAAACTGCCAGACCATAATTAAAACTAATTTGGATAAATTAAAATTAAAAACAAACAAAAATTGAATCCACGTAGTCTTCACATTCACAACAATTAAAATAAACTTAAAATAAAATAATATAATACTTTAAAAGTAAATATTCTTGTCATTGCAAGAAAACAAAAGAAAAAAAAAAACAAAATTCACGGTGCAAAATATATAAAAAAAAGAAACAAATTCAAGGAGCAGCTCAATCCCAAGCCTGTTTGTCCTCAACGTAATCTTTTATTAACACTTAGATCTTGTACGTGGCTTGGAAGCTTATTATAAAAGTGTACACATTGACATCTAAACGAGCCACCTATTTTCTTGAGCCTTGTTGCAGGTACTACAAATTTGTGTTTGTTTCTAGTATTTATGTTATGGATATCACTGTATTTTTTAAACAATTTTATATTTTTATGGGCATATAAAAGATTTTCATAAATATACTGAGAAGGCACAGTCATTACATTAATCTCCTTAAATTTCTCTCTGAGAGAGTGTCTCGGGCTTAATTTATAAATCGATCGAACAGCTCTTTTCTGCAAAACAAAGATAGTCTGGATGTCGGCGGCATTTCCCCACAACAGAATACCGTACGACATTACACTATGAAAATAGCTAAAATATACTAAACGGGCTGTCTCTATGTCAGTTAAATTACGAATTTTCCTAACAGCATATGCTGCGGAGCTTAGCTTTTTCGACAATTGCGAAAAACATGCGATTGGATCTATCCCGAGTGATTTGCCGTCATTTATTGAAGAGTTCTGATGTATTTCTCCGAAGTTCTTCATCAGATCTGAATGAATATTAAATGAGACCACATGACAAGCACCATCTTTCAATTAAAAAAAGAATCATCAAAATCGGTGGACCCAATAAAAAGTTCTGAGGTAACAAACATAAAAAAAAAATACAGTCGAATTGATAACCTCCTCCTTTTTGCGAAGTCGGTTAAAATGTAGCACAGTAGCAAAGCTGTCTATCAGTGAACGAATTTCTTATTCGAATCTTTAGCTCTTGGGATTATTTATTTATTAAAACTTTATGTACAAATACAAAGGCAGCCTTACTGCCTTAGACATTTTCTAACCTTAGGATGGTGAAGAGATAAAATATGACAGGTGCGACTAAATGAAAAAAACATTAAAGAGAAAATATATATTCTTAGATAAAAACATTAAAGTAAATATAGACTTAAATAAACAATTTTATTGAGAAAGCGAAATCAAAAATATATATATATATATATTCTATCTCAGTAGATTATTCCAACAAACAGATAAACAATTTCACCTCGTTAAAATATAAGCTCAGATGGAGGTATCCGAAGTAAAATAGTCGATCTATCTACCCGTATGTGAAGAGCCATTGAACAAACATGAAAATCCTCTTTGGCTCGCTCAGCAGGCGAGCGTGTCCCGGTTTACAACGGGTGCACATTCGCCAGCATCGTAAAGGAGCCTGAGGGTAATGGCCAGTAAATTTTTACTGCTCGAACACAAATCGCATAAAAAAGTCAAATAAGCCTGTCTAGAGAGTTTATGGCCTAAGAAACGACACAACAAACCTAATTTAGTTTCGATTTACTACATTATGTCTTTTATTGTTTTACCCATAATTACAATGCATTTTAAAAGTTTTTTGAAATATTCTTTAGGTTGCCGAAAAAATAATATTTCCGCCCATTATTCAGTAAGACCTAATGAACTGTTAGTTTTCTCAAACTACATCTGTTAGTCAATTAGTTCTCGAATATTTTGTTTACATCTGTAGAACTTACGAGTAATTGCTAGTTTCAGGTCTAGTTGCTGAAACAACGTGTAACATCTTAATGTGCTGTATAGAGATGTTATGTCAACTTGCGTCTGTATGGTAAAAAATTACCAATTTTGTCAACTCATGCTGATCCAAATCATCTATATGATGATTTTTTTAATATGTACTGTAAACAATTTAATTCTACCTTTATTCCCAAGACTATCTCAGTTAAAGATAATGCATCATTCAGTGATTGGGCCACCATTGGTATTCATAAATGTAGGAAACGGCTTTATGAGTTGTACAATGAAAGGACTTATGTCAACACTGCTGAATTTAATTTATATGTTAGAAATTATTCAAAATTATTTAAAAAAGTTTGTTGTTTGGCCAAGTCGCGTTATTTGAGTTCAAAGATTAAAAACAGTAGTAACGTTATTAAAACGACTTGGAATATTATTAATAGTGAAACGGGAAGATCTGGTAACCGAAATATTGACTACAGCCTGTCTATTAATGATAAAATCATAAAATCAGACTCACAAGTCGCAGTGGCCTTTGAAGATTTCTTTTCAGATATTCCCATTTCAACTACTAAATCCCTAAACTCATCACCTTCTGTTGCTGAGTCTTTGCTAAAAGAAAATGTTAATGTTTGCGATTCGGAATTTCTTTTTGAACATATTACTTGTAGAGACATAATTAAAACCTTTCACACTTTAAATGTTAAAAAGACTGCAGATCTGTGGGGTCATTCTGTAGAAGTTGCTAAATCTATTATTGATATTGTCGCACCTAGTTTAGCTATTATCTTTAATAATTGTATCGACTGTGGGGAGTTTCCTGACCTTATGAAAAATAGTAAAATAATACCATTGTTTAAATCAGGTAGTACATCAGACCCTACAAATTATAGACCTATTTCAGTACTGCCTACGTTTAGTAAAATATTTGAGAAATTAATTTTAGAGCAATTGCAAAGATTTTTTAATAAACATAAATTATTACATAGCAAACAGTTCGGTTTTACAAGGGGTCGTTCAACTACTGATATGTTGAGCTTTTAGGACATATTTATAATGCATGGGAAGATAAGTGCGATGCCTTGGGAATCTTTTGTGATTTGTCCAAGGCATTTGATTGTGTTCTTCATGAAACGCTAATCAGGAAACTCCGCCACTACGGAATCCGGAACAGCGCTCTGGATCTTCTTACTTCATACTTAAGTAATAGGATTCAGAGCGTTGACGTTAATGGAAAAAGATCTCCCGGATCTATAGTAACGATGGGCGTCCCGCAGGGCTCGATTCTTGGTCCTTTCTTGTTTCTTATTTATATTAATGACTTGCCATACCTCATAAAGGATAACCATGATATAGTGTTGTTTGCGGATGATACTTCACTTTTGTTTAAACTTAAACGTCAGCAGCTGGTTACTGACGATGTAAATAGCGCGATCTCAAAAGTAGTTCACTGGTTCAATGTTAATAATTTACTACTTAATGAAAAAAAAACCAAATGCATTAAGTTTACCCTACCTCACGTTAGGCAGGTGAAAACTGATGTGTTGGTAAAGGGCGAAGAATTGAATCCTGAAAATAGCACAGTATTCTTAGGCTTAACTTTGGATGCTAAGCTTCAGTGGGGCCCACATATAGATAAATTGTCAAAAAGGCTAAGCTCCGCAGCATATGCTGTTAGGAAAATTCGTAATTTAACTGACATAGAAACAGCCCGTTTAGTATATTTTAGCTATTTTCATAGTGTAATGTCGTACGGTATTCTGTTGTGGGGAAATGCCGCCGACATCCAGACTATCTTTGTTTTGCAGAAAAGAGCTGTTCGATCAATTTATAAATTAAGCCCGAGACACTCTCTCAGAGAGAAATTTAAGGAGATTAATGTAATGACTGTGCCTTCTCAGTATATTTATGAAAATCTTTTATATGCCCATAAAAATATAAAATTGTTTAAAAAATACAGTGATATCCATAACATAAATACTAGGAACAAACACAAATTTGTAGTACCTGCAACAAGGCTCACGAAAATAGGTGGCTCGTTTAGATGTCAATGTGTGCGCTTTTATAATAAGCTTCCAAGCCACGTACAAGATCTAAGTCTTAATAAATTCAAAACATTCATTAAACGTAAGTTGTGCCAGAAAGCGTTTTATACAATTAAAGATTACGTTGAGGACAAACAGGCTTGGGATTGAGCTGCTCCAATTAATTTTGATTTTTTTTTATATTTTGCACCATGAATTTTCTTTTTTTTTTTCTTTTTTTGTTTTCTTGCAATGACAAGAATATTTACTTTTTAAAGTATTATATTATTTTATTTTAAGTTCTTTTTTTTTTTTTTTCTTAATTGTTGTGAATGTGAAGACTGTGTGGATCATACTTTTTGTTTGTTTTTAATTTTAATTTATCTAAGTTAGTTTTAATCATGGTCTGGCAGTTTGAGTAGTTTGTGCGGCCTACCCGAATGTCCTTTCTTTGGTATTGTTCGTCGAATCGTTGAGCTCCTTAATTTCTGAGTTGAGCTGCACGGTTATTGACAAATGCGTGCACTGACTGGACAGGTCCACTCAATCTGGCTGGTTCTTGCCTCAAAAGACCATTTCAGACTTCAGTCTACATGGTCTTCACATGATCTAACCAAGATTTTGTCTGGACTTTAAAAGAGACTGTGACCTCTGAGTTTGTTTCGGCCTTTCTTCTCAGAGTAGTCAGATAGGAAACGCCGACTTCATCTAGTTTTAAAAATATGATCGACATGTAAAAGTGTTTGTACAAACCTACTTACAGAAATAAAATAAATCATTTATCATTTATACGATCATGAAAATAAACGCTGTTCAAACATATTTTCAAATCTCTGTGTGTGCAGCAACCGTGAAATTTTACTGTTTCTTTTATAATAAACAGCCCGCGCCATTAGTGAAGTTTCATTTCATGCGACTTTATTTTGAAAATATATCCTGTAACTATACGCTTTTACAAGCGACTTCGTCCACGTGAAAGTCGAAAATTATTCCACAGGGACTTATCTAATACTGGGACTTAGGAGTCTGGGATAAAAGTGTCCTTCGCCCTAATCCAAGCCATGATCTGCCTGTATTACAAATTTCTCCCGCGGGACTTTTTTAATTAACAAACATCCAAGCACCCGGGAGCTTCCCTGCATCCCTGAAAAGCTCGTGGCTAAATAATAACAGCCGCACTGGTTGATCATCAAGGTTAAGCAACGCTTGACGAGGTCGGTCCGTGGATGGGTGACCATTTCAATATACCGAGTTTCCTCCGTGCCTCGGAAAGCACGTTAAGTCGTTGGTCCCGGCTGTCATTTGAAGATCTTTGACAGTCGTTACGGGTAGTCACAAGCTTGAGATCTGACACCAGTTTTGCTAAGGGGTACCGTGTTACTCAGTTACTGGGTTGTGGAAGTCAGATAGGCAGTCGCTCCATGTAAAACACTGGTACTCAGCTGAATCCGGTAAGACTGGAAGCCGACCCCCAATATAGTTGGTAAAAAGGCTAGGCAGATTGATTGAAACAACCAAGCACCCATACGTACAGATTTTCACATATATACCTAATATTAGCAGAATTCAAAGTAACAATATATACTCAAGTACAGAAATATCATGATTGTGTGTAAATCATAACAATTCGGTACCATTTACGGCTGAACAAGGTTTACTAATAGACCGTAAGAACGAACGGTCGTCGCGTCGTAGGGAACATTGCCATAATCAGCACGCTTGACAAACATTGTGCGCGCAATATATTGTTATTAGTGTTCAGGGGAAGGCTGCTACCCATCGTACTATAGCCATCGCCTCACCATTATACCTTAGTCACCTTTTACGACGCCCCGGCGGGACCCTTATTGTTCGCCAAATGAAATAAAACGAAATTATTTGAGCGTTTCTTTGCCTTAATAAGGAGAATACAATTATTTCTTCTTGCAATCTGTTGGCTTTTTATGGGTAATATAGTAGGTATACAAATAGCTATCATTAAATTGGATTGACCCGAAATGGGTTGGTAGGTATTACAAAAATGTTCTTAAGATAACACAATCCCAAACAAAAACTGGTCCTAGCCACAGTGCTATTGTCCTCTGCAGCACCAGCTATTCGTTTATAAGACATTTATTAATAAGGGGATACTACTAATCTTTTATCTGCGGCTATTAGTACACTCGTCGGTAAGTTAATAAGCTTACATGGATTACACTTACGAAAAATTTACTCTCAGTGTAAATTAACCCTTGGTTTCAGGCATTGGGGGTACAACGTTTACCTTCCTATACATTCCAAAAGTGGTATTGCTGACCTTCCTATATTTTCATGAAATTTATATCCATCTTAATCTATTTATCACATTAAATTTATTAAACAAATATTTATTAACTTAATTGAAACGTTCGAGCTTATACCCGGGATTTCACTCACGTAGCCGTGAGTCAAAACAGAGGCTAATTTATATCCCTGTTTAATTAACATGGCTCGCAGAGTTACGATGATGAAATTAAATAAATATGCACGATATTTACTGCTACCGTATTTCTACGTAAAAACGGAGAGATTTTTTTTTTTCATTTTCTGTTGAAATACCGTTGTGAGAACAGAGTCGTTAATGAAAACGTAGGTAGCAAGCGATTTCAATGAGCCCGCATCGGACACAAGTTAGACGGGGAACTTACTTAAACTTGACATGTACACCTACATATCTACTAATCTTGATAATACGGTGTCTACGGTCCGAAAGGATCTCAAAGATTTTAGTATGTCCAAAGATGCGCCATCGGTACATGGTGGACATCCCACCCACACGCACTAAATGTTTTTGAAATACTTTCATTATGTGTACAGCTAAGGAATGGCATTCACTGCCGGATTCTGCGTTTCCAGATAGCCACAACCTCGGGGTCTTTAAGTCAAGAGTGAATAGGTTACTTCTAGGCAAGCGTGCTCCACCGTCGACCACATCATCGTTTAACATCAGGTGAGATAGCGCGAGCTAATCTAAAATAAAAAGAATGATCCCTTTTCAAGATGCATATTCTGTTACAACTAACTAAAGAAACCAACAAGATACGAGACACATGACCAGTCGATGTAATTGTGGAAGTCTTTCGACTGAAAAGGTGTTAATAATAATGGAAAGGAACTAAATAAAGAACAACAAAAGATTTGTTATGTTTTGCTTAGTACATTTAGGTCACTAAATTACCTACATAACCACATAAAACTGTTTTATTTTGTAAGAGCATGGTTATGCATCGCGTTGAAATCATAAGTCAAAGGTTCAGGCATTATGCCGCCTGCAAAACAAAATGTACAAATTCCTAGACAGTGCTAGTTTTGCTTACACTACTTTATTCAAAACTTGTTCTTAAAGAACATAATAAAAGAGGATCTTTTTTAATGTAAACAGTGGTCGGACCCGCGACTACTCAACATGAAATCATTTTTAGAATAACCCTTCAGAGCAGACGACAAAGAGGCTAAAGAAAATAAGAAGAATGAAGAATGCAAACATCAAGAATGCTGACAGAAATATTTTCTTTTTACATTATGCAAGACGGCGGAATAACTATGCAAACTTTGCATGCCTTTGAAGTTAAATTTGGTAGCAGTTATCAAATAAAAATATTACTCTGAGTAAACTACCTACGCTTATAGGAACTATATAATATGTGTATTGTCAGTGACATAAGTATGGGATGAGCTAACTGACTAAAGACTTCCCTTGAAGACTAAGGAATTTGAGAATTTGGTAAAAACCTACTTTAATTTCAAAGATTTACAGGTTTTCAGGCTACAGTAAAGGTTGATAAATACTTAACTCTCCATAGCCCATCCTGAATTAACAATTTGAAGCTGAGTTTTTGCCAATCGAAGATAAGAATACACAAAGCTGCAGCTAAAATAGCTGACTCTTCTTTAAGCAAAGCAGAGCAAACTATCAATGAGTAATCATTTCAGGTATACCCACCAGTGATTCCAAGTAATGCCAATTACTTGTAAGCTCCTCTACTACTATCTCTTTAACTATTCCTTCAGAAGTTTCGCAGTATTCCGAGAATATAAGAAAATTATAGAGTATTATAGCCCACCTTCCGGTGAACTCGTTGGAATCGTCTCGGAGAGAATGCATTTCGTATGTAAGCACGGTCGTAAGCGACGAGCATTCGGGCTGTTATTACCGAGGGTACAATTGCAAAATTCTTGCTCTTGCAATCTCATTTCCACGCTATTTTTCTCTAATAAAAGGTGCGAAACCGTGTCCTTTACCAATTAGTAGTTTTGGGAATCGATAAGATCTTCAAATTCGAAATAAAACGAATTATAATGTTTGTGTACGTATTTTATAGAAGCTTTTTTACCTAAAAAGTACTATCATATCGTCGATCAATAGTATAGAATCTGTATTTTTACTTTGCTCTCGATTTAATACAAGTAGAAGTTAACATGTAAATAAAGGCACTGAATGAATGTTCTTTGCTGTACCCAAATAAATAACCGTGTATTCGCGTCTACGAACATCCCAGGGGCGTCGTGTGCGAGTCTAGGATTGCTTCAGATAGAGACTATGTTATAATATGTACATATGTACCGGTTTCCTATCCACTATCCTTCTTTTAAAATCCATGTGCTATTCTTAACGACGATTGTGACAGGTTCTTATTAAACATACAAAAATTTACATCCGATTTCAGTCAGCTTTAAACTGGTGACTAATAGAAAAACATAAGCTGGAAATTGTATGTGTTCTACAAGTTTTACGAGTATATACAGGGTCGGATCTATCTTATGGCTATTTCCTCCAGACCCCATTGAATACATGTAAATTATTTTTCACCTATCATGCAATCTCAACGTAAAGCATTACCTCCCAAGGGAGGTAAAGTTGTGTGAAACTCGCAAGGCAGTAACGTGATTTGAATTTGGAACGTCAAATTCGTGTGGAAACTATTGTATGCTAGTACGTAGTAGTATGCTTGTATGTAGAGTAGGCTTTAAGCCTATCTTCGTCTTGGGCAGTTTGAAACCTCGCTTCACTCAGGACCCTATAAGTACCTCGCTGAGTTCAATATGCCACCCGTGACGTAATACAGTGCTTTATCCCCTTGGTGAATAATCCGTTGTTATCTTGCTTTGACTGCTCTATTCCTTTATTTTGTCTGCAAATTTTACTATATCCTGTTTCTGTAGGAACTGACAAAAAACCTAACCTAAACGAGACTGGTAGCAAAATTTTCGATTTTTCTAACCTCTGCACTGGAGCTCACGAAAATTTGCGAAAAAGTATTTTGGCTTTGGTGCCTTGGTAACTCATGGGTTCAGTGGCTGGGACAAAAGGCCTACGGTCACACCTTTTCACCACAATCTCCTACACCTCTTGATCGATATAAATATTCGATAGAACTTCCTCTTTTTTGGAATGTCGGTTAAAATAGAAAACTATTTTTTAAACATAATGTTTATACGTTTGTAAATTAAGTAATTTATGCCGTTAAGGTTCCCCTAGTCTACGGCACGAACTATTTTGTGCGCGAGGATAAAATGCATTTTATCTCATCCGACAACACGTGCGAAAGAGATAGATGCTATGATGAGCAGTAAGAAGCTAGTTCGCGTACGAATTAGCACTTTTGCAAATTAGTATCGAAATGGATGATGATTTAGGACAAAAACGAGCGCGCGAAGATTTATAAACAGACCTTTGGGAGTCTGGATATCATGAAAAAACGACTAAATGCATATTTCAAATAAAATTATTTGCATTGTTGAGTTAGGTACTAATCTATCCCTGTATGGAGGCCGTTTTGCAATTTTCCTTCTTCTTATGGTATTTGTTTCCGCCCAAAGATGCGTTAAAATTAGTGTTGAAATATGGAACTTTCGACGCTGATTACTTTCAAAATTTTTTTTTTTTTTGTGTCCCTTATGGGCTAGATAATGACGAGACAATTTTTTTTTTTGAACGTACTTCATCAAACAGTGGAGTAATCGCTAGACTACGTTTGTATGGAAGAATGATCGACTAGCGTAACCTTAAGGGACTGCGTGGTAGGACCCCAAGTAGTTTTAGCCCCGGGCCCCACAAATTCACGATCCGCCTCTGAGTATATACGTATTCATAAACTGATATTTACTGAAAAATGCAACTCCCATTTTTTGGGCAGTAGTATAGAACTGAGTTGAATTTTGATTGTTACTTCAACTCGTCATAAACATCAAAACTATTCAAAACAATTTCTGGTATGTTTCTGTTGGTCGAGAGCACAAAGTACCTGCCCTAACTGAAACACGAAATTGCCTAACTACAAGAAAATTTCATAATTCAGAGAGCAGGAACTCACTACTAAATTACACAAGTTGCAAAGATTCTGTTAATCTACTTGCTTGGTCCGCGTAAACTTGGCTCCGCAAGTAAATAGCACATTGTAAGATGCTCGGCGCTCCACATAGCATAATTACAGTCTGCGTGAATGAGATAATTGTATAATTAGCTGATAACTTGATGCTTAGACTGTTTCGTAAGGATGATTTGATGCAGGATAGTAGCTAGTGGCTTTTTGCAGCTAAGTTAGATCAACCATCTTATAGATTAGCTAAAGTACACACATCTTTCATGGGGTACTGTGTTAAATTCTTTAACAAAATACCTTGTGAGATATTAAAACTAAATGAAAGACAATTTAAAACAATAAAAAAACACACTTTGTAAACAAGCATATTACAAATTAGATGATTATATTCAAGATCAGAATGCTTGGAAACATGCTGGTCCTGCTCCATCCAATCTTTTAGTGTAGACAAAATCAAACTGGTTAATTTGTATTACATTCATAAATTATAGTACAGCTTTTTTTCTTCTCTTTTTGTTTAAAAAATTTACTCACATACTGTTCCGTTGTTGTTTAATTAGGTAATTTACCTATGTTTGCAATATTTGTAAGTATGTGAGAACCAAGTTCCTATTTATCATGTGAAGGAATTTACCTCTTAGTGCTTGTAATACTTTATGTAGTATAGTAGTGCTGGGTGCATCGTCCTCACGTGTATGAATTTATTAATGTATGTACTTATGTAAATATTGTAAAACACTTAAAAAAAAAAGGGTGTATGGAGTTTCTTGTGCGTTCTTCTCCATAACAAGCTACTTTTCCGAATGCACAGTAAAATCAATTTTTATTGCTTGTACATTTTAATTGTTGACGTTCAAAAGTGCCGCTTAATGGCCTAGTTGAAATAAATATATTTGACTTTGACTTTTCAGGGCAATGATTTTAGCGATAAAGGTTTGCCATAGTGTGCTTATTTTTATTTTTTTTTGTTTAAATCTTAATGCTACCAATTTGACCTCCACCGCCTACGCCTACGGCAACTACAATAAACGGTGAAATAGGGAAGTTTAAACACATAACTTAAATCACCTAAATGCACTGCTTGGGTGTCAGACTGTCAGTCCTCACTCCTCTTCTAGTAGTCAAACTAAATTCACTTTTCACGCCTCTTCGTCTGAAAAGGCGATTCTCTTTCAGGAATCAGACGAAACAATAAAATAACCGTTAATTATTCATATTTCTAGCTAATGAGCAGTCCTATTCCATGTCCGAACCCTGATTACCAGGATCGATGAGAACAAACGTGAGAGGGCTAAGTTATTGCATCGTTTTGTGTGAGTTGCGTGCACGCCGCGCCCCAGCACGCGACCCTGCGGCACGCCAAATTATATCTACTGCTGATGAAATAATAAGCTTGTTAAATACGAATATTCATGACTTATTCAAAATTAAATTAACAACTATATACCTGGTCTAAACGTGGGGTAAGCTGACCTATTTTAATTGCCCTCCGCTTTTACAAACTTACAAAACTACATACAGATATATTATTATAAAATATTTACTATAGTTATATATAATTTATAAAATATGTAGCTATACGAACCTATAAATAATTAATCAGTAATTAAATAAAATAACTAAGCCCGCTTTCGATCCCAGCTAACAAAACAAAACACTGCTACGAGCTGCTACGAGAGTGCTACGAAACACATGTTTGCTCAAAATGGTAAACTAAAGTGTATGTAATAATAGGTCATAAAATTATGTTCTGTATGTCAGTCTACATCTAGGCTACTACTAAAAATATCGTTGAATAAATATCTTGTAGCTTAGTGGGTGTGCCATAATCAGATTGCGGCAGTCGTAGAGCTTCGCTGTAAGGTCGGACTTCGGCCGCTCCCACCACACCACTAGCTCACTAGTATCAATTTTGAGGTCGGTCCTATGCCAATAATCTACCCAAATATACGATGACATAAATAAACTCTGACCTTGATCATGCAATATGGTACACACACGTAGGTTCAAGTTGAACGTCTTTGACCCAATACTTTCTAGGCTTTTGAAAGAAAGTTGCATCAAAAAATTAAGGTGTTATTTGATATATATTATCATTTGTGTCACTAAGTTTTCAGTTACGAAATCAAGAGATGAACTCAGTTCCTTCATGGAAAAAAAATTTCATTCAAAATAATGCTGGTTCAGCTCACCTTATTATTTCATTTTGTGCGTAACTCTGGTACACCACATGCCGCTGCCTGGCGCGCGGCGATGTCACAAAGGCTTTGTTTTTCACATATTGGCCGCGGGGCCCAGGACTTGGTCACGTGGCACGACCACTGCACACCCGGCACTGGAACTGAGGAGTCGGTAGAGTGGAGGTCGCGCGTGTTATTGTTGTGAGCCGGGGTCGGCACGGCAAGGTTGTCACGGAGCGAGTGTCGGCTCGGAACGGCGTGCGAGGCGCTCGGGCGGGCGGCGCGGCGCGACTGCGCGGCCGGGCGCGTGTCCGCGAGGCGCTCGATACGCTGGCCATGAAATTTTCAGCCGAGCCGCTGTCAACCGGTGGCAGCACGCAGCTGCGCCATCACCACCAGCCTACTCACCCAGATCTTCTACTATCCTAGCCTATTAGGTGCTCTCGAACCAATCCCCCATCACCTGCGAGCTTTTACTAGAAACACAAACCCATTCTGTAAATGTTAACTTTTTGCCATTTCAGCCTATAACAACGACAGCTAAAATAGGGTTCAGAATATTTTCATTATACGAACTAGTCTCGTACAGAAATAACCATCTAAAGAAATAATATTTCTGAAAGTAATTTCTGTATCGTAGTCCGAATGAGAAATAAAAAATTATCGTTTATTATAGCCATATTTTCACGATCGTCCATGTAGCCATAAGTTAAGAGGTCAAAGGTCAAAAGGAGAGAGGAGAGGATATGAAGACGCTATCTTGCAGAACACCCTATAACTACAAACTCAGAGTAGTAGCGAAGCACTATATCCCAAAAACTCGTGTCTGGACGAATTTTTGAACAGCCCTCATAGGTGGCACCACTAGGATACAAATATACGTTTCCAAATTCTACTGGTGTCTACGTAAGTGCTCTTTAAAGGTCCTCGAATAATTTAACCTTAGAATAGATGCTGTTGCTCGTTCAATCTAAACTTGAATGAACCGAATTAACGTCGCCCTAAGCACGACTTCAACTTCGTAGTTTACGCACGTCATCCCCTAAACGTGTAACTTCAACTTTATTATAAGTAGGTATAAAGTTAAATGAAGTAGGAGTACTTCTCATCAGCTGATCTTCCTAGAGTACCTCCTTAACGTTGACTCAAATATTTATTGCAGTATACACTACGCTGCTAAAAACGGGTCACATTGTTGTTAATTAAAACTATACAAAAAAGGTTTCGTTAACTTTTATTATACGAATATAAACATATTACAGCGACACTGGTGGAAAACTACAAAATTACACTTTAATTAGATACATATATTTACAAAAACAAAAGTATTACGGTTGTCATTCTGAGCTTAATACATAGGTAACATAAATACAGTTATTATATAATACAGAGTAAGATATATGAGTTAAATACATTATGAACGATACATTAAATAATAATTTATATTAGGCACACCGTGAATCTTATTTTTATGGTCACGTCAAAAGAATTAGTATTAAATACCACGGCGTTTAATATAGCGGATATTGTCTTTAATTAAAATCAGTACATTTGATGTAAGTATGGCTGTAAGTATGTAGAGCTTACGATCTACACGTTAACTTACTTGTGTGCAAATAGTGGATTTGATATAACAATTATTTTTATAAAATGGCCTTTGATTTGATGCCATTTGCAGTAATGAACACATACCTAAAGCGACATATATTTCTACTGAAACTACCAGACCACGTTAAGGTAAAACATTTAAAGGATAAAACAGTTAAGTACAATATTTCATTCTGTCAGGTTAAACCTACTAAGAAGGAGTCATAAAGAAAATTAAAAGAGTAATATTTCAGATTGATCCGAATCTCAAAATTTTCTTGCCATCATTAATTGTATATTTATCAAAAACATGACTTATAACGACTGGCTTAGTGAACATCTTTTGAATCAGCTTGTTCCCGATTTTTTACCCTTCTTTACTTTTAAACACACTCTATAAGTATGCAATACAATACGAAATTCAATTTATAAAACATGTTCATATTAAAGCTTCTAAAACGTTACACAAAAGTGGTACAGCACCTTGCTATTAGACGTATATTGCCTTTGGCTCAGTATTATACTACTTATAATATTAATTCATGAGATTCTTATTTACAAACATTATATACAAACAACAAACCACATATACATAAACAATAAATTTTACAGTACTATGCTAAAGGTGGCATTACATTTAGTTATTTACATGAGTATACAATACAAATATAACATCGTAGACACCGTGAAATGCACGTTAGGAATACAAGGGAACACAGTAAGTTTTAAGTAACGCGTCAGACCGCAGTCGTCCGCAATATATGGAGCCGGGTAGTCGCAAAATGACGAAAATAACTTCCAAATACATGGCTAAATGAATCTTCGAAGCGATTTGTGATTAGATTATACATAGGACTGAGGTCCAAGCACATTTATATGACAAATTGGTGGTAATGAAGTTTTTCTCGTGGTAAAAAATCTCTTCTTTGCACCATTTACAACTGAGGAGATATGAGACAATATCTTTAAACAATAAATGCGAAATTTTTGAAGTCTGTTTTATTCCTTGTGTGTATAGTCCGCCCTAGCACCGAACTGCTGTCACTCACCACAGTAAATACCTGTAGGAGTCGTATAAGCACAACTGTCTATCGAATCGTCTCTGAGTACCTACGATCAGGGTCGCTTACCGCGCGTTTTTCCGTTTACCATTGGTTCTAGCTGCTGCGTCTTGCGCGGTCGCAGTATAAAGTTCAGGTTGTAGGCAGTATTTACTGCATAGTACACGTTCGCGTTAGCAGGGAGAAGCATTTCTGAAACAATATCAAGATTTATTTGTGAAAGGGATTATTTACTACAATTGATATAGCAGTTCTCACAATATAGGCAAGGAATGATCTGAAACCGTCTATAGTCTACTACGCTCTAAATGTGTTCGAGCGAAGTACGACGGTAGCGACGGTTTCTTGGAGAAGTGGCTCGTTTTTCATGACTTATGGATTGAAACTTCATTTCGTAAACATTACATTATCTACTATTTATTTACTGAATGCCCTCGCTATGCAAACTCAATACTCGAGGTTAAAGAGAAAAACAAGTTCACAAGCAGATAATGTGCTCAAAACGTAGATAATATTTTTAGAGAACTTTCAGGATTGTTTAGTGTAAAAATGAAGGAATAGAACTTTATTTAGGAGATTTAGATGGTAAATCTTTACCTTTCTCGGGCAGAACTTGCGCCAAGGTGTATCCATCGGGATCGCCATCGAGGTTAAGCTTGAGCATCGCGTTGCGGATGACCTGCGGCGTGCGCTCGTTGTTGCACAGCATGATGGACTTGTACAGCACCACGCCCTCCGTCTCCGCGCAGTCCGACTCGTACGTCACGCGGATGATGTAGAAGTCCGGCCCCGAGCGCACCGCGCCGGCCGGGCTCGCGCCGCCTGCCTTGCCGTTGGCGGGCTTCTGACCGCTGTTGGCGCTCGACAGCGACACATCCAACGATGGCAGCGACGATGATGACGAACCGTGCGACAGACGCGTCGGCGACACCCGCCTCTCTAGACTGTCTCTCTTCCACGCTGTCGCTGTCCCGTCCGGCTCACAATAGAACTGCGAGCTATTACTCGAACTCGTGCTGGCGATCGAGTCGTTCTTTCTGTGACCGTGGTTATTTGCATCGTTTATTTTCTTCGGTCGCCTCTCCTTGGGAGGATTTGTCGGTGGTTCGATCTGGCAAGATAACTGGTACGACTCCCGGTCATCGAGCACAATGACCGAGTCGAACCACCTATCAAACATTGAGTCCTGAGGCAAGTGGTAGGCGTTGGCAGCACCCTGCAATAACTTAATCTGCGCGAGAACTTCGAATTCCTTTCGTCGCTTGTCGAAATTAATTAAGCCATCAGCTACTGTGTCCGGAATAGCGGTATCGATCATAGTTAGATCAGTTAAAAAAGTTCCAAGATAAGGGATGGTCCCGTGACTGACCCCAGGGGAACCTCGTTCGTGTAGTAGTTTTTGCAGCTGACGATCGTTTTCACCCACTGTGTCTGCAAACTTCGCGGTACCCTCGCGCATCAGTAACTCTCGCTGAGCCCACCGATTATTGTCCTCACTAAAAATACGGGCGAGTTCGTCGAACAATTCCGCTTTTTCTTTGGCTAGTAACGCCCACGTCTTTCTTAATCTATAAACGGGGTTGCTCTGTAGTCCAGAGATGATCGCTTTTAATGAAGAAAAGTTTTTGAGCACTCTCAGTTCGCGGGCAATATCGAGCCAGGCCGCTAAGATTTCGGCGCGCTCGAGCGGCCTGAGGTTCGGTTCGACCAGGACTGTCGAAATTACTCGAAACGAAACAGCGTTGAATTGGTTAACGGTCGCTAGTACGGTAGCGGCGTCGTGGTTGCGGTCCTTGTCGCGGCGAGACCAGACGGCGCCGAGGCACTGGTGAGGCACGAGCTTCTTGAACAGCTCCATGTCCATGCGCGTGAGCTGCTCGGCGAAGTGGCGGTGTGGTACGTGCGGCAGGCGGTAGGCGCTCGTGTGGTGCGCCGGCACGCGCATGCCCGCCGCCAGGCACAGCCCGCCCACGCCGCACCCGCCATTGCGCTCGGCACTGAACACAGCTAACTTCTGTAATACCTGCAAGTAATTACACCCAAGATTGAGCACATTAATACAGAACAAAAAAAAATGTTAAACATATTTGCGTACACTTGGTCTAAATTCAGCATTACAAGAGCTTCAACGCATACCTTCGTATGTAGTTCCGTTCCGGGAAGATGAACCTGTGTGAAGGCGAGTAGCTGCTGCAGTGCGGGGTGGTGGGGGGACTGGCGGAAGTCTTCGGGGTACGTGTCCAGCCACACGTGGAGACACGCGACCAGAGTCCTGGAACATTCACAACATGGTTCATGAAAGTGATCCTTTGAAGGACTGCATCACATTTACGGGTAGGTATTAGATTATAAATTCTGTCATATTTTAGTGGACAATTCGTTTAGATATTAATTTGATAATTTTTTTGTCATTCTGTGTAAAAACTATGTGATAGTTAAGTTTGATTAGTCGCTACAAACTAAGCGACTTTAATAGACTTAAACCATAACATAAAAGACTTACTTTCGGTGTTGCAGCGACGTGTCGACTGCTGTTGGATGTACTTCCTCCGCCGCCAGTGCTTCATATCGTCGGAGGAGGAGGTCCAGCACTCGGCTGCACTCCGCAAACGAACTGGAAATGGTTAAAATAAAAATTACATGCAATTCAAAATCAACTTAGTATACTTCCGCAGCACTGTAGTGAAATCTCAATGAAGTCATTGTCGATGTTTTGAATGTATTTTAATCAGTCTGCAGAAAAATAACACCAATAATGATATAGTTGAAGCCTAAGCATTATTAGCATAAAACATATTTTGGGACACTTGCCTCATCTTTGTGATATCGAGAGATTCGGGATGAAAAGCAGTTTATTTTACTCAGACATAGTGTAATTTTTTTTTGTCGGGTTGGAAAGGTCACAAGCCAATAGAGATAACATAAACATAAAAACAGAAAAAAAAAACAAAATAAAAAAGAGGGAAAACAAAATACAGATAATATTATGTGTCCCATTGCTTCGCCAAATAAGACCAGTTCAGCAAAGTGCAACTAATGCCCGACGCTGGTTTTCAACTGGACTTGTGACTGTGACGTGATGGACGTAAAGCAGTTCGATCACCGTTATCATATTAGTACTTCCATCCACACATCCTCCTTAAAAGAAAAGAAAGAAAGAAAAATCCTCAATAAATCTCCTTGCTACCAGGGTGCACTTTTAAGAGGACACGACGCTCCATGTGCTGATGGTTATCACCGGGTTGGTTTTAGTGAGGTAACAATCCCAAACTCCCTGGTTTTTTTCCCAAAAGTCCAGGCGCCTATCGAAGGTTTCCTTTTGATAGCAAAAATAAGTGTGTAGCAAACAAAAAAAATACCTGTATTAAATATTAGTTTTCATAACTCACCGATACGTAGCCAGGAACACGTTGACGTACGTGGACTCGAGCTCTCCATCGTCGGTGGCGAGTGCTTCAACCAGACGCTCGACGGTGCCCGCCTTCACAAAGCGAACGCGCACGGTCTCCCATTCCAGATGAGAGATCTCTTCGTCTGACTCCTGGAAACCACATGATCAAATGTTAACTTCTGAGCAAGCTACTTCTAGTCAAACGTGCTCCGTCGTCGCCCACATCATTGCTTATCATGAGAAGTGCGATTGTGAGGTGACAAGGCCTCCTAATAAACTTTTACTATGACACTTGCAAAAAGTGTGGTGGTCGCTATTTCATAGGTACCATGCGAGTCCCTTTGCCTTTTGTCTCTGTTACACCAGCCGGGCGAGCACGGCTTCTGTGATAGATTTGAGTCACGCATTTTATCACGGTTTTTGCTCCGAAACTGTGATAAAAATGTGTGACTCAAGCCTGTCACAATAGGCCTTGCTTGCCCGCCTGGGAGAGGGTGACCTTTACTCACATAGGTTACCTTAAACATTTTTTTTTTACTTTCGACCTTTAAATTAACTTAAAATCACGTATTTTTCCGAAGGATTACGCTGAGGATTACTCTTGGTAAAGACAAATTTCGCCAGTTAGGGTACCATGTGTATAAAATAATAATTTTTGAAATATAAATTAAGTTCCTTTCACAATGTATACGTGAATTTAGACATGTTTAAATTTTCAATACACACCCAAATATGATATTTATTTTATTAAAGCACAAATACATTCCGTCATAGCGAAGTCCCCATGAGTAACCAAATACAGTTTGCAAGTAAATATGACTCAATTGTTTTATTATGTTGGATAAATAATTAAAAACAAAAAAGTATGAGGAAAATCAGTTCCAAGTGGAATACCTATTGAAGGAAAGCATGCGTATGCGCACTCAATTGCGTCATTCATCCATGATAAAAAAAACATGTATTTAGAAATTACCAATTATTATTTTTATTATTTCATCATCCTGCGACGTTGCAAATCCCTAAGGGAATTTATATTTATTTATTTATATTTATTTTTTATCAATTTATTTAGTCCCTTATAAAATAAATAAATAACTTGGCTGTACTAAAATCCTGGCCAAACTGAATTCAATTCATGTTTAAACGGTGCGGTGAGAGCCTCTAGAGAGAACTATACTGATACTGTAAACTGTACAGGTTAATATGATTCAATTGTTTTATTGTGTTGGATAATAATTAATAACAAACAAATATATGAGGAAAATTAGTTCCAAGTGGAATGCCTACGCACGTGAAGTATGCGTACGCGCACTCAATTACTTTGTTCATAAAGCTTTCATGACAAAAAAAAGCGATTTATTTATAAATTACCAATAATTATTTTTATTATTTCATCATCCTTCGACGTTGCGAATCTCAAAGGGGATTTCCCTAATGAGTTGATATTTATTTTTCATAACTTGTTAACTCGTACATTTTGATATTCAATAAAGTCTATTTAGCTAACTAAACTTACGAGTAATTTGCAATTGATATTTTGTTTAATAAATTCATTGATTTGAAAATTTAATATTAGGCCATTTAAAGCTTATTCAAAATAATATTAGGTGCATGCTCAATTGTATTATTACATAGTTCTCACAAAGTTAAAACCATTATAAAAGATGACCGGTGTCTATAGATATTATTATGGCAATAAATCTAAATCATAGGTACCCGATAGTGCTGCAACAACATAGTAGTTTTCTTTGAGACAGTTGAAATGTAATTAATGATACTCAATTACATACATGGTATACCGTATGTGCATTGGCATTAAAAAATAGCCAAATATTTCATACGTATCTACCTAAACTAAATATTTTTATTTATGTGTAGGTACTCCGTGCGAAATGTGGTTGGTTACACAATGGGTCGTATTTTTTTGTAAAACTTGATATAAAATGTAAATAAATAACTTTGCTTTACTAAAAGCCGGGCCAAACTGAATTCAATTCATGTTTAAATGGTTCGGTAAGAGCCTGTCGAGAGAACCCTACTGAATTGTTAAGAAAGCTACTTGAACGTAGAACAAAACCAGTCTCAGACATAATAACACAGTGTATCAAGTAACTATATACATGCAGATATGTAATTTTATGCAATTTAGTCGTCAAGCCATTGTGAGATCAGCGAACAAAACTAAAGTTATGAATGACTACAGGGTTCCCACACCTCACACTCCTAAACCTATTATACTCTTGTGTTTCACTCATTGTATCCGAATAATGTGTATATTGTTTTAAACATGTAGGAAAATAATGTATATTGGATTATTAGGGTACTGTTACTCATTTACTCGTATTGTACTACGCCACTGATTTCTGTTTTATTTACTGACACACAAAAATTCCTGAGTTCCTATTGGACTATGTAAACGAATTCATACTCAAACGAGATTTTCGACAACACTATTATTACTTCAAAACTTTTATAATAAAGTATTTTTCCCAGAAGCCTTTACGTAATCAAAATGAAGAATGGAATTACAATGAAAGGAAAGCACTTTGTCGTTCATTCATTCAACCATTGTTTTCTTAATATTTCACGTGTAAACGCATTAAATATTATCTCAAGTAATGATTATAAATAATTTCGTAATAATTCGCAGGCATTCAACGACCTCTCGGGAATTTTTACGGAAGAATAATGTAAGGAATGGCAACAATGTGACAGCATTACGATTTATGACATGTACCTTTAGTGCATACAGCAGTGTCTTTGTCATCACCTGTGTACCTGCACTGTTTTGATTGCTATCTTAACGACATTGAAATAGTTTGGCCTCGCGGCGCTGTAAATCAATATTATTGCAAAGCATACAATTGAACAAACTTCGATGTGAATTTTTCACAAAGTACCTTCGCGTACCGCGTTAAAGTTTTTGATACCATTTGAATATTAACATGTTTGTACCAAGTCAGCACACCGCAGACTAAAATGAAATGTGCACGTAGGTACTCCTAGTTGTAAGTTACTGATTGTCACCTTATGAAGTACCTGACTAAAAATCTGTAGGAAAATACGCGCAGCTATATTGCTGATGTCATTGAACATACCAATGACACAATTACTATATTTTCAAGACGTAAGTTTAGTTATAGTGAAATAAAATGAATGAATAGAATTCAAATACCTATTCAGCTAACCGCCGATTTATTTGTTTGACACAAAGAGAAGCGATCAAATTGTCTCGAGTGCCAATTTGCTCAATCAGGGGTCAACCCACGTAAATACCGCACTCGAAAAGCATTTTCTTTAAACTGACAAATCACAATTTATTTCAATTACAATATCTTGATGAAAATTTTCCCATTGTGGGTTGTTTTCAAGGTAATAAATAAAACCTTCCAAGTTTCAAGTACTTATGTGCAATACCTACGTAAATGAAAGTATTTTTCAACAGACTTATCCGAAAACTAGCTCTTTTTTGCACGTCTATTTCAAATATAGTGTATTTCACGTGCAATTTACTACGCTTTCGCAAAGTGCAGTCCAATACAAATAAAAAAATCTGAACTCAGAGAATGCAGTTTATTTTTATTTTATATCAGTATAGAGCCTCATGGTTATCACTACATATTATTAAACAAAGTTCCCCGCCGCGTCTGTTCGCAATAAACTTAAAAATTGAACGAATTTTTATGCGGTTTTCACCAATGGACAGAGTGATTCATGAGGAAGGTTTAGGATTTCTTAAGGTTTTGTGTCTAGTTTAAGTCTAAATGTGAACATTTAACTGTTTATAAATAAAAAAGCTAATTCAAAAAATCTAAAACCGTCGGGGTTTTAGATTTTTTGAATTAGCTTTTTTTACACAGAAAATCATGCTGTGCAGTCGGATGATTCGCGAGCTGGCTGACCAAAACCAGATGTACCGACTGCAAAACATGATTTTCTTCTTGTTTACGTCTTTTTAGTTCGCTACTTAAGCAGTCGGGTTTATCGATTTTTCGAATTAATTTTTTTTATCTATAACTTTTTAGTTATTTTTTTTTTAATTAGGTTCTTTTAAATATATAAGATGTTTAAAGGAACCTTATTTAAAAAAAAGTGCATAATTTGGATTTCACCTCTCAGTCTCTTTATTTTGTACCCCACACGATTGAATTGGAAGAAAAATAATTTGGAGTCCCACAATATGACACCCAAAATTTGCCTTTTTATATTTTGCAATTTTAATGTTTAGCCAGTGATACTCGCAACGTTAAGACGAATCGATTGGCATAAGTCTCATCAAAATCGGCCAACGTGTTTGGTCTCTAGAACGCCACATAGGAACAAACATACACAATAAAATGTTAAACACATTATTAAAAAGACTTTAGAAAGACCCATCATCTCCGAAAACAGAGCCACTCGAAACAGTGCAACCAATTAAATTATTTATACTTTGATAAGTAATTATATCACTAGAAAAACCGTAAAAAAAATCTAAAAGAATTTGTTGTATATCATTTTAATATATGCAGTTTCAGTACCTAATTGTTTCTTAAAATAATTAAATACTTGAATAAGATTTCGTCTTTTTAAGAAAATCGTGTTTTGTGTCAGTGTGCGAATTTTGTCAGTGCACTTTTGGCTCGAGCTGCAATGACAAACTTCGCAGTCGCACACTTGCATCAAAATATTGTTATTGTTGCTCTTGTTCCTAGAGTTTGTGTGCATGTTCCGTGTGTTTTAATCGTGCTTGTGCATTTTAATTATCGCCCACCGCTCTATATAAATATCGCAGATCGTGATAAACCACACATTACAGAGCGGACTAATTAAGAGATACACGGTAATAAAGAATTTAAATTGTATGGTACACGCCAAAATTACATTCAGTAATTGTCATGTACAACCTTGTACACCATTGTCGGTCATCCGGGAAGCCAACAGTAGGTACAGTAAATATAAACATGAATATAACTCTGTCAAATCAGATTGTGACTGATCCGCGATGTTTTATAGCCACTTTATATTCTACAAAATGTTATCGCAAACCGTAAATCGGAACTGTAACGTGCTGCAAAAACGAATACAATAGAAAATACTGAAATAATAAATAATAAAAAATAAATAAATTGGGTTATAAAAAAAATATAAAGGCTATGACAGTACAAAAACAGTATAATCAGAGGTTACATTACTTTTAATTGGAAACTACCGAGTACCTACTATACCTAGTAGTCGTATATATTAGCTCACAATAAAAATAATTACTAAACATGTATACAATACTTACTGAATTACACTATTGTAATCAAAACTAACGAAATTGAGTAATAAACAAGAGCGTGTCACTAGAATCAGTTTATCGTTAACGTTTATGGTTCACCGTTTCACTATTATGCAATATAACATTACAATATTGATAGTAAATTGGAGCGGCAAAGCGGAATTGGCGGGTTGTTACCGTTTAGACAGATTTTCGTTTAAGCTGATTTTTGTTTCGTCGGATTATCGTTTTCGATTTGTTTCAACAGTAAAAATACAATCACAAGAAGTGAAAGATTTAGTTAAAATGATCCATTTATAAGAACCTTTTTTTTCTTTTAATTCAACACAATATGATTATTCATATTGTGTTGAATTAAAAGACATACATAATTCAGAGGTTACCTTGTTGCCACTGGATTCGCATAAACAATTTTAAAAAAGGTTATTTTTACATAATTTTATTAAATTCATATTGTATTTATTTCATTGAGTTAAGTTACAGATAATATTTTCGTACAACAAATAATTTGTGTGGCTGGCACCGCCGAATGAATAAAAGATTTAGGTACTCAAAAACCATCTCCCTTGTATTTTATTTTTTGCTCAAAAAGAAAGACTTATTTCAAGAAAAAAACTAGGAAATGCTAAATATCACAATTTGACCAAAATTAGAAATAATTCTGTTATTGCAAAGGACATGAAGATTGAACGCACATCCTAGACCAAAATGAAAATTTAATTATTACAATAGAATGCTTAAAACGCTGGATAATGTTTTTCGTCGATAGATTTTGAGGCCATTGGGTTTGCATGACATATAATTTGACATTTTAGTTTTTACTATCGTCAAACCATCATTAAACTGTATTAATAAACCTACCTATTTCATTTATTTTGTACGTAGCTAAATGTTTGCTATAACAAAATGACACGCTGTCGAAACAAAAATCTGCCGAAACGAAAATCTGTATAAACGGAAACAACCCGAAATAGCAGAGGATAGAACCGTGTGGATACGAAGAAAAATGTATATGAGTCGGAGTCGATGATGCAAAGTTTGACGAACTTCTAATGAAATTATCCCAATATTTTTGACGATACGAAAATGACATGACCAATTTATTTATTAGCATAAAATATTGTAAATAGACGGGTACTGCACTACTTTTTGATACCTAAAACATAATCGTGCTGTAATCAAGTGCCAACATAAGTGATTCCTCATAGGTCATTGAGTCACGGTAGTGAGTATGAAATAAATAAGCATACTTAATTATAATTACATTGTCTTGGTTACGTATATTGTGTAAATGTTCGTTTTAGTAACATGCGATCCTAATTAATAATTAAAAAATTTATTCACACCTAGATATAACGAAAAACGTTTTAACAAAAAAAAATAAACTGACTTCCAAAATAAAACACGACTTTGGAAGTCGGTTTAATTTTTTTATTAAAAAGATTTTATTTTTCTCTTTTGTAGTTTTTGGTACCTTATATTACCATGGCAATACGCATTATTAAGGATAACTTCAAAACTATTTGTCAGATCTTGATCAAATTAACCCGATGAAAAATTATAATTATATTCAAAAATACATTTATAATTATAATAAATGGGACCACATGAGAAACACCAGCTTTCAAAAAAAAAAAGGATCATCAAAATCGGTTCATAATTGACGGAGTAATCGGGTAAGAAACATACGAAAACATACAGTTGAATTGAGAACCTCCTCATTTTTGAAGTCGGTTGAAATGAATTTGTATAGCTATAAAAGAGGATGTGGCTAGGAAGAGGGCAGACTGCACTGACTACTGAGATAACTTTTAAAAGAGATAAGCCATCATCACCATTTCAGCCAAAAGTCGTCCACTGCTGGACATAGGTTGCTCCGAAGCTTCGCCACACTGATCGGCTGTGCGTCTCGCATCCACCGGATCAAGTTCCGTATGGTGCCGGACGTAAAGAATTTCACCATCATCTATCTTCCCGTTAGTGTCATAAGAGGCGACTAAGGGACACACCAAATAATGGGCAGCAACGTTCTCAGTGCACTTTTACAACAAACTGCGATCGCCAACCCGCCTGCCAGGCGTGGCGGTTACGGCAAAATATTGAAAAGAAAAATATTGAAGAATTATTGGAAATATTTGCAGTAAGAAGAAGAGAATGATGATACGCCGCATTCAAAAGCAGTTTCGATCAATACTTGCACTGCTATACGAAGTATACATAGGAATTTAAATGATACTGAGGACTAATACGCTCACTCTATTGTTGCTGCCTCTTTACCTCCTGTACAGCTCAGCTCTGTCTGACAATGAAAAAGGTACAATTTCTGAAGTGGCAGTGGGCACTAGGAACCCAACGTGATATTAATCATACTTATAAGTAAATATGTAGGTGTTAATACTCACACTATTAGAAGCACTCCTTGTCGGTCGGTGGTAGCGAACCTTCTTGAGGTAGACGGTGTAGATAGCGCCGTCGACGCGCTCCTCGCCCCACAACCGCCATGTCGGCTGCTGGAACACACCACCAACAGGTCAACATAATAGTTCAACACCAACACTCTTGCACTTAGTTATCAGATAAAATTCATTAACTAAATATAAGGGTGCAAGTAGACAGCAGTCGACTTGATACGTTTTAAGATGATGGAGAGCTGTAATCTATTTCCACCCTTATATTCAGTCTTGTTCATCCTACGTCATCATGGTGATTCAAATTAGGATGATAACTAATTCCACTAATATTTCCCACTTCGGGTACGAAGGTACGAGTATCTAATGACACAAGTGATGAACGCGTCGAGTTGTTTAGAACCGAATATTTAGAGGTTGGAGACATTATTTTGCAAATCACGTCAATTGTTCGTGACACCTATTGAACGTATGCGTTGGTAAACAATTAAAACTTTAAGTTATAGGTAACTAGTTTAGTCATACAGTACTTATTAACTGCATTACAACAAAGTGTTTAGCTGTAAAGATAAGAATATGTCATAATAGTGTTGTTGATTGTGTGTACGCGCTGCTTGCAATAGCACTCGTGCTTACATAATCATCGTCTAGGTGGCGAGCGAACAGCGCGGGCTCGGCCTTACTGACGCCGCAGATCCTCCACATGGCCCATGTCGGCGACGCCACGCGACGTCACCGCAGCTGAGCGCCTCCCGCCTCCCACATCACGCTCACTTTCACTGCTGCAGCACTCGCGCCTCTAAGATACGTTACATCTACATGCAAATCCAGTAATTCAGTAATTGGATCAATCAGCGGCGAGAGGCGAGCGAGTATGCGAGCAGCGCGGACGTGCGTGACGCGGACGCGGGAGAAATCGCAGCGGAGGCGCACAGCGGCACACTTGTCCAGCTCGGCATCCGGCTCCAGAGCCGACACAAGCAACCTTTAATCGATCCACGCAATTAAGCTCCACTGTCACCTCTTAATCACTGACACTCGACAAATGATCCAAAACGAACTCTCCCTCGATAACAACAAGTTTTCTACTATTAAGTGCTGTGTTACAGCCTATTAAACTGTGTAATTATCATCACATTTTACTACTTTGATATTATGAAATCGTGAATTTGCATATTACATGGACATCGCATAACTAACACAATCTATCAAAAACTTTCACACATTTAATATTGAGAATGTTACTGTCGGCTACTGCTGGATTTTGAGAATGAGTTGCGTAACTGTTCGATACACGTAACAACCACAATCAATTATAGAAATAATAATAAAAGTTTGCAAAATATGTAATGTAGGTAATAGAGAAGCGCTGGCGCTGCAACGCGCGCGCACGACGACTGCTCTCTTCGCGGAGAGATCGCGTGAAAAACTCCGATAGAGCACGTCAGTGACGGCTGCCCGGCCCCGGCGCAGCGCCCCTGTACCAGGTGTTAGCTTCATAACACGACAGCACGTGCCGCACGTATGTGTGAGTCGAATCAAACAGGCTTAAATATACGCAACGCTAATATGATCCTATTAGCGTAAACAACTACACGAACATCCATTAGATGTACCTACAAATCACTTTCAGTAACTAACTGCTTATGGGGACACATTGCGGACAAACTGAATTGAAAACGGATACTACTTCAGTCTTCGTGCTGTAACTTTATACTATACTGGCTCACCCTAAACGGTCTCAACAGCAAAAATGTGCACAGGCGTACAAATAATTAACCTTCAATTTTCAG
Source organism: Orthosia gracilis (assembly GCA_947562075.1). Classification (NCBI taxonomy): domain Eukaryota; kingdom Metazoa; phylum Arthropoda; class Insecta; order Lepidoptera; family Noctuidae; genus Orthosia; species Orthosia gracilis. The sequence goes on along the minus strand of OX387267.1, from coordinate 31,384,437 downwards.
CCATTTCTATCTTCCTAACGCTGCAGCTGTAACATAACGCAATTTCTTACGCTCATGGCATTTACGACATGACCTATAAATTTTAACAGAGATCCATAACCTTACCACATAATACTAAACCTTTCAGGCAAAGTGCCTACACAACTGATTCACACAAGAAAACGTACCTATAAGCAAGCAGACATTTTAGACCGAGACCAAGCAGAGAGTTTTGCGTACCAAGTGACAAAAAATACACTTATAATCGACAGCTATATAGATTTGCACTACGAGTAGAACCTACTAAGGCAGTTTTCTTAGATTTTTTGTAGATTAGTTCATTCATTAATCATATTGAAGTATTCGTATCTAAATAAGATCCAGAAACAATATATCTGAGCAACAAAACAACAAAAAATATAGGTATCTAATTCAATTGAGTATCTAATGCATATCCAATGCCATTTTTCAAACGTAGATTTGAAAAGATCTCCCTATTTCCCCGAGTTTTTCCTGCAAAATCTGAGAAGACACAGTTTATATAACTATGTATTTCTTCTCAGAACTTTTAGGAAAAACTGTCTGCTTGAGACGATTATTTAGGAACAAAACAAATTATACGACGTCCGAGCTCCAAAACATTAAATATTTGTAGACTATAAACAAACTTTGAACAGTTACCGCTAAGCGTAAACTGCTATTATTAGTGTGATGCCGCCAAGCCTTATTCTAAAATCATTATTTACCTATCGATAAAATTTCACTTAAACTGTTTTCGAGCAAACATAAGCGTAGTTTAGGAAAGTAAATAAGTTTTATCACAAGTATTGGTCGCACTCGCAAAGAGTCGTGAGTGGTGAAGCGATATGCGCGCGCGCACTCAATCAAGCGACTAATAACGTGCCTGCTCAACGACGAAGTTGTTGCGATCTATTGAAAATTGAAATGAACACCTAACTATAGATTATGCTGTAAATGTACACATATCAATTTTTGCGAGCTATATAATAAGTGTAATAGTGTATACTTTAAAAAGTAATTAATAAGGCCTACCTTAGTATGTGTTAAGTACTTTAAAAAAATACATCTATTTCAATACATTTTCAGACATTGCCAATTATTTTTCAAAATATTTCAGTGCCTAAAATTTCAGAAGACTTCAACTTACAGTGCTAAAGAAAGTAACTTTCCTCTACTAAGTCCTACAGCGCCCAAAGTCGCCGAAACACGCGAGGTTCGTTAATCTCCACGTATGCTACGCTCTGCTTGGAGTCAGCTTATAGCCAACATTAATTTTAATGTGATCTCACTCAAAAAATCAGTGATAATATTTTTATAAACCTAAACAAGCTCTAATGGTGCAAAATGAGTAACTAGGTGTGCAGGTGTGAAATGCAATTACAACTAAAATGTAATTCCGAAACATTGGTACGTACATGTAACTACAAATTGTGCGGTTGTACGAGAGTTGACAACGCGCCAGCAGCCAAGCCGGCGCCGCCTGACCTCGCCTGACCTCTCTTTTCTAATGTAGCAAAATACTACGTACTACAATTTTGATGCTTATCTCCTGAATAAACAATTTTCCTAGACACTATCTTTTCAAACATAAACTCTTTTGAGTACTCCTGACGTACCCAACTAAATTGATTCTTCAAGATATTCGTGAAACTTTTATATTATTGAAATTCAGTGATGACCAAATTATAAACATGCTATTGATCGCACCGATTCTGCCGATTCACAACCGGTAATATGAAGCCTTTGGGGTCTTTACATTTAGTTGTTTCGATTCATTCAAACTGAAGCTCAGGTAGAAAACTAACAATATGCGAGCACGTATTTAGTTATCAACTCTTGTAGAACATTCCAGCGATCGATGGTATGATACTCAATTGGTTTCGTTGATTGTCGTCCCACGCATTTTAACCATCTGGAGCCCTTCGCAAATGCGCAATCGCTTGAAAAATCTCTCATGACTAAACATTGGACCCTTCTAACAAAACCTTTTAAGGATACGACGAAAAATTTCGGACTCAAGCCGATTTACGTCTATTCAATCCAATTGTTATTGCTATTTCGTATATGTAGACATACTCATGTAGACTTACGAAACCCTAGAAAGCAAAACAAATCTTTTTACATGTCAAAACAGAATAGTAAGACGGATTTCATCGAAATTAGTATTCAAGGTAAAAGTGTATTACAAAGTTCAAATTACAGTGAAGAACTAGCACGCTATCCACTGCGGGATGTCAAGGCGTTTCATTTGCTGCATAGTCATCGTGATGACTGGCGGCATTCGATGTATTTATACTACAACGTATTATTGTGAATCGTTATGTATTTAGGAAAATATAGGTCGCGGGGTAGACTTCATTCCAGTTTAACCTGTAGTAATGTTGTTAGAAAGTTAGCAGTAAAGTGCTAATATCGATCGAGCATGCAATTTACAGCGTGGTAGTCTAAATATAGCAGATGACCTAAGTCGGGTGACTTCCTTGCCACCCGGCGCCCCGTGTACCTCCCTAGTCCCGAGCACCATGCCAGCCCAATTACCGCCAACTGTCAGCCCGCGCTGTAGCCATCGTATTGAAATAATTGGCCTTATCAAAACGAATAATGGCTTTTTCTCTTCAGGGAATAAAATACCTACTACCTTGCGAGTATTTTTTTAATAACTTGGTAGAAGCTAAGTCCTTACTGACAGCCAGACATTGTTTTTATTTCTTTTTATTTCAAATGGCCGTTTAGAAGTTAATTACAACTCAACCTTTTCATTTTATCTTTACTCGTATTTATTTATGAACTTTTATTTCTAGACCTACTTCAATTTTTTTTTTGCTACGAATTTCGTAGCAGTGCTACGAATATTGTAATTTCTTAGAAAGACTGAACAAGCGAGCGAAATCATTATTTCTGAGAATGACGAATGTATAATCATTTTATCTCATAACATTGGCATTCCTCACTCACCTGTATCAGTTTGATAAGATTATTGACCTCGAGAAAGTACTAACAAGCTGAAGATATTTGTGTCTCCCTACGCTAATGACGTAGGTTGTTAGGTGAACGCAATAAAACGGTAAGAGGCTGGGATGGTAATAGGCGGCGGAGCCTGAAATAGACAGCAAATGAAGCGGACAGCAGACGCGCCGGGCGAGTGCCTTTCCCGAGTGACGCACTCCATCTGGCGCACACCGTCACCCGTTACCTCGCGCCTTTATGAAGTGACGTCTGCAACCCCTATGCACATACGTATGCGACTACCCACACTCTGATATTTTCACACAATTATTAATATTGAGGTAGGTATTGATTTGGTTATGGACTGATTAAACACTAATAAACGCTAGTCAGGCTAAGTTGCATAAAAGCTATAAGACAGATTCCGCATCGGTTTTCGTCAATTTAAAAGGCCATTAGTCTACTAATCCATTTACTTATTGAAGTGATCAAGAGGTCCTTTGTACCGTCCTTCCACTCAGACGTGCGACACTTTGACACGTACGCGCCCTCTCGCCACCTTTCAATAAACCCAAGGAGTGCACTCACTCTGATTCAAAGCCATACAAAACGACTGCTCATGGGCTTGATCAACTTTGACTTATAATAACATTTTCCCTTTATACCAGCGTCAGGAAATAAAAGCAGAATAAAGAAACGCGTGGTAAAGTGACCAACAAATTTTACATTTAATATTCAATCGATTTATCCATAGGTACAACTAGGAAATAGAAGAAGATAATAGGCAATGTTCCACTTATAAGTCAGGCTTCTTAAAACATTGAACCGTGACTGCGGGCAAAAAGTGGTCGTTTCTTATTAGAAAACTGTTGTTAAACAAAGGACAGCGGTGAAGTCGGAGGGCATTGTGCGACGGCGACGCGGGGCTAGCGGGCACGCGGGGCAGGCGTGCTGCGTGACGGACGCGCTTGGCCGGCGCCGTGCCCTGCCCGCGACTGATGCCACCCGGAACAAACACCCACCAACTAACTATTGGGCAAGACGGTGCCGTCGTTGGCAACCTTATGCAAACTACAAACACTATACATCGCAGTTAGCTTTCGAACTTGGCACCCAGTACCCGACGTTACATGACTATTCATTTGAATGCCGCGAGGAACATCCCTCCGCATTCTGCAAGCAAAAGCTGACACCGATGTAAAGAAATGTCGGTCATTCCTTTTGCACTGTACGCCGCGACTGAAGAGAACCAGCTCATAAAGCCGAGTACTCGCACCATTCCTTATTTGAAAAACAACACTGCACACATTTTCTTACTTTCCACGCTCGTCTTGACGTAAACACCACAGTTTACATACTAAGCAGTAACTAGCGACTACTTTTATGGTGAAATCTTACGAGAAACATTTAAAGCACGTACTTTGAACAGACTCTCTCTATGTGTATGTCAATTTTATTCAATTATCATAAAATAATATTAAGATGATGGAATCGCAAAAGCCAGACAAGTACCTACATAGTGAATTGTACTGAAAGTAACAATGTAACTTCAGTCGTGTATGAATGGTAATCATACTTGCCGCGCATGAGCATTCAACATTGTTATAATCGTGCGTCCATCACAATCAAAATACAAATACATGCCTACTTCACTTCACGATTAAAATGTTAAATTATCGAGGCTAACTTATTTCACAACTTTGATTCGCTTTAAAGGTGGATACTATTAACTAAGTTCAAAGTACTACTAGTTATAAAAATAAGCAAGTCTGAGTTCGTCGGCACCTCTGCAATCGATACGATCGAGCATCGGACCGAATAGTCACGGTGACGACGACCTCAGGCCACCTCAGACACTGGGTGACCTACTACTTACAGTAGCCATGCAATAGCACTGATTAGTATCCGACTAATTAACTTAGCCACTTGCTGAAATTGACAGTGTATGCAGACCTACTGTTGCTGTTTCATGTTGGGTTTTCTCTGTTGGATTTCAGAGGTGACAGAGACAAAGTCGGCGATGGAGTGAGCTTATCCAGAAGAAGCCTGTTCACTCTAACTTTGAAGAGATTCGTGTTGAATGCGTTCGGAAACACAGACGCAGGTAGTGAGTTCCACTCTTTCGCTGTGCGCATTATGAAGGATGTTTGAAAGCGCTTGGTGCGAATTGGTGGAATGGCAACCAGGTAAGGATGGTAACTTGATGTAGAGTCTAGATGTCCGATGGTAAAAGAAGGCCGCGGGCGGGGTTGCGTATGTGATAATGAAACACAGAAGAAAAGATCGCAGAAAGCCACCTGAGCTCAAACTTTCTAAAAAGTTTAACCATCGACTCGAAAACAAGAGATCATATGGTCTGATTTAGACAACCTGACAAGTTAACTTCAACAATATCAGTCTAAAAAATCTACGCGGTGCAAAACCGACAAAGAAGAATGCCCATGTTGTTTTCTAGTTTTTACAAGTGACAATAGCATGCAATTAGCAGCCAGGTGGCTGTTAGTTAGAACTGAAGCATCCTCCATGCATGAAGCACCATGCTGACCTATTTTAGTTTGTTGACTCTTGCCGCTATGCCGGGAAGTAACACTCGGCATCCTGTTACATAGGAATGTAAGAATACTACAAATTAGCTGTATCCATCAACATAATTATATGAGACTAGCTTCAGCCAGCGGCTGCGCCCGCGTCAATGTCGAAAATTATCCCAAGGCAGCATATTCCCGGGATTAAATTCTCCTATGTCCTATTCCAGACTATAATCTGTCTCTGTGCCAAACTTCATCTAGATCCGTCCAGTAGTTTTTGGGTGAAAGAGTAACAAATAAACACACTTACACACTCACAAATTTTCGCCTTTGTAGTATTAGTAGGATTTATAGGAAAACTAATATAGTCCAAATAAAACGATAATTTGCTAAAAACGTTTAGATAAAGGCTCTTGGTAAACCTGATAAACTTTTTCGCAAAAATACCTATGCAAGCGTTTCAAATTTTTGAAATCACTTTATAGAAATGTATATATTTGAACTAGTTAATTATACAGCTAAGTACTTGTATTGATGTGTTCATTCATAACAATACTAGGTACCTACTGTTGTTACCGATGTTTGGGATTTTATAGCCGACTTGTTTATAAATCAAACTCTATGCTTCTGCTGTTCTGAAATATGTCCACTAGAGACTGAAGTAGTGATACAGTACTACATATTCTGATATTCACCTAACAGAGAAGGTTATTTTATCCCTGCTAGGTATTAAGTAATGAATTTTATGATAAAACAAAACTGTAAGTTGTAACATTGACGAAATTGTTTTTATACACCCAATAAGTAACCTTTATAAATACAGAAAAAAAGAAAGAAAAATATATTTGTGACCCGCACATGAGACACGAGAAACAAGCAAAAACAATGAATTAACAGTATTAATAAAAAACCTCGTGCGAGACCAAAAAGGCTCCTATCTCAGCATGTGCAGCGATATCCAAAAAGGAAATAATGCTGCGCTGGTATTCTGATAAGGTCCACTGTTGCTGATGCCACGAACTCACTCATGGAAACGGAAAATACTTAAAAAACAAAACAGAGTACATAAATAACATAGTACCTAACAACAAAGAAACGACCACCGTACCATAGGCAAATTAGGTAACTACCAGGGCTAATATAGCCACAATTACCAACAAGCTACGACTTCTTATGAAAATGTTAGTTTTTATGGTTAGGCATTATCATATTTGCCACAAAATTCTGGGAAACTCGAGAACCACTGTGTACCTATCATAATACGATCACCTTTGTACGTCCACAAACGATTCGTCACTTACGAGGTTATGATTCATACGAACTCACAGCTCAAGTACTTGTTCCACAAACGAGTCAGTCACAAATACGCTGTTGTTCAGACAATTATCGCAACACTAAACAAAGATATTCAAGAAAATATGAGCTTTAGATCCTACAGGTAGAAACTCCAATCCAATATAATTTAATTAATATAACAATGTAAAATCTTCCATTCAAATGTTTCGAGGCCGCAAAGTGATAAGGTGCTCTTATCTCAAGGACGTCCTCCAAATAGCTACATTTGTGTGCCCAAGCCCACCCCCTGACCTATTTCACCCCGTGTCCTGATTCTTCAATTATTATATCAGATTATATCCCCTACGATCAGGTAGATGTAATGCCTCTATGACGTGCCTATTTACTTTTTTAATACCCATATTATATATATATACATATCATTTTCAGCAATTTCAGTATGACTTTTACACACAGATCCTGGCATAACCTGAATTAAATTTTAAAATCCTAAGTATAGATTCTTCTAAGGACTCCTCTAGGGCCAGCTGGGTTTATGTAAGGTTGCTTCAGGTCATTTTAATAAACTAATTTACCTCTAAAAAACCCTTCTGCAAAGAGAGATATAAAGAGAAAATTTTATACTATTTTCATTCAGCCTCGTTTATTGAACCGAGCAGCGATAGCGCGCTTTTAGTGGAAGGAAATGCCATGAATATGCAAAGGCTACTGCTGGACAGAATGTTATCAATATATAGATATAGAGTAGGCTTTAGGCAGCATTTCAGGTAGTAAATATTTACCAAATAACTGATCGCCTGTATCCAGGGCCCGCATAGCAGCCAGCCGCGTTGTGGAGTGTAACCCGCGCCTGCGCCGGCGTGCATTCCTAAGCGCGTGCGCCGCCAGTGCCGCCACTGACGCTCACATAACTCAAGCCTTGACCTGCATTGCTAACGAAGCCTGCAGACGTACCCGATAAGACGATTCACTGACACCATTGCAAAATAACTAAAGTTTTAAACACTGTTACTATTGCATTCCATGGTTGTTAACACAGATGCTAACTGCGAAATAATTGTGACGCAGAAAGTATATATCGCAAAATAAACTTAAAAAACAGGGACCGTAATCAACTGTTTTCGACCGATTTCCTAAGGAAGTAAGTATTTACTGAAAACCGTTCAGATTCGTAATAGCATGAATCAAGAATCTAAATACCAATGACGTCAGAATGTAGTAACGCATACAAAATCAATACATGTTTAGTAAATCATTCGTCTGCGCATTCTTCTACATCAAAACCGGCTTACCACTTCATTGATTCTAGGTTAACAGTAATAATAAGATATTTTGAGAATTTTCCACTGAATTTTACATTGAATGAATATTCACAAACATTGTCAGCTATCACAGGGACTGTATGTACCTAGTATGCTTTTACCCGACTTTGGCGAAGGCCAAAAGGAGGGTTAAAACTGTGGTGATTTGGATCGTATAAGAACTGAATTTTACTGTAAACTAGCTATTTACCGCGGCTTCGCTCCCGTAGCGCACTCCACAGGACCCGTTTTCGGGATAAAGAAGTAACCCAAGTCAAGGAATAATGTAGCTTTCTATAGGTGAAATAATTTTTAAAATCGGTTAAGTAGTACAAACTTACAAACAAATGAAATCTTTCCTCTATGTAATAGTATTATTACAATAGTGTAGATTGAGTTGATATGATTCATTTACAAATATACGTTAACTGACAAATCTGTAAATATCAAGAACCATTTTGAGATACCTTGGTCATGTTCACATATCACACCTATTTACAAAATAATCTGAGTACTTGAACCCCAAAATATATAAATTTTGTATCATCATCTTCTTAAATTCGCTAGTTTACAAACACTATTAATTTTCTGATAACGACTGGAAGTAACAGGTCACAAATATGTATTTAAAACTGCCGAAGTGATGAGGCAAAAGAACAAGAAACTGTAAGAATACTTTTATTTTGAGGAAAATAGATCTTATATCGCCATTGTTTTTAAGAAAATAATATCCTACAGCATTTTTCTATTGACCAGAGAATTCGAAATATTTATATTTAACGGTATTAAAATGCCGTAATGAATTCATTTCTTACATTAAACGTTGTATGGGTACCCATCACATTTACATATTTATGATGGGACAAATGAATGAGTCAACGAACAGCCGAAGATCGTCATTTTGTCATGTAAATATAATAGAAACCATTGATTCATCCGTTGAGATGATTTGTAACAAACACCAATATCCGGTGTGTAATATATCCTGGGTTATAAATGTTGTTATCGTTATGACTTATCAATAAAACGAAATCTTTAGATGAAACTGATTTAGAAGCAGTGACTCGTATTCTCAGAATTTGACTCCTGCGCATGCATTTTACATTTATATTTTGTTTTTTGATCAGATATATCCAAGCTCAACAACACATCATCTAAATTCAAATCCTGAATCACAACAATCAGACAGGTATACCTGCTTTATACCGGTTTTTACCAATGGAGGGTCTGCAATTAAAATCTCTACACTTTTAGTGTTTTTAGTTAATTGCTTTTGTTTTCAGAAGTAGATATAATATAGACAGTGAAACATATTTCCATCAAGACCATTACCACGTTCGGATGCATGTGTGATGTGTATATAATGCCAGGAGTAACCTTGCATGCTCCTTATCGAACAAGGCGGCTTTCTAAGTCCTTGAACCAAACTTACTTTGACATACCACCGCGTTTGTGACTTGCGGTGCCTGGTCCGGCGGCGCTCAGCGCTGCGCTCGGAGCGTGCCGGCGAGCGCAGCACGTGGCACTGCGCCGCCAGCGCTTTGGTGCGCTCGGCCAGCGAGTGCCGCAGCTCGCCCCCCACGCACCCCCGCACCAGCATCTCAACCGACTGCCACTTGCTCCTCCGAAATACCGTCGTCATCTAGGATATCACTCATCGCGGCTCCTTCACACTACTCCTGCAGTTGGTGCTGCAGAGGCGCCTAACACAAACATAAACTGCTATAGGACACTCAGGATCTATCAATTAGAACCCATTCAACTAACGGTTATGTAATTAATGCCAAGATAAGATGTCAACTGTAATAGTCATCAATGTTTACAGAGATATATGAAAACTGTCGCACCCGACAATTACACTATGTAGCTAAAAATAAATTGATAGTAACTGTTTTAGATTAGATGAACGAGACGAAGCAGCAAGGTCTAGGTCGGATGATAAGGTCGCGCAAGCAACAAGCTACTTATCATTTGATACGAGTATACTAAACGCATTCTGCCGGGTGACGACTTCATCATACCACATCACAAACATGTGTCATTGTATATTTTCATTGAATGATTAAAATAAAATCCCGTTTCACGCGGGGATAAACAAATTGTACTTGTTTGAAACAAGTCGTCAAGTAACAAAAAGATAAACCTCTCCAATAAAATTCTGTGTATCAATTCTTTGTACGATGGAATGACTCATATTCTCTGAAAATTGAACAAAACTGTGTAAAACTGATTGTAGGATTGAAATTAGCTGTTCTTGTAGGAAAGGTGTGACGTGAACGCTCGGAGACAGATATAGGACATCCTCATTGTACCGCCCGGCCCGGCCCGCCATCCACCGGTGACATGTTGTGACCGACATTCATATCCACTGTTACTGTTACGTATTACTAATGTTTATTTACTTATTTTCAATAACTTAGAATAATATCAACAAGATTTATTCAAAAGTCAACAAAAAGGACAAAGAAAACATCCACGGACGTATTTTCTATATATGCGAGTTATCTACTGAAATGTTTGATAGCCGAAAACATGATTTAAATGTAATTAAAACTGACACAATAGTATATAATTATGTATATGAATGAATACTGGATGCAATTGGAAAAGTTCAAGAGTTCAAATAGGTAAATAAAGTTAAAACATTTGAACAGTCATGTGTGTGTTGACTTGCAACCAAATTATTCTGGCAGGCTTTCAAAATACTCATGAAATAAATTATTTGAATCATTATCGAAATTGGGATTTACTTAAATCAGAAAACAACATGACAATCGATGGACTTGTTACAGTCGGTAGAATATAAATAAAGACTGATAACGGCAGTCGGCACAGCAAATTTGTTTAAAGATACCATAACATTTTTCTCCTTACCACACACACACTCCAAAATCCACACTCGTTTAATTGCAACTGTAAAAACTAATTTCAATTACCCAACTACATAATATGTAGTATTAAAGATCAGACTACCAGACCCAGTTGATTCTGGAAACCCTACTTTCCAGTTCACAGAAAATCATAATCCTCTTACCCCGAAGCTTTGATCATCCATTTTCCACAGGAACCATTCAATTTCCTGGAATCGACTTTCCATAAATAGAAATTTTGAAAGGTCACCCGACATTCATTTCAGTGGAACATTTATTCAGTTATGCATCCATGTTAATGTGTGTTTACATGTACACAGTGAAGGCGCTGGAACAGCGCAGACGCTGCGTAGGCTCTGCGTGTGCATTGCGTACTATCATGCTATCTTCCTACCTACCTTTTTGCTACTTTTTTACCTTTTTAGTACAATAGCAAATTCTAAAATATTTATTTCAAATTAAAGACCCCACTCTAATCTTAGTTGCTTCAAAAAAATATAAAAACGAAAGAAGTTAAATACTTAGCTATAGTTTTCGATGAATAGGCGGCCATTATTTTATTTTAGACTGAATTTGGTGCAAAAAAGTTCCGACCCCGCTGCGCCAACGCGGCGCTAAATCACACGAGTGAAATTTTATTTATTATTACAAAACAACATATGTTCTAAAAACTACGCATTGCAAGTTAAGTTTAGCCGTAGAATTCATGTCTGTAGAGTAGGTCGATATCTGACGAGGAAATTGGATAATTGAGGAAGGGAGCGGCCACTGACGAGAACTACCTAGTTCTACACTCGAGTACACTCGATACATTAACGTCTTCTTACTATGGATTACATGTTGCACAATAACAAAGCTACTTTGGCATGTTTAAAAAACACTGATAACTGTAGGTACATCGGAAAATTCTCTCTTCACTGCTAGGTACAACAGTGACTCTTCTCCATTGTGTCTTGTATCCTCGTTAGTCTGCAGAGTGGGAAAACTGATCTAACTAAATACTTCAAAAAACTCGTTTCTTTTAACCTAAATCATAGTTTCAACATGCTTAAATAAACATGCTAAAAATGCAATAAATTGCAACAGTTTAAAGCGGTGCAGTGGAACGTTTTCTGAGGAATTCTACAGAAATCCTTACTGGGTCACTGTGAGTGTATTTTAAGATATCTCGCTCGTAAACCAGCGTTAATTGCTGCTCAGCTTCTGAATTAAGTTTTCTAATTATGTTTATTAAAGATAAGTAGACTTAACTAATAGACATTGATTTATGATATTAATCTAATGAGTACCCCAAATTATTTACTGAAGGCTGGTTGTCACAATAGATATGTTCGCTGTGTAGAAAAATTGATAATTCTATATATTCCGTCAGTGAGATTATTAAATAATATTAGACAGGTATTTTTTGCTTTACCAAATGAATAAAATTTACAAAGTTAAAGCGCATCAAAGTTCAGGAGTGGGGGCTTGTGACGTCACTAAGGCAGTATAAAGTGTACTAGCAGCGCAGCGTGACGTTTCACGATATTTCAACGCATTATATCGTCGTCAATTTATATTTACGTGTCAAAAGAAAAATACGTGTCCAATATTTTTTATTAATCTGCCCGACGGGCAAAAAACAAATTTTCAGTAATCTACACTATTTCAGGCGTCTGTCTGCCTGTAGCATTAAATGATTAGTAACATGCTTTGAAAAGTAAACCAATTATTCAAAAGTTCAGTATCCAACATTGAAATAAGGCATAATTTATACAACATTTTAAACGCCCACTGAGTACAACCCGTGCCTGCGCCAGGTGCTATTGCGTTTTTATTTAGTACCCCGAAATTTCGCCCTTAACGCTTGTGAATACGGCGAGAGTACCGAATCCGAGTGAAAACGACAGGTGGCCGGCAACGACCGTCAGGTGCACATCGTACAAAGAACCGAAAAGGTTTTTGAAATTCTACCTGGATTCTATACGTCCCTTGCTAATTTATTCATCTGCTCATATAATCCGCGTGTTTTTGCGTTTTCGCTCGCCTTTGTATGACTTTGTATTCCTACTCATTGTCTAGGCAGTAGGCTAGCTTATTATCAGTGAATGGAATTACGCTACAGTAATAAAAGCGAACAAAACTGCTAATCACTTTGTTTATGTTCTTCAATGCGTTTAGTCTTTCTCTTGATTATTCTTCTAGTGACCGTCTGCGTTTTTTCGGTACCTAAGTGATTATTTAGATATGATTAGATAAGTTTTTCTTGATGATTACATAAAGTTAAGTAGACACCAATTTATTTACCTAATAGCAACAGCATTTGCTATCAAAGTAAGGTCTGTGATAGAAGTAGTACATAAGTTTGAAAACTTATGGTTCGGGGTCTGATACATGGTCAATATTTTTGTAGTCATATCATTCATGTATTTGTAAGCTGATTATACAAGAAATAGATAACTGTCTGAAGCAATTCCGTTTTTCTGTTTTGTATACTCTATATAATTTATTTGTCTACAGACAATTCAAACTTTGAAACAGCGTTTTGATTATTAGTCGACTTCTATTTAAGTCAGAGTATTATAATAATATTTATTTTCTAAAATAAGAAACATTAGTAGTAATTAACCATTAAGATAGAAACAAAAAAATAAGACAAAAATACGCGCAAAAAGTGTTATCAACCTTAGTAACTTCTCATAACGACGATAAAAGCGTACCTATTTATGAGCGATTAGGGGTACCCACATGAATCTTTGTTAGTCATAAGTACTAAGATGAACATCTTTGTACCTTCTCAGGACACATGGTAACATTGACTAATGTAGGTAGTCAGTGCGAAACTCTCAGCTGATGAAACTAGTTTATAGTTGACACAAAACATCCACTTCAGGATGAATTACAATAAACCAGGGCCTCTTAACTCTTGGCATTAACTACATACCCGATAACTAACTAATTGGTATAACCACTAATTACCATGCAAATTATATACACTTGAACTCAAAACACGTATAAAAAGTCAAAAATGTTATCTCACTGTTCACAGTCACATAAATCTTTAGCACACAAGAGAAATAAACAAAACTGATTATTTAAAACTTTTGGTTCCACTGAGAGACACTTAAATAAACTATTGAATCGAGATTTTTCGGAAGTGTTTGGATCACTGAATGTAAAGTAAAGGCATCGAACGTTGACAAGTAATGGCCTTCCGCACTCGACGCGGGGCGCGCGTCGTCTGAGCTGCGACGAGCTCTATCGCACTACACTGAGGACCGAGGACTGACGCGACAAGGAAACCACGCATGTGCAGGATTCTCTCGGGTTTTCCGACACGGCACAATCATGACGTCGCAAACAGCTACGTCATTAAATCATAAAGGTATAATATTCCAATAGGTAATAATGGCCCACAGGTAAAACTGTACCGAAAATGATTTGAGCACCATAACAGGCAAATAGTATATAATTTGCATGGTACCTAATGAAATGCCATTCTTTGTGAAATTCATTTAAATGATTTTAAGACACTAATTTGTCTTAAACTAAAAAGCTTCGATATACCTAACAAAACTTGTCATAAGAAAAAAATGTTAACCGCAAGGTATCGTCATGTGAACTCCTAAACAGCTGAGCTATCTTGTTGTTCAAGATAACAAAATATTTTTTTAGGTATTGCACAAGGTAGCATTCTGAGACCTGTCTTTTTATTGTCTTATGAATCCGGAAACAAATAATATCAGCTTGCTTTTTTTGTGTATTAATAATTTATGTATTAATAAGTATCTACTTATGTAACAAAACAAATACAAGTAAAAAAAACATTTACGCAACTGCGGACGCTCTATCGAATGATGTGTACTTTCTTATAATTAAAATCAGCGGCAAAACTGATGCAAAGATTGCAGTTAGATACTGAGCTATAGCTAGCAAAAGCTTTTTATATTGCTTCGAAATCAGTTGACCTAACCTAATCTATCCTACCATAATTATGTAAGTACCTACTGTAATACATCAAAAGCCGACCGTTTTGCAAGTTTTTCGCAATGTACATAATAATACATCAATTCTGTTCGTTGGTAAACCCATCACTTGAGAAACGCCGTAAAAAAATTGCTAAGAAATTTTCGGTATAGTTCGTACTACAAGGTTTTTAGGGAAAGAGAACTCGAAATAATGCCTGGTAAATTGAGCAAAAAAATAAGTTCAAAAACTAAAACCCGACTACTGAGAAATCACGCTCTTAAAAGTATGAAACAAGGAAATTATATCATCTGAAATTGTTATGTACAAACTATTCGATATGTATCAGATATTAAATAAATAACTTACATGTAATAAATATTTTACTGTATTTCATACATATTCATAGTGGTGTTCAGAGGATAACCGTGTTCGTATGCTACTTTGCAGAATGTATTGTTTTGTTCGGTATTTTTTTTATTTTATCGGTAGGTGGCATACGACCACGGTTATCACGGTTTTAGGGAGGGTCCCTTTCTTCTGGCCTTATATTTTGATATTTGGACAGGAGAAAGCCATTCGAGTTAGCTAGTTATTAAAAATAAAAATGCATAATTATAATAATATCTTTCAAAAATCAACTGTTTCAGGATAAGATTGGTGATTAGAAAACCGTTTCGTGAAAATAATTAGAATCTACTTTTCATCTTGACCTATGCAGTTGAACTATTGAACTCTGTCGTTTTCTTTGTTTTATATGATTTTACAATTAATTAATTAAATTAAGAATACACTGATAACGAAAACTTCGCAAGTAACAATGTTTTTGATGAATCTAGTCTAATCTAAGTTTATTTCTGTTGTATTGTCTGTATAGAATATATATATATAGAATAAATAAACCTTTATAAGGAATAAAAGAACACAATAGATTCACAAATATTTTTTTAATACTTGAAACAGATTCTTACAAAACTTTCTGTCGAAAAATCTTATAATTAAGCTAAAGAATGTTCGATATTTTTAATACAATTTGAAAAGTATAACTTTTCGTGGAAGTTGCAGCCTAATAAAATACTTTTTTACAAAAAAATATAACCGACTTGCAAATAAAATCACTACAAAATTCAATATTGGAAGTCGGTGTCAATCAACGAAGAAAGGATACAAGAAACACCAACTTCCTAACATTTTATAAAAATGTTGTGGTACCTAGTGGGCAAGTTCTACATTAGAGCGCATATACTACAAAAATCACGTCTAAACGGCTAGTCGTATGTTTTTGGAAAAATTTATGTCTCATTAGACCAATTTCTTAATAATTTGATCTAAGAAAATTTTAAGTTTTATTCGGATAAGATAATATAATTAATTTGTAAAGTTATTCTAATACGGACTAAAAATGACAATCGTACCAAAACCGCCGGGCGTATTTTAATGAAATTGACACCATCTCAAAGACAATTTAACTATCTACATATTGATCCAAGGGTTTTTTTTTTTAACTCATAGAATAATAAGGAAAGTACAAAAATCTACTGAATTTTGGATCGCGCGGGTGTGAAACGAGTGCGTGTTTTGTTCCCTCAAGGTCGTTGGCGCCTGTCGTCGTTTTAATGTACAATAATCAAACATGCGATTGCAGCAATCCCGAGAGATTTGCCGTCATTTATTGGAGAGTTCTGTGATATTATATCTCCAAAGTTCTTCATCAGTTCTTCTCCAAATTTATATGGGAACATCATGGAAAATTACCCTTTCAAAACAAAAATAATTTTCAAAATCACCATTGAGGGAGAAATCGGTAACAGAACTTAAAATCGCAATTTGAGGTACCTAGCACCCAAACCTACCCCACAGTACGATGCATCCACTACAGTACTGGTGGATAGCTGCACCAGTCATTGTGAGAGATGCTGAAACCGCTTGGAAAGCTGAAAAAGCTTCCTGAGACTCACGACCCTTCTCGGAAGACAATACCAAACCAGGGACGTGGTAAAACATATGCACATTTCCACACTGAGCACTCCGGCAGAACAACTACACCTGGTCACAAACTGTAGTGGTCCATATGGAAATCTGCGAAGCTACAGCGTGCACAAGTTGGTCTCTACAGATCTAATCTGACCAGATGGGGTATTATGGATCTATTCCAAATACAGAGTGAGTGTGGAGCCCCGTCACAAGATATGCCGCATCTTCTTTCTTATCCTTCGTGCATAACTACCTGCACCATCCAGGACATACATGCTGCAAACGAGAGAGCTGTCCACTCTGTTCAGTCGCGGTTCATATGAAAGTCCACTACGTACTGGTCGGGCAAAATATGATTTGCCGACACGAATAGGCGAAGAATATTAGGTTTAAGATCTGCAGGGTACCTGCCTGCTTTCAAACTCTGCCATTTTAGCAAATCAACGGCATACATTGCGGGTTTTAAGTTGACAAGCAAACAGATTTTTACAAATTATGCAATGCATAAGGACCTCCTTTCGATTGATGGAAACTGTGATTTACTGTATTACACAATTATGATACAGATCAACATCTTTCGATGCACCTAAACTAGTCTACTTCTAACCTACTTAATTATATCTCATTTGCGACTATTTACGAGCGCTTTGCGTCACTACTTAGCAACTAACTGAATGTAGTAAAACAGTCAACAGCGTCGTTATAACCAGCTGTATAAATAGCAAAAAAATTGTCAGTACATGAAAAGTGTTTTATATTGTAGGTACATTATGGAGAAGACTTCAAAATATAAATTTAGTCATATCATAACAGCTTAGTCAGGAACACTCATAGTCGACGCATGATTTAGGTACATAATTATATGAAAAAACCGGCCAAGTGCGAGTTGGAGCCGCGCACGAAGGGTTCCGTACCATTATCGCAAAAAATCACGTTTGTTGTATGGGAGTCCCACTTAAATATTTATTTTATTCTGTTTTTAGTATTTGTTGTTATAGCGGCAACAGAAATACATCATCTGTGAAAATTTCAACTGTCTAGCTAACACGGTTCATGAGATACAACCTGGTGACAGACAGACAGCCGGACCGCGGAGACTTAGTAATAGGGTCCCGTTTTATCCATTGGGTACGCAACCCAAAAAATTGAAAAGGCTCCTTTTATTTATCGTCTCAAATAACTATTATGCACTGATATTTCCAGTGTTTTTATATAATATGAAGATCCATAAGTAAAGTAGTATATAATTGTAATAGAAATGAGACGAATAGATAAAAATGACTATAATCTATGCAAAAGATCTCAACGCGCGATACTTAACTGACGTTGACCACTTTTCCATTGACTATTGTTTATAACGTATACATTCATAACTTCATAAGGCACTAGTAAAGACCAAAACAGCTACAGGATACACTAGGTATTTATTAATTATTACTCTTCTTCCTTTTGTAAACTCTCTCTATCACTCTAAGGTGTGCTGGTAGAAAACTCTTCTTTGAGTTAAGCTCGCCTTTGTAAGTACATCAACTTTATAATCACTCTATGTTGTATGTGTCATTTTTGTGTACAATAAAGAATTAAAGATTAATTTGTTACAGTTATGGTGTTTACACATCTGAAAAAGACGTATGTAGAACTAAGGATACATGTATCATGGGTAACAAATACAGTGTCTGTTAGGTAACAGTCTTCTATGTAAAAGAATAAGTATGATTACGCGAGCTATTACTTAAAGTTCTATGGAACGCAATGTAACGTGAAAGTGTTAGTCGAAGGTCCGGGGCTCCGGCCGTTTCACTTTCTACAGAAAAATGCGATTGTCGAAATGTTCGCGCGCCGACGTCAACTATCCAAAAATTATAAAACAACTATCTTCATCTTATTAGCATAAAAATGTTAAATGGGAGATATTTTAAGTATTTGCCAAAACTTAAAAGTCTAACAAATAGCAATAGTGTGTAAAGAGTTATTTTCAATTTGAACGCCTTCCGGTTGGTTAGTTGGTGAAACTTCTGCATCACTAACATCGTCCAAGACTTGCAAATAGGTATTTTATCTGATGCATTTCGGAAAGCAAGCGCTCACTTAATTTGAATAAATTGGAGACATTCCTTCAAGCCCTTTACATAATCGTACGACTAGATTTACGACGATGCGCCACCGTTGTAGGTAGAAATTCCACTCATACCAACATATTTGCGTTCCATCAGCGGTATTCTTTGCCGGTGTAATTGCATCCTGGTAGCGCTAACTGCACATTCCAGCCACAAGTTAAGAGGTTGCTTTTAGGGAAACGTACCACCATCGTATCGTACCCTTACATCAATTTGTTGTGAAACTTACTAAAAGCGAATCTATCTCAATATAGACCTATGATAGCCGATGTCAATACCAATTTCTCGTTTCACCTTCCACACTACTCTATTCATCATAGATCAGAAGGAAATCTGAAAGTTAACAATGGTGCAGAAACTGGAGCAACCGCGCGTGTGGCAAGCCACTGCTACCAGTCCCACGAACACTTTCAACATTTTGCGTTATTGCTAGAATAACAAAACAAATATCGCAATCAACATCTGTGCCTTACTTTTTATGCAATTGAGAATGTATGACTTTACGTTCAACTCATATTTTTAACTCCTGACGGAAAAAGAGGTGTGTTATAAGTTTGACGTGTGTACCTGTGTGTTTGTGTATATGTTTAACTGTCTGTGGCATCATAGCTCCTAAACAGATAAACCGATTTTGATTTAGTAACGGGGGTTTTCTTAGCTATGTTTGATGTAAATTGGTTCAGCCGTTCAAAAGTTATGGGCGTTTTACTGTTTGAATCGGGGTATTTTCGCAAGATATCGTGTCATAATTATGTGTTCGATAGATTGTTGATCGAAGCGTGTCTACTACTAGATAAATTATGTAGTTTAAGATGAAATAAAAAAAAATTGTCGGGGTTTTAGATATTAATTTTTACTTGTAAAATCAATCAATTGAAACTGTTCAAGTATCTGAAAACCCGTATCGAAGGCTGTAGCGAACCATGATGGTAATGATGGGTAATTTGCATGGTACCTAACTTATCCTATAATTTGATGATATTTACAATAAAAATTACTAAATGAATATAATTACTAATTATTACTTAGTTAAACTACTATAATTAATTATTTTTTTATTTACAACTGTATTGTTATTTTTTTTAGAACTTGGTACATTTAAACATATAAGTGTGTTATATTTTTGTAATCACCTCTTAAAACACTTTATTTTGATGCCACACACGATGGATTTGAAAGAAAAAAAAATTGGGCGCCCACAATATGGCTTCCATTTTCTATTTTCCATTTTAATGTAGCCAGTGACACTCGCAGGGTTAAGACGAATCGATTGACGTAAGAATCATCAAAAACAGCCAACGCGTTTGGTCTCTAGAACGCCACATAGGACAAACATACATACATACATAGACTGATAAACACATTACCCTCCTTCGGCAGTCGGGTAAAAAGTCTTTGACATTTATATCGGGACCCTGTGATCCAGGACTTTTGGAAGACCTACGAGGGGCCGAAGCCAACATACAGAGACCAATTTGTCATCTTAAATGGAATGAGGCACCAACCGACGATTATCTCTGTTTGTTCTATGCAAAGCCATATGGGGTTTACGACATAGTATATGGGAACTAGTTCGCTATAGTCAACGAAACCCATAGCACGGATATTTGGCTAACGGTTTGAATGGGTTTAGTGAAGTGGTTACCAGAACTTTGAAAGGTACCGACCTATGTCTGACCAATATCATAATTTATACTCTGATAAAATGTCAGGCAGGGGTGACTTGCGCACTCAGTAATAGGCCCTTGAAAACGGTCGCCCTTATTAGATGTTCAAAATTCGAACTTTATGAGTTGCAGTCTGGTAGTCTGCAAATCTTGCCACGGACAGCAAAAAAATGTCAATAACCTTTCCGATAAGTCGAGCAGACCTACATGGGTTCTATGTAGATCACTACACTTCTGTGGGCGAGAAACAGCTCCCACGCACTGAATCATCGCCCAATCGGCTATGCAGGTAGCCTAGATTAAACAACTAACTGTTCAAAGGTTATTGAAAATGGAAAAAAAAATCAAATTCTACTGGGAGTCGAGTTGTGGTAAGTATCTGTATTTGTTCCAGGCAACAGTTTTCCTGTTGTGTACACATGCAACACACCAATACTATTTCTGTTTATAACAGGAAAATACGAGTATCTATCTACTTCATTATCTGTAACAGCAATTTTAGCAAATTTTTCATTTATACTAATATTTATGATGGATTTTTGTTACTAAGTAAGTAACAAAAATCCGTCAACTAAGCAGAATTTATGTAGCCAGCCTTGAATGTCGCCAGTTCAAGTAAACGCTCACGTATTCAGAATTATTTACTGTACTATCATCATTATAAATAGCCAAACTGAGATCGCCTCTGCACTTTTCTCAATAGTGATCTAATAGCATTTTGTCAGTCGTCGTGAGACAGCTCATCGCGGTATTCGCTCTTGTGGAAGATGTTCGGTGAAACTTGGCACTTGTTGCCTATGTTATATGTTAGTAGTGTCATGTGGAACTACAAAAATGATATTACCAAGCTCTCAGCATCCTGGCTCATCTTTTTCTACGCATGGTTCCCGTGGAGGAACCGCGCTGTGGCGGCTTTGCGGCTAGAATCCAGGTAATCCAAGACACTGCACCATCGCACGTCACCATAACAACACGCCACATTCCATCACTGCATCCGCGTCCAACATATGATCGCGGTGGCCGGTGTCTCTGACGTCACGCGCTTTCTCACCACTTCACAAGGTTGTAACAACGCAATTAGGTGCCTGTAGAACCTGTGCACTCGATCACTAATATTCAAACAATGATACTCTTTGCTGATGAATTGATTCGTTTCGCTTTGGCGTGCTGCAGGAATAATGTTCGCGTGTGGGCAATAGTGCTATCGTGTGACGCAGGTAACGACTTTCGCGCACGAACTGAGTGAAGCACGTCCGCGTCGTGGCACCGCTGCCGCCGCGCGCGCACCACGTAACGGCACCCACCCCCGCCGCCGCGCGCTCCCCTCGCGGGCTCCTCCGGACCTGCCCTGTCTCACTATCGCCTGCATACTCTCAATAATCACCACATTACGATTACTAACACCAAAACGCTTGTGTGTGGTAGATCGATATCTGTCTTCATATGCGATATTGAAACAAAGCCTAATAAAATTATGTAGGTAGCTGTGCTCAGAGCGACCGATATTTTAATAATTATATCGGGCTGATTTTTAGGGCAGTACGTTTAGTCACTGCAGATCCCTATAGCTAAGTAGGTATTTATTATAGGATACCTAGGATTTTAAACAATTGCTGTTTGAAATCCTAGGACAATTATATTGTTTTTTTTTATTATTTTTGTTTTCATACTTCTCCTTAATTCTTTTCTGATTAATTTCGTTGCGGGATCCAAGACAGTTTATTTTATTCGCCAGGACTTCGTCGAGCTTCATTGCCTCGGCGCTTTGCTGGTGGCCGCCAATGTTGATTCTGGCTTTCAGGAGTTTGGGAATAGTACGGTGGAATAGTCCCAAAAAGAAAAAACAACTGGTGTTTTTCGATGATATCTTAAAAGTACTTAATCTATACCAGAATATTTCCAGATAGGCAATCTATGTGAAATTCAGCTGCATCCGGTTAAACTGCAAAAGAGAGTTGGGAATAAAGCTAGGCAGGTGAAGATGTTAAATATCTATGCCTAATCTATTAGCACTATGAGAGGGTAGAAATCCAATCAAATTCAATTAGGAGCCGTCCACATAAAACATCTTTGATCACGACACACGGCAGTTTGTCAAAACCGAGTTCGCGTAGATACAATCATGAACAATTGCACACCCCCGCGTGTTGCCGAGTTTTTCCTATTTTACACGAACTATACTTTTGACCACGGAATTCGAAAGCTTTTTAACTCTTTTATCTGTTGTGCTTTTACACAAAAATCTATTACGCCAAGATTTCTTAACTGAGAGTTTACTTGGAAGATGACTGGGAGGACCTTCTCTCCAATCATCTTGCAGAGATGATTTCAGCTGCAACCCTTGCAAGGAACCAATAGGACTTAATCCTACGCAATTATTTTATCGGCGAACTACTTAGGCTTTCTTTTTACCCGACTGCAAGGAAAGGAGGAATTATGGGTTAAGCTCGCCTTTGTACATAAGCTGTCCATCGTATTTGTATCTTCATTTTATGTTTTGTGTACAATAAAGGGTTATACTTTCTCGTTTTTGGTGAGGTAACTTAGAGAGGTACCATGGAGGAGCACCGAGCATGTAACACTTAAACAATAATGGAAAACGGCCTCACGTACCTAACATAGGCGCTGATAAAACCACATTTTCACCATCCCTGACATGTGTTTTACCATTGCTGGATTAAATTATTAGATTTTCAAAGCGTCTAGGTTGTCCTAGACAAACATATAGTTTTAGCGGGTACGTCCACTCTAATATTTATAGGATAGTTATAAGAATTCCTTAACAAATTGATTGCCAATCATCTCAGCAGCTGTTTTTATTAATTCGGTAAGTACTAGGGGGTGTGGTTATCATCATGTTTAGTCGTTGATGACGACATGAGTCACTGTTGTAATGTTTAGGTAGTTCTCGTTGTCATCACCACCTTGCTGATAAATCCTCCATAGGTTTATTATCTCCGAGATTGATCACGTATTTGGGGATATGATAGGAATTATAAGTACACAGTCAAACTGCTTCTTGTATATTCTTTGTTTTGTAGAAAGTTATTTATTCTATGTCGTTAATAGTTGTTCTTTTTTTTTGTTTTCACATTCAACGAGTAATAGAGATATTTCAACTTCGTCGACCTATGCAAAGAAGCACAATAAAAATGAGATTGGAATGAAAGCGAAGTAAGCTCAAGAAATTTTGCATCCACTCGGATAGATTAGATTTTCTTTTGACCATTTATACAGAAATTGTAGGATTTATTTTGTCAAGTGATAAGTTAAGAATTTGAGCATATTCATGTAAGTACAAGAACTTCTCTTGGATTGCCCAGCTACAAGCAGTTAGCCGCAAGCTTTTCGAATCTACTGGATCTTTGAGAAGACTGCGTAATTTTCTGCCGACTGCAACCAAAATTGCGCTTGCACAATCTCTTGTTCTGCCCATCCTTGATTATGCTGATGCCAGCTGTCTTGACCTCACTGAAGTGCAAGTTGATAAACTTGAGCGGCTTCAAATTTTTTGTATACCTAGAGTTCGTATTTGGTTTGCGCAATTATGACCGTGTTTCTGAATTCCGCGTGAAACTCAAGTGGTTGCCGATTCGCGGAATGCACTTTTTCTATGAGACTCGCACATGAAAGTTCTTAGGACATCGGTTAACATGAAGCTTAAAATGCCAACGGACTACTTTCTAGACAAATCTTTATAACGGATTCTCGTCTGTTGTTCTATAGACGATTGGCCTGGACTATAAAATATAGACATTGCCTGTGACAACATAACGCGCGCAATCACTACCACTTTTAAAGAGACTTGTAAAGGAGCACTACTTGTATCTATTTTAGTATTTTGTATGTAGTACCTATCCTGTACAACCAATTGTTGAAAAATTTGCACCAAGTGCAACCCCATATCGTGTCCAGGCTATCTCTTTCCATTCTTGGTTGCCTGGAAGAGATCGCAGAACGCGATAAGGCCGCCTGTTGTATGGTACAGGCACCCAGTCTTATAAAATCATTTTATTGAGGTAAATGCTCGGAATTTCCTTGCGTGATCACGTCAGAAATGATGATATCCGCAGGAGAACTAAAGTTACCGACATAGCCCGGCGAATTGCTAAACTTAAGTGGCAGTGGGCAGGGCACATTGCTCGCAGAACGGATGGCCGATGGGGCCGAAAAGTTCTGGAATGGCGACCGCGAACCGGAAGACGATACGTTGGAAGGCCTCCCACTAGGTGGACCGATGACCTGGTTAAGGTTGCGGGAAGGCGCTGGATGCGAGACGCACGGGATCGGTCAATGTGGCGACGCCTGGGGGAGGCCTATGTCCAGCAGTGGACGTCTTTCGGCTGAAATGATGATGATGATGATTGAGGTAAATAAAGAAAAACCTTCCATAGAATCGTAATTTGTTTAATAATGAATAAAAAAATAATGCAATGTTTTTTGCATTGTGTCAGAAATAAAACAAATTTTAAAAACATAGGCGGAGGGCCTCCTTAGGGAGGTGGTCACTTAAGAAGGCCCGCAGCATATCAATATAAATGTATGCTTAATCGACTTTTAAACATTTTTTCTTGTTTTGCTGATCTTGAAATACAGTTTTAATTTTAATTATATTCAATAAAGACAAAAAACAATCCAAAATTTGGCTGTGGGCCATGTTAAATCAATCAAAAATGAAAATTGCTATGAAACTAAAATAACTTTGTTAATTCACGTACGTAGACATTTTCATAATAGTTTGCAACAAAATATTATTAAATCAGTTCTTTATTCAGTCATGGATTTTATAATATGTGTTCATGAGCCTTGTATTAAAAGTTTATCTTATATCGCCTTTAATAAAGTACACTTTCTGCCGCACTCAGAGACATTTAGCGGTCCTTAGTATAGACTTTGCTTTTGAAATTAATACCTTACATAAGAGAGTTAAGGTGTAATTTCCAAAACGAAATTCTAAAGGATTTGAGATCCTGTTTGACGTAAAAAATAATAAATAAATTATTGTTTGGTATGCTATATTTTGCAGCTGCTTTGCCATGAAACATCAGTTTACTATTTACAGCATGAAGTTTCCTTTAGTTGAGTTTCTGTCCACTCTCCACGCGGTTTTTTGTTTGGTGGCTCCATTTTGGCTAGGAACAATTAAAACCATACTAAGCAATTTTACGACACACAAAACATGCTATGTAGCCAAAAGCTCAATGTTTAAAAACATGTGTATTATACACACATTAAACAGATAAAAAGTAGAAAGAATAATTAAACACAAAAATAAAATATTTTGTGCCAACAGTTATGTTAGGCGAGCTACAATGTTTTTATTTGTGTTAAAATAATAGTTTCATGCCTATGGAAAACTGAATTGTTAGTTCACTTGCAATTGTTATTTCAACTTTTAAAAGAAAGAAAACTGATTTGTTAGTTTACTTGCAATTTATTGTAAGCTTAATGCATTATTCAATGGTCCTAGAAAGGTCCGGGCCATGTTTGGGAAACTTGGGGTGGGCCATCATTAGAAATTTTACGAAATTAGGTATAAGCTAAAAAAGCTTTCCCGTAATTTAATGTTAAACTGATTAAATAAGTAGATTCACTAGTAAAAACAGAATTTTACGCGCACACAACGCGCTTTAAATTTGTTAATTTTTGATAAAGTTATTTGACGGAGGTTAGAAACACGTGCACCGTTTGACACACTGAAAACTGTCAGCCATACTCAAAACGGCGTCGCGCTTGTTGTGAAACGCAGATGCAGGTTTGACTATGGCCACAGATGCATACACCAGCGAAATTTGAAATGGTTTGAACGATAATAAATGCGAATTTTTAAAACTGGGCCTTCCTGGGAGCCGGGCCATCATCGGTCTCACTACCTTAGGTTTGTTTTGTTTTAAGGTTTCTTTATGTATAGTATTTTTGTTAGTGTACAATTAAGTATATATAAATAAATAAACAATAAATAATAGATTAAAAAAAAACACGCTTTAATAGAAAACCAAACTAAAAAGTAAAAAAAAAAACAATACATTTAAATTAAGAATAGTATAATTAACAAAAAAAAAAATATTGTAAAAAAGCACCTCGCTTTAGTTTAGTCTTCGTCAACCGCTGTCTGACGTACGCTGGTGATGGTGTCGGGCCAGTAGATTCTGAGAATGTGACGAAGACAGCGGTTGACGAAGACTTGGGTCTGGCGCCAGATGTCTTTTGTGACCTTCTACGTTTCGCATCCGTAAAGCAGCACGAATTTGACATTTGACCAGAAGAGTTTAATTTTGGGTCAGTTTCCACGATTTCCAAACAGTTCTTAGCTGCGCGAAGGTAGCTTGTGCTTTGAGATCCGTTAGGCAATCTTCACTATCTCCAGTTTCTGACACGACGCTCCCGAGGTAAGTAAATTTGTGGACGCGTTCCACGGCCTCTGTGCCAATCAACAACGGTGAATTATTCCTCGCACCAGATCTCATCTCTTAGGTTTTCAGGATGTTTATTTAAGTCCCGTTTCTGCCGCTTCCTGACGTGAACCGTTCAATTTTGCTTGCTGCTGAATTTAGGGCCTAACTATTTGAAGGTATTTAAAAATTATACCTATGTGCAATCGAAATACTAAGAAGATCCCGTGTGGCCCACACCCATGACCGCGCCTGCTACATTGATAGAAAATCTGCATAGCCTTTATCCAACTGTGTTGAGGCCGGCTTCAATCTAACCGGATTCAGCTGAGACCTCCACAACCCAGTAACGGGGCAACACGATCACCCTTGGCCAGACCGGTGTCAGATTTCATGCTTCTAACTCCTCCTAACGACTGCCAAAAATCTTCAAATGACAGCCGGGACCAAAGGCTTAACTTGCTTTATGAGGCACGGGGGAAACTCGATTTGTAAAGATTGTCACCGATCCGCGGACCGACCTCGGCAAGAGTTGCTTAACTTTGAAAATCGATCCGTGCGGCTGTTGTGTGTATACCCACGAGCTCCTAAACTGATAAAAGAGATAATTCTATGATTTGGTTAAGAACCCAGGATTAGTTATAACCATGGTCATTCTTAGTCGGCTGAAACTGCTTGGCCATCATAGAGCTGTTTGGTCCACATGAAGGCCTGCATGAAGCCTTGTAATAAATTCAATTTAAATTTTCAATTTATTCAATAACAAACTTTTTGAGTAGGGACAATGATCATCCATAAAACTATCAGCTACATAAATGTAACAGATGAATAAGGTGCGTTCCAGCAGAAGGCAGAGCAAGACCCAGTCCCGCGCTAGGAAATAACATGTATTACAGTCATTGTAACACACTTACAAACACGGTTAGTAGCAAGGAGGATTTTGACTCTCTGATTGTCTAGCAGGCCTGTTTATAGAGAATCAGTATAATAAAAAACTAGTATTAAATATATCCAGTGCCTAGTATATAAAACCTTAAAAAGCTGGGTACCAAATCTAAAAAAAAGCGGATAGCCGCGGTTGACGTACGACGCCAACCGTCTGACAGCGCAGCAACAAATGAATTGTCATTTTGTTGTCAAGCAAGCAAGTTGTCTGGTCTGTCACCTGTCACTGTCAGTTCTTTCAGTGCTTGGTCATACAACGTGAACGTGATGAGCGTGCTGTAATGCTTGTGTTTTATATTTATAAGTTACGCATTTTTTAAGAGTTTACAACTCATTTATTATAAGAATAAAGTAAAACACTGTTATTGAAAAAGTAATGATCATTTAAGATTAACAAGTAGTTAATTTAATCAATGATCATGTCGTGTACTTCCAATGTTTCAAAAGAAAAGAACGGTGATCCTAAACTTGACGAAGAGCAGATTAAGAATGTCGGCAAAAAGCCTCACGCTGATCAAGACGACGGAGACCAGATTAAGATTGTCGGAAAAAAACCTCATGCTGATCAAGATGACAAGAGCAATGAGCCGCCACAAAAAAAAGCTGTAGAACACAGTTCTGTGGTGGCAGCGCACTATAACCACTTGGAAGAGAAAGGATTGCATGAAAGATTTAATTCACCCATATATTACCTTAGAAATTTTAATAATTGGGTCAAAAGTGTGCTGATACAAGAGTTCACAGACAAAATACGAGAAAAGGATTATGGTAGGTCCTTGAGAGTACTAGATATATGCTGTGGCAAAGGTGGTGACTTAAGTAAATGGCAAAAAGCTAGGGTAGAACATGTTGTTTTTGCTGATATAGCTGAGGTATCAGTGCAACAGTGTCAAACAAGATATGATGATCTTCATTCTCGTTCTCGGGGTGGTCGACTTTATTCTGCTGAATTCATTGCAGCAGATTGCTCTAAAGACACACTGAGAGATAAATATAGAGACCCCTCTATTGCTTTCGATGTTGTGAGTTGCCAATTTGGCTTGCATTATAGTTTTGAAAGCTTACCTCAAGCAAAGCGGATGCTTACCAACATATCTGAGTGTTTAAAACCTGGAGGCTTTTTTTTCGGAACTATTCCTGATGCAAATGAAATTGTGTCCCGAGGACAAAAATCACCAGATGGGTCATTTGGTAATAGAATTTACAACATTAAATTACTGTTTGATGTAGAGAAAGGCTATCCACTATTTGGTGGGAAGTATGATTTTCATCTAGAAGGTGTTGTAGATTGTCCTGAGTTTTTAGTGAATTTTAAATTATTTACTAAGCTTGCTTTAGACTTTGGTTTGGAGTTAGTATACAAAGCAAGATTTGCAGATTTTTTTAAAGATCACTCAGAAAAGTACAGACAACTATTGCAAAGAATTGTTTGCTTTGAAAGTTATCCGCCACCTCCGGGAAAAGAGCTTATTGCTGATGAAGCAGAGTATGAACATGCTAAACAGATCTGGGAGAGCAAGGAAAACAAGACTGAGCGAGATCGAGTTGGCACAATGAGTGCATGTGAATGGGAAGTAGCCAGTGAGTATTTATTTAATAATGTTAATATACCTATTAAATTAACTTTGAAATTGCATGGCAATTTTATAATAATACTAGCTGACCCCTGGGCTTCGCTCCCGTCAATTGGCTACTTACCTACCTACACTACCTACCCTACCCTACCTACCTACACTACCTACACTACCTACCCTACTTACCCTACCCTACCTGCCCTACCCGCCCTACCCTACCCTACCCTACCCTACCCTACCTTCCCTACACTACCTACCCTACTCTACGTACCCTACCCTACACTACCCTACCAACCCTACCCTAGGGGTATGAAAAATAGATAGTAGCCAATTCTCAGACCTACTGTATATGCATATAAAATTTGGTAAAAATCAGTAAAGCCGTTTCGGAGGAGTACGGTAACTAACATTGTGACACGAGAATTTTATATATAAGATATTTTTTTATGTTTTAGCTGTTTACATGGCATTTGCCTTTAGAAAACTGAAAAGCACCTGGGATTCAAATGGAAAGCCTGTGTATGCAAAATCAAAAGAAGAAAGCCAATCAACAAGCAGAAATTAGATACATCAAACAATGATGTTCTATTCAAATTTTCTTAAATTTAATTTAATGAAGAAGGAGTGTGTAAGTATCATAGCAGGAGGCATTCTGTAGTTTCTGCCTACCCCCATGGGATTAGTGTGTAAGTTTATGTATGTAAATATAGAAAGCCAACGTAGGTAACCTTACCTAGCTTATTTACCATAAGTATGTGAAACAAATCCACTATGAAAAGATGTGACTAAGTAACTTGGAATAAGACATACCAATATTGAGCTTGTGGGACAATGGGGTTGACAAAGACATTGTATTTCTCGAAACTTATTGAATAAACTTGTTTTGACATATTTAATAAGAAAATAATTTTGTGCTAGTACTACCTTGTATTACTAATTTAAGAAAATAATACAATATAATTAATTTGTGTAAAATTATCAAAATATTTTTTTCCTATTAACTGCCCCTGTATTACCCTGATGACACTGCCCTGTCCTGTCATGCCTTATTTTTTAAGGGACACGTAGACAACCAATTCTTCAAAGTGATAACCCACCTTTTGGGCTTCGCCATAGTCGGGTAAAAATGCAGCTTTAAAACGTGACGATTGCGCTGCGTATACGCTCAATATTTACTTCCGTTGCAATTTAGCATCAGTTACCTACATAGTATTGAGTGAACGCACACGACACGACATTCTGACGCCGCCGCGCCGGATCGTTGACGGGTCAAAGCACATTAGCACTGAGACAGACAGTCGAAGCTATGTGAATGTGACAGTGTAATAATACATTACATAGCATATCGACCCCTATCTTCACAACGCAAGTGCAAAGAGCAATTGTAATAAATCATCGACCACACAGCCCCTAGACGCCTAATAACAGGCGAGGAGCGTTGTCTGTCAATTAACACATACCTATGACATAAAGATCTTATACAGGTCGCCACTCGACAATTTGGAATTAGTAGCGATCTCTTCTGTGAACCGTAAACACTTCCGCGTCAGGCAATTACAAATTAATATTATAATGTCCCTTGTTACAATACGTTGGTGTGGTAACAACATCCAGACTTCGAAATACCGGGCAAATGGCATAACATTTAATTTATATGTTATTAATTCGATTTATTTTATGATATTATTTATCGGAGTTCATATTATACTGGTCATTTTTGTAGGTGAGAACGCCCACCGCATGTATGCGTCTCTTTCTTTTTAAAGTAATTTTTTCGCTATCTCTTCTCTATAATTTTGTAAACAAAACTAGTGATGCACCATATCCTATGCCCAAATCTGTTATCGATAGAACTTGAAACCTACATACTATTTTTAGAAATAAAAACATTAAATTAAATAGTTTATTAATTTTTGAAACGACTTATTAATTAAGATTTTTACTAATATTAATATTTAAAAACAAACCTCCGAAAATAGTATGTTACCTTTAGAATTTGAATATTTTGTTTTTAGTTTTAACATTTTATGTTATTAACTACTACTCTTACTTTAAATCTAATTAATTATAAAAAAAATAATCCAATTACTATTTATTCTTTTGAGCGCCAGTCTTCTATAGACGATAATCGTTTCCATGCCCTCCCAGGCCACGTCTTTATTAAAATACAATAACTAAACAAAAAAAAAAAAACGTTTATTACATTAAAATACATGAACAAATGCTTTATGCGTATTTTTACTATTGCCTAAAACCCTAAACTTAATTTTTTATTTCAATAGTTATCTTTGTTGACATTAAAAACAAAAAAATAATAATATAAGCCTATTTTTTTTAGCGTCCCAGGCGCCATAATCTTTATAGGCAGTCGGCAGTCTAGTGTCGTGATTATGTACTTGATTAAGTTTCTAAATTGTCGATATACACTATAAGTTTTAAAAACACTTTTATTTCGAATTGAAATCTTGAGTTTTGAATAAAAGGAGTGATCTAATGATTGATTTATGTAAATGAGGGTGTAAATAAGTAAAAAAAAATTAAAAAGCACTTTTTCTTTCTATCTATTTTCGTAAAATAATCTGGGAAAATTTTGCGTACGCTGAATTTCTTTTTTTTTACCAATATATTACAAGTCAAAACTGGAATAATTTATTTGAAATCTGAGAGTTTATTTTGTAACGATTCCAACAACATAAGTTTCATGTATGGCTCCCATACAAAACATTCGAGTTATTAGCGTTTTAATCACGCGCGGTGACGTCGCGTGATCATACCCCACCCGAGCGTCACGGCTGACCCTCAACCGAAAGAGGTTTTGTAAAAAATCACCTGCCCCCAATCCGGGATTAAAGTAATGTACGTAATTTTGCTAGCAAGGCGGCTAGCAAAATTACTCTACACGTGTATTTACTCGAATCTTTTAATACACATAAACTGCCGTACTTTGGTTAATACTGATATCGATATTAAAAGATCCCGTCACTACGAAACTAATAGATATCGGTGCCTCATGCGCCATGAACATCAATAGAAGACACCCTGTGACGTCATAGACGTAAGTGCATCAAGGTCATTGTTAGATAGTGAAGCTTTCATTGAAATGTGAGCGTATAATAATTCAGGGCGTCCTCTGTATACTTTACATTGACAACACAAAATAGCAGACAGGCAGTAAGCGAGCTTACCGGCCATCGTATCACTCGACAGCTGACGTCTCTCGCTCGTACCGCACGCGCTTCGGCGGTCGCAGCGGTCATAGAATGGACTTGCCGTTGTCCGATATATGATATTTTAAGCCAGGATAAGCAAAACTTGTCAAGGTTGGTTTTTGGATAGGTCCGTGTTTAACCAGCGGCTGATAAAAATATCCATGATGTTGATGATGATGATGACGTTCACCATCACGGAAATCATGAACATCATCATCATCGCAAAGGTCATCATCACCATCACGAACCATCCGAGCCGCTGAAGGTAAAACATGGACCCATCCAAAAACCGACCTTGTCAAGTGTTGCTTAACCTGGCCTAAAAATACTATCAAAATTGGACAATGCCCTTAGCTGTGTAAGTACTGGCACAAAACCGGCCAAAAGTATTTACAAATTAACAGTTTCATCAAAACAAATAGATTGTAGACTGGTGCATTGTATGGTCGTATTATTCTGGGCACAACTGCAGTGCCTAACCAGGCTGCTAGGAGCTTCGTGTAGAACTCTTCTTAAAAATACTTACAAAGTTTCAAGTCGCGAAGCCTCATTGTTCACGGGAAAAAAAAACATAAAGTTTCAATAATTTAGTTCGAATCTGTTCCAAAACCTCTAGAGAGTATACAAAATACGGAGGCGCAAAGGGAAAGCAACCCCCGCCCGCTGTAATAAAGCATAGGTGTCTATCCTGTGTAACGTAAGGGCGAAGAGATAGCACTTCCCACAGCGCCGGCGACGATGCAGAAGCAACTTTAGTGTTTTGAGGTTAGATTACATTAATTTGTTTTCCTCAAGAACGGTGCGTTACCTTATAATGTTTACCTCCGCAACTTCAGCTTGCTGTTCGTCTCCAGCGCCCAGCCTCAGCAGCTACAGCTTGCACGGATGCCTATCTTTTGTTACGTAAGGGCGAAGAGATTGCACTTCCTGCAGTGCCAGAGACGATGCACAAGCAACTTTAGTGTTTTGAGGTTTTATTAATTTGTTTTCCTCAAGAACGGTGCGTTACCTTTTCATGGGAGTGGTGCCAGTGGAGAGGGGGCACAATCCCCCACACACACACCCCTCGCCACCCTCCTCCTGCTAAACGATACTAGAATTTTACCGGCTAGGCTTTTTTTGTCTCCTATCGCTTTGCGTGTTTTGGTGATTTCAAATTTACATTCAAAAGTGTCTAGTCTACCTAAAAAAATACCTACAGTATAGATAAGTACTTCTGGTTAGGTACTGCCGAGGTTCCATATTCTGTTCGAAATGTTCAGTTCACAATTTCTCGGTAGACTACAGAATCTCGAGATATTTCATAATCTAAGGGTTTCTACAATTATCCTGCGACACACGATTATTCCGACATCTTCAACCTTGGGAACTAAAGTCACTGCGTCCGGTGCCCGCTAGTGACCGACCGGAGATTCGGTTTCGGTCAGAAAATCTGGTTTCGGTTTGGGCCAAAAATTGGGCGAAACTTTCGGCCGCACCGAAACTCACGTTAATTGTCGTGCGTCGTTCGGCTAACTCGTAGTCGCTCTAAACTCCCAAAAGTTTAGAGCGACTACGAGTAACCATCAATTTCAAGTTAGCCTCCTGGATGATAAGAGTAGTGGCGAGTTCAAAAGAATGGGCCAAAGATAACATTTGAAAATTGTATTTGCCATCGACAAGCTAAGAAGAAGAAGACTAAATTTCAGTATAAAATAGAAGTAAGTTTCGGTTTCGGTCGAAAGTTCAGATGCAACTGAAAACCCAGTTTCGGTCGGACAGTAATGGCCGGCATCGTCTCTGTCTGGCTACCTACAGTTGAATGATTAGATAGGGCCGCCCTGAAATTGGCTACAATGGCTGCGCAGTAGGTTTTATTTCTGTTTCCTGCTCAACGCAACAATCTATCTTCAGACATTTGCGCAGTAGAAAATCAGTAAATCTCATACAAAAACAAAACCGCGTCGTGCATTGCGCATCGTAAAGCCAACTTCAGGGCGGCCAAGAAGTTAGGCGAGTTTGTATTGTACTTGGTTTGTGGTGTCTGTCAAAACCACAGATATAAATCTAACTAGATGACGCGATTGTATGTACTTTGGGATCCAAAAAACGTAGTAAAGTTACGATCAATGATCGTAATCTGAGCTTTTCATTTAGCATTATCGGCACCGGAAATCCACCGATATCTAGAAAAATGCCTTTTTATGCCTTAATGAGCTGTAAAGAAAGTTGGCCGAGGCATTGGAAATGTTTTCTTTCATTGGTAAGTAAATTTGTTTTTGGAAAAGTAGCACACTTGGTTTTCATACAGAAGGAGGGACTTGCGTTATCTAGTTAGATTTATGTCTATGGTCAGAACGAACCCCTATAATTTGAATTATCTTTTCCTAACGCAAAAAGAGTTTTAATATAAAATTGATAGCAATAACTTTTCTTACTTTTTAGTATCACGACTCATGGGACATTTTTCTTTCATCAAAAGTTCTCTACACAAGACCCACATCTTTTTTATGTTTATTTATTGTTGTTTAGTAAACTCCTAAATTATTTATTAAGGGATTATGAAATTTATACTCCTTAAATAAATCATTTAAACGAAAAGTATTAATTTTTCGTGATCCTATTTACTTAATGAAATTCAGTTTTGTTTTTGAACGTTGCAACACTACGTACGAAGTCTGCGACCTGCGACTTTCTGGACCGCCTGAACAACGTCCAATTAGGCACATTGAACTGATTGAACCGACTCACCTGAAGCTATCAACAATCTTAGGAAGAACGGCGCATGCGCATTCGTCACTTCTCAGGACTTAGAATTTGCGTTCGCTTGACCGCCCTCATGTAATCGTACTTTTTGTACTAACGTCGGTCGGTAATACGTAGGCAAAATGAGTGTTGAAAATCCCGCTAGCGACAATGATTGTGAATCAGTAAGTGATTAAATAGATTTGTGTATTCGAAATCTATCTCCTAATAATACATACGTCCATCCGATGATTTAAATCGTGCTGTTTACTGGATGAACACAAGTCTCCACGAAGCGAAAATTTTCTAAGTCCCAATATGGCGTCAACTACAGTGTTCGAACAAACCGAAGCTAAGCGTCGGTTTGGAAAGTTTCGAGAATAAAAATCGACAAAATTAATTGTGTTTTATAGCGCATTACATATTTTCACTACATGATGACAATTTGATGTCAATTATTTTGGCAATATTAAAATGTCGTAAATTGTTCTCAGGGAAAGGTAAACGGTAATAGAAATGAACACGTGAACGGTGTTCACAATGGGTACAGTAGCTCGGAGAAGCACAGATCCAGCCACAAGTCGTCAAGTAAGGACAAGCACCGAGACAAAGATCGGAACCACAAGAGCTCCTCGTCCAAGCATAGCAGGTTAGTTTTTCCAGAAGGTTCTGTGGGAACATTCCTTCTGTTTGTTCATCTTAAGAAGTTTATTATTTAAGTGTTTAATTTATAGCGACAAAGACAAGCACTCAAGTAGTAAAAATCACAGCAGCTCACACAAGTCTTCCAGTAAAGACAAAGACCGCAGCGAAAAAGATAAAGAACGCGGTGATCGAGAGCACAGCAGCAAAGATAAAGATCGCGACAAGGACAAGAACCGTGAGAAAGACAAGCACAGGGATAAGGAGAGGAGTGACCGTGACAGGGACAAGCACAAGAGCAGCAGTAATGATAAAAAATCATCTTCTTCGTCATCTAAGGATAAAGACCGAGATCACAAGAGTTCATCTAAAGATCACAAGTCAAAGGACAAGGATAAAGAACGTGAAAAAGATCGCCACAGAAGTGACAAACATCGCAGTGATAAAGACAAACATTCAAGCTCTAAAGATAAACACAGGTTGGTTGCAAATATGATTAGTATTTAATGAATGCCTACTTTCTTTTTCTCTCATACAATTAAATATGTCTATTGGTAAGCTCATTTTTATCATTGAAAGTTATCAAAAAAGTTTCAATCCAACAATAAAAAAAATTACATGTCATTTTTTTATGTCAAGTTTGTCAAAATTGTTGTGTGTATTTCTTTACCTATTTAGATTTATGTTTTATTGGCAAAATTATGGTGGTTCTTCTACATATTCCTCTATTAAAAAGTTGGGTCCTCTTGTATTACTCTTCAGCTTACAATCAAGTGCTCCAGAAATATGCACAAGTTAATTATCTCCTCAAAAATGTAGATTATAGACAAAATAACATAATAATGTGAATACAAAATTAATATTTACATATGAACATATTATAAATAACTCTTTTTTTTTAGCTCCAGTAAAAGTAAAGAAAAAAGCAGTAGTGAAAAACATGATAAAATAAAATCTGAACCAGATTATCAAATCAAGGATGAGCCTATGCAGGTGACTACTTACAAATGAATGACACACTACTGTCCTCAGATTAAGGAATGTTTATAATATTTTTTTTTATTTTTTTTATATAGATAGAACAACTTGATGTCAAGCGAGAAATGAATGATGAAAGCAATGATTTTGGAGGACTCAACACAACAGCTTCATCGTGTGATTATTCATTATCACAGTTTAAGGATGAGCCATTGTCAGAACTCCCACCCGAAGACGAAAGTGATCAAGATTCACCATCGGTAATTTATTTTTGACATATACTTAATAAATCCTCTACTTATTTAATATTGGCACTAAATTAATCTTATTATTTTTTAAATAGTCTGAGCCCATTGGTAAAAAACGTCGTGCGCCTAGTGAGAGTGAAGAAGACATTCCATTACTTCAACGTAAGAAATCTAAAAAGAAAATCAAAAAAGGTTTGTAATTTTTTCATGTTGGATAAATGACTTATCTTTTATTAATATCATCATCAAGATAATGTTCTGTATATATACCTAATCATTTTTGTTTTTAAATTAGAACCTATTTACGACGATGATATGGATGAGGAAGAAGATGTAAAGCCAAAAAAGAAGAAATCAAAGCCACCAATAACAAAACCAAGCAAAGTGAAGCATGAGCAAAATGATGGCCCCAGTCCAAATAAACGTAAGAAGAAACAAGAAGATGAACCAGAAGTCTGGAAATGGTAAGTGTATTAAATATAGAACTAAGGTCATTAAACATAAAGCTAAAATAGCACACAAGCCTCATTGCCTTAGTGATCTGGGATACGAAAAGATGGCGCTGTTCTACAACAATGTGACATTACAGTTTCGAGGTTATGTTACTTGAAGATGTTCTTTATAAATGTGTCAATAAAAATTTTAAATGTAAAATCAGTTTTTAGGATAACACCTATAATTATTGTGAGAACAGTGCGTTATCGCCGACCCAAGTGTTTGTAGGTTATTTTGTATTATTAAGCTTCTTACTACCTAACCTACACAAATGTAGATAGAAAGTTGTAATGTAATTTTATGAAATTAAAATGCTTAACATTATGATTACATTTATTTCTTAAGGTGGGAGGAAG
Organism: Orthosia gracilis; assembly: GCA_947562075.1. Lineage (NCBI taxonomy): Eukaryota > Metazoa > Arthropoda > Insecta > Lepidoptera > Noctuidae > Orthosia > Orthosia gracilis. The sequence continues at coordinate 31,346,230 of OX387267.1, read as the reverse complement.
AAAAAAAGGACGATGGAACTAAATGGAAGTTTTTGGAGCACAAGGGACCTGTATTTGCGCCGGATTATGAACCTTTACCTGAAAATGTTAGGTTCTTTTATGATGGTAAAGAGATGAGACTATCTCAAGATGCAGAAGAAGTTGCAGGATTCTATGCTCGAATGTTAGACCATGATTATACTACCAAATCCACATTTAACACCAATTTCTTTACTGACTGGCGTAAAGTAATGACTCATGATGAAACAAAACTAATAAAGGATCTCTCAAAGTGTAATTTTAAGGAAATGCAAGCTTATTTCCAAAGTGTTTCTGAAAAAAATAAGAATCGAACAAAAGAAGAAAAAGCGTCACTTAAAGCTAAAAATGAGGAAATTCAAAAGGAATATGGTTTCTGTACCATAGATGGGCATAAAGAGAAAATTGGGAACTTTAGGATAGAACCCCCTGGATTATTCAGAGGACGAGGTGAACACCCGAAAATGGGAATGTTGAAAAGACGTGTAATGCCTGAAGATGTCCTTATTAACTGCTCTAAAGATAGTAAAATACCTAAACCACCCCCAGGTCATAAATGGAAAGAAGTTCGACATGACAACACTGTTACTTGGTTGGCTTCATGGACTGAAAATGTCCAAGGACAAGCTAAGTATGTAATGTTAAATCCTAGTTCTAAATTGAAAGGTGAGAAAGATTGGCAAAAGTACGAAACTGCCAGGAAACTGCACAAGTGTATTGATGTAATCAGAGAAAACTATAAAAATGATTGGAAAGCTAAAGAAATGCGTGTTCGTCAACGTGCAGTTGCTTTATATTTCATTGATAAACTAGCATTGAGAGCAGGTAATGAAAAGGATGATGATCAAGCAGACACAGTGGGTTGTTGCTCATTGCGTGTTGAACATATTGCTTTGCATAAAGAAAAAGATGGAAAAGAATATGTGGTTGTGTTCGATTTTCTTGGTAAAGATTCTATCAGATACTACAATGAAGTGCCAGTTGAAAAACGTGTATTTAAGAATCTCGAGCTATTCATGGAAAATAAAAAAGATAGTGATGATCTCTTCGACAGGCTCAATACACAAACTCTAAATGAACACTTAAAAGATTTAATGCCTGGACTAACTGCAAAGGTTTTCCGTACATATAATGCATCTATTACACTGCAAAGGCAATTAGATGAGCTTACAGATGGTGATGCAACCATACCAGAAAAAATATTGGCTTACAACCGTGCAAACCGTGCAGTTGCAGTCCTGTGTAACCATCAACGTGCTGTCCCCAAAGGTAATTATTTTAGACTAGGATGTGATGTGATAAGGAACCAATACACAAAATTCTTTATTTACTATTACGTCTTACACTCTTTAAAACCATTGTTTTCAGGTCATTCAAAATCTATGGAAGCATTGAAGGAAAAAATCCAAGCTAAACGAGACCAAGTTGATGAAGCTGAAGAAGACTTGCGACAGGCAACAAAGGCGGCCAAACGAGGTTCTGTCAAAGAGAAACTTGCTTGTGATAAGAAAAAGAAAGCACTAGAACGTCTGAGAGACCAATTGAAAAAACTAGAACTCCAAGAGACCGATCGCGACGAAAATAAAACAATTGCGCTTGGCACTTCTAAACTGAATTATCTTGATCCACGTATCTCAGTAGCATGGTAAGTTGGTAAAAATTTAACAAATAAGCAAAACAATCAATCTTTAACAAAATTTTGATCATGTTTGTCTTTTCAGGTGCAAAAAACATGGTGTACCAATTGAAAAAATCTACAACAAAACTCAACGTGATAAATTCCGTTGGGCGATCGATATGGCCGGTCCGGAATATATTTTCTAAGGTCAATATTAGCATTAGCTATAAATATTTTATAATTTTCGTTAAATCTGAAAACGTTCCACTTCTTTGTTGCTTACATGGAATTTATTTTATGGATTCTGACGTAAAATTTTTATTCAGTGATTTTAGTATTGATATAAAAAAAACATTTGGACCCAAACGGAATAGTGTTCCTCCCAAGATTAGGATCCAAATTAGAAGTCTGATTCTAATTTATTATATTGATTTAGTTACAAAGTTCTCTTTAGCTTAATTAGTTGTAGGCTAAGACTAGTGTTAAAAGGGAGTTTAAGAGTTTCTTGTATAGATTTACGAACTTTTTGATGTTAAAAGTAGAATTTTTTTGTAAACAATTATTGCAGCCTCTAATAGCAATCTACTATTAGCTAGTTAAGAACAGAAGTGAAGTAACATGGATCACACCTATATTTATAATTATATATGTTTTATGGGTTTTACAGAATTTTCAAAAGAAATACATTATTATAAAAGTGTTCAATGGTACTTGAATTATTTTTGGAATAACTATTTTTTTAAACAAGGAAGTCAAAGGTGAGACAGTTCAGTATTGATAAAAATGCAACTTGCATTATTTCTAGAGGCCCGAGCTGGCCGAACTTTTGAGCAAGGAAATTCAGGGCAAAACTTGATAGCTGAGGTGCAGCTGAGAGAACACTGAGAATTTATATGAAAAGTTTCAGATAGGAGCCCTTTGGCCTGGCTCTCATTTTCATTTGATTAGGTGCAGCTTGACGTAAAATTCTATCTTTTTCAATTCAATTCTATCTTGAAGAAGTTTTAAATAAAGCTGACTAGGTACTTTAAAAATTGTCGAAGCCGAAGGTTTTCAAAGTTGTTAGATTTAAAGAATTAACCCACAATTTCTTCACCAGATTGTTTTCTTTTCGTAAATCTGTAAGTGAACCCCTGATCAAATCTGAAACCTTTCAGATATATTCTCGGTGTTCCATCAGCAAACCATACCTACTCAGTTATAAACTTTTCGCCCTTAATTTATATACTTGCTCAAAAACCCTGCCAGCTCCCCCTCTATTCTGTTCTTCAACTAGCCTATTCATTAATTGTATCAAAATTTATAAAGAGGCAGTGGAATTCAGTCACTTGCAATTTCCTTTGAACATTATTTTCTATTTATGAATACTTAGGGACTAATTTAGGTTTCCAGAACCTGAAAGAATGTGGTGTACCTTGTAGTTAACAGTTCCAAGTGATTTGTATATAAAATGAGGCTCTTTTGTTTATATTTTAAACAGTTAGCGCCACCTACTTATTTATGCAATCAATGATTCACAAATCATCACTAGATTATTCTTAGTATTCATTAACAAACTTGAGAACCAGAAAGAATATAGCCGCATCAGATATAATGTAAATTGTGCACAATGTGTGCAGTAGCAAATGTTGTAAGTAAGAAATAATGTTATTTTATTTTTATAAAATTAGGAACGGAAATCATGGCAAGCGCCATTTCATTTCAAGGTACAATGTTTTAGGTAAATTTGTAATATTACATACATTTATGTGTGCGTCTTGTATATAGTAAATTTTTACCATGTCAAACAATAATTGTGAAATGAGATTATCCAAATAAATAAAACATTGACACTAGTAATAAGGTGATTTTATTTAATTAACTACTTATTCATAAACCTAATCATCATCTTCATTGAAGAAATCATTATCCTCCATTCCCTCTGGCATATAGCTTAATCCTGACTGATCTTTATGACACATATTATAACCACTGCCATACCCTGAAAAAGCAGTAAAATTGTTTATTAATGCTAAAAGATGTATTTCTAACAATCTTATTAGATCGTTAGTCATATTTATTGGATTCCGTGTCAAAATTGCCTATTTGCAAAACGACTTAAGAGCAGAATGTAAATTACGTATTACAAAACTTCGCTATTGTCCAGTTACAGTTCTGCTGAAAAAATCACTTGTTCCACTAAAATCCCTTAGATCAGTCCTCCAGGGGATAACATAGCACTCAATGTTCCACTACATCGTAGTGGAACATTGAGTGAACCTCTATTCTGGGGATTCTCTAAGTACTAATAGTGCTATTCCTTTATAGTCCCTTCTAAATAAAAAAGCCACTTAAGAAATAACAATATGTAATACATATAATTAAAATCTGTCTACAGAGGGGATAACAATGACGTAAATTAACTTTTCTAAAATAAGTTAGATGTTGAAAAAAAAAGTACCAAAACTGCGTTGAAGAATTCGACCAGTGCAGCGTCTCGGTGGCGTAGTTGGAATCGCGTTCACCTAAGTCGTGAAAGACGTGGGTTCGAGTCTCATCTAAGGCATTTAATTTTTTTCAACGTCAGGTATATTTAACGTTAGAAACGCAAAATATATATTAAAAAAATAATTTTTCTACATAAAAAATAAAGTTTTTAATTCTACTTATTTAACCTAAAATTGCAAGTTGTTTATCCGTGAATTGAATTTACTTCATCATTTCTAGAATATTACCGATTGATATTTTCCCATTCAGCAATTTCAGTTGTGACTCTTGAATCCACTCATCTTTGAGTATCTTTTACCTATCTTCTCGTATTCGTTGTTTAGCCATTGGGCGGCGCACTTTTTTAACGCAGTCAAAACATCTACCAGCGCTGGTTTACGGCCAATTTTTTTATTCAAATGATAACGCCAGTTTTCCGCAACATTTGCAGTTCTGTGGCGTTCGCCAAAAACTGACCATCTTTGAACACATTTTTTATTTTATAACCAGAACTTCATATACCTAATTTTGCAGTTTTTTAGGTTTAGAACTATCTAGTAACTCCATATATTTTTACCCGACTGCCGAAGGAGGGTATTGTGTTTATCAGTCTATGTATGTATGTTTGTTCCTATGTGGCGTTCTAGACACGAATAAAGTTATTGCCTAAGAAGCGAACTAAAAAGTCGTAAACAAGAAGAAAATCATGTTGTGCAGTCGGAGGATACATCTGGTTTTAGTTACCCTCCTCAGCAGTTGGGTTTATATTTCTTTTTCTTTTTAGTCTTCTCCATGAAGTTTTCACAGTTATTTCCTAAATTCTGCCAAGATTTCGTAAAAATGTAATTAGCTTTTAAAAAGGAGCACTCGATCCACATGCACATCATTGTAAATAAGCTTCAATTCAATAATAACGTTCTCAAACAATTAGGGGATTCAAAAGAAAGTTCTAGTTTTACATGATCCCAAGGGCATCGTAGAGAAACATTTCTTTGGATGTATTATTTATTTGTGCTATAAGACATTCATCAACTTTCTGCCCTTTTCCCATGTTATCTGGGGTCGGTGCAACACGTTTTCTTTTTCCATACCGTCTTGTCGTCTGTCACGCTATCACTGACTTCCTTTAATTTCATATCACTCCTCAAAAGTCCATCCATCTTTTCTTTGGCCTTCCTCTCCCTCCATTCATATTTATAGGTATGATGCGTTTCATCCCTCCTCATCATATGACCATACCGGGATAAACGGTTTCTTTTCTACTTTTCTGTCACTGGTGCCACTTTCAAACTTCCACTAATATATTTATTTCTCACTTTATCCAATCTCGTCCCGCCGCATATCCATCTCAACATTCTCATCTCTGTTAAATGCAATGTCTTTTCATCCATCCTTTTCACAGTCCAACATTCTGACCCAGCCTTCCCCTTGGATAAGCGACCTTAGGTACCGGAAGTAGGCGCAGATCGGTATGGGCGTTCCAGCGAGAGAGCACTGAACTGGAGGGACTGCCAAAACAAGTATTCAGTTTTGCTTCTGCTCAATTTCCACCACACCTCCAATCTGCTCTGAACCTATAGGCCACTCTCGGCAACCAACATAATGTCATCGGCAAACAGCTAACCAAGGTGCCTATTCCTGTATGTCCGACGTCAGAGCGTCCATTATCATCAGGAAGAGGTAGGGACCGACCCTTGGTGCAACGGTGCCGACTGCCACACTGAAGCTGCCAGTATTGCCCACTGAAGACCGAAAAAAAAAATGCTATAGCAATAATTAAGTTCGATGGTCTAAGTATTGTTTATAGTATTGGCTGGTTCCAAAGTGACTGTGATCACCGGCGCTGTTGAACAGCGCGCGTTTGAAATTCAATGCCGCGGTCCAGCAGCGTCACTCTGGAACCAGCCGTGCCTACAAAGTACATATTTGTTAAGTAATAAGGCGCTATAGGCTTTTTTCAGATAAATGCATTTTTTGCAATAAATCGTGGACTAATATGGAAAGATGCCTCGAGTGTGAAGGTTTACTAGGGCCACAATGGAATTATTGTAAGCTTTGTGGATCACAGACTAGGCCTTTTAAAGGCACGCAGCGCGCCAAAAACTTTCTTTGTGTGCAAAACGGGGCAAACTTGCTGAACGTCCAAAGTCACCGGATGTTTTTTGAGAATTTGATATCATTTAAAGTGACATATGTCTCAACGGAAAAACGATGAGCGTCTCCGAGAGCGCCTCTGAGATGAGCGTCAATAACGACACCAAAGAGACAGTAATAATGACGGAAGAGCAATCGAAAGAGAAGCAGGAAAGGTCAGACGCAGAAGAGGTTCGTTCAGAAGAAGTCCCTCGAACTGGAACATCAGCGCAACCTTCAAGCAGAGCTATTTCATCGTGACGTCATAATCACTTCCTCAAGCTTTCGAGCAGCAAGTCACACAGCCAGCCAGTACCCACTGCATCTACGGGGGTATTCTGACCACAAGCAAGCAGCGGACGCGCATTCCTGTTCATCACCCTCACCTTCTATCATCAACGCTCCGATCCACTGGAGCCAGGAACACTATCCCGACCCACTGGAGCTAGTAACACTATCCCGACTCACTGGGATATCATCACCCTGACTCACTGGGGGACAACCGCATACAGTTCCGACTCACCGCGAACTTTGAGACTTCCGGTTCCGACTCACGGAAACCAACCTTCCACTGGCCAGGCACGCATCACAAGATGTATGGACGACTCATCCTGCTATCGACCTCCAGTCTCCGGAGGGGATTGATGTAGCGGCACCAACGCCGCCACTTACGAACTAATGACATGATGTCACAAAATCCTCCATCGCGAAAGCAAAGTTTTCGGCGCGATTTGAACACATAAAACAGTCCGACAATAATAGTTGGGCAGTTGCCCGGACCTGCAGACAACTCCCGTCTGGTCGGAGGATCCTCCCTTTTCTATGGAGGTTTGTGGGACTTTACACCCTGTTCCGCATACCTCCAAACTAAAATGATATATCCATATTCTATATCCATCTGTCTATATATCCATCAAATATAAAGAATTATCCCACGTGAACATACTACTGAGATAAAAAGTCTTTGTTCTCCTCCAAACTATAATCTATCTCTGTGCCAAATTTTATCCAGATCCGTTCAGCCATTCTGAAACCATCCATCCATCCAAACTTTCGCATCTAATAATCTGTAATAATATTATAAAGAGGTAAAGGTAAGGGGTTATCTCTAGATCTACTGAACCGATTTAAATTAAATTTGGCATGGAGATAGTTTGAGACCCTGGGAAGGCCATAGGGTATTTGTATTTCCTTGGGATGATAAAACACTTTTTACGCGGGCGAAGCCGCGGGCAGAAGCTAGTGTGTATATAAATTTATGATTTTCGGATTGTTTCCCTTTATTAGTGCTATATATACGACATTGCTTCTTGCTAAATTTCATGATTCTACAACGTGAAGCACCCCGTAGGTTTTGATTCCATTACGATTCGTCAAATATGCGACATTAACGGCCATATCTTTTGTTTGCGCTGATTTAGAAGTTTGATTTTACAGCTTCAAGATATTGCAGACTTGATTAATAAGATATTAATTCAGAGAAAAAGGTCTTGGATACACGGACAGACAGGCAGAAAACGAAGTGATCCTATACGGGTTCCTTTTGAGGAACCGAACCCTAATAACAACACACTAAATCATTTGGATTTTAGTTTTTTAACACGCTTTTATTAGCTTGGTATGTATGTATCTATGTAACGGAATCTTTGAACATGATTTTCACCCGCTTCAAAACGTCGGTTTAATATGAAACCTTACACACTTATCAAGGAACAGCTGTCAGCTGCACACTGAACTCACACCCAACGCTACTACACGGTGGGTGTGGGAGGATGCAAAAGTGGTTTTGTTTTTTATTTTTCTTTTCTGGTTGGCCGCCTGAAACCTTTTCCATAAATAGTTGACATCATACTGAGCTGAAAAAATATCGTCGGCTGCATCGTCGAGGGTGGACTATGCGTCAGCTGCTCGCATGAATTTGTAAAAAAACACGTAAAATAAAGTTATAGTACGCCAAAATTTAAATAGGTGCTTGTTTAAATAATTAAAAGTATGAAAACAACAAACAGCTGCGTGGGTAGCGGTGGAAAGACCATCAGCTGACGCAGTAAAATATAGATTATTTGAGCAGTGCACAGTATCTTTTAGGGTCCAGTGACTGAACTCACCTGACCCAGTTAACTAATAGTTTTCGGCAACTATAATATTGTTAAATTTTAACCGGCATAGTGACAATAGAATGATAATTTCGGGAAATATACAGGTTGAAACGGAAAGGTCAGACCATATTTTAAAAACTGCTTCGGCCCATGTATACGAATAACTTTCTACAAGGAAGTCAGGAAAATCCCAAAAAGAAATAGATTATCCATACAAAGTTGTTCGTCAGCTGACCAAAATTGGTAAAGGAGATACGATACTGTCGGCGACGAGCCTCTATCTATGAATTGAATAGTAGCAAAGTACATTATACAAAGGCTGTTAAACGGGATTTACACAATACCATGTACCTGCAAATGTTGAATATCTTCTAGTTAGATTCCAGAAATGTTCTAATTATAATATTTTGTTTCTAACTATCTGTAGAGTTTCTAATTAAGTAACCTATTTGTATTATATTTATAAACATTTAAAGACTCACAAAGTTAAATATTAATAAAGTACACAGCGGATCTTTGTCTCTTAAGTTGGCTCTGCCAACCATTGCGCAAAAAACAGTTTGTCATCGAGTATACTGCATAGAGTAAGAGAGATAGGACGATGCGACAAACGTTAGCGAGTGAAAGAGACAGTTATACAATGCTTTCTTCAGCTACAACATTGACACAAAAAATAGCTACGCAGCGCAGGCTCTTGTAGCCAATTCAGAGACATTAAGATCCGTTGTGAGCATTATACGAAGTTGAAATTGTCGTATAATTACGTATCTAACTTGAAAACAAGATTTTTGTTAATGGAGATATTTTAATAATTTTGGTTTCAAATGAAAGATATAGACGTAGAAACATTTTATCCGTTTAAATTTTGTAAATCGGTCCACGTGTTAAGAGATATATCACTGTAAGGGAAATATACCGAACCGATATTTTCAATGTTTATCTACAAACTTTTTTATTGTTGATAGATGTATGAATCGTGTTTTATGTAAATTAGGAATTTGTAATACCAAAAATTGTAAGGAATTGTATGAGAAACAACCTCCTTTTTTTTAGAAGTCGATTATTTTAATAAGATTAATAAACAGTTAACACAGCTCCAAAGATTTCGGCTTAAGACGGAACCACACTTACGTGGTTATTATAAGTATGTTTACGTGTGTATATATCGAATCTTTTCAACATGTAGACGTAGGTACATAATGTTTACTTCGGATTCGGATGATGATTTCGATGAAGACTATCAATTTATTTTTATATACCTGTCATGTTATCTCTCCGCTATCCTTGGTTGACTGGTAGAGAATGCGTCAGGCTTTAAGTCCGCCTATGTACCCTTATGTTGCATGAAGTTTTAATAAATAAATAAATATCTGCTAGCAATGAAACTTCCTGAGAGCAAAAACAAAAAAAAAAGAAGGCAAGGCAGTTTCTTCCCAAGCAGCATTTTAGCACCCTAATTGCGTATCTGTTATGACATCACGAAGCATAATTCTTTCCTTATATTTTGATAACTCAACAGTATTCGTTGCATGTTTTACGCTGTCGAGTAGACTGATTTTTTTTAATAATATGTAGCAATGAATGCAAGGAAAGCGTACCTTTCGCTATTCTTAGAACATACACAGTTATGGTACTGATCTAAACTATCTAGACTTTGTGTCATACAAAACTGTACTTTGACGTTTAACGTTAAGGGCCTACATCCGCCTAGTGCCGTAAAACGGTAACTTTCTAAAGCATACTCCTTAGTAACGGCTAGGTTAACAAGTTTGAAAAAAATATATATTTATAATTGTTTCATGTACATAATTTTTTAAACATGTTTTTTTCGTATAACAAATAGTTTTGCTTTAAAAAATTAATTAGCAACACGATATTATTCGCAACTTTTGGATGCTCCTCCAAAACGACTTGGAATGTTTAAAAATATTCTTACACAGAAAAATAGATGGCTGGAATTTCTTCATAACTGACACAGCATATGTAAATCAAATAATATTTTGCACACAAAACTGTTCAAAAGGAGGTTCAATATTGATATTTTGGCATCGAGCGGGCACACGGCCAGTACTACGTTTACATTGGGGCGTATATATCGCCTCGTATAAGCTCGTCGTTCATTTTCAACACACAGCACACAAGCGTCCGCTAGGAGTTCGTTTCGTTGAATCACGCGCCATGAGCCACGCGGTGTAGAAACACATTTGGCTAGCGTGTCGTGTCACGACATAACCCTCACCACCGCTCTGGCGCAATCGGTCGCGAGCTGTCCGCGCCACGACACTTCACGACAGAACGCGCCGCGCTGCGCCACGACACTCATGTGCTTCTAACCACACTAAAAGTTTAAAACCGATATGCTTCTGGCGCGCCACGCCACGCAAGTGTATTTCCGCCTTTAGTGAAAACCAACGTTAAAAAAACGCGGTCTTTGTTATGTAACAACGGGCCGTATAAAAGGCGTACCACTTGCCGCTCAGCTCAGCCACCAAAGAGGCAAAATCTCTAGTAGGAAAGCAGAAATCTGCGGAACAAGATTTAAAAAAAAGCACGCATTTTTATTTCTTTACCAGCAAGTCTCTACCAAGACCTTGTATGTGGGTCGTAGTCGTACCACCCAACATCGGATGCGTCGTGTAAAACCAGCGGAGTCGCAAGACTCACACCGTCGGGAACATAAATCAACTACTGTGGGACAATGTGATTGTTTAATAGTTAGTACCAGTAGATAGTACCTGGGCGACCGAGCTCTGCTCGGGTGAAAATAGAGAAAACGATGTTTTCTAAAAAGGAAACCCAGCTAGATCGATTTACGAGGACGGCACTGAAAATTTCGGGGATCAAGGAAGTGACACAACATTACTATTTAAAAATGTATTTATTGCTTTTCGAAGTATTCTCCGCAAAATTTGACACATTTTTTCCATACGATGGAACCAATCATTGAAGCAACCATTCCATTCGGAAGTTGGGGTCTCCTAAATGGCCGTTTTGTAGGCGTCCACAGCTTCTTCAGGTGATGAAAATCTCTGACCACGCAATTTATTCTTTATTTTAGGGAAAGTATAGAAATCATTAGGGCTTAGGTCGGGGCTGTACGGCGGATGGTCTAATAATTCTATGTTTTCTTGCTCTAAAAACTCTTTTGTTCTGTGCGCGATGTTTTTTTTTTTTTTTGTCGACGGGGAAAATCATCTTATGACAAATCCCGCTCTTGGGTGGAGCGGGAAATAGTGTCAGACTTGTACTGACTAAAAACCCCGCGCCGTTCCTTCTAGCCTTCGTACCGGGGCTCTAGCTTCCTTTCGGATAACCCCGAACCCCGGTAGGCTTCAACCCAGCTGGGCCCCTCTCTTTGCTGACAACTCCTTGAGGCGCGCGGGAACAGTGCGCGCCGTCGACGCCTTGGCTCGGTCCGGGTAGTTACCGGACAATCGGACAGCGAGCTACCCATGGCTCGCTGTCCACGAGCCCGCGTCTACGGTGGCTGGATATCGGGATTGGGATCCCGGCGGCGGCGGCGAGGGCGCCGTTGCCTGATGCGGTTCTGTGCGCGATGTGAGAACTCGCATTGTCGTGATGGAGGATGATGCGGCGGTTGCAGTTCTCTTTACGGAGTTCAGAAACGACCATTCTGCATTAACCGTTATTTGTCCCTCAAGAGGAATAGTCGCAACATGGCCGGTTTTGGAGACAAACGTGGCCACCATTTTTTTTGCAACACTCCGTGAACGAACAATTTTTGTTGGCTTTAACTCATTTTCGAAAACCCAAACCCGTGACTGGTTTTTTGTTTCGGGTTCGTACGCGTATATCCAGGATTCGTCACCTGATACGATGTTGTATACAGCATTTGAGGATCCTGCGTGGAATCATTCGAGAGTTCTAACGCACCAAGTAACGCGAGCCGCTTTTTGCTCTTCACAGAGCGAAAGCGGTATCCATCGGGAAAACAACTTTTTTACACCTATCATGCAAGATTATTTGTATTTGACTCATGTCAATGTCTAACTAAAGTTGCCTGAATTTCGCGGTATGTCACATGTCGATCTTCCTCAATCAGCTTACGCACAGCATCAACGTTTTCTTGGGTGACTGCAGTTTTTGGACGACCTTGACGAGGATCATCACTGAGCTTGACACATCCACGTTGAAATTCAGCAAACCAGCGATAAATTGTGGTTTTGGATGGGGCTTCATCACCAAATGCAGAAATCATCCGGTCAACACACTGTTTTTGTGTTAAACCACTTCGAAAGTCAAAATAAATCATCGCGCTTGAATTTTCTCAAGTCAATTCCATTTTCTCAACGACTAAACAAGTTTGACAAAACCTTGTGACGAGACCGAGAATCTTTTTTTAAATAAATAAATGGTATTCGATTTTTAAAACCAAGGAGTTTTCAATTAAAAAGATTTTAATATGACAGGAACAGTGGAAATATTCCATTCCCGATACTTTTAGTGCAGCCCTCGTATAACCCCCGAAACGCCCGCATACAAAATATCATGATAATCATTGGACCGTTTCCGAGATTCAGATTATATATACACACATCAACACGGTCTAGGGATATTTTTAAAAAAGCGAATTACTATCAATGTGTTAATTATTTATATGACATGTATATATTTAAAAGATACGTTATTTAATATTCTACCATTTTTTAATAATGGTTAAGGTTTCAGAATTAAAATTAAAATTTCAGAATTTTATGGAAAAAAAATGAAGCATAGACGGAAACCGTATATGAATTAACTTTTAATTTATGAGTAAAAACTGAAAAAAATAGAAAAATCATTTAATTTGTGTTTATAAACTTGAAGTTAGTAGTCTGAGAAAGCGCCCATGATGTTCATAACACATCGGCAACGATTCGGCATGCTCAGAACAAGGTTGTCAATGTCTTGCTGCGGAATATTGTCCCATGACCTTCTGAGGTGCGCAAAAAGTTGATCTTCTGTAGCCAGATTTTCAGGAACTTCCTTCAGAGCTCTTCTTTGCAGCATATCCCACGCATGCTCAATGGGATTTAGATCTGGCGATTGAGCAGGCCAGTCTAAGGCCCTAACATTGTGTGTATGTAACCAAGCTGCTACCGTTCTCGCCGTGTGTGCCCTGGCATTGTCGTGCATGAGCAGGAAATCTTGCCCCATTTGTGTTCTGTGGGGCAAGATTACGGGCCCCAGCACCTGTTGGACGTATCGTTCTGCCGTCATATTGCCCCGCACCCAAACGAGATCCGTCCGTCCTCCAAGACGAATTCCTGCCCAAACCATAATTGTTCCTCCTTGGTATGGGTGAACTTCCTGAGGGTTCTGAAGACGGCTCCATCGTCCAGGAACTCGCCAAACACGCGTCCTTCGTGAATCTGGATGGAAGCCGAACCTGGATTCATCCGTGAACAGCACGTTGGACCATTGCTCACGGCCCCAGTCCACGTGGTTCCGAACCCATTCTAATCGTCGTCCACGATTGCCTCTCCGTAAAGGTGGGACCCGGAGTGGTCTACGAGAGCGTAGATTGCTTTCATGCAGTCGCCTTCCTACAGTTTGGTCACTCACAAGCACTTGGTGTTCCACTCGCAGCCTTTGGACCAATTGAGTCGCCGTTGCATTTGGTTGAGCTCGCGCAGTAATTTGCAAAAATCGGTCTTGTCTGGGGGTAGTGATGCGACTTGGCCCCCGGTGCCTCTCCGCTACTTCACCTGTGGCACGATAGCGTGTCCACAATCTTGAAATTACATTTTGGTGGGTCCCTATGGCCTCAGCAACATTACGCTGAACAGGCCCAGCTTCCAGCATTCCCACAGCTCGTAATATCTCCGCCCTCGTCAAATGTTGGCGTTGCATGGCTACAATACCTCAATTTTAACTTTATCTTTCGTTTAAAAATGAAAAAAAAAACTCACTAAACGTAATTCGTATTGTTTTCTAAATTTCGCACAAATGAAAATGCCCTCTCCTACACATCAAGACGTTTTTATGCCACCGAAACAAAAGAATATTTTAAAAATTTGAATTTGGAATTAGTCTGCCGGGGAGGGCCCGATGGACATTCCGGGGGGGCTCGGGCGTCCCCGCAGTCTCCGGACTAGTGCCCCAATGATAGCGTCTTTTTCAGTGCGTGTCTGTAGGTTAGCAGCGTGGAACCTCGTCTCACTTCCTTCTCCTTACCTCCATTCACTTAATATATGAGAAGGAAAAAGAAAATTGGTCTCAAACAGCGGCTGCACCCCCTCCCCCACAAAGTGCACCTCACCAACATTCGAGGTCTGCACTCAAATCTCTCTGCAGTCCACTACCACCTGGAGGCTGAGAAACCAGCGCTGTTTTTCCTTACGGAGACGCAGATAGCGAGTCCGTCAGATGTGTCGTACTTATCTTACCCAGGGTTTACCCTGGAGCACAATTTTAAACCACACGCGGGTGTGTGTATGTACGCCCGTGACGACACTTGCTATCGGCGTCTCCGTAACCTTGAGGACCCCAGATTCTCAACGCTGTGGGCTCTAGTGGACACAGGTCTGGATAAAATTATCTACGCCTGTGTCTACCGTTCGCATAGCGGAGATCAGGAGACAACCAGGCTCACAGAGTACATCAGTGAAGCTGCTGACGCGGCACAGCAGCGGTACCCTTTCGCCCAATTAGTGTTACTGGGGGACTTTAATGCCCACCACCAGGAGTGGCTCTTCCCATACCAGTGCACTGACCATGCTGGGAGGGAGATGCGAAAGCTTTCGCTAGCGCTCAACCTTACCCAGCTGGTCCAGGGAGCAACGAGGGTACCGGATGTTGACTCGCACACGGCCAATTGCTTGGACCTTCTGCTGACAACAGATCCAGACCGATACTCTGTGTCGATAACTTCACCTTTGGGTAGTTCCGACCACTGTCTGGTGAAGTCTGTGTCCGTCTACTCCCCGCCCGATCCCAGCCCAAGAGGCACCCGGCGTGTTTGGCGGTACAGGTCAGCAGATTGGGATGGCATGCGATCTTTCTTCGCATGCTATCCTTGGCAGCCTACTTGCTTTTCTTCGGCTGATCCTTCGTCGTGCGCGGACGCCGTGACGGGTGTGTTGCGTCAGGGAATGGAGTACTACATTCCGTTCTCTGACGTAACAATGTCCAGCGTTGACCGGCCATGGTTTGGCGCCGAATGTCATCGCGCCGACGCCCTTAAACATGAGGCGTACCTGGCATGGGTCGACGCGCGATCGCGCGAAGCGAGTGACGTGGGTCAGAAGAAGAGGGCCTTTAACAGAGCTGCCAAGTCCTGCAAGTTGGTGTTGCGAAAGGCTCGGTTTGACCACATTAGCCGAATAGGGACCAAACTTGCTTCTTACCCAGCAGGTAGTAAAGCGTTTTGGTCCCTGGCTAAGTCAGTCGAATCAAACTTCTGCCGTCCCTCACTACCACCACTGCTGAAACCAGATGGGTCGCTGGCCCACTCCGCTGAGGAGAAGGCAAATTTATTTGCCTCTCTTTTTGCGGAATCTTCGCGTCTAAATTCTGGTGATTCGCGGCCCCCTCCTCCTTTTGTTGGATGCGAGACGAGTATGTCGGACATTCGCATCCACCAAAAGGACGTCCGTAGGGTGCTACGCAACCTCGACGTGAACAAGGCTAGCGGCCCTGACGGAATACCAGCTATAGTTCTTAGAACCTGTGCGCCTGAACTGTCTCCGATCTTGACACGCCTATTCCGCCTTTCATATGAGACTGGAAAAGTGCCGAATGCTTGGAAGCAAGCCAATGTACAGCCCGTGCCCAAGAAGGGCAGTCGAGCTGACCCGGCTAACTACCGACCCATCTCTGTTACGTCCATACTCTGTAAGAGTATGGAGCGTGTACTAAACACTAAGCTCCTGGCATACCTAGAAGCTAACGATATCCTTAGCGACCGCCAGTACGGTTTCCGCCGAAATCGGTCTACTGGGGATCTTCTAGCGTATGCCATTCACATATGGAGTGAGGCCATCGAGAGGCACGGGGAAGCGCTTGCCGTTTCCCTCGACATCTCGAAGGCTTTCGATAGGGTCTGGCACGAAAGCCTTATCGGTAAGCTTCCTTCATTCGGTCTGCCCGGTGGTCTGTGTGATTGGATCGCAGACTTCTTGAGAGATCGGTCCATTCGAGTAGTTATTGATGGCTGCTCGTCGGACCAACTGGATATTAATGCCGGGGTCCCTCAGGGGTCGGTACTCTCAGCAACATTGTTCTTGTTGCACATTAACGATCTGCTTAAACCCGGCACCTTTGGGTATGCAGACGACAGCACTGTTGCTGAGAGATACTTGTCCAACGCACGGGCTACCGGGCCACAGATCCGGTCTCTTCGTGAGGCCATGGTGGAGCGCTTGAATTTGTCCTTGCAGGCAGTCTCCGAATGGGGTGATGCCAATCTGGTCAAGTTTAATGCTACTAAAACCCAGGCGTGTCTTTTTTCCGCTAAAAAGAGCCAATTTCACCCGGCTCCAACTTTTCGTGATGTAACCGTGCCAATAACGGACCATCTTGAGCTTCTTGGCGTTACGTTGACATCGACTCTCAATTTTGGGCCTTACATTGAGGCAAAGGCTCAGCTGGCTTCCAAAAAGTTGGGGATCCTTGCGAAGGTGAGAAAGTACTTCACGCCGGAACAGCTGCTCAACTTGTATCAAGCGCAAGTTCGATCGTGCATGGAGTACTGTTCTCACCTCTGGGACGGTTCTGCCAAATACCAGCTTGATGCACTAGAGTTGATCGAAAAGCGGGCCAAGAGACTTATCGGCAATGAGGCACTGGTCAAATCAAAGCTCCAGAGCCTTGAACATCGTCGCCGAGTTGCCAGCTTGTCGGTTTTTTATCGGTTACATTTCGGGGAGTGTGCGATGGAATTGCATGATTTAATTCCGCCCAGCCCGTTCCATCATCGGACAACCAGACGCACGGCGATGCGTCATCGGTACATGGTGGACATCCCACCCATACGCACAAAACGTTTTGGGGACACTTTTATTATGCGTACAGCTAAGGAGTGGAATTCCCTGCCGGAGTCTGTGTTTCCCGATAGCTACAATCTAGGGGTCTTTAAGTCAAGAGTGAATAGGTTACTTCTAGGCAAGCGTGCTTCACCGTCGACCACATCATCGCTTACCATCAGGTGAGATAGTGGTCAAGCGCGAGCCTATATACAATAAAAAAAAAAAAAAAAAAAAAAAGTCTGAGATAAATTACAAACAAATCGGTGTTTAGAAGATTCCAATGCGGCCAGTAATTTTCGAGTTATTTAATTGAGTATGAAATATCCCTAGACCGTGTTGATGTGTTTATATATATATATTTATATGGCAAAAAAGATTCTTCGCATTTTTTAAGAAAATTCAAAACATTTTTTAATATAGTTTATTTACATTTAACTAAAGTATGTAGGTACCATTTTGTTCGATAACTTTTTGCCATCTTGTAGGTAGGGACATGATCCCATTGCTATGGAAATTTTGGGACTTCTGATCAAAATACCGCGACAAGTGGTTTTGGCAGTCTTCTCGTGATGTTAACCTGACACTGCCTAAAGAATTCTGAAGAGACCGAAACAGGTGGAAATCTGAAAGTGCAAGGTCAGGACTATACGGCGGATGCATTACTTACTCAGCAAAAATTAAGAGAGTTTGGCTGGGAGGTGTCCCAGCCAAACTCTCTTAATTTTTGCTGAGTGGCTAAAGATGTGTGAGGTCTAGCGTTATCATGATGAAAAACCACACCCCTTCTGATGATTAATTCCGGCCGCTTTCTCTCAACTTCTTGCTTTAATCTCATCAGTTGTTCGCAGTAGAGTTCAGAATCGATGGTCCTGCCTGGTGGTAAAAGCTCTTAATGAATAATGCCCTTCCAATCCCACCAAACACACAGCATCACCTTGTTGCGAGTTAACCCGGGTTTCGCCACAGTCTGTGAAGCCTGACCGGCCTTTGACCACGACCTTTTCCGCACGTTCTTGTCGTACGTGATCCACTTTTCATCACCAGTTATCAGCTTCTTCAAAAATGGTTAGGTTTCATTACGTCGTAATAAAGAATCACAAATGAGTACACTACGCTACGTCGTAACTACTGATATGCCGATCGTGCTCCACTTTTTCAAAAATGGCATCCATTTTATCCGTAATAGGGCGACCAGAGCGACGGGCATCTTTGACATCAAAATTTCTGGATTGAAAACGCTTAAACCAAATTTGCGCTACTCTCACAGACACTGCACTAGGTCCATAAACATCGCCAATTTTTTTCGCGGCTTGCGTTGGAATTTTACCTTTTTTGTAGTAAAATTTTGAAATGTATCGAATTTCTTCATTAGATTCACTCATCTTAACAGTGCGAAAAACAAATGAAAATCGCACATTTTCCTAATTTGAATTTGGTATTCTGTTCTTTAAAATTTAAACTTTCAATGATACCAAAACCAGCCAGATACAAATAGTATAGCCAAAGAGATTTTATTACAAGCTCATACATACTATAATGCGAAATAGTATATTATGCAACTAGTGAATAAAGGACGGTTTTAAAGCGAGGGCCATAGATGAATCACGAGCATAGCGAGTGATTCAAGTGTTAGAATCCTGAACGACGCGAGTAATACATGGCCCTCGATATTAATCCGTTTTATTCAAGAGTTGCATACTATATTTTATACCATGACTTCGAGAAAAAGAAGGATTTAAGCCAAAAGCACAAGAAATTATAATAAATAAATAAATAACCTTCAAAATTTACAGAAAATGATAAACCTTAGGGCTTCACATTTTTTGTAAATTGAAGCTGAGCCTTTGAGTTTAAGTTACCTAAACAGCACCTGTGTTTCAGGGGCCAGTGACCACCTCCATTAAGTTACATAATTATAATTAATTAAACACCAATGCAATTAATTAAAAATAGAATTACAATCCAAATAAGTATTCACTAAACATCCTAGACCAAAATAAAATCATTATCAAAATCCTAAATATAAACAAACTCAAAATTAAATCGACGAAGGAGTTTGAAATTCGAATATTCTTTGTTTTTACAAGAAGTTTGTATCGAGTATTTTATGCGCAAGTAGGTTGTATTGCATTGGGATGGAGGTCAAATATATATTGGTGTGTTCTAAATTCAAACACCAAAACAGTGATTAAAAGTGCTTTTTATTCACTGTTTTCAGTGAATAAAATAAAGCTTTTTAGAGGGGGAATGGTATAAAGACTTTTTCCCCAACCTAATATACAAGAATTGCTCGTTTAAAGGTACTAGATTTTCCGAAAACTATCAGTTAGTGAATGCGGGCAAGGGCGTTCTGTCACTGGACCCTGAAAGATAATGTCCATTGTTCAAATAAACTGTATCTTGACTGCGTCAGCTGACGGTCTTTCCACCGCTACCCACGCAGCAGATTGTTGTTTTCGTAATTTTAACTATTTAAACAATCACCTATCAAATTTCAGTTGGTGTACTATTACTTAATTATTTTTTTTACCATATCCGCAACCTTCCAATACACCCATCGCGGGTGCTTCGGTTGACACTTGATTCACTCTTTAGTCATTCGAGATATAAGCTGATTGAAACATATAGCAATCGATCAGCGTAAAAACACTAGGTTCCTAAAATGCAACGCTACTCGTACCTCCCGGACCAGAACAGGACGTTTTG
Source organism: Orthosia gracilis (assembly GCA_947562075.1). NCBI lineage: Eukaryota > Metazoa > Arthropoda > Insecta > Lepidoptera > Noctuidae > Orthosia > Orthosia gracilis. The sequence continues at coordinate 31,326,221 of OX387267.1, read as the reverse complement.
ATTCGGAGTCATTTATTGTGCTGCTGTGCAAAGACATTGCATGGGAGCCCAATATAGCGTAGGTCCAACTTAACCATTGTCGCATGATACCTACCGCGTAGCTACATAGGAAAAAAGGCTCGAAGTGCCGACCGAACCTCAAAGGAACGTAATTTCTGCCCCTAAGGCCTTTTGTTCACGACACGACAAAATGGTCATCATTCCGAGCTCCAAATATGGACCGTTTGTTCATTGCACGACACCGCTCTACAAGCGACACGATTTACAAACGGTTTTTCAGCTATGTCGTCGATGCCGCTATGCTATCGCGACTTGTTTGCGGTGACGATTTTGCAGGTCGTACAAAACAAGCATGAGCTTGTTGATGACACGACACACTGCACCGCACAGCTTACCGGTGGTTCGTCACTCACGCGCTTATAGATCAATACAATGCACTGCAGCGTCGTTTCAGAATCGTGTCTAGTGAACAAACGAACGGACGACAGATCGTCAGCAGTGTGTCGTGTTTTAAAAATCGTGACCGCAAATCGTGTCGTGCGGTGCCTCGTGAACAACCGATCCAATTGCTACTTTTTGATAGATCGAAGAACGCGCATTCCCATGCTTCATATGTTTAAACATCCGTTTACTCGACAATGTAGGTAAATAACGCAATTAAAGTTCGGCCGTTCAGAGAATGCGTTCCAGACACGTCGCGATTGAACTGACGACGTAACTTTGTAATGGCGTTGCAGTTACGATAAAAATATTTTTGCTGGTTGTTTACCGTTTTAACAATTGATGAGCATTAAAACAACATTATTATATCAATAATCAATTAATGTTATAATTTTGTGCCAAACTGAGTGTCAAATAACTTGGTAAACAATATTTTTCTAAATCTATACTGCGCTATTACAAGGTTATGTCAGCGCTTTATATTTGTAGTGCTGTGCTAACAATAACAGGCAATAATAGTATCCTAATCTGTTCTTATACAGTTATACTTTATAAAATAATACGTTTTGTTTTTCTTTTTAAGAATTTGAAAATAATGGACTATAAGATAACTTTTATGAAATATAAAAATAAAACTACGACCAAACCGAACGCGCGAAAGAAAGTAGCATTTTTATATTTAGGTTGAAAATGGTAACCCCAAATGGCGTTATGGTCCGCCATTTTGTGACGCTAAAACAGTCGTCTGTTGTCGTTTCGTGCGCATAGACCACGTTCTTCAAGTGTTTTCGATCTGTTTTTATTTGATTACCCGGCTTTCGTTTAATGGACTGTTTCTGCTTTTCAAACTGACATCGGCGCTAAATCGGACTTCGATTGTTCTTTTTACTTTTGGTGCATAATAATGCCTAAACGTGGACAAACATTCAAAAGTGGAGCCCGTGAGTTAATCATCAAGCTGCAAGATTACTTTGAGCGGGAGCGGCAAAATTGCGGACCCCTGGTACCTGTCGAACAAGTACAAGAACGCGTCTCTCAGGCGCTTGGAGTTAGCAAACGAACGATGACAAATATTAATAAAGAAAAGTTCGGCTCTATTGGCACGGAAGATAATATTTTACGTACTCCGAAGAAGAAACGTAGAACTAAACCCGTGACAGATATTGACACCTTTGACGCCGATGCAATCAGAAATCATATATATGGTTACTATTCCAGAAATGAATATCTCAACAGGAAGAAGCTTTTGGCATCGTTAAGAGAAGCTGAACTGTTTAGCGGGGGTAAAACTGCTTTAACCAAAATCTTAAAAGATATTGGTTTTTCGTATAAAAAAAAAACAGACAAAAGAAAAAATTTATTAGAACGATACGACATAATTTTGAAACGAATAAGTTTTTTGAGAGAAGCAAAAAAAATTGATAACTGGGATAGTGTCGTGTTCATTGACGAGACATGGCTAAACGCCAATCACACGGTTTCCCGTACTTGGACGGATGATACACAAGCTTCGACGTCGAAAGTACCAATGGGTAAGGGGGCCCGTATGATAATATGCCACGCAGGTTCTGCAAAATACGGCTTTGTGGAGAACGCGTTACTGGCATTTCAATCAAAAACCACAAATGACTACCACGAGGAAATGAATGCCACTACATTTAAAGAGTGGTTCCAGAACGTGCTTTTGCCCAGCCTACCAGAGCCTTCTGTAATATTCATGGATAATGCCTCTTATCACTCGGTTCAAATACAGAAACCACCTACCCAAGCTAATAAAAAAGAAGAAATGGTGGCTTGGTTACAAGCAAAAGGCATTGACGCAAATATGCAGATGCTAAAAGCAGAGCTAATTAAATTAGTTAAAGAAAATAAAGCGGCAAATGTGCGATACGAAATCGATGAACTGGCTCTGGAGTACGGTCATCGCGTTCTAAGAATTCCACCGTATCATTGCCAATATAACGCGATCGAGCTAATCTGGGCTCAAATAAAAGGTTACGCCGCCCGCCACAATACTTCCCCGCCATTCAGCACGAAAAAGATGATGACCCTATTAAAAGAAGCCTGCGGGGAAGTCACAAGAGATGACAGGGCCTGCAGTCTCGACTTAGATAGCGACACCGTCGCAAAGTAACGATCGTTAAATATTAACGAAAAAATTCGCTTGCCGTAACGACGCTATCGATAAATGCAAGTCTCGACAGCCGAGATAGCGAGCAAAATCGGTCACAATCTTGACTTTGCGATGTCGGTACGCTAACGAAGTTCGTATTCATAGTGAAACAGACTTCAGCACACCAAAGCATCTTTCAACAACTTTCCTGGCTGAACAATGAACATTTGTGTATTGATACTCCGGTGTCCCTAAGCGTTGATTTCTTAAAGGAGTCATCAACCATGGTTCCAGAGGATATCCATCATCACCTTAAAGATAAAACATAGAATGTACTTTCAGCAGTCTAATGGGCAACCTGTTCCAGACAGATTATAATGAACATTTATTATTAGTTACCAAGCAGCCATGTACGGTGGTCCCCATTGACAAAATATTTACATGTGTTCATTCTATGGCTCCAATCACATCAGGGAATGGCTGTGGAGCGTTTCTAAACTTCTCTTTAACTGCACACTGTTCTTCTTGGGTCATGGGAAATTTGACATATCTTCTTAAAAGGTTTTCATTGATAGCCAAAGTTACAGTATGTATTACTCGGCTTACTGACTTTTGGCTTATGCTGCAGTACCACTGCATGCCAATCGGTAGTTGGTAGCACCCACTTGACTATTAAGAAGAAAATTATAATCATAAACATCTTGGATATTAGGAAAAATAAATAGAAATGTTATTGGCACGGTAGCTACCCAACACAAAGTCACTCACTTGAGACTCCACAGAAAGTCCGTAAGGCCCTCGTCTTTGCATAGATGGGCGAAGTTCACCAACGACCTCATGAAACATGTCCTTGTTTATTTCGGTAAAGATAGAAAAATTGGCCATCTTCAAGTCCAAAGGATTTTCACCTTCACGCCGGTTTCGTGCATTTTTCCGCCGCATTATCATATCGAGTCTGTGTTCGAGCACGACCAAAGCCCACGCTAAATACTATACAGCCAAATTACTCTAATTATTATATATTTATTGTTTTTGTAACCTCTAAAACCAATGATAACGATCGTAACGAAAACTTAGCGGGCTGTCAAAAATGCTCGCTAGGAAAGTCGATAGCATACCGATAAATCGTTAACTTAGCGACAATATTCGTTAAGTTTGCGATGACAATCGATAGCTTTGACAGTCGAGACTACCAAAAATCGTTATCTGCCGATCGTTAGGACTTACCGACCGATCGGTAGGAGTTAGCGATCGCTAACTATGTCGAGACTGCAGGCACTGGGCAAAGGTTGTTGAGAAGACTAAAAACCTGATTTTGGAACATTTTGACCGAGATATCAGGATTGATTCTGTTATTGATAATAATATAATTATACATGTAGGCGAAGATGATGATGAAGACACCACCTCCTCAAGCGAATCGGAGTCTGATTAATATTCTGTACGCACATTCAATTCAATGTACTTTATTGCATAGAAATACAGATTGTAACTTTGTAACAAAGAATAAATAAAACAATTTTATTATATTAACTAGCGACCCGCCCCGGCTTCGCACGGGTGCAATGCTGATACTAAATACACTACAGAAAAACTGTGAACGTTGTATATAAAAACATAGCGGCCCGCTCCGGCTTCGCACGGGTATAAAATATATAGCCTATGTGATTAAAATCGATTCAGTAGTTTTGATTTATTCATTACTGCCCGTGGCCCGCACGCGTTAAATTTGGAGTAAAACAATCCCCCTTTCCCTATAACATGAAGATTTCCTGCTATCTTTGGAATATCTAAATTCATACACTACATTTTTACTTATTTACTCTTTACATTTTTACTATTTATTTTATTTTTACAACATATTACAGAATGTCTTTATAAACAACGTTCACAGCTTTCTTGTCATTAGACAATACAAACATGTTTTCTCTGGAGGTCACTCTTGAAAGAGCGACATACAGTTGTCCATGTGAAAAACAGTCAACGCTCAAATCTAAGCCTGCAACGTTGAAGGTGACTGACGGTGATGACCCTGCGATTTATTAATGGTCATTGCAAAAGATGTCTTTACCGGAAACTGTAAACGTTTAAATTTGAAGGGTAAATCCGATGGTATCAGAGGGATTCGGGGAATCAATACATCTTCTCCGGTACCACATCCTGTGAGTATTGTGCACTCTATTATGAAAGTTTTCAATGATTTTACCAGCAAACGCGTGCCATTGCAAAGTTTAGGTGGATTCAGGTTTCTTAATAAAATAACAGGACAACCTACTTTCAACACCATTTTGTGAGGAGGGAGTCGAGACGGGTTCAAAGAATTTAGAAATTCTATAGGAAAATGAACAGCTTCTTCCAAATCGAGAACAGTATCGACCGAGTAGTATATTTTCGTCGGCGCATCAATCTTTGAAAGAATCAAGTTATTTACTTTATCTACTTGTTCGTTAGTTGGTGACAGAATCGCTCTTTCTTTAAACCAAGATATTGTCTTATAACTTATGTTATCAATGTCAGGATAGACATTGTTGACTAACTCTTGGATGTTGTCTATCAAAACGCAAAGGTTTTCTAGGTCAATCCTTCCCTCACTTTGTGTTAACTCTCCATTGCCAACTTTTAGCAGCTTCTCTGGAAATAGCCTGTTCTCACGTGAAGATGACGAAACCCTCATATTAGTTTTAAGCTCTAATTTATTGACATGTGGCCAAAGGTTGGATCTTTTTAGGCAAGCATTTATTTCGTCAGCACGTGTTCCTCGAGTCACAACTGGTAGGATTTGACGGAAATCTCCTGAGAACAGAATTGTACATCCACCCATAGGTGAATTTTTGTTGCGCAAATCGCGCATTGTCCTATCCAGTGCTTCCACAGACGTCTTGTTTGACATGGTAGCTTCGTCCCAGACTATTAATGAGCAGTCACGCATCAATTTTCCTGTATTGCTCTGTTTAGAAACACTACAGACGCTGTTATTATCATCGGTGGCGATTTTCAGCGGGAGCTTGAATGTGGAGTGTGCGGTTCGGCCTCCTTCCAAAAGCGTAGCGGCAATGCCGGATGACGCAACAGCTAACGCAATTTTTCCGATAGATCTCACTTTTTTTAAAAGCAGATTGATTAAAAATGTTTTTCCTGTACCTCCTGGGGCATCAAGGAAAAACAATTTCCCTTCATTGTTATCAATTGTTGATAGTAATGCAGTGAATACTTTTTTCTGATCGATGTTTAATCGTGGCTCATCTTGAGCTATATTTTGTAAAAGTCTCGTTTGATCGTATGATGTTTCTCTTGTGTATTCGGCACTGTTAGTTAAATCTGAGTTAGTAGTATTAGCTGGCATCGGCAGCCCAAAATCCTTGATCGATTTACCCGAAAGTAATTGCACTACTTTGTTCAATTCCAATAATGCTTCGTCAAATATGTTTTGATCATATTGTACATCATCTGAGTTTAACTCTCGCCGTCGCCGAATCAGAATATCACTGATATTCTGATTCGGCGACGGCGGCCATATTTTCTTGAAATTTATTCCATAGATTAACAGAATCAGTTACTTGACAAAACACTACTATGACGGCAAATAAATATCTTAATGATGTAGCTGAACTACAAACAGCTGCTTCTGATAATGTGTTTTCCCAGTGAGAATCGTCTTCCAAGAGCCCTATAGCTTTGCATGCTGCTTGATAAGTATTGTAAACAACACCTTGTACAGTTCTTAGGTGTGCAAAGGATGTCGGGCCTTTTACAATATGCAGTAACATTCTCAGATAAAAGCATTCGCTGTTGTTGGGATGAACCACGTAGACTCTGCCAAGAGCATCCGTTTTTTTTACTCCGGGGAAACCATCAACCGCAGTACCTTGTTTTCGCCGTTGAAAAGTTTTAGAACTCTGGTTCCATGTATAGTAACCTGGAACTCTGTCATATGTCAGTGTTTTCGCAAAATCATCTTGAGCACATAACTTGAAGAATGCTGTCAATGTTGTATCCCGCGGGTTATTAACAACTTCTTGTATATTGTTCTCTGTGAAATATACTCTTTGTCCATTTTCTAAATGAACTGCAAGGTGGACAATTGTGGGAGCCCGGTCGTGCACTTCGAATGATAAAATCCTCCATACAGCTTCAGAGCTGCAGATGTAACGTCCAGACTGATATTTTTCCACTTCATTTGGTGATTGTATGCTGAAAGTGGCTTGATCACTGCCTTTATTAATGTACTTAGTAACATATTGAATTGACTTTATTGAATTGCACAACTCTACGTTGATGTGGGCATCGAAAATTTTCAGAGGAGCGGATTATAGGGAACGATCCATCGGTTATCAATATCATGGTTTCGGACGGTAGCATTTTGCCCACCCTGTTCTGGCGATCGTCGACGATATTTGGGATATCCGTCATCGCTAGTACTTGTTTGAGTTTGGAACGACTTTGGAAATTTTTTGCTGCATTTAGAATCTCGCATACATGGAGAATTCGGGTTTAAAGTCCCGCAAGGGCCGTGTACCATATGTTTCTTTACGATTTCGTACAGGATAGAATCTTCATCTTTATCCGGTAATTCAGCTGAAATAACCCTGTCAATTTGGTTTGGTCTAATTTTGTTCACTAACCACACCAACAGGTGTACATGTGCAAGCCACGTTTCTGCCATTCTATTGTGTACATATGACAGCGCGGCGGACCGAATATATGAGACTTGTTAATGAGGTGCAGGAGTTTCTGTACTTTTAAATGGAAGACTCTGTTAACTATATCGTATCTGTCTTGTGGAGTTAAATTGGTGTTAATATTTTCTTTAATTTCCGGCCAATTTGGGTTACATGTTGCAGTTATAAATAAATCAGGTTTGCCGTAATTTCTTACGTAAGTCATGGCGTCTTGCGATTTTTCGTGTAAATATCGAGGTCCACCTGTGAATGATGAAGGTAGTATAACCAACTGCCCAATGCCGTTGCGGTGTTCATTCGCCTGTAAAGCATCCTGAAGATGAACGTAATTTTCAGCTCTCAATTTAGTTTGATTATTACGGATATAGGCCAATCTCTCAGATTCAATTTTCGCATATTGATCTACTAAGTATTGGTTTGTTAACATTCCATATCTAAGCAAAGTATTGAAATTGTTACGTCTTGTCATTATACGGTAGCAATAGTAGTTCATACATGACACTGTTTTACGCAGAGGTGTACCACCGATTGGGTCAACTTGAGAAATATTAATGGCATAACCATTTTCTCCACGACATAGCATCAAAGGATATTGTAAGCTGTCATAAGATCTGTGTAACTCTGAAATTTTTTGCAAATTATCATCACGACTATGCAATACAATATCTCTTTTGTCAAATTGCTGTCCAGCTATCATCACTGCTACTTCACTCGTGGAAGGCGCATTGTATCGTCCTCTGTGTTCTCCAATAGGAACTTTATTTGCATGGATTACGACATTAAAGTCTGGAGTATCTGCTGGAACACTCTCAATCGCAGTTTTGAAAGACTGTATGTAGCAATTATGAGAATGTAACATATCTTGGAGAGATCTAATCAAATCTCTATTAATTGGCTGTGCAACACTTGTACACCGCGTAGATGCTTGTGTATCTGGATCTGCAATAAAATATATTTGCAGAAATTTGTGATCATCGGGTCGAAGTGGTAGCAAGCTCCCAGCTAAGTGGTACACTTGCCCTTGAATTTTAAATGTAGGCATGAACCAAAGAGAATATAACCACTAGAGAGCTTATAGACCGATTTCTTCGAAGCACACGACTCACTACCGCGGGCCGGGAGACGAGGAAGAACGCGCGGCTGCAATTGGTCAGTTCAAAGTAAGTTGCGTAGGTATGGCTATCGTTAGGGTTGATCAACTCGATTAAGGGAAAATTGTCGATATCGATAAAATGGATTTTAACATTATTAAAAATACTCAGTTAAAATCATATAAATATTATTTAATAAAAATCAATCAATTACAAATATAAATATGTGTGTCGGGGACATAGAGAAACAAAAAGTATTTTTCCAAATCGGTCAAGCCGTCTACGAGTAATCCGGGAACATAATACATTAGAAAATTCGACGAACTGAGAACACCCTCCTTTTTTTAAGTCGGTTTTAAGTAGATAGATATTTTTTCATACATTTTTTATTAAGTTTAATTTTATTATTATCGATATCGACTTCAGCTATTAAAAGTAACAGCACAGATATTTACGATAAAAATACAAAGGGAGAGAAAGGGATAGAAGCATTAGAATTGTCTAGTGAAAGAGCGAGACTTTTCCAAAAGACATCAACGCGGGACTCAAAATTGTGCTCGTTTACCCCATCCACCATTTTAACTTGATCCCTGCGGTGTCTCATAATCTGATTAAATTAAAAATAATTTTCGTACTGTTTACTTACCGATGAAAAGTTATGCCATCCTTTTTGTAACTAGATGTCTTGGCATGTTTCCCATACCCCTTTACGGCGCATGAGGGCATTTTTATGCGTTATAATTGCAATAAAAAGATAAAACAATTTGTATTTATTTAGCGTGCATACAGGTCTAATAACTGGACACAACTAAAATGGTTACTAGTACCGAAGCCTTTACATAGGCGACAAAATACTAATAGTTTTCGAGCGTCGGGGCACTGTATGCGCCGTCAAGTGGTTATATCGTCGTTGGCATGAACCCACGCTCAACGACTTGCTTACTCTTAAAAGAGGTCATTTGAAATGCGTTATTATAACGGCGTATATTGCGCATGAATTGCTTGGATTTCTGATGATCACCCGTAAGAAGAGAGTGAAGTGGTTCAGGTGGAGGGAGAACTTCTTCTAATTTGACTTTTCCTTGTAAGCAACACATGCCTTTCGATTCGTCCTTGAATTTCAATGCCAAGCAATGTTCACACACTACTGACATAGTACCTATTGATACTATACGATCGTCCTTGTAAGAAATCGAAGGATCGTAATTCATGGCAGAATTTTCTTTATTCACCCATGAATTAGTAACTCGTGCTGATGATTCTCTGGCTCTCTGAACCGTATGCCTATCTTGATCCCGGCTGCGGCGAATCTCACGCTCTACTGAAGATTCTCTCTCTCTCTCTCAGCTCTATATCTTACTTTTCTGAACTTACATATCTCACCTTAAATCACGATTTTTGAAAATAATTTCCCTAATATTAAATTGATCTAACTGTAAATTTTAATCAAGATCTTAATAGAAAATTGCAATCCATAAATTATGGTTTTATTTAATCTAATCTTATCTCACCTTATGTAGGTACTTATAATTACTATAAGTGCGATTTAAAAATTAACCTTAGAATAGAATATAATTTATATTTTAAAACTACTATCATACAATTATTTATCGTAACTTACTTATAATTACTGATACGTTGTCGCGTTGAAAAGCACGTTTTTATAATAAACGCGTCCGATCGCTGCTAAATTCAAAGTGTTATAGGGAAAACCGCGGTTTTTTTTTTTTCTAAGTGGCGTCTCACAGTTCGGTCAAAGTGACCGGATACTGCTTAACCGGACTACCCTGTGGAGACTAAGCTATATTATAGCCTCCAGCCAGGCTAAAAAAAAAAACCGCGGCCTCAGACGCGCTATTTATAGGCACGCTCTTGCCGCACCGGGCGGCCGGCCGGTACCGCCGCAAACGCTACGTCCCGCAATTTTTAAATCTGTAATATCTTCGAAAATATTCACTTAAATCATACGGTGTAAAGGGCCATATAGATCTATATTAAATGAACAATGTATTCAAGGTATTTAATTGGTTAAGGATTAATGCTGTATTGGTTAAAATCGCTTCGTAAATTTGCCATTATTTGTCGTAAAAAGTAAATGACAAAAAAAAATTATTGTGGGTTATCCATAAGAGATAGACATATACCATCACGGACTTTTCTGTAGACCTTTTCAATGTGTACAATACTTGGTACATTATTTTGATAAAACTCGTAGGGTTCAGCCTGCGTTTGCAATGTAAGCGGAAAAAATGTAATTATTTACGACGTCACATTAGAAACCTCAAAAATAACAGTACTTCTCCACTATTTAATGGATGTTATTATACATATAAACCTTCCTCTTGAATCACTCTATCTATTAAAAAAAACCGCATCAAAATCCGTTGCGAAGTTTCAAAGATTTAAGCATACAAAGGGACATAGGGACAGAGAAAGCGACTTTGTTTTATACTATGTAGTGATATTACCTTTTTTTGGTTTCCACTTAAATAACTAAAATATAAATTTTAAATGATTCCGCCAATTTAAAACGAAAATAATCTTAAAAATAATGCGGCGGTTCATTTTGGAGGAACGGTAACGAACTCAGTGTTATGTTGTGCCCATCACTAGTCGTGACTAACTGATAGGTGTCAGGAACGCATTCTCTGAACGGCCGAACTATAATACTGCAGAATGGACAGAAATACAGCGTGCGCGCGTGCTTAGATCTTTAAATCATTTTAAGCAGTTACGGTGCTGGTTGTCATTGTTCATTGGTATTTTTGGTTTGGCACTTTGGCACAATCAGATCAGTTTGGACTAAGGGCAAGCGCCCATTGACGGAATGGCACGGCAAATGATTTTCAACCTTACTTCATTGACTTTAGCGCTAAAATTCCTTGATTTCTGCACGAATGCCGCGGCATGCAGCAGCAGAATGATTTGGTATGCTGAAAAGTTCCGAGCCGTACCGCAGCAAGGCTCACGAAAAAATCCTTTGGCGTGCCCTTCCGTCAGTGAGCGCCGGCCCTAAGGCTGCTGTGCCACTGACATTTTTCCTACTAGAAAAAGGAGCAGCTTTGCTCATTTTCTTACTAATTCTCGCTACACATTCATATTTACCTAGTTGCTTCATAAGCTTTGTAGGAGCATTACGCAAATGGAGTGGAACTGGTGGCAGAGGACCCTTTGTTTCCACCAGCGATCTTCGACATCTTTTCATAGCACTATATACTTCTCTGCTTTTAGGTGCTCTGGCAAGTCTAACAGCACATTGTGCAAGCAAAACGTCGCATTCCGGCATTCCAATATGCTGACAACCTTGTAAACATGCAACAGCTTCAACTACGGCAGTCTGATCTGCTAAACCTGTAAATTATACAAGAGAAGTGGTCAGACAGACAACGGAAAAGTTTACTGGCATTCAATCAGAGATCATCCCTAAGGAAACTGACTGCGCGCGATAAGCAAAGAAAACAATTATTTACATAAAATTAATTGTGTAAGTAAATATGCACCTACTTACACAATAAAAAAGATTCTCTAGGGATGTAGAGCTTCCGAAGCATACTCCGCCTTCTGGATTATTTCGACATCGCCAGATTTCATCATAGAAGTTGGTATGTACCATAGAAATATAAAATACAGGAGAAGTGGCAAGGGGGCGTGTCGGTGTCCGCGCGACGTGGTCTGACTGTGCATGTACTAGACAAATGGCCGTCTCCGCGAACTAGTGCGCTTTCGACCGTGATCGTGAAAAATTAAAAGAATGCCGTGTTGTAAGGTGGTTTCTTGTAAAAACCGAAGCCTAAACCAAAACTTTAAAAATCATGGAATCACTTACCATATGTAAGTACAAATATTTTTCTATATTTGTCTTTAAAGTCATGAAAAACAACATATCGTAAAATATGTCTTGGTTCTACTATGTTATTTTGTTTTCAAATATCACAACGACTGTACTATTTTTGCGTTAAATACATTGCTTCTTCTAAACACTACCTAAGTTTGTCGCTAAGTGACTGGACAAGCAATGTAAAAATCACAAAACGATACTTTATTAAGCGAACGCATCGCGTAGGTAGTACCGCCGCTGCTTCTTGCGACGAGTTAGTGATGTGCTTGTGCAGATCCACTAACTTAGGCTATCGACAACAATGTCGATTATCGAATGATATATTGCTATTACAGTTTATTTTCCAAATTGTTAACCGTTTTAACCCGGTTGGAAGATCGATGTGAAATAATGTTTATTACTTATTTTGATTATTTTAAAGCGTAGTAGAGAAATGCGTAACCAACTTTTTGACAAATATGCAACCCCAATAATATCAAAGTGTCAAGTGCTGTACAAATAGCTCCACTTTACAGGTCAGTGATTAAACACCATAGCACTAGCAGGATTCAACAATACCTCCTGTTTCAAGCTATGAAAGCCTAAACCAACGTGACCGGATTTTTGATTGTTTGATTTTTTTGATTTACTTAATAATTTATATTTTTAGCTGCATATTTGTTTTAACTATAACATTTTCTGGACATACCGTTTTTTATTTATTTTCAAGTACCCAAAAAAAATTGTACAATAATAAATGGGCGAATCGATAACTTTCCGATTTAGTCAATCACTAGCGTGTATGTAAAATAAATTACTTTTGCATAGCACAACGATAGCGCCGTTGTTTTTGTGTGCGTAATTTGTACGGTGATTGGTATATACACGCTGTGCTTGAAGGGATAAGGTTTATAATTTATTGTGTAGTACGTTCTGATTTAAGAAATGCGGGTGTGTGCGCGACTGCGTATCTATTGCCTTTACTGAACTGCATGTGTAGTAGTTGCCGTGTGGTAGGGGCAAACTGGAGACACTGGTTTCCGATATATTTTCGTCTACCGGGCATATCTCCTTGTTTATTATATCTATGGTATGTACAGAATGAGTTTTTCAAGTGGATGGCCAAATCCGTAACTAAGTATGAGGAATAGCGAAAAACACTCAAAGCAGTCACGAGGCCGATTTTAATGAAAACTAAAATTGTATCATGGGATTTTTGTATAATCAATATTACTAGCCAGGAATAGAAACCGTTGATTTTGATAATAAGAAACACTTGCTGTTTTATTACACCATTTCTTAGTGTCGCTAATAACAATCAAATTCTGTGAAGTAATGACTGACCATAACTTTTGAAAGGCTAGGAGACGCCATCCCTTGCTTCTTCATAGAAGCAAGGGATGGCGTCTCTTAGCCTTTCAAAATATCAAAAAGTTAGAGTGGCTATAGCTGAGTGTAGTGTATGTTTAGTGAATTTTTCAAGTGGGCATGGATGCCCAAATCCGAAACTATGAAGAATAGCGCAAAACACTCACAGGTGACTCCTTTGAGTGATTTTCACTATTACGGGCCCTATTTTCGGTTTAAATATCTTTATTATCATTAAAACAATAGTCGCTTATATGAGAACAATAAAAAAATAATTAGAAATATTATCCCATTATATTATTTTTTTATTTTGATAAAAACCGCATTATTGGATTTTTGAAAAATAATCCTATAGTCAGTGTTATTACAGCATCCGATAGTGTCGCTAACAAGGATTAAATTCTGGGAAATAATGACATATTCCTAACACTATGGTAGGATGGTAGGTATATTTTGTATTGATCTCGCCCAATCTTACTTTTATATTTATTTATTTTATCTCTGAAAGCGACCTTATAGCAACTACGATAAAAATCACTCTGATGACCTTTATTACTATAGTGATAAGGTACTATCTGCAAAAAATCTGTCAACGGACTATATGGTTGATGATCGCGGTGACGTTAAAATGTCGAATATACTTGCTGTTCAAATCGCCTATCGGTGTGATATAATTCAACCTTAGTCGCACGGCGAATAAAATTCTGTACGATTTTTTCTGTTTCTACCCGTTTATAGAGCCCAAAATATTCGCGCGGAATTAAAATCGCGGTGCGGTGGATTCTGTGGTCAACACAGATATGGGACGGGATTATGAAATCATGCCGTTATTGGCGTGCAGCTACATACATAAGTCGCAGACTCGCAGATTTGCGGGCAAAATAGCAAAATTCTATCATCAAAAATCAATTTACAAATTTTAAATACTTAGGCCGCATTGCGAATTTTAAATACAACAGAATCGAATATGCTGACCAGAATAAGTACAAAATATGTCGAAGAAAAGGGGCTCGTTTTACATTGCTGGGTTCTTGTAATATGGACAATGTTCAAATCAGTTTAAATAATGCGTTTTTAGTTAACATTGATGAAAAAAATATGAGTTACCTATATCTTCACAAGCTGTCCGCACTAGGCGCCGTGCAATATACAAAGGATCCTCGCCGCCGTGCAATGCTCGGGTGGTCCAGTACAAGGCGGCGTTATCGTCACTGGCTCGAATTGATTTGTGGATCGCCGAAACAGTGTTATAGTGCTCCTCACCTTTTCGATCATAAATCATGTGTGATCTCTGTAATAGCAAACTCATTCAACTCGGTTCAAAAAAGCAACAACTTAGGAAAAAACAAAAATACAATATGGCACACCTTTATACCATCTTTTATATCTTCAAGAGTAATTATTGCTGGCCCTGTGTTCAGCAGAGCAGTTCCTGGAGCTCTTGCTGCAAGTGCCAGTTCCAGGGCCCCAAGCGCAACCCTAGCATCTCCATCACATACTTCTGCTAGCCACTGCAGCGATGCTTCTTCTACAATGCATCTGAATAAAGTTTATTTAAATAAGTATGATCATTGATATGGATTGTATATGAAAGATAATAGGGCTCAGTAAGTAGAAAATCAATGGCTGATGAGAAGAAAGGCCAAACATAATTATGTGCCGTGCCAACCCCAAATATATTGAGGATGATGATGGAGTGAATTTGACTTTAATCTCTGATGAACTATAATGTTCAGAATGAATTATTTATGCAACATACTCTGGCAGCTCAGATGATTCTTCCAAGTCTCTGACGTTTCCTATAATTGCCTTCAAATTGCTTTTGATAGCTTGTTTTAAAATTATTAATACATCATCAGCACTTAATTTTTCCATAACAACCACTCTACAGCGGCTCAGCAGAGCATTATTCAAACTAAATGAAGGATTTTCAGTAGTAGCACCAACAAGAATGATTGTACCATTCTCTACATGTGGTAAAAATGTGTCTTGCTGCAGTTTGTTGAACCTAAAATGATAAATTTTTGCAATTAAATCTAGTGCAAACTTTTATAAAATTGTTCACTTAATTCAAAAATTAAAAAGGTCTTTGGCTTAGAGCAATCTAAAAAAATAATAAATAGTACCTGTGAATTTCGTCCATAAACAGCACAGTCTGCCTTTTGAACTGGGCTTCATTTTTGGCAACTTTTACCACTTCTTTAACATCATTTATTCCTGCCATTGTAGCTGATAGCTTGACAAATCGCATATTATTTTGTTCTTTACAAATGTTAGAAATTACATTAGCCAATGATGTCTGAAATAAAAAAATAGGATATATTAGTATGTAAGTAGTAACAGCTTATTATTAGAATTAGTTCCACATTGTTCATGAGCAATTGCCGGATATGCTCCACTGTCATGATTTGAAAAACAGTTGTATTACTTGCCAAACTTACATCATCTGCATCTGGTTAGGCAAGAGCAATCCCAACCAACATAGTAGTAGGAAAAATATTACAAAGATGATTTAAAACAGTAATTATGAAAGCATATTCTTACCTTTCCACAACCAGGTGGTCCCCAAAGAATCATATTGGGTATTATTTTTCGTTCTATTGAAGATCTTAACATTGACCCAGGACCAAATGCTTGCATCTGACCAACAATGTCTTCCAAATGTAGTGGTCTCATCCGTTCAGCCAGCGGCATACTTTTCACTTCCTTTATTCGAGCTTTTGTGCTAGTTTCGGCCAGTTGTGGTTTCTAAGGAGTTATACATTTCATGAATATTTATTGATAGTCCTACCGTTACTTATCCAGTTATATGTACTTACGTTATCATTTTACTCACCACAATTTTGGCTGAACTTGGGCTTGTGCTTATTCGTACACGTTTCTCATGAAGAGTAGTATCTTTGAAGTGTGAATTACTTCTTTTGTAATTCGGTTGGTCTACTATATTTTGTTTCATTTTACTATTTCCAGATGTATTCAGAAATAAACATTTATTAGCGTGTTCTTCTATCACGGCTTTCTTATAATCTTTATTACAAATAGGACATGAAATAGTAATTTCCTCAGGATCTTGATCCTTTTCAACTGTTTTGATCGAAGTCATTATAATCTTATTATATTATACAGCCACTATTCGACGAATTGAATACGAAGACCACACAAAAACACTAAAATAAATAACTGACGACTGGCGAGTTCAGACGAGTTAGAACAAGTTTTGATTATTTTTTTATTCTGACAGTAATTGACAAAGTTTTATTTTCCCGCGCCATCAATTTCAACTTTTTTTTCTCTCTGCTAGACTAGAATAAACGACCATGAAGTTCTAAAGTACTACCAACCATAGTGGTATGTTAATTTATTTTTATTGGAATGAGGTTTGTTTGGTTAATCCTGGGTTTGGTTTATCAAACTCATTTAAGTCCTGGCTGAACAGAATATTTCATGTTTGTTCTTTATTTTCAATCAATATGTCATATTCAAATGGTTGTTGGTTACGTCAGTCATGTTTTTCACA
This sequence comes from Orthosia gracilis, assembly GCA_947562075.1. Taxonomy (NCBI): domain Eukaryota; kingdom Metazoa; phylum Arthropoda; class Insecta; order Lepidoptera; family Noctuidae; genus Orthosia; species Orthosia gracilis. The sequence goes on along the minus strand of OX387267.1, from coordinate 31,309,195 downwards.
TCAATCGAGTTTTCACCTGCATAGCTTATAGTTGATTTTGTATAAGTATTATGTTAGATTACCACGCAGAGTCTTGTTACATAAATATACGTCTCCGATAGCCCACCTGGTTTCCATGAACAATTTTGACTCTGATAGTACGGTTGAAACCTCAATCTACACCAGCGCCCCTAACGGCAAAATAAAACGCAATAGCTCTCATTGGTTCGTTGCTATCCGGATTTCCTGGGGGAGCGCGTTATATTCCACATTATTCCACAGATTCAACAAAGAAAGAATAGTGAATGAAGTCAGTGCGGTGAGTGGGACATTGAAGAAGGCTGTTGTCTTAGAGAATAAAATTTATTCTCTTAAGATTAAAGTGGTTTTACAACAGCGAGGCGAGGCGTGGATGGGTTGGAGGAGAATTGAAATCACGCTTACCCTTTTACACCGAAATATGTCCATCGCTACACCGCACCGTCTCGCAATGGCCAGCGCTACCTCACGCCGGATCGCGATATCACGCGCCGGCCATCGCTACCTCGCCCCGGCTCTTAAGGCTTAGCACGCACTGCAATTTTTATACGCGCGAATTTTCCGCTTATTCTGCGCCTATGGAATGGTATGAAGCTGCACGCATTGCGGTAAAAAAATCGCGCAGAAATAATACTACAAAAATCCACGCGAATAAAAATCACAATGCGTGTTAAGCCTAAGTAGCACTGGGGGCTGGAGAATATAGTATGCAGCGATGTCTCGCGATGATAGCAATGAGCCGGCGCGTGCCAGCGCGTGCCAGCGCGAGCCATCGCATCGCGAGACATCGTGAGTAAGCGCTTGATGGAGAGAGACCGTGGGGGTCCTCAATTGCCGGTGCGAGATTTGTATATCCGTTTTACAAAGTAAATAAACACTCTATGACTAGCGTAATAAAGTTCAATATTGTACCAACAAAATTTTCAATTCTCGCCTGGCACATCCTCGCGCATCTAGACCTTTTACACCAAAGATGGGCAGGACATGAATAGAAATTTTTCCTTTCAATTCCCAAATTTCAATTCCCGCCCGTCCCATCCCCGCCTCGCCTCGCAGGTGTAAAACCATCTTCATGTGATCGTAGATTTTATTGTAGTTTTCGCAAAAAGTATTGAAAGTGAAGGGCTATATAACTAGGGGATTTGGAAGAGTCTAGAAATGAGAAAAAAAATGAGATCAAAGTATAGTGCCGTTTGCTCTCTGCGCTGGCGTATGGGCAACCACTTTATAGGCGATCGATGCGCAGAGACATGATGCAGTAATTTAGAAGACGGTCAAGTTTGTTGAGGGGATCTTGGTTCTGGTAATAGCCACACGTCACCATAAATGCTCATGGATACCGCACTACGAAGGGAGGATAGCGCAGTTATGTAGGACTCCAACCCACTAAAACTCCTCGGTGTCCTCCTGTGACCGGAACACGGATACGCTTTAACATTCGTCCGTGAACCCGCCGCGGCTGTCCATCACCGGACTCTTCTCTGTGGAATTCCCCCATCATCGGCGCACCAGAACACATTGCACGCTATGACCACCCCAGGAACCAAACCAGCACATGGGCGCCAGACGACCCCGTGTATGGCACCCTTGGTCCCCCTGTGATGGGTCAGGTAAGTGACCCCGCTACCTACCACTTTTCAGCTGCAGGGGGATAGTGACATCCCCTGCGGCCCCACCGCGTCCGCCATCAGACGGAGGCCACCCCATCCAGGCTGCGGAAAGTAAAGCGGTGTACCGCAATACCAGCACTCCTCTCCCATCGCAGATTCAGGTTTTACCTACGATGGTAACATCGTCGTCTACCGATATCGCCGCTGGACCACCGATACTTGTTCTTCCAAACTACTCGGTCACCGCTTTACTCCATCTATCATCACCGCACGTTGCCAGGTGTTTCAGTCTCGTTTCTTGTCTCTGTAACTCGTTTTCGAGTAATGACTCCCTATTTGATTTGGTATTTTTGCTGCCAAATAATTCACAAAACATTGGAATGTGTTAAATCCGCACTAAATTGCAAAAGAAAGTTTTTGACTGGATCATAAAAACCATAGACTGGAGTTAAAGGCCTAAGCAGCGAGTCATTAAATTTCAATAGAACACTATGCTCAATATGACGTGAAACGTCAAAAATACGTCATAACGTCAGTTTTTACTTTTCAAGTTTTCACTTCAGATAGTTTACAAATTTACAGGTTTAGTTTTTAAATTATTAAGTTCAACAGATGTATTCATGAATGAAACTCAATCGAGAGGGTAATTAATAATTGAAGCCTAATTATGGATTTATCTACGAATGTCAAAAGACGATTAATCAAAAAGAAAAATAAAGAGGTCAGCGAACTTGATGCAGACAGTTACGAAGCGCCCGTAAATACCGAAAGAGAAGTTGTAAGTATCTGTTATAACGCAAGCGGTACCTCATAATTATCATGGAGCAGGATCATCAAGTCATAAACTTGTTAATATGTTTTGTCCATCTGTAACAACAATAATTAGGATTATATTATAATGCAAGTTTTTATTGCAAAGCCTACCTTTAAGGGCCTTCCTATTATTTGCTTGGTGAAATTCTTTGTATAATGTCATATACAAGTTTATTACAAGTAACTGTATGACTTGCTTTTGCAAACAGCCTCGCCTGCCACGCACAACAACCAAATGGGAGTCTTGCAGAAACGGGGTCCTTAACACTACCGCCTCGCCTGTGTGAAAGTTAGATAACTGTCCCAGAGGAACATACTACTAGAATAAAGAGAACCCTATGTCCTAGCCCAGAGATGCATTATTATTTCCTTTAATCATCTATAAACACAAGTACATATTACATTTTATCATTACTCACAAGGTTCATAATGTAACTTATTCATAAATCTCATGCCATTACAGCTTTTCATTTAAGTTTTAATAAAATAGAATTTTCTTAATCAGATTGATGATGAGAATGTTTCAATTATGTGGACAGAACACATTGTTTCCTTTCTTAGTCTTACAGATTCTGTAAAGACTTGGTTTGTAATTAATGAGACTTGTATTTATTTTAGCAAAAACATAATGCAACAACCGTAGACGATACAGAGCCAATAAAAGACACAACATTACCTAAAAGTATAGATCAATCACCATCAGGTGTGTATTTACATTTGGAAATAAATCTAGTGTTTCTTGGCCTACTAGCATTAGCACTATGCACTAGACTACCCAACCTTGATGAACCTCACTATATTGTGTAAGTAAATTTATCAATTATAAGACTTTGTAGTTATTAATTATAAAAATATTTATTGATTTGAATTGGTATAATTAAAGTTTTATTTTATGTTTAAAAGTTTGATTTAATAGCTATCTTTTATAACTTTGTCTGTTTAAAGTTTATAATGGTCAAGGTTTAATATTATGTATTTTACAGCACTTCTTGAGATTTTCAACTTCGTGAGAGAAGAGTGCTATTACAATATCTCTCAAGTGCTACATAACTGAGGACCAATATTTTTCATTTTACAGATTTGATGAATTACACTATGGCCGTTATGTGTCTTTGTACACAAAGGGAGTTTTCTTTTTTGATGCTCATCCACCTCTAGGGAAACAGTTGTTATATTTGGCTGGCCATGCTGCTGGCTACGATGGAAACTTCACTTTTGACCGAATAGGTACTCCCTACACAGAGAATGTGCCAGTGAAGGCTCTGAGGTTAATTCCCGCACTAGCAGGCAGCATGTTAGTAGCGGTTACATATCAATTAATGTTGGAGATTTCTTTGTATCACTGGACTGCTATTCTGGCTGGTATTCTCGTCCTATTTGGTAAGTAATAAGTACCAAATCAGTGTATAGTTGAAATTATCACACTATTTTGCTACTGTTTTGTACCTATTTAAAAAGCGATCGTCTCACTAGGCTACATAATCTATAGTTATGAATATGATCAATGAATGGCATGACAGTCGTTACTGGTAGTCAGAAGCCTGAGATCTGACACCAGTCTTGCCAAGGGGTACCGTGTTACCTAGTTACTGGGTTGTGGAGGTCAGATAGGTAGTCGCTCCACGTAAAACACTAGTGCTCAGCTGAATCCGGTAAGACTGGAAGCCGACCCCAATAAAGTTGGGAAAAGGCTAGGCAGATTGATTGAATGGCATGACCTTACTCATACAATTTTCAAGGTGTTAAAAAGTTAAAGAAAAGGCGCTGGGTTCAATTCTCTGCTAATATATAAATATCGTAAGTTCTTAATTCCTTGCTGAGTCATTTATAAATATGTACTGCATGCTTTCAGAAAATTGTTTTCTAGCACAGTCAAGATTTATGTTACTGGAAAGTATACAGATACTGTTTGGACTGTGTGGAGTTTTGTTTGCCATTAAAAGTAGCCGCCGCACGGGCCTCGCGAGCGTTGTTTGGCTTTGCATTGCTGCACTCTCACTTGGTTGTTGCTTCTCGTGAGTATAATTTTGTAAACTAATTTAGCATTGCGTTTACGTCGCTTACTCAATAATTATTCGTTATTTTTATGATTACAGAGTCAAATACTCAGGTGTATATTCATACTTGCTGGCAGTTTTCCTGGTTGGAAGACAGATTTGGCGAAGGATTGGTCGTACGGAATCCGGACTCCGCCTTGCTTTGTCGGCGCTATGGAGACTACTCATACTCACCGTTATTCCGTTTGCGGTGTATGTGGCTGTATTTTATGCTCACTTGACGATGCTGCCAAAAGCTGGCCCGCACGATAGTGTCATGACTAGCGCTTTCCAGGCGTCGCTACAAGGTGGTCTCGCAAGCATAACACGGGGACAACCGCTGCATGTGGCGCACGGCTCACAAATAACTCTTCGGTAATTATTGATTAAATTCATATATGTCTTACTAGAAGAATGTTAAAAATCTGAATAAAGTTATATATAAAATATGTGTTGTTTTAGGCACACTCACGGTCGCACATGCTGGCTGCACTCGCACGCGCACGTGTACCCGGTGCGCTACACGGACGGACGCGGCTCGTCGCACCAGCAGCAGGTCACGTGCTACAGCTTCAAGGACGTCAACAACTGGTGGATTGTGAAGCGGCCGGACCAGGCGTCGCTGACCGTGTCACGTCCACCCGACGCCATACGACACGGAGATGTTGTGCAGTTGCTACACGGTATCACTAGTCGCGCTCTGAACTCCCATGATGTAGCTGCACCTGTGTCACCACAGTCTCAGGTAAGAGAAACCGAGAAAGAACATGTCCTTGTTTTATTTCAAAGTTTGTGAATGTTAACAATCAATACATTTTCAGGAAGTTTCTTGCTACATCGACTATAACGTATCGATGTCGGCACAGAACCTCTGGCGAGTTGATATTGTTAACCGCGACAGTGAAGACGCCACTTGGGACAGCATTCGCTCTATGGTTCGATTAGTGCATGTAGACTCTGGCTCTGCGCTGCGTTTCAGTGGTCGCCAACTACCTTCCTGGGGCTTCCACCAACATGAAGTGGTTGCTGATAAAGTGCTGACACATCAAGATACAGTATGGAATGTTGAAGAACATAGATACACGAAAGGTAACTTATAGACCCAAGATGATCAAAATCATCGGTTAGAAACAGCTGAGCGTAGAGATCTAAATTCGCACGTAATTTAACTCGAATTTTATTATTTTAGCTGAAGACAGAAAAGAAAGGGAACGCGAGCTTGTGTCTGCAGAAATGATTCCGACAGCTGTGACTCAGTTGACATTTTGGGAGAAGTTTGCAGAGTTGCAATACAAAATGATAGCACACGCGCCCGACGCGCCTCATGGCCATATGTTCGCGAGTGAGCCTACGGAGTGGCCATTGCTCGTCCGGTCCATCGCATACTGGCTGTCACCCAATTCAAACGTAAGTAGTTTGGGAAATATGTCCTTCCCATCAAATTCTTAACTATCATTTTATTTTGGCTTTATAATAACCGAATATTTATTTTCAGGCTCAAGTACATTTAATTGGAAATCTAATAACTTGGTACACCGGATCATTTTGCGTTCTTCTCTACGGTATTTTCCTGGCACTGTATGCCATACGGCAGCGCCGCGCCTGCACCGACATATCACCGGCGGCGTTGCAAAAGTTTTACGACGCCGGCTATATTCTCTTCTTGGGCTACTGGATTCACTACTTACCTTATTTCTTTATGGACCGTACACTGTTTCTTCATCACTATTTGCCCGCATATACGTATAAAATCTTACTCTTATCATTTGTCATGGATCACATATACTACATACTTCAGTCGCGAGAAAAAACTCGCCCACTGACAAATATATTCATTTTATGTATTGCAGTATGGTTAGGATATGTTGTAATTACTTTCAAAAAATTTTGTGTTCTCAACTATGGGAACATTGACCTGACTGAGCATGACCTTTTGAATCTCAGATGGAAAGATACTTGGGATTTTATTATCCATAAAAAAGGCTAGCAGACGTTACCAAACTGAATTTCAATTTCAGCTGCCATTTCAAAGATCTTGTCACTTAATCTTCTGTATCAATATACTTAATTAGAAATATAAATCAATAAATATAAGTTATAAAGGGACTGCGTTGGTCTTCGATCAACAAAAACCAACTAGATAACGGGTCACGTACAAAATCAATGCTAAATTCTGTCCGCGTGAATATATATACTTACTACCCTACATTTACAATACTATTATGACAAACTGAACAAAATAAGAGCTCACGTCTCAAGTGAGCTATTATTTTCCGAGACGTATTTCTTGCTCCGACTCTACATCTAGTTGGTATTGTTGATCGAAGGCGTGGGTTCGCCCCCCTTTTTAAGGTGAACGCGCACCCAGACGCACCGCAGGAGTCGCAAGCGCCGCAGTCATCGCATTTTCTCAAGGCCCTGTGCAATCCGCGCCGCACGCATCGTATCCATTTCTGTACATCTCTATACAACATATGGATGACGTCTTTGCGCCGCCCGCACCGCACTCGCCGCAAGCATCGAACGCGTCAACTGCGCGCCGAATCTGATAAGGTCATCCGCACGCGCTGGTGGAATCCGTATACCTATAGCATTTTGCTGAAAAGCGAGTCGTGCGGCGCGGATGGGTGCGCGAGACAGCATACGATTTCATATAAAGATTTATAAAATGCGATGACTGCGGCGTGTGCGACTCCTGCGGTGCGTCTAGGTGCGCTTTCACCTTTATAGTTCTCGCCTAATTAGCTTCTTGGCTACCCTGAAGTTGGCTACAATGGCTGCGCAGTAGTATATGTCATACAAACACAGCCCCGTTTCGTGCCTTGCGCATCGGAAAGCCAACTTCAAGGCGACCCAGAAGGTTTGCGAGAACTATACAAGCGAATGCAACTGAAATGTAACTCGGAAATGTGGCTGTAATATAGGGATACATCTGCCCTACCCTTCAACGGATATCTACACTACTGGCGTGATGTTTTTAGGGTTGGATAAGCCTATACAGGGGGTAACGGAAAGGTGTGATAACATCTTATAAAATTAACAACTTTCTCCAAGTAAGCCATGGGCAATTCCTAAAAAGTATTGTATTTGGCCATACTAAGTTGTCGTCAGCTGACCAAATGTTTATGGGGATAAAAAGAAATCTCCCCTCATCGAAAAGGGCCTATGAATGCGTTTTTCAAGAAATATAATTTTTGGACCGCAAAGCTAGGCGCGGGCCTCAGCATATCCACATCTTGTGGAAGTTCTCCCCGCCCCGTTCTGCTGTCTGTGCAAGGGTAGAAATGGCGCCGGAAAAAAAAAAATATTATACTAGCTTCACCGAGCGACCTCTCCCGCGTGAATGTCGAAAATTATCCCAAGGGAACATATTCCCGGTTTAAAAAGTATCCTATGTGCTATTCAAGACTATAATCCATCTCTTTGCGAAATTTTATCCAGATCTGTCCAGCCGTTTGAGGAGAAGAGAAGAAGGAACAAACATACAAACGCACACACGCTCACAAATTTTCGCCTTTATAATATTGTGTGTGTTGTGATAATTTGTGTAACTCAATTATTTACTGGGTTGCTCTTCATGGTTGGGCCTTATGGTTACAGACGTGTGCAGAGTCTTTTTGATATTACAAATGATTATGTACGTAAGTACTTGGTTTCCTGCAGTTATCAGTTTCAGTTGTTCTCTAATTGCAGCCAGATCAGTCCCTTAAGGTACATAAATGTAAATTATAATCTAAGCACAATAATGTATTATAGAGACTGAAAGGAATACTCAGATGAAAACAGTGGCACTATCAGAGGATGTAGAATAGATGAAGTACTTTGTTGTACTTTAAGCTACTTGTTAAAGTCATTCCGTCCATAAGTATTTTTATTTTTGTATTGAGAATTTATTAAATTATTCTTTATTATAATAAGGTTGTTTTAATTGAAATAACTAGAAGTGATGTAAGAAAAAAATACATTTATTTTATATGCAGCATAATATAAAACTGTTTGAAGTTAACGACGACTGTGAGTAGGCTCCACTTCCATTGGTTGGGGACTGCTGATATTAACTGATGTTACCTCCAGGGGAATGACACGCTGCTTCAGCACGGCTGTAGTGCCTAGAGGGTATCTGTAAGACCCTTGTTTCTTACCCTGGAAAATAATAGTTTTAAATGTTATTATTTGAAAGTGGGTGGTGTTGCCCAGCAGTAGGGTATAAAGGTCTAAATAAAAATGATATATTAGATGTGATGGCTCAAGTACAAAATACCTCAAGACTTCATCAGACAGACGTAGCTAAATTTTATGCTACAAAAGTAAATAGGATGTGTCATAGGACACATACTGACCAAGACATCTAAACACATCAAAAAATTTACTTAATTTCTTAATAGTATTGAGACAGATTGTAAAAAAAGAGGAAAAATAGAAGATATGGTGGGAGTGAAAACTGATTATTTCTGCAAGTAATTACCTTAACATTGGCCTCTTCGTATGTCCTGAGGTACTGAGCAGGTCCTGTGTTGCGAATGACACACAGGTCAACATTAGAACCTGATCCCAAGTCATTGAAGATACCAGCAGCAATAGCATCACGAACAAGCTTCTTGCCCTCTTCCTCACTCATGTTTGGCTTCCAACCAGATTCGAACACTGCCATGGCAGCTAAGGAGCCAGAACCTATTTAAAAAAATATATCATTAGAATTTAGAACACACTCCTAATAAAAATATTGAACAATAATATTATTAACAAAACCTTACCCATAGTTGCATAGGGCAATTTGTCAACAGATCCATGAGGGTAAATGCAATAGATGTGAGGCCCGGTTCTATCAACACCACCAAGTACCAAAGCAGCACCAATGTGCCCCTGGTAGCGGAACAGCATACGCTTCAATAGGGTGGCGGCAGTCTCGACGGGTACCGTGCGCCCTGTATGCAATCTCTGTAGCTCCAACTGCGATGCAACTGTTTGCGTGGTCATCTCAGTATCAGCAGCAGTGCCGGCACCGCAACAGTACATATTGCCAGCTAGGTAATGTATTTTTTGACAGTTTTTATCAGACACGACAGTATTTTCAGTCGCTCTGGTATCAGCGCCAAGAATGACCCCATCAGCGTATATTATACCTACGATGGTGGTACCGGTTTTAGTTGCTTTAGGGGCCGGAAATCCTTTCTGGGCTAAGAAAGCATTGCTGTGAAAAAGAAGAAGAAAGTTATGGAAATTCCAGGGTTAGCAATGATTAATCGGTGTGTACTAATTATGCTTACCGCTGGCAGTTCTCAAATGAGAATCCTGGAGCTGGAACTTCAGGTACAAGGATAGAAGCCATGTCTATTTAATGATTATAAGTCGAACTTAACGGTTCAGTTTTATTTGTGTTGATGGGATTTTCTAAGAAAGCCGAACTATTTCTGCAAGCAATGCTTATAAACGTCACTGTCAAACGATCAATTTCAGAAACACAATGACTTTTCAAAACCGTGATCATGCCACAGATTACAATTACAAAGTAGTTTTGATTCGGTGATTTAGGGATTGAACATAAAAATCGACTATAGTATTTGTTACCAATCCTGAAAAAAAAACAACCAATATTCCGTCCGTGCAACTTTTTTTTTTAAATCTGGTAATATTAGGCCTACGAGTCTTCAGATGATTGGATGATATTTTTTTTAAACCTTATGCTATTTTGAACTCTAACTCATTGTGTTAGATGCTACGTTATTGATTTATCAAGTTACTTTCGACCTTTTCAGTCAATTAAGTCACGAACCAATCGCAAGTAGACGAATTTGTCTTCGTATGCCATTTGTCAAACTAGTAGTGCTGTTGTCAAAAGACGAAATGTGTTGAGGAATATCATTCTGATTTATAGTTGAATTTAAGCTAGTTTAGCTTCTAAATTAGTCCCTAGGTGTAAAGTTGACAAAATGCTTAGTAACACTGCCTATTTATGTTTAATTTATCTTTCGTCTGCGTTAGTGCTGACTTTGGCCGGTCGAGACTTCTATCAAATTCTTGATGTTTCTCGTTCTGCTACCACAAATGAAATCAAGAAAGCTTACAGAAAATTAGCAAAAGCTCTGCATCCAGATAAAAATCAAGATGATCCTGACGCGTCCCAAAAGTTCCAAGATCTTGGTGCTGCTTATGAAGCCCTTTCGGATCCCGAAAAGCGAGAGCTGTATGATCGTTGCGGTGAGGACTGCCTTAAGAAAGACGGTATGATGAATAACAATGATCCGTTTGCAAGTTTCTTTGGAGATTTTGGTTTTCACTTTGGTGGCGAACAACAGCAGCATGAAACGCCACGAGGGGCGGACATTGTTATGGATCTCACTGTGACCCTCGAAGAGCTCTATAATGGAAATTTCATAGAGGTTAGTAACCCAGTCCTAAGATGACCCTCTGACCCAGTAATCAAAGATGACCTCACTTAACTGCCACATAACACAACACATGAAAGTGCAGGTAAAATATTTGTAATGATTAATATCTTTATTTGTAGATAACTCGAAACAAGCCTGTAATCAAACCAGCATCAGGTACACGCAAATGTAACTGCAGACAGGAGATGGTAACTAGGAACCTTGGGCCTGGCCGTTTCCAGATGATGCAACAGACTGTGTGCGATGAATGTCCTAATGTCAAATTTGTTAATGAAGAGAGGCTGCTCGAAATTGAGGTTAGTAAATTTACTTCAGCACTGCTACATATCATTTGATTTTTGGATAATAGCAGAAGTGAATTACAACACCATAAGGGTTGAACAATAGTTGTCTGTGTGCCTACAGCTCACTTCCTGATCTGTATCTATGTGTATATTTTGCTCTCTTTTTAAATAATGAGAATGTTAGTGTAAACTATTAAAAAAAGTACCCAGTGTACCTTTCTTTTGTATATAGTGTTATAATTTTGTATAGTTTACTTTTGTTTAGTGTTTAAGTCTGTATATATTTACGCCTTTGTTTTACAAATAAAACCTACTACTCTAAAGAAAACTTAAAAAAGGATATAACAGTGATGCATGTCTTTGTTACATGCTTCTATTTATATATACACCGTGAAATTTAAATGGTTGTTTTCCCGCAGCGAAATGGTTTTGTCTATGTAATACAATCGTTTCGTAGTTATTTAAAATATTAGAAACAAAAACTGGCATATTTAACATTGTGAAAAACTAAACTCGAAAGCGATCACGAACCAATAGTATACCTCCCGATGTCTACGGCCGAACGACAGCAGGCCGTTGACCCGGGTGCTAGGTCACCGTCGAAAGGATTAGGTTCGAAGGCGGCTCCGTTTGATCATGTTACGCGCGGGCTAGATTATGCCGTATAATTACACGCGAGAGCTTATTTTACTTTAAACATTTAATAAATCGGTCTTTTCTTTGTCGGCTTGTGGCTCGCTCGTTTGTTTTGCTTGCAAACTTTTATGCCGTATCACCACGTGCGAGAGCTTATTTGGGTTTGACCATTTACGCATCGCTTTCCTTTGAGGGCTGCGGCGCCGGCGCGTGCGACGTCAGTATTACCTACAATACATGTTACGTCTAGTGTTACTATTAAAGGCCGCGAGGCCATTGACCCACGTGCTTTTCAATCAGCTGTTATCCAACATGTTATTCAAATTTTCCCTTCATACTTTTACGGGCTTAGGACCGTCATAAATACTTTTTTATCTGCAATTTATTGAACACAAAATTAAATTAAAAAAGAAAACTTAAGAAAAATTAACCAAAAAAACTAATTTTCTGAATTAGATACTTAAAAAAGTATTTGAGGCGTATTTACAAAATTTGAATCAACTTATTTACAATAATTTTAATCAACTAAACTACTACTATTTACAAAAGTACGAGTAGGTACTTACACTTCCCGGTAACGGAGTAAATGTTCGAAGTGTAAGCCATTCCGTTCTACACACAATCGCGCACGTTTTAATTGGTTCTCTTTTAATTTAAACAAGGTGTCTCTGTCACGACGTACGATATCAAAAGCGTCCACTATCGCAGCTACTAACGCTTCGCGACTTTCGTGTTCCTCACGATACACTAGGCGTTTGAGCTCAGACCACAAGTAAAAGTCTAACGGAGTTAGGTCCGGGCTTCTTGGTGGCCAAGGCACTGGTCCGCCGCGTCCGATCCAGCGCTGGGGAAACACCAAGTTCAAGTGCTCTCGCACGGCGCGGTGATAATGAGCCGGGCACCCGTCTTGCTGAAAATAAAGGTTGTCCACGGGCACCGCTAGCGGAAGGTCGTCTAATAAGTCCGGGATAACATTTCGTAGCATTTCCAGGTAGGTTCCACCTGTTAAGTGTCCTGCCACGAAATGCGGCCCTATGAGGTGGCCATTCATTATGTCGGCCCACACATTGACACTAAAACGCACCTGATGCGCACACTCGCGAATTACGTGTGGGTTATTAATTGCCCAAAAATGTTCGTTACGCCGCGCTGGTTGAAAATACCAACTCGAGTAAAAGTTGATTCATCCGTCCACAAAATGTTCTTATCTTGGTTGGCGATCAACCACTGACAAAACGCAATTCTGTTCTGGGGGTCATTTTCGTGGAGAGCGTGAACACCGCGAAAATGATAAGGATGCTGTCCTTCAGAGTTGAGTAGTTGCCAGACGTGGTACTGGCTTACGCCAAACCTAGCCTCGGCCTGGCGCGTACTTCGACGCGGATCCCGTTCGAAGTACTCGATGATCTCCTCGTCGAGCGCTGGCAAAATAACGGCTGGTCGACCTCTGCCCTGTGCATGTGCCGGTGCATGGAACTGTCCATGATCTAGTAGCCGCTGTGTCGCCGCTACGATCGTCCGTGGAGATGGGACTTGGGGGTTCAGAACCCCGCGAAGACGGAGCGACTCCAAGTGTTGCCGCTCTGCGTAAAGTCGCCGGGCAGCATGGGAGTCATAATCAGCCCTAGCATACAGCTGCACCATAGCGACGTACTCCACATTGCTGTAATTGTAATGTCGATCCATTGCAGTTTACAGTGATGGCGCGTGCTGCGCCTACGACATTCGCGGGAAAACTAAGTAGGTCAGGTTCGCGTGCCGCACGGGTAAAATAGGCGTCGGCGGCTTCGTTTGAAATTGTTGCGCGCAGGCTAGTTTATGCCGTATCACTACACGCGAGAGCTAATTTTACTTTGAACATTTCTAAATCGGTCTTTTCTTTGTCGGTATCGCGGTGATTTTTTGTATTGTTCGGTGCAAACATTTTATGCCTTATCACTACGTGCGAGAGTTTATTTTGGTTTGACATTATTTTGTGCATCGGTTTTTTTGTAGGTGGTGACACGAGTAGTACCTAGTACCTACAAGTTACGTCTAGAGTTACTATTGTTACTCACTTTTTCGAGTTGATGAATATTTTTTTAATTATTTTAAAACAGAAACATCGTTATTTATTTACTTTAACTCTATACTTCGAAAGTACTCCTTAAGGCAAGTCGTTCTGCCGCGGGAAAACAACCAATTAAATTTCACCGTAACTAGCTGTCCCACGCGGCTTCGCTCCCGTCAACTGGCTACCTACCTACCCTTCCCTACCTACCCTACATACATGAATTTTGCGTAACTTTAACCACTTTCGCAGCGCACGCACGAAAGCTCTCAAAAAAGAATATGTTTTCCCGTTTTTGCAACATTTTTCATTTATGCTCCGCTCCTATTGGTCGTAGCGTGATGTTTTATAGCCTATAACCTTCCTAGATAAATGGACAATCCAACACAAAAATAATTTTTCAAGTCCAACCAGTAGTTCCTGAGATTAGCGCGTTCAAACAAACAAACAAACTCTTCAGCTTTATAATATTAAGCTGTCCCACGCGGCTTCACTCCCGTAAACTTGCTACCTACCTACCCTACCCTACCTACTCTGCATACATAATGTTGCATAACTTTAACCACTGACACAACGCAAGCAACGAAAGCTCTCAAAAAGTAATAATTTTGCCCGTTTTTGCAACATTTTTCATTTATGCTCCGCCCCTATTGGCCCTATCGTGATGTTATATAGCCTATAACCTTCCTCTATAAATGGACTATCCAACACTAAAAGAATTTTTCGATTCCAACCAGTAGTTCCTGAGATTAGCGCGTTCAAACAAACAAACTCTTCAGCTTTATAATATTAGTATAGATAATAATTTTTCCTTATTCCAATTTTAAATTAAATCAATATTGTTTTGAATAAAGGTAAGACTTTAGGGCATGGATTTTTGATAATATATAAACGTAATTCTTAGTTTTTACGACTGATACTGATAACTAATCCTAACATGTTGATAACAACATGTTACATTTGCTTCACCTATTCTGGATATTTTTGTGATGGATAACTTAATAATGAGCTTAGATATCTGATAAAATAAAAAAAAATCACCCAACTTTTTACTAACAGTAAAATTATACAATATTCCCAGGTAGAAGTAGGTGCACCAAATGGTCATAAGTCCAGATTACGAGGAGAGGGTGAACCACACATGGATGGAGAACCTGGAGACCTGATCATCGTGTTCACAACTGAGAGACATTCACAGTACACACGTAAAGGAGATGACCTCTACACCAATGTCACCATAAGCCTTCAGGTAGGTTGTAGTTTTAGCGATGTGCTATACCGTCACAACTGATGCCCCAGATATATAAGAGACTTTGAACTATTGCCCATCTGATGTCATCAATAATGTTTTACTGCTCTCTGACAATACTGTTGTTAAACATCAAATGATTAGACAATGCCAAAATTATTATATGTCTTGGTTGTTAAAAGCTACATTTCCTATTTTGTGGTCATGAATTGAATCATTCAATTACATACAACTTCTATTAGTTATATACTGTGTAAAATTGTGGTACTAGTTTTTATGTGTGGATTAAATTCTTATCTGGAATAGTTACCGATCATTATGTGGTTCATGGTTTGGTAGTTAAACAATATAACAACCATGCCCATGCTATGATTGAAAATGTTGATTATTTTTAAAATCATTTACAGACTTTATTTGATAAGCATATGGACCAAACCACAATGCCCAGTACATCTAAGGGATTCCTAATGTTGCAAGAAATTTTATTTATGTTAATATTAATTTTTGCAGGATGCATTAACTGGTTTCACAATGGAACTGGTGCATTTAGATGGTCACAAAGTGTCGGTATCCCGTGACAAGGTGACTTGGGCTGGCGCCCGTGTCCGCAAGAAGGGTGAAGGCATGCCTAACTTTGAAAACAATAACCTTCATGGAAATTTGTACATTACATTCGATATTGATTTCCCAAAACAGGACTTCACTGATGAAGATAAAGAAGGTATTTTTTACTACTTAGTATTAACTAAGCATGAACCAAGGACAAAATTTGATCTCTTTTTTAATAATCTTTTTATTTTTGTTTCAGCACTACGGAAAATACTTAAACAAACACCAAATAATAAAGTATACAATGGACTATAGTAGCCATACTGCCAATTTAATTTATTTAAGTAGTGAATGGTATGAACAAAGTCTGGTTCGTGTGAAGGTTTTTCGTTACCTGTGAATACATGTGATTGTTTTTATATAATAAAACATCCTTATTGTAGAAAAGAGTTTTTTTTCTTACTTTTGCTATTTCAACCATAACCTAAGTACACCCACTTTTCGTCAGTTATATATCACTTTACAAACTCACTTCTCAGCCACCATAAATGGAGCTGGCAGTATCCTAAAATTCCTCTGCTAAAATCTGCATGTATTTTTGTATTTGATAAAACTTTATTTTCATAAATGAAACTTGATCGTGGAATAGATTGCTGGAAGATTGCCTGGCAAAATCTAGGCGCGAATACCTTTTTTCGTATCAAATGAATTTAAATATAATATAAATTGGCTCGTATCAAGAATCTAAATGAGCCAACACCAACCATAGCCATACACCAACTACATTCCCAACTCATAACTATATCAATGTGCCTAGCATTTGCCCAACTACACTCGGCGTCAAAATAAATCCCTCTTTATTTAAAACTAGCTTTTACCCGCGGCTTCGCTCGCAGTGAAGCCATAAAAAGAACTTTTTTTTTTATAAAATGTGTCCTATGTTACTTCTAATACCTCCAAGAATATATGTACAAAGTTTCATGATGATCGGTTCAGTAGTTTTTGCGTGAAAGCGTAACAAACAAACTTACATTCACATTTTTATAATATTAGTATGATAATTGAAACCATATTATTTCAATGGTAAGAGTATGACCACCAGTACAACATTTGAAAGACAATTTTTTGGGGATTTTGGTTTTATTAACCAAGGCATGAAATAAAACGAGTTAACTGAATGAAAGAAGTATAAAATAAGTTTATAGTTGTTTTTCTTGCTGGAGTTGTTCAATTGTGTACAACTCGAAAGTCAAGATAGCCTCAAAATCTACATCAGTTGCGATTCAGGCTGTTAACGAGTTGTGACAGAGAAGCATCGGCCCAACCAAGAAGATTGCACCTCATCTTTATGGGCTTAAAAAAAGCGTTCGATAGGGTGCCAAGCAGATTAACCTGACAAGCTCTGAGGGCCCAACCCTTTGCCAGATATTTACATAAAACGAATCCAAGATATGTACAGTGATGTTCGTACTAGAGTCAGAAGTCCCGCAGGGCTGAAGGAGGAGTTCGAGGTTGGAGTGAGAGTTCATCAGGGCTGTGCTCTTAGCCTGCTACTTAGTAATGGACTATATAACAAAACATGTCCAAGCGCCACTGCCCTGGAGCCTCCTGTACGTAGACGACATCGTATTGATAGCTAGATCAACATCAGAGCTACACAGCACAGGGTTACAGCTCTTCGAGTCTGCAGTCTTACAGTAAGTAGAGCGAAGACTAAACACTAACAATGCCGGTTTAATAACAGAAGCAGACCAGCCACAATCTAATCTACTACCCTGATGGTACGTCTGTGCCGATAATAAATAAATTCAAATACTTAGGCTTGGTTACGCCGATGTAGCACACAGGGTGAACGTGGCACGGCTGAAGTGGCGATCACTAACTGAATTCATATGCGATGCTCGTATGCCAATAAGGACCAAAGGCAAGATCTACAAAACGGCGGTGAGGCCGGCTATGATGTACGGTGCGGAATGTTGGTCAGTGAAAAAGACGCAAGTACAAAAGCTTCACACTGCCGAGATCAGATGAAGATGCTGAGGTAGTCTAGAGGTGTGACGAGACTAGACTAAGTACGAAACGAGAATTTCTGCTTTAATTTTAAAGTCACCCCTGTATCAAAGAAACTAACCGCGAGCCGTCTATCTCAGATGGTATGGTCACGAGTGTCACGACTCACGTGATGCGAGGAGACGTAGAACATTTAGTGAAGAAAGCATTGCTACTACCTAAACACAAGAGAGGTAGAGGACGACTCTGGCTACATGGTGGACTAGCATGACGAAACTAAATGAAGCAGGAATTGCCCGAACCGACAATCCAGGATAGATTGTCCTAGCGCCATAAAATTTGGAGAGCCGACCGCGCCTAAAGTGGGATAGAGCTAAAAAGAACAAGAGTTAATGTGTCGACTCATACAAAAAATCTTGATAAACGAGGATGTATGTGGACTATCTGTTTTTTGCAGAAAAGAGCTGTTCGATCAATTTATAAATTAAGCCCGAGACACTCTCTCAGAGAGAAATTTAAGGAGATTAATGTAATGACTGTGCCTTCTCAGTACCTATATTTATGAAAATCTTTTATATGCGCATAAAAATATAAAATTGTTTAAAAAATACAGTGATGTCCCTTGGATGTCCCTAACTTATATACCTACTAGGAACAAACACAAATTTGTAGTACCTACAACAAGGCTCAAGAAAATAGGTGGCTCGTTTAGAAGTCAATGTGTACGCTTTTATAATAAGCTTCCAAGCCACGTACAAGATCTAAGTCTTAATAAATTCAAAACATTCATTAAACGTAAGCACGCACAACTTAGTGCCAGAGAGCGTTTTATAAAGATTTCGTTGAGGACAAACAGGCTTGGATTTGAGCTGCTCCAATTAATTTTGATTTTTATCATATATTTTGCACCGTGAATTTTGTTTTCTTGCATTGACAAGAATATTTACTTTTTAAAGTATTATATTATTTTATTTTGTTTTTTTTTTTTTTAATTTTTGTGAATGTGAAGACTATGTGGATCATACTTTTTGTTTGTTTTTAATTTATCTAAGTTAGTTTTAACCATGGTCTGGCAGTTTGAGTAGTTTGTGCGGCCTGCGTATTTCCCTTTCCGTGTTCAACTGGCGACACCGGTCTCGCGAAATCCACACGCTTTTGTTGTACTACGGAATCCTACGATCCCGTGTTCAATTCGCGTCAACTGAGCACGCTTTTGCGATCAAGCAACGTTAAAAGAAGTTTTACAAAACAGTGTGTAATTGAATTGAACACGGTTTTTTAACCTGTCTATTCGAAACAAATCCGTACTGATTTAGCGCGTTCGTAAATGTTCGGGATAAATCGTGCGGGCCGAAGCAGGCGAGAGCGCCCGAAGTTGGATTCGCGCGCTTCTCATTGCAATGATATTTGTTTGTTTAACAAAACAAAACATAACCTTGAACGCACAGTGTTCAAGGTTATGTTTTGTTTACATAGTGCATAATGCAGTGAAATCACTAAAGATTTTGAAATACTCAACTATGACGGACAGTCTAGTGACAGTTATAAGTGTAAAGTTCAGTGCTTATTACATTATGACGGAGAATACGACGAAAAATGTGCTAGATTTGTGGAATGTTTTTCAAAACAAACAAATTCTAACTGGGTTATGAAAAGACGGTTTGCAGAACCCATACGTTATGAATTCAGAAAATTGTTCCTATGCCATCTTTCAGAAAGAAATAAATTGATAAATAAAACGCAAGGTGTTAACAGAAACTTTAATTGCAAGTCTCTTAATATAAAATTTTTGAAAACTACACCAAGTAGGTACTCTGAGAAGTTCAGCCCTGCTGAGAAAAGGATATAATGTTATAGTTGACATCCACTTCCATCATTCCCACAGAGTTAATGTAGCTCAATCGTTATCCTTGCTCCGATGTTCGAACGATACGAAACAAATATTTATAACTTATTTCGATAGAGGTATGACTGCCGCGGCCGCTAAGATGTACCATGAATTAAATATTATAAGTACTTATGAAAGCGATGCCTACAAAATCTTAGCTAACGCTCAGCATAACCCTCTAGATCGTCAAGTTGTGTATCTTTACGAACAATGGCGTAAACAAAATTATGGCAATAGAAATGAACAGACTGTGTTACAAATTTTGAAAAGAAAACAAGACGAGTTAGGGAAATTGGGTATAGACTTGACCATACTGGAGAATCCTACTATTTGTGTAATTATTACACCAATAATGCACGAGTTTTCACTAAAGGATTAGCCGATGAAATAGTTTTTTATAGATACCAGCGGATCATGTGATCAATCAAACACATGTGTGACATTTATTTTTGCAGCTTCTAATATTGGTGCGTTGCCTGTTGCAATAATTTTACACACTAATCAGACAGAAGAACAATACAGTTTAGCGTTCAAAACTCTGAAAGAGTTCCTCGAAATTAAATTCAACAAATTATTTCAGCCAAGTGTAGCCATGACCGATGACAGCAGAGCTGAAAGAAATGCGTTGAAGTCAGTTTTACCTAACACCCGGCTTTTGCTTTGCATATTTCACGTTAATCAAGCAATATGGCGTTGGCTTTGGCAAACAGAGCATAATGTTAATAAAGATGACAAACAATACATAATGAAACTGTTCCGCAAAGTTATGTATTCAAATACTATAGCAGAGGCCGAATTAAATATGTCCATATTGAATGAAGATGTAAAAGTCGCGACAAATTATAAATTGCAAAATTATTTAACAAATATGTGGGCCCGACGAGAAGAATGGTGTTTGTCATATAGGCATGACATTATCAATAGAGGACATAACACAAACAACTTTTGCGAGGCGTCTATAAGAATTTTTAAAGATATTATATTGCAAAGATGTAAAGTTTTCAATATGTGTGCCCTGCTGGATTTTATCACTGACACGTTTGAAAATTACCACAAAAAAAGATTGTTGCAATTTGATAATGGGAGAGAGCGAAAGTTAACAGTAAGCTACGAAAAATTTTGTCAGAAAAGTAAGTCGATAACTCAAATATCACCACTTGATGACACGTCTTACTTAATAAAAGAAAAAACAGACGTTTATGTAGTTGATTCTGAAATGAGAACGTGTGACTGTTTATCAGGGAAAGGTGGGCGCTACTGCAAGCATGTATGTGCTGTGGAACTAAAGTTTGGCATAACGATTACTACATCGTTGAATTTGACTGAAGATTGTCGCCAAGATTTGGCCAAATTGGCATTGGGAGACGAATATAACCCCTATTTCTTCCAAAATATAACACTGGATTCAAATGACGTGGAGACGGCTGAAAAAAGTCAAGGCACCTCACAGCAACAGTTTACGTTGCCGATTAATGAACCTGATAACACAGAAAATAATATTTCCACAGAGTCTTCAATTCAAGAAAATTATATGATTACTGTAGACGTAATTGAGTCTGAGTTTATTAGAATAATCAAAGTACTTAAAGAAGAACCAAATCCAGTAAACACTCAAATACTGAAAAAATATTCATCTGAACTATCTCGATTGCAGACTCCTTCCTCTATTGTTTCATACATGCATGATAAGAAAATACGACGTTAACGAAAAATAAAGGTCCAACCTACATCTATTTCGAGACGGCATCAAAAACAATTACCCAGCAGTGGTAGAATTCAGTCCGGCCGTCCTGTTAAAAAGAAACGTGCACACAATATCGCTGTGAACATAGACCAAAACGAACATTCCGCAAAATAGTTGTCTTGTCGGTGTTTTTTTTGTTATTTTTGTGCTGATAATAAATGTTTCATTAATTGTATTGTATGTAATATTTCATTGAAATCATATTGAGTTAATAATACAACCTACTGTCTACTATAGAATAATACCGTCGCTGATTCAACACGCTTTTGAAGACTCAAACAGTCTAAGAGTCAAGTCAAAAAAGTGTTCAGTTCAACTGCACACGATTTTGTTAAACCTTACCCAGCGCCACTTGATCACAAAGACGTGCTCAGTTGACGCGAATTGAACACGGGATCGTAGGATTCCGTAGTAAAACAAAAGCGTGTGGATTTCGCGAGACCGGTGTCGCCAGTTGAACACGGAAAGGGAAATACGCGTGCGGCCTACCCGAATGTCAATGTGTTGTTTGGTATTGTTCGTCGAATCGTTGAGATCCTTAATTTCTGAGTTGAGCTGCACGGTTATTGACAAATGCGTGCACTGACTGGACAGGTCCACTCAATCTGGCTGGTTCTTTCCTCAAAAGACCATTTCAGACTTCAGTCTACATGGTCTTCACATGATCTAACCAAGATTTTGTCTGGACTTTAAAAGAGACTGGACCTCTGAGTTTGTTTCAGCCTTTCTTCTCAGAGTAGTCAGATAGGAAACGCCGACTACATCTAGTTTAAAAAAATATGATCGACATGTAAAAGTGTTTGTACAAACCTACTTAAGTACAGAAATAAAATCATTTATCATTTGATGTAAGAGCGAGCGAGAGGAGCTCGAAATTTTTTAGCAACCTGCCTCGGTAAGGTAAGGTTTACTTTTGACAGACAACAATAGGGTCAGGTTAGAAGAGATTATAGTAATCTCAAAATTGCTGGGCTGGCTGGACTGTATTGCTCCGCCTTTCGCAGTCTCCCGCCATGGTTCTCTTGGCCTAAGGGTAAATAAAATATACTAGTTACACTACGCGTTACTGCGACTGAGGCTGACCAAACTAAAACGCGGTAAATGAATTGAACTAGTGCAATAAGTGAGGCGACTTTTTAATTTCGTTTCGGTGATTACGGCACACAACCGGTTAACATACTTACAGCAGATACCAATATTAACTGGGTTTTAAACGATTCGTTCGTTTTTTTCGCGAGACGTAATTATGATACGCGAGTCGTCTCATTTTGCTTGCGTTTATGGCAGGACAGCTTTGAATGTTGTGTTCATAGTTGCAATTTTTGTGACGCGTTGGGGTCGGCCTCCAGTCTAACCCTGATGCAGCTGAATACCAATATTTTACATGGAGCGACTGCCTGTCTGATCTCCGCAACCAAGTAACTGTGTAACACGGTAGTCCTCGCCAAACTTCTTGACCGCCCTGATGTTGGCTACAATGGCTACGCAGAAGTAAATTTCATATAAAAACGGCACCGTTTCGTGCCTTGCGAATCGGAAAGCCAGTTTCGGGCGGCCCAGAAGTTTGGCGAGAACTATACCCCGTGGCAAGACTGCTATCCGATTTTCTGACTTCTGTAACGGCTGTCGAATATTAAACAAATGAAAGCCGGGACCAACAGCGTACTAGGCGAGCTAAGATTATCTTGATAAGAATTTGTACATTACGTGGGTCAAAATGCTGTGACATGAAATTTAATAAAAATAAAACATAAATAAAAATATAACTTTATTTTCATAAAATATAATGTAGATTGTCTCTCAATCCAAAATGGATTTTCACAACACTAAAGAAAAACAAAACAAACAGGTTTTTTTTGTTGTTTTGAGATGAGTTGGTAGTCCCTATCCATTTTTGTAAGGATCCATGGCGTTTGTATAATAGCATGTACAATGTAATTTCTTTGAAACAAATTCCTGTGATGACATAGGTAAAATAATAACTGCTTCATCTAAAATAATATTATTCGATAACACATCAACATTAAGTAATTTATGGCGTTTATAATCTACCTGGAGGTAAGACACAGATAGTGAAAATAAGATATTATTTAAGTACGTTCGGCGCATTGGTAGATCGACTATTCAGCCTTGATTATATATTTTTTTTAATAGTGAAAAACATATCAAAACGTTTAAAAGAAGTAATCGGAGAATCAGACAGAGGCAGATAACGACTTTTTTATATTATTAAAGGCTACTACTAAAACGAAATTCTTAAATCATAGTTGCTACCACTAGGTAAGTTAGCTACTAACTCGGGTGTTAGGGTTATCCTGGGGGTGCAAGTGGGACATTAAGGAGTAGGATAGGATAGTTGGATTAGGTGTCTAGACGCTGAATAGCCGAGGCATTACTTTGACGTAGTCAGTCAGATTTATGAGAGCAACAAATGAAGCCAGAAAAAAACGATTTTAATAGTTTAACTTTGCTGATAGTACAATACTCTGTTTCAAGTTTTTTTAAAGAACAATATTATTTTGTATGCACCATCGAAATGCGGCCCTTTAGCGCCGACGCAGGAATGAATAACGATGTCTTTTTAATGGCTACATTTACAATAAAAATATGAATAAACAACAATTAATGAATAAGTAAAGAATATATTCTTGTTTTAACACAAAACCAAATTTTCGTGTTTCTACAATTATTATAAAACATTGGTTTTATTTTATTTCAACAAGGTCAATTAGCGCACAAATTGGTCGCCTATATTTAAAAAGTACAACTTACAAAAGTGTACACAATATAACTTTTCTGCAATCTTAATATCAGTCCGCGATCAAAATATTTTTAGTTTATATCTAAATATATGGCTATAATGCATATAACATTATTTGTTGCTGAGACAACTATTTTATTTATTTACATTTGAATCTATCATATAAATGTGCGGGCAAGTATAATTATGTAGATTGGCACAAAACTGATGAATCCCACTCTTCGGCTTTGGAATTGGTCACACGTAACCTTGGCTTTAGCCTTGAGATATGAGCCTTCATTGTGGTTAATCTCGGGCAGTCAGCCGGTCAGGCCACGAGGCAGGAGGGCTGCGCGGCGGGCTCCAGGTGCGCCGCGGCGGAGCCCTGCAGCACGCTGTTGACGACGGCGCGCGCCAGGTAGCCCACCGACACGCCCGGCGCCGCCGAGCTCAGCGAGTTACTGTCTGTCGGCCCGCCGTCCTGCAACAGATTATAAATTAGAAAGACTACGTTACTTCATGCTTCTCCGCCGACCATGTCATCGATTACCATCACGTGAGATAGTGGTCAAACACAAGGCTTTCGTTAATAACATAATTATAATATAACCTTTATTTCAAAAAAATATTTTATACAAAATTTGTGTGTACGTTAGATAGATAGATAGAAACATTTATTCGTATAAACATGTGTATACATACATACACACGCAGTTGCATGTATGTACGATGATGAAAAATAACAAATAATTGCATGTACTTAAAGACATGTTTGCCACTTGTCATGCGAATATTTTATCAATTAGGTATTAATTATTACATTATAAAAATATAATTAGATGTATGATAACAAAAAATAATGGCAGCATTAGTGAAAAATACATTATATTATAGATTATTTATATTTTATAATAAAAACCAAACTTATACATAAGGTGTTAAAAAATTAACTCTAAGAATTTTAAGAGGATGCTCGGTATCGATTAAAAGCAAAAAAAAACGATTTTAATTATTCACAAAAATAAGCTAAATTAAATACATATTTGGTAAAACTCTTAAATGTACGCTCTTTACGCTCACCGTACGGCTGGGCTAAATAAGGTAACGATTTTTTGTAATTACCTTCTTGTTATTAATCATTGTAAACAGGAACGAAAAATTGAAATGTAACCTACGAACTGTACCTACGTAGGTATCCTAGTACCGTACGGGTCGTTGACCGTCTGAGTGCTTGAGCGCTGTATGGTGTGCAAATTCAATAATAACGCACAAATAGTTGCTTATCTCTAGAATAGTCCCTTTTTTAATGTTTCTTCGTGATTATTCACAAAATTTTATATTAGACAGCTCCTAAAATTTCTTGGAGTATTCTATTTTACCTTTAGAGGCCTTTGCCCAGCAGTGGGACAAAGTATGCCAAATAAAAAAATACATTAACACCTTATATAGTAAGACCAAAATAAATCATGATATCGATTATGCCCATCATTTCAGGCTTTTTGATAAACAGAACAGTTAAAAATGTTTATACCATTCCCTCTCTAAAAAGCTTATTTTATTCACCGAAAACAGTAAATAAAAAGCACTTTTAATCACTGTTTTGGTGTTTAAATTTAGAACACACTAACATATATTCTACCTCCATCTCAATGCTATACAATCTCCTTGCGCATAAAATACTCGATACAAACTTCTTGTGAAAAGAATATTCGACTTTCAAACTCCTTTGTTGATTTAATATTGAGTTTGTTTATATTTAGGATTTTAATAATGATTTTGATTTTGGTCTAGGATTTTTAGTGAATACTTATTTGGATTGTAATTCTAATATTAATTGCATTGGTGTTTAATTAATTATAATTATGCAACGTAACGGAGGTGGGCCCTGGCGTCTGAAACACACCTAGCTCAGCTTAAATATACAAAAAATTTGAAATCCTGAGGTTTCTCATTTTTCGTAAATTTTGAAGATAATAAACCTATAAAACGTATAAAATATAGTATGCAACTCTTGAATAAAACGGATTTATATCGAGGGCCATGAATCACTCACGTCGCTCAGGATTCTAACACTTGAATCACTCGCTATGCTCGTGATTCAATCATCTTGAATCACTCCCTACGGTCGTGATTCAGTTGTTAGAATCCTTCACATATTCGTGATTCATCTATGGCCCTCGCTTTAACTCCGTCCTGTATTCACTAGTTGCATAATATACTATTGTATCCGAATATCTATTCAAGTCAATTTGACAATATACAATGGGAGTCGTGTTCACTGACCTTGGCGAAAGTGAGCTGCGCGTCGTCGACGAGGCGGTCGATGTAGAGCGGCTGCTGCAGGTAGAGCTCGGGGTTGCGGCGCAGGATGGTGGCCAGCACACACAGCAGCTCCACGCACAGCTGGCGGCGCGCCGGCGACTCCACGCGCACCAGCGCCTCCTCCACCAGCAGCGAGAAGGCCAGCTCCGAGCGCGACATGTTCACCAGCGTCGGGTCCGCCGGGATCGCGTGGCCCTGCTCGAGAATTAACGCTTTCATTACAACTTTAAACAAATAATAGAATAGAAAAAAGATATTTAGACCCAGACACAACACACACAGAAATGTAGAGATCCGCAAGAGAACTAGGGTTACCGACATAGCCCGAAGAATTTCCAAACTTAAGTGGCAGTGGGCAGGGCACATTGCTCGCAGAACGGATGGCCGATGGGGCCGAAAGGGTTTGGAGTGGCGACCGCGAACCGCAAGACGTTGCTTTGGAAGGCCTCCTGTCAGGTGGACCCATGGCCTAGTTAAGGTTGCGGGGATCCGCTGGATGCGAGACGCACGGAACCGGTCAATGTGGCGACGCTTGGGGGAGGCCTATGTCCAGCAGTGGACGTCTTCCGGCTGATATGATGATAATGAAAACACATACAAAGTAACTAACAGAGAAGAATAGTAAAAAAATACATTAAATTGAAAATTGCGCTAAGCGTGCCTATAGATATATCGAAAGGGTTACCAATAATCGGTAACGGTTTGGCATTTGGCATCCCGCAGTAGTACATGGATGTGCCCAAATTAAAAACCGGATTTTATCCAGGTGACCTCTGTAAACCTGCGCTCTGCTGTGGGTGGCCATGACACAGCAACATGCTGAGTAGGCTACAATACAATTTTGGATGTATGAAGCTATGGAATTGTATAAAACTGCACGCATTGAGGTAAAAAAATCGCGCGGGAATAATACTACAAAAATCCGCGCGCCTTAAATTATTAATTTGTTTTTTTTTTTTATGAACTGCTTTGTATTTGCAAGCCAGTTCGAAATTTAAATAAAACCTTTGATAAGTTACCTCCTTGGTTGCCATGTTATTTTTATTGTGTGGAAAATCATCCAGCCCTTCAAGTTAAAAAAAAGATTGGATAACATTTTTTCACACAAAAGTAAAAATGTTGAGAAAAATAGGTTATTTTGCTTATCGAAAAGTATGATCGATATTTAATTATTTATTAGAATAAAATAACTTAGTTGAAATTAATTATTTAAAAATTAACCATTCAGTTTATTTTTACTTTGAACTGATTGTGACAAAAATCAGTTCAAAGTAAAAATATCTTGTCAACAAATTTTCAATTTATTTTTCTTTTCAATATTTTTCTCTATTCTTTTTTTTTCTTTTCTTTTTTTCTTTTTTCATATCTTTTCTTTCTTTTTTTTCTTTTCTTTTCGATTTTCTTTTTTCTCGATCGATGATTTTTCTTTATTATTATTAAAATAATTATAAAATCACCGCCTAAGAATTTTTTTCTTAAAATTTAATTACCATTCTGTTTTAAAATTGTCGATATTTTATCGACATTTAATGCGCATCACTACGACAGGTACCGTGAACTTGAATAGCCAATCACGGCGCACTTGTCACTCCCCGCGCATCCCGTGCTTTCCGCCAAAATTTGGTGAACTCGGAATCAAAATAGTAGGCATGTGGATATCATATCTATTGAGGTATATATTGGTATCTATCGGTATCTATTGGTGTATTGTGTGTCTATGCCTAGCCGTAAGTATATAAACTTTTGTAAAAAAGTTATTTGATTTGCTTAAAGGACCAAATGTTGCAACAAAATGTATCAGTTTTTGGTTGTAAAATATTCAATAGAAATCGAACAGCGCTGCCAAAGTAACTGACCACAAAGTTTACAAGTCACGGTCAACTAAATCTAAAATTAATAATAAATTCATTATATGCACGTACCTGAATAATAATTCCTCTCGGTGTTCTCAGCAATATATCCCAGACTTGTATGTAAAAGTGTTTTGGTACGCGACAGAGGCAGCCCTCTAACTGTCGCCTTTGTAATGGTGTTAACCTGTTAAAAAGCATTCGGTTATTTCAATAACATTTAAAGTTAGACAGACTAAAGTATGAGCATTTTTAATTAAATTAGGCAGGCCTCAAACACTTAATATACATTTTTATTTAAGAAAAAGTGTTTGTTCCGCTGTGACTTAAACAAAGCTGAGGAAGTTCCTTCCAGTCACATCCCTGCTAATTTTTTAGGGGTCACAGGCGTCATCTTATGTTAAATGCATGGCTTCTTTGGGATTGATCTGAAAAGCAAAGCGGCTCGTAAAATCTTAATACGAAAATATAATAAAAAAATACATATAGTATGATGTGATGATACACATTTGCGAGCTGGCTGACCAAAACCAGATGTATCCTCCGACTGCACATCATGATTTTCTTCTTGTTTACGTCTTTTTAGTTTGCTTCTTAAGCAGTCGGGTTTAACTTTTTTTATTTAGTTATAACTTTTTAGTTAACAAATTTTTTTCGAATTACTTTTCACCATTTTATTAGTCATAAACATATAAGTGTTTTATAATCACCTCTTAAAACCCTTTATTTTGATACACGATGGGTTTGGAAGATAAAAAAAATTGGGCACCCAAAATCCGCCATTTTTATATTTTCCAATTTTAATGTAGCCAGTGACACTAGCAAGGTTACGACGAATCGATTGACGTAAGAATCACGAAAATCGGCTAACGCGTTTGATCTCTAGAATGCCATATAGGAAAAAACATACATCCATACATAGACTGATGAACACATTACCTTCGGCAGTCGAGTAAAAAGTAAAAGCGGTGGCGAGATAACCTGTCCCTACTATGATATGTCATTCCACTTGAAATTTTGTAAATAAGGGATAGTACTATTCGTCCTGTATAGCTCCGTATCTCTCTCACAACAGATGATGGCATTGGCATGACATAGTACGTCTGGATGTGCAAGAAGAAAGTGTCTGTATAGATATGCCACATCTCAGGAAAAGACTCTTTGTATTTGCCTCAGAAGTGGGATATAAAAAAAAGGTACCCTTTCTCCTCTGCCCAGTCGGACACGGTGAGCACTCTCTGCAGCAGCGTGCGCAGCTTGTAGGGTGACAGCGCCTCCAGCGTGCCGTCGGCGCGCTTCTCTTCTGGGAACAGCTGCAGATAGATACGCATAGCCTGCAGCACCCAGCCCACGCGGATCTTCAGGATGCCGCGAAACATGTCCGGGTTGGTGGCGATCAGCCGCCCCGAGTACAGCACGATCTCCTATACAGATAACGTGGCTGCTTATTTGATTCTTGAAAAATATAACAGTGCGACCTACATCACAATCGCATCACATACATTCAAACATTTGAAGATTTTTGAAGAAAATTACCAATCTATTGTTTCATGTTTGAAAAACTCGTCAGCTTGACACCGTGAATAACGCACGGACTATTCTTGAAATGAATGGCATATTGCCGCGTAAAATGCGTAAAATACTTACTATTTTACGCATTTTACGCGCTAGCTTTAGTAACTCTTTTTCGTATAGTCAACTGCATATCTGTGGTAACAATAACTTTAGTTTGACGGAGCCATTACTCCGTAAACTTAAGGGTGCTTTTCATAGTTAAAGTTTTATTACCACGGGGTCCCAGTGCTAACAAAGAAAAATTGGTTCAAATAAATGTCACTGGATGGCGCGATATGCATCGATTTGTTATTGAGTTGTGCGTAAAATTAACATTTACTAGAATTGATCATAAAAATTGTATGATCTTTTTAATCAACTCACAATAATACACATTTCAAAGATTATTTGAACGAATCATTTAAAATTGATTCCAATAGATGGCGCTGTTCCAAATTTTTGAAGCATGCCACACGATTTTTTAAATTGTATTGTAACACATTTTGGTACAAAGAAAACGTGAAATAAAATACTGCTAGAAGATAAGGCAACGCCATCTAGCGACGTGAGGAAGAATTAATTAGTAACTAGTAGAGCCATCTAGTATCGAATAGCGGAACTAATATTCTCGTGTCAAATGGAATTTTCTAGTCGCTTCGGGAAGAGTGAGTTCGAAAGAAGATTGTTCTGGAAAATACTCGAATTATCTAGAAAAGTATGGAACGTTCTAGAAACATCTTCCGTGCCATATAAAGAGCGGTCGGGTTCTTCGTGGGTCAGTTTCGATTTGGAAGCGACACAGAGCGATCGGAAAAGGAAAATAGTGCGAAGTAATAGACTTGTTTAAGAAATGTTTTTATAATAAAGTGTGATTAATTGAAGTTTGCTGTTTAAATAATTTAACTCTGAACCCGCTTATAACAATACTATAAAACAAATCGTCACTGTATTTAAAGACAAAAATAGTCACGAACCGGAAAAACCCCTTTACTTGCAAGTCACTGTTAACACCATCTATAGCCGTGGAACGAAACCGAACGCAATCGAAGTACTTATAAAAAAAATCAACTTAATCCGACGAAAAACGCTAGTTACGTTGGCACGGTTTCTTTGTCTGAGTGGTTATTACAGTAAATTTAGAAGATAAAGATGCTGTGACACTAACCTGTTGTAATACTGCACCAATAACATCGTAAGGCTGTATCGTAGAGTACATGACAGACTGGATCTCGCCGGGGGTCATGGGCTTGTCAAACACGGTCTCCTTCTGACCGATCACGCCCACTGTTAGCTATTTTATAAAACGAAAATATTGTTAAAACTAGCTATAAATATTAACAGAATTTTTATACGGAAAACATTAAATTTAACTAAAATGTCCTACTAATATTATAAATGCGATAGTTTGTATGATGGCGTATCAATTACGGAAAAACGACTGAACGGATTTGGGTGAAATTTTGCAGATCGATATTTTATAACCTCGATTAACATATTATATTATATTTGATAGGATATTTTTTGTCTCGATAAGATCCCTTGCCTCTTGGGATTATAAAATAAATTTGACGCGGGCGAAGCTAGTATTGTATAACTGTAAGTGACAGACAGTGAAGTGTAGTATTGATATTTCGTAGTTACTACGAACGATTGAAAAGGAAAGTAATTTTATTTAAGGGGCATCATATTTTAACTTGAAGGCATTTTTTTTCAATTACGTATAGGTCAAGTACTAAGCAGTGCCGTGAAACAATGTGTATGACTTGTCTTTTTTTATTCTTGGATGAGCCTGCACTCGACCTCGATATCGCCTGATTGAAAACGATGGTAGATCCCAGAATATGCCTGTTCTGTGATTGATGGGTAATAGGTGTTGGTGTAAGACGTTGGCAGCAGTTCCACACTTCGGCTAATCAATCAGACATAATTATTCAGCGGAAATGATTGATCTATATGAGGAAATATTTAGGTGTGTGGTGTATGAGTTGTATGACCTGCTTCCCGTTGACGAGTACGGTGGTGATGAAGGGGCTGATGGAGTCCACGGTGTGGTTGAGCAGCGACGAGCAGAACCGCACTGCGCGCCAGTGCCGCAGCACGCCCGCGCTGTGGTACAGGCTTTTCAAGGACTCCAGAACGTTCGTGCCGTTTATCTGTATAGTCAAAGCATTTATTACAAATTTGACCATTAAAACGGTCTTTGAAAGACAAAATCTATAAATATACTTTTTCTGAGTATGAATTTCGCGACTTTGTGTTTTGGGTAATCTCCGGCACAACTGCTAATATTGAAAATATCTTTGATAATTTGAAATGTACATGTTAACTAATATTACAATGAGGTAAAATGTATATTTGTTCGTAATTAATAATCTCTGGAAGTACCGATCCCATTACAAAAATCACGACACGTTCTCCTCGCGGTACGTCAACGACTGGTTGACGCTACAATACGCACCTGAAACATAGGTCTCTCACTCTCTAGCAGGATGCCCCACAGCTGGCACTGTGCGAAGATGTTGTCGAGCGAGCGGAGCACCGCCACCACGTCGGGCGTGGAGCGGTGCTTGTAGGCATCGTACGACACGTTCTCCTCGCAGTACGTCAGCGACTGGTTGACGCTACTATACGCACCTCAAACATAGGTCCCTCCCTCTCTAGCAGGATGCCCCTCAGCTGGCACTGCGCGAAGATGTTGTCGAGCGAGCGGAGCACCGCCACCACGTCGGGCGTGGAGCGGTGCTTGTAGGCATCGTACGACACGTTCTCCTCGCAGTACGTCAGCGACTGGTTGACGCTACTATACGCACCTCAAACATAGGTCCCTCCCTCTCTAGCAGGATGCCCCACAGCTGGCACTGCGCGAAGATGTTGTCGAGCGAGCGGAGCACCGCCACCACGTCGGGCGTGGAGCGGTGCTTGTAGGCCTCGTACGACACGTTTTCCTCGCTGTACGTAAGCGTGCGTGGCACGTCGGTCAGCGACTGGTAGCCGATGTACTCGTGCTCCAGCTGCCGGAACTGGGTGAACATCTCCGACGGGAACTCGCCTTGGCTCATGAAGTCCAAATGTTCTGTGGTCAATTTATTATTATTTTGTTAAACGATACGCGATATACCAATTCTTTATATTTAGTACTGGCAGATTGATACGCCATCATCTTCTTGCCCTTGTCCCATATTACTTGGGGTCGGCGCAACACGTTTTCTTCTTCCATACCGTCCTGTCCCCCGTCACGCCATCACTGACTCCCTTTTCTTTCATATCACTCCTCACACATTTTATCCATCTTTTCTTTGGCCGTCCGCTCCCTCTCCATCCATCCACATTTATATACATAACTCTTTTAGTAACATGCGTTTGATCCCTGCTCATCAGATGACCATACCAGAACAAACGGTTTCCTTTCAACTTTTCTGTCACTGGCGCCACTTTCAAACTTTCTCTAATATACTCATTTCTCACTTTAACCATTCTCGTCACTCCGTACATCCATCTCAACATTCTCATCTCTGCTACATGCAATCTCTTTTCATCCATCTTTTTTAACAGCCCAACATTCTGATCCATACAGTACGACAGGTCTAATCACGGACTTGTAATCCCGAGTTGATCCGGTGCGTTACGTCTCGGTCTACCTCGCCATCCCCTTGGACAAGCGACCCTAGGTACCAGAAGTCGGAGCACATCGGTATGGGTGTTCCAGCGAGAGCTAGAAGCACGGAACTGGAGAGACCGCCAAAATCGCAGAACAAGTATTCGTTTTAGTTCTGCTCAATTTCAAGCCAACACTCTCCAGTCTGCTCTGGACCTCTAGGCCACTTTCGGCAACCAGCACAATGTCATCAGCAAACAGCATACACCAGGATGCCTCTTCCTGTATGTCCAACGCCAGCGCGTCCATTATCAGAAGAGATAAGGACTGAGAGCCGACCCTTGGTGCAAGCCGACTGCCACACTGAATCTGCCAGTAGTGCCCACTGTAGACCGGACTTGGGTACTGCATCGACTGTACATCGCTCGGGCCAATTGTAAATACTTCCCAGGCACACCTTTCTTCTTAAGGGCAGAGGCAGATTGATACGTGATACTGCAAATTATGATCATTCCACATCTCTACCTAACTTTTCGATATACAGTTGCGATGTTATGTATGTTTCGTTGCGCTACATTGTGTCACGGCGGATTGTGCTGAATGTATGAAATTAGTGTTGCTCATCCAACAATGTGAATCCATCTTGAAAAATCTAAACACAGCTGAAGATATCCAAAATTTAGAACTGCCCAACCGCAGCCAAGTTTAACCTACCTGGTAAAACATCCGTTTATTGTAGCTGATATTATATGAACATTTCGTAAAGTAAAAAGATTACTTGCCCATACAGGAGCTAGAGATCAAGTTCTGGAGCCTCCCGAGGCGCACCTTGACGCCGTCACAGTGGCCCTTCTTGAGCATCGCGAACAGGTCCAGCATGTGCTTGAAGTGAGGGTCGCGCATGTGCTCCTCGCGCACCAGCAGGCATACCGTGGGCCGCCCCGACAGGCGCCAGTATCTGCGCACGTTATGTTATGCTGATGTTACTGACACGAGATTAGTCATGCATTGTGGATATATAAAAATCGGCACGAAATAAAGTAACGGCTTTGTAACGGCGACTCAAACAAAAATCACAGAATTTTTAAAACTCGGCCGCCGCTTATTTCGTAACCGCAGATTAGTCTGCTGATTAAAGATTGACGCACAGTGACATTAAGATCGCACTTGTAGTAAATAAAACATAGTGCAACAAATAAATGGAATTTACTTTCTTTTCTTACTTGCCAACGAACTGCAGCTCTGTCTTGATGTCGTCGATGAGCAAGGCCATGTCTCTGTACAGGTAGAACTCTGACACTTCGAATATGAGCGGGTAGCACAGCACCGTCATGCCGCAAACCCTGTAAATCTGTATAGACGAACACAGATAATTGCCGAAAAAAACAGTGTAGAAACTTAGACAGATTATACTTTATTGTACACCAAAATAGTACGCAATGTTAATGTTCTCTTCGCGATCATAGAAAGCTCGTGTCGACGCAAATGTTTCTGTGGGTTTAGTAGTTTCAGTATATCAGGAATCGTTGAGTACTCCTTACAACTTTTTGAGTTGGAAAATAAAGATGCAGACTGCTCGACTGTATCTATGGTTTTATGAGTTTTACGATATTAAATAAAAATGCTAAGGTATGTTTTCAGCTAACGTTACATTTATATATGCTGTTAAATATAAAGGCACCACTTTATTAAATAAATAAATGACTATGACACGCAAGAGCAGGTGACGTTCCGTAGTTTCTGCCTACCCCCACGGAATCAAGGAAACTTTATCTACTACTAGTCTGTCAACATAACTAAGCACCGGAAAGGTCAATCGAGCCCTCTCCCTGGTGCCCCACGTTCGCATCGTAAGCCAATAGCGAGAGTCGAACGTCAGAGTGACATTGACATTTCGGGTGCTCAGTTATGTTGACCGTGGTGTATGTATACAAACGACTAGGTAAATTCATCACTATGTAAAAGAGTAAAATCAGCCATACCTTGCTTGTGCCGAGAGATCCCACGGGCCTGATGGGACGGCCGGTGAGCTTCAACTTGGGACACACGCCCAGCTCGCGGTACACGTGCACTAGCTGCGTTGAACTGCACACCTGAGGGAATAACTTATTTATGGATTTTGCTTGGACAAACATAATTTGCTCCTGTCTTATCTAATCTAGTTGTATTCCACTGCTTAGCAAAGACCTTCCCTTTTCCACATACGTCTGTCCTCCGCCATTGCAAGCCGGTCCTTCTGGTAGGAGTCAATCCCTTTCAAACTTTTTTAAATTTTAATTTTTACTCTATTGGACACATTTCGCGGGACACAAGGAAGTGGAGGTTTATTAAGGAGATGAGAAGGACGTGTTGGAGTTTTTAAAACTCGATGTGCCGCATTAACACCTGGGTACATAATGAATATGTCAATCTAACCTGGACAGGTTCAACTTCGTGCGGTGTCTGCGTCTGAATGCCGTAAGTGCCCATCATGGCCTGCAGCCTCATAGACTCTGCTATCAAGACCACTTGGACCACCAGATCTGTTGCTATGCCCTGCAACAAAAGTGCGTATTTAAATAATAATACGATCGGAGAAGGAATTATTATAAAAAAATACGATTTACCTTAATTAATTAATTTATAAAATATGCCATTTTTCATATTGTGAAAAGCTGGCATAGCTGTTCCATGTAAATACTCGTAAAAGCAATGCAAATAAATAATAGCACAGAATGCTTTGCAGCGGTTTTGTAGCTCAAACTAACTGCGTTTTATTCCTAATAGGTACTTACACAAGTAGGTTTGCCCTGCATGTTAGACATGAAAGTAAAATAGTTCCCGTTTAAATTAAAAAAAAAGGTAATGATACTGATTAGAACGATAGATATTTTCGTCATCATTTACTTTAAAAAAGATGTCCACTGCTGGATACAGACCACTGGGCCTCCGCAACCATCATCTGATCATAATGCCTAGCTGATATACCTATTCAAACGCGTTTATGCCGACTTCAATTTGTACCGAACCTAAATAAGTGAAACCTGCAGATGTGGAAACTCGAACTAGGGTCTAGTCTAGGTGCTCTATCCATGTTGAGACTTTATAAAAAGGATAAAAAAAATACAGGCTTTTAATAAAAAAAAAATCATTTGTTGATGTGTGCACCTTTTTTCTGGGGAAGCCTCCGCCTGGGCAAAACAGAAAGTTATGTAGAACTCCTACCGGTTAAAACCCCACAGTTACTATCGCTAATTCGCTCTCATGAGTCAAAGATTCAAGTAAATTCGCGCAACAAATTCATACCTGAAAAGCAGAATACCGTCCAGCGCGTCGAGGCCGATTGTACGAAGGCAGGTACCTCCTGATGGGGTCCAGCTCGTTGACGTGCAGCAGACCGCCGGTCAACAGCTGTGCCAGCACAAACAACGACTGCGCCCAGAGGAACAGGCCACCTGTGTCTAATACATCAAGGAAATACAATATTCGTAATAGTTTTATTGCTTACGTTCAGTACCTTTTTTTATTATTCTAGCAATATGTGTTTTGTTTAAGGTTTCCCTAGTCGACGGCACGAACTATTTTGTGAGCGAGGTTAAAATGCATGCTATCTCATCCGACAACACGTGCGAAAGAGATAGATGCTGTGATGAGCAGTAAGAAGCCAGTTCGCTTACAAATTAGCACTTTTGCAAATTTGTATCGAAATGATGATGATTTAGGACAAAACGAGCGCGCGAAATTTTATAAGCAGACCTTTGGGAGTCTAGATATTATGAAAAAAAATACTAAATGTATATATTTTCAAAATAAAATTATTTGCATTGTTGAATTACTGATTTATCCCTGTATGGAGGCCGTTTTGCAATTTTCCTTCTTCTTATGGTATTTATTACCGCCCAAAGATGCGTTAAAATTAGTGTTGAGATATGGAACTTTCGACGCTCATAACTTTCAAATATTTTATTTTTTTACTTTTGGTTTCCATACAGGGAACAGATAATGATGAGACAAATTGATATATTTTTATTATTTTGAACCTACATCGTCAAACAGTGGAGTAATCGCCAGACTACGTTTGTATGGAAGAATGATCGACTAGTGTAACCTTAATGTATAGAATAGCTTTTCCTGCCGCACAAGAACCGTGCGTTTTTATGGGATAAAGATAGTCTTTCAATCAGTGAAAATTTTCACATACAAAAACTACCTTTT
The DNA here is from genome assembly GCA_947562075.1 of Orthosia gracilis. Classification (NCBI taxonomy): domain Eukaryota; kingdom Metazoa; phylum Arthropoda; class Insecta; order Lepidoptera; family Noctuidae; genus Orthosia; species Orthosia gracilis. Next base: position 31,271,664 of record OX387267.1, on the reverse strand, counting down.
AACAAAATTCAAAAATAAGCAGTAATTTTCTGTCACCCGCTGTGCTCCAAAGCCCCGCCCGCTCCTTACCCATGTTACACTCTAAACCACAGCATTATATAGGGCTACAGATTAAGTCGACGTAGATCCTTTAATAGTTGTAGGGGTTGTAGTTTCCATCATTCCTGACTGATTTTACTATAAAACACCCTACCCCAAACTTAACCGTTTTCAAGATATTGGAATACGAAGTTTTTATTTTTAAATGCCGATTTTTTTTCTATTGCCCTCTTTTTTTATCTCTAATTACTACACAAAAATCGCAAAAACAAATAAATTAAAGGCAAAAACCCAAAAAAAAATGGGCCAATAGACAAAAAAATGTCAATTACAAAATCTTGAAAACGGTTAAGTTTGGGGTATGGTGTTTCATAGTAAAATCAGTCAGGCATGATTTAGTTTTATTTATTTATTAATTTACGCATACATTTGTTTTAACAAGTAAGACTCAAGCTAACAAAAGTAGTCATAAATTGCTAATTGTACAGTCCCAGTCACGGGTCTGGGTAGAAGCACAAGTTACACAGTGGACAACACACTAAGTGTCTCCTTCTGGAATTCCGCCAAAGAGCAAGAAAATATGTCCAAACGCAGAGAGATGCTATTAAGTATTCTTACTGCACGAATCACTGGTGCAAACTCTAATGAATTTGTACGGGTTGCCGGGATAATGGAAACTACAACCACTGAAAGGATCTAGGTCAACTTAACCTGTATCTCTGTATACTTAATAGGTACAGTCACGATGAACTTTTGAACAGGGATCATTATAGAAAGTTTGCCTACCATTACAGATACTATCTACTTGTCAATAGTACGGACGTCAAAACAAATCACAAGCACGCCACCTGGCGGAGAATCAAGAACAACTACGCATTGGCGCGCTTTTCTATCCACTTGCGTGGCCCCACCACGCGAGTGGTTAGAATATGGCAGTTGAGTACTGACCGCCTAGAGCTAAGACATCGTAGAATCACTGTCGATCCGTAATATTAATAAGTAAGATTGTAACTGTTTGTTGTGACTATTTAAATAAACAGAAGAATAATAATAAAAAAATTGGATTGGATCGCGTTATAAAGCGTATTAGTTACCGTCGACACATAGGTTACTTATAAACTAAAAAAATATTTAACAGTGTGCAAAGTTGATCGTAGCTAGTGAGAAAAAGCGAAAAAGGCACATAGAAATATGGAAAATATTCATGTTAAACTAAATGCTATTTCATGAAAAACTAAATGCAAGCTCAATAAAACAGCCGAATATTCGAGAAATATAAGTTGATTTGGTTAAATACAACAAGAAAACCAAGAAAAAATGTTAAACAAGAAAAAGAGTCATTCTTAATGGAGTTACATTTTTACCTTTTTCATTACTGTCACTGGGGTGATCTGGAATTATTTAATTGATTTTTCAATATCGATATCAAATACATAATTACGTTCTTTATTTGACAATTTAGCCGGTACCTAATTTTCACGAACTCCTACGCCTTTCATAATAGATTTGTTTTTTTAACAACACATAATTAAGTAAGTAAAATACGCAAATTTAAATAAATACTCCGTACAGTAGGAAAAGTGCAATTAATTTTCTGGTGGTACCTATTCTATTAGACCCCGTAGGCAAAGGATTGAAAATTACAAGGACTTACTTGCAGGCAATCTTCGCACCGAGTTTGGTTCGCTGCGCTCATTTTCTATACCCTCGCGGGGAACGTAATAATACCATGGAATAACTGGATCTGAAATAATATAAACATTTCCAATAAAGATTAACAAACAAAAAAGGGTGTGTTAAAATATAACTAGCTTTTAGCGTGGATTCGCTCCTATAAAACCGTGCATTTTCCAGAATCAAAAAGTTATGATACTCAGCAATAGTATAGCTTTCTATCCGTACAAGATTTTTTGTTGTAAGGGAATATCCTCTAGCCACTCGACTATTCATTAATAGGTCACGCCCCTTTGTATGACTTTCTAGACAGACAGACGCAGCAAGCGCCGTATTAATAAAGACACATATGAGCCAAATATTTTTGTTTACTTTCATTGTTGCAAAAAAAAAATTAAAACCATATTTATGAATTACTACGTGAAAACTAGAGGGTGTTTTGGCATATACTACGGGTAGTCACCGAGGAGGGGAGGGATAAAAAGGTCAAAAACCTGAAAAATGGGTCATGTAGTATGGGTATGTTCCCTACTTAGATCAGAATAGCCAGAGTATTTTTTTTAATGTTAACCTTCACTGATCCACCACTGGGCAAAGGTTTCTCCCAAATCCTTCCAGATGTTCTCTGCCTGAGCAACAAACTCAGGCTCAAACCAGTCCTTCTAGAGGATAATCTCTCTTTACGAATATACAAACAAACATACAATTTTACATTTATTATATTAGTTAAGAAAATGGTGTAAAATTGTAACACACCTCCAAATTCGTCCATATATATCCTAGCTTTCAGTAGTTTCTGGTACTCTTCAACTTGATCAGGCAGGGTGCGGAACACGCCGTCAATAATCATCATTACATAGAACAGTGGCCATTCTGACTCGATGCCATCAAACTCCTTGAGTTCTCCTTCATTGTAGTACCTCCTGTGTGGATCTTCTAGCACGCACTTGTGCCCATCACGGCTGAATCTTTTGAACCCACATTTGCCTTGCAAACGTCTTAAAATATTACTTTTTGTTAACTGAACTAGGTGTTCCTCATGCGTGGCAAAAGCCGGGAATGATATTGTTGGTAATAACGCAGCGTCAACACCCTAAAATACAAATATTAAGTTTCATTTATAGCCCCTAGGTATGCATTCCAGATTTATAAGTTATCCTACTCTGTACAGGTGTATCAGACTGTGCTGCACTCTAATTGTGTAAGTTCAAATAATGGCGCACTAGTGGTGCGCAAGTGCACAACAAGTGAGTAGTGCTATTTTGCAAAGGATGGTATTTAAAAGTACTTCAATTTATTCCCATTTCATTTACCTAATTTTGCCTGTGTTCCACCAAATATACTGAATGTGCACCAAAATATGTTCATTAAAATATGTCATAACGAGCATCTATTTAACAACTGTTGCAAATTTGTAAAAATAGTAATACACCTAATTTTAAAAACAAGCATTTATTTTTTTAGTTTTATTTCAGATAATGCACTGCAAAATGTATAGTACTTTGGCAACATAGTCGACGGAGCCGGGAGTCGGGGCTCCTATTTCCGTCCGCAGGGTCTAAAGTAACCTAACACGAACGAGATGACGGGAGCTGAGTTCTTTCGAACCTAACCTGTCCGTGTCGGGGTGCCCTAAGCTCCCGAGCAGGAATATTTGGTGCACGATCAGTATTTTTCGGGGAAGAATAAAACAGTTATTGTTACAATAGAATATTTGCAGCGCACTACAATAAAAAAGTGTTATATCTTGGTGTTAATTTGGAATTTGTTTGATGTAACATATTTTGTTGGCCGAGTAGTTTAATTATAGTAAAACAATTAAACGGGTTTAAGATCAATATTTTAGAAATGCATACATAGATGTACCTTTAGATTTTTGGTGAACACAAAAATATTATCCTTTTGCAAAGTGCGTATTTTGCGAAGTGCACATTTTGCGTCAAGTAGCACATTTTGCGTCAAGTGCACATTTTACGAAATGCACATTTTGCGTCAAACCCTTTATAAATTTGAAACACACTTGGCAATTTTATTATGATTATGTGAATACTATCTTGAATTTTATCAAGTGTCAATGATTGCGAGCCATTGGTGTACAGGTTTCTTGCAGGCACTAGTTCAAAATTACTTATTACTGAAGTCAGTTTCGTATCTCGTTTTGTTTAAGACTTTAGTAAAAGTTCAAAATTTCCTGACAAGTCATTATTCTATAAAATTTTGCTTCTTGACACCTTTGCTGTGTGTGTAGTTTCATCTGTGAAGGCGGCGGCGTCATACACTGTTTTTTCAAGCTATACCTACCTACCTCCATTTCTGAACTTGAACTAATTTACCTTTGAACTTGATTCGCGTGGCAACATAGTTTCAAAAATACTTCTGTTGCGATTATGAGCATCAATATCTACATAAACAACACTCCATGATGCTCCTTTGTCTCCAAAAAGATTGCATCCGTTGATGGCTTCGAGAGCCGCCTTTGCCATGCCTGAAATTTCATATAATTGTGTGATTTCTACTGACCAAAATCTGGCTAAATTGGTACCAGTGTTGGGTAAAATATAGTTTGATTCATGAAATAACTAATTGTTGTGAATATTAGTTGAATAATGATGAACAATTTTCTCAAGACTATTTTAGTAATTTTATTGGATTCTCAACTATCTACCAAAGAAATCAAGTTATAATTCACTCAATTACTTATTTATAAAATAATTTGTTTGAATTACGCAGTCCAATAATTTTAAAAATTATTTTTCCTTTTTTATAACTTCAATTATATTATAACTTTAACTTATTTTATAACTTTTTCTTTTCTTTCAAAGTTAATAAAATAATGAAGTTTATGATTTCAGATGATTGGTCATTGTATCCTAAGAAAACGTTATTTGGACAGGTCCTACCGACGGAACTGATGTATCGAATGAGTAAATCGCAATCTACATATTTTTGCTTCGGTTAGTGAACAGTCACAATTGATTTAGTCATGATAGGTATATAAGTTAGTTCCATGTTTAATAACATACCAATTGAAGAAGCATGGATTTCAGGCTTTCCGTCATTGTATTTAGACCCTCTTTCCCACATACCATAGTCTGGTGTTCTGTATGCACGCTCCACGTAATATACTAAATTTTGAACAAATGCCACCTCATCCTGAAAAAATAAATATATGTAGGTACAGTACAAACATTTTCTTAATGTCCTTCGGAAAACTTCGTGTTTCGTTAGCCGTTGGATTTCTATCAGTTGCCCTTTGCACTTAAATGCAGACCGGACGCTCTCAATCAACATGGAAGTATATAGAGTTGTTAATACTATTTTAACATAATGTATTTTTTTTTAAATGATTAACCCAATAACATGAAACTTAAAAAAAAAACTTTTCTACAAAAAATTACAACCGACTTCCAAATAAAAAACACTACAAAGTGAATTATGTACCACAACTAAAAAGTGAAAAATAAAAAACTTTTTTACAAAAATTACAACCGACTTCCGAAATTGAAGTTCTTTTTTACTTTGTAGTCTTTTTGTTTGGAAGTCGGTTGTAATTTTTGTAAAAAAGTTTTTTATTTGTCACTTTTTAGTTGTGGTACATAATGAACCAGTTCTATAGGGTAGGTACCTACGCGTATAATTCCCACAGTGAAGCTAGAATAGATTAACCCAATAACATGAAACTTAAACAAAACCGGTGCAATGATAGTATGCCAGGGTGAACTGTTCACACCTGCGTACCCCTTTAGAGCGTACCAGTGTGATGTTATGTTATGAAATGGTGTAAACAATAAACAGACATGCGATTGTTTCTATTTGCGATTTGCCGTCATTTATTGAAGAGCTCTGATGTATTTCTCCGAAGTTCATCATCAGATCTGGATGAAAATTAAATGGGACCACAGGACAAGCACCAGCTTCCAATAAAAAAAAATCATCAAAATCGGTTCACCCAATAAAAAGTTCTGAGGTAACAAACATAAAAAAAAAATACAGTCGAATTGATAACCTCCTCCTTTTTGCGAAGTCGGTTAAAAATAACTTCAATTTTGGGAATCGGTGTTCCTGTTTTCGTTTCTTCGTTTTTTGTCACCGAAGTTCTTCATCAGATCTTGATGAAATATAAACGGGACCACATGACAAGCACCAGCTTTCAAATAAAAAAAGAATCATCAAAATCAGTTCACCCAGAAAAAAGTTCTGAGATAACACACATAAAAAATAAAATCGAATTGATAACCTCCTCCTTTTTGGGAAGGCGGTTGAAAAAGGGAGGAAAGCTGCTATTTTTACAGCTCTATATATTTGACATGGAAATCAAAACAAAACAACAATAAAGTACTTTGTTCTGAATTCAAATTATTATATCTATTATACACGATAAATATAATAACTTATTGTTGGACATGGAAATTAGCATTCGTTTGTATTTGGAAATGCGATGATTGCCGAGTGCCATTAAGAAAATTGTTGTACTGTATATAAACATAAGGGATAAAACTAAAATAAATTATTCTTAGGTAACAAAACAATATTAAGTCCTACGACTCACCTGGGTATAAATAATCTGTAGACCAGAAGTGATCATTTGTACTAGGAACAGTAAATATAGGGAGATAACGTCTATCTGTAGATGATGGTACTGTTCGTCAGTTAGAACAGGTTCCCCAGTAGTAAGGTGGAATTTGACGTGTAGTGCATGTGCGGTGCTCTGGCGTGTTTTGAAAGCCTCGACCCGTGCCGACTGCTTCACCCAGCACTCCAGGATGCCGCGCATGCACTTAACAGTACTCTGACCCAGCTCATATGATTTCCCTCGGTCATCATCAATTCGTCTGAAATATTTTATAAATCATCTTTTATTTGAAGGCAAAAATTTCACTAAACACCTTGAGCAGATCACAGACATATATTTAAACGCAATTTCAAAATACTAATGATATTTGACTACCTGTATGCCTGATATAAGCCCCATACTGCTGAGGCACAGTAAATACTATCTCTCACACTGCCTATGTGGAGGTCTGATGACAAAACTGGAAATAGTCCAGTGATAGGGCTCTGGAACCTTAATAATTGTCTTTTAACTGTAAAAAAGGAGGACTCATTAGTAAAACATTAGAATCAAACTACTATGTACACAGGGTATTGTGGTCTGTCTGCTGGAAGTTTCATGCGTTCATTGCATGTTGTATAATTACATAAAAACCGGCCAAGTACGTGTCTGGCCACGCGCATAGGGTTCCGCAGTTGCAAAATAATGCGGACTAAGAGGGCTTTTTGTTGTTTCATGAACATTTAAACGGTTTTGGCGGCTCACGCGAAACACCGCCGCCCTTTCCTAATCGTTATTCGAGCGAAAACATGATTAATTTAGAAATAATTATTATTAAGGCTGTTATGATTTTATTTATTGTATATAAGTAATTTATAAATTACCAAAATTTTTACTTTTCAAGTACATTTTATAAGTTGGTCGACTATTATTCGTAAGCTTGTGAAGCCTATTATACTTATACTGTGATAGTTATATACAGGGCTACAAGTTGTCGACCTAGATAGATCCTTTAAGAGGCAGCAATTTCCATCACTCTTTCCTGATTTGACTATGAAACACCGTACCCCAAACATGACCCATAACCGTTTTCAAGATATGGAATATCATTTTTTTTTATTGGCGATTTTTGTTTATTGTCCTATTTTATTTGGGTTTAATGCCTCTTAACTTATATGTGTTTTCGATTTTTGTGTAGTAGATAAATTGCTTTATTATTCTCAAAACAACACTAAAATTGCAGTTAACTGAACCATCTGGGTCGTAGTAGACGATTAATAGATAAATTGAAATAAATTCGTAGAAAATATATTTTTCTTTCCGAAACATTTAAAAACAGTCTATGACAGTTATGCTGCAGATGTGCTTAAAAATATCTACGTTTCATTAGCTATATAACAAGCTAGGGTTTTATCAGAATTCTTAGAAAAAAGCTTTGCTGGAAGGCAATGAAATTAATCACTTGGGTCAGAAAATGACCTTTATTACTATCTTTACAGAAAGATACTCTCATTCTGTATCTTAATCTACTTTTTACTACAGTTGGTTTGTGATTCTTTATTAAGACGTAATGAAACCGAACCATTTTTGAAGAAGCCGATAACTGGTGATGAAAAGTGGATCACGTACGACAAGAACGTGCGAAAAAAGTCGAGGTCAAAGGCCGGTCAGGCTTCACAGACTGTGGCGAAACCCGGGTTAACTCGCAACAAGGTGATGCTGTGTGTGTGGTGGGATTGGAAGGGCATTATTCATTATGAGCTGTTACCACCAGGCAGGACCATCGATTCTGAACTCTACTGCGAACAACTGATGAGATTATAGCAAGAAGTTGAGAGAAAGCGGCCGGAATTAATCAACAGAAGGGGTGTGGTTTTTCATCATGATAACGCTAGACCTCACACATTTTTAGCCACTCAGCAAAAATTAAGAGAGTTTGGCTGGGAGGTGTTAATGCATCCGCCGTATAGTCCTGACCTTGCACCTTCAGATTTCCACCTGTTTCGGTCCCTTCAGAATTCTTTAGGCAGTGTCAGGTTAACATCACGAGAGGACTGCCAAAACCACTTGTCGCGGTATTTTGATCAGAAGTCCCAAAATTTCTTTAGCAATGGGATCATGTCCCAACCTACAAGATGGCAAAAAGTTATCGAACAAAATGGTACCTACATACTTTAGTTAAATGTAAATAAACTATATTAAAAAATGTTTTGAATTTTCTTAAAAAATGCGGAGAAACTTTTTCCCCTACATATAATTATCAGATCATCGAAGTATCATGTGGCATATGCATTATTTTACCGAATTTTCGCCAATTTACAAAATAACTTTTTGCTTTTGACCGAAGCCTCTTTTGAACTATTTTCATTTGCCATATTTTCACCACACCGAAATAACATTTTATGGAATATTATTTGGTAACAAATATATAGCCGGTTAAAATTTAATTTAAAGACACTATTATGATAAAAAGTCAATATGTTGTGCTACAAAATTTAGTGGCAGAAACGAATCGCTGCAAAATCGACTTCACGCAGTCTTGTCTGTGTTTACGTATTTATTTTCAATTTTCATGCAAATGATTTATGCATTTTAGCTGTCATGCATACCTAAGACATTTTTATTAATTAATTATTTCAAAAAAATTGTCTAAGAGCGAGCGAAGCGAGCTCGGGAATTTAGGGCACCCTGACACGGATAGGTTAGGTTCGAAGGGGATGACGGGAGCTGAAGTGAGCGAGCAAAGCGAGCGAACTCAGCTCGCGTCATCTCCTTCTTGTTAGGTTACTTTAGACCCTGCAGACAGAAATAGGATAATATTATTTGTTACGAATTTATTTCATTTTTAGGGTTCCGTAGTTAACAAGGAACCCTTATAATTTCGCTATGTCCGTCTGTAGCTTAGCTCAGAGGCTCTTAGTACTAGAAAGCTATAATTTGGTATGGATATAAGTACATATTAATCATTCCGACAAAGTGGTAAATAAAAGCATGAAATATATATTTTTTTAGGGTACTCCCTGAGTGCTGTAGACGTAAAGTAGGGATGGTTATTTTTTTCTCGTCAATCCCATGGTGTGAAGTATCGTTAGATAGGCCTTTCAAAATATTACTGGTCTGTTAAAACCATTTTTCGATTCAGAGATCCATTTGCGTAAAATTAAGCTTTGAATTGCTAAATTTTGTTAAGACTCAAGTGTCCCACTCCCCCTGCCAGCTATATGATGGCTTTTGGATATGTGAAAAAAATCATGGCAGTAGTATATATAACGAAATTAAAAGTTAAACTATCACAGCTAAGTAGGCTTTACAAGTTTACGAGTAATAGTCGACCAACCTATAAAATTAACTTGGAAAAGTAAAAAAAAAATACAAACGCCATGGAAAAAAAACACTTATATAACGTTGTTAGTTGTGTAAAACATATACCTAGTAAATATAATTTTATAAACCATGTAAAAATATACTATATTCATAACATCCTTAATAATAATGATTTCTAAATTAATAATGTTTACGCTCGAATAACGCATTGGAGTGGCCGGAGTTGTTGGCAGTACCAGTCCGTAAGGCGCATGCACGCGGGGGAGTCTATTTTGTTGTGTTAGTGCCTTTTTAAGTATTGGTATTTTCGAAGTAAAAATAAAGTCAATATCCGACCCAACTACATCACTTATTGTGTAAAGAAAAATTTTCGAGAGTGAAATAGTGAATATATTTAAAATTCTAATTCCGAAAGAGAAAAAAACAAGGACCGTGCGTGTGCGAATCCAGGAACGAATCAAATTATACCAATCCCCGTGGCTCGCACGCAGTCATATCGGCTCCTTTCGCAATTGACGTTCTTTATACAGATTATTTGTTGCAACTTATATTCGTTGATAGTTTGTTCCTATAATTGAAAATTTGGTTTTACTTTTTGGTAATTGTGTAGGTTGTTTGAAAATACTCATACAAAAATATTTGTTTACGGTTTGTAAATAACTTTGCAATTATAAGTATTTAGTTTTTCTTATCATTGTTTTGTTAAATTTATACTTAGTCGGTGTTTTAGAGTGAGGACAAACGAACGTAATTTTGTGAGTTGTGAGTCGCGTAAAATGAGTTGCGGAATTAACGTTCAACTGAAATTCGGTTAGGCTGCCAGACGGACGGACGTAATTTCAGCTGCTATTCTACGTTTGTACGGGATGCTGACGCTTGCCTTGCTTCCCCCTTAACTCGAGCGCAATTCGGTTAAAATAATGTGTGTGAGTCAGCAGAAAACTCATTTCGCGCCGCCGTGTGGCACAAACGGGACTTTAGTATGAAACCGAATGCAGCGTAAATACCGCGTCGCATTTTACGCGACTCAAACCGCGATCTTACAGTGACACTGCTGGAGGTGAACATTGTAAAGCAGTATCTGTCAAAATAAACAATGAGAATATAGCCTTGTATAGATCATGTAAATGCTCTAACAGTCTCGCAGTAGGTTTCGTACGTAATTTTTTATCGCCTAACAGCTCTTGCCTACCTAATATTTGGAGATTTTAACGAAGACTAACTCCGTAACGGCAATACTGCATTATTCAAATTATTATGTGACGCTAGTTATCAATCTTTATTAAAAATGCTTGTCTCTACCTGCGGTGTTACTCAAATACTTAGATAATATTTTTTCTAACTTCACTTGTGAAGTTGGATTTTATAACACCTTCTTCAGTTACTATCGTCCCCATTATTGTGCAACTATGGAACCCTATTACTGCGCGTGGCCTGACCCGAACTTGGCCGGTTTTTTTACTATCAATCGTCTACAATGAATTAGTCTATACTTAGTGTTGAGAATAATAAAGCAACTTATCTACTACACAAATAAGTTGGAGGCTAAAAATCCAAAAAAATATGCCAGTAGACAAGACATTCCAATATCTTGAAAATGGTTAAGTTAGGGGTATGGTGTTTCATAGTGAAATCAGTCAGGAATGATGGAAACTACAACCTCTTAAAGAATTTAGGTAGACTTAACCTGTAGCCCTGTATACTACTGCCATGATTTTTCACAAATCCAAAAGCAACCATTTAGCTGGCAGGGGGAGGGACACTTGACTCCTCTAATAAAAATTAGCAATTTAAAGCTGGTTTTCACAGACCTGTGATATTTTAGAATGGCCTATCCAACAATACTCCAAACCATGGGATAGATGACAAAAAAACATCCTCACTTTACTTGTACAGGAGGTACCATAAACCAAACTTTACAAAATCTTTTTTAATTTATTTTACCACTTTGTCAGCATGATTAATATGTATATCTATGCCAAATTATAACTTTCTAGTACTAAGAATCTCTGAGCTAAGCTGCAGACAGACGGACATGGCAAAACTATAAGGGTTTCTTGTTGACTGCGGAACCCTCAAAAGGGTCTGTGCAAAATATAATCATACATATTTAATACTTTGTACACAATAGGCCAGTGTTTAGGGAACTGGGTTTCATGTCTCTACTTACTGATGATTTAAAAAAAGTAAATAATGGTTTGCAGAGCTAACATCAATAAACGTACCTATGGCATAATATATATCCAGTTGGCGGACTGTGTCTTCATAATTAGATATCTTTAAAAATTGTTGAGAATTTATGTCATCAATACTTCCTTGACGGATCATTATTTCTGGGAAAGGCTGAAAAAAAATTCAAAAATAGTTCATAATATATTTTAATATATAAAATTGGAAACACTACTCTCTCTCATTGGAACTCATATTTTAATTTGTAATTTATTTTTGTCATTTTTTTAACTTATTCCTTACTTATTTAAATAAATGAAGGAAGTAGGTATAAAGTATATAAAATATATAAAAGAAAGTAATTTAATAAATAGAAAACGTAATTGGCAAAAAAATACCTGTGATCCAATCAAATTTTTGTCAGAAACTCATAAAATTGATTTTATAGTTCAGCAGAAGTTACTTTCTGCCTGGTTCGGACCACGTACACACATAATTTTTGTCTTAAAAGTATTAATTACTTTTAATATCTTATTTTATTAAAATAATAATCAGTATTGTTATTTATATTTTTGACCACTATTTGACATTGGTAGGACGTAGGTGGACAGATAACTACTATGTCAGGTCAGACTATTGGATGCATGGATTTAGATAGTATTTACTAGGTCCAGAAGCAGAAGCAGCGACTTAATGCATTTTAAGAGCCCTAAAATTGGATATTAGTCAGTGATAGATGCCGATTGATGATATCCATTAAAGTCACATACAATACAAAACAATTAAAATTTGATACATTAGATATAAATTAAATTAGATAGAAAATTGTCATTAGTTTTTATTAACTCTCGTCTCGTTACCAGTGATTTTTCAAATTTGCATTGCTAGCGACTTTAATCTCGATGACCACACCATACGCTTTTTTCAAAATCGTCTGCGAGTCGCCGTCTACTAAAGTCGCTGTTTGCGCAACACCAACAATTTCTGATGGTCGCCACTATTGATTATGGCTTTCAGAAGTTGCAATGATTTGGGAATAGTGTGGTAGGAAAGTACCAAAAAAAAAATGCCAAATTAACTCTGTCAGCCAGTCTCAAAGACCTTATACGTATTGCCAGTCTGTTTCTTTGTTACGTTTTGACACGTAGCTAAAGGCAAAGATTACTAGCTAAAGGTCTGGAGGAGTGAGAGACCTTGTAAAATAATACCTTTCCATACATTACATTCAATCACCCTTGTATATAGTTATCTGTGGTCTGAGATCTCGCTAGAGTAATTAAGTTGTGTCTGGTTATGCCATTACCATTAAAATATACTGATCTTATATCCATCCTTTCCTAAATTCCGTTACATCAATACATTTAAAAAAAAATAGGTTTCCCTACCTTTATTTAACAATACAAGTAAAATTTCAAAATTTAAAAATCCCCGGCACATTTTTATTTCATGCTACTTATTTTATCTAGTACATAGTAGATACGCTTCGATCGGTAATCTATTGAACACGTAATTATGACACGATATCTTGCGAAAACACCCCGATTCAAACAGTAAAACGCCCATATTTTTTGAACGGCTGAATCGATTTTATTCAAACATAACTAAGAACACTCTCGACAAAATCACCTTTCAAACAAAAAAACTAAATCAAAATCGGTTCATCCGTTTAGGAGCTATGATACAAAGACAGACACACAGATGCACAGCAACACACGCCAAACTTATAACACCCCTCTTTTTCCGTCGGTTGTAAATACAACCTGATATGACAATGGCTAAAATATGCACAAACCGTGCGAAGCGAAACGAGGAAAAAATTTTTTTTTTTTTTTTCCTTCGCCCTTCTCAGGCAGGCTAAGGTCTTGGACCATACCGCCTCGTCTTCAGTGTTATTATTTTTTCTTGATTTTTAAGTAAGGCCAAAGCCTCGTCCTCAGTAGTTTATTCCTTGTTTAATATTTATTTTAGGCCAGAGCCACGTCTTCAGTATTTATTATATAGTTAAAATCATATATTATGTTGTCATATCCGAGTATTAAGTAGGGTCATATCCGTGTATTGGTCATAATCATGTTGTGAAGTAAAGTCATATCCTTCTAGTCGCCCCGAACGGTCAAATTGCCCATCCAGTGCTGTCAATAAATTTATACAGTGCTATGTATGTGCTGTAATTTTCCAGCAAACCTTGAGTGTCGCGCGGGATGCTTGCTGGCGTTTTATATATTTCCAATAATTTATCAACTAAATGAATTCTTTGTAAATCATAAGCAGGGCATTCAAAAATTATATGATCTAGAGTCTGATCACTTCCTATGTCACAATTGATACAAACAGGCGATGTTATCATTTTCATTCTGGCTAAATGTGCATTGAATCTTCCATGTCCAAGTCTAAGACGATTTAAAATTGTATAAAATTTTCTGCTCTTAGGAATAACAGATCTGGTGAACCAGGGCATAGAACCAATGGTTCGATTTATTTTCGCATACCATTTTCCTTTAGTTCTTAGTGTTTCTTGCCAGTTCTCATGCCAAGTAAAGGTGTATTGTTCATGTAATTTGGTAAGCAGGTCGGAACTTGGTATGGCAACATTTCTCGTCTCTGGGATGTCAACGTCAACAATAACTCTTGCAAGATAATCTGCGTTTTCGTTTCCTGCTACTCCTATGTGGGAGGGTGTCCATAATAAACATATCGTAAATCCTCTAGAACAAAGATCAGCGTATAAAGCCCGAATCTCATATAAAATATTTCCGGTATTGGCGTCCAGTTTCGGATTGTGTAAGGCCATGAGAACACTCATGCAGTCGGTCGCTATAAGCCAGTCTGTGTGCCCAAGATTCTTTTCATGTATATACTGCAAAGCTGATAAAATGGCTAGAGATTCTGCTGTAAATATAGACATGGCTCCAGGTAACCGAACTCCATGTCCAACAGTAATATGAGGTATATATATAGCTAACGAAACATTTCTATTGTTTTTGGATCCATCAGTAAATATATGCCTGTATCCAGTGAACTCTGAAATTAACTGATAGACCTCTTCTTTACTCCGTAGGTCACGGTTAATATAAATGTCCATGGGCCAAAATTTGCTGATATAATTACCAGAGTAACATGGCCATCTGTCTTTACATTTCTCAATTTGATATTGATCATCAATACTGATTATATTAGAAAAGTCATGAAATATATAGGGGACATTTACGGAATTTGAGGGACTGTATACTCTATGATAAAATAATATTTTCTTTAATAGAGGATGATTTTCGAAAGATAAAAGTTTGAGAATGTACTTGGATTTTAAAAACTGAAATCTTATATTCATAGGAGGTGTGTTACACTCAATTTGAAGTGAATTAATTGGAGTTGTTTTCATTGCACCAGTTACACATCTAAGATTGTGGTTTTGAAGGATCTCTAATTTGTGAACCAATCTCTGATCAGACCCAAAGCATAAAAATCCATAGTCAAAATGACTACGAACTAAAGATTTATATAGCATAAGTAAAATTTTAGGATCAGCTGCAAATGACAGTGACTTTATAAAATTAAATGCTTTATTAGCTTTACCTAACAGATAGTCAACATACTTAGACCATGAGAGGCTGCTTGTAAAAATTATACCCAAAAACTTTACTTCATTTACTATTGGAAGAACACTATTATTGTAATAAATACATAAGTCTGTTTCAGACTCTCCAAACACTATAACTTTAGATTTTTCTGGACTGATATCCAAGTTTAAATAATGAAAATAGTTCTTTAGCCGAGTTAAAGCTGTGTTTAAAGTACTTTCAACAGAACTTATATCTGAACCTGAAGCATAGATTACCAAATCATCTGCAAACTGCAAATTTGCCACTTCAAGACCAAGAACAATGTTAAGTCTATGTAAATAAAGAAGGTAAATCAATGGACTGAGGATGCCACCTTGACATACCCCTTTGTATGAAAAACGTGGCCCTATTAAACGTTTATTTACTTTGACATATACTTCTCTACCATGTAAAAAGTTAAAGATCCATATTATAATTTTTTCAGGAATACCAAGGGCACGAAGTTCACCACACAAAATGTGCAGATTGATGTTGTTGAATGCACCCACTATATCAAAGAAGACACCAACAAAATGATTGTCCATTTTATTAGAATTGTATATATCTAATTGCAAATGAGAAATGCTATCTCGAGTGGAGTAACCACGTCGAAAGCCAAATTGATTGGATGGTAATAGACTATTACTTTCTATATAAAATTCTAACCTTTGTTTAATTAATTGTTCAAAGGTTTTTCCCATGCATGAAGTTAATGCTACTGGCCTATATGATTCTGCTTTATGTCTTTCTTTGTTAGGTTTAAGTACTGGGATGAGACAATCTATTTTCCATTCATTAGGGATGATTATTTCCTGCCAAAGTAGATTAAAAACACTTAGTATGTCAGAAAGTGCCTTAATTGATACATTTTTCAACATTTTATAGGGTATTCCGTCAAGGCCAAAAGCTGAATCACGTCTAGATGATATTGCAGATTTGAATTCCTGAAGAGAAAATGGATTAAGCAGATACTCATATTGTCCTGAAGCTTTTACTTCATAAGAAATTGATTGAAATGGCCTCTCAACTGTATCTGGAGTATATTTTTTAAGAAAATCGAATACCCAAGCTGAAATATTATTACTTGGAGGTTTATGTGTTTTATTAAATCTCTTTGAAATTTGCCAAACTCTTGATAATGGAGTAGTTCTATTAAATGACTCACATAGAGAAATCCAGCTCAAATGTCTTTCTCTTTTTAACACTAACTTTTTCAGTGCTTGTAATTTTTTAAACTCAATATATTTTTCTAATGTGGGATTGTACTTGAATTCTTTATAGGCATTCCTAGAGTCTTTTACTGCTTTAGTGCAATTCAAATTCCACCATGGTAATGGGATGCGTTTTTTACGATTATTATTTACTAATGTTGTATCAAATGATGTAGCAGGTCTTAAATTTGAGGGTGATGATTTAATAATAGCTAAATTTAACAACTTTATCAAGTCATTGTATGACTGTAGTGGGTTATCTTGATTAATTTTAAAATCCACTATCAAACTATCAACACTCTTCCTATATAATACCCAATCAACCAAGTTAAAATTAACATGTTTTGGTAAATTTGAAGTTTCTGCATCATGTGAGATATTATAATTGTTATTTATATGTACCCTTGTAATTACAGGCAAATGGTAACTACCTAACGGATCGTCATGAACAGACCAGTTACAAGACAATGATATTGAAGCTGATACTACAGTTAAATCAAGTGCATTTCTTTGCCACCTATCAGAGCCTACAGTAGTCATTTCTCCATCATTTAATAAAACCAAATTATAATCATTAATGATTTCAAGCACCTCTCGGCCGCGAATGTTCACACTGTTACATCCCCAAGCCGAATGATGTGCATTGAAATCTCCACCAATCAAGAGAGGACCAGGAATATTGCGAACTAAGTTATCAAATTTATACTTAGTAAATGGAGCGTTTCCGGGACTATAAAAACTGACTAATGAAATTTCTTTACTATTGCCATATTTTAAACGAATCGCTATATTTTGTATGGAATCATCATATAAAGTATCTATTTTACTAAACTGTAAACTGTTATGTATTAAAATAGCTACACCATTATGTGTATTACCTGAGTCTAATCTTACTATATTATATCCTTTAATACTAAATCTCATGTGAGGCTTGAGCCAAGTCTCACACAATAAAGCTATATGTATGTTATACTCATATAAAAAATATGAAAAAGCATGTTTGTTACTATTGATGCTCTGAGCATTCCACTGTACTATATTTAGCTGATCCATAAAATTAAGGTTTACTTATATTATTCTGAATTTTTGATAATAAAACATCTTTTATGCTTTGAGTGCAAATACTCTTTTCGTTATTTTTATTTTGAGAAATTAATGTTACTATTGTCTGTATTAAAATATTTAAAATTGGTTCTGTTTCAACTAATGATTGTAATTGTTTAGCAGGACTGGCCTTTGAAAGAGATGGAAATGACTTTTCATTGAATAAATCTGCATATGATTTTTTATTAATCTTGCTTTTGTTTTCTTCCACTTTTTGTTGTTTGACTGGGCACTGTGATGAAATAGCTACATGTTTACCTTGACAGTGGCAACATGTTGCCTCCGTTGATGGTATTTGGCATTCTTTATAATTATGGTCTTTTGAACATATGGAACATCTTTGGGAGTTCTTACAGAATTTAGCTATATGGCCATACCTTAGACACTTCAAGCATTGTTTTACCGGCGGAATGTACGGACGCACTTCGAACCGCCAGCTGTTCAGGTCTACACTATCGGGTATCGCTGCACACGAGAATGTGATGGACACCGTCTTCGTCGGCTGAAAGGACACCCCCCCTCCTTCTGAAATAGTGCGACGCATAAATCTTCTAATAGAAATAATATTCTTTGTACTAGTTATTGCGTTGTAGATGTGTTCATTGCTAAGGTCAATGGGAACATGCATGATAACACCTGTATTTTCCGTAGCGGCTGCAGGAATACTGGCTTTCAATTTATAAGTATCCAGAAATTTTCTATTCATTAGCGCTGCATTGGCCAAACCAGGACGTTCAAAAATGACACCAATTTTGTAACGATTCATCCGTAATAATTGTTTTACACCCTTGTTGTATTTTTTAATGCTGGTTGAAAGAGACATCATATCTCTATCACCAATCGGGACTAAATCAATGCTTTCTAAAAATACGACATATTCAAAATTGCCTCCGTTTTCAGGATATGACCTAATGTAGTCGGGAACCCTGAATTCCCGATACTTATCCTTTTCTACAGGGACAGCTTCCTCTGAAGAGCTTGAGGCTCCACCGTCATCTTCAGAAGACACCAACGGTGGAGCAGTAGACGAACTATCTTCTTTTTTTCTTTTTTTAGGATTCCCTTTCTTCCCCAACATGAGAAAAGCAAGCAAATAGACTTATGAATGAATAAAATAATTATTTAAAAATTTGTTTTAAAAAAAGGCGCCCTTTCGCTATGAATTTCCCGCGCTTTTTCTCCGAGGAAAAAAAAAAAGTTGCGTCTGACATCCTGACTTCTGATAATTCTGTCATGTTCTCGCTAGAGTAATTTTTTTTCTATGGTCATGTTATGACAGATGATTAACTAATATTATTTTGCAATTTTCCGTACAATATAAACAAAACCTGGCCCCGACCCAATCAATATTAAATTAAACCGAACTGGGATGCTGTGTAGTTTATAAATCTATTTTATGTCTAATTTGATTGTCTGAAAAACAGCATATAAATAGAGTCGATGATGATAAGGTTGGTGGTTTTCTGCTTGTATCTTCCAAGTTCCAAATAAATAAGCAATGATCGATACAAAGTAACGTGTATTTTATTTACATTATAATAGTAGTAGAAACTAGAGCTGATAAATAATTAAATACTTCGTCCACAAGTATGAATAATGACACGAGTGAAATTTCTTCAGAAAGTGATAACAATCACACCAGAGACACCCAACAGGTTTTAATTATTAACAATAAAATTATTACACCTAATCTCACAAGACAATTAAATTTTTGGCACCTATTTATTCTAACAAATTAAACTTAACAGCTTACTGTTGTGGTCTAACATGTGTATTGTTATTATTAATTAGTACTCATATTACTTTATTCTTATTGGTGATAACTACATGATTTGGGATTTGTCCATTTATCTAACATCCTTGCCTTTTTATTTTTAATTGCTTTCTTAAATATTAATATTATTGAATATGTGAATATTTATTAAACTTATTGTATGAAAAACAGTAACAGTCCTTTCATAGTTATTTTGCTAGTAACAGCAAACTCATAACAACAAAAACAAACATCAATGTGATGATAAATCAGAGGTAAAGTAACTGTGAAAGCACTAGGCAATATTATAAAACTAGACCTTTGTTTGTGATTAAGAATCCAATGAATAAAGTGAACTTGCATGTAAAACTTGTCAAGAGCTTTCGTTTCATAAATGTGAATAACAATGATTGCATGATCAATTATTAGTACATACATAATACAAGATACAATCATGATTATAATATCTTGGATGATTTCAGGTAGACTTATTTAATTTGATTGGAGGTAGTTGGCCACCAGCACCGCGTGAGCCAGTGCAAACTGAGTATGGAACATTGCAGCGTAACTACAAACACACTATGCAGCGATCTTCACACAATGAGCGAGTCAAGTCTGTAAACTTATTGGCTCATTTAGCACCAGAGCGAAGGCGCAACAAAACAACTACCAATCCACCACCTTCAATACTTAGTGAAGACTCACAACAAAAAATGGTTCATGAACCTAAGAAGATTGAGACAGGAATTTTAGTGGGTGGGTGTTGTTATTTTAATACACAAATGACCAAGTTTTCAACGATTAGCAGCCTAATTGGTCAAGTGACGTCACCATTAAAATAGTGTCTTTCGTATTGCGTAGTACACTCGAAAGGGGATAAAATCAGGAAAGGATATGTGAATTCAACTCATAGGGTGGAGGACGGACCCTTTCTAAATTATTTACTTTTTTAATTCCTATCAACACTCCCAATACCGTTAAATGTGACATACTCTTCGTATTTCTCGTCGACATGGAGTTGGTCCCTTTGCCGTACCATACTCACTTATGCAATTAGGCTGCAGAACGTTCACTCCAGGAGTTACTTGCAATAGCTTATGCCGTGGCCTATGCAGTTCCCGGGGTAAAAAGTAGCCAATAGCATAGCACTCAGTGCTAATGTAGCTTTGTACCAGCAAATTAAAGTTGATTTGACACATTTGACAAACAGCTTAACAATCTAATTATTATAAAAAATTGTCAAAGCAAAAACAATAACAAAAAAATATCATCAACTTGTTCTTGTAAAAAAATTATTAGATATAAATTAAGATTAATTGCAGTAACGCCAGCTAAGTTGAATAAAACCATTTGTATGGTAATTTTCCAAAACCTACGCCCCGCTCTTGACTCTTGTTTACATTCACTGTTCACACATGCGCTACACTCTGACCCAGAACAACTAACAACTTTCTTGTGTTCCATCCCTGTTTTGGGTGCAGTATCAGTGATTGATGTATTTGTTGACAAATTAATAATGTATCTATTTATACCCACAACATTGTATGTACTTATGAATCATTATCTTAAATTTATGCTAGGAATGATCATTTATCTCTTCTAAGCAAACAATTATTTGAAGTAGCTTGTTATTCTTTCAAATAAGTCCTGTATTTTCAAATAAAAACACAAACTAAGGTGACTTTGCAAGATGTCAATGTTGTCAGGTTCATCAAGAACTATTTTTTTTGAAGATATCGGTATTCAATGCCCTCATTGTTAAATATTATTATTATGATATGACATATCAGCACTATACTTTACCGGTTTATTCATGGTTGTGGAGTATATTAATTGTATCACAAATCACTACTATTTTATTGACAAACACCACAATATTTTGCTAGAGCACTGAGCATAGAACTCGCGTCTATCTATCGGCCAATTATAGCTTTCGTGGATCTAATTTTAGGCATTAGTGAGGCAGGGGGGCGACCGGCCGGCTGGCATGCTCGCGCAGTGCATCGTCCACCAACATGTCGTATTTACGTGACTTATCTATTGATGAAATACCCCTCTGTGTGCTAGAATGTGAACAGTGTATGGCCTAAACTATTTTAAAGTTCTATAGAAACCCTAAAAACGATTTAGATTTTTTCTAATCAAGTATTTTCTTAATACACAAAGGAGTTAATGTGGAATACATTGTACAATAGTTTCCTGTTAGTGAAGTAGTGTCCTAGATTCAAACTGAACCAATTTACAGTTTGGTTCAGTTTTTCAGTTTCTATTCCATTTATTGGATTTCCCTTTTACTGACAGTACAGCACTTATATATTTATTTTATATTTTTTAGACATATGCAATGCGGAGGTTGCCCCTGAGGAGTTTTATGATTCGCCGGTGCTGGGATCACCTCGAGCGGCTCCTCCGGTCTCCAGACCTTCTCCTGTACACGTGCCTGAAGACATTGGAGTCGGATCACTGGTGGAAGTCGCTACAGACGTCGACCAACATTACTATGGGGTAGTCAGATGGATAGGAGTCATTGATGGTAAGTGATAAGATTCGAGAGTTCATCTGCGGTCATAGCCCTTTACTGGATGAATCATCAATAAAATGAAAACAAATACGTTTTAACATGTGTGCGTGTGTTTTGCTTCACCGTCGACCACATCATCGCTTACCATCAGGTGAGATAGTGGTCAAGCGCGAGCCTATTTTAAATAAAAAAAAAAACTTTGTTTCGGCTGAGCATAAAAATGGTACAGAACCCTCAAAAAATAGTCCTTTCTCCATCTGCATCCAAGGGCCCAAATACAGAGTTAGAAAATGGTTATTTGACGGGAATTCGTAGGTACGATAAAGGGCAGGGAGTGGTAGTTCGAAGTATTTGCAACAATTTTTTGTAATTTGAAAAAACTAAGCACCCTAGACAAAAACCCGTGGGATTTCGAGAAAATCCAAGATTTATGTTTTTTTTTTAACTGTCCCATATTTCGTCACTGAATAGCATCTTCCTAATATTATAAATGCGGAAGTTTTAATGGGTGCATGGATGTATGTTTTTTACTCAATCATGTCAGAACGGGTCTGGATGAAATTTGGCACAGAGATAGATAATAGCTGGAATAGCACATAGGCCCGTCTCGGTATAATGTTCCCATTGAATAAAAAAAATAAAAAATCAAAAAGTAAAACCCGACTAAAATGCCACTTACCGTAACAAAACAATACATTCTGCAGAGTTGGTTTTAGTTTTTTCTAAAAAACTGGTTTAAAAAAATAGTTTCGACCTACTGTAGTAATTTCAGAACAAGCCCACGCCACATCACAGTTCTTAAGACGGAACCACACTTACGTGGCGCGGCGTGTCGTTGCGCCTTTCGACGCTGTTGAGTGTCTAGAAAACTCGTTGCGTTATGACGTAGGTTGGAACAGAGTCGTTTGATTGGTGGATCTCACGCCACGACACGTATGTGTGGTTCCGACTTTACATAGTGCCATGCGCCATGGTGCGGTGGTATAGGACGGCACAGCACTTGCATGCGTACTGGATTGCATGAGAAAGTAGGCCAACATACGGGCTCAGAAATTACAACACCTTGCTCGTATATTTAGTTTGATTGTTATGTATCGTAGACACAGCGACAGCCGGCGTGGAGCTGGAGCAGAGCGTGTGCGGGCTGGGCGACGGGACTCGCGGCGGCGCGCGACTGTTCTCGTGCGCGGCTGGGCGCGCTCTTTTCGTGCCGCTGCCGCTGTGCCGCCGCGACGCACGCTTCCGCGACACGCCGCCGCCCGACCGCAGCGACCTGCACGATACCGACCACTTCGACCAGGTATCATATTTATTTAGGACCTCTTACGAAAGATATACACAATAAAATATATTTCCTTGAATTATAGTAGGCCACAGCATGCTTTTGAGTATCGTATATGATACCACTGTGCCAATCTCACTCTAACGCATTTGAAGCTATTTGCAGGCAATTAGTAATCTATTGCTTCATCATCATTTTCTTTTTTTCCTTTATCCACTTTGAAAAAAAAACAACAAATAGCAAGAATTTATCACACAATCTAACAAATTCTATAATGTTTGCAACAATGCCTTATAAATAATCCTTGTTTTAGAATGTCAACTGATAGCATTTTTCTATGACCACGAAGTAAAATTACGTATTTGTTCGATTCCGTAGCGAAATACGCGCTTGGTCGTGGAGTTGCGGTTACCAGCCCGTTTTAACCTAATCTAACCTAGGTGAATATAAAATGTTTCAGCCGGACTGTCCTGTGGTCCCAGGTGTGGTAGCGCCGCTGAGTTCACTCGGAGAGCTGGCTGGCAAGAACCGCGGCATTCAAGGACATCACAACTCTTGTTATCTTGATGCCACACTTTTTGCCATGTTCACCTTCACAAGCGTATTCGATGCCCTTTTGTATCGTCCGCCGGAGCCTGAGGTAAAATATTCTTAATAATTAAGGCGCAAAATTTTATAAAATGGACTCGGAACAGTAAAATTTTGTACAAATGCCATTGAAAAATACTTAAATAACGTTGTTAGCCGTGTAAAACAAATAGTAAACATATGCTAATGAACCATGTTAAAAATATAAAATAATAACATCCTTAATAATAATGATTTTTAAATTAATAATGTTTAATAACTCGAATCGTGTTTTAGATCGAATAACGCAAAATAGGTCATTAAGGCGGGCGGGCCTGTTTACATTATTATCTAATAGAAATATTAAATCACTTATTTTCTTTTGTCGATATCCATCTATAAAGTCAATATCCGACCCGACTACATCTCTTATTGAGTAGCGAAGAACTTTTGATAATGAAATAGTGAATACATAAAAAAACCAAATTCCGAAAGAGAAATAAGCAAGGAGCGTGCGTGCGAGGATCCAGGAACAAACCATACCATTTCCCGTGGCCCTAACGCACCGTCGTATCGGCTCTTTTCGCAATTGAAGTCCTTCATATAGATTATTTATTGCAGCTTATTTACGTTGGTTCCTTGTTCCTATCATTGAGTAATTTGATTTCACTTTTGGTATTTGAGTAGGTTGTTTGAAAATATACAAAAATATTTTGATATATTAAAATATTTTTCGGTTTGTAAATATTTGGAGAATTTAACGAAGACAATCGCCGTAAGGCAATACTGCTGTATTCAAATTATTAAGTGACGCTGGTTATAAATCCTAATTACAAACGCTTAGACGTTGTGAGCCGCTGAAACTGTTTTATTGTTCATGTAACAATAAAAAAATCCTCTTCTTAGTCCGCATTATTATGAAACTACGGAACCCCATTAAAGCGCGTGGCCCGACACGCACTTGGCCGGTTTTTATTATATATCTAATAACGCTGGTTCAGATAATGCCTAAACAAACGTTTTTTTTACAGGACTCTCCGCATTATTCCGAAGTCCAGCGGGTTCTTCGAGAAGAAATTGTGAACCCACTAAGAAGGCATGGTTATGTGCGTGCTGACCGAGTCATGAAGTTACGTACTTTGCTTGAAAGGCTCTCGGACGTGCCTGGATTAACATGCGAAGAAAAGGTATAAATAACAGCTACTCGCAAACTTTCTAACGCAATCACACTTTAAATAAATAGGAAACGCCCCGTGAACAACAAGATTGAAGTCACTATTTTTATCTGTTTCCCTTTCAAGACCATTCTAAACGAAGCAAAAGAAACTTTATGTCAGATCCTTTAAATTTTTAAAAATAATAATATTTCCAATTATAAAAAAACTTTTTTAAACAATATTCATAGCTTACCGTCATACCGTGCATTGTCATCAAAACCAAAGGTGTAAGCAACATTTCATCTCAATCGGTTGAAGATAACTGCTTCAAATTCAGTTGCAAGATTTGACCCGAACATCATACAAACATTCAACATTGCAAGCTAATAAATAAAGATTCCTGGTATCTCTTATGGATTCGAATTTCACCTTCATAATGTCCCCGCCTAGTTAACAAGAACAGCCTGTTTCAAACTTCAATATTATTTTTAAATACATAAATCTGTAATTATTATTTCAGGATCCAGAAGAATTTTTAAATGGTTTAGTAGCGCAGTTATTGCGAGCTGAGCCGTTCCTGAAGTTGTCTTCGGGACAAGAAGCGTATTGTTATCAACTGTTTGTAGAGAAGGACGAACATGTTTCCTTACCCACCGTACAGCAGCTTTTGGAACAGTCGTTTACCACGTCTGGCGTGAAATTAAGTGAGGTAGGTTTAAAAAGCTAAGCTAAAAGCTGGAATGAAGATAAATCGATATTACCTGCATTAGGAACTAGCTTCTGCCAGCGGCTTCGCCCGCGTGAAAAGTGTTATCTTATCCCAAAGGAACATTATACCGGGATGAAAAGTATCCATGTGCTATTCCAGACTATAATTTATCCCTGTGCCAAATTTCATCCAGATCCATTCAGCCGTTCTGGCGTGATTGAGTAACAAGCATACATCCATCCAAACTTTCACATTCATTATATTAAGTAAGATTAATCCTAATCCCTTGAAAATTCTGCCATTTACAGGTTCCAGCGGCTTTCATCATTCAAATGCCACGGTTCGGAAAGCAATACAAGTTATACCAAAGAGTATTACCATCTCCTCTTTTGGACGTCACTGATTTAATAGAGGGCTGTGAGTATTGTGATTGAACAATGAAACACTTTCATTGCCTCCCTAATCTTTCTGCTTTATTCTTTAAATGTGATTGGGTACCAAAATGTTTTTTCTGATCAATATTATAAAGAAATATGTATTCTTTTTACTCATAATTTCAAGTCGGAACTAGTGGAACCACTGGGGTCACCTACTGACTAGTTTTATGGAGAAGGGGGGCCTCTATATGATGAACTCCTTCTTCAGAAAGCGTAAGTACAGGATGTGGATCTGGCAGAGCCCCGATGGTGCAACAAAAAATGAGATAGACTTCAACATGTCGACGTAAAAGCACATATTCAATAATGTATCTGAGATCAAACTCGGTGAAAACCGGAAGTGATCACGGTATGGTGGTAAGAGACACATTGATTGATATTAAGCTGGAAAGGTGTCGACTGATGAAGTCTACGCTCCATCCAGCACAGATACAGATCCAAAACCCCGAAAACTTTCAGCTCGAACTCCAGAATCATTTCCGGTGCTGAGGGAGCTCCGTGGACGATTACAACAAGGGGTTCTTGGAAACTGTCCACATGGTCGGGTCTATGACTTTCAAGACACGTTGTACAAATAGGAACAGAAAATCTCCGATCCTATTCTCAAGATCATAAAGGAGAGGCGTGAAATGAGCCTGCAGTCTTCAAAAGATGCGCGTAACTACCGGCGGTTCAGTAGACGGATCTCTAGGTCCTTGAAAAGCGACGGCCGCCGCTTTAATACCGAGAGTATTAAAGACGCGATTGAGCGATATAAAGGCTCCAAGGTGTAAGAGATAGGCTATTGAGCAGAGTCAGCTCACTAAACTGAAGACCGTTGTTGGCTGGATCGTTTTCGCCAAACTGGAGCTTCTGAGGGAGATCGAGAGGTTCTATGGGCAGTTGTACACGTCAATCAGTAACCCCGTTGCAAATCTAGCAAACGATCCAAGAGTCAGCGTCAGCTTGTACGAGATTAGGATGGCTCTTAAACAGCTTAAGAACAACAAGGCGCCGGGTGATGACGGAATCACGGCCGTACTCCTAAAAGCGGGTAAAAAACCGGTCCTTAAGGCCTTTCAGAAGCTGGTCGAATCCGTCGTTCTCGGGGGAAAACGTAACAGGCATGGTGCGCGTGTGTGGTGCTACTCTTCTTCAAGAAGGGTGACAATGCACGGTTGAAGAATTATAGGCACAGCCATGTCTACAAGCTGTCTTCAAAAGTCATCACGAATCGTCTCGCACGCATGCTTGACGATTTCCAGCCTCCCGAACAAGCCGGTTTCCGAAAAGACTTTAGAACCGTAGATAATATACATACGATGCGGCAGGTTATACAGAAGACCGAAGAGTGTAACCTGCTTCTTTGCGTTTGTGGACTTCGAGAAAACCTTCGAATCGATCTAGCTGGGCTGGGCTGTACTGCAGTCTCGTGCAGTGTACGGTGCCAAATCGACTACCGGTGTTGAACAAAAACGCCACCATATAAGTCTGACTTCAGGATCAGACCGCGTAACCTATCCTTCTGCAGCGAGTTGTGAGACGGGTAGTCGTCATGTCTCCGAAACTGTTCACCGCTGCACTGGAGGATGTCTTCAAGATTCTGGACTGGAGAAGGCTAGGCATCAACGTCAATAGCGAATACATCACTCACCTTCGGTTTGCCGACGATATAGTGGTCATGGCTGAGACCATGGAGGACCTCAGTGCAATGCTTGATATCCACAGTAGAGCTTCCGAAAGAGTGCGTCTTAAAATGAACATGGACTCAACCAAGGTGATGTTGAATCACACATCGTCATATTTAATCACCCACTCCTATCAAGGTCAGAGACTCTACACTCGAAGTTGTGGACGATTAGGTCTACCTAAGACCAACCGTCCAGTTGGGTAAGGCTAACTTCTAGAACGAGGACAACCGTCGAATCCGACTCGGCTGGGCAGCTTTCGGGAAATTGCACGGCACAGTGTCTCAAGACGAATGTCTATGATCAGTTTGTGTTGCCAGTGATGACCTAAGGGACCGAAACGAGGTCGATCACAATAGGCCTCATTAGAAGGCTTAAATTCACCCAACGGCCAATGGAGAGAGCTATGCTCAGAGTTTCCTCGTGTGATCGAATTAGAAATGAAGACATCCGCAAGAGAACCAAGGTTACCGATATAGCCCGTAGAATTGCCAAATTTAAGTGGCAGTGGGCAGGGCACATTGCTCGCAGAACGGATGGTCGTTGGCAGGGCCATCCAGCAGTGGACGTCTTTTGCCTGAAATGACGATGATCACATTGTCGGTGACCGTTAACACCATAATGAGCGAAAGTTATTTTAAATTAAGAGATTAGATTTTTTTTTTGTTTTATCGTCTTACTATCAATAGAATATAGATAATCTGTGGAGTTCCATTAGCTATTCTAATTAGAACCTGTAACGTTATTTGCCACAGTACCTCGGCAGTGTACGGTGTGCGGATCGCTGGCGCGCTGGGAGTGCAGCCAGTGCGCCGGCGCCGCGCTGGAGGCCGGTGCGCTGTGCGACAATTGTCGGCGCATCGCGCACGCCACGCGCCCGCACCACAAGGTACGTGGTCGTGTCGTCATACCTCGTTTCATCAACTATAGTATTTTAATATTTTTGGGATACATATTTTTTTGAATGAATAGTCTACTCGTACTAGCTTCTGCCAGCGGCTTCATCCGCGTGAATTTCGGAAATTACTCCAAGGACTCAACACGAAGAAAGAAAATTTGGTTCAATTAAATTTCACTAGATGGGGTCGCAACAACCCACACTGGGCGCGTGATGGGACACTCCCGAGGGAGTGGGCCGTACACCGGGTGTGGGTGTCACAGAGAGGTGGCCTGTGTCCAATCCCAATAGTGGCAACAGTAAAAAACTGATGATGAGATAGCGTGATATGCATGGTTTTGCTTTTGAATTTTGTGTAAAATTTATGTTTTCTAGAACTGATCATACAAAACGTATGTTCTTCTTCAATCAACTCTCCTAAGCACGAAATTATGGAATATTGGGCTCATAGTTCACATTTCAAATATTATTTGAACGGGCCATTTAATAGGTATCCTTTCCAATAGATGGTAGCTTTCCCACACCCTGACTGTTCGCAATATTTTTTCAGGCCACACCGCTCACTGTATGTGAGGAGTTTGCCAACATTCTGGAGTCGTGCCCTGTTCCACGAGTGTACATGGAGCTGTTTGCAGTCCTGTGCATTGAAACTAGTCACTACGTCGCCTTTGTCAAGGCAGGGGTCGGCCATGACGCACCTTGGTGCTTCTTTGATTCGATGGCTGATAGAAAAGGTAAGATCGTTAATTTTTGTTTGTCTTGTGTTTTGTCTTCATATTCTGCAATAGTCCTGCACCAGCCGAGGATTGTCCTTGGGTGCTCTTGCGTAGTGCCTAGTGTATACAGGTATAATCGCCGGTTGATGTCACATTACATCCTATAAGTCTAACAAGGCCTCTGCGAGTAGGTTACGGCCCCTGCAGCCTTTGCCTTACCTAATTTATTACGCAATAAGGCTGCTGGTACGCCTTTCAAAGGTCCGCGACCCTAGGGTCTCGACAATATCAAAGACTTATCAATAATAAATAGTAATAATAAAACCCCTTAACCATAAACGTATTTTGGCTTGATATTTTTTTTTCTTTAAGCATTGCTTATGGATTTCTAACCTAAATAAATCGTAATTACACTTGTAGCCAAGTTCCCAAGTTGGTTATTTAATATACTGAATACACGCGGTACAAATAATCTACCTAAAAAGGCCTGCCTTTATGCCGCAATACGTGTAACTCCCAGTTACTGTCCGACCGAAAGTTCTGTTTCGGTTTCCGTCGAGTTTCGGTTTCGGCGGTAAACCTGCCGAAACTTCGACCGGAACCGAAACTTAATTCGGGAGTTATCGCGCTGTGATCGGTCATGTTCGGCGCGTTAAATTCATCCAAGCGATTATTTTCTTGCGAATATTTTTTTCTTAAATGAGGGGTTGTGTTGATATTCATACCAATAAGTGCAAATGACGAAGACTGCATAGCTATGAGATTTAAAGATAAAAAAAATAAAGACTGACTGATTATAATAACGTTTTCTTTATTTTTCCCTCAAAACAAGATCCTTGTAAGGAAGTTTCGGTTTCGATTTCGGCCGAAACTGACACTGTTGCCGAAATTCGGTTTCGGTCGTAAAAACCAGTTTCGATCGGACACTACTCCCAGTACTAACAACTTCAAGAGGCCTGATGAATGTAATGATGACTGTTGTTATTTTAGGCGAACGCAACGGCTACAACATTCCGGAGATCGTGTGCATCTCCGAGTTGGGCGCGTGGCTGAGCGAGGAGGGCGCGCGCGGGCTGCCGGGCGCGCCGGCCGGCCTGCCCGTGCACGCCAAGCGCCTGCTGTCCGACGCCTACATGTGCTTCTATCGCAGCCCCGACGTCGCCATGTACCGATAGCGACCGACTATCACTCTTTGTAAATATTATTCATTTCTTATGTGATGTCACACAACTGCTGAAAATGATGTCGCGTTATGTCAAAATGTATACAAAAAAACAGGTTTATCCTTACCGTCACCAAACGACGCTTATCCAGTTTCAATAAAATTTACGTTTAAGGTAACGCGATTGAGCGTGAGTAAAAACTCGCCCTAAGGCCTCATGTCTTCTATAATAATGTGTATTAACGAAGATATTTCTATGCAACGGCCGAAGTTCCAACCGTCAGTTAATTAAATTCATTTCCGCCTAATATGTTGCTGGTTACCGTATTTTCGACACTTAATTTCAGCAGGTGTATCATAGCACAAAATTAAGAGTAGCTATTTAAAACTTGTTATTCCCGAAAAAATATGATATCTACTGTATAAAAAAACTGACCCCGAAGTTAGGGTAGCTACGTATTTGGGAAATTATGATTTTATTGTGCATTTTGCAACATACATTTGGCTGTTTCTGTTACGGTGTGACAGGAAGAGCGGTCGTTTTGTTGCTTGGATGATATTGAAGTATGGTGTCCGTCAAGCTGAAGTCCACACCATGGAATTAAGGGTTGACGTTGATTATTAGTTTCAAAAACTCGACCGAATGGTACCAAAAGCAAATAAATGTAAGTCTTTAGATTTATAAATAAATACTACATTGACTTAACATAACTGGCAAAATGTGGATACTATAAGGCGTGATGTTTTGTTATGTTGCTATGTTGACCTATAATAGTAAATAAAAAATTAAAAGATTAAAAAGATCGTGATCGCTTGCAGGACAACCTATCAGCTGGGCTGTAACCATTTTGCATGAGCACAGCTTCTATGTTATTTATGAAATTGCGGTTAGTATTAAACGAGATGATAAAAAACATATTTAAAGCAATAAAAAGAACTTTTATATTATTGTATAATAATTGTACTTATTTTATGTTAATAAAATTAATAAGAAAATATTCTTTTACTATCTACATTATGTATGACTATAGACTGAGATTAGGACTTTGATCTTTCGTTAATAGGGTATTTGACTGTTGTGTGTTATTCAGACTACTACAAAATTTTTAATAAACATTTAGCCTCATTGGTTTTTCAGATCATTAGGACACTATTTGTGTTTTTTTATTTAAGTATAAACTCTTTAAAAAAAATGTAATTTTCTAGGCTAACACATTTTTAAAACAGTCAAATATCCTGTTCTTAGGTGTATTTTGATTAATATCAGAGATCTTCACGGTAATTTGACTTTGAGACTTTACAATCGCAATCATTCTTAAGCTGTTG
The DNA here is from genome assembly GCA_947562075.1 of Orthosia gracilis. NCBI lineage: Eukaryota > Metazoa > Arthropoda > Insecta > Lepidoptera > Noctuidae > Orthosia > Orthosia gracilis. The sequence continues at coordinate 31,239,797 of OX387267.1, read as the reverse complement.
AACTGGAGTCATGCTTTCTTCTATATTTACATCGCTCTGCACAACTTTACTCCATTCCTGAAAAATAAAAAAATGTTAGGTTTTTAATTTTCAAAGTTTAACTACAGTTTCTTGTGACTACAAACATAAGTTTGTTATTAAAGATTTTTTGCAGATTATTGAAAAACTGTGCTTATTATAAAAACCTGTTTATTTTCTTATAATACTGATATAAACTTCCATCAGCTAGATTTTGTCAGGAGAGTTCCTATGTCTATCTCCAAAGATCAGATCATATAATCTTATTTAAAATGCGACCACCAAACCAAATTTGATGATGATCTGATCGCGACACCAAACTTTGAATAAAAAAAGAATCATCAAAATCAATTAGAGTAGTTGCTTTGGAACTTTATAAGGTTTATTCAATTTAATACATTATGTTTATTAACTGACTGCAAAAAGAAGGTTTTCAATCCGATTTTTTTAAGTTCATATCTTTTTATTTTTTATCTGTTTATGAATCGATTTGAATGACTATTGTGTAGGATTATAAAAGGCATACCTCAATGGTGGTTCCATTTTATTTTCGTTAAGTTAGTGACAATAGTGATTGAGGTCTCGATTTAGTTTAGAGATTAGGTATTTTTTATAATGTCTCATTCAAAGTGAGAAAAGTGTAAAATACGCATTTTTCTAATCTCTATTTTGCCAAACTGTACCTTATCAAGATACAAACTTTACCTCTAGTATGAAGCTTAAATAAATATTATTATGATAAAGTTCACATACCCAAAATAAGGCGGCATGATAACAAATAATATGCTGTGGCAATAAGTGTTCATTTCCAAAATTCTTTGCATTTATTGCAATTTCTTGTGCCTTCTCGTCGTTTTCCCTTGCCCATTTTACGCGATCTACTAGATCGGACAAATCCCGTGCCACGGGCACAAAATGTTTCCATTCGGTGAGTTGCTTGTAGAAATGTTCGTAATAAGGGGAGTTCTGTTTAAGAACCAGACCTCCGCCAGTTAACAGGTATGGCATACGATACGCGGCTACCGTACCATCAACATTGATCTGATATTTGAACTGAAAATGAAATATAACACACACTTAAGGTCCTCACTTCTCGTAAACGTCGGTAAAGAGCGAGTCGGACTCGCGCACCGAAAGCGCCTTAAGTGAGCAAAATAATATAAGTAGATATACAGAATATAAATAGCTAGACCCTTCTTCATTCGGCTACGCCTACTCATGCCCGTACAAAATATACCCAGGCCTTACAGGTATGAGATCTATCCCAGCTTCATCATTATCAAACTACAGCAATTTCTTGCTAGCTGACGTGCCTAAGTTATAAAAAGTATAAGTTTTAGAAGAAAATATAAAAAATAAACTTACATCGAAGAACTTAAAGAAAGATATATGTGGCTGTTTAGGTCCATATTTAGCCTCTTTATCTCTAAAGAAAAAGAAATTCGTAAGAGAAGCATTGAATAAATCTGGATTGGCGCGTGCGATATCAACAAGTTTCAAACGTTCAGCACGCGAATCCCGACCACGCCAAACTGCTCGCGGCTCGCGCTTTTCCCATACGAGTTCTGGGCCACTTTGAACCGATAATGTATCTAAAGTCACTCTGTAACATAAAATATAATATAAGAAAGACTTCCGAACTCACAGCGGATCTTTGTGTCTCTGAATTTGCTGCAAGACCCTGCGCAGTAGCTATTTTTGTGTCAATGTTGAAGGTAAAGAAAGATAGCATTGTATAACTGTCTCTTTCACTCGCTTACGTTTGTCGCATCGTCCTATCTCGCTTACTGTATGCAGTATACTCGATGACAAACTATTTCTTGCGCAATGTTTGGCAGAGCCAACTTCAGAGACACAAAGATCCGTTGTATACCAGCTGCGTTTAAATTTACTTTAACATTTTCTACGATAAAAATTGCTACTTGGTAGTAGATCTCCCTCAACGAACTTCACAAATTTCGGGATGGTTGTGCATAAATATGCAGTAGGGGTAGGTAGGTAGTGCTTTTACGACACGGTTGGCGTAGTGTTTGAGTGATCGGCTGCTGCGCTGCTTGTCGCGGGTTCGATTCCCACACGGAACAAAAACATTTGTATGGCTCACAGATGGTTGTTCCGGATCTGGGCGTGATTGTTTATGTGATGTGATGTGTTTAATTTAAATGTTTGTCAACGCACCCACGATACAGGACGAAATACTTAGAGCGGAGCAAATGATAAAAAAAAAATTGCTAGCCAAGCGACGAAAGAAACGAGCAGACTGCACATTTTTTTTCAAAATCTGAAATCATCATTTTAAATAGTGATAAAAATACATTCGATCTCGCGTAGGTAACCTATTTTCTGCCCTAAAATATTGGCCGCCCTGAAGTTGGCGTTCCAATGCGCAAGGCACAAAACGGTGCTGTTTTTGTATGTGATTTACTACTGCGCAGCCATTGTAGCCAACTTCAGGGCGGCCAATATTGGGCAGAAAATAGGTTACCTACGCGAGATCGAATGTATTTTTATCACTATTTAAAATGATGATTTCAGATTTTGAAAAAAAAATGTGCAGTCTGCTAAAAAATGGGTTAATGCCCAAAACCATTTTTGCGTCTCCTAGGGATTGTGTCCTAAGAACTTTTTCTATAGCTGTGTAGCTACAATGTTTGCTTTTACTGCCCCATCTTCAAAATCTAGACTGAATAATATGGACAAAGAGATAGAAGAGAAGTTTACGGTGTAATTGTACATTTCATATGAATATAAGCTATACAATTGATTGTTTTTCTAAATCTCGAATCCTTACGTACCCATCTCCCTATAAATGAGCTCTCTAACTGTCAAGAACAATAGACGATGATGAAATCAAGATAATTGTTAAAATGATTTAATTATTTACCTTCCCATATTTTCTAAAGTAGACTCTGTCAGATCATAAGTTGGCATTACAATGTCATAAGTTTCATCACTGCCACACCATGAAAAAACAGGTAATAGTTCGTCGCGTTTGTGAACCAAGGGCCAGTCACCAAGATTAATTATCAATTCCATATCAGGTAGTTTAACTTTCCTCATCAAAGATAATAGGACATTATCAGAAAACATATTAAATCCCACATGTTTCCCATAACAGTTACGATACAATTCATTTTGTTTTATGGCATAGTGACAAAAACTGGTGCTTTCTGGTTGATGATACTTTTGTATAATCTTTTGTACTTGCTCTTTCATATCTAAATTATGAAATGGCTTTAGATCTTTTGTAATTTGTTCATGTTTCTGTATGCAACCATAATTATTGAACCACTTTTCGAAGTCTTTTTCTGGACAATCACACTGATCTGGGTAAACTGGTCCTGCAAAAAAATAGTTTTTTTTTTTAATATATTTATATTTTTGTATTACTATTTTACACTTATGACTGGATTATTACTCTCAGGGAGCATTATTAAATTACACTTGAATTCAGAATCTTATTACAAAAATCGGTTTAACTAAAACCCAGGTTTAAACCTTGTTTACACCATATTTCTGGTTACAACTGCAGAAATAACTTTGTTTTACCCACAACAGAACAGAGACGGTATATCCGTTTGGGGTGAGAGGATGTTTGTTTGTTTAGTTTGGCAGTCCTGCTCCCGAGTTACGCATTTCAGGTGATGTTCTGTATTTTGTTTCCTAAATTAATAACAAAATTACTTTATGGCAAAATAAAAAAGAACAACAATATGTCATAATAGGTCACCTTACAGAACATATACAAACCTTTAAACTTATATGGTGATTTTCCCAAATTTTTTCTATCATAGTGCACATGAATAGACAAGTCAAAGCATGTTTCATAAACCTTATAGCGCACAATAAAAGTGCCATCTTTTCTGTCTAACTTGTTAACCCAGACACGACAATGTTTGCTTGCACTAGATTTACCATCTATTTCCACAACCAATTTTTTATTTATTTCTGGAATGTAACTGTAAAGAAATGTACATATTATATTATGAATTTTATAAGTAGTATGTATAGGTTGGGCATTGCTGACAACGGGGAAGGAAAAACTTATGACAAAACCTGGACTTATAGTAAATATAAGTCTAAAATAGCCAACCCTATCCGGAGCAAGCATGGTGATCAATGCTCGTGCCTTCTCTGTATGAGAAGAGGCTTTTGCCTGCAGTGGGACAGTTACAGGCTGGTATTATTATTTATTTATTATTATGTTTAGGTTCAGGTTTTACACAAATGTATTCCAAATAACAGTTGTTCATAATATTAAAGTTGTCAAAAAATAAAAGGCCCGTTTTGACAGCTATAAAAATATCTAATAATAATTAAACTTGATGCTTGCGAATGATACTCATTGTAATAGTGTATGGGTAACATAGTAATTAATTAGGATTATCAATTTGATTTTTCAATTTCTTACGTAGAAAGTTATAGCGGCATGTAAAATGAGAAACGTCAACATTCTTCTTAGATTGTGATGACTTTAAAAACTTTATTTAAAGGAATTTTTAGCCTTTAAATAAAGTTCATAATAATTAGATTATTGGGTCACATAGCCCAATGTGTTTTGTCTCCATATTCTGCAATAGTCCTGCTTCAGCCAGGGATTGTCCTTGGGTGCTCTTGCATAGTGACTAGTGCATACAGGGATAATCGCCGGTTGGTGTCACATTTCATTCTACATGTCTAACAAGGCCTCTGCGAGTTGGTTTCGGCCCCTAGTACGCCTTTCAAAGGTCCGGAACTCTAAGGTCCCGACAATCTCAAAGATTATTGGGTCAAATCCAAACGCTTTTTTAATATTTAAAAAGCTGCTTTTAGTTACATGGAGCTGTAAAGCATTAGGGGTAGTCTAATGAATAGTAGGAAATTCTATTTTTTTTTCCATTTGACTCAACTGACAATCATTTTCTTTATCACGATGACTAGAAGAGAAATTGTTTTTATTTATTCAGATATTATCAATGATCTGCATCTGACATGGTTTTGATAGTGTAAATAATATTCATATTTGAAACTTAGTACCTATTTTATACCTTTAAAGTGTCTACTTTAAGAAACAACTAAAACTGTAGTATTCACTGATTTTTTACTTACGATTGGGCACTAATATGTGTGAAGTTAATAAAAAAGTATCTAGCCGGCATTATTATTTCAACTGGTTTAAGTCCTGGGCCTGATATAATAACATCATTCTGTGATTGTGTAAGAACACATAACAACAACAAATATAGCATTATTTTCAAATACATTTTGGATAAATCACAGACGTACTACTATGTAATTTATGTAATTAAATTAATCACAGGTTATAGCATTGGAATGTTGAAAATAAACATAACCTCCCTCAATCAACAAATCAAAAGTCCATTCCATAGATTATGTATGACGTAGTATCACCACAGAACATTTTTACTCTGAGTATCACTCTGTGGGAGTATCTCTAAAGTTGGAACCACATTTTCGTGTCGTGGCGTGGCGAGGCGCGGGATCCACCAATCAAACGACTCTGTTCCAGCCTACGTCATAACGCAACGAGTTTTGTAGCCAATCAACTGCGTCGGAAGGCACCACGACACGCCACGCCACGTAAGTGTGGTTCCGTCTTAAGGGCCCAAAGATTACTATTATATATAAGGGCCGATTTCACCAATGAAACTAATCACGAATAGTCCAACTAAACTCAGTTTAAAGCAAATATAGCGTTCTGATTGATTGAGACCGTGTGTCTGTGTGCTTCAGTAAAATAATTTAATAAATCCATAGATTACAATCGCGGCGCTGGCCGGTGAAGTATCGCAATGGGTATTTACGATAACACGCAAGATTGAGCGAATCCGTTTATTTCTGTTGAAGAAGTCATGCATGAAACATGAAGATTTTAATGTGTTCAATCATCATAACCATAACTATGCACCTGGCGCTGTGACGTTGACGTCACTCGGACGTTCGTCTCTAGCTATTGGGCCGCGAGGCGATCGGGAGCAATAATTATTGGCCTGAGGCGTTTTTTTTTCAATCAATCTAATCAATCAAAATATTTTATTTCAACTTAACCATTTACACAAATTACGTAGGAGGCGGCGCGCTTCTATTTTTTTTCCAATATGGTACTTTTGGATAGTAAGCAAAAAAAAAAAATATATAAAGCTAGTTGTAGTTGTACATTCGCAAGCGTCAGTAGGTCTCTATGGAGAAGAATGTGCATGAAACTCCATGGATACTCTTTTCCATCAATAAGATTAAATTACGCGTATTTACAGTGATTTTTTATTTCGTAGACTAAACTGATAGTTGCAATCGACGTTTTTTTCTTAAAATGTTGCAAGCGTGAAACATAGTGTTGTAGTATGTGATTCTAAAATTATTTATCGAATCGTTGTGACACGACTCCAAACTTTAATTTTACTTAGCTGTTTACCATCACACATTACCTCAAACATTAATTAAGTATAACAATAACTATTAATAAACATAATACATAAACTTTCCTTGTAATAAATAAGAAATTGACAATAAAATAAATGCTGAAACTGATGGCGCCCGTTCACGACGCGAACATGACGGCTTGGATTGGCACCACTCAGCTCAACCAACATGAAGGGAACCGAATAATCCAACACATGTGCCACCATCAGAGAGACATTTGAGAGAGCATGACACACTCTGCCAAGTGCCAGGGCACATTCAAGTCAACGAACGACATACTAGGTACAATAAATGGTAGATTTACAGTTGGTACTTATTAGTTACTCACCTAAGTGCTGTGCAGTTATCTATACATCTATACATATAAATAAAATTGGGGTGTGTTTTTAATATTGAAATAACCGTTTTTTACTACATGTATATACGGTACATACACCAAAATAACATTTTTTTAAAATTTTTGTCTGTCTGTCTGTCTGTTCCGGCTAATCTCTGAAATGGCTGGACCGATTTTAACGGGAGTTTTATTTGCCCCATCCATTTCTCAACCTTATCAACAACTGCTTAACCCGACCCATCCAAATCCAAACCTCACCGCCGCCGCCGGCAGCCTAACGGTACCAATCCAATTCCTACGGCTACCAGCCAACCCACAGCTAGCAACCTTATGAGTTGCTTGACCCATCCAAATCCCGACACATTTACGAATATTCTACAAACTACTTAAATGATAGTTTACTTGATAATAAACAAAAACCGTACCATACGAAAAATAATATATATATTTTTTTCACTTTGATACCGAAAAGTAGATCAAGGATAAAATGAAATTGTTAAAAATATGTTTAAAATAGACCTAATTTTAAACATATTTTTAACAATTTCGGAGTATTGGCCAAGATGGTAAATTATTGTCGCTTAGGGGTCGCGTCGATGCGCATGTTTGTGTGAGTATACCGTTTCGAGTGTTTGTAGGTAGTTTCCGTACTGTTCGTCCATATTTATACTGTGGTTATAATAGCCAAGGTTTAACCTACGGTACGATCTTCATTTATTTGCAATCCTGGAGGCAGGCTGGAGCATTGAGATAGGAAAAACATGGAGGCGCCGCGATGTTCTATACATACATTAGCTTATACAAATATGAGTGAAATACGATACAGAATGTGAAACTTCGTGTTGCTTCATTCTTTCCAATACAGTAATCGTATTTGATAAAAGAGACAACAATATTTCAGTTGTTGCTCATAATGGCAACATTTTGTTGTAACGTAGTGACAGTTGTAGGTAAGTGCCATATCCGCCATATTATATGACGATTTTTGTGCTTGTGTTCGTGGTAGGCCTGCTGTCAAATGGTTGTTTACTTATTGTATTATTGAGATTTGTGAGTGTGTGTGTGTTCCTTGATTCACACAACCTTAGCATCGGCAGCCATTTTATGAGACATTTTAAGGTTTAGGTAGGCACCTTTTTTTCGTAGGTATTTCCAGTCCATACTATTTAATATGTCTATGGGCTGGAGGCCTCTGGCTGTGGCAACACTGCTTGCACCAGGTGACAGTGACATTGACAACTGACATTGACGGTTTAATTGAATTGATAAATTCATCGCAGCCCGCAGATTGCATTGTGGGATCAAATAAAACTTATTATTACTCAAATACGAAAAGTTGCATAGTTTAATTATTAGTTGTATTATTTTCACATGTACCGGTATTAACAATGGCTTCTGGAAACTTGAAACTTTTACGCAATAGTTTTAGCAAATTGAGGTTATAAAATAACGATATGAAATTGCATCAAATTACTATGGAAGTGACCTGTATAACGAACACCTTTTATTTGTTCTATTACAGGATAGATCATATCTTCACTCGGTCTTTGCAAAAGCCTAGATTTCAACCTCCCTATTGGTATGCACCTAAAGAAAGAGTGGTATGTATTAAACACATATTTCTGATTCCAGATTGATGTATTTACTGTAACCGATTTACGTTAAACACCTCTCACTACTACTACTACTACTTGTCTAGCAATTTTCCTGTTTAGTACGTTACTACACAATTATATATTTTTCTTGTAATGTCTGCATGTCTGTGCTAAATAAATGTTTTCTTCTTATTAGTCCTTTAGATAGACAAAAAAAATAGGTTAAAGTTTATATTAAATCACATAGAGCTGTAAATTGGTAGAGGTCTTCAAGAAACTATTATAAACAAATTGTCTAAATTCCCCATGAATCCCACACCTGTTAAAAAATATATTCAAAATGAAATGTCATAGTGACAAAAATGTGCATATGTTTGAAGAAGTGATATCTCAGGAATGAGGATTCGTATGAAACAATTTAAGATCAATGTTTTGTAGATAATTTTGATTTTATTTATAGGCTCGTACTTGACCACTGTTTCACCTGATGGTAGGCAATGATGTGTGGCGATTGTGAAGCATGTTTGCCTAGAAGTACCCTCAGAAGTATTCACTCTTACATGATCCAAACTTTAATATTTCGTTTGTAATAGTGAATATAAGAAAACTAACTGTTTTCAGCTTAGCAAATGCAAACTAAAATATCTATTTTGACTGCACTATATTGAGGACTGCTAACACAAACTTGATTTTCGTTCATTCATTTAATCAGTATTCATGAATTTGGAAATCTTTTATTGTTTTAGGCATCAGAGGAATTTATAACTCCGGATAATAAACAATTTATTGAAGAAGTAATGCAAGATAAAATGCAACTTCAAACATTGCACTCGCCTTTGATAAATATTGATTCGAACAAAGCAGCTGAATGGAACCCACAAACCCGTAGAGTTGGGCTCATAGCTCGCAAAATTGGCAATTATCCTCTTTGGTCCAAGGATGGAAAGAAAATGTTAACTACACTATTACAGGTACACTGTTACATATATTTTTGGTAAATAAGACATTTACAGGGTTCTTGCTTTGTTTATTTAAAGTGCTGACAGAAAAACGTTTATTATTTTTTATGATGTGAATGTAATGTATGTGAATGTATGTAATGTAATAACCATGTTTGTGTGTTTTTATTTAAGGTTGTGGACAATCATGTTATAAAATATATCCCTCCAGAAGAATTTAACCCAATGAAAACCAAAGAGAATCTGTGGAAAGAAAAAAGAAAATTAGGGTGTATGTTAGTTGGGTCTGAGACTATAGATCCTAGCACTGTCACTAAAGAGTACTGCGGTCTATTTAATAATTCAGGCATGCTGCCTAAGAGACACCTATGCAGGTTTATGGTATCACCAGAATCTTATTTACCACCAGGAACACCATTGCTAGCAACTCACTTTAAAGTTGGTGACTACATTGATGTACGAGCAAAAACGTAAGTGAATAATAAACCCCTTGACTGTCATCTGGACTGACAGACTGTCACTTTTTTCTTATGAACTTATTGTGCAACCCAGAAAATGTTAAACCATTTGCAGATCGAGTTCTAAGGTCCTTCGTAAAATTTACATATTTTGCATGCGTAAATAGTCATCCCAACTACGGAACTCTTTAGACTTTACCGTGTGCCACGCTATATGTACGATTTCCACCAACCGGGCCACGCAGGAGCGCAGCGCAGCACGTCACAGCGGATGCGCGAGTACGCGCCAGTAGCCGATCGCGTCCGCTCGAAGCTTCGATGAAGAATACACTAGATATTCCCATACAAAATTTATCTTTAAAACTGACGCCAATTGTGTTTAGGTAATTCTAAGAATTCTACTTGAAATAAATATACATTAATACAAATTCAACCTTAAATGCAATGTTTAAAGTTTCATTCACGAAACTATGTACAAAAAGCAATAATTTTTTTATGAGCTCAATACAAATTTCTCTCTCAAACTCTATCATAGACTCAATAGAAATTCCACGAAGGCAGGATTATCCCGTCGTAAATTTTATCCGGCTCTTCGTTCATTTGCTTTAACCCTTCATTGTCACTTTCCTGCCGCGTACAACTATGCCAGAAATGTTTCAATAAAGTTTTCCACACGTAAGAACATTACGCAGATGGTATGTTAGTATAGATGCACAGCCTGGTTTTACTAACGATTCGTTGTGTGCTTTGAAATTAAAAAGAATTAAAACGGGAAGAGAATGAATTTATTCTTTAGTAATTGACGAGATTTCTATTAGACGTCAAAAAATACGGATCACTAAAATGAATGAAAGTTTTGTCACTTTATGTTTTAGTGACCTAAGAGACGAAATAGCTTCTCAAGCTCTTGTTTTTATGATAGTATCACTATACAAATAGGTTTTTTTTTTATAAATAGTAAGTATCTATTAAAGCTGAATTAAAAGCTACATTAATTAAACAATGCTTAAGTTTATACCACGAAGTAGGCAAAAAAATCGTCATTATGACTTTCGATGGTGCTCCAACAGACTATGTTTAAAACTAATTTTCCTCATCCAGTAAATCAAGATAAATTGTAAAAATATATCTATCATTTTTTTCATGATCATTAGAAAGTTAAAAAAAAAAAAACTTAACAAACTACTCCATACATTCTCTGTTCCAGAACAGTCGATGTTTGTTACAATAGTTTGCGTGTCCGCTTTTTCGACGCAAACGTTGGTCAAACAATCATAATATTTGGTATTTGATTCATATTTACGATTTAATTTGGTTTTTACTTTATAAAAAACACTTTAATGATATAAACTTACCGAAAAAAAAGATATTCCTTCCAAAATCAAGGTGTTACGGAGGTCATTTGCACAGTTTTTGAACTCACATTGCGGCATTTTTAACGTATTAATGTTGGCTATGATTGGACCATATTACTCGTAATTTGATATAAGGCCACAACCGTATTTGTGGTCATATTTTTCGTCCCGTTTTTGAAGCGCTGACCGGGAATCTAGTGTATTCTTCATCGAAGGCCCGAAGGCTACAATCAACTGGAACCCAGGCGCAAGCGCGCCCGTGCTCGCGTATCCGCTTGCATGCTCTTAGCGACTAGTGATGCTTTCGTGTGCAGTCAGTTTTTTTTTCAAATTAACAGATAAGGTTTTCATCTGTATCCATATTCAGTTTGCACGAAAAACAATAAACAAATATATAGATCAGGACCGGACGCGACGACAGCTGAGCGCCACCATCCACGTACGTGAGTAGCCGACCGGCTGCCGCGGCGTTCGAGCGCACCCGACTGGCTGACGCGGCATATGCGCGGAACTAACCGAGTTCCAAGCAGTGTACATTCCATGCAAGCATTAAACTTAACTATTGTATATAAGTCTGAATTTCCTTTAGCACAGTGTGAAATGCGCTCCGGCGCGCCCCGACGCCCCCGGTTAGTGGAAATCGTACATGCGGTTCAAGTTCGTTTATTGACCAGTTATTTTAATAAACCTTTTTTAGTGTTCCTCCACGATCCGTCTGTCTGTCTGTCCGTGTGACACCAGGCTGTATCTCATGAACCGTGATAAATTTTCACAGATGATGTATTTCTATTGCCGCTATAACAACAAATACTAAAAACAGAATATAATAAATATTTAAGACCCTGGGAGACCCTCCTATACAACAAACGTGATTTTTTTGCCATTTTTCTCGATAATGGTACGGAACTCTTCGTGGTCGAGTCCGGCTCGCATTTGGCCAGTTTTTTTTAAACGCCGTTTACATAAAACATATTTCAGAATGGATCGAGGTTTTCAAGGAGTAATGAAGCGTTGGGGATTTAAAGGAATGCCTGCATCCCACGGTGTCACCAAAACTCATAGAAGGCCAGGAAATATTGGTGCTGGAGGTGAAAAAGCACGAGTATGGCCTGGTACTAAGATGCCTGGGCACATGGGAAACAGGTATTTACATTTTACTACTTTTACATAACAGGAAAATAAGAAATAACTCGTTTACCATATTGCCCACCACCTGCCGTTGGAATTTCATATAATTTCGACAAAAGAAGCTGAATGAAAAAAAAAATGAAAATTCAAAAAATAATTTATTCAACCACGACTCGGTCAACATATCTAAGCATCCATGCCAAACGACCCTCCATTCCCGCGCAGCGCTCCGTTAGCATCGTGAGCCAATAGCGGCTCTCACACGTACACTTTGGGGCGCGTTCCGTGGAGTGTCGTTCCAAACCGCGCGCAAGAGTGCGCTCTAAACCTGTGGTTTGGAACGCGCTCCGAAACTTTCGTTTAAAAATAGCGTTTTTGACATCGCACTTCGGAGCGCGCTCAGATGCATTATCATTTGAACTGACGCATCAAACCACACGTATAAAGGCATTTCGATTTCGACAGTTTCGGCCACACTTCGGAATGGCGTGTGGAGTGTCCCTAGGTGACAAAAGTTCTGCATACTACTTCATGATGAACTCATAATAGCCTTAGCTGTCCTAATTGTGGGCAAAGAAGTACCTATAGAAGGCGTCTTAATAATTATTTCCCAAGTTGAGAGAATTACACGAAAACCAACTAGAGGATTATATTTTTTTTGCGGATGCATAGTGAACATTTCAATTGCTTCTTATCTATGATAATACATATATTCAAAAATAAAAAGAAGGACACAGTCATGAGAATAAATATTTGTACATTTCTATAAACCCGGTTACGGCTTTCATGTTCCAAACTGCCACTTCTAACTCCAGAACCCTTTACAAGTACGTTCCGCCACCAAGAGCGCTCCGATGCGTGGGACATGCGAGCACGACCGAGCGCCGCTTCGCCTTCGGAATGAGCGCCGGCCGAATGCCTTTCAATGCTGTCAACTCGTCTAAGCAAAAACGCGCAATAAGCTGTTTAAAAAAACGCTAGAAAGCGCTAGAACTGTATTCGGCGACAAATTCAAACAAAATGCCCAATAATTTGAGACTGGGGATGTATATACGTTTTTAGTTGTTTTTATTTGTAAGGGCACATCCATTTTTATTATCGATTCATTGTACAACTCTAAAACTGACTCAGAATAACTGTCGGAAAGTTATAAATTACTGTGAAACAATAGTAACATGAAACGAAGTTAGCTACAAATTACAAATAGTTAGCGAGGAATTAGTGCTGCCAACTCGAGGAATCCCCAACTCATAGACTAAGACACCAACATACGAAAAAATGTGATTCGTTCAGTGTTACGCACATCACAGAATAAATAATAGTAGATAAGCATATCATAATATGATACCAAAAAGCGCTAGAACGCGCTATTGAACAAAAAAAAAGCGCTACATCTGGCGCTGAAAGCGCTAAGTTGGCAGCACTGATGCCTTTACAGAATAAGAATAGCTATTGGACGCCCCTCTCTTTAGAAAATTTTCTTTTGTTTCGCATTCTGCGAAAATAAACCGCCAAACATACCACTGGGTCTCAAGACGAAAATCTATGACCACTGTGTGTTGCCATATCAGAAGGCTGAAAGTCACCCTAAGGGCACTAAAAATAAGTTTTTAGTGCCCTTAGGCCCCCCAATTGCAAAACATAAGTGTGTAGTGGGCAGGGCACATTGCTCGCGGAACAGATAGTCGATGGGGCTATATTTGCCTCGGGTGGACCGGTGACCTGCCGCATTATTGCGTAAGTGAATTCGGCATGGCAAAGGGTTTGATTCATGAAGGAAATTCCCTTTAAATAATTAGGTATTGCCAAAAATTATTGGACGCTTTCATTAGCGAAGATACTCTTTTCGAAAGTTTTTATTTGTCATACTCTTTCATGGAGTCATACCATTTGCCTTGCCGAATATACTTACGCAATTAGGCTGCTGATTAAAGGCTGTGGAATCCGCTAGGTGCGAGTCCAGCAGCAGTGGACATCTTTCGGTTGAAATGATGATGATGGATTTAAACGACCAATTATTACTTCAAAAACTGCAAACGTATCAATTAATTGACTTCGAAATTGGTTGTTTGTTAAGTTGCATGTTAACATACAAGTTACCATGTTAAGTTAAAAATAAATCGTTATCGTTAATTGTTATTCAGCCGTATTGTAAAGATAAAAGAGCTAAAAATAATAATATGCAAAATTTCAATAAAAAAAAATAACATTTTTATTTTTACCATTCATTTTTTATGCAAATTCGTTCATTATCCCGACTCTCGAACTAGGCTTGGGCAAGAAATATCGATATTTTCTCATACATTATCGATATAATATCTGACGGGGGACGGGCCCCCTGGTTATTTTTAAAAAGAGTGACGTCAGCATTGCTGACGTCACTATCTCTATTATCATCATGGTGTTGGTGCTGGTGATGGTTACTCATGTTGAAAAATGAAAGACAAGACTTCAAGAGTTTCACCTTATATTCTTCTTAATAGGTAGCACACAATAATGACACACAATGGCGTACAATAAATTAGGATCAACAATAAACAATGACTCACAATATTCCGGAGCTCCGTACCGTCCGACGACTCGACTGAGAATGAATTGTGAGCTTTTTTTTTATTTTAAGTGACGTCTCGCAGATCAATCAGAGTGATTGGCTACTGCTTAACCGGGCTATCCTGTGGAGACTAAACTAAGCCTCCAGCCAGGCAAAGAATTGTGAGCGGTCGGGCGGTCGTATTTATACGGAACTTCGGTTAGAGTCGTTACAAGTCTATTGACTAAGTCAATAGACTGTCTTTGTTTGTTGTCTGTTTATAAATTCTAGTTTCTATTTTACAAATCATAAAATGAATTATGAAGTACAGATTAATTCGTTTTTAATAATAAAATGAGTAAATATAATCACATAGTCATTTGAGCGATTAAATTAAATATTCAAATAAGCTAAAGTCATAATAATAAAGCATAGTCATTTGAGCGATTAAATTAAATATTCAAATAAGCTAATAATATAAAATTATTTGAACTTAAAATAATCGATCATAATTTATTCGACGCTCGATTACGCCCTCACGCCGGTATTAACGTCGATTTGGCGCCGATACGGCCATTCTGACAGGCGGTGCGCGCTCTGCACCAGCCTGAATGTAGATCACGATCGTCTTCTAAATCTGAAACACATAATGGTATTTCTCTGAGATTGGTATCCGTAGGCAACCTACGTTGCACTATGGTTTATAATTTAAATGTTAGTAGGGTCTCGGAGGGTCTCGTTGAGTTCTCGGAGGGTCTCGTAGAGTTCTCGGAGGGTCTCGTAGAGTTCTCGGAGGGTCTCGTAGAGTTCTCGGAGGGTCTCGTAGAGTTCTCGGAGGGTCTCGTAGATTTACATTGTTACTCAAAGGTTTTTATAAAAATGATAAGAATGTTGTTGAAATACTCACAATTTATTCTGATGATATTTCACCTCCATCTCTGGTATCTTCGACGTGTTGTGCAGGCTGTCTTTCTCGTGAAGTTGATGGCACGGGGTCCACTGGCTCTGCGTTTCGTGGTGTAGATGTTTCTCCATGCGCCGATACGGTCTCTTGATCACCGGGTTGTGGAGCACGGCGAAGTTGGTCATGAGCGACCTTGCGTGGGCGGCCTCTACCGACCACTTTCTTCACCAAGTATCGATCATTCTCTAAAATTCTGCAGATCTCATGCGGTTCACTGAATTTAAGGTCCAGTAATGTCTGGTTTCGTGGGTTATTCTTTATCAAAACATAATCGCCTCTTTGGAATGGATGAATTTTTGCTTACCGTTGGTTGAAGCGCCGTCTGTCCTGTTCTGAAGACTATCATTTTTTGTTGTGCATGTTGAGTGAGCGCTTCGATGTCAACAGTTGCTTCATCAATATCTACCATGTTTAGAAGTTCCGGCGGAACGCAGTAACGACGTTGTGTGATGAGCGTGAGGGGAGCGATGCCGGTTACACGATGGACTGTACAATTCATTGCTAGTTGAAGCGCATCGAGTGTTGTATGCCACGGTTCAGCTTCATAATTTTTCATCATGATTAATGCATTCTTCAGTGTTGCTACTAATCTTTCAACCTGCCCGTTCGCTCGGCTGACTCCTGGCGCGATAGCATGGATATTCATTCCAAATTAGTCACAGTAGTCTTTGAACTCTCCCATGAATTCCCTTCCTCCATCAACAATGATTTGGACAGGTGTACCGAATAGGTACACAGTGCGTTTCAAAGCAGCAAGCGTGCTTTGAGGGCTTTTGTTGTTGGCGTAATAGAACATCACATACTTCGTGACAATGACATATTGATTTTCGTTTCCCAGTTTACCAGTAATATCCATATGGATTACTTGAAACGCGGCGGTTGGCTTCTGGATGGGATGAAGCTGTGCTTGTACAGCACCCGATGGTCCTTTCGATGTTCTACATACTATGCAGTTGTCGACAAATCTTCTTACCATTGAACTCATTTTGTCAAACCAGTAAGTTTCCTTGATTTTCTGCAGCGTCTTCTCCCATCCGGGGTGTTTCAGTACTGTGTGGAAGTGATTGATGATACTCCACTGGCACGACTTGGGTACCACAGTACAAACTTGTTGTCCGAAAACGGGATCTTGAATGATCTTCTTCAGGACGTCGTCATTCAGAACGTAACCTTCAACTGGGTTATTGTCTCTCAAGCTATCTATTTTTGATCGCAGTTCCTCATCGCGTCTTTGCTCAACTTTGAGCCAATCCAAGTCTAGTCATGATGTTGACTTTGTACTCAGTGGGATTTCTGCTGAAGAAATCTGCATGTTGGAGTCGTTCACCTTTACGGTACTCCACCTCGAAGTCATAATTTTGCAGGAATGCCCACCAGCGGTGAATTCTTGGGCGAAGGTCTTTTTTTTATGTTTCGACGCCTTGAGTGCATTGCAGTCCGTTATGACTGTGAACTTGCGTCCGTAGAGATATTGTCGGAAGTGTTTTATGACACGTACCACAGCTAGCGTCTCAAGTTCATATGAGTGGTAGCGACTTTCTGCTTCTGTAGTTCTCATACTCATGAAAGCCACAGCTCGTTGTCGTCCATCAATAATTTGAACGAGTACTGCGCCAAAACCAAGGCTACTGGCATCAGTAGCCAATTGAGTGGGTGCTGCCTCTTGAAACAATGTCAGTACTGGAGTCGATGTTAAGCATTGTATTATCGTACTTCTAGCATTTTCATGTTTTTCATCCCATTCCCATTTTGCACCTTGTTTTGTTAATTCGTACCGAGGCACCATTATACGGGAAAAGTTTGGGATGTATTTTCTGAAGTAATTAGCTAAACCGTTGAACTGCCTTACTTGTTTGACGGTTTTGGAACTGGTGCCTTGACGAGAGCTTCCACCTTCCTAGGACTTGGTTGCACTTCAGCGAATTCTGTACATTTGCTCAGTACATCATCAACATATACCTGCGCGACCGAGCCAAGGAGTGGATACAAGGCCCTATTGATGCAACGCTGATAAACTGAGCAAGCATTGCTCAATCTCAATGGCATCGTGAGGTACTCGTAGAGTCCGTCTGGTGTAACGAAGGCAATCTTCTCAATTGACCCTTCTGCATCGTGTCCATCATCTGCATAAAAAATTGTGATGGTACACCAATAGGCGGATCACGGCCCGGCGCATGAATCTTCTCATGATGAGTTTGAGATGGATAGCCCAACGAAGTGGTGGGAATCGGTATTGGTTCCATTCGTTGAGCAGTAACAGTCCCAGGTTGGTCAGCTGGAGACCAAGCTGATGATGAGGTGGTTTGGATTGAACGCTGTTCCAATCCCACTTCTGATGACGGGGGACGGGCCCCCTGGTTATTTTTAAAAAGAGTGACGTCAGCATTGCTGACGTCACTATCTCTATTATCATCATGGTGTTGGTGCTGGTGATGGTTACTCATGTTGAAAAATGAAAGACAAGACTTCAAGAGTTTCACCTTATATTCTTCTTAATAGGTAGCACACAATAATGACACACAATGGCGTACAATAAATTAGGATCAACAATAAACAATGACTCACAATATTCCGGAGCTCCGTACCGTCCGACGACTCGACTGAGAATGAATTGTGAGCGGTCGGGCGGTCGTATTTATACGGAACTTCGGTTAGAGTCGTTACAAGTCTATTGACTAAGTCAATAGACTGTCTTTGTTTGTTGTCTGTTTATAAATTCTAGTTTCTATTTTACAAATCATAAAATGAATTATGAAGTACAGATTAATTCGTTT
Source organism: Orthosia gracilis (assembly GCA_947562075.1). Classification (NCBI taxonomy): domain Eukaryota; kingdom Metazoa; phylum Arthropoda; class Insecta; order Lepidoptera; family Noctuidae; genus Orthosia; species Orthosia gracilis. The sequence goes on along the minus strand of OX387267.1, from coordinate 31,221,259 downwards.
TTAATAATAAAATGAGTAAATATAATCACATAGTCATTTGAGCGATTAAATTAAATATTCAAATAAGCAATCACACGTTATTTGAACTTAAAATAATCGATCATAATTTATTCGACGCTCGATTACGCCCTCACGCCGGTATTAACGTCGATTTGGCGCCGATATATCGTATAATTATTATATATCGTTATTTGATACTTAACCGAATTCGTGTTAATTTCGACATATTTTTAACGCAAGTCAGGTTTCGTGTTATGTCTATAGGTATAGATAAGCCTTGAATGCTCCTCGGGAATAGTTATATTTTTTTAAATCTCGCCAAAATTCCCATCAAATCGAAGTATTACGTATAAGTAAAATGAATGCAAAAAATTTTTGTCATTAAAATGTAATTTTGAAACTTTCTGAATTTTTTGTTGTTTTGGGAATACTTAAAAAAAACTGCAGAAAGAAAACATATTTCTGACCGATAATTATCGATACTGTCTGTAAATATTGATTCGATTTTTATCGATATACAGGGTGTTTGGAAGGGAGCTGTACATACGCCTAGGGTAGAAACTAGGGATAGTCTGCTACCTACCCCCGCCCATTATATTGACCTTGGCCTCAAGGTTTTTTTTTAATTTATTTTTATTTTTTATTTGACTTTTTTGTGATTTTTTGACTAAAACTACCTGTAGCTCAAAATCTATCCATGGGACCGGTCGGCTAATGGTCTTGTTTTAATCGTTAGAGTCTTAGGGTCCTGCAAAAAAATATTTTACACCAGAAAATTGTGGAGAAGAAAAGTTATGGGGCCTGAAGTACCATAGTAAGGTAAAGAAATAATTTTAAGGGCAACTTTCTATGGGGTTTAAAAAAAACTAACAGGGTTGGAGTTCTTCTGATTTTTTTAAAACATCCTCAGTCCATGCCCTTTCTAACGATATGCTAAAAGTGTATTTATCACTTTTAGTTTTAAAGTTATTAATTAATTTCCGCAACTAGGGCACTTTTACCACCACGAGTCGACATTTGTAAGACAAATGTAATTTCCAGAATTTAAACCAGTTTGGCCTACAGTTGGCAAATTTGTTGTCTCACTCTTACACGAGAGCAACATGTAAGAGACAAAACATGTCATGTCATGTCTCTTTCGCTCTTGGGTCGACGGGGCCGGGCAGGTAACTCGTTGGGGTCTTTGTTAGTCAGTCGAGATTTACCCATCTTAGCTAACTTACGTACTTGCCGTTACGACGCTCCACTGTTTTCGTTAATTTTGTTGAGTTTGTTATTACTTCGTTTTTGTTAAGTTTTGTTATTTGTTACCTTGTTGTTGGCAAAATGGCTGGATTTACCAGTGAAGAGTACACCGACATGCTGGTGGTGTATGGAATGGCTGATTGCAATGGGCGCGAGGCACGGAGGATTTATCAAGAACGGTATCCTAACCGGCGAGTGCCTAACCACCAAACGTTTGGCTCAACTTATCGGCGTCTGCGAGAAACCGGAAATTTAAATTTCCGGGAACCAGCCGTGAACAGATTTCAACCAAATTTGGCTGCGGAAGAACGCATTTTGGCTGAATTTGAGGAAGATCCGACCAGAAGCGTAAGAACCGTAGCCCGGACGCTTGGTTTAAGCGTGTGGAAAGTCTGGTCGGTTCTTCGCGAAAATGGACGTCATCCTTTCCACTACACCCCTGTTCAAGGTAATTTTTTACATAAAGTTTTTGTTTTTAGCTCTTATGTAATGAACTAGCATGTGAATTTCATAGGCAATTTTTAAATTAACATGAGCATGTGTGTGAGAGAGAGAGAAATGGAAAGACAGAGATAGCAATCAATGTTACATAGCTACTAATTCATAAGGAAACCGCTAACGTTGATATTTTTATTGTTTTAGGCTTAGAGGATAACGACTATGCAAGAAGGGTGGAGTTTTGCCGCCACTTGCTCCATACGGACGTGGAAGATATTAATTTTTTACGGAGTATTCTCTGGACTGACGAGTCCAAGTTTGACAAGGAAGGAATTGTAAATTACCACAATCTCCATCACTGGGCACCCAGAGATCAAAACCCGAGAGTCAAGAGGCACAGAGGTTTTCAACGAAGGTTCTCCGTGAACGTATGGGCAGGCGTCATCGGTAATCGGTTGATAGGGCCGCACTTTTTGCCAGACAACCTAAACGGGCAAAACTACTTAGATTTCCTCGAAAACGATTTGCCTGATTTAGCGGAAGAAGTGTTTGACGAAGATCGGCCCATAGTCTTCCAGCACGACGGCTGTCCTGCTCATTGGAGCCTAGCAGTGAGGGAGCTTCTGGACAACTGCTTTCCTAATTCTTGGATTGGTCGGGGTGGGCCAATTCCCTGGCCCCCAAGGTCGCCTGACCTTACCCCACTCGACTTCTACGTCTGGGGAAGGGCGAAAGAGTTGGTGTACGCAGAAGAAGTACCAACAAGGGAGGTTCTAATTAACAGGATCCACGCCGCATTCGATACAATGCGCGAGGAACTGCTGCTTAGAACGGTGACCGTGGAGATGAGGAAGAGGTGCCGAGCATGTTTACAGGTCAATGGTCATCAATTTGAACAAAATTTGTAATTAATTAAAATTAGTAATTAATTAAAATTTGTAATTTAATGACATTAGTCATTACCAAATTTTTTGTTTCATTTGCCATCCTTTTACGATCGAACACATTTAATTTTCATTAGTTGAAATTTTTGCTTGAAGTGCCCTAGTTGCGGAAATTAATTAATAACTTTAAAACTAAAAGTGATAATTACACTTTTAGCATATCGTTAGAAAGGGCATGGACTGAGGATGTTTTAAAAAAATCAGAAGAACTCCAACCCTGTTAGTTTTTTTTTAAACCCCATAGAAAGTTGCCCTTAAAATTATTTATTTACCTTACTACGGTACTTCAGGCCCCATAACTTTTCATCTCCACAATTTTCTGGTGTAAAATAATTTTTTGCAGGACTCTAAGACTCTAACGATTAAAACAAGACCATTAGCCGACCGGTCCCATGGATAGATTTTGAGCTACAGGTAGTTTTAGTCAAAAAATCATAAAAAAGTCAAATAAAAAATAATAATAAATTAAAAAAAAACCTTGAGGCCAAGGTCAATATAATGGGCGGGGGTAGGTAGCAGACTATCCCTAGTTTCTACCCTAGGCGTATGTACAGCTCCCTTCCAAACACCCTGTATATTTTTTGTTTGCCCATCCTTGTCTCGAACCTTAGATTAAGGCCTTTGACTGACTGTGACGCAACCTTCGTGCTAAATGGAAAACACAAGGATTACTGTGCCACCTTTTAAACAGACCACAATGCGACGAGTTTTGGACGTAACATTGGCGGCCTTGTCAGAGCTTTATCGATTGTTAATTTCTCAAGTAAAACTTACTTTCAGATGGCGGATACTACGTGGCGTGAAAATTCTACGTGTAAACACAAAGCACAATGTGATCTGGACATTAGGTGTAGCTATACCCGGCGAAACGGGTGCAATGTGCTATTTATTTGACACAATCCTTCCATTCAAGAAACACACGACAGCACCTGCTTTTCCTACCCAACCATTTATTGAGGATTTACCGTTGGAATATTATGATGCATCTGTCCAACCATTTGAGGAACAGTCCGTTTCTTTCGAAGAAAATTAGCATTAGGAATTAATTCATAGGCAAATAAATAATAAGTACTAGAAATAGAAGATAGACTGGGTGTATAATACGCGCTGAAATTGTAAAGTGAATTTGCTTGTTCGGAATGTGCTACGTTCAAATATAAAATTCTGAGTGAGTGAAGAGTTGGTCTTAAGTGGCGCGATCCGGAGCTGTTGAGTGATTTCGTGTTAGTTATCAATGTGTAGAGAACATTTTCTCCTTTGTTTTTTATGACAAACCACGTGATTAATGATAATATAATAATGAAATACTTGTTAATTTTTTTTTTATTTATTCATTTCATATATTCTAAGTCAAGTCTTAGACTAGGTAATGAATCACAATGTATTTTATAAAAACTCGTTCAGTGGCGGCGCCAGATCTAAATTTGATGTGGGCAGGGTACCTTTCGCGAGACCCTCTGACGACGTAAGAAAACGGATTCTTCGAATAAAAATAAATTGATAAATAGACTTTAGGTAAAATTATTAGCCTGAATTAAAATTGATTTAGCAAATCTGCTAAATTATCCATTGGTGCTTAACACGTTACAGAGACGCAGGACGAATGAAGCAAGTACGAAAAATTTTAGATCCCGCCAGTGGCGAGGTTAACTTTCATTCATACTTTTTTAATTTTTAGGGTTCCGTAGTCAACAAGGAACCCTTATAGTTTCGCTATGTCAGTCTGTCCCTCCGCAGCCTAGCGCAGATACTCTTAGTACTAGAAAGCTATTATTTGGCATGGATATATATATTAATAATTTTGACAAAGTGGTAAAATAAAATCATGAAAAAAAAAATTTCGTGTACCTCCTACAGACGTAAAGTAAGGATGCTTTTATTTTTTTTGCGTCTGTCCCATGGTGTGTAGAATCGTCGACCAAGTCATAAAATGTACTTGAAATAGTAAAAATTTTGTACAAATGACATTAAAAAAATACTTAAATAACGTTGTTAGTTGTGTAAAACTTATAGTAAATAATATATCCTTATGAACCATGTAAGAATATACAAAAATAAAATCATAACATCCTGAATACTAATGATTTCTAAATTAATAATGTTTAAGCTCGGATTTCATTGGAGTGAGCGGAGTCGTTGGCAGTACCAGTCCGTACGGCGCATGCGCGTGGGAGAGTCTATTTTGTGTTAGTGCAGAAGTATTTTTGACGTTTTGTAATCTAACAAACTAGATTTTATTACAAGCAAATTCTTCTACCCGACCATAGATGGTGGTATTCTCAGTGGTCGCAATTATAAACTTAATTGCGTTTGCCGTAAGGTTGACATTCGCGTCATAGGTATACTCAACCAAGGTTGATTATTTTCATTTTTAATTACATTATCGATGTTGATAGATATCCGATTTCATTCGATAAAATAAGACTTGGTTTTTTTGTACTTAATCTGCCATGGATAAACTGAGGAAAGTATGGAGCAACCGTAACGTCACCAGAGCCACGAAAACCCAGCTGGCACTGGTGTTCCCCATAAGCCATATTCCTGTACGCAGCCGAGACCAGGACGCTGAGGGAAACCGAAAAGAGACAAAATTTTGGAAAAAACAGATCGTCGCTAGGTGCCCCTAGTTTTTGAGATATAAACGTGGCCAACCTGGGAGATTGCCCCCCAGTTCGGCCAATAATACACCCTTCTAACTTTTGAACCATGGCGACAAATTCTGATATTCGGTGACAAATTAGCGACTGAATATTTGAATTATCAAAATTAAAATCCGTGATGGTGGCCAAGCCAGAATCAGTCACACCACGGGATCCCAGCGCTAAGAAAGAAAATTTAGTTCAAATAAATCTCACCAGATGGCGCGACATGCACGGAGTTGTTATTGAATTATGTGTAAAATTAACATTTTCTGGAATTGAACATAAAAATTGTATGTTCTTGTTTAATCAACTCTCCTAAGTAGAAAATGTCGTAATATTGGGCTCTTAATTCACATTTCAAAGATTATTTGAACGGATCATTTAAAATTATGTCAAAAGATGGCGCGTTTTTAAATATCTGAGGCGTTTCACTTGATTGTTTTATTGTAACAACTCTTAGATTCTTTTTTTCTAAAAACGTGCAAAAAATACTATAAAACAAATCTTCTCTGTATTTAAAGAAAAAGGACAAAAATTCGCTCGAATAAAAATCGCAATGCGTGTTAAGCCTAAACCCTAGTCGCTGCTAACACTATCTATCGCCATGGAACGGAACCGAACGCGAACGATGTACAAAAAATATTCGGTTTAATCAGAAGAAAAATGCTAGTTACGTCGGCGCGGTTTCTTTGTAAGGGATGAGGCATCTGTATTTTTTTTTTTTTTTTTGTAAATAGGCTCGCGCTTGACCACTATCTCACCTGATCGACGGTGGTCGACGGTGAAGCACGCTTGCCTAGAAGTAAGAGATGGCGCTCAGGCTAGCTGAACGTAAAAACGAACGCTCCGTTTTAAAATATATTTAAAAAATACTATTAGTGTGAAAAACTGTATAAAAATAAGTGCATCGATAAGACATGAAACAATAACTGAGTGGCAGTGTTTTCAACGAGTTTTATGCACAAACTATGAAGTTAAGTGGAGTTAGTGAATCTTGATTTCGCCCCAAAAACATTCTCAACAAAAACAATAACAAAGTGTCAATCTGGAAGAAACAACTACTAATACCACAATAAAACATTCTGTGATCCAATAATTACCTATTATCAAGTGCAAAAAATAAAATAAAAAACAATAACAACAAAGGAAAAGTGCAAAAGTGACTCACTTTGAATTTGAACTTCAACCGTTCTAACGTCGACGAAAAAAAATACGATTTTGAACCTTAACATTATAATTCGACTAAGAAATTTTGTAAGCCGCAACTACTCAACAAATTCGCACAATTATAATATGTACAGATAGCCTAGTAGTGTGTGCAGTCTACTTTTGGTCAAATAACACTGCGTTGTTCAAGTAGTCGCAGGTTCAAATCTCAGTACCGACTACCACTTTTAGAGAGTTTCAAAAAGCATTTATAATTTCTAAAAACTTTAGAAACGAAATGTCTTCAAGCAATAGCCGTAAATTATCACAACTAGTAATATAGTAATATGCCATAAATGTAAGAAGAAGGTAGGCATTAAAAATACGGCACTCTGTTCTGCCTGTGATAACAGATACGAACTTGATTGCGATGGTTATTCAGAGCACACATATCGGCTCATGGACACAGAAGCAAAACAGAAATGGAGGTGTAAAATGTGTATCAAAACCAAAAAGTATGCTAAAACCGACTATACATCAGGCATCACATTCAGGAATAAGAAAACTGGTTTGAAGACGCCATCTCCTAAGGAACGGGTACCAAATATAGAATCAAACAGCACAACGATATCTGACTCCCAGATACTTACTGACGGAGAAACGTCTGACGAATCATTTATAACTCCCAATGGATTACTATCAAGGAGTGTTGACACAACTCTTAATGATAATATATTCTCTACCTCTGAAATGAAAGAAACGGTCGATCAACTCACTCTTAAACTGCAAAGTACGGAAAACGAACTGGAGAATGTATTGTTAGAAAACACCGATCTACATAAGCACATTGACAAATTATCTGCGGAAATCAACACTCTAAAATCCCTGTGCCAATCTTCTTCCTTATTTCGCAAACCGGGTTCAAGTACAAAGAAACAGAGACAAGATCAATCCCAGCAAAACAATTTGAATTCTTTGCCATCCTCTCCATCGTCAAACTCACTGAAAACTGAAGCCAATGACCTTGTACTTCGCCTAGAACGAGAAATATCTGTATTACAAAAGAAATTACAGATCGCAGAGCAGGAGATTGCATTACTGACAGAGCGTAATCATTCCTGTAAAAATGTGCAACTACAAAACTGCGAAACTACGGCACACGTGAGTAATTTTGCTAATGAAAACGAAACAGGCGTATCACATAAAAATAAACTTTATATTATCAGCAGCAATTGCACAAGGGGGAATCTGCCCTTAATCGAAGAAGTATTCTCCAAAAACTTTGAGTATTGTCATTATTTAGTACCTAACGTCACTTCAAAAGATTTCTTAAAGACCATTCAACATAAATTAAAAGACTTCTCTATATACGACTACTGCCTGATCTTCATTGGAGAAAAGGATCTACAAAATGGTGAATACGCAAATGTACTATACAATCTAAACTGCTCGCTGAAAGATATAACCCATACTAATATTATTATCTGCACCCCGATCTACGTAAAAGGTGCTTTGATACATAACTACAAAGTGGAGCTATTCAATAACCTCCTCTTATCAGACATAAGAAACAACGAATACGCATATTTCTTCGATAGCAATGCTACCCTATCGCATGAAATGTTTTCCTACAATACGGGGAAAATAAATAAAAACGGTTGGAGAAACATATTTGACCAGATTATGTCCAGGATAAAACTTGACTACAAAGTGTTCGGCTCACAAGAAGTTTTGCTAATCACACAAAATTATCCGATGAACTCTCCTAATATAGATTCCTCAGAAAACAATGATTTTTTTCGTATATAACTATTTAAACATCCTTCATCAGAATATTGCTGGGTTATTAAATAAATCTGATATGCTTAGTGTACACATTCAAGATCAGAAAAGAGACATAGATATCATCTGTATCACAGAACATTTTATTATGGCCGGACATGAAAAAATATTGAATATTACCAACTACAAATTAGGAGCAATTTATGCAAGACGATCGCAGAAACGAGGAGGGGCATGTATTCTGATTAAAAATGGTCTGGAGTATAAAGAAATTCCGGATATTTCGCATCATTATATAGCTAATGTCATTGAATGCTGTGGCATAGAAGTAACAAACCATAATCTAATTATAATATGCATCTATAGGCCACCAAAGTTTAATAACTTAAATGTATTTTATGATAAATTTGAGATTATTTTGAAAAAATTATGTTTAAATTATGACACGTTAAAAAGAAATAACTTGGCTCTAGACTTTGAACACTTTCTATTGGGCTACAATCTTAAATTAGAATTTCAACAACCCACCAGGCTCGCCAGCAATACTTGCTTAGACAATTTTGCACGCAGCTCTCAAAGTGTTCATCAGAAGTAGTGGACTTTGCATTGTCTGACCACACTGCTCAAATTTTAGAAGTTAAAGTGATGAAATCATATAGAATAAATTCTTGGAGGGTAAAAAAACGAGATCTATCCAATGAAAATATGATTAAGTTTAAAAGTTACCTCAAGTGCCTTTCCTTTTTTGAAATTTACCAAACAAATTATGCTAATGAAGCATACGATTATTTTTTAGAACAGTTCCGCTGGCTGTACGATCTCTGCTTTCCATACAAATTGGTAAAAGTTAGGACAAATAAAACCATTAAATGGGTCTCACGTGGCATCCGAGTGTGCAGTAGAAAACAAAGATATTTATTATGGAAATACAGACGCGAACCATCAATCTGTAATAAAATTACGTTTAGAAACTACTCACGCAGATTTCGGAAAATTGTTAAATTAACGCAAAAAGCGCAAAATAATTATTTTATTAACACCTCAAGCAACAAATCTAAAGCATCTTGGCAGGTTATCAATAATAAACACCGAATTACCGAACCGATTTCCCAAATTAGAATTCAGGATAAGACCATTACTGATCCGACAGAAATTGCCAACGCTTTTAATGATTTTTTCATCGACCAAACCCAAAAAAATGTGACTATTACGCCCGACTCTAAGAATTTGACAAGTAACCCAAACTCAATGTTTATGCAACCAGTATTACCGCAAGATGTTTTAAGAGCAATAAAATTATTAAAAAATAAAAACAGCACTGGATATGATGGAATATCAACAAAAGTCGTAAAATTCGTATCGTTTGAGATCGCCTCACATTTAAGTCATATACTAAATATATGTATTAGTTCTGGTACATTTCCGGACAGCTTAAAAACAGTTATAGTGAAACCCCTTTTCAAAAAAAAAGATAAGAAAGATCTCGCTAATTATAGGCCAATTGCTTTAATACCAATTTTATCAAAGGTTATGGAAAGGATTCTCTATGACTCGATAAATAACTTTCTATCTAAATATGACATTTTATGTGCAGAACAAAAGGGTTTCCGAAAGAACAAAGGCATAAATGTGGCCGTTTATGATCTGATAAATGTAATCATGCAAAATGTTGACAAAAAAGTACCCGTTTGTGCAATTCTGACGGACATGACGAGGGCATTTGATTGTGTCGATCACGAAATCTTGGTAAATAAATTACATGCCACAGGAATTAGAGGAAATGTACTTAATCTTTTAAAATCCTATCTCAGTAATCGTAAGCAACAAACAGAGATCACTAAAATATGCCTGAAAACTAAGAGAGAGAAAAAATATCTATCTAAAGTTAGAATTATCAAGTATGGTGTACCACAGGGCAGTGTGTTAGGTCCATTATTATTTTTACTGTACATTAATGACTTACCACGACACATTAAATATCCCATGGTTCTTTTCGCTGACGATAGCACTGCTTTGATTAAATGCCTTGACAGAAAATCATATAAAGAGAACATAAATAATACATTAACAGATATTATACTTTGGCTAGAACATAATAATTTAATAATTAATATTCAAAAAACAAATGTTATGCATTTTTATCAACGAATTCCACCAGAAATCTTAAATCTTTATTATAATGATCAAAAAGTTGAAGAGGTAACTGCTGCTAAATTCCTCGGTATAATGATAGATAGTCAACTAACATGGAAGCCACAAGCAGAAGAAGTGTGCAAAAAACTAAGTATAGCTGCATATGTTCTTTTTAACCTGTCTAAAAAAGTGAGCACGGCCACGAGATTGGTTGCATACCATGGGTTAGTTGCGTCGATTTTGAGATTCGGCATAATATTTTCGGGAAATTGTAGCATGAGAGAACAGGTGTTCAAGGCTCAAAAACGATGTCTAAGAGCAATGTGCAATTTAACAGTAACAGATAGCTGTGTACATATGTTTAAGTCCCTAAAATTACTTACATTCCCATCTCTTTATATTTTTGAAATTGCTGTTTTCGTCAAGTCAAATATGCATCTTTTTAATAAAGCATCTGATAATAGAAATAGGCCAATACGAAAGCAATATGAAAACATGCTGAATGTGAGTAGTTATGACACCGCCTTGTTAAGGAAAAGTGTGTTATATATGGGTCCGACAATATTTAATAAAATACCCGATAGAATAAAAACACAGACTGTTCCAGTTTTCAAGAAGCAGTTGACAGATTTGTTGATAAAAAAATGTTATTATTCGATAGGTGATTTTTTGAATGATACATTTTAAGTTAATATTAAAATTCTGTACCTATTTTAATAAAACATTTTTAATTATATTCAATTGTACTGAAAAATACATATTTGCCTAAGATGCTATTGACTCTGACCTGAATACTGAATGTTATGGATTTTCACTGTCAATTTTCGTAGGTAATATCTTTTTATTTGTGAATTTAATTAATCATCTATTTTATCAATATGTTTGAATTATGCTTGTAGTGTTGTGGTTGTATTGTTTAATTGAATTTATTAGTTTTATATTACTTTTTGCATGCCTTAGTTAAGGTAGAAAGTATTATGGTTCCCCTAATATTGTAACATCTGTGATTGTACTACTTTCTGTGCAAATAAACGATTCTATTCTATTCTATTCACTCTTGACTTAAAGACCCCTAGATTGTAGCTATCGGGAAACACAGACTCCGGCAGGGAATTCCACTCCTTAGCTGTACGCATAATAAAAGTGTCTCCAAAACGTTTTGTGCGTATGGGTGGGATGTCCACCATGCACATTGCATGTGTATGCTAGTATTATTATTGTCTGTCCACATGAACTATTACGAATGAAGCTCCTAATATGCTCCCGGTTACGTATTATGTATTTTCCGCCTGTCCATCTATCCAACTTTGAAGGACTAATAACACATCCAAAACATTTAAATATGATGGTAACGGACCCTCTGTGCGCGAGTCCGACTCGTTCTTGACCAGTTTTCTATCTATCTTTTGCTATATCTGGCCAATTTTTTAGTAGATTGGAGTCAAACTTCAAAAGGCGTCTGGACTTTTGGGGAAAACACCAGGGAGTGTGGTATTTTTCCTTACTAAAACCACCCCGGTGGTCATCACCAGCACGTAGAACCCCCGTGACCTCTTAAAAGACCACCCCGGGACCCCTTTGTGCAATGCCTGTTAGGGCACATTCCTGGGTTGACTGAAAGAGCGTCTCCCCTGAGCCTCGCTGTGCACGGGCAGCACGTGATCACTGTAATATTCCTGGAGTCACTTGGTGGGCGGATAGAGTCCCCAATCTGAGCGCCCGTAAGCGTGCGCCTGCAAGCATGCCTTTCGGCTTTCGGCGTTTAAGGCATCGGAGCGGTTGCCTCCTTCTTCGAGTGGGATCGACCCTCTCAAAATCCCGCTCGGCGGCCTCCTTCTGGACCATGATGATCTCACAGAATGAGGTCATTTACCTCCAGTTTTCTGTTTCTGCTAGCATGGTGAGGGCCACTGCTGGCAAAGACAGGTCTCACGGTGAGACTCTCACCCGATACTGGCGACCAAGACCTGCCGCTCCACCTTCTGAGCCTAACATGTTCGGAGTCCAATCCCTACAAATAAACGTTAAAAAAAGCACTAAAAACCTGCCGTATTTCTATAACTGGCAAAAATAAAAACGAATAGAGTATTCATAATTCTTTATTGTTGGTACACCAATAAATACTATACTTAAATTAATAAACAGTGATTTGCTTGTTCATTTTAAAAATCGAGCTAACAGATAATCAGGCTAGTTTGAAAAACACAAATTGAGTACTTACAATTTCATTTCTTAATTGGGACACATTCAATAAAAAAATCGATAATCCAACTGCACATTATCTGCATTGCACATTTAATTATCTCGTGATAAAATATGTCAAATTATGCTTAATCTATAACTATCAATATCTAATAAAATCACATTTCGTGATTTAATCGCTATTTTAATCAAACATCAAAACGAAACTTATTTCAATTATTTCTAATTTCAAGATCAATATAAAATATTTTAATTTTACTAATTACAATTAGATACCTCCTACTTACATAATTTTATTAACTGTTGACCTTTTAACTTTAAAACTTTTGATTGAAAATCAAATGTCATTGTACCCCCGAATACAACAAATAACGAACACCATCCGTCCACATATCTAGCTGAGTAAGTATGTAAATAATAGTTGCATGGTATAATGGATAAAAGGGTACAGAAATTCATTCCGGGATATGGTATTGACAGTAAAAGCGCAACATTTTTGTGAACTTGGGACAGAATAAGTCCTTCTTGACTTAAATCACGCGTAACAAAACAGTGCAACTTCAAACAAAACTATGCCTACTAGCAGCATTACATTGGGGATTAGGACATTAGTATTTGCCCGTTGTGCTGAGTCCGGTATTCTATTACAATAACTGCGATGGCTGTTGACACCACCTGGAGACCCATCGCGTGTCTAATTAGCAGACACAATAGAATAACAATAGCTTACTCCAACATGTTGTGCGAATGACGCGTCATGGGAAGGAATTACAATTTTAATAAAATACTTTATTAACCGATTTAAAAAAAAGGTGACTAATTCGATACATGTGTATGTACCTAATATTGTTGAAATTACACATTATTCACATTATGTCCTACTATATCTGTGCTTCTAAATAGGTGTGCCAGATTTCATAAGTTTATGTATGTTTGTCCACATATTTCTCAGAAAATATTTTTCAAATAAAATATTTTTAGTATTTAGAAAATTATCATGCATAACATTATAAATAGTCTTGCCTTTTACTGTTGAGTTGGTGGTTGGAACCCATATCCTGGATATGGTTGTGGAGCACCTGGAGGAGGAGCTCCAGGAGTTGGTGCACGAGCATATGGGTAAGGAGATGGAGGATATTGAGCTGGGGGATATCCTTGCTGATAAGCATGCGGGGGATAACCACCTCCTGCTGGTGGATAGTTTTGTGGATTCTGTGGGTATGATGCCTGTGGGGGTGGCGCTGTCGAAACAGATGGGGCAGGGCTGCCAGGTTGAGATGATGGGTTAGAGTAAGGAGGCTGAGTGGAAGGTGGGTAAGGCGACGCCTGTCCTGGTGGGGGATACTGCTGACCAGGTGGGCCACTCGATGAAGGCGCCCCAGACGCCACGGAAGTAGGAGGCGCATTATTTCCATGAGAACTGGAATTATATGTTGGGGATTGTGCAGATGGAGATCCATAGCCTGAAGTGGGCGGATTTTGTGATGAATAACCACTAGGTGGAGGTTGAGGAGAACGATTTGGCTGTGATGTGGGAGTCGTACTATAAGCTGATGTGGGTGTTGTATTGGGAAAAGGTTGCGATTGGTATGGCTGAGGTTGAGATCCAGTAGAATTGTTATAAGTACTAACCCCCACATTAGAGTAATTTGAGCCAGTTTGGGATGGTGGATAAGCTGAATTTCCAGTATAAGGTTGTGCTGCTCCTCGAACAGGGTATGGGCTTCCGGCAGCAGCAGGGCTGCCAGGAGGTGGGGCATAGGGCTGCTGTGCTGACGAAGGAGGATAACCAGGGCCTGGGTGTGTTGATGGTGGATAGTTACTTGGTGAAGTAGTTATAGGTGGACCATAGTTTGAGTTTGGAGGATAGCCTTGTGGTTGTTGAGGAGGATTAGGAGGCCCATATCCTTGACTAGGTGGCCCATAACCAGGCTGTGGAGGATAACCAGCCGGTGCACCTTGATACTGTCCTTGATACTGATTCTGTGGGTATGGTCGTTGACCATAAGATTGTGTCGGTCTTGTTGGTGTTGTTGAGACCCCAGGTGGTCTGTAGGATGGTTGAGCTCCTCCAGAAACGTCACCACCACTTGGAGATGGTGAATTGATAGGAGGTGTTTGCGAGTTACCAGCAGCTAGCTGATGAGGTGGCTGTAAGAAATGTTATTTTAGTGTTAACAAATTAATATGAGCAGTCAGTAACTGTGACAAAAGAATAAGACTTCAACCTACTCAATTATATTATTATGTACTATAGGTTAACACCTAGTCTGAGTCAGGATCCCAAAAGGCAAATCCTAAATCATCTTGAACCATTGCAGATTTTAAAACATGCTGCTCAAAAAGTCTTAGAGATATTGTAAATAATATATGTAATAATATAACCAGTCAATCTTCACTAATATTTTAAAGAGGTAAAGTTTGTGAGTTTGTTTGTAGGAAACAAATACTGAACAGATTTTGAAAATATATCACCGAGTTTTATAGGCTACTTTTAATCTGGAAAAATTGCATGAATCCTGCAGTAGCCCAGGGAGTGAAGCCGCAGTAAAAAAGCTAATTCTGTATAATCTCACTGTGAAAAGTAAGGTAAAAAGAGCTGTCATTCCGACCTGTTTAGACAGCTCACTTAATTTTGGCCTCATGGTGAGATTTTCACAGAATAGCACTACTGATTCAGCATACATAACTTTACAATAATCTTGAGTAGCCAAAATTGTAGCATGAATTTATTCTGGTACAGCTTAGCTGTGAGCAAACTAAAAATATATTAACTTTTAAATAGGGGACTTTTTAAGTGATTTGAGTGAGAGGCGAACTTTCACCTACACTGTATACTCTCTTTGACTGTATTAACTGTTTCTGTAAGAAGTCAACAAAATAATAAAACACAAGTTGTTAATGCATATAGTTACCGGTAGTATGCTTTGAATGTTTTGGTTGACATCTGCGACCGAAGCCAAATAGACCAAATTCCTGTGTAATACTTGTTGATACTGATGACACTCCATAAGTTGACCTTTCGCTTGATACTCTTGAATAGTCTGAATAAGATGAGCGTTTTCATCTAACATTTTTTGGATTTGTGCCGGGCTCAAAGGAGGCCGATTGCCGCGTGCTACAAATGCTACAGACATGTTGCTCTAGTTTCTCAAACAAATATATTTCTTTTATATAACTTTCGAATCTACATAATATGACAGTGTAGAAGATTTCGATAATTACGAAGGAAACACTTTAACAATCAGCACGGAATACAAAACAATGCGAATTAGGTACAACTGGTATAAGACTGCGCTGCGGTATAAACATAAAACATATCGGTTACTTTTCTTCACATTCATAGAGTCACACACAGCCCAAGGCACAAGATTCCTTATATATGTTTCTTTGTGCAAGATTCACACTTTCGCAGTCACAGACAGAAACATAGACTAGTATTATGGACACAGAGTCACAGATCATTGATATAGTAAAAACATGGAGGCGCCGCGATGTTCTATACATATTACATACATTAGCTTATAAAATATGAGTGAAATACGATACAGAATGTGAAACATCAATATTTCAGTTGTTGCTCATAATGGCAACATTTTGTTGTGACGTAATGAGAGTTGTGTGTAAAGACGTGGCGTGGCGCGAGATCCACCAATCAAACGACTCTGTTCCAGTCATAACGCAACGAGTTTTGTAGCCAACCAACTGTGTCGGAAGGCGCCACGACACGCCACGCCACGTAAGTGTGGTTCCTCTTAAAAGTGCCATATCCGCCATATTAGGTGACGATTTTTGTGCTTATGTTCGTGGTAGGCCTGCTGTCAAATGGTTGTTTACTTATTGTATTAGGTATTGAATTTGTGAATGTGTGTTGTTCCTTGATTCACCAACCATAGCATCGGCAGCCATTTTAAGTGACATTTTAATGTTTAGGTAGGCATTTTTTTTGTAGTTTTTTTCAGTCCATAGGCACAGACCAAGTGACAAGAGTCGGTGTGACCAGATTTTTTTTTTTTTTAAACCTGAGTCACCTCGAATTAAAATGTACATTTAATAACTTTCACATACTAAACATACATATATGTTATAATGTATAACTTATTGATAATATTTACGCGACAACTATCAATTGTCGCGTTGTCGTTCTTTGTTTAAAGAAAAAGTTAAAAAACCCGACTGCTTATGAAGCGAACTAAAAAGACGTAAACAAGAAAAGAAGCTCTTTTTTATTAGAGAAGTGTTACATTTTATAAGGCAAAGTTTATTAATATAATTATTGAGCACGTATCGTAGTTTTCTTTACTGAACATAGTTTTTAGAATAAATGTGGGTTTATTTTTACAAATAATGCAGTTTATAGGATGTACAAAGCCGGTAGAAGTAATATTTATTTATTTTTAATATGGAATGCAGCTATCTGTTGTTTTTAAACCACACATTGACCGTATACATCTTTTCTTCATCCTGAAAACAAGTTCCCTAATTGTTGACTGTCCCCAAAAAATAACACCATACTTCAGAATTGAGGCGACCAGTCCATGTTAGGCTGTTAACAATGTCCCAGTATTTACTTTCTTTGAAAGTTGATGTAACAAATATGCTGATTTACTTAATCGCTTGCAAATTTCCTCCAAATGAGGTTTCCAAGTCAGTTTATCATCATCTACAGTTGTAACTAAGAACTTCGCAGCACTAACTTCTTCTGCAACATTAACTAGCGGTTTCTCAAGCCGTTGGTGAAAGTGCATTACTTTGGTTTTATTTAAATTAATTATAAGATTATTATTTTTAAGGCAATTTATTATTTTATTTAAAGAATTATTAATGTCATTTTGATAATTGTTTAGATTATTACATTCTACAATAGCCGTGCTATCGTCTGAAAAGAGTACCATTCTTTGTCCTTTAGATTTTGGGAGGTCGTTTATATATATCAGGAATAACGGTGGTCCCAGAACTCTACCTTGAGGTACGCCATATTTTATGTACCTTGGTTCAGAGGTATATGTTGTTTCTAATTTGGTTGTAGGACATATTCTAGAGATTTCCGTACATTGTAATCTATCAAGTGATACCTATGTAGGTATGATTCTAAAAGTTTAAGGATGTTCCCTCTAATGCCATAACCATGTAATTTTTGCAGTAATATTTTATGATCCACAAAGTCGAATGCCTTCGTCATGTCTTTACAAATCACACAAACATGTTTCTTTTTATCGACAGATGTCAAGACACTTGATAGTAAGTCAAACAGTGCCATATTAATATTGACATTTTGTTCATTGCAAAATAATTTAAATTTTTCGAAATAAGCTGGAATTATAAATTACTTTCACAAATATTTTTGAATATACCAGAATTTTTGCTATTGGTCTATAATTTCCAACATCTGTTATGTAATATCTTTTAAAAAGGGGCTTAATGAATTCTTTTTTTAAAGTATTTGGGAATATACCATCAGCAATACAGAGATTGATTACAATGTGACAGTGCTATAACTTCCTTGACATATTTTATCACTTTGGTTGATATCCCATCGTGTCCGACGGTATTGGTATTCTTAAGGCTGTAAATTGTTTTAACTATGTCATTATCTGCATCAGGCAACATAAATAATGAATGCGATGTTAGATTTTCACATTTTTTTTGTCGACGTGCTATTCGTTTGTTTATTGTTTACAAGAGTCTCAATAAAATATTTATCAAATTAATTTGCTATATCCATGGGATGCGTGTTTCTATTCCGATTCTGATATTTTCCGCAAGTTCATGCAGCTTCATACATGTTTCGCAGTATGTGCAGAAAAGAACAATGGCGAAATCTTTGCTGACTTAAATTTGAGCGTCTGAAAGAGAGTAATATACGAAAGAAATTCTAATCGACTTAATTTTTTTCAAAGTATAACGTTAACTGATTCACCAAGGATAGAAAAAAAACATTTAATTTTTCTAATTAGTTTAGTTCTCATTAGTTTAGTGTTGCCATTTTACACTTATTCTGCCAAGTGACAATTAGTGAGTAAGTGTAGTAAGTATATCATTATTGTATTAGTTATTATAATAAAACGGGGTAAATGAATTAATAATACATTTTATGTCTAAGTGTAGATGTTCTTGCAGGTAGGTATAGGTAGGTAGATAATCTTGTAGTGTAGTAGATAGAAATAAATGAATTACATGCTTTCAATTAATGATTGGCAAAAAGACTAGTATTCAGGGCTAAAAAAAATAAAGCTTGGTTGTCAACGACGACCTTTTGATACATGGCAAAGTCTCAATAAATAAATAAAGGTACTCTTTTTAACCGACTTCAAAATTCTTCTTTTGTTTGAAAGGCTATACTTCCCAGTTGGTTCCATAGTCATCAGGTCAGGATCTGATGATGGGATCTTGGAAAAATCGAGGGAAATCCTCAAATATTATAGGTATACATATAGCGATTTTGGTATTTTCATCACCAATGCAATCATTTGCACCCAGAAAGTATCATTTGGTGAAGTGAAACTGTTGAAGAAGACCACAGATGGCCAATGGAACTCCTTAATGCTAGATATGTCATGAGTATAAGATATCTCGAATAGTTAAACGACTATGATGAAGCAAATACATATAAATACATAGTACTGATGAAATGGTACCCTTGAACAGATCTGATGATGAAGCCGGCAGGTAGTCACTGGAACTCCGAAATTAAACAATGTATCTATTCGTGTTTGGGCTTATTGGAATCGTCGTGAGATGTACTTTGGCTATATATGATTTTTATGGCAATTTGAGGTACCTAACAAAACTAAAAAGAGATAAATAAAAAAAAAAAAACAAAAAACAAACCGACTTCCAAATAAAACATTGCAAAGCGAAAATTTACTTTCTTTTCCGAAGTCGGTGTCGAAACACGGAAAACAATAGGAACCAAAGACACCGAATTCGGAAAAGAAAGTTACGTTTCGCTTTGCAGTGTTTTTTGGAAGTCGTGTTGTGTTTTTGTTAAAAAGTTTTTCAAAGAGTATATTTTACATTTCATGCTGAAATAACTTTTGCGATTTTGCCCTTTTACTTCTCGTAGGAATTGAATCTCAGCTAAAACAATTTATGGGCTTCTGCCATTGTCCATTCGCGCGGATAAAACTGCTGTGCGTGCTTAGCCTAACAGATAACACACACACACAAACTCAGGGTCAAAGTTTGACAGGTTTATATCAGTTAAAATAGTTTTACTGTCAACAAAAGCTAATAGTGCTTGAAAAGTTAGTATGGAGCATTTATAGTAGGTAACAACTCTACTCAACTTCAAACTTCCTGAATTGTTTATTGACGAAGTGGATCACTCACTGCTATAAGTAGATATTTACAGTATTAGGATTCCGTATGAAAATAACAAAATATTGTTTTACCAAATCCATTCGTCCGCGATTTCACTCATCGACTCTGGGCCATGGGCTTTGTGAACTTAAAATAATACGATACGAATCGAACACGAGAAAGTTATTGTACAAATGCCCTAAGTCTCCATCTAGCGCGGTTTATAGTAAGCAATTAATGTTTTCATTTTCGCCGATGGTCTTAAAAGATGTCGCTTTTCTAAACCTCATTTATGTAAATTGTGGGAAGGACTGATTGTTTAATCGTTCGTTAGACTTTAACCTGAGGCATTAACACGGAGTAGGTACATTTTGGCATTGGTAGTATGAATGTGCGATAGTGCATTGTTAATTAATATCGTAGAAATCAAGACAGGTAAACGCTTCGTCCTGAACAACACATAATTCTGGGTACGTAACTTTTTCAAGATGCAGTTTAGTCTGAAGCATTAATTTTCATATCCGTTAGAATTTATTCCAGAACACATTAATATGTTAACATAAATTATGAGTCCATAAATATTATAATCCATGCAGATCTACATTATCAAACGAAAATCTACAAAAAACTAAGTAAAAAGGTATAAATATGTAGGTACATGATTATGCAAATAAATGAAAAGAAAACTTTTACTTTTTCTAATATAGGTACTTGTTAATTTGTAGGGCTGCTTTATATTATCTCGCCGCTCAGAAATGAAAAGTAGAGTAGATAAGCATTCCCTCGGGGATAAATATGTCCGTGTCTTAGGCTAGCCTGAATTATTGTTTGCTAAAATTACAATGCCTACATATAAATCCGTATAAAAATCGTTTTTATACCTCGAAAATATTTACTAAAAAATAGCCAGGGCTACAAAATCCATTTCCAGTATTTTTCTATTTGTTTCTTACCTAAGTAACGTGGTAGTGGGACTCATTAAACTTGGTACCTATTCAATTTGTGTTCTTATTTTTAGGGTTCCGTTCCTTAAAAGGAAAACAAGGGACCCATAAAGAATCACTTAGTTGTGTTTCTGTCAATACCCTTTTCTCAGAAACGTGCAGAGGTATCAAGTTGAAATTAATTAATATCACTTATTTTATAGTGCTCGCCAAACTTCTAGGGTTGGCTTGCGGATGCGCAAGCCACGAAACTGTGCTGTTTTTAGTTTTTCTGCGTAGCCATTGTAGCCAACTTCAGGGCGGCCAAGAAGTTTGGCGAGAACTAAACTTATAAAACAAAAACCGGCTAAGTGCGAGTCAGACTCGCGCACGAAGGGTTCCGTACCATTATCGCAAAACAAATCAAGTTTGTTGTATGTGAGCCCCACTTAAATATTTTTTTTATTATGTTTTAGTATTTGTTGTTATAGCGGCAACAGAAATATACATTATCTGTGAAAATTTCAACTGACTAGCTATTACGGTTCATGAGATACAGCCTGGTCACAGACAGACAGACGGGCCGTGGAGTCTTAGTAATAGGGTCCCGTTTTTACCCTTTGGGTATGGAACCCTAAAAATCCGATTTCTAAAGCAAAACACTAAAAAGTGCAAAAATAACTTTCGTTTTGGAAGTTGGTGTTTTTGATACCTCTTTTTTTATTGTTTTTCAACACCGACTGCCGAAACGAAAGTTATTTTTAGTGTTTTGCTTTAGAAGTCGATTTATTTTTTGTAAAAAAGTTTTTATTTCTCTCTTTTCAGTTAAAGTATCACTAAAAAGTGAGTAAGTCCTATAGTAAGTTACCTTAAGGATTGACGAAATACCCATCATCATCATCAGACTTTTTAATATTCTCACTGCTGGGACACAGGTGCTTTTCTCTGTAAGAGAGGGAATGTGGTTGTGTGATCAGTGGGGGTTGGTGGACGTCACATGTCTTCGAATTTTTGGTTCTAGGACATGTCGGTTTACTCACGATGTTTTCCTTAACTGTTTTGAGATCAGTGGTGATGAAATAATTTACACAAAATAAAGCCTCTGCCTGGATTCGAATCCACGAACTACAACTTGTAAATCGCGGCCGATACCACTGGCCCACTGCTCTCACGAAATGCCCATAAAAACTGAATTTACACATTGGTTCCGTTTATCGCTAAGGAGTTCGGTTGTATGTTCCATATCTTGAAAATCTGCTGAACCGATTTTGATGAAACTTCTCGCTCTCACGCTCTGTTAAGAGATACGTAATCCAACAAAAAAAAAAATGATCATGATCCGTTATGTAGCTTCGGAGAAATTTGTGGACAAACATTCATAGAAATATACAAACAAACATACATACAATTGTAATATTTGCACAAACTTTTATGTGAATATTGTGCAATACGCAATCTTCGGTGCCTTTATAGTTCTTCAGTTATGTTACCTAATTATTTTGTAGCTGTTTGTACGGAACCCTCAGTGCGCAACTCCGACTCGCACTTGGCCGTTTTTTTTTGCTAGCCCGTACCATCCCACTGCTGGGATAGACCTAATCCTTCAAATTTCCTCTGTTCTGAGTAGCACCTCAGAACAGAGGAAAGTTGAAGAACTATGTCTAATGCCAATTTTATGGGCCCGCCTATCCCGTCATCTCCGTCTGGCCTTGCCGCGGTGTCGCTTGCTATTAAGGAGAAGGAGACCGCCATCAATTGACCAATCACATGCAAGATGAATGACACGATGTAGATTTCCGTCTTTGTGATTGGTCGATTGATGGCGATCATTGCCTTCGCCTTGCCAAATTCACTTGCGCAATTAGGCTGCCGTTTTGGTTTAAACCCATTTATCGTCTGATATGTGGCTAATTTATCCAGCCCAATTCCATATATGCATTCAATGAATAAGCTCGTTTTATTGATGAAATACTGGGCAACCAACACGAAGCAGATAAGTAGAGAATGTTGGTGGCCCAGTGGTGTCGGCCCCGACATACGAGTTGTAGATCTTGGGTTCGAATCCAAATAAGCACTTTACTTTGTGTAGATTATTTCATCAACATTGCCCTCAAAACGATGAAGAAAAGCAACGTGAGGAAACCAGCATGTCCCAGAATAAAACAAAAAACTCGAAGATATGCTAGATTTACCAGTTGGCACTAGGTCCGCGGGGTGGGTGGGATTGCACCCCACTTCC
This sequence comes from Orthosia gracilis, assembly GCA_947562075.1. Classification (NCBI taxonomy): domain Eukaryota; kingdom Metazoa; phylum Arthropoda; class Insecta; order Lepidoptera; family Noctuidae; genus Orthosia; species Orthosia gracilis. Next base: position 31,198,263 of record OX387267.1, on the reverse strand, counting down.
AGCAATGGGAACATTATGATGGTGGTGATAGTGGCCTAGGCATTATGTCATCCTGCTAAGACATAATGCCTAGGTGAGCCTGTAAATGTTTCGATGTTTGTTAATCTTCACGCCCGTAACGGTTGAACTTTCTTAGAGGAATTTAACTAAAGTGTTAAATTTTAAAGGTAAGGCATGACCACAGCCTTATTGCGTAATGAATTTGGCGAGGCAAAGGGCAAGGAGTATGAAAAATCGACCATCACATGCGAGATGAAAGACGCGATATGGATTTCCGTCTATGTGATTGGCCGATTTTTCTGATTGTATTACCGTAGAATAATTTTCGACTCACACGTAGGAACTGCTGCCAAAAGCTAGTATAATGATCTTCTTCCATCTCGCCACGTCCCCGTTCTCCCCGTCACTCGGGGTATCGTCAGTAGATAGACCGCACTTCTTCATGTGCATCTGGACACTCGTCATCCTAAATGTCAGCGGTCTTCCTTTCTCTCTTTTGTGTAGACATGGATAGCCACTTTTTCACGATGGAGTCATTTCTCCGCACTATTTTTAAGTCTGGATTCGGTTAGTTTATCGGTGATGGGGGCAACTTTGAAAATACCTCGTAGGTACCTACATCCTCGTTCCGAATTTTATCTTTGAGAATGACTTCTGCACACCACGGAGATTCAAATACCGCGCTGGGTAGGTCCCAGCGCGGTATTTGAATCGCCGTGGTGTGCAGTTTCTGCTCGTCACTCTTTTTCGTAGCCGCTGGATTCGCTACCGCAGAGTAAAGTTTGTCTTACTGCTGTTTTGTAGACCTTGCCTTTTGTTGTACTGGGTAGGCAAGGTCTACAAAACGGTAAAAGGCAGGTACTCTACAAGTTGTTAGTAGGTACTATAATGGTACAAATGCTTTATAGGTAAAATTAGGTTACATCGTGAAAAGTGCCTAGTGTTTCAAATAAAAACATCTTTCTTTACCTAATTTGTAAACTTTATTGTTCCAGATTCAGAATTTTTATAAATGGCACTTAAAGGCATAAAAGTGGTCGAAATGATGGGCTTAGCTCCAGGCCCATTATGCGGAACCTTATTAGCAGACTTTGGTGCAAGTGTCACTGTCGTACAAAAGGTTAGTAAGTACTTAGTCACGGTAGGTACCTAAACATACAGTCATTTTCATTTGATCCCAAATAATTTATTCTAGTAAACTAGTTTGATACCATCTCCATAAACTGATAAATATTTTACTTAATAGAAAAGTAGCTTTTAATTCAAGAAGCTGCGACTACGTCAGTCTGTCATAAACAGTCTTGTTCCCGCAAAAAAGAATTCGGTTTTTTGTAATAACTTAATAATAGGTATTTTCAATCAAGGTAAAGTATGTTTCCATCGATCATTTTACTCAACTTCTCAGTTTCCGATTTCACCGTGATGATCCATTTCAAAAATTCATGTAGGTACAGTACGACCGATGAGTCGTGGCCCGTGACTCGTGCAGAAAACAGCCATTTGATCCGTACCTGTTCTGTGCAACCGCTTTGCGCTAACTTCAGACGGGCTACGACTCATCGGTCGTACTGTATAAAAGACTAGCTGAGCCCCGCGGCTACGCTCCCGTCAAGTGGCTATCTACCTACTTAAATACGCTACCTACCTACCCATCAACCTTGCCACAACCAAATAATAAATATGTATAGGCAAAAATTTTCTACTTTGGGTTACATTATTGCAATTTTCATAAGGATATCTAATTAAAAAAAAAAAAAAAATTATAGCTTACGTTACTCGGGAATAAAATAGCTTTCCATAGGAGATGTTTTTTTTAAATCGGTCCGGTAGTTTCGGAGCCTATTCGGTACAAACAAACAAAAAAATCTTTCCTCTTTATAATATATTATAGGTACTGTAATAGAGTATATACTGTAGAAAAGACTGGTAGATACTTTTCTCATCTAATAATAATAATTCCAGCCAGTTAATGTCCGACTGCAGGGCAAAGGCATCTTCTCTTCACGAGCATAAATAACCACGCTTGCTCAATTGGTTGGCACTTGGCAATTTCAAACTTATAAGTATTTACTATAAGTTCAGAGTAAAGTTAGCAAGTGAATTCGGCAAGGCAAAGGGTTTGACCACCATCAATCGACCAATCACATGCGAGATGAAAGACGCGATGTGGGTTTTCCTTTGCCTTGCCGAATTCACTGGCGCAATTAGGCTGCAGGTTTCCTCATTATGTTTACCTGCACCGTTGTCTAAGATAAACTTAGAAAGTATATATGAATTCAAAAAGACAGATTGGTACTTGCCAGGATTGAACCCATAACCTCGCGCACCAGAGGCGAGGTCTTAGCCACTCGGCCACCACGACCCCCATAGCTGTATCTCACTAAATTAGTTTAATTTGTTATTTTACAGATGAATCCAAGTCCATTCGACGTTATGTCTAACGGGAAAAGAATGATATCAGTGAATTTAAAAACCGAGGCAGGAGTAAATGTGTTGAAAAAGCTTTGTGCTGATTCGGATGTTCTATTGGATACTTTTCGACCAGGCGTTATGGAAAAGTTAGGCCTAGGACCTGAACATCTGATGACAAAAAACTCAGGCCTCATCTATGCAAGATTAACCGGATACGGCCAAAATGGATTCTACAAAAACAAAGCTGGACATGATATAAACTACGTTGCCATGTCTGGTATACTTTCATTACTTAGTAAAAATAAACAACCCCCAACACCACCTCTCAATCTTCTGAGCGACTTTGCAGGCGGTGGAGTACTATGTGCTTTAGGTATAATATTAGGCTTATTTGAAAGAACCAAATCAGGGAAAGGACAAATTATAGATACGAGTATGACGGAAGGAGCTGCTTATATCGGTAAGTGGTTATTTAAATCAAGACAATTGCCGATCTGGTCTGGCGAACCTGGAACTAATCCTATAGATGGGGGCTTTGCTTGTTATCAAACATACAAAACTAAAGACGGCAAGTTTATGGCGGTTGGAGCACTTGAACCACAATTTTATTCAAATTTTTTGAAAGGATTACAACTTCCAGAAGATGAGTATCTTCAAATTGGTAATAATGAACACTGTCAGACAAAATTTCAAGAAGTTTTTTTGACGAAAACCCAAGAAGAATGGTGTCAGATATTTGAAAACTTTGATGCATGTGTCACACCAGTGTTGGATATCGATGTTGTTGATAAACATAAATTTCGCGTATCTGATTCGGCTTTTCATAGAGATGTTAATGATATGGTAGTACCTGAGCCTGTTCCGAAAATGTCCCGCACTCCAGGAATATCCAGTAGTCATGAGCCGTTACCAGTTCCAGGACAGCATACAATAGAAATATTACAAGAATTGGGTTACAACAAGATTGATATTGAAGATCTTATTAAAAATGAGCATTTATATGCAGTCAAAAAGTCAAATTTATAGAAAACTTTTTAATTAAAGAGAAAAAACAGCTCTCAGTTCCTTCCTTACTTGTATAACTTCGTCCTCTTTCGAGGACAATATGTCTGTATTTAAGAATATTGGATGTACATAGATAGAGTTCAAAACTTTTAATATATTTTTCAAATCAAACTTGATAATACTTATTCCAAGAGAGTAATGGTTAAAACCTACTTGTGTATTCCCCTGCAATTGTGAGAGCCTTTTTTTGGCTATATAACATAGAAATGTTACAAATGATTCAAAATCCATGCCAAAGTGGGATTTTAGTATCAGCTGGCACTCAGCAGGAAATTCAGGTGTGTCTTTGCACTCTTCTATTTGATGTTCCACTATCAACAAAGATTTGTCTAATGCCTTCCATACTATTTCTATATTACAAGCATTTATCCAATTATGATTAACAGAAATTGTTTGTGCGTCATTCATTACTTGGTGATGCCAACCAGATGGGACAAATAGGGCATCTCCTGCTTCTTGTGTGATCTCGAAGTACTTGATATTTTGATACTTTTCTGGTTCAAATACTAAAGGCAGGTTACCAAATCGATCCTTTAGTTTATCCTCTTCTCCAGGAGGAAACAAAATCCATTTTTTTCTTCCAACAACATTAACTGACCAACTATAAGAACAGTACACATCTTCGTGCAAAGGGGTCCTGAAACAATTCATTTGCAATTTATATTCATAAAGCATTATCAGATTGGGACAATTATTTATACATACAACAGTGTGTTTAAGAGTGTGGTTCGTAGGTAGGTATTCAAGGGAGCGTGGATGGCCAAATCCAAAACTATGACGAATAGCGGAAAGACGTCTCGGACCCGATTTTGATCAAAATTAAAACTGCATGATTGGCTTTTTTTAAAAGCAAGTTTCCGATCCAGGAATCAAAACCGCAAATTTTTGAAAAATACACATGCTGTATTATTACACCGTTAGTGACGTTAATAAGGATCAAATTCTGGGCAGTAATGACTAACGGCAAACTTAAGGGAAAACCTCAACCAAATCTCTCTACAGGTAGGAAATACTGATAGTGCATTTATAAAAGTGATTGATTAGGTCTTAAACACATATTCCGATGGATTTTACGTCGCCATTCTTCCTTCACATAGATAGGTTTCATTCAATGACATTCATCAAAGAAGCAGTTTCCCTGTATCTCTTGTGGATTTGAATTCCCATACTTTTCTATTTAAAAAAATCACGCTGTATAATATACAGTCAACAAATATTCCTTTTCTTGAAGATGGTTTTAAATTGACCATCACAGCGCCTATGAGCCTATGACGTAGCTTTAAGGGTCATTTTTGTTGTGCATGTGTTACCATTTTGTGAGGTTGACTGTTCATATGACTTTTGGCAATAACTGAAGATATTGGTTAAGAATAGTTCGAAGGCTCGTTAGACGAGATAATTATGTACTCGCCGCCGCACCGCCGTCCGAGTCGTCTAAAAAGTCCTTAAAGCCTGGTGTATACGGGTAGAGTTAACGGTATATTATAGTATCACGGTAGAGTACTAACAAGTTGTTACTACTATACCGTGATACTATAGCGTTAACGTGACGTAAGGGTCAGCTCACACCAAGACGCACCGTGACGCAACGCTGCACTTTTAAATTTTCAGAATAGCGATACATTATAGAACTTTATTTACTATTTGTTAAAACAAATTCAACCCGCGGAATTGAAAATAAAAAATCGTATTCTCTCACTGGAATGCGTCCCTTTTTGTAGTAAATAAAGTAGGTATTGTATCTCAATCTAAAATGTGCGCAACCCTTTGTGAACTGACCCCAAGGTTGGTGTTGTAATGAGTTTTATTTAAGACTAGTTGTGCCCGCGGCTTCGCTTCCGTCAATCCTACCTACCTACTTACACCTATCTATCCTGCCTACCAACATACCCTTCCTATCTACCTACCTACTTACTCTACCAACCTACCCTACCTATGTACCCTACATACCTGCTTACCCTCCCACGTCAATATTTTTTATTTTAAACCTTCCCTGTATTCGGGCGAACAAAACAAAAAAAGAATGATTGAAATCGGTCTAGCCGTTTTTGAGTTTTAGCGAGACTAACGAACAGCAATTGATTTTTATGTATATACTAGTTGTGCCCGCGGCTTCGCTCCCGTCTACCCTATCTACCCTACCTACCTACACTACCCACCTACCCTACCTACCCAGCTACCTACCCACCTAGCTTCCCTACTTAACTACCTAACCACCCACGTCAACAATTTTTATTTTTAAACCTTCCCTACATTCGGGCGAACAAAACAAAAAAAGAATTATTCAAATCGGTCCAGCCGTGTTTGAGTTTTAGCGAGACTAACGAACAGTAATTGATTTTTATATATAAGTATTTTTAAACCTTCCCTACATTCGGGCGAACAAAACAAAAAAAGAATTATTCAAATCGGTCCAGCCGTTTTTGAGTTTTAGCGAGACTAACGAACAGTAATTGATTTTTATATATAAGATAGAAGATATAGTTATCACCAAACTTCTTGCCCGCCCTGAAGTTGGCTACAATGGCTGCGCAGTAGTAAATCTCATACAAAAGTAGCACCGTTTCATGCTTTGCGCATTGGAAAGCCAACTTCAGGGCAGTCCAGAAGTTTAGCGAGCACTATATTTTAATTTTAATGTTAGTTATCTACTTAAGGGGAAGGTGATGTGAATGTAACAAGTATTATTTATGCTATTTTTAATACTTACATATCTTATATAAGGGGAAGTTGTTGTGGAAGTATAAGTTTTAATTAAGTTTGTTTTAATTATTATCTTATTTATGGGCAAGGTTTGGGTTAAGCTGTGTTTGTTACTTATTGTAATTTATAACATTAAACCAGTTGTCTTCCGTACCTGTATTTCATTACATTACAGTTGGCAAAGTAAATATTTTCACAGCAGATTGGTTACAATTTGGCGCACGGTTGGTGCAGTGGTTGAGCGAATGACTGCTGCGCTGCGGGTCGCAGGTTCGATTCCCGCACGGAACAAATATTTGTATGACCTTCAGATAGTTGTTCCGGCTCTGGGTGTTGTGTATGTGAGTTTATATGTTTGTAAACGCACCCACGATACAGGAAGAAATGCCTCGTGTGGGGCAATGTTTTATATTAAAAAGAAGAAAGAAAAGAAAAATAATTTTGAAAATCAGTTATTAGATCAATTAATTATATTTACATGTAGAAACTTACAAGTTTTGAAAGTAAGAGATTTCCTAAGAGATAAACCAGATACGCAGCAATAACTTTCTACTTGGATATTGGATATTTAAATAAACGAAAAATATAGTTTAAGCTTATAAAACTACGTTCGTCCTCAAACAGATAATACCAAATAATTCAATCTGCGCAATTGTTTGTATCTCTCTCCACAGGCTCAATCAAATAAGCTATATCCCATTGGATATCTACCCAAACCACTACCTTTTGCATCATTATTGAAATTACCTATATTATCAATGATTGGAAATTGAAATCAATGTCTGCAGTCAAAATGAATAAAAATTATGCAAAACTGAGAGAAAGTTGTTAAAAGTTCATTTGCATTGCAACACTATTGCACAGAGCTTATACAGTTTGAATTTTCCCCAAAATAAAGTTTATAGTACCTTTCGCTTCTGCTCTAGTTATCATAGATTTGGTTTTAGCCATGATATCCCACCTCAAATAAGGACACTTTTGAAGCCTGCTTATAAAGTAATATATCGCACACAGCCTCAACTCCAAGGAATATTTTTGACACGTTAAGTTTATGTATTGGATTCCTTGGTGTCTTGGTTACATTGTAGAGATCCACTAATTAGGGTGAAATTGGTAATTGTATTGTTATTAAGGTAAAAAAGTATGTATGTATGTATTTTTTTCTTGAAAGTGCATAAATAGGGGCTGGAAGTTTGTTTGGGCTATCTGACAGTTTTTAAATAAGATAGCTCAGTATTAATAATAATAATTATCATCAGAATATATAATAATAAAGATGGTAGTGGCAAAATTACTATTTATGAATGAAATAAAATAGTTCACTAGATGTACCTAATTTGTATGAGAATAAATAAAAGCAATTTAGAGTGCATTAAAATTTCTTACCAAGATCCCTTTGGACCAATATACACAAACATGAAATCATCTTCTTCATTATCTGTGGCAAATTCATTTAGCCAGTCCATTATAAAATACTCTGGGACCTCATAAAATTTGTCCTCTGGTCTACTTCTTCGCAGGTGCCAGTCTTTTAAATATAATATTTGGTTATCTGTTGTGTCCTGCAAATACTGTATATACTGATGTACCTTCATATCGGATTTGCATTGTGCATTGAACTGTATGTCTTTACAATCAGCAACAGGAGCAATTAGATCACCATATTCTTCTATTAAATTATCATAATTGATTTGGTCACCTTTTACCCACTGCCTTGCACATTTCCAGTTGCCTGTTACATTTTTAATCAGACAAGGTAAATTTTTGAGCATAAAATTATTAAAAAAGTCTATGAAATCCAAACTGCACTGATGAAAATTTGCACCATCAATACTCCAGTTACTGTAATCGTACTGGGGAATTTCTGTATCTAATGGACACTGAATTTCAATTTTACTCTGTGTCATTATTGTTGAGTTTGTATTTGTATGATAATGAAGGCTACAGTTTCTTCTGTTTCTTGTTTAACTTGGGAAAAACTATGTTCTTTTCATGCATTTTACCTCGAGGTCTAGCTTCTGACGATAGAGATTGTTTGTTCATACGCATTGTTACAAATAGGTTTGAGATTTATTTCAGCAGGAAATATTTACAGTGTTAACAGTAGCAGTCGACTGCAAAGTACAAATCATAAAATCTGAATCAGTCAATTATTATAGACAGAACTTTTCAAAAAACCGGATTAAAATGTAGGTTGAGTCCAGCAACTCAAAACATTATTATATAAATAAACTATTTGCTGCTGCTGTCTCACAGTAGACGTAGCAGAACACAGAACATATTATAGATCATAAACCCTGAAAAGAATATATTGTGACTTGTGACAGCCTGATGAGCCTGACGGCCAAAGATTACTAGAAAAGAAATGACTAGAATTTTTCTATCTATACTTTGGGCACTATGACAGCAGAGCTGGAGCATTAAGTCGGAACCACACTTATGTGGCGTGACGTGTCGTGGCGCCTTCCGACGCAGTTGATTGGCTACAAAACTCGTTGCGTTATGACGTAGGCTGGAACAGAGTCGTTTGATTGGTGGATCCCGCGCCACGCCACGCCACGACACGTAAGTGTGGTTCCGACTTTAGCGCCAGTGAGTTAGCCAGGCTTCGGAAAGTTGCAAAGCCACATACCGGCCGCGTAAATCGTGCCACCGCGCTAGACCGGCTTTAGTATTTATAAGATTATATGAGTAGAACAAAAACCGATAACCTTCGGGTCATCGGCGAGAATTTCTGCAAATAACAAAAAACGCGTGTCCTCGAACAGCGCGGTCGGCCTGTGTACTGCTGGCTTTAAAGCTACTTTTTTGTCGCTCTTAGTTTACATTCCATTGATGCATAAAGTATTTGATGCATTCATCTTTGAATTGAGTACGATTGAGCACAACTTATTAACCGTAATACTAATAACAAATAATGTACAATTGTACAACCCTAGCACCAAAGCAAATTCAGCTCAGTTGTCATTTCGTGATGGCGGCGCTTGGGGAGTTACGCTACGGTTCATAATCTTACGCCGCGGTGTTTTCTTAGTTTTGATAATAAGAGTTTTGTTTATTTTGAATTATTTTGCAGTGTTATTTTTAAATATGTGTTATCATGTGCGTCGTTTGAGTCAGCAGCATTTTTCTGTGTTCATTACTTGGTGGTATCAATACAGTGTTTCCAAATAAAAAGCACCTATACCCACTTATTGGAACCTTATTGGTATGATAAGTTTTGTACTTCTTAGTTATAACTGAGAAGTATTACAATTGAGTTTAAGTAAAACAATAATTTCCGCAGTACATAGTCATACAATAAACAGTCAACATGAACGATGTTCGAGACAAAGTAGTAGCTGGAACCTCGACGTGGGAGAGTACTGCTACTCAGAGTGACTCCTCACCAGAGCTCCAGTCGTCGCCGAGTGGTAGTGGCGAGACGCCCCAAACGCCTGGAGCACCAGTGCCTTTGGCCCCACACCTAGCTGCAGAATTGCATCCAGATCTATTGCAACAAGGTTGGCGGAAGTACTGGTCCAAAAGAGAGAACAGGCCATACTTTTGGAATAAGCTGTCAGGGGAATCAATGTGGGAATTACCAGCAGTTAAGAGAGATTTTGATCCAATAACAGACCCGTTAGGCATTTGTCACACCGGGCCATCAAATACAGGTAATATGACTCCTGGAGCGAACAAACGTCGTCCATCTGAAGATAATGGACCTCCACCAAAGAAATTTGTTTTGGCTGGACCATGGGACATAGAAGTGCCAACCAATGTTGTAATATATGAGAGGCCTCCTACTATTTGTCCACACCCCCATCCAGAAATAGAGGGATTTAGATTTACGTTGGCTAACAAATTAAGACAGTGCTACCAAGAGCTTTGCCACACAAGAGAAGGAATTGATGCTCCTAAAGACTCTTTTAATAGATGGTTGATGGAGAGGAAAGTAAATGATCAAGGTGGTTCAGACCCACTGCTTCCAAGTCATTGTTTTCCAGAAATATCACATTCAATGTATGAAGAAATTATGAATGACATTCCAATTAAGTTGACTCATCCAAAGTTTACGGGTGATGCGAGAAAACAGTTATCAAGGTATGCAGAAGCAGCAAAGAAAATGATTGAATCAAGGAATGCATCACCAGAAAGTCGCAAGGTAGTAAAGTGGAATGCTGAAGACACATTTCAATGGTTGAGACGAACTGTTGGAGCTACGTATGATGATTTCCAAGACAGACTCGCACACTTGAGAGTAAGTGATTGTCCTAGTTTGCACATTGTTTACTAATATATCTACATGTTGTTTTTTATGTACTTATATACAATAAAAAAATTCTGCAGTCAAATGAAAGCCATGGAATCCTTATAATTTCTTCCTGAATTTGTACTATATCAACTAATTTTATAGTAAGCAGTATTTTATGTACTGCAAAATAATGTAGTCAAATTACGAAAAAAAATAGTGCACATAACTGATTCTCGTCTAATGATATTCAATATATAGAATCAGTGGTCTATCAATTCGCTTGACCCTAAATGAACCTGATGAACCGGTCAAAAGATCTAGCAAAACACCACATTATTCAATAATTAAAAATGTATTTTTCTAATAAACGTTGATTTTCCAAACATAAATCAACTTAAAAAAATTGACAATTTTCCCCCCTTCTTCTTTAGTCGGAAACAATTGAGCCAACAATTTTGAAAGAGTTCAGTCAATTTGTTCTTTACTTATAGCACAGGAAAACCTATAAGAAGCTTTTGATTCTAAAATAACACGTAATAAATTATGATCTGTTCTGAATGCTTTGCCAGTGAATCCATCTTGCTTATTATTACTTTCTTGTATTAAAATTGTTAGTTTTCACAGTATATGCACTTGACCCAAAGCCATACAAATTCCAAACAAATATTTTGTTTGGAATTTGTTTTTAAGGGCATATTTTTTTTAATTAAATTATATATTTGTTTTTAAGGGCATAAAGCTAAATGAGGGCATGGGGGCATGTGAATAAAAAAATTTACCTAACCCATTGAGTGGGGCATCGTTGTTTAGGGCTCGTTGAGTAGATAATTATGGTATCTTTTAATTTAAAAAAAATCTGATAACAAAGGAATGAGAAGCCACCAAAGTCAGCTTTTTTTACAATTTTTTTTTAAACTTAATTTTTTAATTTCCCATTGACCTATAAACTTGAAATTTTGTGATAATGTTTATTATTACGTATATATTACCAACAAATACCAACATATTAATAAATCTGTATTTTCTTTGAAATTCCCAAATTTTTTCAAGTGAGGTTCCTTACTTTGCCATACGTCCTTGTGATTGTTAGTGTCAAGCTCTACAGGTTTGCGTCAGTTCTCATTCGCCAAGGATTGAGTCCAATTGAGTACGCCTTACACCTTGTTTCCGCCCGAAAGAAGACTATTGAATACCTTCTTCATTGAATACCTTCTTCAATCGACCAATCACATAGACGGAAATCCACATCACGTCTTTCATCTCGCATATTGTTGTCGATTGATGGCGGTCAAACCCTTAGCTTTGCCGAATTCGCTAGATGCGCAATTAGACTGCTGTTGACGGCGGGATTAGCAGTAATCAGATTATCGGGCGCTTATGTTCTTAAACTGAATCCCGAATTTACAGACAACTTCATATAACCCGTTGTAACAATGATATTTTCATTGAATAACGCTTAGGTTGCGGGAATCCGCTAGATGCAAGACGCACGGTATCTGTCAATGTTGGCAGCACTTGGGGGAGGCCTAAGTTCAGCAGAGGACGTCTTTCGGCTGAAATGATGATGATGATGAACGCTTAGATAATTTTCATACCTTTGAAACAATCCTTGTTAAAGTTAGTTGCTCTCAAATTTCTAATTTGTTACTTGCTTGGAAACTTTAATAAATGAAAGCATAATATTTTTAGTTTAAATACAACAAATTAGTCTATCCGATCACTAATCTCTTAGATAAATCAACTTTCAACTTTCGGGGGCTGACATCAGACCCAGAAAACGCCTGTCTCACAAAGCGCATCACTCCTTGGCGAGTATTGCCCTCCTTGAAACAAATAAGTTTGTTGATGAGTGCTCTGGCTCTACCAAAACGACGTTCGATCATACACTGCCAAGCCGGTACGACTGGTTTCAGTCGTGTCTCTGCCATATGCAAATTTGACGTGGGCTACACGAGATGCCGCTACAGCCGCAAAGTACAGAATCGAATGTGTATCAATGAGGTCTTCGCAGTCATCAAAATACCTAGTTTGACACCTACCTAGTTTGGCGAATCCAGAACAACCACCAGCGCCCTATTTTTGTTATGCATGGCAAACGAGGTAAGCGTGGCCTAAGTTCGGGCGGCATGTAGCGATATGCCCGACTAGCACACTCTAAAGCACTCCTAAATTCGTCATTTCATTGGTTACTTACGATTGTAACCCTGTCACCACTATTCTCGTCAGTTTGGCTGGGAGTTTCGTTCGTCTGCGACGACGATGGTGCAGTGACACGATTACCCATTTAAGTTCGGAGGGGATCAAGTATAGTATTATCCAACATTTATGATTACGCCGGATGACCCGCACCTGATGCGAAAGTCGTTGGGCCGAAACATTGACGCTGGCTGGCTCAAGCATTTGAAACAAAGAAAGGATCCGGACACGGTACGCGGTCAGGTATCTGTAGCTCCAAAGTAAGCGCGCATTTCGTTGATGGTTTGTGTCCATCTCGTGCGCTGCACACGGGTGCTTGGTGCTGCCATCCTATCAGAGACCGTAGTATTATTCCATTTATTTATTTTATGTACATACTTTTATATTTTTAAATATTATTCTATAAAAATAAAATAAAAAAAACATTAAAAAATACAAAAATAGTAGCCCACCGGTATCGGGAACAGGGTCCAAGCTACCGGTGGTCAGGGCTCCTGAGAGAGGAATCTCCTGACTATGCGCGCCGTGTCCAAGAGTACCGCTTTCTGGATCAAGCCCTTGATCCAGCTGCCCAACGAGAGCCTCCTCAGATGTTCGTCGAGGCTCTTGGCTATTATGCCATTGGCCGTCACGACTATCGGCACAATGACTGCTGTATTCACATCCCACATGTCGACAACCTCGCGAGCCAGATCAAGATACTTGTTTTTCTTATCTCTCTCAGCCTTCACGAGATTCTCGTCATGGAGGACCGCTATATCAACAATCATTGCGCGACGCTCTAGTCGGTCTATCACCACTATGTCAGGCTTATTGGCAACAATAGTCCTGTCAGTGATGATAGACCGATCCCAATACAATGTGACACTGCCATTTTCGAGAACTGGGTCGGGCACATACTTATAGTAAGGCACTTCCGATTCCACAAGACTGTATTTAAGAGCGAGTTGCTGATGGATAATCCTGGCTACAAGGTGTCTATGCAAATAGTCTCCGTTAGCTAGACTAGAACAACCGGAGATAATGTGGCGGATTGATTCTCCCGGCCGGCGACATGCCCGACAGATGTCAACCTTGCCGTCCTTCACAATGTATTTCCGGTAGTCGTTCGTCATCATAACTTCGTCCATAATCGCAAAGACAAAACCTTCGGTTTCCCCGAAAAGGTCACCAAATCGCAGTCAGGCCACGGACGCTAAAAGATCTACATCGGGCCCATGTAGGACCCGGTAGAAGCGTCCGTGAAGCTCCTTGTTCTGCCATACCTCTCTGCGGTCATTAGTATCTAATACTATAGGTTTGCGCCAGTTCTCGTTAGCCAAGGAGAGTGCGGTAAGGCCCTTGTCCACCGCTACCACATCTCGATGCATACCCACGTCGGCAGCCTGGAAGTATTCCCTAAGACTGCATACCTCGCGGTTGTGCAGGGTCTTATCTTAGCATTTAAAAAGCCACGACCGCCGCACTTCCGCGCGATATACAGTCTCATAACCGATGAACGTGGGTGATGCATGCGATTTGCGGTAAGCAATGTGCGGACTCTCCTATCCAGGGCGTCAAGTTCTGTCTGAGTCCATTTGAGTATTCCGAAAGAATACATCAAGACCGGCATGACACAGCCGTTAAAGGCGCGCACCTTGTTCCTGCCTGATAAAAGACTATTTAGTACTTTTTTCAGGCGGCTAAAGAAGCGCTCCTTCAACGACTGTTTCACGTCAGTAGCATTGATGCCTAGTGCTTCCGACATACCCAAATACTTGTAAGTTTCGGTTGAGGAAAGGGATCGAAGGTGTATGGAATCCGAGAGTTGTATTCCCACGGATTCCATAATCTCCCCTCGCTTTACATGCATGACTGCACATTTGTCCACACCAAATTCCATCCTGATGGCGTCACTGAAGGTTTCTGTTACTTTCAGTAGCTTCATCAGTTGCAAGTTGTTGGGGGCAAAGAGCTTCAGATCATCCATGTAAAAGAGGTGTGATATGACCTGACCACCTCTCCTCAACCGATAGCCCAGGTCTGAACCCTCCAGTAGTGTACTGAGAGGGTTCAGGGCTAAACAAAACCACAGAGGACTCAGACTGTCGCCCTGAAAAATTCCGCGCTCGATCCTTATAGGTTCGCTGTTTTCCTGAATCTGTCGACATCCTGGATAGTGAAGGACCGTCCTCCATTGCCCCATACATGACGTCAGGAAGGTGCGCAGAGTTGCATCAATTTTATATAACTCCAGCACCCTCATGAGCCATGTATGTGGCACTGAGTCATAGGCCTTCTTGTAATCTATCCAACATGTCGCCAGATCCTTGTGGGAACGGCGAACCTGTTGGCTAATGGCAATGTCGATGAGGAGCAGCTCCTTAGTACCGCGGGACCCGTTCCTACATCCATTCTGAGAAGCAGACAAGATGGCGTTATTGTCAATATGTTGATTAATTTTCGCTCTCAGAATGGATGTAAGAACTTTATAGACCGTCGGTAAACACGTTATCGGTCTATAATTTTTAGGATCCGCAGTACTACCCGATTTATAGAGCAGGTGGGTTATTCCTGTCGTTAGGAACTGGGGCAGCAACCCTGACTCCAAGGCGGACTGGAACTGAGATGCCAAACAAGCGTGCGATCTTTCGAACCATTTAATCCAAAAGTTTTGCAGTCCGTCTGGCCCTGGAGATTTCCAGTTGGGCAACGGACGGACTGCACGAGCTACATCTTGGGGGCTGATGGTAATTGCCCCCATTTGTGGTATCGGATCGCACGCTTGCTCGACCTCCCGAGTCCAGTCACCCTCGGTGTGACTGACAGGCACCGACCAGATATCGCGCTAGAACGAACACATGGCGTCATTATCCGGTAGGTGCGTATCAGTCACACCTTAATCGGGTCGCTCCCAAGCCCTATAAACCCACCTTTCGTTACTCTGGAATGTGCGGTTCTGAGTGTATCGCTCCACTCGCCGCTTGTACCGACGAATACGGTTTGCCCATGCATAGATCTTCTGCTTCAGGAAGTCGATACGCTCTGCGACGCGGGACATATAATCTCGAGAACTGATATCAGTCCCCGAGAACGCCCGCCTCACAAAGCGCATCACTCTCGGGCGAGTGTTGCCCTCCCTAAAGCAGATAAGCTTGCCGATGAGTGCTCTAGCCTCACCGATACGACGCTCAATCCTGCACTGCCAAGCTGGTATAGCTGGTCGTGTAGCTCTGTCAGTTTTGGGAAACTTGACGTTAGCTACACGACATGCCGCTGCAGCCGCACAGTACAAGATCGAGTGGGTATCGGTAAGGTCTTTGCTGCTATCAAAAACATTTGATAGCTGCGAATCTAGAGCACACACCAGCGCCCTATTTTTTTGTGCATAGGCAAACGAGGTAAACGAGGTCTAAGCTCAGGCGGTGTGGAACGATACTCCCGGAATGCACACTCCAAAGCGCTCCTCAATCGTGCATTGCATTGGGTACTCACGGATATAGCCCCGTCGTCGTCATCCTCTCCAACTTGGTCGGGTCGCGGTGAAACACTGGATTACTTAAACAATAGGGATACAAAAATATAATCACTGTTAAATCATGTATGATTGAATTATTCGTCATTCGTCAAAATCATATTTTTTTATTATTATTATAGGTATATAACGTGAAAGAAAGCTTAAAATAAGAGATTCTTGTAAATACATTTTCGTATGTACCTATAGCATAGGTGTGATCTCGCGCGTTTGTAATTTTACTAAATATTTGCTGACCTTTTTGTCAAAACATAATAATCACTGAATTCTTTGTGTTTTTTTTAAGAAAAAAATATACTGATATTCAAAATAAAATCAAAATGATTGGTTATTTTTTTAATTTAATACAAAAATAGGTAAAATGATGGTTTTTGTAGACTTTTAGTATTAAGACGGTGATGCCAGCCCTCGAATACGTTTGTTCAGAGTTCAGTTCTTGACTCCCGAACAACTTAATGTGTCAGTGAAAATTGGTTATGTTTAAGGATTTACCGTTTAAACTTAAAAAAAAAGTTACTGACTTGTTGAAATATTTTTAATACAACAGTAAAAATATTACTGATCGAAAGTATACATTCCTGAATAAAATAAATATTTTAAAATGAAAGGACACAAGTAATCAGTTGGGGCCATTTTGTGTTATATTATCGTAAGTAAGAATGGTCGCCACCATTCTTACTTACGATAATATTGGACACAAATGAGCAGAATGTGCCCTTTCAGCATAGATAGATCACTTGTGTCCTTGCTGTTTATAATATTTATTTAATTTAGGCATGTTAACTTTAGATTGAAAATTAATATCTGTGCTAGATCGGCTTTTTTAAAATTGTAAATTTCGAGATAAATGAGTATAAAGTTTTCAGATATTTTCCAAAAAAAGAAACCATTTGAATGTATGTTTTAATGCAATTATTTTCATAGGTGTAAAAATAAGAATAGCATAAGAACTCCAATGGTATGTTTTATCTTTTTCCATTAATAGTAAAGTTATGATTTTCCTTTTCAACTTAAAAAATAAAAACAAAACAAATTAAACTATCTCACATTGGGAAATCACACCTTACAAACGTTGACAAACCTTACAAAGTTACAAAATTTGACTTATCATTTTAATACAACATTAATAATATTAAAATGAAAGGGCACATTATGTTTAATTGTGTCATTTTTATGTAATAGACCCCACCATTCTTTTGCACAATAATATTAAGCAAAAAAAACTTTTTAACCTAAAAAAATTAACCGACTTCCAAAAAAAAACACTACAAAGTGAAAAATAACTTTCTTTTCCAAAGTTGGTGTCTTCGGTATCTATTGTTTTCCGTGTACTTTGTAGTGTTTTTTTTTAAATCGCTTAGATTTTTTTTTATTAAAACGTTTTTTATTTATCTCTTTTTAGTTTTGATAGGTACCTCTAATTGCTATAAAAATCATTTATAGCCAAAGTACATCTCATGACGATTCCAATAAAACCAAACAAGACTAGGACACATTGTTTTATTTTGGCGTTCCAGTGCCTACCTGCCGGCTTCATCATGAATTCATGAGATCAGTTCGATGGTACCATTTTCATCAGTACTATTTATTTATAAGCATTTGCTTCATCATAGTCGTTTTAACTATCCGAGATATAGTATACCCATGACATACTTAGCATTAAGGAGTTCCATTGGCCATCTGTGGTCTTCTTCACCAGTTCCACTTCACCAAATGCTACTTTCTGAGTGCAAATGATTGCATTGTTGATGAAAATGCCAACATCGCTCTATGTATGTCTATAATATTTGAGGAGTTCCCACGTTTTCTCCAAGATCCCGTCATCAGATCCTGACCTGATGACTATGGTACCAAATGGAAAATATACCCTTTCAAACAAAAGAAGAAGTTTCCAAATCGGTCCAGGCGTCTTATGTATGTACACCGATTACTCAAATCGGTGTACATACATAAAAAATACCATTCGAATTGAGAACCTCCTCCTTTTTGAGAAGTCTGTTAAAAATGGGCACAACTGATCACTTTTGCACCCTTTCTTTTTAACAGACTTCCCAAAAAGGAGGAGGTTTCTCAATTCGACCGGATAACTTTGTCGTTTATGAACCGATTTGATGATTCTTTTTTTGTTGGGAAGGATATATCACAAGGGTGGTATCATGATAAGGAAACCAGGATCTGATGATGGAATCCTAGAGAAATCGAGGGAACTCCTCAAATGTAATAGGCATACATGTAGCGATTTTGGTATTTTCATCAATAATGCAATAATTTGCACTCAGAAATTATCATTTGGTGAAGTGGAACTGATGAAGAAGACCACAATGGCCACTGGAACTCCGAAATAAAATAATGTATCCTAGTCGATTTTGGGCTTATTGGAATCGTCATGAGATGTACTTAGACTATAAATGATCTGCATATTAATTGGAGTAACCTACCAAAACTAAAAAAGGGGAAAAAAAAAAAAAATAACAAAAAATCAAACCGACTTCCAAAACAAAACACTACAAAGCGAAAAATTACTTTCTTATCACCGAAGTCGGTGTCGAATAACGGAAAACAATGGGTACAAAAGACACCGACTTTGGAAAATAAAGTTATTTTTTGCTTTGTAGTGTTTTGTTTTGGAAGTCGGTTTGATTTTTTGTTAAACAGTTTTTTAATATAACACCTCTCAAAGAAGCCCTTTCTACTTAGCATGACATCAACATTGTAATGAAATAAAATTCATATCTATGCATTTGTTCCTTTTTAGCTTGATCGACGTTAAATGTGCCTTTTTAAGTTATTATATGTTAATTTGGATGTCAGTTGTGCCGTTAGGGCCTAAGTTATTTATTGGATAATGAAGAATAAATTTTAAAAAAATCAGGTGGTGCCACTTTTTTTTTGATTCTGAATATGTGTAAAAAAGATTAAAAAAAAATATGTGGTGTGTCTTTTTTCGTTGACACGGCAGAATAATACAGGTTAGGCCAAGCGCACACCGATAAATTGTAGAATTTACTTAACAAGAAGGTCTTACCTTCTTTCTTCGAATTCGAATTTTAAGACGCGCCCACACCCGCCCTAGTTACCGCGCTCTTTATCTGGACCAGAGCTTAGTATTTGAAAATATTTTGTTAATTATTTTCAGAGACAATGTCAACCACACCTTGCAGAGACTGTGAAGGCATCTGTTGAAGGAATCTGCCTCAAAATCTACCACTTGTCGGCTGAATATGCTCGGAAAATAAGGGAAAAACATAGTGGTTTACTCAAAGAAAACGGAATACAGGTAAATATATATACATATATGTATATTATTGTTGATAGCCTTATAATTTTACAAATAAAAAGTTAGCATCACAATCAGTTTGTTTACTACAAAAATGGGAACAGTTACAATAATCAAAAAAGGTCCATGGCTAAAATCCGAGATGTACAATCAAAAAAGGTAAAAAATTACGTACGTGATTATATTTAAGCAGATTTTAAACTTTGGAATCTTTATTCTGATTATAATTACACATAAATATCTCTTCTTTCGTTTTTTTTCTTTTCATGATATTTAAAGACCTATGTGGACCGATGACCTGATTAAGGTTGCGAAAAGGCGCTGGATGCGAGACGCACTGTAACGCCTGGGGGAGGCCTATGTCCAGCAGTGGACGTCTTTCGGCTGAAATGATGATCATGATATTTAAAGACGATGCTTAAAAAGATAGTTTCAGCCGCACTAGCTTAAATGAAGGTTTGCCATGACATGCCGTAGCTCGCACATTTCCGTGTCGTCGTTCATTCGCCATACGCAGCCCATTCTTTTATTAAAATTCAATTTGTTTGTAATGACTGCAGGAGCTTCAAGCACCATTACAGCAGGCAGCCCTTCGCAAGGTGTGGTGTTACCCGGTCCAGTTTGCGGTGCCGGCGCCTCGACCGCCGCTCGTGGAACACTTCCTCGACCGCGATCAGACGCTATTGCGGTATCTCGGTGAAACACAGGTTCTCAATGCTGTGTATTTACAGAAGCTGGTAAGACAGTATTTAAAAAATGATAAAGAATAAAAACATTTCAAAATGTAAAAAATAGCAGTCCTCCGATATTGGGGACGGGATTCAAGTTACTGGAGGTCAGGGTAGGAGCATTTAGTATTATTTCCTTTATTCACTTTATGTACATTGCTTGCATAGCTTTTTGCATTTTTTTAAATAATACATTATAAGAAAAATAAAACATTTAAAAATGTTAAATTTTTAATGTTAAATTCGGGGCTCCTGAGAGAGGAGGTTCCTCTCTCAGGAGGTCCTAGCGATACGTGCCGTCTCCAGGAGTACCGCTTTCAGAGCCTAATCAGGTGTTCGTCGAAGCCCTTGGCCGTCACGACTATCGGCACAATGACTGTTGTGTTCACATCCTACCATCAAGATACTTATGTTTCTTATCTCTCTCAGCCTTGAAGAGGTTCTCGTCATGGGGGACCGCTATATCAACAATAATTGAACGACGCTCTAATCGGTCTATCACCACTGTCGTCAGGCTTATTGGCAATAATAGTCCTGTCAGTGATGAATGTGATGGTAAACCGATCCCAATACAACGTGACCTTGCCATTTTCGAGAACTTGGTCGGGCAGCGTATTTACGTTTCCGTGTCCAATAGGAGGCAGTATTGCCTTGAAACACGCACGGGTTTGTTACGCTAACTCCCTTTTTAAATCCGTGTTTGTGTTCCATTTAATGCGCTCGTCCTTTAATCGCGCACGGGTTTGCAACGCAAACTGTTCTCCCAAACACGTGTTTAAGGCGATGCATGGAACTTAGTCCTCGTCCTCCAATCGCGCACGGGTTTACAATGAAAACTTTTCTTCCAAACACGAGTTCAAGGCGATGCGCGTAATCTTCTTTCTGGAAAGCGTAACAAACCCGTGCGTGTTTCAAAGCAATACTGCCTCCTATCGGACAAGGTTTATTTTAAGAGCATGCTGCTGATGGATAATCCTGGCTACAAGGTTGTGTCTATGCAAATAATCTCCATTAGCTAACAACCGCAGATAATGTGACGGATTGATTCCTTCAGCTAATGACATGCCCGGTAGATGTCAACCGTGCCGTCCTTCACAATGTATTCGGTAGTTGTTCGTCATCATAACTTCGTCCATAATCGCAAAGACAAAACCTTCGGTTTCCCCGAATAGATTTTTTGGTATTATTATAAGTACTTGGGCGACCGAGCTCTGCTCGAGTACAAATAGAG
Source organism: Orthosia gracilis (assembly GCA_947562075.1). Classification (NCBI taxonomy): domain Eukaryota; kingdom Metazoa; phylum Arthropoda; class Insecta; order Lepidoptera; family Noctuidae; genus Orthosia; species Orthosia gracilis. The sequence continues at coordinate 31,176,900 of OX387267.1, read as the reverse complement.
AATACGACGTTTTCTAAAAATGGAACGATTTATCGTCCCCGAAACTATGCATACTTTCATGAAAATCGTTGGAGCCGTTTCCAAGGTTCATAATATACTATATATACATATATACAAGAATTGCTCGTTTAAAGGTATTAGATTAATTTTAAAATAAGCATTAGCCACTCATACCGAAAGGGTCAAAGGTCACACTGAGACATATTGGAAGCGAAGCGACACGACGATCTTAAAATGTAATGGTACATAGATAAAATCTTTGTCTTTTCCTAATATCTAGGATTTTTGCACGCCACGCTATCTTTTTGTGCGCCTATAATAGTATATAATACCATAAAAAAATACTTTCAAGAAGTAAAATTGTTGGTTTGTTAATATAAATAGTTATGACTAGGTTCTCTATTTTCGCAGGAGTGTCTGTACCGCTACAGCTGCTTCGACGACAAGAAGTTCGAGCAGTTCCTGTCGCGCGTGTGGTGCCTGCTGCGACGCTACGCGGCGTGGGTGGGCGCGGGCGGCGAGGCGCAGCTCACGCAGATGTCGCTGCCCGTGCCCGTGCTGGAGTGCCTGCACCGCTGCTTCGGCGTCACCTTCGAATGCTTCGCCAGTCCGCTCGACTGCTACTTCAGACAGTACTGTTCAGCTTTCGCCGATACTGATTCATACTTTGGATCTCGAGGGTATGTATTTGTTTCATATTCTATTGGAATCCTTGTTTAGGTATTTGGAAGAACCGTTGTTAAATTAATGTGAACATTATTACAACCAATAAGTGTCATCGACCGTTCGCTTATACAAAATAGGATAACCATTCGATCCGACTTCAGCGCATTTACGGAAACGTATTACGTATCGCACGCGCTACTTAGGCGCCTTCCTCACCGGGTCGTTGCGTTTTCGTTTCTGTGTAGTTCTCGCCAAACTTCTTGGCCGCCCTGAAGTTGGCTACAATGGCTGCGCAGTAGTAAATCTCATATAAAAACAGCACCATTTCGTGCCTTGCGCATCGAAAAACCAACTTCAGGACGGCCCAGAAGTTTGGCGAGCACTATACCGAATCTGTTTAGGTGAGCTGTACGCGGACGCGCTCGGTAAACAATTTGTACCGAAACGATTCAATCGGGAAGGCGCCTGACGAAAACGCACCGACCCGGTGAGGAATGCGCCTTTTTTTCGTAAGATTAGTGTGCATTGCATCATACTGACCAGAAAATGTTGGTTTAGGCCATTTCTAGAACTGCGCCCAGTGTCCGGGTCGATGGTGGCACACCCGCCATACTGTGAGGAATTATTGGAAGCGGCTCTGCGGCATATGGAGCGGCTACTGCAAGACTCCGCCGAGCCGCTGAGCTTCGTCGTCATCCTGCCCGAGTGGCCCGACAGGCAGACGCACGCCTTACACAAGCTTCAAGCCAGCCACTTTAAAAGAAAACAGGTACTGTACTTACAACTATTACTGACTACCGTAAAAAAGGGTAAATACAAACTTAACTTGGAAAGGGTTTTTCACGATTTGTAAATATTGTTTGCAGCATTTAAGGACTCCAATTTAAAAATAATAACACCAACCTATATAATGCCCGGCACGTAAGTTGGCAAGAGTCGTTAGATGCGCAAAAGTAGATTTTTAGGTATATTTGGTAGTGAAGCGGGGCGCGGGGTACGTTTAGGGTCCATCCGAGCGCGCGATTGGTTGGTCTGTTGACACAAGGATCGACTGACCAATCGTGTCGCGTCCACGTTCCGTTCGCTCTATATGGTGAAGATATGGTGGTTGGTCAGTTCGCGGCATATGTGCAAATTTACCCCCATTACGCCAAAACCTTGCCAACTTACATGCTGGGCACTATAACTGTCCCACTGCAGGACAAAGGCCTATTCTCATACAGAGAAGACACGAGCATCCATCACCAAGCATGCTCAAACGGGTAGGCGATATCAAATTTATATCATCTCGAGGTCTTAGCCACTGGGCTATTTTAAAATATCGAATGTTGTTTATGTAACAGCGTGTTTTGTTTTTTCAAATTCAACGGGTTCTTTTCCTGGCTAGCAACATTAATTTTTCAAAAAGCCACTGATTCAGGTTTAGTTTCCATCAAAATTGACTTCGTGACTCCTTTGAATGTTTTTCGCTATTCCTCATAGTTTCGGATTTGGCTATCCACGCCCACTTGAAAAACTCAACCTGTATGGCAATAAAACAGTATTAAGGTGAAAATCCTTATCAAAATGTGTTTTATTTTCTACCCTGAATATTTATTCACCCTGTTTAACTACGTACTTGCTTGAAATTGTCCATATCAGTTATCTCCAATGTATAAGACAAACGTAGCATGAGGCGGCACTTCGCTAGATGACCCTATATTCTGAAGGTACGGACCAGACAGACATATTCGAATTGTTGCTGAAAGAGATCACCAACCTTTTTAAGAGTTAATAGTCATTGCACGGAGGGGTGGTCTTTAAAGAAGTAATAGCTCGATGTGTAACAAACCATGATAGTCGCACACTGCGCGCTAGTGCGGCTGGTGTACTGTGGACCGCAGACACTTAAAATAAAGATTCTCTCACAAATGAGGACCGTGCGAAATAATAAGTTACCTGATATTTGCCGAGATCTCTCCCACACGTAAGATTCGGCTCGAGCCCCATCCCCCTAAACGCCTCACGTAATTTATGGAAGCCCCCTAACGGGCCCCCTTCTGGGGGTGGTATTCATTGAATTTTAATGGGTAAAAGCAGTTTTTAAATTAAATTCATTGGTAATAAAATGACCGAAACAATATATCAGTGTAAAACATGTGAAAAATAAATAAACAATATCAGTAAATTTTAGTTCATTAATCAATTATGTTCTCACCACAAATTACAGAAAGTTAATATAATTCACACAGTTCTACAGATACAAATATGAAATACTTTGTGGAAGAGTAGGACAATCCCAGCAACTCCTGAAAGCCAGAAGCAACAGTGGCTACCACCAGAAAAGCGCCGAGGCAATGAAGCTCGACTAAGTCCCGGAGAATGAATTTAACTAACTTGGAACCCGCAACGAAATTAATCAAAAAATAGTAACGGAGGGAGACCGTGGGAGACTAGCACCTATTCAGCTTGATATCAAATATTTTGATGAGCTGGATACTATATAATTCAAAATAGATTTTCTTCCCACGGCTACGTTCTCGTAACCTACCCCAATGACCCGTTTTCTTTTCGTGTTTCAAAGTAGCCTATGACACACAGCAACAACGTAGCTTTCTAACAGTAAAATATTTGTCAAAAACGGTTCAGTAGTTCCAGAGATTACTTCCTACAAACAAAGTTTACCTCTTTATAATATTAGTGTAGACATTGGCCAGAGTTTTGTTATTATAGTTTTTTTTTGTTTTAGGTGGTTATTCCAGCTTTTGAGCACGAGTACCGCCACGGATTTCAACATGTCCTAACCAAGTAAGTCTTTTATATCTTCTTAAAAATAACAAAATAATTATACAACACATATTTAAGCATGTTGTCATCTTAATCTTAACATTATCAAATACCCTTTCATTACAAAACAAGTTCTACCTTCAGTTCAAGCTTAAACCTTCGAAACAGTTATTGTATTTTAAACTTTATTTCTCGTAAAGTTCTCGAGTAACAAAGGAATTTTGCATCAAGAACATTACAGTCAGTTCTAAGATCCGAACTAAAGAACTTCTTTTGTAAAAGTTTAACTTTTAAATATGCTTGAATATAAAATATGTAAAAAATATGCCTAGTTGAAATGAATGACTGCCCAGTGAATTTTCTGCTGAATAAGATCCAGTGGATATGAATAAAAATATCCATAAATACACATAAATGATATATATAGTGATATCGTTGAATTAGCCTTTTCGTGAATTGACCGGCTATTTCTTGAAATACATACTGGTTTTGTCATGTACATAATGTTTGGTGAAATCATGAAACAACCTGGTGCCTTACCATAACGTGTCAAAAAAATTATAGTGTGACTTTGAAAAGGGACAGCTATTTGTCTTGTATAGCTCCATCTCTCTCTCACAGTGGAACCATGAAAGATTTATCATGATAAGCCCCCTGTTGTTTATTTGATGTTAAAAGATATCAAAGAGGTGGCCAACTTTTAGTGTAATATTTAATGTAATGCCACCATTTCACGGAGTGCCCGGTCACATCATGAAAAGGCCAATTCAAAGATCTGGCTATGACCAATACATTATTTGTTTTGCGGAAACTTTACAGGGTATAACTGAAAGGTGTGATCATATTTTAAAAACTGCTTGTGCCCTTCTATATGAATAATTCCTTGGAGAAAGTTGTTCATATACATGTCATATACATTAGTCAATTCTCAAAAAAACCGGCCAAGTGCGTGTCGGACTTCGCACATTTAGGGTTCCGTACCAAACCGCAATGACCCACGGTCGGTGGTGGTGGCGGCGTGGCTATTTATCTTCGTAATTATATTCCTTTTTCTATAGTTAACATGTCCACGCAGCCGCCTCCGCCGAACGCTGGTGAACATCTTTTCCTGGAAGTTGAATTGCATCATTCTAAGATTCTTCTTGGAGTTTACTACTGCCCTTCTCTTCGGATTAATTTCTTCTCTTCTTTCGAACGTATTTTGGAAGATTTAATCCCCTTTTACAGTCATAGTATCATAATGGGCGACTTTAATACATGTCTTCTTAAACAAGACTCCCGCTCTTCTTCTTTTCGTCATATTATTGAATCTGTCAATCTTTCTTTTCTCGATCTTGGTGCCACTCACCATTTTCCTAACTCTGTTCCCTCACTTCTCGATCTTATTATTGTATCGTCTCTTGATCACGTCGCTAAACATGGTCAATGTTCTGCTGACGCCTTTTCCTACCATGACTTAATTTACACTTCATACAAAATTCGACCACCTAAGCATAAGTTCAAAACTCTTCTGCTTCGCAATTTTGATGGTATGAACATTGATCGACTTCGAGAGGATGCCAGTAATATTGACTGGACGCCACTAGTGACTTCCTCATCCGTCGACGAACAAGTTGAAGTCTTGACTTCTACCCTAGTTAATCTATACGACACACATGCACCTATACGAGCCGTGAGAGTTAGGCATGTTCCGGCGCCATGGCTGACCGACGAAATTAAACTTTTACTAGCTAAAAAGGCAGCTGCGAAGTTTAAGTTTAAAATTCGGCCAAATGACGTCAGCAGGGAAAAATACGTCTCAATTAGAAATCACTGCAGTAAGGTGTGTAGAATCGCAAACCGCCAATATATCCATAGTTCAGTTCAGAACGGTGATCCAGCCAACGTCTGGAAGTTTCTCAAATCATTAGGTATCGGAAAAAAGTCTCACAATACGATTCCTAAAGACTTGGATTTCAATTTACTTAATAGTCATTTTTCTACTTCACCTGTATTGGATGGGGTCACTAAAGCTACTACGCTTAGTAATCTTTCAAACATTCCGGTACCTAATTTTCCCCCTTTTTTCATAAGTCAATTCACTGCTTGTGATGTTAAAAAGAGTATTGTATCGATTTCGTCCAACGCTGTTGGTAGTGACTGTGTTAGCCGTAAAATGATCATCCCCATCCTTGATGAAATTATTCCTGTTATCGTTCACATCCTAAACTTCTCTGTTTCCAGTGGTGTCTTCCCTCAAGCCTGGAAAGATGCCCATGTTATTCCTCTTCCCAAAAAATCTCATCCTGCATCTGTCTCTGATTATCGTCCCATTTCTATTCTTCCTTTCCTATCCAAAGTCCTTGAAAAACTTGTCCACCATCAACTCAGCTCGTTCCTTTCCAAACACAAGCTGCTAAATCCCTTCCAATCTGGTTTTCGTCCGGGACACAGCACTACCTCAGCACTTGTACATATTACGGACGACATAAGGTCAGGCATGGAAATGGGAAAGTTAACTGTACTTGCCCTACTTGACTTTAGCAATGCCTTCAATACGGTTGACTTCGACATTTTGCTGGGCGTCCTGTGCTCTTTTGGCATATCTCCTTCGGTAATTGACTGGTTTCATAGTTACCTGTTTGGCCGCCGGCAGCGTATTTGCATTGAGGAATCTTTCTCTTCTTGGTGTCACACCTCTGCCGGTGTGCCGCAGGGTGGCGTTTTATCTCCTCTACTTTTCGCACTCTTTATTAATGCTATCACTCAACGGCTATCTTCTTTCTACCACCTTTATGCTGATGATCTCCAAATTTATACTCAAGCTCCTCTCGGCGAGTTATCAGACGCTATTGAGACTATTAATGTGGACCTGGCTCGAATAGGTGACTGGAGCACTGAGTTTGGGCTGAAGATCAATCCGACGAAAACTCAAGTGGCTGTTGTGGGAAGTTCCCGAACGGTCTCTAGAATTGATTGGGCGACACTTCCCCAGGTTTCTTTCAACAACACCATTGTTCCTATAGCTCACACTGTGAAGAACCTGGGAATTTACATCGACTGCACCCTTTCCTGGACTAAACAACTGCAGGAGGTCAGTCGTAAACTGTTTGCGTCTGCGGGCTCCCTGAGACGCCTTCGTAACTTTCTTCCCATCACCACTAAAATTGCGATAGCACAATCTCTTCTTCTCCCTATCCTGGACTATGCTGATGCCAGCTATCTCGATCTCACCCAAGACCAATTGGACAAGCTTGAGCGACTTCAAAATCTCTGTATCAGGTTCATATTTGGCTTGCGCAAGTATGACCATGTTTCTGAATTTCGAACCAAGCTCAAATGGCTTCCTATTCGCCTTCGCCGGAATGCCCACATACTTTCATTGCTATATAATGTGCTCTTTAATCCTTCTAGTCCTTTTTATCTTAAAGAACGCTTTCAGTTCCTCTGTGACACACATTCTCGGTCCTTGAGATCATCGGAAAACCTAAAATTAAGCATTCGTATGCATTCCACATCCTTCTTCGACAAATCTTTCACGGTTCAAGCAGCTCGTTTGTGGAATGCATTACCTATTGAGGTAAGGCGTGCGCAAACATTACCTTCATTTAAAAAAATGGTAAAGGAGCATTTCCTTTCTTTGTAACTATTCTTCTCCTTTCTCTGCCCTATATTTTTTTTTTTATATGTATTAGTATATTATTTTATTTGTATGTATGTATTTTATGTTGTATCTAAGTAATATTATTTAATATAGTTTTTGTACACTGACAGCCCTATGTCTATCTCCTCTCGTTTTGTCCATCCAAAGGTTGTCTGGAAGAGATTGCCTTGTGCGATAAGACCGCCCATTGTACACTGATCTTTATAATGTTTTTACCTGTAATTATTTAAGTGGTGTACAATAAGGTATATATATAATAAACTAGTAAAATGCTTGTAATTACAGGTCTATACTTAGTTTTGTTGTGTAGCTACGTGGAATAATATGAGATTACGAAAAAAAACAATTGATCCGGATACTCGCTGTGTAGCGAAGACAATAGAACATGTAATTAATGCGTTTGATTATTACGTAATACTATTGTAAATTCTACTCCTGTTAGTATTTATTTCCATCGTACAAGTATTCCCGTCACTTATCATTTCCATTAGAAAATTGCTTTCTTTTACCAAGGTAGTCATTTTCATGTTCATTTTGTAATTTTGTTATTACCCATTCTTAACACATTACCAATATGTAGATTGATGTAACCAAGAGGTAGGTGAGAATGCTAGTAAAGCAAAAAATACCACGGTTACTTTTTACAGTGGTTTATCGTCTATCATTAGAAAAATCAATGAAAACAACATCAAAGCCGATTCGTTTGGTTTGTGCTCTTTTCATTTGCTTACTTATTGGCATCGATACCCTCAAAAATGGTTAAATTCTCATGAAGAATATTGTTACGAGCTGGGGTTCAGGGATAAATTATTTAAACAGCAGACTTCAATTAATCACACTTTATTACAAAAACACTTCTTAGACAATTCTATTACTTCGCACTATTTTCCTTTTCCGATCGCTCTGTGTCGATTCCAAATCGAAACTGACTTACGATCAACCCGACCGCTCTTTATATAGCACGGAAGATGTTTCTAGAACGTTCCATACTGTTCTAGATAATTCGAGGAACTACCAGAACTACTTTCGAACTTACTGTTCTCGTAGCGACTAGAAACTGGAAAATTCCATTCGACGCGAACTTTCGAGAAGACTAGTTCCGCTATTCGATACTAGATGGCATTGCCCTATCTTGTAACAATATATTCGATTTGTAAATGAACGTCTAGAATATTATCTTTGAGATTGCCTTGCGAAAACGGTCACGGTGACCGACTGTAAGGAGTTAAATATTTTATTGCTGTGGTATTCGTTTATTATTTAGGTCTTTCATTATTCGTAAGTTATATTAGTTTCCGAAATAAACTGTCGGACTCATAAACTATTACCAAAATAGGTACTGTGTAACTTCTAAACATAAATATTTCCGAAAAGCAAACTTTATTTTTAATGCAAAAGTAAATAATACAATGCTATTTTTAATATGGTCGATCAATCTGAAAATTGTCCTAATTAATAAGTTATTAACTATTTATTTAAAGTGATATCTAACAATATGTAGAATTTTTATTTCCGCTTAGTAGCTATTGAATTTATTGTTTGTTAAGAGGACAATTCAAGAATTTTGACAAGTTTTTGCCCTTGATTGACGCCGAGTTGATATTACGACATGGATTCGTATGTCATCCTAGGGAAAACTTCATAGTTGGGGTAGTTTGAATTCATCTCGATATGTGTGACTCGGCGATTAATAAAGAAAACACATTTCTTGATGTATTTTTTCTTAATTAAGTTTGGCCAATATCAGGTAGCTTTAAAGGAGGCGACCCACTTGACCCATACTCCTTTTTTAATGATTTCAATATCGTTATCATTACAGACTCCCTTAACATTCAAGATTTCAATTTCCGGTCCCGTGCTTCTCACAAACAGCGGACTCAGGCGACTTTCATCAGGTCGCCGGTCCAGCTTCTGGGAAGCTTTCCAAAGCTGTGCCATCCAGTTCGCCCCTAAAGAAATCTTCAGCCTATCGGCCATCCTTTTGTAAACAACTGCCCACCCATTTGGACAATTCGGACTTAATTAACTTGGTTCTTATGCGGATTTCTTATTTCTGGTAAACTTCTTTTATTGCCTTCTCCATTAAACCTTTGGTTGCATTCTTTCTAATGAAGTCCGTTGTGAGTGATCATGTTTTAGAAAGATATTTATCACTGGCAACATGCACTAGTCAAAGACTTTCGTCTTGAGACGCCGCTGTATTGTTGAATTCATAATGTGTTTACAAACCTTGCACAATATTGGAGATTTAAAATGATACTCTTTTTTAAACCATGTATGCCATAACTAGTTTTGTGAAATAATAATCGCGCGCGAGACATTGCCCCCCCACCACTTTTCCAGTAGTGGGACATAAAAAAAATTATAAAGAAATAGTAACCAGTCATAACAAAATACTTTTGTTCGAAAGTTACCCTGTACTTTGATGCAGTTTATGTGTCCGTCGGTGTATTTGTATTAAAGCCAAAAACAGAAGTTTCGAATATACAGTCTTATCCTTAAAAATCTCTTAACTGTTTAGCACCTTTACGCAAACGCAACAGGTACCAAAATTTTCTATAGAGTATTTTGTATTAGGAATCTTCTAAACAATTCAGAGATTTTTATTTAAAAAGACTGATATATTTTTGTCTGTGGGCACGAAACTAGAGGCGGCGGAGTGATCAGACAGAGGTCTGTACATAATATTACGAATATAGAACACATTAAACTGGATGTGCGGCGAGACCAAAGTAGCCTGTTCCCGTTTCAGAATGATGTACCTGTAAATACGTCGAGCGTAACTTAATTGTCGCCAGTTTCGTACCTGCAGACCTAATAGGGCTAGTAGTAACTAGTGTCTGACCGAATCAAGATTTTTCGGCCCAAACTGATACTTGTAGTGTAACAAAAAATGACTGCCAAAAAATCAAAATTATGTCTGAAATAAAGTTAAAAGTCTAAGCAGTGTACCAACTCACTTATATAAAAATAATTCATAGGTTTCGAAATAGAGACTTCATAGTGAAAACAAACTTTACTTTTGAGCCGATGGCCAAAATACAAGCAAAATCAAAGTCAATCACTCCTATAAAACTACAACACATATGCACTTATTATTTTGCAGCTGTTTTGAAGTGTGTGGTTAAAGTAACATCACTATCACTATTCCCCGATGGAGTTGGTATGCATAAGTGCATAATACATCCAGAATTAGCCAATTACGTTAAATTCCTACATAGATGCTTTTTGCTGTTAGGCGAGTACAAATTTTGTCTCCAGGCTGCTGACTCCCCAGCGTTCGGCCTAAATCAAACCTAAACATGATTACACTCATATACGAACTATGCAGTCTGTTTTTACTTGCCTACCAGCTCAAGAACGATAGTTTTGGTCGAGCCGAACGTTCGGTCGGACAGAAACATTTATTATTTCTTTTGACTATACCAGGGGCTCCCAAGCTGTGCGACGTAAATGAGCAGCTGCTGAAACTATGAAATATGTGATACGAGCCTGAAGCTACAACATACTACTCGATAAATACTAACAGGAACTATTCTATAAATACATTTTACAGTAATGTATCCTAAGATTATACAACTCTGAGTACTGAAGATTCTAGTACAGTTTGATACGGCGTTGTACTTTCTTATGCGAAACTGGCCATTCTGCAGTTGTAGGATTATAGCTATATTAAGTCCTAGTACAGCTACAAATCAATTGAGAATATAGGAGAGTAACTATTTCAAAACTTTGGCTCCGATTTGAAAAGATATGCTCAAAAAAGCGAGCTCATTTTTTCATAACAAGCAAAATTTTTTTTCTAGTTTAACACTACAGTGTCGTTACACTTTACAAATTATAAATTAATCAATAATAATGTCTGAAAGATGTTTGGCATGCCTACGCTTGCAAAAAATTTCGAATAAGATATTTAGAACCCACTGTTTAGAAGACGAAATCACTCATGGTAGGCATATGCACGCCAAACTTTGAAGGGCATGTGGTCGTGTCTTTACCAATACATATAAACGATCGTCGCACAAATAAGCGATCTTTGAGTTCATTTTGTTCAGCGAACCTGTACTCGATTCTCCTATTGATTATTTTGCCGAACAAGTCAATCGCGTACTCGCACGACGCACGCTTATAATAGTATTAGGACCAACTAAATGAGGACACTAAGTGGAGGCGAAAAATTAGCATAATGCCCACGTAACACGTGACATGTCACAGGAACGAGGTGTACTTCAGATGGGGCGGCGGCACGGTGGTGGTGTGGCTGCAGAACGCGGCTGGGCACGCGCGCTGGGGGCCCACGGAGGAGCGCGTGGAAGCGCTGCTGGACGCGTGGCGGCCGCGCGCCAAGCTGCGCGAGCCGGCGCCCGCGCCGCCCACCGCGCCCGAACCCGAGCCCGCGCCACCTCCCGCCACGTTAGCGCAGGAAAAGCGCTAGGCGCCAGCAGCTAAGCGCTCGCCGACTTGTAAATATTCATCTTGTACATACATATAAATAGCAAGATATATTATTATATGGACGATACGAACGGTATCTTTTTTATTTTTAAATCTCCCGTCTCTGTTGTATAGTTCGATAAAAGTTTATTATGTTTTGATTGTTTATTATATTTTCTGATAAAAAAAAGTTTTTTTAAAAGTGGCTTTCATTTCGGCCTGAAGTACCTAGCTTTCTATTTCATTTCGGTTTTTTTTCTGGACTGCTTTTATGGAGATTATTTTATTTTTCCTTTTACATTCATCTCCTAGATTTATTTAAGATTTTTTGCAAACTTCGGAGACTAGACCCCTTATCTCCGAAGTTGGCAGGGAATTGTATTATTCAAACATTAATCATCGTAAGCAAAAACCACCGGCCCAGTGTGAGTCAGACTAGCACGGAAAGGTTTCCGAACGATTCATAATTTTTCAACAAGTTATTTTAAACCATAGACTTCTTAGGGCCATTTCGGCGTTCCTGGGTTATCCTAAATAAACCGGTGTTATCAGCTAGATCAGGTTAAATCAGATAAATCATCTTGCGTCATCAAGAGTTAGAAGTAAATCTAGAGTTTCAGCAGGGGTGGTAGTGAGGAACGGCAGAAGTTCGACTTGACCGACTTAGCCAGGAATCAAAATGCTTTACTATCTGCTGGGCAGGAAGCAAGTTTGTTTATTTTATTCAGCCAATGTACTGAACTGAGCCCTGTGCAACATCATCATGCAGGACTTGGCAGACCTGTTGAAGGCCTTCGAATCTTATGACCCACGTCACTTGCTTTGCGCGATCGAGTGTCGACCCATGCCAGGCGGAAATTGACATCGCCTTCACAGCCGCGTACTGACTGAGCGAGCAGCCTCGGACGTTTGCATGAGAGACTGCGCGTGCCTAACGCGACTTAAAGCTAGTTTTTCCCCTCCTATAAGCTCCTAGCAAAAATCCATATTTTTTTGGAAATCCGCTTTTGGAATGTTTATTTCCCGGTTTATGTTTCTCACGCTTCTTCTCTTAGTCCTCTATTAGTATAATCAGACCATTGTACAAATGTAAATGTACAAATTTAGCTATTTTGAGAACATAATATTTTGAGAATCTGATATTGTGCGAATAAAGGATCCCAAAGTAGTCTACAGTCGCCATATAATTGTATTAATTTAAGGCACTGTTATTTATCCATGACGCACACGATTCCGTCGTTCGTCGAACAAGCGAGGCAAAACACAACCGTCTTGAGTGCGCGCGGCAAACTTAGTTACTGAGGCGCTTTTGAGCATCGACAAAAACCGACAACGTTCGGCTTGGGCCGCGGCCGCGCGATGCAAATCCTCGGTCGGTCAGGACGTGCCTCGGTCGAGGCAAACGCAGGCGCTGCCTCGGCCGAGGTACGTCCTGACCGACCGAGGATTTGCCTCGCGCGGCTGCTCGCTCAATCAGTACGCGGCTATTGGTCGATTGATATATATGGCGGTCAAACCATTTGCCTTGCTGGATTCACTTGCGCAGGCGTAGATAATTTTATCCAGACCTGAGTCCACCAGAGCCCATAGCGTAGTGAAACTGGAGTATTCTTGAGTCCTCAAGGTTACAGAGACGCCGATAGCAAGTGTCGTCACATATTTTAATTTTTGTTTTTTGGCGTCGTTAATAGGCCTCCCTGTTTATGCGATTTTCGCTCTTATATTCTATTCGCGTTTTGCGTTTAATGTGGAAAGAAACTAATTACTGAAATTAAAATACCAAATGTTTGTAGTCAAACATTTATTCTATGGATTAGTTACTCTTATGTGTACATGGTAGTGGTAGGCGGATGCCCAAAGTGCATAAAATAATTAATCAAACTCCCAACTTTCTATTTTATATTTTATGGATTATGTAGATTGGTGAAAAGGACAAATACACAAATTTTTGCCGTAATTTAATTATAAATAGTATCTACCTACTTACACAACTAAGTACTAATTTAACTAATTTCTGAAAATGGGTCAAAATAAAAAAGCAAAGAAGTTCATACAAATTGCTGGTTGATGTTGTAATTTGATGACGTATGGAGATCACCGCTTACAAAAAAACTACCAATTTGTATACCTACTTTGAGCATAATGAATGAAATAATCATACTTTATAAGTATCTACAACAACAAATATATCTACGAGACACTGCACACCAAACAGTCGTGTACAAGATAATTTGCCCTGTTATGCTCCGCCGCAACGCAATGCGTTTGGTATGAAGGAGCTCCTAAATTTACACAACACACTACCTACCGTCTGCAGAGATTCATACTCAGTGACGGGTCTATTGTGACTTACCAATAAACATATAAACAGAATAGTTTACTAGTTAAGCTGGTCATTAATGATCATTCACCACAAGCACTTGACAGTAATGTCACAGATTTGAGCATTTTATTATATAACTCAAGCACGCGACTGCCGCGTGAGCATAAATTTGATTTTTTTTGTTATTAATCTTTTGTATTGTACAATCAATGTTTTTAATCCTTTAGGTAATGTATGTTCAAAATGCAATTGAATTATTATAAGTATTTAAGGAAAGCATCGTGAGAAAACCTGAACTTAGATAAATACATATTATTATAATTAGACCTTTGCCGTGCAGAAGGACAGTAAAAGCCGTGATAAAAGGCTGGTATTATAATTATTTAATAACGAATTTTGTTAGGCGCGGGCGAAGAGTTTCAGGAAGGACTTGGGGGAGGTCTTTGCCCAGCTGCAGTGACAGCGAACAGAAAAAAACATTCACATTTTGATCGATTACAAAAGAGGATGCTTCAAGACAGTGCGTCGAGTTGGCGCAGAATTTAATAGTACCTATTCAAAATTGAATTTTGCTTTGCTACATTACACACGAATACTTCCGTTCCTTCTTTTCATTTATTCGTATAGAACACATAAGTAACAAACTTAGTATCAATGTTAGTTATTTTGCCCGGCTCAGAATTTACTTTTATAATTAAGAGAAAGAAGTAGTTTTTGTAAAAGACGCTAGTATAAGTTACGGAACTGTTATAGCTAGATATAGTCAAGAAGTCCATTAACACTGAGCACCATACCATATATACGACGGTGCCATACAATTCAGATACTGATATCGCTGGTAGTAAGTGCAGTAACGAAATACGGAGGATAGCGGATAGATGAACTCCTTTGCCGCACTTATACTCCCATTTGGTCCGTAGTGCGTGCAGGCCTCTTCTCTGTTAGAGGGAATGGGCCGTAATCCACTATGCGGACCCAGTTCAGTTTGGTGGATGTCACATGTCTTCGAAGTTTTGGTTCTAAGACATGCCGATTTCGTCACGTTTCCCTTCACCGGTTACACAAAGTAAAGTGCCTGTCTGGGTTCGAACCCACGACCTTCAACTTGTGAGTCGCAGCCGTTACCACTGGGCCAACATTGTTCTGCAACGAAATACGAGTAAAAACTCCGGTTTTTTAATCAAAACCAACTCACTTACTTGAAAAGCAGTAGTCGTTTTTTCCTTTGTGTCGGTGTTTGTTATGGTAAATTAAATTACACTTGCTATTATTTGAGGAGATAAGTATTATTTCAGATACATTTTTCAAAGGTACAATCGGTAAAAGCTGTTACCTGACCCACCCTGCCGTTAGCCGAAGACGATTTTGAACTTACTGCAGTTAGCAGTAGATAAGTGTTATTCGATACGCATGAGCTTATCGCACTAGTACGACTTGTTCAAGGTAGACAAATATAGAATACAGTTATGCAAATTTGATCTTTAACACGTATCGATAGGGTAGGAAAGCGTTTGAATACTATTTTGTCACCAATTTGGACTTGTGAATTTTAACAATATTTGATGTCAATTTGGTCTAGTGGTTGCATCAGTGAATCTATGTCAACATGGTTGCGAGTTCAAAACTAACCTTCCACTTCTTGTTGCCTATGTTTAAAATATCCAATAATGTTTTTTAAATTCAACATATTATTTATATTAAATTAAAATAGTTAATTTAAATTAAATATTTACATACAAATAACAACAGAAATGAAAAACAATAATGATTATGATAAGGTTAAATTAAAAAAAATGAAAAAGACGTTGTTTTTCACTAATTAGTAAGGCAAGGTAAAATTATTCGCGCGTAGTCACTGCTATTATGCGTAGACAGGCTTTAGTTTTATTGTCACGGTTCATTTTTATTTTCCTACCCATAACCTAGTAACATTTGACTACCAATTTTATAACGAATACACATATTTGTCTTTCAACTACCTTATTACGAGTTAGGCGAAAATATTACAAATATAAAAAAAAAATTGAAGAATGTGATGTCAGAAATACTTGTGATGTAAGGAAAGCAAAACAATCATATTCTCGACGCAGGATTTAAAGTCGCATCTTGTTCGCCTCAGCCTAATACACGAACCACGAGACCAGATCTCATTATCATCCTTTTAATGTTCCCATTGCTGGGATACGGGCCTGGGATGGCCCTTAATCCACCATGCGGGCCCAGTGCAGATTGGTGGATGTCACATATCTTCGAAGTTTTGGTTCTAGGACATGCCGATTTCCTCACGATGTTTTCCTGGACAGTTTTTAGTTCGGACAAGATCTACTTGAATATAATCGTTAAAATAAGCTATAAGTAGCAATTACACTAAACATGTTACAATACTCTGATAAATTTTTAGTCTTGCAGCATAAAAATCAATATCGCATAACAAATAGTTTTAAATATCCTAACGCTAACGTTTTAAAGATCAAATTTGCGTGTCTATTACTATTGCATTTGTTCATCGAGTAGCGATAGTCTGATAAACGCATACAAATTAAATAATCCTTAATATTACAGGCAGAGGGTTCAAATTCGTTCGTTTTTAGAGTGGGTCAGGTAACAGCTGTTACCGACTGTACTTTTCAAATACCCTATTGAAAATTGATTAAATATCTAGGTGAACTTTTTCACAGTAGCAAGATAGCAATTTTTTACTGTTTAAAAATAAGCTTAGCATGTAAAATTACCTTAATGATAAATAGTCAAAATGCTAATGACATGAAAAATAAAAACACTAATTAACATGCACAGCAATCTGGTGTTTCTTTTCCTTGACTTCTATATTTGACATGTAAAGTTGATTTTTAAACAAGTAATTAATTCTGCCTGTGCTAAATTATGTTAAAACCTATATATATGTTAAGTGTCTTACAATTAAGATGTAGTTATATTTGTATTGTTTTAGTTGTATTCGTCGTCTTCATCCATAGCAAAATCGACGCCTGAGTCGACAGCACATACGGGACTGAAAAATAGATTAGGATCAAATTGGGTCTGATTTTATCAGTTTTATGCTAATGATTGTTTTAATAACATAACTTAGTTACCTCATTGCTCTACATGTGAAAAAGACAATCCGTTTCAACTTTCTGTTGTAAAAGAAATAGTTGAATGCCCACAGACAGCCTGGTTCTCCAAAAGGATCACTTGCAAGATCCGGATTGTAGCTGTAAATGCGACACTCAGGCAAAACCACCTCCTCTTCGACGGCAGACCACAGCGTTGGCCGCAGCTGGCGCCAGCGCACGCCGCCTACCGCTGACAAGGCCGCATCCACTCCGCTTTGTACCCAACTAAGTGATGGCTCTGCACTGAATTCACTGCTCTGTGTAATTCAACAAAGACAGGTTTAAAAATTGTCTGTAGTTGGTTTCTAGCGTAGGTAGTCTTGAGCCACAGTAGGTATGTAGAACAAAAGCCAGCCAAGTGAAAATTGGACTCACATACAAAAGATTCTGTACTATTTCGCAAAGTTTTAAGATTAAGTACAAGCACCAATGCAAAGTACAGGGAATAATTTCGAGAAAAACGCATTTTAAAGTTTAGGAGTTGTATTGTTTTTATTGTGATCAAAGCACCTCCCGGGACGGAGTATCACATTAGGTTGCCGCTTACCGCTCGGCTCGCACGTTAGCCACGTTATTAATTCTATGATTTTTGCAGCACAGATCGATGACTTCTAAACGATCTTCTAACGAATCTTTAAAAGATATTGTTGTGTTTACGGGTGTTTAAATAAAGCAAATAACAATGAATCGATATTATCTTTAATTAAAGTTCCAAAAGATTTTGAAAGGTAAGTTATTTTATTGTATTTAAATCATTACATAAATACTCTGTAACTATCGGTAGTAGGTGCATAATGAGTACGAGATTTTTATAAAAATTTAAGCGTTTTGGGGTGTCTAAAAGAATGAATAGGTGTGTGAAATACTAATAATTAGGTACCTACCTACACAGACATTCTAGATTTTCGTGTTGTTCAAAAATATAATTTGATTCCTTTTCTTATTGACTAGCTACCGTTTCGTTCACATAAAAGTAAACGCTTTAGCCACAGCTTAAAATAAATTATAATTGCCTAAGTAAGTAGTTACCTACGTAGCCTAAGAATTTACCAATAGCCTGAGTAAGTGTCAACACTTTTTAACGTCAACGTTTATATATAAAACTAGGTACTTATTTATACCTAACGAACAAACAAAAAATATTTCCTAAGAGTTCCACAAGCCAACTTTAAATAAACTAAAAAAAATCGGTTGTCTGTAAAGTCGGTTTACTGACGATAGTTGAACGTGACAACGTCATAAGAAATTCACTTTTCACTGCACTTCATACTTGACGGAAACATGTAAATGTATTATTGTATAGCAGCTGTCCACGCGGACGCATCGCTCACTCTAGTAGGAGAGAGACAGATGTCGAACGCTGCCGAACGCGGAGGCCGATTGTGCCTCTTTGTCGCTCGTTCCGCGCTCTCGCTTGCACTTCAAGCCTTAAATGGAACGCCTCAGAGCGAGGTCAGCGAGGTAACGCCGCATGAGTCATGTTTTTTCGTGCGTGCAGCCGGCTCCATCCAATTATAAGACGTTGTCACGTCAAAATATCACTAAAAAGTAAAGAAAGAGGTAAGTACCCAGGTAACCTAGATTTTTTTTGTTGTTTGTTTGATTTAATTTTATTATTATTAGACAATTAAAATGTTGAGGTAAGCGAAAGCGGCAAGTTGACAACCCTTACGAGCTGAGTCAATTCGCGCCAGACAGCGACGGAGATACGCGTTAGCAGAGAGTGGCAATGTTTAGGTGAATATCACGTTAGGCACTGAGCGCTTATGCCAGCTGAATTGCACTTTGTTGCTTACTAGCAGGAGTCTCTATTTCAATGAATTGTTGCGTGAAATGACTCTTCTGTACTTGTACTATTATTTATTCTGTGATCAAAGTATGCAGTATCTTTTACCTCAAAGAGTAAGCTTCTAAAGAGCGTTCAAGTTTTTTATATTTTGGTAGGGTTGGCACAGGAGGATAACATGAAATAGATGAAAAGTTAATCAGATTTTTATAACATGACTGATATTAATTTTTCTCATTTCAAAACGCAAACGAACAACGACATGCGACGCGTACATACGCTCAGCCCTCAGCAATTCAATTAGCCGAGCTGATACAAACCGGTTTCTCTTCGTACGTGACCAAGCTACCGCATGCGCCTCATGCTTGCAGTAGTATATAGTTCTCGCCAAACTTCTGGGCCGCCCTGAAGTTGGCATTCCGATGCGCAAGGCACAGATCAGCGCTGTTTTCGTATGACATTTACTATTGCGCAGCCATTGTAGCCAACTATAGGGCCGCCAAGAAGTTTGGTGAGAACAATACCTATTGTAGTGGTATTGTATGAAACTAGCTCTCTGTGTACTCTGTGCTAGTACTTATAATTAATTTTGCATTATTTAATCATATTTTGAATGAATAACTTTTTCTTTTTTTTTGTAATGTTTGGTCTCGAAATTCTTTAACATTAGGAGATAAAATGCAGGGACATCCATTTTTTACCGATTTCCCAAAAAGGAGGAGGTTCTCAATTCGGACGTTTGTATGTATTTTTATTTTTTGTATGTTCTGGATAACAGGGTCATATATTTTTTGCGATAATGTTACGGAACCCTTCACATGCGAGTCCGACTTGCACTTCGCTGGTTTATTTTTAAGCCAGCACTTTCACTTTTGCAGAAAATTGGATAATGACCATTCCACACTTACCTTTGCCATTGAGAAATCATAATCTGGAAAGGCAGCATTCAGTGTAGCAATCAAGTAAAACAAAGTTTTACGAGATATGGTATCACAAAGCACGCCATCTTCATCACCGGACAAGCTGCGGCTGAAAATGTAAGTAAAAGAATTAAAAAGTATGTCCACATATCATCTGCAAGAAGGTAATAAAATAATAAAATAACAATGAATTTACCTGTACATTACACTCTCAGGCGGTGACAATGCTTCGAGTGTTGTTTCTCCAATAGCTGTGAATCTCTTATAGAAAGATTTCTCAGCCCCAGCCATTTTGCAGCTATAGCTTTCTACACGACCCTGTACGGCACTATCTCCATTTAGGATCGAGAGAGCTCTGCTTAATGCCTCTAAGCGACCACTCTCTAGAAGTTTCATTTTCGCTAATATTATCTCTCTCTGTTTACCCACTAAAACTACTTGTTGTAAGTGGCGCCTGTATTATAGTGCAGCACGGAACACTATTTCTGTACATAGCCGAGGGGTGTATGAATATTCCTTTTCTCTTTGAGTGTAATAAGTTTACACTCGGAATCAGTTTCGTCTTCTGTTCTTCTTCCGCGCTGATAGAATGCGGGAACATCACAAATAAGAAGAAAAAATAGATTTACCAAATTGCTGAACGGTAGCAAATTATTTATAGCTTGTTTTGCCCTAACACAAGGAGATCGCGTCACTTCACTTGTAGTCTCACAAAAATGTTTAATACACCAACACAATGTATAATTACAAATCAATATCCATAGAAGACATGGTTACGAAAAACAATAAAACCAGAAGTCACAATCTCTTTAGTACAGATAAGATTCTGATAGGATTATTTGTCTCAAAACTAATAAAATGTACACAACAATACTTCACAATCGTCAATGGCGGATCACGGTCACTCACTTAGTGTTGCAAGCCCAAATTGTAATAACATACGTATAAAAATAATGCCGGAAATGTTGCTAGAAGTAAGGCCAAGTGCGACCTGAGGTTTTTATTCACACGATTTTTTTACGCGTTTTATAAACCGTGAACTAACTAACACGCACGGTGAATTTGTGTTTTAACATTATTTCTGACCCCAAACTGTTGACTATCACAAAAGTCGCGGTTATGATGCCTGGTACAAATCTGCCTTTTTAAATCTGTAGATTAAAATGTCTAGTATAATATTTGCACAGTGGTTTATTTAGAATTTGTTATAAATTGATTAAAGAATTACCACGAAGTGGGAGTCACATGGATGCTATAATGAAAAACTAAAAAAAGTAATCGATGAACACAGAGCACGTTTCCACCAAGGTCAAGCCTTATGGAAAAAGATGTAAGAATTTTTGGGACAAAAACATTTTAATAGTTTTTTGTATATTTTTCCGTTGGTCCCACTCTGGACTGGATTTTCATTTTTCCATAAACTGGTGATGTAATGCCAACTACATCTATTTTATTTTGAAACTACATCTATTTTCTTTTTGTTTTACGTCTAACTGAATACTCAGTACTCACGACCTACCAGGGCAAGTATATCTACACCGCCGTTCTAAGAACTGATTGATTCGAATTAAGGTATTATGAAAAACTGACTCAAATCAATATTATAGAAGAAGTTAATTTGTGCCATTTCATTTTGTTTAACTTTTATAAACTTAGAGTAATATAAAAAACTGGTATTCGAAATACCTTAAAATCTCGACGTTCTATTTTTTTCACTTCAATATGTGAAATAGGGTTACTTTTTCTTTCGTTATACAGTGGTTTCGCCTTTGGGTAAAAACATCATTAAGAAAAATTTTCAATTTTCATTAAAAAACAACAAACTTTATGGTTTTACCAAAAGTTTTTACGGTATTCTCACACTGTGAACCACACTGCATCGTACTTTTTTACGTCTGTAGAGTTAGCGTGGTCAAACTATATTTGCAGATTCCTAATGGATCCAGATATCGGCATGGTTTAAAAGCGCTGACCTTGAATGCGCAAGTAGATTTTAGGGTCTGTTTGGCGAGGGGAATGTGGCGGAACCACACTTACGTGTCGTGGCGTGGCGTGGTGCCTTTTGACGCAGTTGACGTAGGATGGAACAGAGTAGTTTGATTGGTGGATCCCTCGCCACGCCACTCGGGCGAGGTTGGCGGGTGGGGGGTAGGGAAATGGGGGTAAGGGGGCTACCCCACTGTACCAGCCCCACCCCGCGGAACCCCATGGTTATGGAGATATCCATGGTTAAAGTCTTTACAATTACTATTTAACAACAATGTCGACGGAGCCCCGCTGGGCGGGGCTCCTATTTCTGTCTGAAGGGTCTAAAGTAACCTAACATGAAGGAGATGACGATGACATGAGATGGTGTTGAGTTCGGTCGTTTTGCTTGCTCACTTCGGCTCCCGTCATCTCTTCGAACCTAACGTGTCCGTGTCGGGGTGCCCTAAGCTCCCGAGCTCGCTTCGCTCGCTCTTGGACTAATTAACAATTTTTTATCTCACTAATTAGGTATATTTAAGTAAAAAATATGACATAAAATTGAATAAAATTTCCGAGTCTGGAAAATTTGAAAATAGCTTTCTATTTATGAGTACTATCTACAAAAAAAAATGAACTTCCAAATCAGCGGCCCCTAACGGAAAGTATAGCCGACAAGACAATTGACATTGACAGGGAGTTTTTGGCGGGATTTTTTCGAGTGAAGTTCAGCGGCTGTTAATATTATTTGCAAATTGATTCTTATATTGTGATATAAAACTGGTGTAGTTTTGTTTATCAACTGTCTACGCAACTGGACAATATGTGAAATCATTGGCAGAAGCGATAGTGGAGCGGAGAATTTTATTGTAGTATTGACTATCTCCGAAAAGCTTACTGGGAAGGCTGACTCGATACAATTTGCTGCCAAAAAACATTAGAATCTAATACATCCGCATTCTAATGCCATACTAAAGAATGTTAAAATTGCACTGAAGACGAGGCGGTATGGTCCAAGACCTTAGCCTGCCCGAGTAGTGCGAAAGAAAAAAAAAAATTGACATTGACAGTTTGACAGCTGTGATAATCTGACCTGATCAGGATCTGATCAAATAAATGCGGTATTCATTCGGGTCTCAGCACGACTGTGTAAAATAGAAATACTTTTGCCGCTTAAAATATTACATAAATATGCTGCTTTTATCGCCCACTGTCACAGGATTATTAAGAACTAGCTGTACTAGGTGCTTTAGGTACCAAAATTATGGTAAGCAATAAATAGATATCTATTAACATAAAATTAATGTAGATAACAAACATAAACACACGCATTTTTCCAATGGGCCAGGCAGGCCAGAAACTACAAAACGCGACTTGCTACTATCCTATACTCCTTTTAATATGAAAATATTGAACTAGTTGAAGTTTTTTGCTCAATTAGCATGTATAATGTTTTTTTCTTTAGTTCTGATTGAATAATTACATCAAAATCTTGTCTTTGCAGCTACACGTAAGAGGTTTTACCGTGGTACAGGGATTGTGCAAAGTGACAAGAAATGGGAGGTCACTTTGGATCATCGTCGTCTGAAAACACCTAATGGCCACGTATTGGCAATAAACAGTGAGCCCCTAGCTCGTGCTATAGCTGCCGAATGGGATGCACAAACTGAAGTTATAACACAGCCAACTATGCACTTGGTTTGTATTAAGTAATTTCTTTTTTATGTAATCATATTTTGTGGCACAACAGGACTCTCCACTTATTAAATCCAAAGCTGCCAAGAATAAAGCTTTATTAAAAAGCTGCAGTTATCTGAATTAGCTATCATGTGTTTCTTCTGAAATGCCCCAAGGGATATAACGGATAAACTTTCCATTATGGGCCGCTGATTTGGAAGTTCATGTTTTTAGGTTCTTGAGACATAGTCGTCCACAAATTCGAGTGTAGTCTCCGACCTTGATAGGAGTGGGTGGAACATGGGTATTCAACATCACCTTAGTTTTGTCCATGTTCATTTTAAGACCGACTCTTTCGGAAGCTCTACTGAGGTCATTCAGCATTGTACTGAGGACCTCCATTGTATCAGCTGTCGTCGGCAAACCGAATGTGAGTGATTTACTCGCCATTTACTTTTATGCCTAGCCCTCCCCAGTCCAGAACCTCGAAGACATCCTTCAGGCGGGCGAGCACGCCCTACTGTACAGGCTTGAGTCACACATTTTAATCACAGTTTGGGAGCAAAAACCGCGATAAAATGCGTGACTCAAGTCTATCACAATGGCCAAGCTCGCCCGGCTGTGCAGCAATGAACAGTTTCGGAGATATGTCTCCCTGTCTCACATCTCGCTGCAGAAGGATAGGTTCCGAGGTCTGATCCTGAAGTCGAACTGACATGGTAGCGTTTTTGTACAAATACTTCAGCACTTCCATGTACCGGTAGTCGATTTAGCATCTTTGGAGTGACTGCAGCACAGCCCAAGTCTCGATCGAATCGAAGGCTTTCTCGTAGTCCACAAACGCTAAGCAGAGAGGCAGGTTGGACTCTTCGGTCTTCTGTATAACCTGCCGCAGCGTATGTATGTGGTCTACGGTGTTGAAGCCTTTAAGGAAACCAGCTTCTTCGGGAGGCTGGAATCGTCAAAGGTGAACGGCAGATTTTGTACCGCATATTTTTTTTTGTTGTTCGTTTATAGAATTTAGTATATAAATAAAGGCAACTATGCCATTTATTTTCATGTAAGTTTACTATTTTTAGAACTTCGGATTAATTAATAATATCAATATAAAGATTTTAATATAAAACGTAATAAAATCGTGCACTCAACGCAGTTATGTTTTTAGATGTTGCCTTACATAAAATAACACTAAAATTGAAATGATAATTAATTATTTAGAAATAGAAATAACATTAAATATAACCAAACTCATCATTATCAAACTGTCGCAGTCTGCTGGTGGATATAGGTATTTAGTAATACCCTGAGTAGGTACGATCCTCATCTCAATCTACCTACTTATTGGTAAGGAAAATACTACAAAGATAGCAACAAACAATTTACTTTACACATTACCTATGTAACAATCTGCAACATTTACCTATATGTAACAATTTACATTGGTACACTAGTATATAACCTTAAAAAACAAAACTGGTTATAACTTTTACGTTCCAAGTTCTAAAAATCTTTTTAAAAATTATTTATCGTATTAACTATCAATTAAAACAAAAAATATCGCAAAACACGAAATTTTATTTGCGGTACGAAGTTCCCATACACGCCTGCCGTTCGCCTTTAAGCGTGAGACGATTCGTGATGACTTCTGAAAACAGCTTGTAGACATGGCTAAGAAGTAGGATGAGCATTTCTTCAGTAGGGCATTGTCACCCTTCTTGCAGAAGAGTACCACCACACCCCTGCACCATGCCTGTGGCGTTTTCCCCTCGACTATGCAGAATCAAACAGCTTCTGAAGGGCCTTAAGTACTGGTTTTCCACCCGCCTTCAGGAGTTCGGCCGTAATGCTGTCATCACCCGGTGCCTCAGATGCTCCGGTTTGGTGGATACGATCCTGACATCGTCGGTTTTTAGTTTCGTGAGCTGGCTCTGCCCAATAGCCAGATTTCTTGAAAAAACCTTGGTGCCCTTATTTTGCTCAATCGCGCGCGGCGGTCGATTTTCAAGGACTTTGAGATCCGTCTATTTAGCTGCTGGTATTTCAATGCATCGTCTGAAGACTGCAGGATCATCTCATTCATGAGCCTCTCCTTCATGAGCTTGAGAGTAAGATCAGAGAGCTTTTTGTTTCTATCTGTACGGTGGGTCTTGAAAAACTTAGACCCGAACGTATGGACAGCTTCCACGAACCTATCGCTGTATTTGTCCACGGAGCTCCCTAGGTTCTCGAAACGATTCAGGAGTTCGAGCTGAAAGCTCTCGGGGGTTTGGATCTGGATCTGTGCTGGACGGAGCGAAAACTTCATCAGTTCAAAGATCTTTCAAACTTGATATTAATGTTCAATCAATGTTTTTAACGGATTGATTACTTGAGAAACCAGGTTTTTAACGGATTGATCACAGAGACATAATTTCAGATCACATTTGCTTCTTGGTTGACATGATGAAGTCGATCTCGTTTTTAGTTGCACAATCGGGGCTCTGCCAGGTCTACTTCCTGTGCTTAAGCTTTCTGAAGAAGGAGTTCATCATATAGAGGCCCTCCTTCTCCATAAAACCGGCCAGTAGGTGACCCGGTGGTTCCGACGTCCAACTCAAATTGCCCCATTTGCAGCTCATCCTCGTCTCGTTTGCCCAGTTTCGCGTTGAAGTCCCCCGTGACAGCGGTGAAGTGAGTTTTGAAACCATGCATGGCTCTAGAGTTATTATCATCATACATGGTCTCTACCTCAATATCAGGGTGTGCCGAGGTCAGGGCGTAGACCTGTATGACCTTCAGCGAATATCCCCTACGAAAACTTTAATAATGTAACACAACGAGTTAAAATTTAAACATTAAACTCCTTACATCGCATGCAGCGCATAACTATTGATGATAGAACAAAAACATGTACTACAATATTAAATAAAGAATATATTATATAATAATATATCAAAATCTCCAAAAAAAGTCCGCGATAGCATATGTCTATTTGTTAATGTTGACTCACAATAGGTTACCCTTTTATGATATTCAAATTTGGTGTAAAGTACTGCTTTATATGCAAAGGTGTTTTCACCGATATCATATAAATCCTCATGTAAAAAAATATGTTAGTCATCGTGATTGTTTAATTTAGGGCAAAATTGCCGTTTACACCATTTAGTTTGGTTGAATGTCTTAGGAAATATCACAAAATTAAAATAACTCACGCAACCTAATAATTCTGCGGTTCTACAAAGGCTTACATAATTAATTTATAATTTAATGGCAGAAAAGTGGATTACCTCACGCGCATATTTTATTATCGCTTGAAAATAAAATAAAACCTGACGAGGAAGGTTTATAATAACCAATTTATCGGCGAAAAAGCCCTGAAGACGGTGGCGATATTGTGACAATGAGAGTTAGAGTTATAGCAATGGGTAGTTCCATATTCCCCCTGTACAGTGCAGAAGCTTTAATGCACACATCAATGTTGAGTATTGTCAATAAGTTATAGCTATTAAGTATGTTTGCAAATATATCAACATAGCTATTGATAATATTAGTCAGAAATACTACACGTGGATGTGTAGAGTCGCCAAGAAATCCTTCTGTTGACCAAATCAATGAACAAATGTTAGAAAGAATACCAGGTTATGAAAAATATATAGATCAGTTGATACCGTATTGGAGACCGAGGACGTTGTACATTATTCATAGGAATCAGTCAGATGGCTCGAAAACAAATAACTGTTCAGGTGCTGGCGTGCACTCCCTTGACCTCAACATTAACTTTCACATACCGCTAAGCACGCACAGTTCGATATTTCAATGCGAATGTGTCGCCTTAAGCCGCAAAACCATAAAGCGCTTAAGCATCCAGAACTACGGTATCATATTACTATCTGATAGTCTGGCTGTGCTCAAAGCTTTAGAAAACAAACTAACAACAAACTTATCATTGAGTGCCACCTCGTCCTGGAGAGTAAATCGAAATCCAATCGAATCAACCTCCAGTGGATCAGGGGGCATAGTGGATACCTAGGCAATGATGCCGTAGATGAACTTGCGAAAAGGTGCTCCGAGATGTTAGTGCTAGGCCCGTGCCCACTTATCGCCTTGCCCTTCTCGTAATTTTATGCGTAGATTCGCCAAAGATCAACGTACCTACACAATATTGATGGTCACGGGCAACAGACTGTGGACAGTCGAAAATGGCTTTGCCAAACGTACACCCGCGTCTTACTAAAAAACTCCTCAGCCTGAGTAGAAATAACCTCAAAATAATTATAGGGACAATAACGGGCCACGGGCTATCATTAAAAAAACATCTATTCAACATAGGCGCCACGGACAGCCCACTTTACGGGGGCTGTTTTAACGCCGAAGAATCAGCCGTAATCCTGAAATGCGAGGCCGTGGCATCTCAACGCGAAGAAATCCTCGGAACAGTGAGGTCGCTCCGTGAAGCCTGTGAAGCTCCCAGGCAACTTCTGTGCTTTTGGACGGAGCTAGGCTGGCTATGTTAGCCAGTACCTCCATGCACAACGGACCAAATGGGAGTCTAAGTGCGGAAAAGGGAGTCCCTATCCTCATAGGAATTCCGTAATTCCCTAAGTCTTTCAGGACATCCCTTTCATATCCTAAAAATCAAAATCGGTGTCCCAATAATTTTATTACAAAAACTAAATCCGCATAATCTGTGCAATGGAACTAGATTACAAATAAAATCACTTCATTATAATGTTATTGAGTGTATTCGACCAGCGGCAGATAAGCCAAGATAAGATAAATTAATTAAAAAGTTAGAAAATTGACAAATTCAAATTGTGTTTTAAATAAATTAATTGAAAAATTAGAAAAACTTTGCCTGACAAACATGGGCGTACCATCAGTGGGCCAGATGGGGCGGCTTGCTCCACCCTTCATCCAACTTCAAAAATCAAAAATTTACTAAAATCTCTTGCTTATCTGCATACTGGTTCGAGAAGCCCTGGTTGGTTTTTCTGCCCTGAATCCCTGACAAGCTACGTGTCTGAAGTATCTACTATTGTTCAAATTTCCTTAATTTTGCCCTACCCCTAAGCATATGCTGTACGTACGCCTATACACAAACAATACTCATGAATAGGATTTTTGGCAAAATTAAGCCAGTGACGACAATCAAATGAGATTTAGGGTTATATATTGATTTAATATAAAAAGACATAAATGTTCGTTTTCATCCCCCCAGGGATCTCGGAAAAAGTATTTTTGCTAGTCAATATCTGAGTGCAAAAGCCGTTTTTATACGCTAGATGATAAATTAAATTGAATTTAGAACATCGTGTGCACTAAATTTGTGAATTCAAAACACCATTAAACCTATTTACTTCTACCTCCATGTTACCGAATTTATCATACTATCTTTTTTAATTTGTTAAAAACTCAGACTCGGAACCTTCTTGGTGTTCTTTTTTAACCGACTTACCAAAAAGGAGGAGGTTCTATGTTCGAATTTAGGATTGTTTTTTTTTTGTTTATGTTCACCGATATCTCCGTCAATTGTGGACCGATTTTGAAAATTCTTTTTTTGTTTGAAAGAGTATGTTTTGAAATTGGTCCCATTTTAAATTGGTGATAATCTGATGAAGGACTTCGAAGATATACGACAGAACTCTTCAATAAATAAAGGCAAATCTCTCGGGATTGCTGCAATCGCATGTCTGTTTATTGATTATACCATTTCATAACATAACATCACGCCAGTACGCTCTTAAGGGGTACGCAGATCTCTCATTTCACCGGTTATGTACAAGTTTCGTGATATTTGGGTATATAACGAAAAAAATTGTACCTACGAAAGACACCGACTTCCATAAATAAAGTTATTTTCTACTTTGTAGTTTTCTTATTTGGAAGTCGGTAGTATTTTTTTGTAAAAAAGTGTTTTATTTTTAATTTGCTTTGCGCGCGCCATTATCTTTCACGTCATGTTGTTCAAACCTTAGGTTAAAAACAAGAAACTTGAAAACAAGTAAAAATCCTAAAATGAGTGATTCTAGCGAAGAGGAAGTTTATTTGACGCCAACAGAATTGACTGAAACTGTCAATAAAGCGCAAATGAGCTTTCTCCCTCAACAATCACGCGACAAGTATTTGAAACAGTACGATATATTTAACACATTACGCTTGTTCGGTCATCAAAATTGAGCACGCGATTAAAAATCAACTGTGCACTCTTGTATAACAAACTAGCTGATCCCCGCGGCTTCGCTCCCGTCAACTGGCTATCTACCTACCTATCTACCCTACCTACCTACCCACCCACATACCCACCAACCTTGCCACTACCAAATAATGAATTTTATAGACAAAATTTTGCTACTTTGGGTTGCATTATTGCAGTTTTCATAAGAATCTCTAATTTTTTTGAAAATTATTTATAGCCTATGTTACTCGGGAATAATGTAGCTTCCATAGGTGAAAGAATTTTTAAAATAGGTTCCGTAGTTTCGGAGCCTATTCGGTACAAACAAACATACAAACACACAAAAAAATCTTTTCTCTTTATAATATTGGTATAGATAACTATTTCCTTGCATTTAGAGATTTTGTATCAAGGTATGTGCTGAGGGATCAATTGTTTTTGAAAGTTCCTTAATCTCTTATTACCATCACTGTATCTTGTGTACACAAGACATGTGCTCAGGCTACGAGAATAAAGACATTTGTTTGAAATATAAATGATGCATTTATCTTGACAAGGAACTTATGTATAAAAATGAAATGAGTTTACATTCTATTATAACCAGTAATGAATGATTTTCACAAAGATATTTCACAATAATAAAATATTCTGCATCAAATTTCAAGCAGATATTTTTTTTTTGTTTTCAGACTTCATTATGCAACACTGCTATAGACAACCCTGCGAAATTGACTTCACATGATATTGCTATCTATTTCCTAGAATTCTTCTCTACAGACACTCTACTTTATTTTTCAGAGGTAAGTCTGCCTTTGTATGGTTCTCGCCAAACTTCTTGGCCGCCCTGCGGTTGGATTTCCAATGTGCAAGGCACGGATCGTTACTACTGCGCAGCCGTTGTAGCCAACTTCAGCGCGGCCAAGAAGTTTGGCCAGAACTATACCTACAGTGTGTTTTACTTGTGCATAAAGTGTCAATAAATAAATAAATGTGTGAGTGAGAACTGAGAATATTTATCAGACAGTCCTTTCAGCCGAAAAATCGGTTACTACTGTAGTAAAATAAAATAAGCCTTTATTGCTTGTTACTTAACCTGTTATTTACAATATACTATACTTGGTTTCTAATGAGTTTTTTTAAGTTTTTTTTTTTAACTATTTATTTATTTGTCTCGGCACCTGGTTATTTTCCCTCGCACCAGCTTGTCTTTCGATAAAGGCCTCCTCCAAGGCTCTCCACTTGACTCTGTCCCTCGCTACCCGTAACCACTCTGGACCTGCCACTTTCTTTATATCGTCTTCCCACCGATTTACCTGTCTTTCCTCTCTCGGGTCGAAAAAAATAATAATTACAGATTGGAGAGAAGAGAAGAAGTAAAATAAGTTACTGCAGTTACTATATTGCAATTTAATTTGTTTTGTTTGTATTCCAATCTCTCTAATTAATTGCTCACTTACACTTCCTTGAAGCTTACAAATAGATAAAAAAATATATGATTGGGCTAATTTGTTAAATTGCCCTCTATTTGCCTTTAATTGAGTGTTTTCTACTGATCTGCGAGAGAACACAACTACCGTTTTATCCCTTTGAAGACCGTTGTCTTGAATCTTTGTATGCGTGCGTTTTTCCGACTACGGAACCCTTACACTGCGCGTTCCCCGACACGCATTTTGTGTAATGTCATATTGAACATAATTTATTTTGAAATTTTTAAATATTGTGTTTTGTTATATAGGAAGACGAAGAGTTAAGGCTCCTACAGGAAAAGGAATGGGGTCCTATTTTGGAATGGTTCCAAAAGAGATTCAATGTAACTCAAGAGATTGCCAAAGGTTTAGAACCACCGCCGATAAATGCTGACACCAGAGCAGTTTTAGCAAGATACTTTTTATCGTATAACTTTCCTGCACTTAGTGGTATGTATCTCACGCGAGTTTGCAATAAATATAAACTATAGGACGCGACATAGTGCGTGATTGACTATCGCGGCTTGTACCATCACAGTTCTCCTAATAGACAATCTGCAGATTGATTATTTTTATCTCCATAATTCATTGTATTTAGACATACAAATTACATTTCATATTGGAATACATTTAAATTCCACTGGTATGGGTAACAGGCTTCAAGCCGCGATAGAAGGGAAGCAGTACAAACATTTTCTTAATGTCCCTCGGCAAACTTCGTGTTTCAGTCATCGGCTTTGTATCAGTTGCACTTGGTGCAGACCGGACGCTCTCAATCAACTTGGGAGTATATAGAGTTGTTAATATTTTTTTAACATAATGTAATTTATTTTAAAAATGGGAGCAAAGCTGCTATTTTTACAGCTCTATATATTTCACACGGAACTCAAAACAAAACTAAAAAGTACTTAGTTTTGAATTTAAATTATTCATCATCGTCATCATCATTTCAGCCGAAAGATGTCCACTGCTGGACATATGCAGGAGGCCAGGCTTCGCCACATTGTCCGATCTTGTGCGTCTTGCATCCAGCGCATTCCCGCAACCTTAACCAGGTCATCGGTCAACCTAGTGGGACCTGTGACCTGTGGCCTTCCAACGTATCTTCTTCCAGTTCGCGGTCGCCATTCTAGAACTTTTCGGCCATCCGTTCTGCGAGCAATGCGCCCTGCCCACTGCCACTTAAGTTCAATTCTTCGGGCTATGTCGGTAACTTTGGTTGTCATGCGGATATCATCATTTCGACGTGATCACGCTAGGAAATTCCAAGCATGCCCTCTCCATTGCCCTTTGGGTGACTTTAAGCTTTCTGATAAGGTCCATTGTGAGCGACCACGTCTCGGTCCCATAGGTGATCACTGGCAACACACACTGGTCATAGACTTTTGTCTTGAGACACTGGTAAATTGGACGAGAAGATAGCACACAACTGCCCGAACGCCGCCCAGCCGAGTCGACGGTTGACATCTTTCTTGTAGTTGGACCTACCCAACTGGACCATTTGTCCCAGGTAGACATAATCTTCTACAACTTCGAGTGTAGAGTCTCCGATCTTGATAGGAGTGGGTGTTACATGGGCATTCACCATGACCTTGGTTTTGTCCATGTTCATTTCAAGACCCGTTTTTGGAAGCTCTACTGAGGTCATCGAGCATTTTACTGAGGCTCTGCATGGTCTCAGCCATGACCACTATGTCGTCGGCAAACCGAAGGTGAGTGATGTACTCGCCATTAACGTTGATGCCAAGCCCCTTCCAGTCCAGAACCGTGAAGGCATCCTCCAGCGCAGCAGTGAACAGTTTCGGAGAAATGACGTCTTCCTGTCTCACGCCGCGCTGGAGAAGGATTGGTTTCGAGGTCTTATCCTGACGACGGCGGCGTTTTTGTACGGTACTGAAATGGTGGCGTTTTTGTACAAACACTTCAACACCTCAATGTACCGGTAGTCGATCTGGCACCGTTGGAGAGACTGCAGTACAATTTAAATTATTATACACGATAAATCAAATAATTGATGGACATGGAAATTAGCATTCGTTTGTATTTGAAAATGCGATGATTGCCGAGGGACATTAAGAAAATAGTTGTACTGTACTGCTATCTGAATCTAGCACTTGATCCAGGTGCCTAACGAAAGCTTTCTTTTTTATTTTGGTATTTTTCCTCATGTTGATAGAACTTGGTATTTAGTCTCAAGACACCAAGGTGTGATTTCATGTTTAGTAGATTGATTACTTTGTTTGTTCGTTCATTTGCCTGTGGTTAGATAAATAAAATACATCCGTCCGATTATTTTAAAAAGTAGTTATGGAAAAATACAAAAACTGTATGAAAAGAAGAAAAAAAAAGAAAAAATCAGTATGGATTGTTTAAGGTTTTTATTACTTCATGCAAAATCTTTGGACGTCGCCTCTCGCGCTAGACAGATGCATAGACAGTTGCGATAGCAGCGGTGTAGGTCAACTAGTGTTAAATGCATTTTGTAATGATTCCCTTAATTTTTTAAACAGCAATGACGTTCGGCGTTGACGCTCTGAAATCACCACTCTTAATGCTGGCCTGCGTGGAGCGACGTCTGGAGCCAAAGCAGGCTGTTTTCTTGGCACGTCTTGAGGAAGAATACCAGGTTGGTAAATCTTGAAAAATACGAGTAAAAATCATTGGGCTATGTTAAAAAATTAGCCTGTTTTTACATGACATGGCTTTGGTACGAGTCTTTATATGAAATAAACTAGCTGACACGCGTAACTTCGTTTGCGTCACCTAAGAGAGAGAGAAGTTTAAGTTTTTTTGCAACATTTTTCACTGATGCTCCGCTCCTATTTGTCGTAGCGTGATGTTATACAGCCTTTCTCGATAAATGGACTATCCAACACAAAAATAATTTTTGAATTCCAACCTGTAGTTCCTGAGATTAGCGGGTTCAAACAAACAAACAAACTCTTCAGCTTTATAATATTATATATATATAGTATAGATTAATTATTATCTATCAACTTAAACTGTAAAAAGTCTGGTGGTTTCCAGGTTTTCTGATAAAATGAACGCTACGTACGCGTAATTGCGTACGTAGGATAAAGCCTAAAGTGCGCCTGGGGCAAAACCGCACGGGGTAATAGCGGGGTGCCACATGAAGTTAGGAAATCGGTTTTGAATGCTCGTATAGATAAAACTGCTTTTGTAACGTAATCGCCTCATAAAATAGTATTAGAAGAGAGGAAAATAAAGATACCTACAGGTGTGCCTAGCTTGGGACTCGTTGATAACTTGTCAAGGTCATTGTTATTTTTAACTGACTTCCCAAAATGGAGGAGGTTCTATGTTCGACATTATGTGTGTTTTTTTTTCTTATGTATTTTCACAATTCAAATTCAATCAAAATTCAATTGTGAACCGATTTTTTTTGTTAGAAAGAGTATGTTCCGAAATTGGTCCCTTTTTAATTTAGTGATGATCTGATGAAGAACTTCGAAGATATACAACAGAACTCTTCAATAAGTTACGGCAAATCTCTCGGGATTGCTGCAATCGCATGTCTGTTTATTGTTTATACCATTTCATAACATAACATCACGCCAGTACGGTCAAATTTTCATTCCCTGCAGTATCATTCATCAATCAATAATCATCAATATATATTTTTTGAATTATGTAATTCAAAAAGATATATTTTTGCATGATTTGCCCTCCTGGTAGTCGCCTGATCGGCAGATGTGTCGCACTAAGCTAGAATAATCACTGGTGTTTTTATATGAATGATTGAAAACAGAAAGAAGAGAAATTTTGGGTTATCATCGCAGCATTAATTACAAAACATAAACAGTGCCAATTTAATCGTGAGTCTTCCATTCTCATAGCGAATGAATCTAGTGAAGTCCTTTAATATTTGTTTTGCGGACTAACACAATTGGCCTTTCTAAACTTAGTACATTTTTAAAAATATTCACCTGGCTGTACAAGCGACATTTCGGGAAAGTGTTGTTTCGGGAAAGTGACCATTTGTGAAAAAGACCTTTCGGAAAAATTAACATTCAGGCATGAAGGATTTTCACTATTGGGATGAAATTTGGAAGCATTGTTTAGTGGTTTATATAATACAACATTTATACAAACCGCTAATCAATGGCCTAGTGAATTAACACTAAAATATGGCACGTGGCACGTGGCACTCCCCACCACACATGTAACCGAGGGATAAAATAAACCGAAGAGAATTTAAGAAAAAAAATATTGGAGATAACAGCGCTTCTAAGGTTACAAAATACATAATTATTCCTTTTGGTTTTCAGTTGATTTGAGTTATAATATGATATTTTTGCAGTCTATAAAATAATAGGTATGCGCGCTAATATTAATTCATATTACTGGAATCCTTCACTGAGCGTTGTCCGACACGCACACGCACTTGAACGGTTTTTCAAATGGAACGTTACGTGAGGAACAAGCTTCGACGGCTCGTATAGTAAAAATGTCTGTAAGTGATTAGGCTCAAAAGCATTTCAAATTTTCAGAGTGTTTCAACATGAATTCACACTACCAGAACGTCGCTATTTAATTTTACTAAGCCCGCATCACGTGAATGCTCAGTAGTTACCTACATAATTATGTTTGTTGAGATACAAAATCTGATTTGAATTTTTGTTATAGTTGAGGCAGTGGGGGCGCGTCGAGTGGGCTCACGAGTTAAATCAAGCGGAGCTAACTGCGCGTGTGGCCGCCTCTTTGTTAGTCATCCATAGCTCGGTCGAAAATCACTCAGCAAAAGTAAAAGCAGCGCCTGAAGAAGTAACTCAATAAATAACGTAAACCACTGCTGGGATTCAGTTTTATTTTACCTGAAGTATTATCCTTACTAACCTAATAAATGTTGTTTATTCTGTAAATTAATTTTAACAAACATTTTTATACACATCAAATAAGTTTCAAAAATACAAATACAAAAACTTTATAGTAGGTATTAAATTCACAATAATTAAAATATTGAATATTATATGATTTTTTAGAAAATAAATATTCATATTATTGTGTATACTACTGTTACTAGTAGGAAATTATAGTAAGTAAGTAACACACAATTTGGTTACTTTGATGAAATGTTGTGAAAAATGTACCTACTAACCTAACCTGACCCGAACGTTTATGTATAATTCTCTCAAGCACAACATCTTTGTGTCTCTGAATTGGCTGCAAGACCCTACGCAGTAGCTATTTTTGTGTCAATGTTGAAGGTGAAGATAGCATTGTATAACTGTTTCTTTCACTCGCTAACGTTTGTCGCATCGTCCTATCTCGCTTACTCTATGCTGTATACTCGATGACAAACTGTTTCTTGCGCAATGGTTAGTAGAGACACAAAGATCCGCTGTGACTACTATACCGTCCAAATATTTAAAACTCTGTTTTTTTTCAGAATAATTCGCTTAGTCAGCCACCATAATTTTAGTTTTTAACCTACTTCAGAAAAAGGAGGAGGTACTCTTATCGGAATCTTTTTTTAAATTTATTTTCCCCGATTACTCAAAGATGCCTGGACCGATTTTGTAAATTCTTCTTTTGTTTGATAGAATATATTTTCTAGGTGGTCCCATGGTCATCCGGTCAGGATCTGATGATGTAATCCTGAAGAAATCGAGGGAACTCCTCGAATATGATAGGCAGCGATTTTGGTATTTTCATCAACAGTCATTTGCACTCAGAAAGTCTCATTTGGTGAAGTGGAACTGACTGAAGAAGACCACAGATGGCCACTGGAACTCCTTAATGCTAAGTTTGTCACGGGTATAAGATATCTCGAATAGTTAACCGATTACGATGAAGCAAATACTTATAAATAAATGGTACCTAATGATGAATACCCTCGAACTGATCTGATGATGAAGCCGGAAGGTAGGCACTGGAACTCCGAAATAAAACAATGTATCCTAGTCGTGTTTGGGCTTATTGGAATCGTCATGAGATGTCCTTTGGCTATAATTGATTTACATGGTAATAGAAAGTACCTACCAAAACAAAAACTTTTTAACAAAAGATCAAACCGACTTCGGAAAAGAAAGTTATTTTTCGCTTTGTATTGTTTTGCTTTAGAAGACGGTTTAAGTTTTTTGTGAAAAGGTTTTTTTTTCTCTTTTTAGTTTTGGTTGGTTAGTTTATTTGTTACATTACCATGAAAATTATTTATTGACAAATCACATTAGGATACATTGTTTTATTTCGGCGTTCGAGTGCCTACCTTCCGGCTTCATATTTGCTTCATCATAGTCGGTTAACAATTCGAAATACCCGTGACATACTTATCACTGAGGAGTTCTAGTGACTCTCTGTGGTCTTCTTCATCAGTTCCACTTCACCAAATGATACTTTCTGAGTGCAAATGCTTGCATTGTTGATGAAAATACCAAAATCGCTATACGTATGCCTATAATATTTGAGGAGTTCCCTCGATTTCTCCAGGTTTCTATCACCAGATCCTGACCTGATGACTATGGGACCATCTGGGTAGTATACCATTTAAAAAAAAAAAAGATTCCGATGAATTGAGAACTTCCTCATTTTTTTAAGGCGGTTAAAAATTACATGTTTAAAAACTATGAAGAACTTAATATACTGTGCCCTAAGTTGACAGATACCTAATACAAAAAAAAGAATGATCACGATCCAATTACTAGTTTCGGAGATATGCGTGGACGGACAAACATACATGGATACACACATACACTTGTGAAATTTGACACAGGTGTTCAGAAGCTCACATACAGTAACATATGTGAATATTGTGCAATTCCAATAATATTACATACATACGTGTCGAATTGATAACCTCCTTTTTTAGAAGTCAGTAAAAACACTTTCGTTTCGTAAGTCGGTTTCACAAAACGGTTATGTCGGTGAACCTAAGACACCGACTTCCGAAACGAAAATTATTTTTGCTCTTTTTAGTGTTTTGCTTTGTAAGTCGGTTTATTTTTTGTGAAAAGGTTTTTTCGAGTTCGAGTATATTCGGTTACCGTTTCTTGCAAGCGACTTTTCAAAAATATTTGAATGATCAATACAAATCAAATGCATCATTATTACGTTCATGTACAATTTGTTTAATAAAATTGTACATTAACAAATTTGGATTGACGGTGACCCCCAAACTAGGCATTTGCCTGTATCTTGGTGGGTCTGGTTCTGGTTCATGTTTTACTTAGATATAAAAACTTGATTGAATAAGTACCTATACAATTTGCAGCACCTCCGTAAGTATTAACGTAAGGGTAACTACTAAGTCTGGCCTCACTTCAACTTTTCATGCTGTATTTGTTTTGTGTTGAACAGGGACCGGACAACCCCGCTTAAGAGTTAAGCCTTTGGACAGGGTAACCCGTACATGGGGTAACTCATATCGTAGTGTTACCTTTTGTTCGAGTAACATCCTCGAAACCCAGCGAAATGGTTAACACCTTTAATAAGGTTACCACGTGAAGGGGTTAACCCCTTCAATGACTTAAGTCTTTGAAGAGGTTACCTTCTCGAAAAACTTTTTTTCGTGTTACCCTGGATTACCTAATAAACTTGAGCTGCATGTAGGTGGGGGGATACTTGCATCCGTGCAGCGCCTTAACGCCTTACTATTTTTATGTAGTTATTACGATTTACGAATTTGACAACAAGTGACGCGTGACATAGCGAACTAACAATTAAGATGAGTAAGACAGGTAAGTGATTATTATTTAAAGTACTGAGTTAAATTAATGTTATGACAATGACACGTAATTTTAAGTTACAAGTGAAGTGAATTACACTATTGTACCTACTTATTTAGTACCTACTTATATTGTTACTTAATTTCCAATATGATTGATTGTGTTTCAGGTGACGCTAGCGATACTGATGATGATGTACAATTCCAAGAATATAGTCAGCCGCTCTTTACGGAGAATCAAGACGAGTTCCCGAATACGATTACTAGCACAGGCGGCAATGATGGTAAGTAATCGTTAAGAATGAATAGAATAAACTGAGTAGGTATAGCATATTTGGTTCGATGCAAACACTATAGCGGTTGTGAAGAGAAGCGCCGTCCGACAGGACGCCGTGTAACAAGTTTGTAAGTAGCTGTATCTACTGTAGTTAAACCTTTAACCATAACTATTAGCTATATTCCAACATATTTTATATTTTAAAAGTGTGTATGTGTTTTTAATAAAAACGTTTAAAGCACATCTGTAGTTAGGTGTTTTTGTCTATAAAGTTCTTACATCCATTTTGAGAGCAAAAATTTTCAAAGGCAATGGTAAACTATTTATTTCAATAAGGCCCTTATAAGCCACTTTTGAACGTAAAACATTAAAAATAAGAAAATACAAGTGATTCTACTCCCATTCGGAAAGGTAGGCTCGTATGGAGAAGAATGGGCAAGAAACTCCATTATCCAAAATTAGCAAACACACCACCATCATGTCCGCTTCTCAAAATGGATGTAGAAACGGGTCCTGCGATACTAAGGAGCTGCTCCTAATTGATATAGCCAAGAGGTTCGTCGTTAACGAAAGGAAGAAGGACATACTGGATTGATTGTAAGAAGGCCTTTGACTCGGTGCCACATACATGGCTCATGAGGGTGCTAGTTGTATAAAGTTGATATAACTCTGCGCACTTTCCTGATGTCGTGTATAGGGCACTGGGGGGACAGTCTTTCGCTATCGCGCTGTGCTTATATTCTTGGGAGGAGTATTAAAAAAAGGCTTGGAAAATAATAATTTTTATTATGATATTAGTGAAAAAGTAACGAACTAAATTAAATAGATACTTCTTTTCAGGTTCGGGTTTCGCCGAGTACGGCAGTAATGGCACAGATAACAAATAACAATCTTTAATAAAAAGTACAATTATAATAAATAAAAGGAAACGTGTACCCGAGGCGACAATAATTGAAAACAAAGAAACTTGCGAATTTCAGAATGATTATAATGAAAACCGTAATCAAAAGAGGAAAAAAGTCGAAGAATCATGTGAGAACGTTACAGATAATGATGAAAAATGTATTGACTGTTTTTTTGACAAGGAGCTGGATAAAATAAATTATTATTTTGGAAATTTACTTATAGGAGAGCTTCAGTTTTTGCCTCCATGTATGAGATCACACGCCTACATTAACATACACTGAGCTACGTCGAAAAACTTAAGCATAAGCATTTAAATAATGATTAAAATTTGTTACATAATCAGTAATCAGTCTTTCATTTATTTTGTAAGCTTTTAAATAATGTTTTATTTTTTTTAAATAAAAACAACACACACTTAAACATAAACACTGCTAAATTGCTTTTACTTTCGTAGTTCCGTCCGAGTTCTGATTCAAATGACGAATGATGATAATAAACAAGTATAGACACGAAAAAATAAATATTATTACAATGTTTAGCATGTGTGACGAGCAAAATTGAACTATAAGATCATACAGACAATAGTTATTTTTCCATGTTTACAAGTCGCTCGGCAAGTCGGAACACGCATGATTGGCGGACCGCCGGGCGCGGTACGATGTCACGTGCGGTCGTGGTTATGCAATTTTCAAACTAATATCGATTGTAAACAGTGCATATTACAATGTCTTGAGTTTGAATGGCTTACCCTGTTACAGTGTTACAGGGTGTTGAAAGGGTAACCCGGTCGTAACGGGTTATCTACACCCGTTCGAAGGTGTAACATGTATCATAGGGTTTTTTTTTGAAGCACTTAAAAAAACCCCTTCAAAAACCCTTTCAACGAGTATCCGGCCGGTCCCTGGTGTTGAATACTGTGAGGCCAATATGTATGGAATTTGAAAAGTTATGACAGCACAAAAACCGTCGGGCAAAGATACAGTCATCCGCACGTCTGTGGAAACACTTTGACCTTGAGCTGGCCGTACTACGGTAAGACTGTACTGTACGGTACGGACTTTCTATAGAATAGGATTTCAACGTACTGTTACTGTTGTTTACTGTACGTATCTTTCCCAATGAATATGAATTCAATTTCATATGAATCACAACCAGTATTGATTTGACCATGATACGATGCATTCATTAGGGTTCCGTACCAAGATGGTGGAATTATTGATTTGACCTAATTAGAGAATTATATTGCAGTTTAATAGTTTCAAGAAGATAGATACTCAAATAACGCCAGGAAGTTCTTATTTAAATAAAATAAGTGAGGTCGGAGCACCTTTAGTGTAAGAATGAAATGAAAATAGCAAAAACGAAGTCGCGAAGTTTCTCTAAATATAGCTGGGCGGGCGGAGTGCGGCGCAGTGGCAGCTAATCGCCAGTGCCCGAGCGCGACCTCGCTTTGTTCACAATCTCGACCGAGAGCGATCACTGTTTATCCGTTTAGTCCACAAATCAACGGTCGGTTTAATTTACTGATAATCAATGTAGAAGAACATTCTTACTGATTTTTACAACTATGAATATTTTCGGAAAAAAAAGAGCCATCAAGTGAATAATTGAATAAGTCTAGTTTCTGCCCAATAAAATGCTGAAATGAGGTTAATATGTTCTAGTTCGCTGTATATACGAGACTTATGAACCCGATTTGATTCACCACTACGTAAGTACCCACTGTATCTAATTGGTGTTGATGCATAGTTAACCTATCTAGCGATCTAGAATGTCGTCATGTAGCCAGGCTAGTCACCAGACTGCTGTGACCTAGCTCTGTAGTGCTGATAAATAAAAAATGCATACAAAGGAGAAAGAACACGGCTTACTTTCTTTGGTAAGATAACTTTTGTTATGATTATTAAATCAAGTAGAAATAAGAAATATCCGACGTACCTATAATTTAAATAGCTTCGCCAAGCGAAATAATAGATATGTATACAAACAAATCAATAAGAGTTTGGAGTCAATTGCATAATTAAATTAAAAGCAAATAAACTTAATATTATGTGCAATCATTTGGAAAGTGTTTAATTATTATATTTTTTTAAGGTGGCCAGTTCTGGTTCCCCTTACAGAGT
This sequence comes from Orthosia gracilis, assembly GCA_947562075.1. NCBI lineage: Eukaryota > Metazoa > Arthropoda > Insecta > Lepidoptera > Noctuidae > Orthosia > Orthosia gracilis. The sequence goes on along the minus strand of OX387267.1, from coordinate 31,134,997 downwards.
ACCTAAGTGTTCCTTGGAAAATTACCGACCTGACCGTCTGTTGAGTTAGTTAGGCATTCCGGATGGACAATGTTAAAGTTTGAGTTTAATTATAATTTCTAAACATACTTAATGTGAATACTTATTATTGGAGGAACTGACTCCCAAGTCACAGGCAATAAGCCTAGTTTGGGAGCCAGGGAACTTGTTACTGTGTATAATGTAATGTATGTTATAAATAAAGTTAATTTATTTTTGGGACAATGCATTTTTGAACCTTAGCTTGGGCGATTCTTCTGGTGATTTTGAAAATTTAGTGTCAGGGTTATTAACAGTGGATTAAACATAATAATATATAAGTACATAGGGCGGACCAAAAGTTCGGGGAATGTTTTCCTTAAAATTAATCTTTTCAAAAAAATATGCCGGGAACCTACTTTCGTAAGTACAACAAAGCAATCGGCTTCGAACAGAACAAAACACTTATTTCCGAATCGATTCTATTCCAGGGGTGATGAACAACGACGTAGAGGTAGAGGGTCGCCCTCGTCCTCTGTCCACGGGCTTGTGGACGTTGTTCTCGTGGCTGCGGCGTGACGACCGCTCCGACTCCAGCGAGAGCCTCTCCAGCGCCGGCTCCGACAGAACGGTGGCGAGCTTCGCTTTCCTGACGCCAGCGCGCTATCTACCGGCGAGAGGACCGCTAGTCGTGCCACCGCCAGGTCCTCCCACGGACTCCTACAAGAAAAGAGTGCATGATAGAAATTTACGACGTAACCACGACCGTGATATCACACTTCACCGCAAATACGGTTTATTCAAGAGTGAAGGAACTTGCGGTTACGACGCCTTTAGTTTACCGCCCGCACGAAGAATAAACTCTGAATCTGGCAGTAGATGGGATCGCGACAGGAGAGCTACAAGTGAGTGTTATCAACGCCGGTCAGCGCACGTTCCCGGTAAGCGGCGCGCGCCTTTGCCGCCTGTAACTACTGCGTCTCTACCGCGCCGTTATACAAGAAAACGACCTGCACCACAACCACCAGCAAGGCTAGAAAAGAACAGAGAGATCTTAAAAAACGTTGAAGAAAACACTAGTACTGCTCAAATGAGTTCTAACGCATATCAAGATAAATCCAAAACAAGAAATAACGATGTAACGATGGGTTGTAAATCCGAAAAGTACAGTAAGAAAGATGCAAATACTAAAGACACAAAAACAAAACCCGAAAAAAGTTTTTTGAAACAAATATTTGATGGCAAGAAAAGAAATTCAGTTATAGATACTTCTGCTGTGAAACTACTTCCAAGTATTAGTGAATTAGATAAACAGGCAGCTGAAATAATTGAAACATGTAGATTAAAGGCAACAGAACAAAGTAACAACTCCACATTTCAAAACCTAGGTGCACATGGTTCTAATCAAGCTGAGTCTTGGTTTTGTGTAAGTTGTTTACGAAAATATGACTCAACAGTAGTTACTTGCGTCTATTGCATATCGAAACATAAAGTGCAGTCTTCTGGGATAGTTAAGGATAACAAAGAATCACTAGCTAAAGCGGGAAGAGACTTGTTACCAAATAGAAAAAATGATGCAGAAGACAAACAAAAACTTAAAGAAATGTTAAAAGAAATGAAAGATTCTCTCCCTAAACGACCGAAACATGATTTGATCTACAAGTCGGAAAAACAAACTTCAGTGGAACCAAGAATCTCAGAGAGGAAAAACTATTCTACAGAAACTCCTACACTTCGAGTGGGATCTACAATTCATGGCGAAAAGAAAACAAATTCTGTTTTTGAGCCATCTACGTCAAATGTCGATTTAAAATCTGTCCAAGAAGCGATAGGTTCACCAACAAAATATCCAATTTCTGCACAAGCTGCATTAGTCGCACAAGTTATAGCAGCGCATAAAAAAAGTGGCAACAATAATTTGAACCCGGTTGTCAAGCTTACAGCTGAGACTGAAAGAGTCGCGGAAGCTGAAGTTGTTGATAATCGTGTTAAGGTTAAGGAACCTGAAAAAGCTCCGCAAAAAAAATTACAAGATACTACGATATTGAATACTCCACTAAAAATATCATCCCTTTTGAATCCAATCTTTGTATCTAAGAGTTCTGTCTCGCATAAACCACACTCAACAAGTATTGCACAAAATGAATTAAAAAATGAAAGATTAAATCCTGATAAAGTTAGTTCAGACAAAGTACATCAAACTTCTCAAAGCACAAGCATTCAAACTCCATCAGATGATGTATTAGTTGTTCCTTCTACATCTAAATCAAATGCATCCTGTGTAAATATTATCAAAATTGAAAACAAGCCTAAGACGTATATGGAGAAATGCAATAAAGGAGACTTAAATTCGTCCCAAAAAGAAAAACCGTCAAATATATTATTAGAACCTAGAAAACTTCCAGAGTCAAATAATAAATCACCGGAGATAATATCTAAGTTGCCATCGTTAACAAAAGAACTAAATCCGACGAACAGAACAGAGACACAAGATCAGCATTCAAGACGTAGAGATCTGATAAATCAACTGGAAAAATCTATAGCTCGAGGAGACGAGCGTGCGGCTGCAGAAGCGGCTGCTAAACTAGCACAATTACGTTTGTCATGCTCAGTTTTGTCATTTTCGTCTCAAATATTATCGCAAGCATCTTCATCCAATAACAAAGAGTTAAAGGAAGGGAATGGTGAACATAATATTGAGATATCCACTGCGAAGTTAAATACCGATTCTAACAAAAAAGATTACAATGTGCCTCAAACTTCAACGTCAAAATCGAATGAAAGAACGTCGCCGAAAAATCTAGTCCGTAAAGTTAACGCCAGTGCTGTTGTCGTACCAAATAAGGTGATTACACCGTTAGCTTCATCTAAAGCAGAAACCTCTGTATTGAAACCTGTTCAAAAGAAAACAGATGCAGAAATACAGCGAAAAGAAAATGATCCCAAAAGAGAAACCCCAAACAAGCTCGATGACGATGTAGTTACGTAAGTGAAACGTTATTTATTATCTACTTATTTAAAATATACTAAAGCACACCAAAATTCTTACTACTTTTTACAATAACGGTAATTCTATAGATACAATTGCGATCCTATTGCTGACAGCGATGTTTTCCAGACTTCCAAAGGTTGTCTGTAATGAACGATCATGATGACGAAACCAAAAGAAGTCGATGATGAATAAAGTAATGAAATAAGAAAAACATAACAGCGTTAAAGCGAAAGCCACTCATTATGTGCCTGTAACTATTGTCACTATATCTAATTGAAAATATTTCAGAATAGCAGTATTAGTGGAGGACCGAGAAGCCACGCGGGGCCCTGTCCGCCTGCGTATAAACCGCCGAGCATGTATCCGAGAGCTTCGCCGAGAAGCCGAGACATCCCTTGGCGTGGCAACCAATCTGCAGCGCTGGATTGTCGGTCGTGTTCTGTGTGTTAACGACTCCACACCCATCATATCGCTTGCTGGTCCGGATTTCAGCGCACCATTTTATTTATGTGTAGTAGAATCAGGTAGGTACGTTATTTAGTTTCATTACAGAATAGATACATAATTACTAATATTTTCTACAAGCACGATGACTACAAATGTCCCCTAGGCATCTAAATGTAATAAATTAAGCATTGATGCTTACGACTTCTGAATCACGCATTTAAAGGTGTGCTCGAATACAAATTTAAGTTTTCCGACTAAAGCACAGTTTATCAAGTTCTTAAATTGAAATTCTCAATTGAGGAACTGGAGATAGTTTTTCGCTTCGGAGTAAGTATCGGTACGGTCGGCGACAAAAATCGATTAAAACTGCTGCTTGATTTTAGTCATCATAAAAATCAGTCATTGATTTGCCTTGTTTGTAATTTCAGAAACTAAATTGGTAACCAACTCACTAAAGCTCAATGACCCAGCGATTAAGGCCACAAACGACCAACAAAAAAAAACAGGCGATGTTTATACTGAACTTGTGCAGCTGGAGCAACAAGCACTAGTTCCTAATGCAGAAAACTTTGAGTGTGGAGTTTGCATGGAAGAGTACCCACCCGGTCAAGGAGTAGTGTTGCGCGAGTGCGTACACATATTCTGTAAAGATTGTTTGTCCGATGTGGTGCGTCATTGTGAAGAACCAGATGTCCCCTGTCCGGCTATGGGTTGTCGAGGAATGCTGCAGGAACGAGAAATCCGCGCTCTCGTGCCTGCTCAGGACTATGAGCGCTGGCTGGCGCGGGGTCTGGCAGCGGCAGAGAGCGGAACACGAAATGCCTTCCACTGTCGTACTCGTGATTGTAAAGGGTGGGCCCTTTGCGAGCCGGGCGTTCAACGTTTCCCTTGTCCCGTGTGCAGATGCATCAATTGTGTCCCATGCCAGGTAAGATTATGCTAGGTAATTTTGATCTGATAAACATAATAGGTCACTACTAATATTTATTAATTTTTTTTTAATTTAAGGCCATTCACGATGGACAAACCTGTGAGCAGCATCGCACTAAACTTAAACAAGCGGCAGGTAAAAGCACAAATGCAAACGAAACTGACGATGGTACACGAACACTACTCAATGCCTTAATTAGCAAGGGAGAAGCGCTGGAATGCCCTGAATGTAGTGCGATAATAACAAAAAAATGGGGCTGCGATTGGGTGAAGTGCTCAGCGTGCAAAACGGAGATATGTTGGGTGACACGCGGGCGGCGCTGGGGGCCGGGTGGGAAGGGTGACACCAGCGGCGGCTGTCGCTGCGGCGTGGACGGCAAACGGTGCCATCCATCTTGCGGTTATTGTCATTAGGTAAATTCTTGTTGCTCAGGCCTCTTTAATTGGTGCTGAAGCAAGAATATTTATTAAGACGCAGATACCCCTCAGTTGCTGATTTTAAAATGAGAATCACGTCTTAACGACTAGTCGTAATATTTTGAAAAAAATATTTGTTACATTAGGCCATTTTATTAATAATTTGATCTAAGAAATTTTTTGAGTTTTATTCGTATAAAAAAGTGTACCTAAGTAATTTTTAAAGATATGCCTAACACGGACAAAACAACGACAATCGCAACAAAAACCACCAAGCGTAATTTATTGGAATTTTCACCATCTCAAAGACAATTGAATTATCTATATTTTGATCTGAGGCTTTTTTAAAGTCATAGAATAATAAGGAAAGTACAAAAACTACCGAATTTTGGGTAGCGCGGGTGTGAAACGAGGTCGCGATTTGTTCCTTCAAGGTCGTTGGTGACTACAGCACAAACATTGCAATTAAAAGCCATTGTAAAAAATCCCTTAAGTTATCCCTAAAGGTTAAACAATACGTGATTGTGTATTTGAATTTATCTATTATTGTATTTATTAGCTATCTACTATTTATACGCATTTGCATTCGATATTGTTATTATTTTTATTTAATGATTTCAATGTCCCAATATAGTCCCCAGTTTTCCGAAAGGAAATAATCGCCAAATCGTGGACAAATTGCCAAACATGCGTAATTTGCTGTTATTGGTTGTCAAAATATTTTACTAATTCAACCAATTTAATAATAATTTTCGTTCGAGAATCTTGGGGTGAATATCGCTATCGTGTTATAAAAATAAATACCTAAATATACTTACATGTTTTCATAAGTAGGAATAATGCCAGCCTATCTACTAATCAACGAAACTACCGATATATGTACGTATATCATAAAAATTATGCGTACTTATCATCAGTACCTAAGTATAAGTAGGTAGTAGACGAAGATGAGCGATATTTTTTATTTTTTTTTGTCGGTAATTTGTAAGATCAGTGTTGTTATTTTAGTGTGCGGTAGGTGTATCTACTATTGTATGACTTCAATAATTATTAATTACATTACGAATACCGTACCTTTGTTTTTTTTTCACCTTGACGTATTAAAGAGAGATGATGAGAGAAGATGCGGAGATCGAAAAGATCGCACGCATCTGCATGATGCAGTGCGGGCGGATGGTGGATGCCCGTATAGAGGCGATAGAGTCGAGATTGCTTCCGACTGAAAGCCTCCGCCCACCGCTCGCTGCGGACAAACGGAGACAGGAGGGGCCCGCTAAAACTGAGCCAGCGGCCCAGCCGGCAGCGGCTGAGCCGAGAAGTGACGGGAAGGGGCCCAGCAAGTCAGAGGAGGGCAGGCCCGCACCCACTACCCGGTCGGCGGTTGCGACCTTAGCGCCGGAAACGAGGAAGACCGCGGGACCGCCTTAAGTCAGAGACCCACGCTCCCCGGCTGTAGCGATCACGCTGCAGCCCGGAGCCGTCGAAAGGGCGTTACGTACAAGGCGGTCTTGTCAGAGGCGAAGGTGAAAGTCGCGTTCCCCGACCTTGGCACACCGTCTGGGTTCCGAATGAGGCGGATATTTTGGCCGCCAAGCTGCGGGTTGAGGACGTCCGGGTGTCCAGGCCGATGAAGACCGCTGAGCTGTGTGTTGACGGCTTGGACGAATCGACGACAGCAGCTGAGGTCGCGGTGGCCATCGCCCCAGCCGGCGGATGTTCGTCCGAAGACATTCGGACGGGCTAGATCCGCGCCGACGCTTCCGGGCTCGGCATGATTTGGGTGCGGTAAACGGTGGCGGCGGGGAAAAAAGTCGCTGACGGTGGATGACTGCTGGTGGGGTGGGTTGCAGCGAGGGTCAAGCTGCTGCAACTCAGGGAATTCGGGTGCTTTCGTTGCTTGGACATTGGGCATATCAGGGCACAATGCACCGCCGAAACAGACCGCAGCGAGCAGTGCTATCGCTGCGGTCAGCCCGGCCACAAGGCGGCCCAGTGCTCCGCGGCGCCAAACTGCGGCCTCTGTATAGCTGCAGGGAGGCCCGCGCAGCAGAAGAGGAGAAGGAGGGCCAAGGTTGCTGGGGGCTCTTTACCCCTCCGTCAGTCTGGCTGCATTTCGGCCGACTCCCGGCCTAGGAATGGAGTGGAGGGAATGGATTGCGCATAAGGCCAACTCAGACCGGGACGGGATGGCAAGGGATTTTGCCGTTACTTAGCGTACATTGGCCGCTTAGATACCGCGGCATTCCAGCGCTTTGCCACGGCATGCCTCGACAGCTCCTGCTGCCCGATACACATTTATTCGTTTATCGAGTGTTGATGTGCCTCAGTTTTAAAGTGGTAGATTGGAATTTGGTGTTAATATCGATTATTGAAGACGAAGAAGATGCACAGGCTAATAATAGGGATGGAAGAAGATTTTGGGTCAAAACACGTAGTCTCCGATAAATTCTCGTACACTGTCGTCAGAGACGCGGTATGTCACAATTAGCGCCGGCGTCCTCGGCATGCCGTTGCCTACCGCAGTACGCCACGGCATCCCGCCGCGGCAGCCCGCGGCGCGTCTTTCAATGCCGTGCAATGAAATCCCATTCAATGCCGAGGCATAAATTTAAAGCAGAGCAATATATTCGTATTTTTATATCGATTCGTTTGAATGTCCATTGGTAAAATTTTAAATCCATAGCCATCCCGTCCCGGTCTGCGTTGGCCTTAATGGCGCTCTACCATTTCCTACAGGGTAATATCAACCACTCTGACAGAGCTGAGGATCTCTTGCTCCAGAGCATAGCAGAGTGGTCGATTCACGTGGCTGTGGTTGCCGAGCCGTATTGCGTCCCACCCAGAGATAACTGGGTTGGAGACCTCGACGGTTAGGTGGCCATTATTGGCGGGGCTTTTGTCAGCCCGTCTCAAGGTCGTGGCTGGGTGGCCGCCCTCGCGGACGGCGTTGGCATGATTGGTGCGTATTTTTCGCCCAACAAGAGTCTCCGATTTCGAGAGTTTCCTTGTCGAGTTGGGCGCCGTCGTAGGCCGACTCCACCCTCGCCCTGTGCTGTTGCTAGGGGATCTCAACGCTAAGTCTTCGGCGTGGGGATCTCCGGTCCGATACTAGGGGTGAGGCGCTGGAGGAGTGGGCAGTAACCACCGGCCTGGTCATCTTAAACCAGGTCTCGGTTTACACGTGCGTGCGACAGCGGGGCTGGTCAGTAGTGGACGTCTCGTTCGCTAGCCCTGCTGTCGCGAGCCATGTCCGCGACAGGCATGTCGCCGTGGAGGTGGAGACTTAATCGGGTCACCGATATATCCTTTTCGACGTCTCTATCCAGACCGCCGGCGGCCGTGGTACGCCGGCCCCGCGAACGAATAGCCCGCACTGGGCGCGCAAGCGCATCGACAAGGAACTTCTTGAGTGGGCCACCATTTTCCAGGCCTGGATCCGGGAGTCGGCAACAACCGCACCCGTCAACGTCGAACAGGAGGCACTGTGGTTCCGCGGGGAGATGACGCAAATCCCGGGTCCACGCACATTCGGCGAGGCGCCAGGTGTACTGGTGGTCCGCCGAGATCGCACAGTTGCGTGTCGCGTGCGTAGTGGCCGCGTACACCCGATGCTGGAGGAGACGTCGTCGGGTCCCTGACGAAGAAGCCGCGCTGTATGAGGTGTATCGCGCGGCGACGGAGACTCTGCGGCTGGCCATCGGCGAGGTGAAGAAGCAAGCCAGGGAAGAGATGTTGGAGACTCTAGACGGGCATCCTTGGGGGCGCCCTTATCGAGCGGTTCGAGGAAAACTTTGAGCCGCCGCGCCCCCACTTACGGAGATTCTCCAACCCGAGCTACTGCAGGAGGTAGTCGCAGCCCTCTTCCCGGCGAGAGCGGAGCATATCCCGCCGCCGATGGCTTTGCCCACGGCCGCAGAGTCTACAGAGGATGACGCCATCAGCGTCCCAGAGGTGACACAGGCAGAGACGCGGCCGTGATGCGGCTCCGGGCCAAGAACGTGGCTCCAGGGCCCAACGGAATCCACGGCCACGTGCTAACCCTCGCTCTGAAGGACCTAGAGCCCTGGCTGAGAGGACAATTCACAGCGTGTCGTATAAACAGGGAGCCGGACGCCAAATGTCACCATTGCGTCGACAGCCTTCCAGCCCCTCTAAATGGGTCCAGGGGCGACGGATTCGGGGACGTCCGTCGCCCCACTCACAAAGACGTACGCGTAGCACAGTAGACGTAGACGTCGCGGGGAGAATCGAACAACCTCACTCCGCCCTCAACCTGAGATCGAGGCCCGCAGGGGCGGGCCGGCACTAGCCGGGGGTTACGGAAGTATCATTGTTCCCGCGACCCCCAGCGTAGGTATGTGATGGAACACCGGGGTGGTTTTAGTCAGTACTAGTCTGACAGACCCCTCCCTTCCAACGACGATTTTCCACCCCGGAACAAAAAAAAAGGTTAGCTCTCAAGGTTAGGTTAGCTCAAATTGTTAGGTTAGCTCACAAAGTAAGGTTAGGTTAGTTCACAATTAGGTTAGGTTAGCTCACAATTATTACAAAAATACTTCTTAAACAATTCTATTACTTCGCACTATTTTCTTTTCCGATCGTTCTGTATCGCTTATCAATCTAAATTGACGACGAACCCGATCGCCCTTTAATGTTTCTAGAACGTTCCATCATACTGTTCTAGATAATTCGAGAGAATTTTCCAGAGCAATCAAAACGAACTCATTGTTCCAGAAGCGACTAGAAACTTCCATTCTACAAGAGCTTTCGAGAAGATTAGTTTCGCTATTCGATACTAGATGGCGCTACTAGTTACTACTAGTTCTTTTTCTCGTCACTAGATGGCGTTGCCCTATCTTGTAAATAGCCTCCTTCTTAGACATGCTCGTCCCGAGCATTGTTAGCCATGATAACGGGCCAACTGATCCACATGAACGACCTTTGATGCACCTCGGGGTCCTTTTGAATTCGGTAGGTGACGTTATTAATCTTGAAAACTGCGCGATATGGTCCATCCCATTTTTCTTGCAATTTTGGCGAACCGGGTAATGTAACCATACCAGAGATCCTTCGTCGAAGCCCTTATTTTTCGTTTACCGATCGTAGCGAGTCTTCATCCTCTCAGACATCTGTTGACTTGTGTTTGATGTGCTCAAATACATCATTCTTCCTGTTCCGTAGTTCATTCGCATAACCTGATACACTACGTGGAGACTCAGATGGGATGCCGGTGATTAGATCTGCAGGTAATCGTAGTTCTCTTCCGAAATTAGCAAAAGCTGGTGTTATTATACTGTTGTGCTTTCATGAACAGCACTGCGATATGCCAGGAGAAATGGTTGAATGTGTTTTTGCCAATCCTTTTGTCTGCTTTCCAGAACCTTTGCCAGATATCCCTCTAGTGATTGGTTGAATCGTTCACCTATCCCGTCTGATTGCGGATAATAAGCAGTAGTTCTGGTTTTATGAGTACCCATCACAAGACACGTCTCTTTGAACACTTCTGACTCGAAGTTCCGGCCTTGGTCACTGTGTATTTCCAAGGGTACCCCGAACCGACAAAACACTTCGTGAACTAACCTATCAGCCTCCGTAGAGGCTTCTTTATTAGGGATTGCAAACACTTCCGACCATTTTGTGAAGTAATCCAAGACAACCAAGAAGTACTTATGCCCGCGCTTTGGCTTTCAGGAAACGGCCCAGCAACATCTAATGCTCTACGTTCCCACGGTGCACCAACATTGTAAACTTTTAGTGCCCCTCTGCTACGAGTTTGTGGTCCTTTCACAGCTGCACAACTTGGGCATTTGCGGCACCACTCCTCATCGTCCTCTCGACAGTGGATCCAGTAAAATCATTCTCGGATCTTGATTAGTCTCCTCTGAACTCCCATATGACCTCCTGAACTTCCATTGTGATAGAGCTGTAGGACTTCCGGCTCCTTAACTTTAGGTACGACTATTTGTAGATGGCATTCGTCACCACGAGCCATTCTGCCATTTCCGGCACAGAAATCCATCCTGCATAATCAAGCTTTCCCACTGTGTCCAATAGCTCTTGGTGATGGAACTCGCTGCTGCAATATCACTCCAGTGAGGCCTAGGGACTCCTGATTTCTTCCATTCAAGTATCGGTATTATATCTCTGTCTACCTGTTGAGCACTCTGCAAGTCTTCGCTCAGATCCGTCCTCAGAACCCGCACTAGCGTAAGTAACGCTTAGCTTCTTGTCACACGGTCTTCGCGAGAGAGCATCAGCATTACCGTGCGACGTTCCGCTACGATGTTGAATTACGAAATAATACTCTTGCAGTAATTCGACCCATCTTTCGTCTTTCTGGGTTCTTAAATTGCAGTAGCCATTTCAACGCAGCGTGATCCGTTCGCTGAAATTTCCGCCCCAACAAATATTTACTGAAATGCTGCAATGACTTTACTACAGCTAGAAGCTCCCTTCGACTGACACAGTAGTTCCTTCCAGGTTTGGATAAGGCTTTGCTGAAGTACGCAAGTACAAGCTCATTATCTCCTTTTCGTTGAGACAACACCCCGCCGATTCCAGTATTGCTGGCATCTCTGTCAACTATGAATTTATGTAACGAACATCAGGATAGCCTAGGATGGGTGCATTGCACAGATGTTCCTTCAGCTAAAATTATGGGCTAATCGTGAAGCGTGAACGACACGCGGCGTTCGCATGAAAAATTTCGGGTCGTCTAATGGAGGCCTAATTCTAACAGAACAATGACAATATAAATTTTGGAAATTTGTAACCAAAAGTGTCAACTTACTATTAACTTACGTTTATACAGGATGACTTCATTCATTTAGACTTTTTCAGGGCTGAAACTTGTGACTAGCAGGTAACTTCGCTCGCTAAGTATTAATTAAACTAAAAAAAAACAAATGCAGCAGGTCAACCTCATTTAATATAACGAGTCTTCGAAGTCAACACCATCATAAAAAAACAGAGAACAAGGTATCTAATATTATAAAACAAAACAATAGAAATACAACCTACAATATATTATCTTTTATGATGCAGATTTTGGAGGACCGTCGAATTTTTTCGTTAGTAATATAATACGTTCGGCTTCCCGAATACCACTCAATCGCGCTCCGTGTGCTGTGGCAAAATATCCAGGAACTGTAGCCTCACCCGCAAACAGCAGGATGGGTGGCATTGGGTCACACGGACCTGGCACTGGCGTTCCTAATTCGCATTGGTGACTAACCGTGGAACAGCAACTCATGTAAGAATATGCTCCGCAGAAATGTGGATCTGACGCCCATCGAGATCGTAACATCATTTGTGGATAAGGAAGACACGGATTACCAGTAAACCTGCGCAGTATCTGGGTTAGTCCTTCAGCGACGTCGTTATCTGCCATTGACTCCATTACAGCCGCTTCCTGACCTGATATTATAGCGCACAATACATGTTTACTGCCTGGAAGTTCATCTATTGCACACACTCCTCGTGTCCAATCAGTTCTGCATTGTAATTCCTCTGCCGACCAAGCGAGTTTTAAATTACCTTCCTGGCACACCCAAAAAGGTTCGGCATATTCTAGAAATATTTTATCACTTAGTCCAAAGCCTAAATTACATATCGCGTTTAATTTACAGCATGGCAAAGGTGGAGCAAATATTTTATCAGCTTGACATTTAAGACATCCAAGAGACAGTGTAATAATAACATAATCAGAGTACAATTCCTCGCCGTCACAACATTTTATCATTGCACGTCCTTCACCAGTTGCGCCTTGACCCCATCGAATTACGCTTACGGGTTTATTATAGCGAGTACAATTGTCTGGAAGGCCACGCAATAATGGTGCCATCACTCCCACATATCCTAAAGGAACTCGGACGCAGCCACCAGGGAGCTCAATGTAACTGCCATACTGATCGGCACTGACAAGGGACAGATCATCTCCACACCTGTTTCTTAGAATATTTGTCAATCCAAACATGACTCGTGCGGCGTCATATCTTTGATCTTCTGGAAAATTATGTAACTCTTGTTGTATACGTAAACCGATAAAATTTAACAGAGTGCCATGTTGCCTTTCCCCACCGAGTCGAAATAAACTAGCTGCTTGTTGTTCTATTTGCCTAAACGTATGATAAGCCGTAATTGTAACTGGCAAGTCAACTGCTCGTCCTTCGCTGGTACAAAATAGGCCTCTTGATGCATCTAAGCGAGGTAACGGTTGTTGTAGAAGCCTATCTTGCGATGCTAGCGTGTATATCGAGTTTGGTAAACATGCACCATAAATCCACTCGGCTCCCATTTCGATTACCGCATCTCCAAGCCAACATGAATGTATTCGTCCTCCAGGTCTGTAAAAAAAATAGTAGCTAAACATTAGGATGTACTGGATTGATTAAAGGGATCCACTATACGTTAAGGTGAGTACAGTACTCTCCAATCTTCTTAACCGCCCTGAAGTTTGCTACAATGGTTGCGCAGTTTTAAATCTCATACTACTGTTTTAGTAGCGCGCCGCCATGCGCATTGGCAAGCCAACTTCAGGGCGGCCAAGAAGATTGGCGAGTACCTATTGTAAGGCCGATGGCTGTTAGTACTAACTAGAAAGCCTTAAGAGTGACAGGATTTCGGTACGTAATCCAACAATACGAGTGACCATTCTCACAACTTGTTTCCGGAGGGATACAGGTACCTACCAACTGGCATAGGCATAACTACATTCATTACCAAATAGCATTCGAAACTTACCCAAGTACGTATAGGTAGTACAGGTAGGTACGTACTACAGCACAAATGTTTTTGGGCATATTTTGTGATCTAAAACATTAACTTACATAATAAGTACGTCTATACCATACCTTTCTTTAGCTTCTAGAACCAGGAAATTGTTTATACCGCACTGTGAGAGCCGATGTGCTGCTGATAGGCCTGCCATTCCGGCACCCACGATGATGACACGCGGTTCCTTACAGTTGGGATTGATGCTGCACGAGTCTAGAATACATTGTTCTTTTCTCGTTGGGCACACCGCACTGCCATAATGTCGTATACCAATCGCCAACGCTCTATTTGATCCGAGTCCTGTCATACAACTGAGATTCTTTATAAAATTCCAAATATCCCTATTCCATATTAGTTTCATACGTGATAATTTCATTCTGATGTTGCAGATATAAATTCCATCTAAAACTTCTGAAAATTACATAACACTCTCGAATTTTGGAAGCTTTTGCATAAAATGACGTTTAAAACACCATAAAGCGACAGAAGTGAAAAAGGGAATAATTTTCTTTATTTTCATTTAAAGAGCTTTTTCAAGAATAGCATGAAGGCTGGAATATATTGGACAGGTAGGTTTTCGAATCATTTCAGCGCTGGAATCAGTGGCACTGGTTCAATACAGGGTTGCTGATAGCTTGCCGACGACGACGGCGTATGCTGCCCGTTAGGATGCGATAATGGGGCGTGACCTATTTAGCCTTTCTTTTTTTGGGGTTGGATGTCATCCAAGGACTTCGCCCGCTCTGAGTCAAGCGGGAGGGCCTATCAGACTTTAACTGTTCCTTCAGTTGCTTGAGCCAGGGCCGCGGTAACTCAAATGTATCCTAATCTAATAATATGTAGAAGACAGTGAAGTAGAGCTACCGCAATAATCTTACAATAAAAATGAACAAAATAAAGGTCATTTTAAATACCCATGTAACACCCATACTCGTGAAGATCGGTGACTTTACAGAAGATGGTGTTCATCGAATCAGACTCGGTTGGATGGCATTTGAGAAGGTAAGCAATACATTATCGTCTCATATACCTCAGTGTTTCAAGGTAAATCCTTTGACCAGTGCTTGATACCAGGGAATATGGGACTGAAACGTAGTTACTCACAATGGGCCCCATCAAAAGATTGAATGTCTTATGATTTTCCGAGCGTGTTCGAATTAGAAATACGTAGATATGCAGGAAAACTGAGGTAACCGACATAGCCCCAAGAATGTCCAAACTTTGGTTGCATTAAGCAGGCCAGATTGTTCGCTGAGCAGATGGCATATATGGGACTGAAAGGTTCTGGAGTGGCGAGTACGTTACTGGAAGACGTAACATTGCAAGGCCTCGCACAAGTTGGACTGGTGACAGCCGCAAGTCTGCTGTATACGAAGAGCAGAAGACTGGTCGCGTTTTGTGAGCCGCATAATTTCGGGTTGGCAAAAAATTACTTTAGTATAAACAAGTTAATCACAAAAATCAAAAAACCCGACTGCTTAAAAAGTGAACTAAAAAGACGTAAACAAGAAGAAAATTATGCTGTGCAGTCGGAGGATACATATTCGCGAGCTGGCTGACCAAAACCAGATGTATCCTCCGACTGCACAGCATAATTTTCTTCTTGTTTACATCTTTTTAGTTCGCTTTTTGAGCAGTCGGGTTTTTTGATTTAATTTAATTAACTTTTTTATTTCTAACTTTTAAGTTTATTATTTTTTTGAAATAGGTAAATTTAAACATATAAGTGTTTTATATTTTTGAAATCACCTCTTATAATCCTTTATTGTGATACATGATGACAGATGATACACAGACATGATGGGTTTGGAAGAAAAAAAAATTTGGTGCCCCACAATATCGCTCCCAAAAGCCGCTATTTTTTGTTTTCCAATTTTAAAGTAGCCAGTGACACTCACAGGGTTAAGACGAACCGATTGACGAAAGAATCATCAAAAACAGCCAACGCGTTTGATCTCTAGAACGCCACATAGGATCATGCATACATACATACACTGATAAGCACCTCCTGATTACCCTCCTTCAGCAGTCGGGTAAAAACGAATGCTGAGTATATTACGCGACACATCACAAAAATCGAATACAGCGTGCAACACTAAAACGTCACTCTAGCCCTCAGTTTCCCAGCTCAAAATTATCGCAGAATTAATGTGACAAATTGTCAAGCACGCGTTATCTGCTGTGATTGGTTTAATGCATTTTCAATAGCCAATCATCCCGAAAAGTGGCGACAAACCATTGGATGACCCAAAGTCGTACCGGCCCATAACATCTTTCACTACTACTTCCATCTTTGGGAAAACTCCTGGAGCGCCTTATCGTTCCAAGTTTGCTACCGGACGGACCAAAATTTCATAACAATCAATTCGGTTTCACAATGAGAAAATCTACCGTAGATGCGGCCCTTACTGTTAGGAAAATAGTTTTATTACATCTGAACATAAGTACGTAATTGGGATTTTTCTAGATATTGCTGAGGCTTTTATTAACGCATGGTGGCCAATGCTATTACTTAAAATGAAAACTCGAGGCTGCAACAGAAATTATATACAATTTAGTTCACTCTTACTTTTTAAATGGGTCCGCGAAACTCAAACTCGGCCATTATTTCATGTCGAAGTCTCTCACCATGGGATGTCTTCAGGGGAAGTGGAATCGCGGGGAAATCATCAAGGCCTAAATTCCATAAAGGTGGACCAATAACCGAATTATTGGTCCACCTTTATGGAATTTAGGCCTTGATGATTTCCCCGCGATTCCACTTCCAAGCGGCTGTTCATTAACCGGTTAGCGGACGAAGGTCTTCTCTGGCTCTGGCTCATTCAATCAAGTACTCGAGCTGGACTCGAGAACTTGGCTAACACTTGCATACGATTAATATCTCAGTGGGGCGATCGAAACCACCTGACCTTTAATTGGTGTCCTACTTACCTTTCTACCTACCTAGATCAATTGTTCACTGCACAGAATACTATTTACTCTAGGGAGAAGAATATCGACTTCATACAAAAAAAGTAAGGACAGATTTGCTGCGCGCCATCTAGTAGCACTCCAGAACACCAAACCAAAACGAAAACATAAAAAAAAAACATTTTTTCAAAAAATATTACTGACTAGAAGAGAAAGTTATATTTCACTTTGTAGTGTTTTTATTTGGAAGTCGGTAGTATTCATTTGATAAAAAAAAACACTTTTCTGTTGTACCTTATAGGCAAGTTCTTTAGAAAGGTACCAAGAATGCTAGAACAGATTACCCGAAATATCACGAAACTTAACCATAATCGGTGAAATGAGGGTGTACCAAGGTGAACTGTACACATCTGCGTACCCCTTAAGAGCCTACTGGCGTGATGTTATGTTATGAAATGGTATAAACAATAAACAGACATGAGATTGCAGCAATCCCGAGAGATTTGCCGTCATTTATTGAAGAGTTCTGTTGTATAACTCCGAAGTTCTTCATCAGATCTTCACCAAATTAAAATGGGGCCAATTTGGGAATATGTTCCAATCTTTAAAAAAAAAAAGAATTTTCAAAATCGGTCCACAAATGACGGAGATATCGGTGAATACAAATTCATTCAACAGTCCGAGTATCTGAATTGCGTATGTTGCGATATTTTACTTCTTGAACACTTTAAATTCATCTAACTTTTGCTATAGTGAACCGATTGCAATGAAACAAAAACTAGGTAATACTTCAAGTTACGTTCAATTTTTGTGTGTAAAAGGTACCTATATTGAATTTGAACATTTTACGTGATGCGTGCACAAATAAACAGACAAACAGACAAAAATTCCATAAATGCTGGAAATGGATTCTGTTAGTTCTCCTTTGGCTATTTTTTTGGAAATATTTTCGATGTACAAAAACGACTTTTCTACAGATTTATTATATGTATTGATGATGTTTAATTATATTATGTGATAGACGGGATAGGGTACCGCAACATTTTACTCAGACGCCTAACATCAACCAACTGGTTGATGACCTCACCTCACGTTCGCCGGAATACTGGCCTAGCACTCTGCTTCTCGGCTGGCGAATATGCGTGTCCAGTGTGGCACCGTTCCGCCCACGCCAAGGCAGTAGATGTTACACATAACGACACATGCCGTATAATTACCGGCTGCCTCAAACCAATACCGGTCAGCGTACTATGCCCCACCTTAGTTACACCTTCCTACCTGGGTTCTGAGTCGCAAACCATGTTCTCTGTGCCCCAAAACATGCAACCAGGGTGATTTATGTGCTGCCACGGATGACGCCGCCGTGGAGGTGGCTAAGTTTTGGGCCAAACAAATTTGAAATACTGTCGTGCCAGCGACACGAAGAAGTAGATTTGATTTTACGGTTTAAAATGTTTAATTAGAGTAATAAGGGAGCAAGATGACCAAATATATTTTCTTTTAATTACGTAGTAATGTTATCATTAATCACTACAAAACCGATCACATAGGACGTATGTTTTGCTTAGAACCAAAACAGTGCAGAAATGTTATATGAAATCTCATTGTTGCACAGTTTTGCATTAATAAAAACTTTGTTAACTACTTCATATTTAGCAAGAAAATTAAAAGAAATGGAAATAGACAGCGATAGCGATATGAATTCAACTCCGAAAGGAATAAATACAGCTGCAAATTAAATTTTTAATAACCTTTTGCCGCAAAAGTCGCGGGATAAATATTTTTCATTAACTTGAGTTTTTATTTTGAGTAGGTATATTTTATCACGGTAGGTAGATTGGTAGTTGAAAGAAAAGTAGATAACGCACCTCGCTAAAGTGAGTAATTAAAGAACTCGTGTTAATTTAGTCAAACCAACATCACATGCATTAATAACTCACTTTGCGCTCGATGCAACAATCTACTATTAATTTGTTACTAAAAATTATTAAAAGACTGATGTAATTATAAATTTTATTTGATTTGTAACAAACACACCTACAATATTATTGCGCGATATAACAAATGGTTATACGAAGTACTAATGCTACGCAGACGAAGTCACGGGCAAGCTTTCACACTAATATTATAAAGGCAAAAGTTTGTGAGTGTGTTTGTAATTTTGTTTCTTCTTCAGGCTCAAACGGCTGGACTGATCTGGATGAAATTTGGCTCAGAGATAGATAATAGTCTGGAATAGCACATAGAATACTATTTATCCCGGGAATATGTTCCCATGGGATAATTATCGACATTGACGCGGGCGAAGCCGCTGGCAAAAGCTAGTTTTAAATATAAAAACCAGATACAATAAAAAGTTTTAAAAATGTTACTTAAAAACATAAAATATGTATAATAATCACCACCTTCCTGAACTTCTGCGACGCAAATAGTCGATAATATTTTTAATATAAACTTACCCTCAGTTTCCCAGCTCAAAATTATCGCAGAATTAATGTGACAAATTATCAAGCACGCGATATCTGCTGTGATTGGCTGTTGAAAATTCATTCAACCAATCACAACAGATAATTTTACATTCTTCTCTCTCTACATTCAGGCTAAATCGCACAACCTTTCTTGACTCTTTGTAGCCCGCAAATACGAAAATATCGATTTCAATTTACTGAAATATCTTTCACAGCTTGCTATGGATACTGCCAGGGCCTTATTTAGAGTTCTGACCAGTCACGCCCCCGAAGCGTCCCGATGCCTGCCCAGCCCACGAATGTACATATACTTTATTATATCGAAAATTGTTATACCTAAGCATAAAATGTCTAAGATTAAAATGCAGAGTGATTAAAAAATCGACTGATTCAAAATGTCGATAGTCATTATACCTATGTTCAAAATGTCAACATTTAATACACCTAAGTTTATTATATTTATTTATTTAATTATTTATCCATTTATTTCAGGCATCAAGGCCCATATCAATATATACAATACTATATATACATAAAAAAACTTAAAAATACTATAAATATATATAACATAACTAGCTGACCCCTGGTGCTTCGCTCCCGTCAATTGGCTACTTACCTACCTACACTACCTACCCTACCCTACCCTACCCTACCCTACCTACCCTACCCTACCCTATCCTAGCCTACCCTACCTACCCTCCCTACTCTACCCTACCTACCCTACTCTACCCTACCTAACCTACCCTACCCTACCTACCCTCCCTACCCTACGCTACCCTACCCTACCTACCCTACCCTACCCTACCTACCCTACCCTTTTAAACTATCCTATCTCTCAAGTTGGATCGAACTGCACATGGTATGCGAATTTTATTATAATCGGTTAAGTGGTTTAGGAGTCCATTGAGGACAAACATTGTGACACGAGATTTATATATATTAAGATTATCTAAAACTAATGCACACGAATTTACTTTAAAAATACCTACTCGTTAAATTAACGAACAAATTTTGAAATTTGTGGTATGAGTGGAAAAAATGTAGGTAGATTTGAAATTGTCGCACTCTGCTTACACTTGCTTTTTGTACTTTGCTATCTATTAGTCATAAGTCTGTCCTTCACTGCAAACATTTAATGTATTGTTTAGCGAATATTATCATGTCGGAACACGGATTAGAAGTTTTCAAGCGCTCGCCGGCCGCGGCCGTGGTACCGCTCGCTACGCTTGCTCGGCTCGCGCGCTGTTTGTCAGTGTTCTAACCGAACCTAACCTACTTCACCCAGTTCGAAAATGACGAATCATACCTACAATATGTCGATATTTAGGACATTCGATACTCTGTACTTTCGATATTTAGGTCTTTCGATGTCTTAAATATCTCTTCCGTAGACAATTAGATTTTAGATAAATATTGAACGTAGGTTATCTTTATCTAACCATTCGACATTATAAACTAACGTTATTTTAATTTCGGTTATATGGTCATTCGATATTTATTTAAGTTTAACGATGTTTTGAACGTTGTCATTTTACCCGTAGGTATTTTAATTTTCGACGTTCTAATATTTACCCTTTATTATACTTCAAATTTTCGCGAGTATTTAGTTCCGATCCCGATAGTGTTATATAAGAGATCGTCAGTGTGACAGTCTTACTAAAGATGAAAGCGCACCTATCCGCGCCGCAGTCATCGCATTTTCTTGCGCTTTAGTGCTGTAAAACGGTAACTTTCTAAAGCATACTCCTTAGTAACGGCTAGATTAAAAGGTTTGAAAAAATATACATTTATTATTGTGTCATGTCCATTATTTTTTAAACATCGTTTTTTCGTATAACAAATAGTTTTGCTTTAAAAAAATAATTAGCAACACGATATTTTTCGCAACTTTTGGATACTCCTCCAAAGCGACTTGGATGTTTAAAAATATTTTTGCACAGAAAAATTGATGGCTGGAATTTCTTCATAACTGACATAGCATATGTAAATTAAATAATATTTTGCAAACAAAACTGTTCAAAAGGAGGTTCAATATTGATATTTTGGCATCGAGCGGGCGCATGGCCAGTACTGCGTTTACATTGGGGTGTATATATCGCCTTAAGGCCCCGCGCAAGCCGCGCCGAACGCGCCCGCAAGCATCGTATTTACTTCTGTACCTCTTGAGCAATATTTTCTATACGGATACGGATGTCGTCTCCGAGCCACCCGCATCGCACTTGCCGCAAGCATCGAACGCGCCGAATCTGATGACGTCATCCGCATGCTCTGGTGGAATCCGTATACCTACAGCATTTTGCTGAAATGCGGGTCGTGTGGCGCGGACACGTGCGCGGGGCTGCGTACGATTTCATATAAAGATTTTTAAATTGCGATGACTGTAGCGCGTGCGGCTCCTGCGGCGCGTATAGGTGCGCGTTCACATTAAGTAAGCACGCTAGAGGCTAACCGGAAAAAGAGAAAGAGTTAGGAAGGTAGGCAAAATTCATAGACTCACTATTTGAGACATCGATAGTCACTCGACGAATACAGACGTGCTCAGCAAAGCAACTTAACAATTGCATAAATTAACAGTTATTAATTGTGACCTAGTTTTAGAGACATAGTCGTTTTTGTTGTGTTATACAGTTTTTATTGCGAATATGGTCAAAAGTAAGTGATTATCTACAAATATGGATAGCAGCCCCCTCAATCGTGGCGGCCAGCCGCGTCGCTCTCCACCACCAGCAACAACACCTAGAAGTCAAGCACAGGATGAAACGATTGAGGTTTTTTCTACTCCTGAGATTCAATCGTGGATGTCCAGCATTGAGCAGTGCCTGAGTGAGGTGTCGACCATAGCTTCGGTTAGAATTAGTTCTTAGAATTAGTAGCCTATGTCGTACCATATTTATCTGCAAATAAATCTTTGACTTTGACTTTGACTTTGTAAAGTCGGACACGGAGTCTCCCAAATGGCTGTGCAATATCAGTCACTGTAACATAAAGCCCTCCAAAACTACGCCACCCTGCAAAGTTTAAAGGAAAATGAAGACCTCGCCATTAGTTTGACTGATATTATCAAGCATAAATTACAAGAAACTCTGACCAAGCAAAAACAGGAAAGGACTTCTTTTGCAGACATGGTGAAGGGGACAAAAAGCCTTATTCGGCCTCAAGCAACTAGCTCAGTCGCTATTTATCCTAGCGACAATACCAAGACCAGTGAAGAGACCAAAAATCTTGTACAAAAAATTGTATGCCCTGAAGAAATGAAGCTGAAGGTTCGAGGACTTCGGAAAATAAGAAACGGAGGTGTAATCATTAGCACGGAGACCAAGGACGACATCCAAAAGTTGAAGCAGACTGTCGAGCGTTCCACATCAGCGTTCCATATCATCTTACTGTAGATGAGCCTCAAAAGCGGAAGCCCCGTATTGTTATAATTGGGGTCCCCACTGATATGGCAGAGAAAGAGGTATTTAAATGTATTTATGAGCAAAATGTCGTCGATAAACTACCAACACTGACCAAAGATACATTTTTGACCTCAATCAAATTAAGCCATAAGTCAGGCAAACGAGATGCCGACAGTTGCAACTACATTGTTGAAGTACCAGCCAGCGTCCGGAAAGCCCTAGTGAACCAGAACAGGCTTTATATCAACTGGACGTCGTGCCCGGTACGAGATTTCACCCTTGTGACTCGGTGCTTCAAGTGTCAGCAATACGGTCATGCATCCAAGACTTGCAAATCCGCCACCTCAACTTGCGGCCACTGCGGGGTAGAAGGCCACGCGACTCGAGAGTGCTCTTCGAAGGATGAACTACCGAAATGTGCAACCTGCAAGCGCTACAAAAAACCCCACAACCATAAGACAGGAGATTCTGATTGCCCAGCTAGAAAAGCCGCTGAATACAGGTATATCACTCTGTAGATTATGAAGGCGCCTAAGAGCGCCAAACTCTAGATTATATTTAGATCTAACGTATTTTTACAGAGTATATACTTTTATATTTTTTACTTATGGATAGTTTGATTACTGATATAGATAACGCTTTTTTGTCAGAATCAAAAACTTGTGAGGTGGAAGACTGCAAACAATATCTTTCCGAATACCAAAATCCTTTTACAGTACTAACACAAAATATTCGTAGCATCTGCAGGAACTTTGACAGTTTTAACATTTTTCTTCATAGACTAAACATAGCTTGCGATATCATAATACTAACAAACAAAAAACTTGACTTACAGATCTAAACAACAGGAACCCGTTTCAAGTTTACTGCTCACTAACTCATCAGCTAATAATGTAAATAACTATTTCGTGAATGTAGGGAAATCCCTCGCGGAACCACTCCTGAAACAATCGTCTTATCGGTCTGCCGCGCACTTTCAGACTTCTCTCAAGAGCTGTGCTAAATCTTTTGCACTTTTGGATACGGACGAAAGTGAAGTAGAACTAATCATCTCAGCTCTGAAAGATGACTGTGCAGTCGGCTGGGATAATATTGATAATAAAATACTTAAGCGTTTTAAACACATTTTAGTCCGACCGTTAACATGTATATTTCAGGCGTGCCTCCGAGAAGGAATTTTCCCTAAAAGTCTAAAAAAAGCGGTGGTCATCCCTATCTTAAAATCTGGATGTAGAGATGTTGTGAATAATTATAGACCAATATCTATACTGCCTTCTTTATCCAAAATATTAGAAAAAATCATTAACAAAAGACTCGTCAATTACTTGGAAACTAACAACTTATTATCTTCTTCACAATTCGGGTTTAGAAGCAAATTGTCCACAGCAGATGCGGTTCAAAAGCTGACAGACCTCTTTGCACAAGAACTCGGCGATGGAAACCAGGTTCTGACTATCTTCCTAGACTTAGCAAAAGCTTTTGACACCATATCTGTTCCTTTGCTTTTAAAAATCACTAGGATTTGGAGTTCCACAAGGCAGTATCCTTGGTCCATCATTATTCCTCATTTATATTAATGATCTATGTAATTTAAATGTAGGAAATTGCAAAATAATATCGTACGCTGATGACACTGCGCTTATTTTCACCGCAAAAACTAACTCCGAGCTGTATAATGTTGCACAGGCAGATTTTAACATCGTTCTAAACTGGCTTCGTGGTAATTTACTAACACTAAATGCAGATAAAACAAAATATATTCAGTTCAACATGCGCAATGTTAAAAACAAAACTAATCCCCATTTATATGCACACCAATGTAACAATCAGTCAGCCACTTCTTGTACCTGCCATATGATCCTGGAAACAAAGTGCCTCAAGTATCTTGGAGTTTTTGTTGATAACACGCTCTCGTTTAGGCAACATATTGACAGTTTGGTTACTAGAGTACGTAAACTGATGTTTGCTTTCAAACAACTGCGCTCCATTGCCGACACTAACTTAGTCAAACAAGTTTATTTTGCTCCATGTCAATCAATACTTCAATATTGTATAACCTCATGGGGCGGAGCATCAAAAACTATCATTCTCTCTCTTGAAAGAGCACAAAGAGCTGTTCTAAAAGTAGCAAATTCTCTGCCTTTCCTTTTCCCTACCCACCAGTTATTTAAATCCTGCAAAGTCTTGACTGTTCGGCAAATTTATTTACTGCACATAACACTAAAACAGCATGCAATGCTTAAATATAACCTAGATATAACTAACAAAAGGCGAAACGATTTTTAATAACAAAAGGCGAAACGATAGTATGCAGCTCAACCTCTACCTCTAAATATGCATTTACATATAGATTCTTTACATTTTTAGGGCCCTTTTTATATAATAGATTAAATAGAATACTAAGTATATATAATTTAAATTATTTTAGCTGTAAAAGCATTGTTTTAAACTATTTGCAAGGTTTGTCATATGACCAGACTGAAGACCTGCCTCTAGTATTAAAATAAAATTAGATTAAAACTATGTAAGCATGATTAAAAATAACACTACTATGTATACTTCCGCAGTGTCCTAGTTTTACTTAAAATTGTTAATTTATTGCAATACCTACATTATTAAATATAAATAAGCACTTTTACGCCTGAAGCACAGGTTCTACCTAGTTCAGGCAAATTATACATCAGCACTTTTTAGAACATATGCAAATTATTGTAAATTTTTGTACTTTAAGAAATAAATAAAAATAAATAAATAAAATAAATAAAATTTCTGCGATGCTCGCCGTGCGACTAGAGGTGAATACAATGACCTGGCGCCCCATTTCATGGAGTTATGCCAAGCCAAAACCAACAAAAATAATAGCTCTAATTTTTTTTTACGTCAGATTGATTAAAGCTTCAAGAGAGTCAATGCAAAGAATCAAGAGAATTTAAAGTACACGAAGCGAGTTTGTAAATGTTACCTTGCCTTGGATAGGTTTTTATTCCCTAGTAGTTTAGCACTAAAGATTTTATGATTTTCTATTAAATTCATACCGATAGATAGGGAAGTCGACTGTCGCATAAAAGAGCGAGAACCAAGGATGTAAGAGCGAGCGAAGCGAGCTCCAAAATTTTTGCACCTCGCATCGGATTAAGTTATTTTTTTTTACGTTCATCTAAATGAGTGTATCCTAACCTGAAGCTTCTTTTATTTTTTAGCACCTTGCCTTGGATAGGTAGAATTTTCTTTTGACAAACAAGAAGACGGTGCGGCAGCCTACAAGAGCCTAGTAGTACTTGATTCAAAAAAATATGCTTGGCTAATATGGTAGGGCTGGATTGCGCCACCCTTCGCTGTCTCCCTCAATGGCTCTCTCGGTGTAATGATAAATAAGCTAGTGCGTGACTGCAACTAAGGCAAACTGAACCTAAGGTAGAACGCGGGCAATTAATTGCGCTAGTGTAATAAGCAGCGCAAGAAACCGTGTCCTGGAAAACTTATAATGTAATACTAACTTTTTGTAATAATAATAAACGTTTTCTTTCTATGTATTAGGTAGCTTACAGTTTAAGATAGTGTAGTGCTATTCTGTAGACATCTCACTTACCTATGTTGCTTACATAGGTACAGTGCATGCCACGAAAGATGAGACTTGACCGCGCCTACCGCGCTCTGTCCGCCGCGTCACGGTAAAGATTAGATTAGATATCTTTACCACCAGTATGGAAACTAGGCCTAGTTGTAGAAATAAATACCTACGCTCCACTACAGCATTAGGGTTGTCACTCTTAATGTTTTTAAACTGAACTGTGTTTATTAAAACATCTGATTCTGTGTTCTGTAGTGATCAAACAATCCAGTTAAAACTAAACTACAAATAAAATTTAAATAGGTAATCTCATGGCTTCGGTTAATACTAGTAAAAGAAGATCGTTTTTATCACGGAACAGTTTTATATTAATACAGATTAATACACAACAACTTGTGAGCTTTGTCAATAATAATAATAATAAAATTGTCAGAAAGTTCATGCAAATAGATGAAAACGAAATAGGTCCACATCACTCATCCTCAACATAATACTAAACACGCTGCATTTACTTGGTCTCGGCCCGTAAATGTAGCTTAAACCAGCCTTAGAGCTGAGAATTTGAAACACTTGAAAATAATAATAATCATTTATTCTCTCGCCACAATATAACAAAACAAATTAATTACAAGTAGTGCGAAAATACACAGTTGTTATTTAATATTGTGGGAGACTGGTGCCTAAACTAGGCTCGAGGTCTGTATTTCAGGACACCAGCGGTGGTCAATATCGCATAACCTTTTACAAGTTTTGGCCTGAGCGGAAAGACGAAAACGTTTCGTTCGGTCCTTGTCGGAAGGGCGGTGGACGCCGCCGCAAGCGACGCGCTGCATGGCGCATATATGTGGCGCCGATGCCTGATCAAGTCGGCGACTGCGCACCGCACTATGCGTTTCAACTAAGGATGAGATGACCACCATATTGTGACGACAGTTAAGTTTAACAAAAAAAAATATTTTGTGCAAATTATTTTTCAATAATATTTACCTTGTTCATGTTATTTTCATATGATTATTGTTTATTTAAGAGCGTGTAAGTATTAGAAAAGCGTGCATGAGGTATGAGAGAATTCTAATATAGGGCCAAGGTCATCCTTTTCCAAGTTGAAACGCATAGTACTTACTGGGTTTTATTTAATCCGAAAATGCGTGTGACGATAGTTAAAAAACCACTAGGTACATGAAAAAATTATCTTTATTTTACACAATTACAAATTATTTATTGAAAAATACTTTCGTCTACTACGACATGTTCGGAATGATTTATTATTAAATTTTATAGTATAATAAATTCTCATTCTAATGAATAGCTTCTTTAAATAAACTATTGGGAAACAAGGACAGGGTACTATAAAACCGATTTTGTCTAATTTTTTGTAAATTAATACAGCTATTTTGCAGTTTATATGTTTTCTTTCAAAGCAACAACGAAAAATTTCATCCATTTTCTCGACATATTGTACAAAATCATCTGGTGGTACAACTAGTAAGCTACGGTCAGTATCTTTGCTGTATTCTCTGTATCTCATGTAGTGACTTTCTGAACTAAAGTTATGGGCGGCTTGATTTGGTTTGATATAAGATTTCAGAATTTGACACTCGTTATGACGTTCGCCACATTTCTTCAAAAGATAACCACAAACATAAAAAAGCGAGTTTTTTTCGGTAATATCTAGTTGATTATATTCTGAACTCATAATTTGAACATAGTTATCTGAGTCTTCATTGCTTATACCCGGAGATTCTTTTTCCTCAGTAGGTGATGTTTCATCATTCAGTTGACTTATCACGCTGGTCTGAATAAGAAGTTTACCCAAATCGTCTTCACAATTACCTGCTTTTGGAGGTTTTATGATGTTGGAAAAAAAAATTTTTTGAAAAGCTGATATTAACTGTCTGCTCGTGGGTTCTGTGGCCAGACCATTTTTGGTTCGTATTTGTCCAAAAAAATTCTCAAGCACATCTTGATTGAGCCTCCTTGTTAGTAAAAACGAGCACCCTTCTGATTTTAAATCTTCAAAAAGCAGCAAAATAGAAGTAATTGTTATTTGAAAGCCGTATATAAACTTAACAGATGAAGTAACATTTTTCCCATTTTTCGGATTGATTAACTTCAGATGTTGAAAAAAAAGAAACATTTCATTGAAGAAAGTTATCTGCGATTCTTTTCCACAAAACGCTCTTCTATATTCATAATTATCATTAAGATTTGATGAGTTTAATGCATCAAATAAATTATTCATCCTTTTTATAAGTTCAGCAGTGTCTCTCCCGGATTCTTGAATGACATTAAAGTCCACATACGTTGATATACCAGCGGCAACAGAATTACTTAAAAGTTGAGTAGCATATCGAACTTTCATCTTTTCAAAATTTGTTGGATAGATGTGGCTGTTCGTCAATTTGTGTGCAAGTTTGAAGCTCTTCTGTTTATCATTCTCATAAAATTGAACGATGTGCTCGTATTTAGCTACACGATCCTCGAAATGAAAGTCGTAAGAAATCAAATTGTTGCGAACCAGTTTTATGAGATGTGGTGGATCAAAAATATAATATATTTTTCTGTTATTGATAAAGAAATAAGGTCGTTCTATGGTAACAGATCTATTTTTTGCAGCGTTGAATAGATCAGATCCCATGTCGGAGACAAATATTCTAATGTTAAGTCCTATCTCAAATAGTTTTTCCAAAAGTTTGTCAATCCATTTAGCTATCTCGTCATAGTTTCTACATTCGGAGAGTAATGCAAATCCCACGGGTTGCTTCCAGTTGATAAATATCCCACGAACCATCACAACCAAAGCATTTTTTGCAGGTTCGGGTGATTGTACTCCATCGACCTCATGAAAGCCAATAATTTTGTCTTGCTTTAAGTTATAAAATAAATTTGCCTTTAAACTCATAGCATCAATAACAACTGAGCAGTTCTTTTCCATTTCATTCATGGCATCAACTTTAGTTTTCAGGATTGACATAATTCTATCATTTATTTTAGATGTTACTGGTATTCCATGTTTGTTTAATGTTCTTGGACTTGGGAGACATATAGCAGTTTGCAGTAATCGGTAAGCTTGCGGACTGTTATAATATAAATTTAAACAAAATATTTTATAATCTTGGTTATATCTATTTCCGGTATAATTCAATTTTAAGTGAGTCTGTGCTTTTACCAACACAGCTAGCTCTTTCGTCAGAAATTTGTCACACAATTTATGGAATTGATCTCTTTGATATGATCCCGTTTTATTATCAATTTCGTATAATTTAATTTTTTTTCTACATGCTGAAAGATCAGATTTTAGTTTTCTTTTCCGTGGTGTGTCCAATGAAAGAGATCTGGAAGTTTGAGTACTGTCACTAGTTAAAAGTGTTGTATTTTCTTCTGTCTGTGTGCAGATTTCAACCAACTTCGGAGCTTCGGTTAACGTTTCTACATTTTTTTTTTGTAAATCTGGTAGATGAAGAGATGGTAATGAATTGACTTTTAGCTTCTTGCGATGCGTTCCCACACATCCATAGTGCTAAAATGTTCTTCACATACGGTATAGTTTTGTGGCGGTCTGTTCATCAAATCTTCTCGAGATATTAAGCGAAGCCATTGGGAACGTCTGAAAAAGATAAAAAACAGTCATTTTAAGCAGAGATGTTAAAATGTATGAACCATGAAACGTTTCCGAAAAGATAGCTTTCGGCTCTATAACTAAAAAGTTTATGATAGTAGCCACTATTTACAACTCAGGAGGAAAGTAAACAACAATTTTCGTAAAAATACCGTCCTATTTTTACATTTTGACAGTACTATCGGCTTCAACACCCTCGAAAACCATGAAAACGACGAAAACCTTGATATATTTTGCAGCCGCCATCTTGGATTTACATTTTGACAGCACTATCGGCTTCAAAACCCTCAAAAACCACGAAAACGACACCCATGACGAAAACCTTGAAATTGTTTACAGCCGCGATCTTGGATTTACATTTTGACAGCACTATCGGCTTCAACGCCATTGAAAACCATGAAAACGACACCCATGACGAAAACCTTGATATTTTTTGCAGCCGCCATCTTGAATTTACATTTTGACAGCACTATCGGCTTCAACACCCTCGAAAACCATGAAAACGACACCCATGACGAAAACCTTGATATTTTTTGCAGCCGCCATCTTCGATTTACATTTTGACGTCACTATCGGCTTCAACGCCATTGAAAACCATGAAAACGACACCCATGACGAAAACCTTGATATTTTTTGCAGCCGCCATATTGGATTTCGATTTTGACAGCAATATCGACTTCAACACCCTCGAAAACCAAGAAAACGACACCCATGACGAAAACCTTGATATTTTTTGCAGCCGCCATCTTGAATTTACATTTTGACAGCACTATCGGCTTCAACACCCTCGAAAACCATGAAAACGACACCCATGACGAAAACCTTGATATTTTTTGCAGCCGCCATATTGGATTTCGATTTTGACAGCAATATCGACTTCAACACCCTCGAAAACCAAGAAAACGACACCCATGACGAAAACCTTGATATTTTTTGCAGCCGCCATCTTCGATTTACATTTTGACATCACTATCGGCTTCAACGCCATTGAAAACCATGAAAACGACACCCATGACGAAAACCTTGATATTTTTTGCAGCCGCCATATTGGATTTCGATTTTGACAGCAATATCGACTTCAACACCCTCGAAAACCAAGAAAACGACACCCATGACGAAAACCTTGATATTTTTTGCAGCCGCCATCTTCGATTTACATTTTGACATCACTATCGGCTTCAACGCCATTGAAAACCATGAAAACGACACCCATGACGAAAACCTTGATATTTTTTGCAGCCGCCATATTGGATTTCGATTTTGACAGCAATATCGACTTCAACACCCTCGAAAACCAAGAAAACGACACCCATGACGAAAACCTTGATATTTTTTGCAGCCGCCATCTTGAATTTACATTTTGACAGCACTATCGGCTTCAACACCCTCGAAAACCATGAAAACGACACCCATGACGAAAACCTTGATATTTGTTGCAGCCGCCATCTTCGATTTACATTATGACATCACTATCGGCTTCAACGCCATTGAAAACCATGAAAACGACACCCATGACGAAAACCTTGATATTTTTTTCAGCCGCCATATTGGATTTCGATTTTGACAGCAATATCGACTTCAACACCCTCGAAAACCAAGAAAACGACACCCATGACGAAAACCTTGATATTTTTTGCAGCCGCCATCTTCGATTTACATTTTGACATCACTATCGGCTTCAACGCCATTGAAAACCATGAAAACGACACCCATGACGAAAACCTTGATATTTTTTGCAGCCGCCATATTGGATTTCGATTTTGACAGCAATATCGACTTCAACACCCTCGAAAACCAAGAAAACGACACCCGTGACGAAAACCTTGATATTTTTTGCAGCCGCCATCTTGAATTTACATTTTGACAGCACTATCGGCTTCAACACCCTCGAAAACCATAAAAACGACACCCATGACGAAAACCTTGATATTTTTTGCAGCCGCCATCTTCGATTTACATTTTGACATCACTATCGGCTTCAACGCCATTGAAAACCATGAAAACGACACCCATGACGAAAACCTTGATATTTTTTGCAGCCGCCATATTGGATTTCGATTTTGACAGCAATATCGACTTCAACACCCTCGAAAACCAAGAAAACGACACCCATGACGAAAACCATGATATTTTTTGCAGCCGCCATCTTCGATTTACATTTTGACATCACTATCGGCTTCAACGCCATTGAAAACCATGAAAACGACACCCATGACGAAAACCTTGATATTTTTTGCAGCCGCCATATTGGATTTCGATTTTGACAGCAATATCGACTTCAACACCCTCGAAAACCAAGAAAACGACACCCATGACGAAAACCTTGATATTTTTTGCAGCCGCCATCTTGAATTTACATTTTGACAGCACTATCGGCTTCAACACCCTCGAAAACCATGAAAAAACAACCGATGAGAAATATGTAGCAGCCACCATGTTGGTTTACGAATAACTACAAAGTAATTTACGAATTTATAGATCGATCACGCGGACTTATTATTATTCGATATCGATAAATCATTCTTACCTTTCAAAATCAGCAGGGAGTTTAAAAAACGAAAGCTCCGGTTTTGATGAAGCCGAGTTCAAGCAGCCGTACACTACGCAATACACTCGTGGCATTTTGTGGAGATAAACACAACCACTCGTCTTGACGCGGCACTCACGACTGACAGCATCGCGATGTCATGTCCGCTTAGGGGTCTCGTCGATTCGCGTATTTGTGTGAGTGTGCCGTTTCGAACGTTTAGTACGTAGTTTCACAGCCGAAATCGAATATTAACGTCAGAATTATGCTGAATATTCAAATGCCAAATATTTTTAACGGCCTTTGAGTAATTCATCGGCAGTAGCCTTTACTTCCTCCCACGATATATGGATGTCACTCTCTTCACTGTAGCGGGAGCAAATTGCTACCCTAAGGAAATAAGTATCATCAATTTTTCGATGGCCGTGCCGCCCCGAACCTTCCCGCACTCGGATCTCCATCTCATACAGCTAAAGTGTCAACTTTCGTGGCAAGCACTGTACATTAGGGCGGAGCGAACAGAAATGAAAAAAAAAAAATTTTTCTTTTTTTCAACGGCATAGCGATATAAAGTTGCCCACGAATGAGAGAAACAAACATACGAAATATTGTTAATCTATTTTAATGTTTTGAGGTGCCGCAACACAATTGTAAATCGGTAAATATTACTACTTTTTACATTTCGTTATCACACTGTCAGATTTTTCAATAAATGGATTTTCTGGATTTTGAGGGCTATCATTGAATGAATATAATTAAAATTACATGGAAATACGATAACTAAAAAAGCCGTAACATTTTTCGAACAATTTATAAAATTTATTAAAAGAAACAAGAAAAATGAGTAATTTTAGTTAAACATGAAATTGCTTTTTTGTATCGAAATTTGGCATTTGCTGACGTCTTGCCCTAATGAAACCGTCTCGTTTATGGTCTCCGCATAAAATAACGGAAATAAGACGAATGTATTTTTTGACCAATTTTCTCGAATGTCTCTAATATTAATGAGGTTGAGGCACCTCTAAATATATTAAGTATCACATAAAACTTTGTGTACATATTTGTGAGTAAAGAGAGCAACTTTTTACAGGTATTCCAAAATGGTAACGAAATAAAAAAAAAATCGCTCCACCCTACTGTACATGTCAAATGCGTTTACACTCTTTTAGGATTTAGTATATACGTTAGAAAGTTGGTAGACAGGAGTTTAAAATAAAAGCTACTCTTCATCATTGTTTTATGATATTGTTTATTACGCAGTAAATATAATAAATAACAAACAGCTATATATTAAATAGACACATTATGTGTGACAGGTAAACATTACGCATCAAAAATACAAATAATAGTAATTAATAATTTAGGTAATTACTTATATATTAAAATGTAATACTTGAGTAAGTAGGTATTTCTAAAAATTATTAGGAATGCGGACCATCGAGCAGTCGTTGGCCTAATAAAAGTAGATAAGGTACCATGTAGAAGAAAACGATCCATAAAAACTGGTACCAGTTATAAAGACTTTTACAAAGTACCCGATCTTCATGTGATGTGTTCTTTAAGCAGTACCTAATCGACTATGATTATAACATTAAATGACACGTACACACGATCCGGTACATTTGACATAATTAATCTATGTACCTATTTATTGCCTACGGACTTATTGTCATAAACATCAATACAATAAAAAAAAAAGTTCTATCACAGCTACTAGGTATAGTTAAACTGTGCTTCTAATACAATAAAGTCTACAATTATAATATAGACATAAATTTGTCAATAACTTTCAAATAGGTACCTATAAAATAAATTGTTTAAGTAGGTACCACTTTTGACAACAATTCATAACAATTTGTAATTTCACTATGGTTGAAAAATTGCTGGGCAAGTGACATTCTACTATAAGTTGATTAACAATTTATTTCCCTGACTGTATAAAGGTTATCTATAGGGACAGCTTACAACACTTTTCTTAAGTACCATTTGGCTATAGTTTGAGTGAGTACCATTTGGCCAGTTAATGCAGGCGTCTGCTTTCTACACAGCTTTATTAAGGCGCGGATAAACCCGAACGATTAATTACAATTATTCTTGTCACAAAACACCGCATTATCATCGGTGTCGTCATTTCACTCACTCTTATCGTTGTTGTTCAAAAAGATAGATATTTGTTCTGTTACTTAGAATGGTCAGGTTTATCAGCATCTTAAGGGTCTGTCCACACGATGCATTCCTCCCCGCCTCGCCAGAATTGTGTGGACGTGTAGTCGTGGGTACAATTTATAACAGCCGAAATCGAATATTAACGTCAGAATTATTGCTGAATATTCAAATGCCAAATATTTTTAACGGCCTTTGAGTAATTCATCGGCAGTAGCCTTTACTTCCTCCCACGATATATGGATGTCACTCTCTTCACTGTAGCGGGAGCAAATTGCTACCCTAAGGAAATAAGTATCATCAATTTTAGATGGAACTAAATGAATTTTGCCTCTACCATTGATACGTCTGAGTAATTCTTCGTTCTGCTCGTTATCGCCTTTCAGTCTGAAGCAGACAAGTCCCATAGTAACTTCTTCGTAAATTTCGAACCTTTCATCAGCGCTGCACAGTTTTTCAAATAGATGAGCCAATGCGATGTGTTTTCTAATATGTTTCTGGAGATTTTCTACCCCATACAGACGTAAGACAAACCACAACTTGAGAGCTCTAAAACGACGGCCTAATGGTATTTGCCAGTGACGGTAGTCAGGCGCTGATCCCTGCTGGTCGTGTTTCAAATACAATGGGTCGACGTTGAAAGCGTCGATAATCCATCGCGGTTCCTTAAGCCACATGGCGGAACAATCGAAGTTAACCAGTAACCACTTGTGCGGATTAAAATTAAATGAATCCGCTTTATCAACGCCCTTCATGAGGTATCTATATTCAGGACAGATGAATGCGGAGCCGGCGTAGGCTGCGTCCACGTGCAGCCAAATGTTCTGCGAGGAGCAAACCTCACCGATTTCTTCTAAGGCGTCGAACGCGCATGAGGATGTTGTACCTAAAGTAGCCACGACCTGAAATAACGGTGTAGGTTTACTTTAAGTATAAATACTGTTTTAGTCTTACTTTTTGAGAATTCGAAAAACAAAAAAAAAACCTACATAGAAGGGAATAAGGCCGTTGCGAACATCTTCATCTATGGCATCCTTAAGAGTATCACCACGAAGTCTCCGCTTTCCATCAGGCTGTAAAGAGCGAAGCTTCACACCGCCCAAGAGACCAGCACGTTCCACAGAAGAATGGGCTTGCTCTGTGAATGAAAAAAATATTAGAATTGTCTCGTGGTCGTGGTATTTTCAGATTGACTGCTAATCTCGTTACAATAGGTATCGAGAGAGACCTCTACAGGGTGCCTCTGTCTAAGAGCACATTTCCCGGGTTTTACTCGTAGACCTTTGACGCTCGAAAGCTCGAAAGTCTGCCAAAGTCTTACTAAGGAGTAGGTATCATTGTGGATCATGTTATCTAGTAATTGGGTTGTGAAGCTCAAAACTGGGTGATAACAAGATACTTTAGTACGGTTACGCAGATGGACAACTTACTGTTACAATATCCAACGAGTTTAGACAGAATCTCGGTGTCGGTCCATTCAGGATGTTGTTCCTTGACGCGTATCATGGTCCGATTCTTAGCTCCCAGTAGAGCGACCAGCGTGGCCTCGCTGGCGGTGCCTTGTATGACGCCGCCGGCTTCTCCTCCCGACCGGGCTAGGAATGACTCAGGTAGGCCCAACATCTGGCCCAACCAGTCGAGCATCACCACCTCCAACTCTGTACATGCAGGGCTCGCAATCTGAAATTTTTGAAGTTTTATCGTTATATCCTACATTACATCAAGCCCGCGGCTGCACAACCCGAAGTTGAATGTACATCCTAATGGGCCACATATTAGTAGTAGTAGGTAGCTATATACCCTACTTACGAGTACAAACTAAAAACTTTTCATAACAACGCCAGGACCACGAGTTTCGAATTGTGGATTTCGAAATAAATCTATTCATCTATATTTAAATAAAAGGCAATGTTCCGACTGACATATCAACGTCCAGCCTAAACCACTAATGATAAGTTTGAAATTTTGAGAGGATATTGATTTTATACTGTAATTCTTTCTTAAATGATACCCATTTAAGAAAGGATTTTTCGAAGTTCATCTCCCAAAGGGGTGAAATAGGGTATGACAGTTTGCATGGACATTATTTATTTATTTATTATATACTTTATTGTACACCATAAGTTACATTTATAAAGGAAACTTAAAACTTATACAATGGGCGGCCTTATCGCATTCCGCTATCTCTTCGAGGCAACCAGGTATGGACAATAATTACTGGACACGAAGTGAGGCTGTTAGTGGTGTCAGTGGTGTGACAATACTAGTGTTAAAAAAATATATATTATAAAAGATATGCAGATACATACATATGCTATATAATATAGACATAAATACATACGTACTAAAATATAAAGGCAATAAATAAAATGATAACAATCAATTCATAATCACAGCGACAGGTAATGCTCCCTCACGAGTCTTTTGAACACAGGAAACGATTGGGCGCGTTTGATTGGGTCTGGCAACGCATTCCACAGACGAGTAGCCTGGACAGTAAAGGATTTATCCAGAAAATTCGTGGAATGCATTGGCATGTGAAGTCGTAAGTCCACATTATAACTATTTTTTCTAAGACTATCTGGGAGGTCAGATATATTTTCCACAACTGACCAGGAGACCAGATGTGAGAAGTAAAAAAAACCTGGAATCATGAGTGGTGACTCTCAAATTACCAGGGGAACAGAAACATAAAGAAAGAAGTTTATCCGGGAATGGAATCATGTGTGGTAAAGACTCTTGAACTACCAGGAAATCAGAATCATTAAGAAATAGATCGAAAATCACAAAATCTATATTAACCACTGCGAAGCTGGGGCGTGCAGCTAATTCGAAACAGTCATCTCCGCGTCTCCAGTAACCATTTTCTAGGTCAAGAAGGTAACTACACTATGTGCAGTTGGGACAGGAATCGAATCGAAGTGCAATAAATAAATAAGTACTCGTAGATCAAATACGCGTTGCTGGTGTATTAGTAATGTAGTACTATGCTTGCCTACATACTTATTCTGTTTACGCAAAAAAATACCCACAAGCGAATATGCAACCAGTTTTCCTTGTTCAAATTACCTATGTGCCTTAAGTGACATTGACACTGGCTTCGGTGAGCGGAATTCTATGCCGCTAGTATAGGCAAAGTAAACTTAAAGTTTTACGATACTAGTGTAATTAAGTACTAAGGTATAATTCCATCCTCAAGCTAGTACGAATTGAACCATACCCAAGTAAATCCAATGCAGGCGATGGCCCCGCTCAGCATGTCAGCGACGATGGCGGGGTATGAGTTGGCGGTGGGGAAGTACGCGTGGAAGCGCGGCGAGTGCCAGTGAGTGACCCCGGACATAACCACGCGCTCGATGTCAGCCATCACCGCGGTCCACGGCTCCGCCTTTTCAGGAGCCTGCTCCGGCACTAGCGGACGTAAGTAGCCCGGCTTCACCGACGGGACTACTTGTCTGAAAAGCGGTGATTAGAAAATAAATAAAGACTTCATAAAAGGATCAACGTTCGGGGTTAAAAAAAAGGTACCGATTGTAAGGTTATTTAAAAATAAAAGAATACCTGTCTCTGATATTTTCCAAATATTCAGCAATGTAGTCAGTCATCGCCTTCGCGAAATCTTTGAAATCGCCGGACTCCATCGTTTCTGAAAACATGAAAATTATGTATTTTAACTTACTGTCTTGTGTCTTTACCACATTGGCACCGATTGCTCAAACACAAGGTGCGCCTAATCGTAGAAAGTGTGCGAAGCGTAACGAAGAGTCATCCATGACATTGTCTATGGAGGTGACGAAACCGATTCCCATTCCTCCACAGCCAGCAGACGCGCACTTTCAGCAGTACTAGACGATGTATCTATAAGGTTACTCTGTACAATACTGTAGAGCGACACATCCTATCGTCACTGGGAGGACAGGTTGTTCAGCAGATCCGTATTGGGACAAGACATTTTCCAAGCGTTCAACGCATCGGTCAAACACGATAACTCAAAATCAACCAGTGAGGAAGATAAGATGTTTCTGGTTAATTTATCAGTACCGTGGACCGAGGAGAAACTAACTTTAACTTACTATGTTGATAATATACAATTATATTAAAAACAAAGAACAAAAAAGCATGGCCTGCCCCCTAGCCAAGTTACAAACGTTTCGTGTCGAATCTCTTTCTTCAATCGTTCGCCTTCTATTTGTTTGGTCTGACCACGTGACATAAGGTTCAGATTTGTCATTCCATACATTGATTAGTTTTCTACTGGCGTTCGATTGTAGATTGTCAACTTGGCTACAGGCGCTGGTAGGAGCTTCGCGCAAATTCGTGGCAAATTATAGACAGAATACATAAGCTTAAAATGTACGTGGAGGTGGAGAATTGGAGATAAAGAGAGGTAAGCCTAATATTAGTTATTAGGCTTACCTCTCTTTATCTGTCATCCACTTGGTATTACAAAATATACTTCGATCTCAATCCGGACCACAACGCTAATTAATTAACAAGTAGCATAGTATAAGTGATATAGCACAATAATAAAACTAATCTAGTTTTCATTATGTATTTAATAAGCAAGGTATTATGAAGTATGTGGGACGGGTACCTATAGATCGTCACCATACGTAATTAGTAATTACGTACGATTCTACCTAACGCAAGCAGGTACCATTTACTTAGGTTACACTTACATGAACCATATTACCGTAAATAAATCTCAAATGGTAAAATGAACGGAATCGATATTGAAAATTATAACCATATGCAAATTATAACCATATGCAAATTATAACCATATGCAAATTATAACCATATGCAAATTATAACCATATGCAAATTATAACCATATGCAAATTATATTAATGGCTACAATGCAACATTTACAAACATTGATTCAATGCATAGGTACTGTTCAACACAAACCGAATTTTAGTTTTGTATCCTGATCCGACATTGTGGCAGCTAGAAAAGAAAACTTGAAATTATTGAATGGAAAAGCATAGTCTATCATGGCGTAACGTAGCCTAGCCGGCACAATAGTTAACATTACTGTGCTATAGTAGGTGCCTCTTACTGAAGAAAGGTATCAGTTCCCGTACCCTGACGTGTCAAAATTATCATAGTTCGACTGTAAAAAAGGGACAGATGTATACAAGTCATATATTTATTTATTTATTATATTCTTTATTGTACTTCTTAAAATACAATTATAAAAAGAAACTTAAAATTAATACACATACAATGGGCGGACTAATCGCAAAAAAACCTTCCTCTAAGAGCTTATGGTCATCCCCCAGATGTACCTACTCGTAAGTAATATCATTTCTAGGGTTCCGTAGTCAACAAGGAACCCTTATAGTTTCACCATGTCCGTCTATCCGTCCGCAGCTTAGCTTAAAGATTTAGTACTAGAAAGCTATAATTTGGCATGGATATACATATCTATTAATCACGCCGATAAAGTGAAAAATAAAATAATGAAAAAATAAACATTTTGTGTACCTCCTGTACCTGTAAAGTGGGGATGTTTAACGGTGCTTTTATTGTTTATGAACTTCAGTATTTTTCTAATTATGTTGGTGAATGTAACTGTTTGTACGGAAGCCCCGGTGCGCGAATCCGATTCGCACTTGACCTGTTTTTTTCTCTTTTGGATTATGCATCGTCAATACAAAGTTTCTATACTAAGTAGGTACCTGTCGGTATTTTATCCTAGATTATACGAGAGGCTATGGACCTATATAATATATAAATCAATAAAAGCCATCATCTCATAATACGTCCGTCACGTATGATGATGGCTTTTATGGATTCCAAGCACTAATGCTATAATTATAGAGGGTAATCGTGTTCAATCAGAAAAACAATAAAAAGAACCAACCATCATAACAATACCTCAAACATACCTTCTTTTATAGAAATGCAAACTAAACACAACATTTAAATGCTTGTTTAGTTGATTGATGACAAGAACAGTGTGAATAAACTACGTCACTGATCTTATTACCTTGCTCTACCAGACTGCTGGAGCGCTGGTGACATTGACCGTATCAATACCACATATTACATCAGACTAATTATGTCACACGTTCAATGTCAGCGAGAAATGCTGCCGATTGTCAGGTAAATAATGCGTATAGATAGACTTGAATTGCTGGTCCTTGTTCAATGCCGAGAGAGCGGCACGGGCGCAGGCACTTGGTCGCTTGCGCAAGGCGCCGGCGAGCAAGTGGTGCGAGGTTAAACATGGACCTCGTTCCCTCCACCAGCCACTGTGTTTACTATAACTTAACAGTTTTTGACTCAAACATGACTGTGATGCTTTCGATAGGAGTCCTTTCTTATAAGAGGTACTACTTACTATTTGATCCCATGTTTTATGTCAAGCGATTCGGCCTTGTCATTCTGAAGTAGTTGTTCACGAAATAAGTAGATAATTACTTTGCTGGGAGTCATTTAGAGTTCAGTGAAGCCGAGTGCCCCAGTGAGTTCAGTCAATGCAATTCAACTTTAGTATTTACGACTGAACCGACAGTTGATTATGTTACTATCTAGTATTTGTGCCATTTTTTTTGGTTTTCGGAATCTTCTAATGACTTCTCCCGCTTTGGGAGAAAGCGGGAGGGCGTGTCAGTCTTTTATTGACTAAAATCCGTGTTTCTACAGTTGCTTGTGCATGGGCCGCGGTAACTCTCTTTCAAATTTATCCGCGACCATCTAGTATTAATGCTTGAGTTTATATAATCTAAAATTCGAATCGCTTATTTCGATTTGGCATAGCTATTAATTTCACGCAAATGGAATATTTTTTATTTATCATATTCTAATCGAAAATTCAGTATTTTAGCCTGTTCGCCACAAATAGACAAATAGTTACCACTAAATTTCAGTATTAGTAAGTACGGTAGTGGACAGATGCATTATACCTACCTACCAAACTGTTTCTAGGTCTAGACTTGCTTCATATTTATACTATACATGATAACTAAGCCGATACATTAAATAAAAGAGAAAAGAACAGTCAACAGAAGGAATAACCTATCTGGCTATCTACTTATTTGTAAAGCAAAGCGTGGTCTTTACCAACGCGCAACGATGGAATTT
This sequence comes from Orthosia gracilis, assembly GCA_947562075.1. NCBI lineage: Eukaryota > Metazoa > Arthropoda > Insecta > Lepidoptera > Noctuidae > Orthosia > Orthosia gracilis. The sequence continues at coordinate 31,093,691 of OX387267.1, read as the reverse complement.
ATTTAGCTAGTCAATGAGATTGTAGCCATAATTCACTATACCTACTCAACTACTTTTATCTTTTCTTCGTCCGAGAGCTCCCTCAACAGCATGTTTAATTCATCGAAACGTTTCAGATTCACCTCATCGATCGCTAGGTTTAGGGCCAAGGCAAGCCAACACTCACGCGATCGCTGAAAAAGTTAGCGAAGCGGGCGAATCGCTCATTAACAGTGATTTCGCTAAGGTCATTTATTTTGTGCGATAACTCTATTAGGTCGAGTCCATTCTTTGTTTCATACCTACCAGAATAGAAAAGATTAATGACGAGTAGGGTAATATTCCGCAAATGAAAACGAAATTGCTGAAGTGAGTATGCGAGGTTTGAAAAATGTGTCCAATGGATTAGACTTTTAACAAATCTTGAATTTAACATTGTACAAAATGACTGGACACGTTGTCGGAATAACATATTTATCGGTTTTATCCGTATCAATAACAGTGCAATTCAGAGTTTACTAGCTTAGCCATCAAGGGTTTTCTGCGAAACACTTCATTCCGGGGAACCCTAAATTAAAATCAATGACTGAGAATATTCCAAGATCTCGATGTCTGCGCTTTAATTATTCATAATCACAATAACATTATTGACGTGGTAAACAAGTTTGTAACCCGAGGTCACATCTGTCACGTTTTTAAAACAGAATAATATGTTATAAAATCAGCGGAAGTATTGTGTGGAAACAGGATGTAACGGTTCTAAACCTCAAAACTATGTTTAATTAGTTATTAATTGAGTTTTAATTGAAAAATTTGCAAGTCGCTAATTGGCTCGCTTAGTGGTTTAGTTACCTATTATATTCATTTTACATTATATGAATAAGTACTTCGACATTATTGTATAACTGTATCTAGTGTAGGTACCTTTTCGTGATTAGGACCTAGTAACATTTCAGACGTTTAAAAAATAAAGAGATGCTTTGCTAATAGGTTTGTAACAATCCTGTGTATTTATATCCGATTAATGGAAAAAAGACATATTTACGTACCGAAGGTGTATTTTATCACCGTTTTTTTCTCTTTATTTATTTTTCTGGTTTTTGGTGTCACAATATTAAGAGAACTGCAATATTAAAGTAATCTTAATACCATAATTAATCTGGGCCAAGATCAAACACTTTAACGGATCTTGGTACTTACTACTTAACAATGACTAATCTAATAAGTACTCTGTCTACGTTGTGAGGCAGTAGTTTGAGACAACTTGTGAAGGTCATAATGTTGATACAGCAAATTCTTACAAAAGCCCATTATTTATGCGATATGATTCGAAGATAGACCGATACAAAAACGGAAAGCAAATATCAGTTGCATTGTCTTCAAGAACTACTTGGTTATAATCAACGGAAATCATTTCGTATGAGTGTTAAGTATTGCGAAGACAGATGTCCTCCATAAAAGTCAACAGCAATTTTAAGAAGTGATTAGACCTCGAACACTTCCTACGTCATATTTTCGGTAGTGACGTCAAACTCAATACCACGTCTTCTGACCTCTCCATAATGTGCAAACATAGGTATAGAAACATGTTTGTTGGAGAAGTAACTTTCCTCTTTTAAATTGTATGTTAGATATTGTGAACTCTGCATGAGGAAAAACCCTCTCGGTGACGCTGCCGCTGGGTACCGGTTAGTTCCCAAACGGGTAGTCCCTCATTTTGCGTGCAGAAGGTAAACGGCAAAGCGAAATTTCATAGAATGAATGAATCAGCTAAATGCTGACAGTTTTTCCATTGTTTGTAAAGTTATTGACGTGATTAAAAACATAAACAAAACGAAAAAATATTAGTTACCCTACTTAGGCTACATCAAATTCTTGTCGGAAACCTGAGTTAGATTTATGTGAATATGGAATGGACAAAGACAGAAGAAGTAACATTATTTTCGTACTCATGACCTTCCTCAAACGCTAGTGTCAAACAATCTTATTGTAAGTGTTATTTTAATCTAACTAAGTAGATCGTAAGAAAAGATAACTCTAAAACATGTAAACATACCATATCACATGTTAAAATACCAAAAATTTCGTTGTCACACGATCAATTTCGTTTAACAATTCACAATTCAAATGTCAATTGTGGTTCGAACGCAGGTCGGCATCAAATTGGAGTGTCTATGATGTAGAGCACTCCAATTGCACCCGACGATGCCCAGCGGATGGTCGAATGTTCGAACCGACCGTACCCGAGCTACTAACAAGTTATCAATCCTTGCTTTATAACCCTTAAATTGATTTTATGTTGTAGCAGAGTTCGAAGAGATAACGAACCCATAATAGAGGACTAATAGAGTAGAGAGTGCCTTTGATATTTATTTATGTAACTTTGTTTCAGGACTTGCGCGTTGCTCCAGTTACCGAGCTCTTTGTAGGTCGGAGTGCGCACTCGAAGAAAGGGCTCGTTAGTGACCACACCGCAGAGAGTCATAATGAAACACTAATTATTCTAATTAAGATCAGCAAATGAAATACATTCTTCAACTAAGTAATTGGCTAGTTAATTAATATAAATTACAATAGAAAAGTATCTTTGCCAGGAAGAACGTCGTTGCCAAAATGATGCAAAAATAATTGGAGACATTGGTTTTCAATGTCTTCAGAACTGTTTTACAATATACAACACTACAAAACATTAATATAAAGCAGTTGTGTAAGAATTTAGCGGGAAAAGAATTAAGTTAAAGGCTTAACAAGACCTTAATTTTATTATCACTCATTACTTCTCATTAGAAAAAATAGAAGTTATCAACTAGGCAACTGCCGTAACGTGAGTTGATAGGTAATTTTGTATTCGGAAAAACCTCATTCGCCAAAATAATAAATATGTTAATCACGGTCAAACAGTGGTACTTATCTACATCATATATACATAGTGTTCATATGGAGCGGAAGGATAGAACGAACTAATCAGAACATATGAACACAGGGAAATTGCAGTATGAGGAAATTAAATGAGATAATTAAATCAATTGTCCGGGCAGGAAAATAACGGTTAGAAGGATGAAGAAAATTAAAACAATAGCTAAACATTCCTTTATTTTAACAAGGATATCAATTTTGTAGACCTGATGAAACAAAGAACTTACATCGTCCTAATATAATTAAAGTCCTTACCTACTACCACAGCGGGAGAGCAGTGCCCATCTTGAAGCGACATATAATATCGATAAAACTGGATTTCTTTAAATAACCAACTGTAGAGTTCTTTGCTTCTTCGGCTCTACCACTGAATTTAAAAAGGGTGAGTACTTAAGGTACTTCACAGGACCTAGTTTTCAAACAGCAGTTGCATTAATCAGACTGAATAGGTTCTGTAACATCCTTTGGAATATGAAGCATATCTTGGTTTGCTGAATGAAATGCAATAGGTACCTACTATTTGTAGGATTACGATTTCAAAAGAAATGTTTTTCTAGAAAATTAAATCTTAGACTATTTAACTAATGATTTTGCAGTCGCAAATAAATCACTTAATATCGATCCACGTAGATCGATTTCAGAAGTTGGGTACCTATACTTTTGAAAAAAAATTGTATGTCCTGTAGGATGAACCAAACCAAATAATGTTCCATTTGTAATGGCAGTAGAACTGTAAAGATTGAAATAGGTATGCACTATGTAGGTATTTATTTGTAAACTAGTTTTATACAAATGCACTATTGACATAACCTTGATAGGTAACCTATCAAACGAATGTCACGGCGGGGTTAAAATGTTCGAAAGTTATATTAAATCAAGGCAAAGAACAATGAAATAATTTGCTATAGTTATCTAAGTTGATTTTAGTTAATTTAAATCGCTTGATAAAAGCATAATTTAGGTATGTTCATATTATTCATTCCCTTGTTCATATTAGAGATAGAAACCTACATATCAAAATAACACATGCTGCGATATGATCAAATTTTGTTATTGAGGTTAATAATAATTTATTGATACCTAATATTGCGTAATTTATCAAGATAAAAATACTAGGTGTTTCCCGATATTATACATACATTGTTCACTCGTGCACCTACCTGAAGCGGTTTGTTATTGTAATGAAAAACTATTTTATTCTTAGTTACATTTAAAAGATTTACTAAGAGCTGAGGTGTAAATAAATAAAATAGTTTAAAACTTAGTGCATGTGAGTAGTTACCAGTTGACCAGTGTACCAATTAGTTAAATTCCAGTGGAGATAATGATTAAACCTGCCACCAAGAAAACATTGACAAAAAAGTTAAGAATAATTTCAGACTATTGTCGTTTCAAACACTTACCAAATATGTCAGGATAAAATAGCTTAAAACACAAAAACAGCAGACGTTTAACAAAAAACACACCTACTTAATTGCTACTAATTTTCTTTCGGACAGTGTCCGTGAATTTACGCGAAATTCTGTGATCGCAAACGCGGTGCGCCTAAATCACTGCCTGTCTCGGACTACGCCCGCAGCCGCGCTCTCGCAACCTTTATATACTCGTAGGTACGATACGAGGGACTGTTCACTATGTAGCTGACTCCATTTAGAAGATTAGCCGCGGCGCATGAGCCGTCAAGTCGAATACTAATAGAAGAATTGAATCTGTGAAGTACTTCGTATACTCAGGAGAGTTTTCATCACAAAAGCTCCCCACTTTGTAAGACCGATATCTGTATTAAAACTTTTTTTATTGGCAGTTTAAACAGAGGAGCTTCGAAACAATTGTGTTCTGATGAATTAAATTGATTTGAGTAGTCCTGGTTGATTGATGAGTGTTTTTAGGGTTCCGTACCCAAAGGGTAAAAAAGGGGCCCTATTACTAAGACTCCGCGGTCCGTCTGTCTGTCTGTCTGTCTGTCACCTGGCTGTATCTCATGAACCTTAATAGCTATTTAGAAATTTTCACAGATGATGTATTTCTGTTGCCGCTTTAACAACAAATACTAAAAGCAGAATAATATTATTTTTAGTGGGGCTCCCATACACCAAACGTGATTTATTTACAGTTTTTTGCGATAATGGTACGGAACCCTTTGTGCGTGAGTCTGACTCGCACTTGGCCGGTTTAAAAAAAAGCATACTCTGATATAACTTGGACGCAAGACTTCCCACTCTGTGTTTTAGGCTATTTATTCAAAATTTCTGTTTTTTTTTAATTTTATATTAGTTTTCAGTATATTAGATCAAGCTAAAAAAATAATGCTATATAAATAGCAATACCTTGCCATATTGATTATTCAATTTTCTGAGCGTGATTAATGTAATTTTAATTTAATTGATGTAAATTAATTTAGGGGTGTTAAGTTTTTCGATCTGCATTTAAAAATAAGTATTTTATATTTATGTTTGTTAGCTATAAATAACACTAAGTTATGATAATATAATACCCCATCCGTAAAATAAATTTACAAGCCATATTATTTAGTAAAGTTCCAAAGTAAACACTAAATTTGTACAATTACATATCGTGTAGCGTAGAAGAACAGTTTATTTATAAAAGTTATTTGTTTTGTTTAAATTAGTAATATTAATAACGTGAATTAAAAGACTGCATAATAATGTTAAATGATAATTTAATAAATGTTACATTGGAAATGTAGTTCGGTTTTATTGAAAATTTGTGACGTAATGGAAATCGACGAAACTTTTATATATTTTTTTATGGATGGAATACATATAAATAAATATTTAAGTGGGGCTCCCATACAACAAACGTGATAATGGTACGCAACACTTCGTGCGCGAGTCCGACTCGCACTAGGCCGGTTTAAAAAAAAAGCATACTCTGAAATAACTTATGCAACAAGCTTATTATTTGAAAAATAGTTACTTTGATAATGATCTAAGTAATCTTGTTTGTTTCGTTCGTGATGCCAAAAAGTCTTTATCAATACGTACGTGATGAGATCCACATGAACAAAATTATCTTAAGTTTACGTTTATATAAATTATTTGAAAAGTACTCTGTTATCTAATAATCGAATCTTGTTTGTTTCGTTCATGACGCCAACTTGTTTTTATGTTAACACCCACATGACCAAAATTATCTTTAGTTCCGCAGGTTATCATACACCGAATATACTAAAATTAACTTATTGTAATAGGTATGTAGGCATTAAAAAACGGTAACAGTAAATTGTTGTTAGACCCTGATTTAATCAGATTAGACGTGAAACAATCCTTGACCTAGGTTTGATTTAAGTTAAGGACCACGTTCGGCTATTTCTTCAGTGTTAAATCAAGTTAAAAGTGCATGGAATAAAAATTACTTGGATATAAATTATAATGATCCAATTAATGTTGTGATGAATTGGGGCGTCAATTCTCGTTAGCTTTATGCGTAACAGAAAGAATCTCGTCGCGTGTAATAAGTACCAAGGAACCACAGACATAAATCTTACTAGATAAGGAGATTGTATGTACTTTACTTGCCATAAAACGGAGCAAAATTACGATCAATGATCGTAATTTGAGCTTTTCATTTAGCATTATTGACACCGGAAATCCACCAAAATTTAGAAAAATGCCTTTTTATGCCATATTGAGCTGTAAAGAATGTAAAGAAAAAGTTGGGCGAGGCATTGGAAATGTTTTCTTTCATTGGTAAGTAAATTTGTTATTATATTGTGTGTGAAAAAGTGGCACGCTTGGTTTTCATACAGGTGGAAGGACTTGCGTTATCTATTTAGATTTATGTCTGTGCAACGTAACTTAGGTTTGATTGCTCCGAGCAGGGTTTTCCTAACAGCTAGCTTATTTAGTAAGCACATAAATAAGTATGTCGTATTCTTTGGTTTACCTTATTGCGTTAAATACCTAATTTTATTTATTACTAGCTTTCTGCCTGCAGTTTCGCCTGCGTTGACCACACGATTTTGGCTGTTTCGTTTTTTGCAGTTCTGGCGGGATATTGCAAATTAATATCCAAACATAGCTTTCCGCCCGCGTCATTGTTCGCGTAGACTACAAAATTTGCTCGACTTCATTATTTTATTGAATTACATAAATTACATGTAAATTAATATAAAAGCATAAACTGAACTGCCGTCGTGTTCTGATAGCTAGAGCATTGGACTTTCATTCTGGAGGTCTTGTGAGATCGATTTCCACGGGAACGTACAAATATTGAAAGACTACTTTGCTTGCAATTTCTGAATTCTACTACCGACACGATAGAAAATTAAGACAGTTTGGCGCAAAAGTTATCATCCGATGTTCATTGGCTGTATTGTTTTTAATAAATGTAATACTTTGGTTCTGCTTTTGGATAATGTTTTTGTATACCACATTGGTGGTTTTTCTGTCTGGTGCTAAAATGGCCAGCGTGCTAGTACTGACTCTGTAACAGGCAACGTAGAATTGCCCGTGTGAGATTCAATCTTTCCTTAAATCTATGCCTGCCTACCATAATGACTGACCCTGAGATTTATTTATGATCATTGCAATGCAGACATTAAGGGGGCATTGTAATCGTTGAAACTCAAAGACAAAGTCAGAGGGTATCAGTGGTATTCGAGGCATGAAAACTTGATACCCCCGAGCACATATAGTAGGTAATCATTTATTTTAACTTTAGCACCCCTTTTTACCCGTTTAAAGGATGAAATTTAAAAAAAGGTTTAAGTACGTTTTTCTTTAATTGCATTGTAGTGCAGTAATAGTAAATTTTAGGTAATTATGATAATAAATAATTTATTTTTCTTACAAACTTTAACACATCGTTAGGGGTTGAAATTCAAAAAACCTTATACATGAGTTTCTTTAATTATATTGAAGTGCAGAAATAATAAGTTTCATGTAATTTTTATGACAAACATTTTTTTTGTAAACTTTAACACCCCTTTTTATACCTTTTAGGGATGAAATTCAAAAAATCCTTTAACACGTGTTTCTTTAATTTTATTGAAGAGCAGAAATACTAAATTTCAAATAATTTTGATAATAAACGATTTATTTTTCTTACAAACTTTCACATCCTTTTTTACCCCTTTAGGGGATGAAATTCAAAAAATCCTTTAACACGTGTTTCTTTAATTGTATTGAAGAGTAGAAACACTAAATTTCAAGTAATTTTGATAATAAACAATTTATTTTTCTTACAAACTTTAACACCCTTTTTTACCCCTTTAAGGGATGAAATTCAAACAATCCTTGGAGACGTATTTTTTATTTTATATTTAGAAGCTAAATGCCATATTTCATTCATTTCAAATTAAAAATCACAGAGTTTCATACGAAGTTTCATCCCCTATATAACTCCCTTAGGGGTTGAATTTCGTAAAATCCTTCCTTATTCCTTGTCTAAATTATAAATAGAACTTCTGTGTAAAATTTCAGCTTTCTAGGTCCAAGGGTTTGGGCTGGGCGTTGATGAGTCAGTCAGTCAGTCAGGACTTGTCTTTTTATTTATGTAGATTACTATACAAGTAAGTACAAATTAATCTGCGGTACCAGCTTTGTCCGCCAAAAAAACACAAATTCTCGAAAACATGACAGCTGCAGAATATAAGTAATATCTGTGAATTTTGTAGGTTCATAGGCTTCAAATTGTTCCCAACCATATTGCAATCCCATCAAAGAGTCAATACTTGAAAAGGAAAAAAACTGGGAGGAAAACCAGATAATCTGCAAAAAAAAAACCCGTTAACGAAAAGGTTTAAGAAATTTTAGATGATAGAATTTGTGACGTGTTCACTTAGGAAATACCTGGGTTGCTGACATTGAGTTTGAGATCATTTCAGTAACCGGAACTGCTCGCTTGGCAAATTGAGCAATGCGTAAGCAGGTGTTGTCGGCCAAACATCGAGCATGAGGCCTCCTTGATCTAGTCTAGAGGCTACTATGTAGCTAGAGGAAAATTGCTGAACGCGGGCGCAGTGGTATTGGATTTTCCCATCAAGAATTTCTACGTAGTCTAGATTTGACAAGAAGCTAGCCTACTACAAATGACTTGGACATTATTCATAACTTGCGAATTATGGTGATTACCCCTGGATTGGTTACCGTTTCGGTAAATACAGCAGGAAAACGTTTGTTTGTGATTGTGTTGACTTGTACTTAATAATAAAGAATGATTTTACAGATTTTTTACATGATATCCATCGCAATAAATAGGAACGGAAAAATTATGATGTAAGTAAATGGGAATTTATATGACTATTATTTAAAAAGGTACCACAGATTATTATTTCTCTCTATAACCATACAAATTAAGATATTTTTTTTTATGAACCTACCATGCTATCTCTTCACCGCCCTGGTTGACTGTTAGAAAATGCCTCAGGCATTAAGTCCGCCTATGTACTTTTATGTTGCATGAAGTTTTAATAAATAAATAAATTCGACTTAATGGCCTAAGTTATCAAATGTTTTGTAATCTAATTGGTTGCTGAATTTTAATCAAGTTTTGTTCATTTTTTTGCGGTTGCCGTTTGTGTTTGGCTCTACGTAACTAAATTTTGATCACTTTATTGCGACATATTTATTTTCGAAAAACAAAAGATCACGAGGCAACTCGTTACTATTGTAACTTGAATATATAGATATATTTTTTCGATACGTACCTACGCGTACCTACTTACAACATAATCTAATAAACATTTCCTTTAAATGAGCAATTCTTGTATATATATACTAGCTGTCCCACGCGGCTGCGCTCTCGTCAGCTGGCTACCTACCTACCCATTTACCCTACCTACACTACATACATGATTGTTGCGTAACTTTAACCGCTTACGCAGCGCACGCAACGGAAACTCTCAAAAAGAAATAATTTTACCCGCTTTTTGCAATATTCTTCTTTTTTTTTTCTATTGGTCGTAGCGCGATGTTATATAACCTTCCTCGATAAATGGACAAGCGCATCTGACCATAAAGCCATCAACACCCCAGACTCCAGGACTCTTGAAAACTGAACTATAGATAGGTACAGGGCGTCAACGCGCTTGGGCAGGAGCCTAACAACCTCCCGTATAAATTCCCTATCCAGCGAACCCACAACTAGGTCGGTGACTACATCCCCTGAAGATATTCTCCAGGTAGAATGAGGGATGAAGGGAAATTTTGTTGATTTTTCAACTGAGAAGCTATTTTCTTCTAAAACTATACATATTACAACTAGGCTTGTAGCCCTTCTGTAGGCTATAGTCATTTACATTTGATAGAATTTATAGAATATACATTATATAGAAAACATCAGATGGACAAAAAAGTACAAATTTATAACATTAAAAGTTAATTTGTACTTAAACTTTTAAATAATTTATAGGCTCGCGCTTGACCACTATCACACCGTAAGTGTTGATCGTAAGTGATGATGTGGCCGACGATGTAGCACGCTTACCGAGAAGAAACCTATTCACTCTTGACTTAAAGACTCCCAGGTTGTAGCTATCAGGAAATACAGACTGGCAGGGAATTCCACTCCTTAGCTGAACGCATAATAAAAGTATTCCTAAAACGTTTGGTGCGTATGGGTGGGATGTCCACCATGTACCGATGTCGCATCGCCGTACGTTTTGTAGTCCGATGATGGAACAGGCTAGGAGGAATTAGTTCATGCAGTTCCATCGCATGGCAACTTGGCGCCGATGTTCAAGGCTCTGGAGCCTAGACTCGACCTAGTATCTCATTGCCGATGAGCCTCTTGGCCTGTTTTTCGATCGACTAGTGCATCCAGCTGGTACTTGGCAGATCCGTCCCAGAGATGAGAGCAATACTCCATGTATGACCGAACTTGCGCTTGATACAAGTTGAACAACTGTTCTGGCGTGAAGTAGTGTCTCATCTTTGCAAGGATCCCCAAGTTTTTGGCAGCCAGTTGAGCTTTTGCCGCAATGAATGGACCAAAATTGAGGGTCGATGTCAACGTAACGCCAAGAAGATCAAGATGGTCCGTTATCGGCACGCTCACATCAAGGAAAGAAGGAGCCGGGTGGAATTGGCTCCTTTTATGGGAAAAAAGACACGCCTGGCTCTTAGCAGCATTGAACCTGACCAGATTGGCGTCGCCACACTCGGAGACTGCCTTCAAGGACAAATTCAAGCGCCCAACCATGGCCTCCCGGAGAGACTGGATCTGGCCCAGTAGCGCGCGCGTCGGATACGTATCTCTCAGCAACAGTATTGTCATCTGCATACCCAAAGGTTTTAGCAGATCATTTATGTGGAACAAGAACAATGTTGCTAAGAGGGACCCCTGAGGGACCCCGGCGTTGATATCCAGTTGGTCAGACGAGCGGCCATCAATAACCACTCGTATAGACCGGTCCCTCAGGAATTCTGCGATCCAAGCGCACAGACCACTGGGCAGACCGAATGAAGGAAGCTTACCAATAAGGTTGGCGCGACTGCACTCGGCGCCAAACCATAGCCGGTCAACGCTAGACATTGCAACGTCAGAGAACGGAATGTAGTACTCCATTCCCTGACGCAAAACATCCGTCACGGCGTCCGCGAACGTCGAATGATCAGCTGAAGAAAAGCAAGTGGGCTGCCAAGGATATGATGTGAAGATAGAACACATCCCATCCCAATCTGCTGACCTGTACCGCCAAACCCGCCGAGTGCCTCTTGGCCTGGTATCGGGCGGGGAGTAGACGGATACAAACTTCACCAGACAATGGTCGGAGCTACCCAAAGGTGAAGATACCGACACAGAGTAGCGGTCTGGATGTGTTGTCAGCAGAAGGTCCAAGCAATTGGCAGTATGCGAATCAACATCCGGCACCCTCGTTACTCCCTGGGCGAGATTTAACGCAATTGCAAGCTTTCGCGTCTCTCGCCCAGCAAGATCAGTGTATGGGAAGAGCCTATCCTGGTGGTGGGCATTGAAATCCCCCAGTATCACTAATTGGCCAGAAGGGTACCGCTGCTGTGCCGTATCACCCGCCTCACACAGATGTTCCGTGAGCCTGATTGTCTCCTGATCTTCATTGTGAGATCGGTAGACACAGGCGTAGATAATTTTATCCAGGCCTGTGTCCACCAGTGCTCAGAGCAAGGAAAATTTGGAGTGCTCAAGGTTTCCGGTTTCAAGGTTGCGACGCCGATAACAGATGTCGTCTCGGGCGTATAAGCCTACACCCGCGCGTTACGACGCAGTACGACACGTCTGACGGACTTCCAATCTGCATCTCCGAAAGGAAAAGAAGAGCTGGTCTATCAGTCTCCAGGTGGTGATGGACTGCTTCGAGATTAGAGTGCAGCCCTCTTATGTTCCTAAGGTGCATTTTCGTCGAGTGACAGGGAGTGCTGCCGCTGTACAGCTTTTCTTTTATATTGCCTTGGCATTGTTTTGAGTGAAAAAGGGGAGGAGAAGACAGTGAGTTGAGGTTCCACGCTGGCAACCCACAGACACGCACTGACAAGACGCCATTAATGGGGGACTGGTCTGGAGACTGCGGGGAGGCCCGAGCCCCCCCCCCCCCCCCCCGGAATGTCCATCGGGCCCTGTCTTCTGGTCGCCAACCAGCACAATGCACCATCACTCCGGGATTTTTCGACCGTTGGCGGGGCAGCCTTTCGTGTGTGGCTGGCACACTGCTTGGGCTCCCAATTACCTGCGGTTGGCCAGCGGTGCACCGTGCCTCGGATCCCGCTACCCTCCGCGACCAGTCTCCCGATACGCCCATAACAGCGCGCGTCAGGCTGGTCCGCCTGCAGCGGAACAGCTATCTCGACCCAACTCCTCTAATTGGCTATACTGAGCATCGTACCGGAACACGGCTAGGCCGCTTGGCTGTACGTTTTTGCCCGGTGGGTGGTCGCAAGCCTTCGGCCGTAACCTACCACCACTTAATGTCACCTGATTTGCACCACCCGGGGGCCACGTGTAGGGGATCATATGGGGTGCTCTCCTACGGACGAGGGTGACTCAGCCCCCAAAAATACTATTTACTATTATTTAACTCCAAATACGACCCGTTAGCCATCCCGACAGACTACCCTGGAGTAGCACTTTGGTGGGTTCAACTTTAACCCTCGAGCGAGTACTCACCCTGGATGGGTTGATTCTATGAAAAACTTGTGGGACCCCGCAAACTTGCAGATCGACTATCTCCCAAACCACTAGAGCTATGCTCCTTCCAGAAGTGTGGTTGGGAAGACAGGCGAATATGGGTAGTACTTTAACAAGTACATATATAAACCTTCAGGCACTTAGGCCAACTAAAAGCGGCTAATTTTGCAAGCATGCGCGATCCCACCATCTTATAATTTGTTTTCTACTTAAACAATCCAGGCGATGTTCATCGTCCATGGATCCTCCATATCGAAAGCATATCGATAATCTTTCAGGCACCAAATGTGTCTGAAAGCGGTAAGCCCGCTAACATATATACTTATAGAAACCTCTGTACTGGTTGATACAAACACATTATCTCAACTAAGTGGTGTTTATATACTGGAATTACGGGTCCAATATTGTTCGATAATTTCACTGACTGTAATGCACCGTTCTTGAGAAAAACAAATTATTGTAACCTTACCTCGAAAAATTATTGTTCAAGATGTATAGAAGTGGATACGATGCGTGCGGCGCGTTCGGCGCGTACGGCGCGTTCGGCACGGATTGCGTGGGACCTTGAGAAATGCGATGACAGCGACGTTCACCTTTACTGTGATGACAGCGACGTTCACCTTTACTGTTATTATAATAAATAAAACAATAGGGATGTTTCCTGGATAGAAAAATGATAATTCTATTTAGTCCGTCAGTGAGATTATCAAATAATATTGGACACGTATTTTTTGCTTTACCAAATCAATAAAAATGTACTAAGTTGAAGCGCATGTAAGTTATGTGGAGAAAAGTGGGGGCTTGTGACGTCACTAAGGCAGTATAAGGTGTACTAGCGGCGTGATATTTCACGATATTTCAACGCATTATATCGTCCGCACTTTATCTTTACGTGTCTAAAGAAAAAATACGTCTCCAATATTTTTTATTAATCTACCTGACGGACAAAAAAACTAATTTTCAGTAAACTACCCTATTCTGTTAGTGTATGGAGTGAGATTGTGTGATAATAGTAGTTTATGCAATGGTCATATAATAGGGGTATTCTTATATTTTTTGATTTCATAAAAAAGTTGTACAGTCTGTTACAGAGTAGGATAACAACTTAGGAATAGTTTACATCTGTGATGTGTAGGCAACAATACAATTTCACGATCTGATGTCCTGGCTAGGTTACTTAGTAGCCTGTATTAAGTACAATCAGTCCTCATTTCCCGAACATAGGACAAGTAGTATTTCTTAGACTGTTACATAATTATTATAGGAATTTAATTAATTACCAGTGGAAAACGATGTGGAGGAGTTTTTCGACGCCATATTTTAGTTTAGTATATTTTTTGAGGTTTATTAGTGAGTATTTTTTGGTTTAAGTGTAAATGTTTGTAGGCAATAGTTGATAAAGTATTTTATACAAAGTATATAAAAAAAAGGAATTTAGAATAGATTAATAAAAGTCCAATACAATAAAGTGTGAGTGCGCGTGTGATAGAATCATAGAGGAACTCCATGTAAAATATCGATATATGTCAAGATGGTTACTGGTTATTTACTGTGTATCAGAGTTCCTAAGTATGTGGTGTATAAGGGAAGGGTTTTATGAATAAAAGCACAGAAAGACAAGACTAGGTATTTATTTCAATTAGGCTTGTCAATTAATTCATATTGCGGCTCAGAGAGCTTACCGCCCGTTCGCTAGACTAGTTCTCGTGGAGAAGAAGGGCAAGAAACTCCACCGAAGCTCTTATATAGCATTTATAGATATCTTTATAATCATATAAATATCGTTTATAACAATAAAGATCTAATTCTATTATAACCATTAATCTTGTAACATTTCACAATATTACATAATCAAAACAACAAGGGTAAGGCAAAGAACATGACTAGCCCTTAAAAAAATAAATCAGTTTACGGAGACGGCCAGTCAGAAGAGTAGTATGTGCTTTAAAGTTGAGGTGCTTGTCAAGATTGATACCAAGGTATTTAATTGTATCAGTAGATGTAATTAGCGGACAGTTACAGTTTGGTGTGTTTAATTGACAGGTGTGAGCTTGCAAAGTTACGGGAGTCGAAGGTTGTGATGTGATGTTGAGAGAGAAAGTAATAGGTTTTGTTTTAGATGTATTTAAGGTGAGTGAGTGCGACATAAGCCAGCTTCGTACGGCATCAAACCCTTTCTGAGCAGTAATTTGGAGACTAGATCACGAGTTGTCGAAAAAGGTGATGGCAGTGTCATCGGCAAAAGAAACAATGTTTCCGGCATTTAATTTGATATTGCAGAGATCTTTGATGAATACCAAAAACAAGGTGGGAGCTAAGACACTGCCTTGCGGTACACCGTAGGCAATAGGCAGTTCGTCACTTAAATGTTTTTCAATCTTGACCCTCTGTGAGCGGCCTGAGAGACACGAATGAAAGAGTTGAAGTTGTAAGTCTCTGATACCTAAGCGTTTAAGTTTGGATAATAAGCAAGGTAGAGGAACGGTAACGAAGGCCTTAGCAACATCAACAGATACAGTGAGACATTTTTTGCGGTGACTGAGTTTGTCTACAATACCGGTTATCAATTTTAAGGCCGCATCAGATATTAAAACACGAGCGTGGGTTTATCACATGTGGCGAAGCCGGATGTGATAATAATAACTCGCAAGTGTTTTAATACCTAATTATATGCCGTTGCATACACTATTTTATCTTCAATCATACAGTTGAAATTAAAGAAAAGTGGAAACGGAAAAAATATGTGATATGGCGGGCAATTCAGATACTCATTGCGCATGACTGCGCACGCTCCTCTATAGACAAATACACTAAAGTCAATGAGCTCATAAGCGTCAATAAATTAAAAAGTAAAAGTGTGCTATAAAAATTAAAAAGTTATTTTATGATGCAGTTGTTCGAAAATCGAAGGAAATTGTTGCACTGTAATGGTTTTTTTTTTAATTTTTCATCACTTATAATAATTCAGCCTTACTTACGATACTATGCTTCATGCTTGCAACATTTAAAAAAAATAAGGTCATTGGTAGCTGTCAGTTTAGTCTACGAAATTAAAAATCACATAGGTCCGTCCCCACTTCTCTATGAAATACCTTACAATGGGCTAAAATTTACCGTAGATCACTCAGGTATATAAATTATCTTAAAACAGCAATAAATAGGCATCTACAACACATATTATTTAAAGAAGTTTCTACAACTTTTTCAAAATATTGTCTTATTAAATATTAACTTTATTAACTTATTTGTTTGTTAATTATAGTAGTATTTTTCGATTTGCAATTTTTTTGTTTATCAATGTAACATAAAATCTTACGTTTTTTGAGTAATTAAAGTGTAAATTATAATAAATAGATCAAAATTGTACATAATGATTAAAAAAAAATTTCGAATTCGATTTTTTTTCATATTTTGCATTTTCTGAGAACATTTACTATAGTAATTTATATTTTTTTTACACCACCAGAAAGTAGACATTTCAACGAACAAAAATTTTCGATTGAAAATTAGGGTGCTTTTTTGATATTAAGTCAAAATAAGGCGAAAAAGAAAATATTTTAAATCGAATAAATTACAGTGTATTTGGAACATAATAAGGTAAGTTTTCAATAAATTACGTAGAATTCTTTTTTTTTTTAATATAAAAATAAAAAAGCAAAAACGTGGTTATTCGAATTTTTCACATATATTTTGAGGTTATGTTAAAAATTGTAAATACAAAAGTTGTAGATCAACTTTGCCATTTAACTTTTTTCCATAAGACTAGTAGTTTTGCCGGAAATCGAGATAAACCATTGTTACCCTTAAAACTCACCCCCTCCCACTTCCCGAACTCGGATCGCCCGTAATTTATTTTTCCTTTCATTTTTATCACATTCCCCTCCTATTCTAATGGGTTTTTATCCTACAATTATTTTTTCACTTTTTACCATTTTTGAAGGCTTCGGCACTGGTCTAGTGTAGATAAATAAATTAATAAACTTTGTGGGTAGATAGTGAACCCTACAAAAAAATTAAAATGAAAATTATAATGTCTTTCACTTGTTGAAAGTGAACAGTTCTAGTCTGGGTAATGTTGATTACAGCCCTTGTGTACTTAATAATGAATATCTTGTACGTCAGACGATTGTCGAGACATCAGTGAATGCAGTTTTTTTTTCTTTTTTTAAATAAAGGAATGTTTCCTTTAAGTAAAATAATCTATCTTAAGGATTTAAAGTGATTTCTCTTCAGGGAATATTGATTTTTTCCACCCTTTATATAACGAAATTAAAAGGAAAACTATCAGAGCTAAGTAGGCTTTACAAGTTTACAAGCATAGTCGACCAACTTATAAAATGTACTAAGAAAAGTAAAAAAAAAATACAAATTAATTTAAATTTTACATAATGTTGTTAGTTATGAAAAATAGGCAGTTAATATAAGTTTATGAACCATGTAAAATGTTCATGCAACAACAAAAAGCCCTCTTCTTACTCCTCATTATTGTGCAATTACGGAAGCCTATTACTGCGCATGGTCCGACACATACTTGGCCGGTTTTTTGTATAGAAATTGACATTAGAAATCGTTTATGTTAATGCAATCGAGCACTAGTAAAAACTCGGGATAAGCACACTGGGTAGGATACATGGCGTGTCTACGCATGAGCTACGAGATGCCTACGCCGCGTAGCTCGATTGCTACGCCTTTGTACCTACGTATAGTTACGCGTCTGCTACGGTCAGCTACGAGGCCCCAACGCAGCTTTAGTCCTTCTGCTACCAGGCCCCTAGGAAGCGTATCTTGACTGCTACGCATGAGCTACGGGCCGCCTATGCAGCATAGCATAAAAGCTATGAAGTACTACAAAGCGAGACGCGACTACTACGCTCATTGTGCCGACGCGACGCCGACGTACGCTTTGCCACTATGCGCATACGCAGCGTAGCGCGTCTGCTACGCTTATCTGCGACGTGCCTATGGGAAGTAGATGGAAGCGCAAAACTTTTTTTAGCTTGCCTCTTGTACACGTAAAGTGGGAATGTTTTTTTTTCTCGTCAATGACTAGTTTATGTTGGACTCAAGTGTGTGTGTCCCTCCAGCTAAATGGTTGCTTTTGGATATGTGAAAAATTTACGGCAGTAGTATATATAACGAAATAAAAAGGAAAAATATTGCAGCTAACTAGGCTTCACAAGTTACCGAGTAATAGTCAACCAAATTATAAAATGTGCTTAGAAAAGTAAAAATGTATATTGATGTATGGGGACAACAGTTTTCGAACGACAAAGTTAATTTTGTCCCTTCGTTAGAGCAATGTTCGGTGCTTTCATTGTTTATTCAAATTATAAAATTTGCTTAGAAAAGTAAAAATGTATATTGATGTATGAGAACAGTTTTCGAACGACAAAGTTAATTTTGTCCCTTCGTTAGAGCAATGTTCGGTGCTTTCATTGTTTATTAACGTAAGTAATGTTGCCTTTTTATTTTGGTGAGTGTAGTTGTTTATACGGAACCCTATGTGCGCGAGTCAGACTCCCACTTGGCCATTTTTTTGTTTTCATATGTTAAGTTATTCCCCAGTCCTAGTTAATAAGTGTCTGTGTTATTACTTAGTGATGTACGTATGAGTTATAGCCATGACTTTAGGACGGGAGTCGACAGTCACTTTAACGTAAATTAAAGTTTATTAAGTTGGTATAACCAAGTAGTTACGCAAACTCAAAAGCTACCTTGGTAAAGTTCTTGATCAAAACTGATATTGAATTAAAATAAAAAGACGACATAATGCGGCTATGGAATTGACTGGTGCGCTGCGTGTCGCGGGTTCGATGCCGTTACAAATATTTGTACTCGTATTTCCTAATACTGACAGTTGTTCCGAGTTTGGCTGTTTATTATTACCAATCTCTATACACGTGCACCCTATGGCTTGGTTTACAAGTAGCTCAAACAATGCTCTGCAAGTCCAATGTACTATGTGATATTAAATATTTGAAAACTCACTCACGATGCAGAAGAATGTTGGATTTTATGCTATGACTAAGTCACCGCTGCAGTCCGTCCGAATGTCACGGAGCTATAAGAGTATCATTGAAATGATAAAAAGCAAGCTTTTGTATTAAAACTGTAGTTTTTTTAAAACAAGATTTTATGTTAAAAATTGTATTGTCACGAGAAAACAAAACCTGTGTGCCAAATTTCAGCTAAATCGGACACTGGGGTGCATCTTCAGCACCCCCTCGAATAGTATTCTTTTGCCCATTCATATAAAAATAGTAAGAAATTTGACGACTTACGCGAAAAGATGTAAAAACTAAAAAAGGTAGCCGGTGTCGAAAATTATAGCATGCCAGGTCCTAATGTGAGCTTGTTTTGTATATTTTGGAATGCTTTTGTATATTTTATTTGCTGGATCGCTGGATGCGGGACGCACAGGACCGGTCAATGAGGTGACGCTTGCGGGAGGCCTATGTCCAGCAGTGGACGTCTTTTGGCTGATATGTTGTTGATGATGATGATATAATAGTAATGGCTGTAATAGTAGTACAATAAGTGTGTTAAGGGATATTTTTTAAGAGCTGTGGATTTTGTGATTAATAAATAAATAAGCAGGCCATATCACAGATACTATCTGTTGCATATAGACATTATTGTTATCGATATTGTTTAGGTTTAAGCCCAAACATGTGTAATTTATCTAGCTAAAGTTTATCTATATCCGCTTTCAGGACCATCACTCACCATTTTTTTTTTAAATGTTATTATTTATTTTCAGCCTGTATTGTTCCACTACAGGGCAAAGGCCTTTTCTTTTTCAATTTCTCCCGGTTTTGGGTAAGTGTAGACCAGTCCTTTCTGTAGGTGTCAAGCTCGTCCCGCCATCTTCGCCTGGGTCTGCCGCGATGTCGCCGTACATTTTCTGGGACCCACATCGTGGAAGCTTTAGCCCATGAATCGTTCGACATGCGGCAAACGCCAATCCCATTTCAGCTTGGCTGCTTTTTGAGTGACGTCGGCGATTTGTGTTTTTGAACGCAACTCTGTATTCCTAATACGGTCTGTTAGTCTGGCACCAAGAATGCTGCGCTCCATAGCTCGTTGGTAAACCTCGAGTTTAAACCTCTGCTGAGTTGTCAGAGTCCAAGTTTGGGCGCCGTATGTGAGGATAGGGAGAATGCACAAATTTATTAATTTCCGTTTGTGGCAAATGGAAAGGTCTCCTTTCATCAGAGCCTTCATTGACCAATAGCTCTACCAGGCGTTTTCGGTGCGTCTAGCAACTTCCTTGTCCTGTCTCGCCTGGAAAGAGACTATTTGGCCGAGGTAGATGTATTCTGGGACATATATACACTTGCTGTTGGACGCTGTTAGTCATGAGGTACGTCTGTGACATATTGATTCGAAGTCCAATATCAAGGCTTGCATTAGTCAGGAGTCAGGACATTCAGCATTTCGCCTAATTCAGCTGCCGAAGTTGAAAATAGGACGATGTCGTCGGCGAAACGCAGGCTGGCTAAGCTTCGTCAGCCAGCTGGTGCAGGTGAGGCCGGATCTGGCGGAGAGCCAGATTGGTTTGCGCTGGGGTCGCTCTACGGTGGACGCCATCATGCGCGTGCGAGCCTTCACGACAGGGGATGCAGTGGCCCGGGGTGGAGTCGTCTTGGCGGTATCTCTAGACATCACCAATGCCTTCAAAACCCTGCCATGGAGCTGCATCAGGGAGGTACTCCAGTATCACCGGATGCCGCCCTACCTCTGTCGCGAGGTCGAGGCCTTTCTGACGGACAAGGCCGTCATCTAACCCGGTCTCCAGGGAGAGTGGAACCAGCGAGAGATGTCGTGCGGTGTCCCACAGGGATCGGTCTTGGGGCTGCATCTGTGGGACATCGGGTACGACTGGGTGCTGCGCGCCGATCTCCCTAGTGGCGTCAGCGTGGTTTGCTACGGTGACGACACGCTGGTCCTGGCGCAAGGGTGTTCGCACTAGGCGGTGGCTGAAATAGCGACACGCGGGGTTGCGATAATCGTCGAGAGGATCCGGCTTGGGACTCGGGTGGCCCTGCACAAGTCCGAAGCCATGTGTTTTCACGGTCCTCGGAACGCGTCACCGCCGTGATCCCAAATAACGGTAGGAGAGGTTCACATCAGTGTCGGGTCGACGATGAAGGACTCGTCCTCGACAGCCGGTGGAATTTCGTGGAGCATTTCTGACGTTTGGCTCCGACTGACTGGAGCGGGCGAAGGCTGCCCTCAAGCGGCTGCAGCCCAATCTAGAAGGTCCAAACTCTCTACGCGGGAGTCTTGCGGTCCATTGTCCTTTACGGGGCACCGGTATGGGCGCTTTCCCTGAGGCGGCGACCAATCCGCCGGTTAAAAGCATCCCAAAGGGTCATGGCCATCCGCCTGGTCCGGGGATACCGCACTGTCTCCGGTGAGGCGGCGAGCCTCCTTGCCGGATTAACGCCATGAGATCTGGAAACAAAAGTCCTCGCGCAAATATGGGAGTGGCGCGAGGAGGCGAAATGCCGGGGCGAAACTTCGTTGCCGCGAGAAATCGCAGCTCGGCGGATAGACCTCCGGCAGGATCTCATGGCGACAAGGTGAGGGCGACTGTCGCAACCCAGGGCTGGGCGCGCCACATTTGCGGCGGTAAGGCCCGTCTTTGAGGAGTGGCTTGAGATGCGTCACGGCGGCCTCACCTTCCGCCTGATGCAGGTTCTCACCGGACACGGCTGTTTCTGGAGGTTCCTGTTCAGAATAAGGCGGGAGGTAACGACCGGGTGTCACCATTGTCTGGACCGCCCGGAGGACATAGTGGAGCATACGGTGGAGATCAGCCCCGCTTGAGTGGAGCACCGCCGTGTCCTCATGGAGGCAATCGGCGGTGGCGACCTCTCACATCCGGCCCTGTTTCAGGCCATGGTACGGAGCGAGAGTGCATGGGAAACGCGTGAGGGAGACACAAAGGAGACGCCCTCACGCCCCTAGCCACCGCAGGAGACGCCCCGGGCGTCGGGAGTCGCAAGCCGATTCCCAGACATCGTAGCTGCGGGCTTGCGGACGGCAAGTAATGGGTAGCTCGCCGTCCGATAAAGACCAAGCCCGAGTTTACAGCGCGTAATGTTCCACGCGCGCCTCAAAGAGATGTCAGCAAAGGTGACGGGGCCCGATAGGGCCGATGCCTGTCTGGGTCGCGGATAAATTTAAAAGACCGGTTACCGCGGCCCTGGCACAAGCAACTGATGGAACACGGGTGGATTTTAGTCAGTAGAAGTCTGACACGCTTTCCCGATTCACCCAGAGCGGGAGAAGTCATTGGATGACTATAAACCAAAAAAAAACCTTTTTTTCGCCGACGACTACGCCTTTATTGGAAGCTCTTCCAAGGTGCAGCTTGGCGGACAAGGGGTCTCCTTGCTTGACTCCTCTTTCAATGGGAAAGGATGGTTCTGTGGTGACGTTTATTTTCACTGCTGCTGAACTATTTCGGTATATGTTTCGTAGTAGATTGATATAGGTGGAATCTACACCTTGATTAAGAAGTGTCTTGAATAAAGAGTCGTTATGGAAGCTATCAAAGGCTTTTGCGTAATCGGCAAAACCAGATAGAGGGGGTTTTTAAGCTCAGTACATTTCTCAATAATTTGGTTGAGGGAATGAAGGTGGTCAGTTGTGGAAAGGCCTCGATGGAATCCTGCCTGTTCTGGTGGCTGCTGGCAGTCAAGTTGGCAAGTGAGGTACGGTTAAAACGATAGCTTTAAAATAAATGCGAGTCCTTGGTCCTACTCCCTTTTATGAGCAACAACGGATTGCGTCTGTATATAAGTCACATAATTTTGGTGGTTTAATTTAGCATAGGTGTATGTGCCTGTCTAAATGAAGGTTAATTATTTATTTATATTTATAAATTTTAGGCCCATAAATCGTTAAAGAATAATGGAATAAAAACTTATACTCTATTGACTATTATTAAAATGTAGATACCTAACATGAAGGAAGAGCAAATTAGTCATCTCTATCGCCTTCTTGCTTGATTATATTCAGAAAGAAGTACCAATCCATAAATTCAATGGTAGGGGCTATTCGGAAAACCACCCACACCATTCTCGCTCGCTGGGAGCGGGCACTGAATTGATTCAATTCCTTTTAACCCCGACGCGAGGACTTGACAAAATCCGCTCTGCTGGAAAAGTGTCCCATTTATTGAAATGTTAGAGCGAAGATACAAGGACAACATTGTTTTACTGTCGCGGGATACTCTTTATTCCACTTATAAAAAGGTTTAATGGGAATGCTGACTTATGTTTATACTGTACCTACTCAAAAAGCAGTCAAAACCGTTTATACCGACTTTGCTTAAAGCGACGTACTAACAAGGATCTAAGAACCAATATTTATAATTATAACGACTATCGGCTCGTTCCCTTCAATGTCGTTAGAAACAGTTTTGACATATCAATTTGTTATTTTTGGATCTTTTCACCTCGAATATTACCTATACTTATAGGTAAAATCTAATCAATATTATTGACTGCATCCAAACCTATAGAACTGCAAAATGATGAACCATTTCAGACCAAGATAGGTAAGGCTGAGCATCTGCGCATTCGGTTAAAAGGGTCACCGGACCCTGGACAACTTCGTTTAAGAAACTATGTATGATATTAATTAATACTATCGACACAAACGAATGGAATTGCGCTTTCATGCCACTAACTAACGATCGCTATACCTACGTAAATATAAAAAAAATACCGGCCAGGTGCGGGTCGGACTTTGCACATTTAGGTTCCGTACCGAACAGCAGAATAAAGTTGGTTGTAAAAGGAAAAATGAGAGAATTCCAAAGAAAAAAAAACTGATTTATCAATATATTGGTATTTGTTAGTAAAATATACGTAATAACAAACATTATCACCAAATTACAAGTTTGTAGGTCAATGGGAACTTAAAAAAATCTTTTAAACAAGATTTTGTTTAAAAAGCTGACTTTGGTGGCCTCTCATTTCTTTGTTTTAATATTTAAAAACAAAAATATAGTATTTATCTACTCAACGAGCTCTAAACAACGATACCCCACTCGATGGGGTAGGTCGAAAATGAGTCAAAATAGTTTTAATTATTACTATTATTTAGTTACCCCCTTTTGCCGTATTAAAAACATTTAAAAATATTTTTTGACAATTTGTATAAATTTGGGTCAACAAGATGCTTATACTGTGAAAATTTGAAGACTGTAGCTCCAACCGTTTGACTGTAAAACCTTTGTGACAAATGACGGACAGACAGACACGTTAGTGACTGCGCAATAGGGCTCCATTTGGACCCTTCGGGTACGAAACCCTAAAAATCAAAACACTTCGTCTCCACTAAACTTCATCCACGTTATTATTAAAATAATTAGCTATAACTACGGATAGAGACAACAAATCAATTTAATAGGCATATCTATCATTATTATCATAATCGATATAAATATCGATCCCACAATAGGTACAGTTTTATTCTCGTACCTTATCATTAAATCAATCTAGTTAGGCTTACATCATAAAGTTTATCACCGACAGGTATCACAATAAAATAATTTTTCGTGCTTTTCTTGCTATCTTATTTATCACTAGGCGTGGCGTATATGACGAACTGACAAACTCGGTGACCTTCTCTCTGTGGCAGTTCAGACTGATAATAAATAGTAGTTGACCCATGGTCTGCAGCTGCAGAGGTATAGTGTTGTCCACTGACATTGCCTGGAGGCTTAGCTACATTTTAATCGTGATAGAACATAACCACATGTCAGTAAATACTTCCATAGACACGGGTTTATAACTGCATAAAATATCCCCCCACCGACACTATATAAATTTCAAAACTATCATAGCGCCATAAGTTAGGTAGGTACCTAATCCTAAAACAATTTCCTAGTCATGAGAAATCGGAAACCGGAACGGAAATGAATTATTGCCTTAGCGTCTGACCCTACAAAGCTCTCTTCCATCAAAAGCTTTAGATGTGTAATTACCCGCGATGACGTAAGCTTGCTCTCGGCTCTCAGCTTCACAAGAGGCCGGGTGCTCCCGAGGGTGAGAGGGTGGGCAAATGGGTGGTCGGTCGCACCGTATCCATGGTTACCGACTTACCGAGAAGGGAGGCTGACTATTGCAACAAGTGGGACTTATCACGACATTTATTCTCAGCTTTTCCGTTTGTTAGGAAAGTTTTATGTTGTAAGTAGAGCAGCTGTTTCGAAAAGTAAGTAGGTATCTACCTAGTTATTAGAATGGATTACTAAATGTACACCTCGGTATGTGCATAGAAAAATTTCCAGTACTTACTTATATTTAATATTTGTCTTGTGTAGGTGGGTATCGAAAAACGATACTGACAAGACAAGAAAGGGCTGGAGTTACGGGTTAAGTAGGTGATTTGATGCAATGATGCATACCTAGGCAATAGCCTACTACCACTTCCTCTCCATGAAATAGAAATGATTTTTAGAAACAGACTCCCCCCGCTTTTAACTGTGGGTGTATTAGTTTGGTACTGAGAGATTAAGTTAAGACGATGGTCAATACAGATTGAAACTAAAATACTGAGAAAACGTACCTACTTAGTCATTCAAGACCTACGAATATTCTTTTGTTTTTAACTTTAAAAAAACCTGGCTATGGGCCCCCATGTAGGCCATGCTAGGCATAGAAACCTCTATTTGAGGGCCGTAATTCACCACGCGGGCCCAGTGCGGGTTAGTGAAAGTCTATGTCTTCGAATTTTTGGTTCTAGGACATGCCGACTTCCTCACGATGTTTTCCTTTACCGTTTTGAGAGCAGTGGTGGTGAAATAATTTATACAAAGTAAAGCGCCTGCCTGGGTTCAAACCCACGATCTATAACTTGTAAGTCGTGGCCGTTAAATTACCACTGGGCCACCACTGGACTAATCAGTCACTTCTGCCAATTTTGGGCCATGCTATTGGTAAGTATCTAAGTTCTTATACTATTAAACCACTGAACCAAAATTGGCAATATAAACATTTTTAACCCTTAGAGAAATCTCTTTCAGGTGAGCACGATTTATTTTTATTATAACTACTCACAAAAAAATAACTGCCGATCTGTGTGCGCGTCATCGAGTCGAGAACTAGAACATATTATCGAAACGTCACGTAACACGTTGCAAAAAACTCGTTAAAAAAAGGCCCGATTGCTTAAGAAGCGAACTAAAAAGACATAAGCAAGAAGAAAATCATGCTGCGCAGTCGGAGGATACATCAGGTTTTTCGTCAGCCACCTCGCGAATAATGAATCCTCCGACTGCACAGCATGATTTTCTTCTTGCTGATGTCTTTTTATGCTTCTTAAACAATCGGATTTTTTTATTTTATAAATTAACTATTTTTATTTATAATTTTTTAGTTAACATTTTTTTTCCTATTAGGCACATTTAAACTTATAAATTTTACATATTTTTGAAAACACCTCTCATATTTTTTAAAACCCTTTATTTTGATACCCCACACGATGGGTTTGGCAGAAAATAAAATCGGGTCCCACAATATGGCGCCCAAAATCCGCCAATTTTTGGTTTCCGTAGTCAACAAGGCACCATATAGTTTCGCTATGTCCATCTGTCCGTCCGCAGCTTAGCTCAGAGACTCTTAGTACTTAAGGTGTCAAAAATAAAAGGCCCGTTTTGACAGCTATAAAAATACTTCTTAATAATTAAACTTGATGCTTGCGAATGATACTCGTTGTTGTAGTGTATAAGTAACATAATAATTAATTAAGATTATGAATTTGATTTTACAATTTCTTACGTAGAAAGTTATCGCGGCATGTAAAATGAGAAACGTCAACGGGCTTCTTAGATTGTGACGACGAAAGCTATAATTGGAATTTCATTGGAATGGATATACATTTTTTTTGGGGCGCACGGTTGGCGCAGTGGTTGAGCGATTGACTGCTGCGCTGCGTGTCGCGGGTTCGATTCCCGCACGGAACAAATATTTGTATGACATACAGATAGTTGTTCCGGCTCTGGGTGTTTGTTTATGTGAGTTTATATGTTTGTAAACGCACCCACGATACAGAAAGAAATTCCTAGTGTGCACGTGTGGGACAAAGTTTCGTAAAAAAAAACACATTAGACACTGACAAAGTGGAAAAAAAATGTGTGCCTCCTGTAGACGTAAAGTGGGGATGGTTTTTTTTTCTCGTCTATCCCTTGGTGTGGGATAGCGTTGGATAGGCCTTTAAAAATATTACGGGTTTGTTTAAACCATTTTTCGATTCAGGGATCCGCTTACGAAAAATTAAGCCTTAAATTGCAAATTTTTGTTAGAGTCATGTGTCCCCCCTGCCAGCTATGGGTTGATTTTGGATATGTGAAAAATTTCATGTCAATAGTATATATAACGAAATAAAAAGGAAAACTATCACAGCTATTAAATTTTACGATTAATAGTCGACCAACTTATAAAATAAGCTTGTAAAAGTAAAAATTCTGTACAAATGCCATTGTAAAATTACTTATATAACGTTGTTAGTTGTGTAAAACAGATAGTAAATATAAGTTTATGAACCGTGTAAAAATATACAATAATTGGTTGACTGGTAGAGAATGTCCCAGGCATTAAGTCCGCCTATGTACTTGTATGTTGCATGAAGTTTTAAATAAATAAATAAAATCATAACATCCTTAATAATAATGATTTCTAAATTAATAATATTTACGCTCGAATAAGGCATTGGAATAGGCGGAGTCCATGCCCGCGAGGGAGTCTATTTTGTTGTGTTAGTGCTGTAAGTATTGGTATTTTAGATGTTTTGTAATATAAAGTCTAATCTAATAAAAAAATGTAATCTAATCACACTATACACATTGTGTTGTTAACCGAAACATGGATTAAATCTAAAATCGATGTGGACTTGCTGGATATACCCAACTACATTATACCCAACTATATTTAATATAAGGAAAGATGGCATAGGCGGGGGCGTTTCAATGAATACACACAAAAGTTAAAAATTTGATGTAAAGGAGGAGCGATATGAGTGTGGTAACAACTTTTTATGGATAAACTTAAGAAAGCACTCTTTGACCATTGGTTTAATGTATAAGCCCCCAGGCACGAATTTTAGCGACTTTCTTAACATTTACACTGAAAGATAAGAAAAGGGTAATCAAAAGACAATTTTTTTATATTTGGAGACTTTAACATCGATTTACTACATAGTGAGCGTAAAACAACTGACTAAACAGCAGCTGTTCAAGAATCGGGATACTACATAATAAACAACATACACGAAAACTACTGTACTCGACAAACCAAAAACACAAAAACAATAATTGACCATGCATGTACTACTTAATATATGGAACGCGAAAATACACATGGCAATAATCGAATCAACATTCTCAGATCATAAACAAAACTACTACCTAGAAATCAAACAGTACAAACAGAAACTAAAACAAAAAGTTCAATATAACGCGATTGATTACAAAGCTCTGTATGAAAACATACAAAAGAATAATGCGTTTGATATAGGAAACAACTAAAAAGACTGGATCAATAAAACAACAGCCATGCCAGGCCATTAGACTGATGATGATGAGGGCTTGAAATATAACATGTCATCGGCATATTAACATGTCTGGAAAACTGTTTAAGTTCAAAACTATTAAATGGATCAATATCACAAAGTGCGTAAAGAATTGCCCAACTGTCCCAGCTGTTTCCACTTTTTGGCCATTTACACTAATAGAATGGGGATGTGAACTGTCACGATAGGTGGCGTATCGTCGCTATGACTACTGAAAGCTGTAAAATCCATAAATTTTGTAACCTATCATTCAGTAAATTTTAATTTTCTCGAAATATGCCCCTGTGTGATGTACCAGGATGTACCAAACCCGGTATTCATTTATTGCACAAAGATACAACTCTAAAAAATGCTGGGAAAAGGCTGACTTATTTATAGGTTATGTTATGTACCTGTCAAAATAACTCTGACTATATTACTTGGTAATCTTCGGCGATATAGTGGAGTTATTAATGTATTTATAAAGTTCTACAGCAGGAATGTCATTTGCTTGGCCTTTAAAAGCTTCAGGGCTTTGATTGCCGAAAATAAAATAAATCTTTTAACCAAAAACTTAAAGAATACCAAGACATTAATGGTCTCTCATTATTTGTAAATTTTCTTACCATGAGTCAAGTAAGAATTAGCTCGTTACAGCTAAAAACATATCCAAATCTAGAACATTTATCACCGATGAAAAATATTTTATTGTGTAAAAGTCTGCCTCTCAATAAGATCTGTTTATTTTTCAGTTATCCTTGCTCCTCATTTTCTTTGTTCGTTTTTCAATTATTTAAGCTTCCAGGGAAAATACATATTATCAATAACGATGACAGATAAGTTTAAACACAAAATATAAAAAGAAAACGTGATATAAACAAAGCACAAATTATTTGACAGCAGCCATTGCGCCGCCAGCGACATCTGCGCTTAGCTTTGCGTTCACATCCCCATTGTCCCAGTATTTAAAAAACTTTCTTCTTTTCTTGAACAATTCCAATGACAGGGTGATGCAATCAGCGCCAGTGTGTAATTTAAATTCTACTTTTATCCATTCACTATTATATTTTCTTTCCACTGCAATTTAATTCCATTTACTGTGAAAATGCTTCCAACTATAAACTATTCTTCACTGTCATCTCAAAAGGATTATTGGCGCTTGTCGCGAACAGACGTGCCTACAAGCAATATTTAGTTGAAATAAATTAATTATTAATAATAGTGACCTCCTTAAGTGTATTGGTAACTTCGCACTATTAATTTAGCTTAGTATGTGTGTATTTACAAACTATGAACAAGTAAAAGTGATTAAGTGTGCGCATAAAATGGAAAACAGACCCTCGAATTCAAGGGGGCCAGTGCTCTCCTTTGCTTCGCCTGTGGCGGCGCCACCTGAAATCATCACTACGCCCTAGATTCAAAAATGAATGTCTTCTATTGAGCTGCATCTGAATGAAGTCTGCTCTATTGCCGCGGATGGAAAACTCAATTCGGAGCAAAAAATGAAAATAGCAAACCTTTGTCGTAAAATAGGATCCGATACCTCACAAATGGCAGTACTATACCAGTCGCTAAAGGCTAGATCTCTTCTAATGCACAATGCGGTTGAATCCCTTACTGAAAAGCGAGACCTGTCAGACCACATCATGGACCTCAAGAAGACGATACAGGACTCAGGTACTGCCGGAAAATGTTTCCTTTGCCGAAATGGTAAAAAAGGGAGCAAATAACTTGTTCGCCACAATAATTTAAGCTCGGTTGCAATTTATCCCCAAGATAAATTGAAATCGAGTGACGAAACAAAAGACCTCGTGAAAAAGATCATACGCCCTGAGCTAATGAAATTGCATGTTCGTGGTGTCCGGAAAACAAAAAACGGAGGCGTAATTATCAGCACCGAGACCAAACATGACGCTGATAAATTAAAGCACGCAGTCCAGCTCTCAGTCCACTTCAGTACTTACCGCCGACGAACCCACCAAGCGCAAACTACGGATCGTGCTCTTAGGAGTGCCGACTTCCATGGCTGAAAATGAGGTCTTCAGATGCATTTTTTAACAAAATGTAGCCGACAAGTTTGAAGACATATCCTTAGAATCCTTCCTGGCCTTGGTAAAATTAAGCCACAAATCTGGGAAGAGAGATGCGTCGATCTGCAACTACGTCATTGAAGTACCAGCTGATATACGTAAGGCCCTAATTTTTATGATATTGCAGAGGGCATACTGCTAGAGAAAACAATTATTATAGGTTTTCAATATTTATTTTACATGAGCCATCTTCTACAGAATTACCTTGACACCTTTCATCTACTTATATTATTTTCTATACACCACAGACAAATACAAGTAGGTTACATACCTACTTAACACCCCACCTCGATTAATAGCGTTTTATTGAAAATCAAACACTCTTAATCGCATAAAAAAAATCAAATCAAAACATTCTACATTTGACAATAACAAAAAATAACTTATGGTGACACTAATTTTCCGAAAATAATAATAATATAATGGTCACCCTACCACATGGGAAGGATCTATCTTCTTATTTCCATTCCAAGAAACTTCTCAACTTCACCGAAATCTTTTGCTTGAAATTCTTTCTTTAACTTTTCTTTTACGTAAGTTATCTCTTCTTTACATCCTGTTACCAAAATATCGTCTACGAAAACAATAATCCAACATTTATCATTATAATACATGCAAAAATCATTATTTGATCTTATAAGTCAGCTATTTTCAGAATAAAATCATTCAATCTATCGTTCCAACATTTTGGACTCTCTTTCAATCCATATAAGCTTCTATTTAGCTTTAGAACTTTATCTTTTTGCTCACATTTTACTCCTTTTGGTATCTTTAAGTATACATCTGATTCTAGTATCCCATTTAGAAATGCTGTCGGAATGTCCATTTGATGGATTTCATAATCATTTTGCACTGCATGTGATAAGAAAGTGCGGACAGTGCTCATTCTTGCGACAGGGGAATAATTAACCGTAAAACCATCATCTCTTTGTAGAAAGCCCCTTGCAACCAGTCTCGCCTTCTTTAGGTTATTATCTTTCTTCACAAAAATCCATTTAGCGTCAATTGCTTCTTTTCCATTTGGTAAATCAGTGATTGTCCATGTTTTCATATTTTCTAATGCGTTCAATTCTTTAACAATTGCATCATTCCAGCCCATTTTTATAGCTTCATTGTAACTTTTAGGAACATCTTCCATATATGTACTATAAGCATAGTGTGTCTCATATTCTTGTAGTCGTTTTGGTTTCACAATTCTTCTTCCACTTCTTGTATATTTTTCCTCTGGTAACTTTTCTTGTATTACCTCTTTCACTTGTTCAGTTGCATCATCAAATTTATCCTCATCATCACTGTCTTCATCATTTTCAGTCACAGTAGGACATTGTGAAACTTTAATCTCATCTTTACTTTTTCTTTCTATTAGTCCTGATGTATTTGATTTGCTTTCTTTTTCATCTAATTCTCTGTATATTACTGACCTTACATTTGCTCTTTCGATGTCTCTTATTCCATCATATCTCACATTTGTTTCATCAAAATGTACATCTCTTGAGATTTTAATTTCATTACTTTCTGGATCCCACAATCTATATCCATTTGGACTATATCCAATAAATCTCATTGCTTTTGCTCTTTCTTCAAATTTTGACTTTCTTGGCAATATAATCATCCACGCTTTCGATCCAAATATTTTCATATTATCTATTTCATATTTACCATAATACAACTCTGCTGGTGTTTTAAATTTTATAGCTGCTGATGGACATCTATTTATTTGAAACATTGCACATTTAACTGCCTCTCCCCATAATTCTTTCGGAAGGTTGGATTCCATCATTAATGCTCTTGCTTTATTATATACAGTCCTATTCATTCTTTCTGATACTCCATTCATTTGTGGACTGTAAGGAATTGTGTACTCCATTTTTATCCCATTATTTATCGCAAATTCGTTTATTATTCTATTCTTAAATTCACCACCATTATCGCATCTTATCCTTTTTACTTTATTTTGTTTCTGTCTTTCTAAATATCTCACATAATCTATTAAGTTTTGAGTTGCTTCATGTTTATACTTCAACAGATATATTACTCCAAAATGTGTATAATCATCTACAATTATCTGGTAATATCTTTCTTCATTTATGCTGGGTACATTTACTGGACCTGCAATGTCAGTGTGTAAAAGTACGCAAACTTTTTCTGATCTTGGCATAACTACTGGATAGAATGGTAATCTCGTTGATTTTGCTCTCATGCACACGTCACATCTTTTCTTATCATTTGGTAAATTTAAAGTTCTTAACCCATTTCTATTCAAATGTCCTAGTCTTTGATGCCATAGATTTGTATCATTTGCAGTTGTATGACATTCATTCTCTGTTTTTATTTTCAGTTGTAGTTTATATAATTTTCCAAATTTTTCTCCATACACTCTCAAGTCATTTTGTATAATTTTTACAACATTTCCTTGAAATATTACATGACTATTCCTCTCAACTAATTTACTTACTGAAAGTAAGTTTTGCGTTAAATTAGGCACGATTAGGGCTTCAATGTCTATGCATCTGCCTTTTACTTCTGTCTCTAACATTCCTCTCTCATTTGCTTCTAAATACTCGCCATTCGCGACTTTTATTTTTACTGGTTCCTTCAATGTTTGAATTTTTGTCATATAATTTTTGTATTTATCCTGTACCATGTTGTCTGAAGCTCCTGAGTCTATTATAAACTCAATTACGTTTGACTCAATGTACTCATTTGTTATATGTATTGTTTCATCATACGCCGTGAACATATGTTTTGTAATGTTTGCTTGTCCATCTCTACCTCTATCATTTCTTCTGCCTCTTCCAAAAACATTTCCTCTAAAGTATCTACCTCTTTGGTTACTCCTGCATTGATATGCTTTGTGTCCTTTTTGCTTACATTTATAGCATACTATATTTTCCGTCGAAAAACTTGTCTCAGTACCTGTCTCGTGGTTTCTATTTTCACTATAACTTTTCATTTTTAGCTCAGCATCTAACAACCTTGCTTTCACAAAATCAACTGTGATTTCCTTTTCTGTTGACATTGTTTCTAGTGATGTTATTACGTTTTCATAACTATCTGACAGTGTTAATAATAAGTGACACACTTTATCAGACTCAGACATGCTTTCTCCAATTTCAATTTCATTTATTATGTTATCGAACCTTAGATAGTGTTCCTGAAGCTTTGTATCTTTATGACATTTCAAATTCAGCAATTTTCTTTTTAGTTGCAATTTATTGAAAACAGATTTTCGTTCAAAGATAGCTTCTAAACATTTCATCATGTCTAATGATGTTGTACATTTCTTTATATATGATATGTACTTATCTGATACACATTGTACGATTATTGACCTTGCTTTAATATCCATTTCCTTAGTTGGTTTCTCACTTTTTATCGCTTCTACAACTCCTTTTTCCTCCAACAGTAAATTGATTCGAAATTTCCATGTTTGAAAATTTACTTCCTCTTTCAGAAATGGCATCGCTTCATATTTTCTCATTTCCATTTTTATACTTTTGTTTTACTCTGACAGCACAAAATTTTCTTCTCATTTAAATATATTCATTTAATTTACCATTTTTCTTCTTTATATCAGCACAAATCTGGGCCCATAACCTTTTATGATATTGCAGAGGGCATACTGCTAGAGAAAACAATTATTATAGGTTTTCAATATTTATTTTACATGAGCCATCTTCTACAGAATTACCTTGACACCTTTCATCTACTTATATTATTTTCTATACACCACAGACAAATACAAGTAGGTTACATACCTACTTAACACTAATCGCTCAATCGAGACTTTTTAATAATTGAACGTCCTGTCCTGTCAGGGATTTTACAATGGTAACTCGGTGCTACGAGTGCCAACAGTATGGTCATGCAGTAAAAACGTGCAAAGAGGTCAACTCGAAGTGTGGGCATTGTGGTGAAACAGGGCACTCGATGACAGAATGCGCGAAGAAAGCTGATGTACCAAAATGTGCATCTTGCTCACGCTTTAAAAAGCCCAGAAATTAGGAGATCCTGAGTGCCCTGCAAGGAAGATAGCCGAATTCAGATACATCAACTTGATTACGAGGGTGCCTAGAGCGTTACACTCAAGGCCATACTTCCGTGTTTAATACGTAATGCCGACTCAACCAGAACGAGCCACTGCACTGACCTACTTCGCCTGGATATGTTGCTGTCTTAGGAAATTTGCCGCCTTGCCTACTTTGGCAAAATGGTTTAAAAACATATTGCGATAGTTGTTAACCCAGCTCAAATATCTGCTGACGCTCAAAGTTCGTTGTCCGTGTGTGTAAATAATTAAGTGCAATCAATTTAACGTTATCTAAGCTATGTCAGGATTCATATGTTTATCATTATTAATAGAATTTAATTTTAATCTGTTTTAGTAATTAAGATTATCAATAACTCAATATATCTCTATCACTATTAGAATAGATATATTGATTTATTGATAATCTTAATTACTAAAACAGACTAAAATTGTTAAGAAGATATTGTAAAAATTCCTTGTCCTTCCAATTACATTGTTTGAGCCCCTGCCGTCTGTGATACAAGATTACCTAGTACAGGCACCTAACATTGTTGTACCCACTTTATATAAAAGACCTATTAGTATATTTTACCAATTTCAAGTTTGAATGAAGATTATTATTATGTCCTTTAATAATCTCTTTTCTTATTTTGTACATTTCTAAATATTTTTATAAAATAAATTGAAAAACAAAAACATTTAAAAATGTAAAAAATAGAGGCCCACCGGTATCGGGAACAGGGTCCAAGCTACCGGCCGCGGCGGTCAGGGCTCCAGAGAGAGGCATCTCCTAACAATACGAGCCGTGTCCAGCAATACTACTTTCTGGATCAGGCCCTTGATCCAGGCGCCTAACGAGAGTCTCCTTAGGTGTTGGTCGAGGCTCGTGGCTATTAAGCCATTGGCTGACACGACTATCGGTACAATGATCGCTGAGTCCACATCCCACATGTCGACAACCTCGCGAGCCAAGTCAAGTTACTTGATTTGCTTATCTTTCTCGGCTTTCACGAGGTTCCCGTCATGCGGGACGGTAATGTCAACAATCATTGCACGCCTCTCAATTTGGTCCACCATCACAATATCAGGCTTATTGGCTATAGTCCTATCAGTGATGATGGACCGATCCCAGTACAATGTGATATTGCCATTTTCGAGAACTGGGTCGGGCACATACCTTTAGTACGGCACCTCCGATGCCACAAGAGTGTATTTCAGAGCAAGTTACTGATGGATAATCCTGGCTACAAGGTTGTTTATTATGCAAATACTCTTCGTTAGCTAGCCGAGAACAACCAGAGATAATGAGGCGGATCGATTCACCCGGGCGGTGACATACCCGACAGATATCAACCGTGCCATCCTTCACAATAAATCTCCGGTAGTTATTCGTCATGATAACTTCGTCCATAATTGCACAGAAAAATCCTTCGGTTTCCCCAAAGAGGTCACCGAAGCGCATCCAGACTACGGACGCTGATTGGTCTACATCAGACCCACGTAGAGCCCGGCAAAAGCGACCGTGAAGCTCCTTACTCTGCCATACCTCCCTGCGGTCGTTAGTGTCAAGCACTACAGACTTGCGCCAGTTCTCATTCGCCAAGGAGAGCGGGGTGAGTCCCTTATCCACTGCTACTACATCTCGATGCATACCCACGTCAGTGTGTAGAAAACATTCCCTGAGATTGCATATCTCGCGGTTGTGGAGGTTTTTGGCATTTAAAAAGCCTCGGCCTCCACACTTCCGCGGGATATTCTTATTCTTTATTGTACACAAAACAAACATTTACAAATATAGTAGGACAGCTTATGTACAAAGGCGAGCTTAACCCATAATTGGGTTGTCTTACAGCAAACCTCAGTGTCATAGATATACAATCTCATGACCGACGATCGTGGGTGATGCATTCGATATGTGATATGTTGTGTACGGACCCGCCTATCCATGGCGTCAATTTCTTTTTGAGTCCATTTGAGTATGCCGAAAGAGTACATCAATACCGGCATCACCCAACCGTTGAAGGCGCGCCTTGTTTCCGCCCGAAAGAGGCTATTGAATACCTTCTTCAGGCGGCCAAAGAAGCGTTCCTTCAACGATTCCTTCATGTCAGTAGTGCTTATACCTAACGCTTCCGACATACCCAAACTTATAGGTTTCGTTTGGAGAGAGGGATCTCAGGTTTATGAAATCCGCGAGTTGAATTCCTACGGATTCCACAATCTCCCCTCGCTTTACATGTATGACCGCACATTTGTTAACACACAACTCCATCCTGATGGCGCTACTAAAAGTTTCAGTTACCTTTAGTAGCTCCATCAGTTGAAGATTGTTGGGGGCAAAGAGCTTCAGGTCATCCATGTAAAGGAGGTGAGATATAACCTGACCACCTCTCTTCATCCGATAGCCCAGCCCTGAATTCTGCAGCAGCATGCTTAGAGGATTCAGGGCTAGGCAAAACCAAAGTGGAATCAAACTATCGCCCTGGAATATATCTCGTTCGATCCTTACAGGTTCGCTATTCCTCTGGATATTTCGACATCCTGGGTAGCGAAGGACTGAGCTCTATTGCCCCATACACGACATCAGGAAGATGCGTAGAGTTGTATATATTTTATACAATTCTAGAACCCTCATGAGCCATGTATGTGGCACCGAGTCATAGGCCTTCTTATAATCTATCCAACATGTCGACAGATCCTTTCGGGAACGTCGAACCTGTTGGCTAATGGCCATATCTATGAGGAGTAGCTCCTTAGTACCGCGGGACCCGTTCCTACATCCATTCTGAGAGGCCAACATGATCGAGTTATTATAGACGTGTTTATAAATTTTAACTCTCAAAATGGATGTAAGAACCTTATAGACCGTCGTTGGGCCGAAACGTTGACGGCTGGCTCAAGCAACTGAAACAAAGAGAGACACGGTACG
The DNA here is from genome assembly GCA_947562075.1 of Orthosia gracilis. Classification (NCBI taxonomy): domain Eukaryota; kingdom Metazoa; phylum Arthropoda; class Insecta; order Lepidoptera; family Noctuidae; genus Orthosia; species Orthosia gracilis. Next base: position 31,056,055 of record OX387267.1, on the reverse strand, counting down.
CGGTCAGGTTGTTTCCTCCCTCTGTAGCCCCAAAGTATGCGCGCATGACATTTTCATAAATGGATTGTGTCCATCTCATGCACTGCACACTTCCGCCAGGTGCGCCGGGTCCGCCGGGTGTATCAGAGACCGGTAGCCCTCGAGGTCCTAAGCGGTCCGGCCTGTATTTCATATTTCTATGGGTCCGGCGGCCGGCGTCCTCCCCGTCGACTCGCTCGAGCTCGACGCAACTGCCACGGCCGGTGTCACAGCATTCACGATGGGGCTGGGTTCCGGCGGCGGCGGCGAGGCGGAGCTGGGCGACGAGGCCGGAGGTGGTGGGCGTGCTTTTCGTGCTGCAGCTCTTGTCAACATGTCTATTTACATTTCATTGCTCTTGTTGTTGTGGATTTTGCAGAATGTACAGTCTCATCACCGATGATCGTGGGTGATGCATCCGGTTTGCGGTCAGCAGTGTCCGGACTCTACTGTCGAGGGCGTCGAGCTCGGTCTGATTTCATTTTAATATGTCGAAAGAGTACAACAAAACCGGCATGACCCAACTGTTGAAGGCGCGCAACTTATTTCCGCCTGACAAAAGGCTATTTAATACCTTTTTCAGGTGGTCAAAGAAATGCTCCTTCAGCAGTTGCTTCATGTTAGTACTGTTGATGCCCAACGCTTCCGACATACCCAAATACTTGTAAGTTTCAGTTGAGGAGAGGTGTCTATGGCGTTTGGAATCAGAGAGTTGAATTCCCTCGGATTCCATAATCCCCTTGCTTTACATGCATGACGGCACATTTATCCACACCAAATTCCATCCTGATGGAGTTACTTAAGGTTTCATTTACCTTCAGTAGCTGCGTCAGTTGGGAGTTTGTTGGGGGTAAAGAGTTTCAGATCATCCATGTAAAGGAGGTGAGATATGACCTGACCGCCTCTTCTCAACCGATAGCCTAGACCTGAATCCTCCAGCAGTGAACTTAGAGGATTCAGGGCTAAGCAGAACCAAAGTGGACTCAAACTGTCGCCCTGAAATATCCCCCCTTAATCCATACCAGCCTGTGCTCATCATCCCCCTGAATAGGTCGACATCCCGGATATCGAAGGACTGTCTTCCATTGCCCCATACATGACTCAAGGAAGTTGCATAGAGTTGCATCTATTTTGTACAACTCCAGCGCCCTCATGAGCCATGTATGTGGCACAGAGTCGTAGGCCTTCTTGTAGTCTATCCAGCATGTCGACAGATCCTTGCGGGATCGACGAACCTGCAGCCTTATGGCCATGTCAATGAGGAGTAGCTCCTTAGTGCCGCGGGACCCGTTCCTACATCCATTCTGAGAGGTAGACATTATTGAGTTATCTTCATGTGTTTATCAATTTTTACTCTCAGGATGGATGTAAGAAGTTTATAGACCGTCGATAAGCATGTAATTGGTCTATAATTTTTGGGTTCCGCGGGCCTACCTGTCTTATGGAGCAGGTGGGTAACGCCTGTTGTTAAAAACTGCTGAAGCGATCCATACTCTAAATTGAGATGCCAGAAACGTGTGAGCTGCTATACCATTTTAGCCAGAAGTTATGCAGTACACTACGGCTACATCAGATTGACTGATGATCACTTTTTCTATTTCTGGTATAGCTTCACACACGCGCTCGACATCACGCATCCAGCCGCCCTCAGTGTGACAGACGGGTACCGACCAGATGCTTCGCCAGAATGTATTCGTGGCGACATCATCCGAGCGGCCCAAGTCAGTCACATTTTATTCAGGTCTCTCCCAAGTCAAGTCAAGTCCGTCAGTCAAGGGTACTTTCTTTGAAAAGTCGAAGGTGTCAATTTTATCGACCCTTCGACTTCTATATAATTTTTTTAGAAATGATAAGGTTATACAAGCAGCAAGGGATGGGGGAGTGACAAAGAAAACGGCCATTCAAATATATCACTAACTGCGTGAGGTGTGTGAAGTGGCGGAGGCCCATGACCATCAAATGATAGGGGGTCGTGATGACATTGTGTAAGTCGAAATAAATACCACAGGGGACGACTTCTGCAACGTCAGACATGGTCATTTGGATGTATGAGTCGCCTATCAATAAAGATAGTCGTCGAACTTATTCCTAACAAATCACGGCAGACACTTGACCCTTTAATGGCGGCTAATGTACGACAAGGGCCATACATTATGTCCGATATGCACCGAGCATATCATGGAGTAGATTTACGTCTTAATATGGGGGGACACTATACTGTAAACCATAGTTTAAATTTTGTCGCAGGCACTGTCGATATCCCGGTGCATAGAAATGTAGGTACCCCGGTCTCCGATGGAACAGGTAACGTTAGGGTAAAAAATCATACTAACACAATGGAGCGGCAATGGCTAGAATTAAAACGCCATTGCCGCACCTGCAGGATCCAGAACAAATTGAAGTGGTACATGGGCGAGTACATGTACCGTCAGAATATTTTAACAGAATTGCCATCAGAGGCCGCCCGATTTAGGCGTCTTTTAAAAGATATTTGCCGCTTATACCCGGGAATAGGGAGACGGGGTATCAGAGCGACTAATTGTAGATGCAGGTCATGCCGTTAGCTGCCCGCCATTTTTTTGTTCGTAAATTTCATGACAATTTTTTTAAGTCCTAAATTTTGCCTCCATTCTCAGCGGTCATTGACCTCACGAAAAAAATCCCGGGTAAAAGTTGTTTCTTTTGATGTTCTCCATACGATGAAACCATAAAAAGAAAGTATTATTAAGTTTGAAAATTTCAACAATTTTTTTTTGTGCTTTTTCCTCAAAATTTTTTAAGTCCCAGACGCCTTCATAATGAGAGTTAAATTTTGCGAGCTCGAGACTTGGGGCACTCCGACTTGGACAGGTTAGGTTAAAAGGGGTGTTTTTATGAATCTGACCTTGAGGTCAAGGTCACTGACCACGAGCGTACCCCGCGTCTGCGTCTTTGTTATTTCGTCCTTGGGGTCAAGGTCACTGACCTTGGCGTCAAGGTTACTGAACTGGAGAGTACCCAGTGTCTGTGTCTTTTTTAATTTGACCTTGACCTTGGGGTCACGTTCACTGACCTTGGCGTCAACGTTACTGACATCGACCGTACCCTGTGTCTGCGTCTTCGTTAATTTGATCACGAGCGTACCACGTATTTGCGTCTTTTTTAATTTGACTTTGACCTTGGGGTCAAGGTCACTGACCTCAAAGCGTACCCCGTGACTGCTTCCTTTTTTAATTTGAACTTGACCTTGGGGTCAAGGTCATTGACCTTAAGGTCGTCCTCCGGTGTTTCCCCACCCTAGTACTCCCACATCCCACCGGATCCCGAAGGCTTGATTAGGCGTTGTTTTTGGGTGAAATTTTTGAGTGAGTCTTTTTTATTGCTTTTTCCTCAAAAGTCCCAGACGCCTTCACAATGAGAGTTAAATTTTGGCTCCTAGCTCAGCGGTCATTGAACTCACAAAAAAAAATCCCGGAAAAAGTTGTTTCTTTTGATGTCCTCCAGACGATAAAACCATAAAATGTAAGGGGTGCTAATTAAGGCAGCTTCTTGTGTCATTCTCGTCAGCAAATATATTTAGTTGTCTAATGAATTAATAGGTCAGCGACGAACTTTTAGCGACTAATAAATGGTTTATAAGCGACCATATATTGTAAAACAAGCTACTGTTAATATGACGCAACATGGTGATAATTCTTAAGCAACTAAATTTGTGATATGTCTACTCATTGCCAGCTTCTAATACGTGTATCAACTTCATCTATAAAATAAAATCAACGTACTCTAATTTCATAGAGTCACCTTTATTTTTATACTTTAGCATAAGTAATTGATGAGTGAATCTACTATATTTGAACATAAAATTTCCTTATTATTGTCATCAAATAATGGTCAATGAAAGCTATAATTTGGCTAGTATTTAAAAGAGCCAAAATAAATTCAAATTAAAGGTGTACAAAATACTGAATATGGCTTACTGAAATACTAAGTGGGGCTCCTATTTCCGTCCGCAGGGTCTAAAGTAACCTAACACGAACGAGATGACGGGAGCTGAGTTCGCTCCCTTTGCTCGCTCATTTCAGCTCCCGTCATCTCGTTCGAACCTAACCTGTCCGTGTCGGGGTGCCCTAAGCTCCCGAACTCGCTCCGCTTGCTCTTGTACCAATTCGAAAAACAATGTTCCCAACGAGCGTCAGGTACACTCCCGCGCTTGTGTTGCAAACTTTCACGAAAAAAGAATATGATTTATTAATTTAGTTGTTGAATGAAAAACTTTGATTGCTAATTTTGAGGCTGGAATTTGATTTTATTAGCAGACAGATGTTGAATCTCTAAAATATATAAAGTAGCTCACTTACAACATTAGTCGCTGAGATATCAAATCAGAAGTATATATATTTATCGGTAGCTCGGAGTCATATTAATTTACGCTCGTAAATTGACGCTGGTTTTTTGATATTCTGTTGGAATAAAGATGATGAATTAATATAATTGAAGCTGTTCTATTAACTCGTCGCCCACATATAAAAAAAGACGCTAGGTTGCAGGTGCTAAAGAAAACTTTGGTTGCCGCACATATAATTTCCCAAAAGTAAGTATTATTATGTTTGAAAAATTCATCAAAATTTTTCTGTTTTTTCCTCAGTGCCGTACACTCCAACCGTGTACGTACACTCCAACCGAACTTTTGCTAAACTCAACGACAAACGCACATTATAACACAGAAAGATCACAACAATAAACAAAATATCGGAAAATACCGGGCGCAAAAGTCAGATATCAGCAGACATTTGTAAATTGGGGTAACCAGTTTATTGTTAAAACCACCAAGAGAATTTTACCACCACCCCAATGAATATTTGCAAAATGATTGTAAAAGTTGTTTCTATATGGGTTTCTATGATATCAAAAAATAATAAAATGCCACACTGTGCGTTAAAAGTAATTAAAACCCGTAATTGAAAATATTTTTTGGAAACAATATCACACAAAAGTTGGTAAAAATATACTATTGTAGTATTAATATGCTACCGTAGCTAAGCTACGCAATGTTGACAAGTTACGATTTTCTTTAGCGCCATCTATTCGAATTAGTTGGTGTAAAATCACGAGTATAATACAACAAAATTAAAATGACTACATATGCTTCGTGATTTTATATCATTGTACCCATTGCTGTTCCCAGTTTTTTGTACTAAGATTGAACGCCCTGATGAAGTGTTTTTTTTCTTTATAGATAAGTTATATTTTTTTAGTATAATGTAGGTTTATAATTAAAGTACGAGTATGAATTAAAATGTGTGAGTGTATAATGGAGTAAAAACAAAAATATCTATATCATCCATCAAAAAGCTGCCATCTTGGACACATGTCGAAATGTCAGTAAGTGGACGAAAAAGAAATAGGTCCACATCATTCATCCTCAATATAACACACCACACGCTGCATTTACTTGGTCGCGGCCCGTAAATGTAGCTTACACCCACTTAAACCAGACTAAGAGCTGAGAATTTGAAACACTTGATAATAATAATGTGCATGTGTGTGTGTGTGTCAAATAAATGTGTTTTCTATGTTTCTTTTTTTCTTTCAAATATTCCACATTTCGAAATTCGCAAAACTCATAATTTATTTATTAAAACGTACATTTATTTTTACAGGTAAGACCCAAGTTAACAAACGTAATCATACATTGCCTGTCGACCAGTCCCAGTAACGGGTCTGGGTAGAGGCACAAGTTACACAGTGGACAATAAGTGTCACCCTCTGGAATTCAGCCAAAGAGCAACAGTATCCTAACTGCTCGAGCCACTGGTACAAACTATAACACGTTAGTGCGGGTTGACTGACGGGACTTTAAATATGTATATAATATATATAGGTATAATATCCCTCGGTCCTAACCATATCCTCCTGTTTGGAACAAGCAATCCCAACGATTCTAATATTCGTTGATTATTTATTAAGTATATCACGAAAAACCATAAAAACATATTTTACAAGGGCGAGGTTGCTCCTGACTTCCAACTTAAAGTACCCAACCATCCCTATAACAAAGAGGGTTGGATACATAAGCGGGTAGAAAGGGTAAATACCAAATTGCCTCATGTATAGGTAGGTACCGGGTAAATTTGTTTTGCATTTTTTCCACCATCGTAGAATACTTCGTTTCATAAGAATTCCAGATGATTGCACTAGTTTTCAAGTTGCTTCGTACTAACGCATTATAAAGCGATTTCACTGCTGCCATGTTGGTGAAGTCACGGGTTTCACGCATGACAAACCCAAGAATTTTGAAGGATTTTCTACATACCTGCACCACATGAGTACGAAACGACAGATCCTCGAAAAAGGTAACACCAAGATCTTGCACTAACCCCACCCGGCCGCGGTATGACGTGACCACCGTATGGGCATGCAATAATCGTGACGTCGGGATACCACGGCCCGCGTGAAGGAATTACTTTAAACTTCGTCACTCCATGCTACCACCCGATCGATGTCTCGCTGGAGCATGCCGCAGTGTGACTCGTCTGTGATCCGCATGAAAAACTTGAGATCGTCAGCAAATAACAAACAACCAGCGTCTTTAATGACTTCTGGAAGATCGTTAATCGTTAAAATAAATTCTAAGGGTCCTAAATTTGTCCCGTGGCTAACCCCCGTATGGGTGAAATACGAGTCCGAGGTTTAACCAGCGTATTCCACAATTTGCTTACGATTAACCAAGTAGCTAGCAAAGAACTCTAGGAAGGCTGGGGTAAAACCAACCCTCGCAAATTTATTTAAAAGGATGTCATTGTCCACACTATCAAATGAATGCCGTCCTGAAGTCGAAGTAAGCGACGTCCAGTTGTCCACCTGTCTCCGAGTCCAGCATTGTGGCGGCCTGGTTTAAAAATCATATTAAGTTAGAGTTCGTGCTGCGGCCCGCACGGAAACCATGCTGCGCGTCGTTAAGCTGTGAGGCTACTTGCGAGTGGTTGCAAGAGCACAACGCGGACTCGAAGACACAGCTACAGGTCTATATACGCTGGCATCCGAGAGTGGAGTGCCCCGGTAACGGAGTAACCCTAGTCAACTTCCAGCCGTCGGTATAAGAGCATTCTCGTAAGAATATATTAAATAAATGCATGAGGGGCCGGGCCAGTACTGTCGCGCAATCTCTAACAATGAAGGGTGGCATCCCGTCAGGCCCAACCGAACGCCTGGGCTTGAGGCGCGCGAGCGCGGTACCCATCTCTCCGAGAGACAGCTGTCCCACGTAAACCCGGGCGACGCGCTCGGACGCCACCGGTCCAGCGGCAGCCGTATCTAATCGCGGCGCCAGCGCCCCATAAACCGGGTGGAAGTAATCAGCGAACGCCTTTGCGCAATCATGCTCCGGCAACGGCTCACCATTCCTAGCTATCTTCAGCTTACTACGTTTCGAACGCTTGCTCCCAACAAAACCCCAAAAAGACCACGGTTCCTTCACAAACTTCTTCATTTGACGGATTACCCTATTGATGTTTTCTCTATGAGTTTTGCTTCATACAGACGTTCCCTATATAAACAGTGCGAACAATGTACGCCTATATAACTCAATTTGTTTTAATTTTGTAGTGTTCTAGATTTAGGTCTGTTGGTCACACTTTTTACTTTTTATTTTTACTTTGTCTCTAATATTCATTGTATCAATGTCATGCATCCTGTTATTTGCTTGGTTACTGAAATGCCGATTTTGGATGTTATTTTATATGAATTGTAATGACAGTGCTGTTGGTGTGCTTATTATAAATAAATAAATAAATAAATTGTTCAGTACGGGTCTGATAATCATGGTATGCGGTACTGATTTTAACTTTGACAATAGAACGGTAATGAGAAAAGTTAACATAATCGCTGTCCGAACGAGTCTTCTTAAAGGATTTGTGAAAATAAGCCTTCTGTTTAATATCCAATTATGTCAGCAATCAACCATTCAGGGTAGTGATAATGAAAGCAATCATGCTTGAAACTCGTTCTTGGAGTGCTATCATCCAAAATCCTGTAAACTATGTCATAAAATATCTTATATGCTTCGTCGGCATTACTCGTTTCATAAAGGGCGCTCCAGTCTGCCTCTGCAAGTCCCAAATACAAAGAATGGAATTCCGCCTTACTATAATTCTATCGCAGTAGGGAGGTGGAAGCCTGCGGTACAGGGTTACTAGGGCTAGAAGTCACTCGCGACCTCAGATCTCGTGACCTACTTAAACTTACTCGTAGCGGCGGATGCTGCGGGTCTATGCATGACAAACACTCTCCACATTCCTCGCTTACGACAATATCTTCTTCCTCGGAAACCAGTCTGACAACTTTACACCCGCGGGCCACGCCGCCGGCGTGTTTATGCGCTCATAATGGAACCATAAACTAATATATATAGAATGAGAAATGGAACTTGCCCTTGCGAAGGCACCGGCACCTTTCATTATGCGTAACCGACTCGCGCTTTACCACTTTTTGTCTCTTGTGACGTTCGGTACGCCAAAAAACCGTCAGACCTTGCTAAAGTAAAAATTTTCTGTGCGTCAGACTGAGTCGGACTCGCCCACCTAAGGTTCAGTGTCCCGTTTTGTAAATGGGTCTTGTAGCAGCACTTCAGTACGTTGTTACTTGACCGTGCATAGACTATTTTTAGACTTTTATTATCTGCCAAGACAACGAACTGATCAACAAAATCGACAGCCAATTAGCACATGGTTTGAATCAAGATACTGTGTGAAAAGGAATTTCGAGTGCCGTGCTTTAAACGATCCCTTTCAATTTTTTTTAGTCACACACTCATAGTGGAGTAATGGTGGCCCAGTGGTAACGGCCGCGACTTACAAGTTGTAGGACGTGTATTCGAACCCAGGCAGGCGCTTTACTTTGTGTTAATTATTTCATCACCACTGCTCTCAAAACGGTGAAGGAAAACATCGTGAGGAAACATCCTAGAACCAAAATTACGAAGACATGTGACATCCACCAAACCGCACTTGGCCCGCGTGGTGGATTACAGCCAATTTCCTCGCACAGGGAGGAGGCCTGCACGCACAACCAACCAAATGGGAGTCTAAGTGCGGAAAAGGGGTCCATCTATCCTATCCTATCCTGTCCATAACTTAAAGTTCGGTTACTTACTGTACACCGTCGCAAAAGACACTTTGTCACAGAACGCAGTTACTAACTAGATGCTGAAACATTATGAACATTAACAAATTACTTTGCAACAGAGATAAAAAATAAGGCATAATGATATAAAATAATTTATTAAGTTAACATTCTTCTATGATACATACATAAAACAAAGGCAGTTTTAGTAAATTTCAAGTTTCAAGCAATCTCTATCAGGATTTCAACATTCATTATTATTATATATTATACACTTGTTAAACTCTCATGTATCAAAATGATTAATTTGATTTCCCTACTATCTATGTACTTACTAGTAATATTCACTTAATCTTATGATGAAAATGATTTATAAATATTCACACAAAACAAAAAGTGATAAATATCAAGTAACTTGCACAATATGACGGTGATCGAAACACATACATCACTAATTCCTCTTACAAATACATATCAAACAGTACCAATTGGATATATAGTCAGCCACACAGAAAAGGGCTACGAACTTTAACTTCGTCAAAAATATTCAACAATTAATAATGGATAAATTTAGTTTTTGTAGAATTTCTTTCCATCCCTGGCCATGTCTACGAGGGTCTGAGCGGGCTTGAATGGTGCTCCGTATAGACCATGGAACTCTTCCATCTTCTTGACCAGTTTATCGGCACCAAATTGATCCACCCATCTGGAACACAATAAAATGTTATAGTATTATTATCTACCTATTTTATATTAAATAAAAAAGTAAAGCTTATTATGAAATATATACCTGAATGGTCCACCAGTGAACGGCGGGAAGCCAAGTCCAAAGACGGCACCAACATCACCTTCAAGAGGGCTGTGCAGAATCTTCTCTTCCAACGAGAGAACAGCCTCGTTTACAAATCTATAATAACAAATGACAATATACAATTTAAGAGGCAATTTATAAGTCTTTCATCCAAACGTGGCACAGGCAGAATATTCAAAACCGGCTCAATTGCCATAAAAAAGTAAGTAATTACCTAGACACCATTCGCAGTTGCTGGTCCTCTGCAGTGTTAGCCCCACGGGGCTCCAAGGGGTACCTTTCCTTCAAGATGTTGACAGCTTCCTGGTTCACCTCCTTGCTCTTCGAGCCCTTTTCGTAAATGTAGAATCCTTTGCCAGACTTCCTACCAAGGAACCCAGCCTTGACAAAGTCGGGCATGACTTCCAAATTACCTCCGCTGAAGCGGTCGCCAAAGGCCTGAAAGTATTCCGAATATATTATTTTGTGTTCCAAATTCTGTTAAGTATAGAATAATGATTATACGTCTTTTGGGCAGTACCTTAGCTAAATCGACGGCAATATGTGAGCCGACATCAATGCCGACTTCGTCAGCCAACGTGACGGCACCGACCGGGAAACCGAAGTTCTTGGTCAAGCTGTCCAGAGTCTTGGGGTCGACGCCTTCTTGTAACAATCTGGAATTAATAATAAAAGACACAACATTAATAAGATTTATTTTGCACGCTATACAAACTCTGACTAAGAATAGAAGTTTCTGCAACGAAATCAAGCAAATATTTGAATCGCACGAATTATAACACAAATGCTGTCGAATTACATTTTAAAGGATTCAGGAGTAATTAATAAGTACGATATGACTAAAAAAATTTATTTAGTCCCAACACTGTTCAATAGTTTGGCTAAACAACTATTTAGCCAAACTATTGAACAAATATTTTTACTTCTGCACGCAAACAAAAAAATTAGAGACAGTTCAAATCATCTGCCCTCGCCATGTGTGCGTGCACTTTATATTGTGTCCACACAAATGCATAATGTATTGACAGTGAGGCGGCAGTGGTCGTCCGAGCAAACAAACACCCACACATGCTTACCCGCGCGCAAAGTTGAGTTGAACTATCTGTATGACGATACAGTGTGTTGAAATTTCGCATGACCTAACTTGTACGTTAACCCAACAAGAAAGTGGCTCCTAGAGTTATATGAATGATACGTACAATTAGTGCGTAATCTGCTGTAAATGTGTGCCACATAAAAAAATAATGCGCGTCGTCGTTTTTGAAAAAAAAACGGAAAATACTATTCATGCTGGAGTGTTTCAGCAGGAAAATTCTAAACGAATAATCGGAGTGAGAAATATTGTGCATGGGCAGAGAGCTTACAGTTGTGCAAAAATGTGCACCGAAAATATAATTGGTGCGTCATCAGGTTTTCGAGATATTGCATTTCCTGCTGGAGTAACATTTTTCAGAATCGTGTATCTCTAAAACCATTGTATGTGCGCCTGTAGAATAAACATAGACGAGTAGGTCTTGATATGTGCATATTTGGACAGGAATTAGATTTAAGAAAATATTTACGGCACTCTCCTGCTGGAACAAAGTTACTCCAGCAGGTATCGTTTTTTCAGTTTTTTTGGCGCACATTCACAGCAGATCAGCACTAATTATACGTTTCACTCATATCACTCTCGGAGTCACTTTCTTGTTGAGGTAACGTACAGTAACGTTCGCCTTGGTACACTTTTACTCAAGTCACATCACAAGCCCCATTCCTGAACTATGTTGCACTTTATATTGTAACTCAGGAATCATCCTTTCCCATTGAGCTTTTAATTACAGTGACAATAGAAAAACAATAGCTTATGCACACATGGTGTGCGAACGACGCGTCAGAGGTAAAGCCCAACACGAGCTACTAAACGAGGGCGGCCGTGATTTCGAATGCCATCTAAAACACGGACATTGAAGTGGACATTGTTTCTGTTTAAAATAGATATAATTTTACCAACCACATGAGCTACTTTCACATAGTTGGTGAGTACACGAAAGAAGTAAGTTAAGTCGTCAGTTGAGTATACCTGACGGCTTCGCTGAGCATGGTGGAGAGGATGCGCGTGGTGTAGAAGCCGGGCCCGTCGCCCACCGTGATCACCACCTTGCCCTGGCGCAGCCCCACGCCCACCGCGGCCGCCGCCGTGTCGTCGCTGGTGCCCGGGTGGCGGATGATCTCCAGCAGCTGCATCTTGTCCACGGGAGAGAAGTAGTGCATGCCTGAGTACGGGAAATATTCGTGTTAAACAAAACAGAAATGGCTAATATTTGATTTTCAAGTTTAGACGATATAATTTTTATTTACGTATGTGAAGGCTCAAAAACTTATATTCTAAATTGGTAGTAAAAAAAAGGGCAGTATAACAAACGGTAACCGTATAAGCCTGGAATATATATGCAGGTACTACGTGCTATGTAGCAGGTAGGAGTACTACATGCTATGTAGTAACGTAAAAGCATGTTATTTAAGCAGACCACGCTTTTTACATTCTTCTTATCGTTTTGTAAAAAGAACTTTTAATTAGACGCCTCTAATAGCTTTCATAATGAAAGCCCGAGTTTTAGTTTTCCACCAACTGCTTACTACGAAAATCAAGAACTAGTTTCATAATAAGAAGCTCAAATAAAAAAAATGAGCTTCTTACCTATAACCTTGTCGGGACGGCTGCTACCGGCTGCGATCTTCGTGATTGGGATAGCACTGGTGTTTGTTGCGAGGATCGCGTGTTTAGGGATCACAGCTTCCAGTTCCTTGATGACCTTGTGCTTGACGCTCAAGTCCTCAAATACAGCTTCAATGACGCAGTCACAATTCTTCATCTTAGCATAGTCCAGAGTAGGCAAAAGATTTGACAAGTACTTGTCCCTTTGCAAGCTGCAAATAAAATAGAAATAATAAATGGATTTCAGAAAACCAAAAATCTGATAGGGAATCTATTAAATATTTCATTTCCGGTGGGTTTTGAAAAAAGAAAATATTGTCGTTACAATTACGAAAGAAACAACAAAAAAAAAACAGCCAAATCAGTCAGGCCATTCTGAGTGATACTTGCGGCAATCGATTTTTATTTATACGTAGATTATAACTTACGCAGACATCCTTTTCCGTTTAACAGCAGTGGCAAGTCCATTTGAGATCTGTCCCACACCTCTGAATAGACCAGGGTTGGTGGCGTCCTTCATGACGACATGGTACCCCTTGTTGATGGACACTTGCACAATACCGGCTCCCATCAGACCAGCGCCGAGAACTCCAATCTACGCCAATATAATAACCATTATTACTAATTATATTATATTTTTGTATAAATTAAAAAGATTTGATTGAATACTACGTTTTAAAGAATATTAATATTTCGTACCTATAGTATTCCTTGATGAAGTATTGAAAACAGAAAGCAAAATGATAAAAGGAAAGCTAAATTACATATAGTGAATAACATGATTTAAAATTCTTAAAAACTCACCGTTTTCACATCAACTTTAGACTTGCCAAACCTGTTTTTCTTGCACTCAGTTTGTCCTCTGAACAGACCAATGAGACCTCTACTCTGTGGCGTGACGGCCAGCTCGCCGAAACCTTGGGCCTCTGCTTCATACCCAGCAGTGGAGCCCTTGTCCACACCAGTTCTTACTACTTCAAGGATCTAGAAGAAAAAAAATCCAGTTAAAAAAAGTTTTCCAGGTAAAGTGTAGAGACGTCATATCATGGCCGCGACCAGTACAGCCGTCCACAAAAAAATAAGACGCAACTGCCATTTTAGGCAAAATTTATTTTATTCACATATTCGGAATTAGGAAAACACAGTGCCTCTACTTATATTTTTATATGCTCAAGTAACAGTAGTGAAAAGTTTAGTTTTCCATAGCTATTAAATATTTTAACCATTGAATATTTTTAGTATAGTAGCCTTTTAAAAAGTGTAATTTAGAACTCACTTTCAATGGTGCTGGGTAGAGACCTCGAGAAGCTTTCATGACCTGCTCCTTGGCTTTCTTGAAGATCATATTCTTCACCACATCCATTTGCATTATACTGGCAGTGATTTTCTGTACTAATCCCTTTTTCTCTCTATCTACTTTTATTTTGCCAGTAGCAATGTCTCTTGCAATTTGAATTGCTACAACTTCTAAGTATTTCATTGTGCTGTCTTCTGGTAAACTCAAGCCTGTGTGAGATGAAAGAAACGAGTTTTAATATAACCTGTCGCATTAAAAGCAATTTTGCTTTTATTTAGACCCCAATAATACATCAAACTACAAAATGTTTTTGTTAAAGTTTCCTTCAACTTTTTAACCTTCTAAATAAAATTTTAATTTACCTGGACCAAGTGGGGAAACTAACAAATCTACTATTCCCAACTTCTTTGCTTTATCTGCTTTGACTGTTTTGCCAGTGAGAGCTAGGTCCAGAGTTGTAGGTATGGATGTTAGCACTGGCATTCTGAAATTAAAACATAATTTTATGCCTTACACTGTACACATAGCATGGAATTATAAAATAGATCCTATATGCCAGAATATCGGCATTGGCCATAACATTGTTGGTCAGTGAGTTCATTCATGTGACCTGATCTAATTTAAAATAGCCACTCAGTTCATAATCATTAGTATATTGTCAAGTATACTTATGTTTAGATGTAAATGTACTCTGCAATCACTATCAGTACCTACACATAGTAATTAGTTACATACATGATTTGATGTCTCTTTGGCAACCTTGCTCATAATATTATTTCATTGCAAAGTAGGTATTATATAATGTGATCTTCATCCAGGTCATGGTCAGGGCATTTTCAAATGAAGAAATTATATCCATTGACTGAAGGCTATCTGAGTGGAATGTCGTGTGGGCAATTCCACTGATTGTTTCCCCAATAATATCGAAGACGGATGAGTTTTTCGCCCAGAAAAAGTAGCATATATGTGTGTTGAAAATCTCCGAGGTTTTATATTACAATTTCTCTCTAGCCCTAAAATCTTTCTGTTTGAGGAATAGGGCTGGCTACTTAGAAAAATCTTTTCCTTTAAAGAAAGTTCTAATGGCTACATAAAAAAACAGAGTCAAATGAATTGTAGTTTCCCTTGTTTTTAAACACATATTATGCTAATTTTTTTTTACCTTTGTGTGCCGCCTCCTCCAGGTAGCAATCCTAACATGACCTCAGGTAGACCGAAACCAGTCTTAGGGTCCTTAACAGCAATACGATAGTGACAAGCGAGGGCTGTCTCCAAACCACCACCGAGACAGCTGCCTTGGATAGCGGCGACGATGGGCTTGCGTGACCTTTCAATCCTATGGAAAATTCCATGACCTGTACAACAAAATGACAAGAACTAACTGTAGTTATATAGATCTTTTTGTAAGAGGTATACCCGCACCTGTATTACCAACCAGCAATGCGCCCGCGTGGTGGATTCCGGCCCATTCCCTCTCACAGAGAGGAGGAGGACTTTAAAAGGCTGATGAATAATAAGAGGAATAAATACATAAATGTGTTTTCATATAAGGTCTATTGGTTTACAATTACACGGTGCGCTCCACTCCGAGTCGGCATGATTTTTCCAACTTCTTCGACTATTATAAATTATACACCTCAACCTTATTTATGAATCACTCCGCCCATTGGTGAAAACCGTATGAAAATTGTTCACTTACTCTACCTAGCTACCCACCTACCTTACCTACCTACCAACCTACTCACCTACCCTACATATCCTATTCTACATACCCCACCCTACCTACCTACCAATTTGAAATTTATTTATTTGAATATGACTGTAACCAACTTTTGTTTCTACTGGCTACCTAATCATATTTTAGAACACTCTGCTGCTGCTGTTGTGACTTAACTATGATAGTGAGATATTCTTGCAGATTTTTTTGTAGATAATCATGAGTACTTTTATCATGTACTACTTAATTTTTATATATCGTTAATAGTTTTTCTCAGCGCATGCCAATTAATTAATTTTATAGGCAAAATTTTGCTAATTTGGGTTACGTTATTGCAATTTTCGGATCTCTAATTTTTTTGAAAATAATTTGGATTACGTTATTGCAATTTTCAGATCTCTAATTTATTTGAAAATAATTTATAGCCTATGTTACTCTGGAATAATGTAGCTTGCCATAGATGAAAGAATTTTTTAAATTGGTCCGGTAGTTTCGGAGCCTATTCGGTACAAACATACAAACAAAAATATCTTTCCACTTTATAATATTATAGATGAAATAAAAGTTCTTTCATAGACCCACATCTAAGTAATACTAACCTCTCTTAGATAAGTCAACAAATTCTTCTTTGGTGTTGCAGGCTTCCAGCATGGTAATGTCAGCTCCAGCAATGAAGCATCCTGGCTTGCCTGATATTAATACTGCTGCTTGGATTGAGGGGTTTGATTCAATTTCATTTAGTACCTGACTCACTTCTTCCATAACAGCAGTGTTTAATGAATTCACCTAAAACATAGAATTCATTCCAATAAGCAATGTATTTGAACTTATTCTTGGTCTATAATTGGTCACTTCAATACTTCGCCATATCTAGTGGTCTGGCACCCTGCATTTGCACCTACCACACCGCTGCATAACCCTTATTAAATTTGTAAATATTTAGTGAAGTAAATGAGTTGTTCTGAGTAAAGAAATGCTTTATTATACTTTGCTTCATTTAATATCCTAGATTTTAATAAGTGAGACTCTACTTTAGATTTATTGAGACTAGGTTGAGTGGCAAAAGAAAAGAGGTTTGCCCTTCAGAGAGATTGTCCCGCAGATAAAATTGGATTGTGACAGGTAGAATTATTATCCTACAAGCTGCGCCAACACCATTGTCCACTTTCAGTATTTCCCAATTTTTCTTAACAGAATATCACAATTATTCTTTTTCTAACTGCTTTATTTGGATTATTATGAACATTAAAACAAAAAGTCTAGGGGTTCTCAAGTGATTCGCTAACCAAAAATTAATACCAGCATAAAAACTTAATTAAACCTTAATTCAGCCTTATTACTAACAGACAGGAACAACAAAAGTAAACTTTAAAACAACTTGTCTCCATCCTGCTTTTTTGCATCTCTTAGTTTAAACGATGTCTAAAGATATAATCAAAATTATTATAAAATAATTGAGAGTTAAGTGTGTAAAATAGATTGCAATAATAAATAAAACTTTTTTTATCATTACCCAAATTTATAAAAAATAAACAAATTTTTATGTGTAGTGAAATCAGGTAATGTTTTTAATCACTTACCTTTGTATTGGGTGAATCAAGAGTAACCACATAAACGCCATTGACATTTTTACATTTGGTGTGAACTTGACTACCTGCAGCAGCATAGGTTCTGCTGTGTGAACCTAAAATAGTGTTGATGAGAATCATAATCAGACTATTACACATAAACTACAGTACGGCAAAATCAAGGTTAATATAAAAATAAAATTATTGTTATAGTTATATCGGCAAAATTAAATTGCCGAGAAACTCACTGAGAAAGTTCTTACCAGTCAAATATTTCAGATCCTTGCGGGTTCGTAAGATCTTAAGTGCGTTAAATATTTTACTGTTCGACATGTTTCAAAGTTTTATATATTAACAAAAACTAAATAAACGATGAAAAGAATTAACTAATTAAATAATTTTGGACCCAGACTTTGAACCTAAACTTTCGTCGTGATGTGGGGAGTTAACGGGGGTGAAGGAAGGAAGAGGGCGCGGGGAGGATGAAGACGTCAAACGTCAAATGAAGACCATAGAGTAACAAATATTATTTTAAGATTTGCGTGTTTGACTACGTCTCAGAGCCCAAAATCAAATTACAGTCCTACCAACTTATCTGTGAACTGAAAGAGGACGGCACCTTCGATTCAGTGTTGCTAATTAATATAAGGTGCCCAAAATTGAGTAAGTTTTCAAGAAGGAAATTTCACATGTAATGTGAAATTTCCTTCTTACTTATCTGTGAACTGAAAGAGGACGGCATCTTCTCCTTATCATCGTATTTGTGTGAATAAAGTCCCAAATACAAATTCCTTAAAAAAAGATATGCAATTATGGTTGACCCAAAATAAAATTGACTACGGAGAGAATTTGACTAAACCTCAGCTTTTAGAAATAATTAAGAGAAACAAGCCTGAACCTGTATATGAGACTGAAATAATTTTAGAAGACAATAGACACAAATGATTATATTTACCACCTTACCACTGTGATCTCAATCCCATTGAACTCTCAAGGAGCACAATGAAAAGAAAAGTTGCTGATGTCAATATTGAGCACAAAACGGCTGAAATTTTCCGCCCAGTTAGAGAATCTTTTGAAGCTATTACAGTTCATGAGTGGGCACTGTAAACACGTTCGCAGGTTTTAAGGAGAATATTTATACTTGATTTGTATTTAGATAAACCTTTTATTACAGAAGTGGTAAGTGACACTGAAACCGAAAGCGATAGTGATAATGATGATAGTGATACGGAAATAAGCGGAGTATGGCCTCACAACCAGGATGAAGTATGCAGGTTCATCTAAAGATCACAATTACTGTAAACCTGGTTTTCAATAAATCATTGTAAAGCAATTTGTTTTTTTTTATTACACTACACTACCACCAGGTACCACTGATAATTATAATTAGTAAAATCTGGTGTCAGGGGTTAGGTACGGTCATAACTAAATGCTAGACATCCAGGTACCTCTTGCAGGGTAGGTACCTACTTAACTTCGCATTAAATGAAAATTGTATCCCCCCGTGGACCATTTTATCTGCTGAATTTCCACTTCATTGGATTACTTTTTTAGATAAAGCCATAGTTTATTGCTGAGAGACTAAACTATTAGCGTACCTACGTAACTGTAAATTATCAAATTCTTTTTATTTATTTTATATAAGTATCATTGTTTTTAATTTGTAAAAATTGTAATTCTTATTAAACGATTATGTCTAATGTGAAATTTCCTTCTTGAAAACTAACTCAGTTTTGGGCACCTTATATTAATTAGCAACACTGAATCGACGGTGCCGTCCTCTTTCAGTTCACAGATAAGTTGGTAGAACTGTATATGCCATGGATTGAAAATAAAAATAAAAAACAAATAAGAAATATTTTGTTCAGCCAAGGACGAGACGCTGATAAATCAAACCTCATTCCAACAGTGACCATCTTCTGAGCTGGTTCACTTGGTTGTCATTAATTTGTGTGTTGTGACAATTTGCTGTCGAAACACTGATATTAAAATTTAACAACAAAAACATACATACCTATTATAGTGAATCATTAATATAAATATAATTAACTAGCAAACGCCTCAAGGTTTTTACGCGCGTAGTTCCCGTTCCAGTGGGAATACAGGAATAAAAAGTAGCCTATGTCACCCGGGGATAGTGTGGCTTCCCAACGGTAAAAGAATTGTTGAAATCAGTCCAGTAGTTTTGAAGTTTAATTCGTTACATACAAAAAATAAAAATCTTTCCTCTTTAGTATAGATAATGTAGAGCATAACCAGTCCTTCATCTCAGCTATGACTCCCTCCGTTTGAGCTCATAGACACGAATAATCGCACAAATAATTTGCATCCAATAATTTAAAAAAATCTTAATTTCAGACAATTCTAACCAGCAAATTTTAGTGGACCAGCTACGGTAATTCATTATTTATAATACACACTTAATATCACGCCTGCATTTCGCCAAAGGTTTGGCAGAGTTGCACCTAAAGTCATCATTAAACAAAATGCTTATGAAACTGGAGTTTATAAAAAATAAGCTGTTGAGGTGGTTTTCAGAACATGGTCATTATATTGCAATTACCTTGCATGTTATACCTCTATCGTTATTGGAAATGTATATTGTCTTACCTACAATCGCTGAGCAATGGAGCTTAGCCTTCGTCTGTCATCTTGGTTGTGCAAGTTTTTTGCTATTTAATTTTGTGGGCAACATAATATTTGTCATGTTCACAAATACTACAATAAAAGGCAAACACCTTGAAGGTTTCAATAATGAAGAATGGAGTTTGTGCAGTGTGTGTGAATGTTTTAGACCACTTCGTTCCTGGCATTGTGACACATGTGAAATTTGTGTTCTGAAAAGGGACCATCACTGTAGATTTATAGCCTGTTGTGTTGGGTACTTTAATCATAGATATTTCATATGGTTAATATTTTATATCTCTGTAGGTATGACATATTGTCTTTACATTAATATTAAATATGTATCTGTGTTCATCACTTGGAACCGTGGGCTTATATTGAAGTTCATTTGCCCAATTGCAGCCTTAGTTTTTGACTTTGGTGGTGAAAGCCTTTGCGTTTTCTTATTAATGATAAATTTGGTAATTGGAGTCAATATTGGAGTTTTGTTCATTTACCATTTCAATAATTTGCTCAAAGGTAGATTAGTTCCTGAAACAAAATCATATACCAAAGATTTCATTCACAATAAAGGCTGGAAGCTTAATGTGATTGAAGTATTTGGTTCAAGATGGTATTTAACTTGGATATCACCTTTGATTCACAGTAAATTACCAGGAAATGGTATTGAGTGGCCTATAGAAAATAAGTCCAAAATACTTTAGTGAGCATCATAGAACCTTTATTCGCATAATACTTATCAGATTCTCAAAACAGCCGATTCTCAAAATATTAGATTCGCTAAATATTATGTTCTCAAAATAGCTGAATTAGTACATTTGACTCGAAAAGTGCATTTCATATTTATACTTAATGAACTTTATGTGATTCGTTCGATAAAAATATCCGGTCAACTTATCATGACTCGGCCGGCTATGAGTAATCAAATAAAATCTCTTTGCTATGTAGTATCTAATTCTGGCAAGGTGTTAAGTTTTTATTTGTTTGAGATTGTCTGTCACTGTCACTGTAATTTCTTAAAATCATTGATTTCAAGTTCAACATATTTTTAATCGACATTACGAAATGGTTATTTTAATTATTTATTTGCTGATGAATAAATTGAATCGAATTTAAACTTTTTAACTAAGTATTTTTATTTATCTTCGACAGAAGATTTAGTATCGGTTTCAGCCAAAAAGTAAATTAAACTGGCCGGAACGGAACCTTCGGTCGGAGACTATTAGATTATTGAAGAAGTAATATTTATTTGCTTGTGTTACTACTCATACTGAGTCATACATAATATTTGAACACTTCTTTTTTACCCGACTGCCGAAGGAGGTTAATGTGTTTATCAGTCTAAGTATGAATGTTTGTTCCTATGTGGCGTCCTAGAGACCAAACGCATTGGCCGATTTTGATGATTCTTACGTCAATCGATTCGTCTTAACCCTGCGAGTGTCACATTAAAATTGGAAAATCAAAAAATGGCGCCCTGTGGGGCACAATTTTTTTTTTTTTTTTTTTTTTTTCTTCCAAACCCATCGTGTGGGGTACCAAAAGAAAGGGTTTTAAGAGGTGATTCCAAAGATATAAAACACTTATATGTTTAAACTTCTGAGCGCCACGGTCTTCTATAGAAGTCAATCGTTTCCGTGCCCGCCTCGCCCGTCTTTATTAGAAGACAATATTGTTAGGAGGGAAGGATTGACAGCTTAAAATAGTCTATAAAAGCGGCGTGCGCGCCATTACTGCTCTCTGGATCGCCACTAGTCGTGCACCCACAAAGCAAGTCTCACGTAAAATCAGTTCACCCACCGCACGGACCACCATCTCCACCTACCCTCAATACTCCCGATAGTGTGAATTCTTGCGAGTTCGCACTTTCGTGGGAATTTAGGGCGGGTTTCGCTGCTGCCTAACGGTTGATGCTCGCGCTCAACCGTTATAGTGGTCGCGGAAAAACTAGTTCCCTAGTTTTTCATGCTTTTTAGCGCAAAAAAGCCGAAGAAAAAGGAAGGAAGAACCAGCCAACCAGATGTCACCGCCAGGCGAAGGCGACCCTACGGGCCGCGGCGCCCACAGCCAGCATGATCCTCGTGCGCCTATGGACCGGACGTCCTCGCTCCCCAATCTGGGGCCCATGATGTCCGCTTCCACTCCAGCAGAGGAACAGCGCCGCAGCCAGCAGGACAGCGCAGAGAGGAGGCAAGGCAGGCAAAGTGCCATCGACCCGACAGCATCACCTACGTCGCCGAACAGGTACTGTGCCCCCTCAAAGTGCCGCCCCGTACAACCGCTACCGTTAGCGAACCCGAAAACTCCGGTACCCGCTAACCGTAATAAAAACAGGACGCCGGAATCGAAATTTTCAGTGGTTTCTCCGAGTACCCACATTGAGCATGGGCCATCAACGTCCCGTTCATCAACCCACGAAGCTCTAACAAAAACTCAGCAACCGCGCTCGTCTCAGTCTAGCGCTACCTACGCACAATCGGTGCATCAAACCTCGCGTACAAACGCCCCTCGCGCAACCACATCGTCGCGAGTTTCTACCCACGCAACCCATGGAGCAGCATCTATGCCTGCTCCACACCTTACTACAGCTCCACGCACCACACCAGCCGCGCCCAGACACTCATCAACGAGTACATCGGACGTGCGCGCTTCTACCCGCGACCCACGTATAAATAGGGAGCTTACTCACCAGAGGGCACCACATGTGGGTTCGGCGTCCAATACCGGCTCGCCTGCACCGCCCCGCACCGCCGCGTATGATTCCCCGGCGCTACGTTCGGGCCAAACAAGCTTGAGCGGGTCGAGCACATCGCTGGCATCATACGGGCGCAGAACGGACACAGACGATGTTCAAACACCGACATCGCCCTACCCCGCCATGGAAATGGAATTGGATTTTCAGGCCGGAGGTAGGGCTCTAAGACGGCGAAGGAGCCCGGAAGAGGCTACTGAAGAAGCTAAGCGCTACCGCCCCGACTCTCAACGCTCAGAGGCACGAGAATGCCGGAGCGCAAACTCGCCCACCTTTGCCGAGGCCGCGCGACGCACCCCTTCACCTAGGGCGTCCGCCGCCCCCGCACACAAAATCAGTCCTTCAAGGGTAAGTGGCGAGCCTCCACTCACCCAAAACTCCGGCACAGCCCCCGCACCCACCACCGCTGGTAACGAACAAAATAAACCGGCAAAAAATAAAAGACCCCGCTACCCTCCACTCATAGTGGAAAAACTCCCGAACTGGGCCACTCACTTCAGGGCCCTGGCGAACATTCTAGGTCGCCCACCAAACGCTCGCCCCTTCAGACAGGGAGTTCGCTTCTCGCCGGAGAGCGAAGACGAATACAGGGTGGTACAACGATACTTGACCACCCTGGAAAAAGAGGCCGGAATCAGCTGGTTTGCCTACAGCCTACCAGCTGATAAAAAGCTGAAGG
Source organism: Orthosia gracilis (assembly GCA_947562075.1). Classification (NCBI taxonomy): domain Eukaryota; kingdom Metazoa; phylum Arthropoda; class Insecta; order Lepidoptera; family Noctuidae; genus Orthosia; species Orthosia gracilis. The sequence continues at coordinate 31,032,788 of OX387267.1, read as the reverse complement.
TAGCCATCAGGGGGCTGCCGGCAGACACAGACCCCCAGGAGATCGAGGAGGAGCTCCGCAACCAAGGATACGAGCCGGAGTACGTACGGCACATCAATGCCCGTCAGGGAAGACCCGGCTGCGTGTTCCACGCCGTGCTGGCAAAGACAGAGAATGTCAGAGCTATCTTTGACACCTCCGTGTTTATGCTAATGCGGGGGGTCAAGATAGAGGCATGGCGTGGGAAACGTGGGCCCGCCCAGTGTCACCGGTGCCAGCTGTTCAGACACAGCTCGCACCAATGTCACCGCCCCCTCGCCTGTGTAAGATGCGGAGAGGGACACGCGGCGCGGGACTGCCCGCGCCCAAGAGAAGAGCCGGCCACCTGCGCAAATTGCAAAGGACCGCACCCGGCCAACAACATCAAATGCCCTATTTTCCAACAGGAACTCAGACACAGGCGGGCGGGCACAGTCGCCATCACGACCGCCTCATCATCACGCCAGCCACAGAAAGTGGCGCAATTAACAAACCAGCCGACAGAAGAGGCCCAAGGCGAGTCGCTGATGGCGGCAGCAAATGGGCCCACGCAACGCGGAGAGGCTACCTCCTCAGGGCGGAGGAGTAAGAAAAGGGGAGGAAAGGGTAGGAAAACCCACCCTCCAGCGACCGTAGAATCAACCCGAGAGGCACCCCCTGTCCCAAAACAAACACAGGAACCATTAGCCAATCAAAAACAGGCGCAGGCACCCATAGCCAATCAGAAGGCACCTAGCGCCGGCACAACGCAACAGAGGCGCCACACTGCGGGCAAAGTTGGTACTAAAAATAGTACCAACCAATCAGCCGGCGCTAGCCAAACATCACAGGCCAATCAAAACTCGGCATCTATAAATACTAATTTAACAAAATTAACAGAAAACCAGAACAAGAACTTCACGGCCTGCGCCATACAACTACTGATGGACCTAATTAAGGCCATCAGACAGGGACAGGACGTGGAGCAAGTCATCCTCGACGGCTTAGCCGCCCTACTAACTCTCTATCATGGAAAATAAGCCGTTGAGGGTGTTACACTGGAATGCCCGCGGCCTCAGAGGTAAGGTCGCCCTCCTCCGCCATCTCCTGCAGGAACAAAACATCGACGTGGCGCTCATAAACGAGACTCACCTGGGACCTGAAGATAGGTGCAAGTTCCCGGGTTTTCTCGTTTACAGGAAGGACGAACGGTCGGCATTAAACACTCGATACCGTGGCCTGGCAGTCATAGTAAAGAGAAGAGTCGTCCATCAAGAGCTCCCCCCACCCCAGCTGAATTCCATGTACGCCCTGGGCGTGCAGCTGCACGCAGCCGGCGAGGATATCCGCATCTACGCCGTGTACAAACCGCCCAGCAACACTCTGGACCTACCAGAAATGCGGGCGCTCCTCAACAACCCAAGACATCCAACTATCCTCGCCGGTGATCTTAACTGCAAACACCATGCATGGAATTCTTACAACGCAAACCAGGAGGGGCGACGACTCTTCGCGGACGCAGAAGCCTTCGGGTACATGGTAGAAGGCCCCGAGACGCCTACCCACTACCCGGATATACTCACCCAAATGCCAGACGTGCTCGACATCATAGTACACCGAGGGCTGAGCTGCCAGGTCACCCAGCAGGTGCTGGAGGATGAACTGGAGAGCGACCACCACCCAGTACTTGTCGTACTATCGAGCATGCCGACCAGACTGAAGCCACTAGCGCCACGTCGCACCATTGACTGGGACAAATTCTCGGAAAGGATCGAATCCACAACACCTACTCGGCCGGTCACCTCCGTTGAGGATGTGGACACCCTTGCTGTGGAGGTCACTGCTTGCATACAGCAAGCACTGGATGAAGCAACGATGACGCAGCAGCAGGGGAGAGTGCTCCAGCCGCCCCTGCCAGCGCGCATCCGACGCCTAATAACGGAAAAAAGACGCCTACGCAAGCAGTGGCAGCAACTCCGATGTCCAACAATGAAGACACAGCTCAACAAACTCACGGAGAAGGTGAAGGCCGAGCTCAGAGCTCTAAGCACCGCGAGCTGGGAGGACAGAATTGACGCCGCGGAGGGCGACTGGCCCTCCCTACACCGGCTGTGCCGACAGCTTAAAAACACCCCAGCTCCGGTGCGTCCACTTCGGAGCAGCGACGGGGCATTGAAGTACACAGCAAAAGACCGGGCGGAGGTCTTCGCAGAACACCTGGAGCGTCAGTTCCAACCGAACCCGACCACCGAGCACGCACACGTCGCGGCAGTCGAGAAACACCTTGGAGACTACTTCGCCACGCCGATAGCTCCTGAAGAAGATGCCGTCTATTTCTCGCCTGGCGCAGTCAGACGCGCCATCTTGCGAACGAGCCCTAGGAAGGCCCCAGGTGCTGACGGGATCACCAACGCAGCGCTGCGCCACCTGCCATACCGCATGGTAGCGGCCTTGGCGCGCCTGTTCACGGGGATCCTGCGCACGGGCTCCTTCCCGGACTCGTGGAAAGAAGGGCGCGTCATAATGCTGCCCAAGGCGAGAAAGAACGTCCTGAAGCCTGAGAGCTATCGGCCGATCACTCTCCTGTCCACCATCTCCAAGGTATTCGAATCCCTCCTGCTGCGACAACTCACACCTCACTTGACACCCCGCGAGGAACAATTCGGGTTTCGCGCGGAACACTCTACGACGCTCCAGTTGTCGAGGGTACTGCACCTGCTGTCGGCCACAATAAACAAGAAGGAATACGCGGTAGCAGTATTCCTCGACATGGAGAAGGCCTTCGACCGAGTTTGGCACGAAGGCCTGCTGTACAAGTTGTCCCACACAGGCACGCCCCGCCGCTTAATCCGTGTGATTCGATCCTTTCTGACCAACAGGACTTTCAGCGTGGTGGTAGAGGGCGAGCTGTCCTCCCCCCGCCCTATAATGGCGGGTGTACCGCAAGGCAGCTGTCTCTCGCCTGCGTCCTACGCCTGCTACACCGACGACATCCCTACGACGCCAGAGGCGACGCTCGCGCTGTACGCTGACGACGCCGCGTACATAACCACATCACTCAACACAAGTCACGCGGCGCGTAAGATGCAGCGCGCCCTCGACCTCATTCCCGAGTGGCTGTCGAAATGGCGCCTAACGGTTAACGTAGGTAAGACGCAGGCACTCGCCACAGGACAATCTCAACTGCCACCACGACTGAAACTACAAGGAGTCGACGTCGAGTGGGCGCCGCACGCCAAGTATCTTGGCGTGACAATCGACCGTCGACTCTCGATGGGGCTGCACGTCACCAATGTGGTGAACCAATGCAGGGTCGCCCGCAACCTGCTTAATCCAGTGCTCTCATCCCGCCTTCCAGCCCGCACCAAGCTGGGCGTGTACAAAACTTATATCCGTTCCATACTAACTTACGCCACCCCAGCTTGGTTTGTCCTCACTAGCGAGTCGAACAAAATGAAGCTCCGCGCGCAGCAGAATCTAGTACTGCGCCGCGTTATGAACGCTCCTCGCTACGTGAGGAACGATGTCATTCAGCGCGACACCGGGATTGAGAGCCTGGATGCATTCGTCGGACGCCTCGCGACGTCTATGTTCGCGCGGGCCGACGCTTCTGCCTGGCCGCATATCAAAGATATAGCGCCATGGCACGCGCGCCCGCCGGACAAAAAACGTCTACCGCGGGACCTCCTCACTGCAGACTGTGCAGCCCCATCCACTTCCCGGATTTGACGCCTGAGTAAGCAGCATCAGTCTACACGCTGCTTACTCAACCAATAATACTGCCCACCCTACACTGCATCTACGGCGTGAAGTTTGTTCTAAGTTAATATAGACACGCTTCACGTCGAATACAGCCAATCGCTACTTCACATTCATTAGTACACTTACACCGAATAGCGCTGCGATCGCTTCGCACGCTATTGGTTCATGGGCGGTGTAACTCAAAACATTGCCGCTCCTACATACACAAACGGCGCTAGTAGTCGCTTACACTCTCTAATCTGTAGGTTCGTCTAAGTCGGCATTCCTGCGCTGGTCACCTTCGCTGGGCTTCACAGGGTACGCCCTGAGTTCCACCTGGTGGGGGTAGACCGCCAGGGTGTCGTGAAGAAGCGGCGAGTCGTTCAGCAACGCTCGCCGCGGCGCGCCTACAGCCACACACAACAAGAAAACATAGCGAGCGTGAATTTAGCAATTCTCGCTCGCACCACGCCGGGTCCAAGGGACCACACAGCGACAGGTTCGCTGTTGCGAGCCACGGTACTGCACCCGCGGCCAGGGGACTGAGTCTCGTGACCGCTCGCCTCGCCCCCTTGCGGGGGCGAAGCGACTACCAAACGGAGTACTGCTCTCTTTCGACAGACGTCGCTCGTGGCGGAAACATCATTCAAGGACCGTGAGACTTATATTTTCTATTTTGTGTACCTATTGGTTACATTTTTGATATTTACGTGCTAATTGTTTAAAGTTGTTATTTGTGGTAACTAAGGTTAGTTTTCAGTGATTGTTATTTTGTTCCTAATTAAAAATAAAGAGTTGTATGATTTTAGTTGTGTCTCGCATTGTTTTTTTTTTAAATGTCCCTGCTTCTGGTTCCTAAAATCAGAAGTGGGATAAAGAACGCTCAAATTGCCCACTAAATCACCTATAAAAAAAAAGGAACAAAATCTCAAAATACCTGTCTACCCTTATTTTTTTTTTTTTTTTTATATATGTTTGTTTTCTCTGTGTGATTGTTGATATTTTGCGGGTGTGTGATTAACTATCGAACTTTTGTGCTAAATATGCCTAAAAGTCATGAACGCCGTCGTTCACGAGATCGACATAAACGTGTGTCGCGAGACGAGTCCGCTAGGAGTGAAATCGCAAATAAATCGCGTGATAGATCACGACAGAGTCGCCGTCGGGAACGTAGTGGCTCCAAGGATAGTTCGTATTATCGTCGCCGTGATGCTCGTGGCCACCGCCGTTCTAGATCTCGATCAACATTTACACCTCCACGTGCAAGGTGCCCGTCGGTAACGCCTCACACTAATAACTCGTTACAAGATACCCTCAACAATATCATGACAAGGCTTAGTGCTATCGAGCATAACGGTACGAATGCGATATCCACACCTAAAAATTTAGAAAATTCACACACTACGGCAAACCTCCAGGACCCGGTTCGCGAGGTCACCCCGCGTTCTCGTAGTCCCACGGACTTGAGCGATGTTCCGCAGCGTGTTCGTACTAATAACTCCGAGGGCTTTTCAACGACCATTCGTACAAACGATCCAATCGCTGGCGGATCCGAGGCTATGTCCACTGTAACTATGCTCGCTGCAGCCTTAAGATCTTTACAGCCTGCTAGGTCGCACAGTTACTACGTATCTAATTTCGATCCAAACATACACGATATTGACCTATGGTGTGACGAAGTGGACCGTGCAGTAATCGCGAACGGTTGGAGCGACTACGAATGCCTGTCACGAGTAGCTTCTTGCCTTAAGGGTGACGCTAAAGTTTGGCTAAACGAATGGGTCACCAACGACCGAACTTGGTCAAACTTTAAGCTTGAATTCAAACCCCTTTGCCCTCGGAAACTAGACTATGCTAATATTTTATTCGAAACTATGAACATGACGTCCGACAAATTCACAACGTATGCCGAATATGCCCGGCGTACTCTGCTACGTTTAAGGATAGTTAAAGGCCTCACCGATGAATTGCGAACTCTTATAGTCATACGTGGTATTGATAACCCGCAAATAAGGGCAGCCGCGGCCAACGCAAACTTGGCGATCGAAGACATAGTCTCGTTCCTTTCGATTTACATCAAACCGAATCGCACAAAATCTGATACTCGCAGTAGCTCGACAAATAAACATGCATCCTCGAACTCATCCTCCAACCGTGGATCTAAGTGCTACGTATGCAATCAGCGCGGACATTTAGGCCGAGATTGTACCAAAAGGTCTCGTAGGGAACCCGTTGATAAACCTATCGTGAAATCCGGGACCCCGGGGTCGGTCAATGATGCCACTGCTGCTACCAAATCCGAATCGCAGTGCTCATTTTGTAAGAAAAAAGGACACACAGAAGAAAAGTGCTTCGCCAAGAACCGGTCAGAATCCAGAAATCAGCGAAACGTTAATTTGTGCACAGAGCACGCAAATAGTAAAACGGACATTGTAACGGCTGTTGTTCAAGGCATCCCCATGGATGCACTCATAGATAGTGGAGCCCAAAACGTGTCGCTGATTTCTTCTGATGTTTTGAAGCACCTATCTTGCCAAATTAAACCAACATACTGCATTCTCAAGGGGATAAGCGAGCGGGAAATCATAGCTTCGTCGTTCATAACAGCAACTATCGAGCTTAGCGACATTTCTATAGAAACCGATCTAGTTGTAGTGCCAAAGTCATGCATGAACACCTCCATTATAATTGGAACGGACGTTCTAAATCGCGATGGCGTCACGTATGTACGCACTAAAGACAAACAGTACATCACTCGAACTAACGATACTCATGTTCACGTTAACGAAGTTCAACGTCTCGACCAAACCTTAGTAAACACCCCGCTACAGGGCACTCTGCGTGATTCTTTGATTTCTGTGATTAATAAATTTTCCGAATTCCTTATTTGTGGCACCGCAACAAGTACAGTCACAACTGGTGAAATGGAAATAAAGCTTACTAGCACCTCTCCTGTTGTATACCGGCCATACAAGCTATCATATAGCGAAAAACTTATAGTACGCGAAATAATCAAAGATTTACTGGACAAAGGCATCATCAGAGAATCACGATCAGAGTACGCTAGCCCCATAATCCTGGTGAAGAAGAAGGACGGAACCGACCGAATGTGCGTCGATTACAGGGCACTTAACCGTATCACCGAAAAAGAAAGATATCCTCTGCCCTTGATAGACGACCATATTGATCGGTTGGGTCGTTACACCTTCTTTACCAGTTTAGACATGGCTACTGGTTTCCACCAAATCAGAATCAAAGAGTTCTCCGTTCATGTGACGGGATTCGTCACACCAGAAGGGCACTACGAATATCTAAAACTGCCATATGGTTTGACGAACTCCCCGATCGTTTACCAACGGATTATCAACCAAACCCTTCGCGAATTCATTGACGCTGGAAACGTTCTCGTATATATTGATAACGTACTTTTGCTAAGTAACACCATAGAGGACGGTATTGTTTTGCTACAAAAAGTCCTGCAAACGCTCACTAAATCAGGTTTTTCAATAAATCTGAAGAAATGTTCCTTCTTAACTACCGAAGTCGAATATTTAGGTAGGAGAATAAGTTTAGGTCAGGTACGACCGAGTTCACGTAAGATAGCAGCCTTAAAAAACTCTCCGGTTCCCAAAAATGTCAGGCAGGTTCGACAATTGTTAGGACTTGCGGGATATTTCCGCAAGTACATTAAAAACTATGCGACTAAGACCGCGTGCATTGCTCATTTAACTCGCAAAGGGGTCGAGTTTCGTTGGGGTCAGGAACAGGAACACGTTCGTCAAGATTTAATTCAATGCTTGACTAGCGAGCCTGTTCTTACCATATTCAACCCTGAACTTCACACCGAGGTTCACACTGACGCAAGCTCCGTCGGTTTTGGTGCGGTACTTCTACAGACGGACACGGAGGGTGGAAAGCATGTGGTGGCATACTTCAGTAAAGTTACCCAGGGAGCAGAGAGCAAATACCATAGCTACGAGTTGGAGACGTTAGCAGTCGTGAAGGCTTTGCAGCATTTCCGCCACTATTTGGTAGGCTTGCAATTCAGGGTCGTCACAGACTGTAACGCTCTCAAATCTACAGAACGCAAAAAGGATCTGCTCCCTCGGGTCGCTCGATGGTGGATCTACCTACAGGATTTCCACTTTACTATTGAGTATAGAAAGGGCGTCATGTTGCCGCATGCCGACTATCTCAGTCGAAACCCAGTCGCCTCCGTTAATCAAATAACGAGACCTCGCAACTGGGCACAAATAGCACAAAATGCGGACCATGAAACGAGAGATCTAATACAGAAACTCTCAGAGGGAAAGCTCGATTCCAGTCGCTATGTCTTAAAAAACGACCTTCTGTGTTATAAATACACGCCGGTTGGTGAGGAAGCGCGTCTCCTTTGTTTTATACCCAAGGGCCATCGACTCAGTCTCTTACGCATCTTTCATGATGAACATGAGCACATTGGTGCTGATAAAACCTTGCACCTTATCCTTAAACATTTTTGGTTCCCTAGTCTTCGCCAGTTTGTGTCTAAGTATGTTTCACATTGTCTAATATGTATTTCTAAAAAGCGTGTGCCTCGGGCCCCGCTGCAGAATATTTCATCTTGGCCAAAACCCAACACACCTTTTGATACCGTTCATGTCGATGCTCTGGGACCATTACCCGAGTCGGAAGGTTACAAATTTATCCTGGTACTGGTCGACGCTTTTACGAAGTTTTGTCTTTTGTACCCCATTTACCGCCAAGATACCAGTGAGTTAAAACGTGTAATGTCTCAGGCGGTTTCTCTATTTGGCGTTCCCAAACTGCTAGTTACTGATAGGGGTAGGATGTTTGAGGCCACAGATTTCGTCCAGTGGATGTCGGAACTAGGCTCCGACTTGCACTACATCACTCCTGAAATGCACGGTTCGAATGGTCAAGTGGAGCGCTACATAAGAACTGTGCTCAACATGCTTCGTATCGAGGTAGGACACAAGAACGCCTCCTGGTCAACTACGCTTTGGAAGCTACAACTGGTATTGAATATCAGTAAGCAGAAAACCACTCGAACCTCAGCCATAAACTTAATGATTGGTACCGACGCTTCTACTCCGTCTATACGATCGCTGGTGCGTGACCTAGCTGCAAGCACTCCAGATACCAACAGAGAGGCTCTGCGGGAGATCTGTCGAAGTCGCGCTAGTGAACTGTTGAAGAAAAATCAAGACCAACAGGACGCTTCAGTCAACCGGTCTAGACGCCCACCACGTGAATACAAGGTGGACGACCTTGCTTTTGTCATAAAGTACTCACAATCAACGGGCAAATTAGACCCCGGGATGCGAGGACCGTATAGGGTAACCAAAGTGTTACCAAACGGTCGATATGAACTTAAACTGCTTAGCGGAAGCTGTGGGAAAACTACCCAAGCAGCATCCCAACATATGGTGCCATGGAAGGGAGAATGGTGCCCAGAAAGTTGTACCATTTTTTTTGAAAGTGAGTAGGTACTCTAACTATTTTTGGTTTCAGAAATAGATGGGGTGTGTTCCCAAAGGCAAGCACTACCCAACAATGGGATGTGTTCCCCCTCAATGGCGTTTGTCGCTCAACCATGGGATGTGTTCCCCATCAATGGTGTTAGTCGACCAACCATGGGATGTGTTCCCCCCTCAATGGCGTTAGTCGCCCAACATGCGGGTGTGTTCCCCGAAAGCGTGTGTCGCTTGACCTTGGGACATGTTCCCTCACAAGGGCGTTCGTCGCCCAACGTTGGTGTTTGTCACCCTTATAGCGTTAGTCGCTGTGGTAAAGTATAAGGCAATGATATAGGATGGTTGGGACGCTAACCCTCTTATATTATTTGTCGCAATGTTCTTTTGATTTTCTTAGGTGATCAGTATACATGTGTTACTTGTATGAATAACCATCGTAAACTTTTCAGATGACGAAACTAATAAAAGTGAGAGTGACCCAGACCATTCTGAAGGCAACGAGCCAGTACCTGTGTCGTTAGGACTATCCATGCCGAGTCTTGACGCCGAAATAGGAGCAGTGCAGGCGCACCAGCGTCGCACTGCAGGCACATCCCAAGAAGTTCAAGTCGAGGACGACTTGGCATCAGGATAGGCCGTGTTAGGAGGGAAGGATTGACAGCTTAAAATAGTCTATAAAAGCGGCGTGCGCGCCATTACTGCTCTCTTTCGACAGACGTCGCTCGTGGCGGAAACATCATTCAAGGACCGTGAGACTTATATTTTCTATTTTGTGTACCTATTGGTTACATTTTTGATATTTACGTGCTAATTGTTTAAAGTTATTATTTGTGGTAACTAAGGTTAGTTTTCAGTGATTGTTATTTTGTTCCTAATTAAAAATAAAGAGTTGTATGATTTTAGTTGTGTCTCGCATTGTTTTTTTTTTAAATGTCCCTGCTTCTGGTTCCTAAAAATATATAATCATAATGTTTATTACATTAAATACACGTACAAATGCTTTGTGCGTATTTTTACTATTGCCTAAAACCCTAAACTTGAATTTTTATTTCAATAGGGGTTTTTGTTTATAATAAAAACAGATATAAATAGATATAATAATACCAGCAAACATTTTTGTAGTGCCCCAGGCACCGTAGTCTTTATAGGAAGACGTCTAGTGCTGAGGTTACTTGATTACGTTTCTAAATTGTCGTTATATACAAAAGTTTAAAAAACACTTTTATTTCGAACCGAAATGTTGAGTTATGAAAACAAATGCGATCGGAATTAAAAGGAATGTACGTAATTTTTCTAGCCTCAACACATGTATTTACTCGTATTTACTCTTTTAAAAGATATCAGTATTGACTTTGGTTAATACTGATATCGATATTGAAAGATCCTGTCACTACGAAAAAAAAAAGCGCGTAATGTAGCCAAGCAAAGTCGATAATAATAATTATAATGTGTTTAGCATAAACATGGAATATACAAAAAAATAAGCATACACATCCCTTATAAAAATTGAAATTTTACGTGCTACGGACGGGCGCCACGGTCTTGATAAGAAGACAACTGAATGACGTCAAAAGAAACTAGGGATGTAGCCAACTGCTTACGGCTGAATTCAGTTATGTATCTTTTTGGTCATTATCTATATTGTATTCTGCTTTTTCTTATCACAACTGTTGTTAATAAAACAAGATATCGAAATATGTCATTAATTTTATTTATCTAGAATATTTACTAAAAAAAAACATGTAGGTACGTAACATTTATAGATACTACAAAAAATCATGTACACTAGGAGGCATCACTGAGACGTGAGGTCCAAGCTGCTGTCAAATGCTTATGTTTTTTGACATTAGTCAAATTGACGTCAAGCAAGTTGATGTTATAAGTTAAATTTTCCAAGTAAAAGACCTCTCACCAATGTGGCGCCAACTAGTGGCGTGAATTTTCTTAAAAACCCTCATTAAATATACCTAATTAAAAAAAAAATAACTATAAAGTTATAAATAAAAAAGTTAACCCGACTGCTTAAAAAGCGAACTAAAAAGAAGTCATTTTTTTAGCCGATCAACTGCGTCAAAAGGCGCCACGCCACGCCATGACACGTAAGTGTGTTTCCGCCTCAGTTAAAGAGATGGGCGTTTTCTGTTTTTTGCGCAAACGGTTATGTAACCGATATAAAGTTTTCATATTGATATGGAAAACGGTTTTCAGATATCGATATCAGTAGTACAGTTTGCAAAAGTTAACATGTTAATTAGATGAGCAAACTTACAACTAACACGAACTAAAGCAAACGCAAACTCACACTTTTACAATTATAGCCAAATGGCAGCTGTATTTAATAGTTAGTTTTGGTAACAGGTTTATGCTTTTTATGCCATCCTTATATTTACGGGATAGAACTCAATCGGTTGAACGGACTGTAAAAAGGGGTTGTAGAAATCTCTAATGTTATTTCAAATGGACTTACCTCGTATTTGCTGCATCTCTTTTATACCAATAAAAGAATATATAATACTTAGAAAGAGAGGTAGCGCATGTTCGTACGTTTTCGCATTGTTAAGGTTTCAAGTTTTGACTTATTCGTTCTCGCACGCTAGTAGAAGTTTTGATTCGATACAGTTTTTGTGATACCGGTTATTTTGATATAGATATGATATCTAACACATATCCGATATAAGTTTCGTTTTGATATATCGGACCCATCCTTAGACAGTTTGTTAGGGTTTTCCAAAATTATATTTTCGTGTAATAAAAATATTTTTTTTGGAAGAAATTTGTTTTTTGGCATCAAGTATTTCTAAATTTGTGGTATAAAAACTTGACAGGTTTGTGATAACAATTTTTTTTTATGGCTAAATTTCCATTAGATGAAGAACGGTGAGTATAATTAGTTAAGTATTCATTTCTATAAAAAAGTCAGTTGTAGTACAATTCCTAAAGGTTTAGTGCATTTTAACAAAAAATATTACCTAAACGAAACATTACTTAATGTTTACCTATCAACCTGGATTTATCGACATCGATGTTTAGTAGAAATGACAGAAGCTTATGTTTAGCAGTGGATATCTACAGGCTGAGCTGATGATGATAATGATAATAAAGAAGTGAAATCAATGTTTTCTTAGGTCGAAAGAATTCATTATACTGTATAAAGTTATTTTGTGACATTGTTAAAATACAGTACCTACTTATCATCACCCACTTTTTAGGTGTAAACAATGGGTCAAAGCAACAGGAAAGAATGCCAATATGTACCAATGTAATATCCTCTGTGTGTATGTAATATGTGCCAATTTAAAAGTTGCATCAGTTCAAATATGTTATTGAAAAGCATTTCGGAAGTAAAGATTTCAAGAAGAAAAAATCTCAACTGAAGAAAACTGCTATTCCGAGTCTGGAAATTTCATCTATACCATTATCTGATGACATTTTATTTTGATTTCTACTATATTGTACTGCTAGCAGTCATTCATTGCCAGCCAGAAGAACTGATAATGTGCAGCTCTCAGGTGAGATATTTATTGATTTGTAAAGCACATCCTGATTTCACAATATATTGTGGAGCTATTGCTTTACTATAATGATGTAATTTATGGTTACAGAATTATCTTCAGATAAACAGAAGGAACATAACTACCAGCATGCTTTTTTGTGTGAACCTAATAATTTTAGTTTACTTGTTTTAACGAATGTGTAAATATATGTCATGTGTGTATGATGCACAGCCTTAATTGATATATCGTTTTATGTTACAGAATCTTCAACATAAAATAACTTCAGAGCTGCCATTAAGCATTTGAAGTATGGAAAGGCTACGGGTTCTGATACTGTAGAGGTTTTCCACATAGGACGAGCAACCTGTTCGGCCGCTGACACCTAAAGCTGGCGACTTATACTTATTTCAAGTTTGGAAGGAAATCGAATACAGAATATTTAGAAATATATCGAACGCGTGTAGTTTTTTGTTTAGCGGGGACTTCTGTGAGAGCCGACCTACGGGCGGCACGTTTGAATAAATATATGTCGTAGAAGTCCAATAGTATTTTTTTAGCCTCTGGCTGCGTCCCCCTTTTACCAATCCAAAATCATCCCAATTGAGACCATTCGAGCATTGGGGGAACGCGGTGTTCAGATCTTTAACATCATCTGCTATAAGATATGGTTGGCAGGAAAATGAACGTCGGAATGGGCTCACACGGTTTTCAATCCTCTTTCTAAAAACGGTTCCTCCAAAAAGTGCAGTAATTACCGTCTGATTGCACTGATTAGTCATGCAAGCAAAATATTGCGGCACATCCTTAACGAACGGCTGAAGGCACACCTGTCGAAAGAAACCGCACAAGAGCAAGCTGGGTTTGTGAAGAGAAAAATAACTCGGGAGCAGATTTTCATTGTTCGTCAGGTTATCGAAAAGGCACGAGAATTCAACAAGCCGACTTACATATGCTTTATTGATTTCTCAAAAGCATTTGATTTGATGGCGTGAAATGGCCAACATTGTAACAAACCAATATTATGTGTGAAGATGTTAATACACATTTATTTTGTAATATCGTGATTGATGACTTACAAGCACAAAACGTTACACAAGGTAGTGATGAAAATGGTGATTACAGTAGTGATACGATTCATGGCTCTGAGGTTCGACCTCTACCTCTTTGAAAGCTAGCAACAGGTAAGTACTTGTTCTGGAAGGTGATCATATTTGGAATGCTGGGATTATTTGAAGATATTATAAATATCATGGGTAATTGTTTAATTCGTTGAATAAATATATCTATTTTTTACCTGAAAATAAAATCAAACCCCAGATTCACTGCTGTAGCCGATATCGATAAATTTTCGCTAGTCACCACAGTCTCATTACTAATAATGTCAGTATTAAGACGGAACCACATTTACGTGTCGTGGCGCGGTAACCACAATCAAACTACTTTGTTCCAGCCTACGTCATAACTCATAACACAACGAGGTTTGTAGCCAATCAACTGAGTCAAAAAGCGCCACGCAACGCCACGACACGTAAATGTGGTTCCGCCTTACGTAGTGGTTTTGTTATGTCGGTATTAGTCTAGAGCACGTTATTGTGTCTTGTTTTTTCTATGGCGGCCCAGTCTCTTAAACGTAGTGTTACATACTCTTTCCCTGTCCCTAGAAAGTGACAATCAGCTGTATGGTTGTATGTAATACCTCCGTGGACCTATTGCTGCCAATATCAGATTAAAGTGACTGTTTCGAAAAATTAAAGACTTGACTGAAATGCCTCAGTAGCCAGATCATTAATACCAAAAAAAAGTCGTTGTGTCGCTGTCAACGTCAAGTGTCAAGTATCATGTCCAGTGTTGCCACCTCAAAATTTATCTTGTCACTAGATCCAGTGTAAAATGTCGCCATATTTTGGCAATTTGGATTGAAAAAAAAACACCATTTCTCGCTAATATTTTTTTATTTTAATTTATTTAATTTAAATTAATTTAACTTTAAATGAAATTAAAAAAAAAGAAACTTTGTAACAGTCACAAGAAAAAAACAGACTTGATTCATGATTTTGAAATATGATATCTTCCTTATATCATTTTATCTTCATCATCCACAGACGCCGCCGACGTTTGCGCTAAAGATGTTGTTGGTTGTGATAGAACTTTAAATGAGTACTTTGCGTTTTTGCCGATAGCCTCAATGATATCGCAAGGCAATTCGTAATTAAAGTATTTCATTTTCAAAACTTTCAATGTGTTTCTAACAAAATTATGGCGTAAAGTAGTGGACTGGCCATTTTGTTTCGTAATTTACTTTTAACGATGCTCATTACACTGATTTTTTTTTCAATTTCCGCTTTATAATGAAGTATTTAAAAAAAAATCCGTCTCAAATAAGTGCTGGCAAATCCCATATTGAAAAATCGCCAGAATTCGCTAAAAAATTATTAGTCGCTAAACGATGAAAGAATGTCGCTAAGAGCTCTGAAAAATCGCCAGATCTAGTGACAAAATCACTAAGGTGGCAACACTGATCATGTCAAGCAGTGTCCAGTCCAGGCGTGTCAGTTTGCTATGGTTTGTTTGAGGTTTGCTACATGTTGGCTTGATACTTTTGAATGTGAAATTTTTTAATTAATTACATAAACAATTTACAACAAAGCAAAGACCTGAAAGGTTAATAAAATTTAATAAATTCATGTCTTATTTCATAGTGGGTCTATATTATAAATTATTAATATAAAGTCTAACCAGTTCAAATTCATCACGGTGATGACTCCCTACGATGAGCTCTTAGACACGGAGAGTTATACAAAGAATCAGAACGCAAATAAAACCCCAATACTTCTAAAATATATATTATTGCTCTATTTCAGACAATTCCATCCAGCCCATTTTCGTCGACCAGCTATGGTGATTCATAAACAAAATGCTTATGAAATTGGAGTTTATAAAAAATAGACTGTTGAGAAGGTTTTCAGAACATGCCCACTATATTGCAATTACTTTACTAGTTATACCTGTGTCGTTCTTTGAAATTTTTATTGCCTTACCTATGATAGCAGAACAATGGAGCTTAACCTTCATCTGTCATCTTGGTTGTGCAAGTTTTCTGATATTTAATGTTGTGGGCAATATAATTTTTGGAATGTTTACAAATACTACGATAAAAGGCATAAACCTCGAAGGTTTCAATAAAGAAGAATGGACTTTGTGCAGTGTGTGCGAATGTTTGAGACCACCTCGTTCCTGGCATTGTGACACATGTGAAATTTGTGTTCTGAAAAGGGACCATCACTGTAGATTTATTGCCTGTTGTGTTGGGTATTTTAATCATAGATATTTCATGTTGCTAGTATTTTATATCACCATAGGATTGGCATATTCTCTTTACATTAATATTAAATATGTATCTCTGTTCATCACTTGGAACCATGGGCTTATATTGAAGTTTATTTGTCCAATTGCTGGCCTAGTGTTTGACTTTGGGTTTGAAAGCCTCTTTGCTTTCTTTTTAGTGGTAAATGTGTTACTGGGGCTTATTACAGGCGTTTTATTCATTTATCATTTTAATAACTTGCTAAGAGGTAGATTAGTGTCTGAAACCAAAACATACACTAAAGATTTCATTCACAATAAAGGCTGGAAGCTTAATGTGATAGAAGTATTTGGTTCAAGATGGTATTTAACTTGGATTTCACCTTTGATTCACAGTAAATTACCAGGAAATGGTATTGAGTGGCCTATAGAAAATAAGTTCAAAATATATTAGTGAGCATAGTAGAAAATGACTTTAAAGCACAAAATAGCTGCCAATCTGTTAAAATTATACTTCGAAATGGTAATTTTTAGATGATTAAATATTTTATACACCCTATACAAGTTAAACTGTTAACGGGCTCAAGAAAGTTAGATATGAACCTGAATATCTCACAAGCATTTTATGGTTTGTATGCAATAATAAGAGTCCATGTTGTATTAATATTATACTATACTCGCAAACATATTTATAATATGTGATTTAATGGTGCCTTAACAAAACAATGTCTTTCAAAAGGACATAAAAAAAAAGGAATTCAGCATTTTATTTGTCAACATCTATGTCCATGTTCATTTTAAGAGCAGTGGTTCTCAATGGGCTCAGTAACCTTCTGAAAGAGTCCTTTGGAAAGCTCAGTGATGCCTTCAACCAGTGAGTTCGAAATTGAAACAACTCGTAAGATAATTTGATTAATTTATCACTTTAAACTAAATATTATGAGTTAATATTTTTATGTGCGTCAGTCTCCTAAAAGAAACCCTTCTAGTCATTAACAGCATTTCCTAGTTCGTACTGTTTGGGTGCTTGAGCAGTCTTTGTCTGAATATTTATGATGGTGAGAGAGAAACCAACTGTCTCTACGAGGGCAGCTGTTAAAAATGTTTACAAAAATTTTCTAATATTATTTATACATTTACTAACAAATTTTAGGCAAATGTTTGTTTAGAAAATGTTTACAAACATTAGTATAAATTTTTGTGGGAGCACCATTAATATTTAATGATTATGTGATTTTTCTTAAATTGCACTGTTTGGGTCTAGTTTTTTGAGACTGACCAAACCTTAATTCATCGGCTTGACTGGCACGAACTTATATAAAATTACCTCTAAAGTGATATTCAATGCCTTAATCAAATAATAAGCTAAGAATATGATAGCAATAATATACACCTGTGTAATATTAATACGGAAAAGCACAAATGGGATCATTTTATCCTATTATATTGTTATATTTTCACTTATTTTAATGTACTGTAGAGTGTAGACATAGTGCTCGCCAAATAACTGGGCCGCCCTGAAGTTGGTTTTCTATGAGATGGTGATGGTGGAGGTGCTGTTTTTGTATGAGATTTACTACTGCGCAGCCATTGTAGCCAACTTCAAACCGGCCAAGAAGTTTGGCAGAACTTTAGTTTAAAAAACAATAGGTGTTGGTATTTGTAAAAAAACATAGATAGGTATATCAAGTTTATCATTGATTGTCACAGATGGCGCGTCGTTCGCACACCATGTGTGCTTAAGCTATTGTTTTTTTATTGTCTCTGTAATTAGACGCTCAATAGGTTAGACGCCTTTGATTAAAGCTATTTTCTATGTAGGTATAGTTCTCGCCAAACTTCTTGGCCGCTCCTGAAGTTGGCTTCCCGATGCGCAAGGCACGGATCTGCACGGATCGGTGCTGTTTTTTATGATATTTAGGTACTACTACGTAGCCCAGTAATTGCGTAAATAAATTCCCCAAGGAAAACGGTTTGAACCCAAAAAAGAGTATGAGCAATTGACCAATCACATGCAAAATGAAAGACGCGATGTGAATTTCCGTCTATGTGATTGGTCGATTGATGGGATCAAATCCTTTGCCTTGCCGAATTCCAATTAGGCTGGGGCGGCCAAGGAGTTTGGCGAGAACTATAGGTACCTAGATCGATAGAATATACTTTATTGTACACCAAAATAACTACGTAACCTCAACAATGTAGGTATGGTAAAATATACGGTACCTACTTAGTTATTGTTTTATTTTTGAACTTATTACTGTTGTACGTGCCGGTATGCGACCCCATGCCCGCCTACCCCCGTGTTCGCCTCGTGTGCCAATAGAGTCGAACGAAGAGTGACGTGACAGCACCAGGTGCACAGTTTTTTGACCGAGCATTACCTTCCTACTTACCTCCCGACCGAGCAGTACTTTGGTGGTGTTGAAGTGTTAGTACAAAAATGCCACCATGTCAGACCGACTTCAGGACCAGACTTCGGAACCTATCCTGCAGCGAGGTGTGAGACTATCTCCGAAACTGTTCACCGCTGCATTGGAGGATGTAACTTAATGACGGAAGAATGAAAATTACGTATTTTTCTTAATTATTTGACTACTGATCATCAGTTGGAGCACGGGACTCTTCAGTCCCCGTGCTTCACCCAGGTGGTGCCCGGCTCGAATCCGGTGCCGTTAAATCGGTCAGAGTTGTTTTAGACTATCGGACATATAATGAGCACCTAAATATTTTTTGTCTTTAGATGCCATCGTGAAATGACTATAATGCCGTCTCCCAGTGTTTAATGCCTCGCCTCACATACGACGGCCGCGGGTTCAAATCCGGGTAACGGAGCAAGTACCAATCTATTGACTGACAAAGTAAATATCGCATGAAGTGGAGCTATTATATCCTGAATTTTTAAGATCTCTAAAAGGCAGCAGATTTCGTTCTATATTTTTTGCCTTGCGACCAATTTCTTTAATTTTTTTTTTTATTGTCCTCTAATTTCAATCAGTGATTAAGTACCTAGTTGCTAGGGCATGAATATCGGAATCTCGGAACGAAATTGCCGATATTTCAATTCCGATACTGTGTGATCCAATAACGGAAACTCTGAATCAGAAAAAAAAGAACGATATTTTAGCTCCTTGTGAAGTGCTGAGCGCGCTAGCACGCTGACATCCGTTAACTACTGTGATTAGCAGTGATCGGACACTTCATGAAAAAATTATATGGGCATGTCTCAATGAAAACCGGATTTACAATCCTGAGATTGCTAGCTGGATGCGAGAAGCACGGCATCAAAAGAGAAAGAAAACTAGTTTAGTTTTAAGTACCAATCCCTGTTAAACTTCCTCTCTCAAATTTCTACTATTTAGAAAACTCAATAAATTAAAGCTTAATATTTTTCAGTCTTCTGCTGCTTATATTGAATACAGCAAATTAGTCCATCCGATCACTTTTGGATAAATCAACTTTCAGTACTTAACTACATTTTCTCTACATTATCTATTTTTTATTGATAGTCCATTAGTTTTAAATAATATAAAGATGGGCTAATTTTATTTTACCATTACTATATTTCATTAAGTTTATTAGTTATTTTACGGATTAAGTTAATCTCGTTATCGTAATCGGCAATCCAGGATTCATTAAATAATAATGCTCAAGTTGTAATGACAAATTAAAATACCCAATAATCAATAATCGTCAATCACTATGAGATCTATACCAATCAATAAAAAACTGTACTGAACTGGCATCAGTTCTTAAAATTTTACTGTAAAACATGTTTGCTCACAATGTTCCTGATAAGAAAGCATCAAATGAATAAGCCTGCTCAGAATGTATTCTAGTTTATTAAAAAAATAAATAGGAATAAGCAAAAATAACATTTCAACATCTTTCAAATTTATCAACAATTTTTTGAATTGTCCTTTTTTCAGATAGACATGACTTTATTATTCTATCTTGGTAACAAATGTGATGTTTGGGTAAATAACCGTTCAATTATCTAGTCACTGGTGGAGTGGTGATTACAGAGAGACACATAAACGTGTTTCATTTTATTGTACTTAATCAAACCTCGTAACGAATTTGCGCAAAAAAAGTGCGATATCTAAAGAATGTGCGCAATTCCGATATTAATATCGGAATTCCGAAATTGAGATCTAATAAATCAGAAATCAATATCGGAATTGAAATACTTCCGATATTACATGCCCATTACCTACTGCTTAACCGGGCGATCATGTGGAGACTAAACTAGTAAATTAGAGCCTCCAGCCAGGGCAATAAAAAGCTTAATCTAAACGACCTCGCTGGGGGCACCCGCTTTGGGGACTTACCTCGGCTGGACGTCGCTGGGGGAGACAGGCTGGATCATGACTATACCTTTCGTCCACAAGGGAAAAAGTGTTTTTATAGACGTATGTTCACGTAAAATTAGTACTTCTATATATATAAATTATAGCCTGTGTTATACAGATGTATAGGGTTTTTATTAGGTACTGTAAAGTTTCATCAAAATCCGTTCAGTAGTTTTTGTATGAAAGAGTAACAAACTAACATCCATCCTCACAAACATTCGCGTTTATAATATTTATTTATTTTATTTATTAAACTTTATGTACAAGTACAAAGGCGGACTTAATGCCTTAGGCATTTTCTACCAGTCGACCTTAGGGTGGTGCAGAGATAAAATATGGCAGGTGCAACTTAATGAAAAAATAAAAAATAAATAAAGTAAAGAAATATAAATACAACAATTTAACATAAAGATATATAAAAAATATATACTTAGATACATACATACATAAAAAATATGTTATTGAGAAATCGAGTCCAACAAATTAACTCTGTGATGATTCTGCAAACTTCTTGCGAATGTGTTCGCGTGCCTTCAATTTAAAAGACAACCGACTAGTTGCTATCCTGATGTTCTGAGGGAGCGCATTCCAAAGAGAAATCGCCTGGACAAAGAAGGAGGAATGGATAAACCCAGAGCGGTGAGAGGGACATTGTAGAAGACGATTATTGGCGGAACGAAGATTTTTACTGTGGGCAGAACAAAGGAATTGGACATGTGAAGTCATATATGAAGGAGAAGTGGGTTTATCAATAAAAGAAAACAGGGTAGTCAAGGCCCTCAGCACTCTACGCTGGCGAATTGGTAACCATTTCAAAAGTGATCGATGTGTGGATACATGATCATACTTACGGAGGTTGAAGACAAATCGAATGCAGTTATTTAGAAGGCGGTCAAGTTTATTGAGTAGATCTGCATTCAGGTTATAGTAGCACACATCACCGTAGTCAATTATGGGAAAGATAAGGGACTGTACAAGCATGGCCTTTATGTGAGCTGGGAGAAGGTTCTTCAGTCGATAGAGCGAACGCAACGTTCCGGTGACCTTTTGGCTGACACTCGTTACCTGCTTGCGCCAGTCAAGGCAAGTGTCGACTAGCAGACCAAGATCCTTAACCTCGGAGCTGAACGGTATAGCTACGTTGTTGAATATTATGGGCGGAACAGTTAAGCCATCGAGCTTTCTCAAGCTAAACGGGCTCCCAACTATGATAGCCTTACACTTTGTAGGGTTAACCGCCACCCCAAATCGGTCTGACCAACTTTTAATCGCCAATAAATCCCGGTTAAGCCCCTCGATCGCATCCGATAAGTTGCCAACACCTGCCTGACAGTAGAGCTGTAGATCATCAGCGTAAAGATGATACGCACACTGAAGTTCGGTGGTAATAAGATTTATGAAAATAGAGGAAAGAAGAGGAGATAAAATACCGCCTCGAGGGACGCCAGCTTCAAGGTTGCACCACCCCGAAGAAGAGTCTCCAGCACAAACTGACTGCTGACACCCCCGAAGATAAGAGGAAAACCATTCCCGTACCTCGACAGAGACCATAAGATAAGAAAGGATAGATAAAAGGACATCGTGACTGACGGTGTTGAAAGCATTGGAGAAGTCGATTAACACTAAAGCAGTTACTTTAGTGTCCTCCATTCCCCGCCTTATATCGTCAGTCACTTTAAGGAGAGCTGACACGGTACTGTGCCCGGGCCTGAAACCGGATTGAAACGGGCTAATAAGGGAGTTGTGATAAATGAAGTAGGAGAGCTGTTTATGAACACAGGCCTCAAGCACTTTGGACAGAAAGGGAAGGATGGAAATTGGGCGAAAGTTACTGGAATGTGTGGGATTGGGGATCTTAGGCAGGGCTCGAACATGAGCTTTACGCCACAAGGAAGGGAAAGCACCGGAGAAAAGAGAAAAGTTAACTATGTGGGAGATAGCAGGTAGAAGCTGATCCAGAGCTGATACAATCATATGACGACTGATGTTATCACAGCCCACAGCTTTGGATTTAATAGATAGAATAATCTTTTTGATCTCTGCCGGGTCGACTGGTGTGAAGACAAAAGGGGCAGTATTGGGACGCGTCAGACCAGCAAGGTAGTCGATAGTTTGACGTTTGGTTACACTATCAAGCACGGGGACAGTGGAGAAAAAGCGGTTTAGATCGTCCAAGCCAATTGTGTTAGGAAGGTCTGAATGCCGCGATTTGCCGATACCTAGGGTTCCAAGGAACTTCCAGATGTCGGCAGAAGAAGAAGAAGAAATGTTATTTAGAATGTGGCGGCGTTTAGCGTTACGTATCATCTGGTTACAGCGATTCCTAGCAGTCTTGAACAAGGTCCAATTGTCATCCGAGCGATCCCTTTTAAATACTCGAAACGCGCGGTCCCTCCGTCGCATTGCCATCCGGATTCCCCTATTCATCCAGGGGGCAGGTGGGCGTTTTAGCTTTACTCTCCTGACAGGAGCGTGAGTGTCATACAGTTTGGTCACAGAGCTGTTGAAAACAAAAACTTTGTCATCAACTGTAGCAGCTTCCTGCAGGAGTGTCCAATCAATATTCGATGCATCTTTTTGAAGTAGCTCACTATCCATACGAGCAAAGGCACGCCTGTACTGGAACGTAGGTTTGGGTTTAGGAGGTTTAAGAACATAGGATAGGTAAATAAGGTCATGATGGGCATCATGTTGACCATGCGAGGAAACTAGAGAAGGATTAGAGGTGAGGATCAGGTCAAGCCAGGTATCATCACCGACTTTATTATGATGAGTGGGTTGGAGAGGCAATACGTGAAGACTAGCTGACTCGACAATATGCAGGAGTTTACGGGAGCGAGGGGAGTTGTGGGAAAGGAGGTTGGTGTTAAAATCGCCCATGATGATGTGATGTGTATACTCAGAACCCAAAGATTCAATTACCGATTCGATTTCGGTGAAATAATCAAGGGAAGGGGGACAATAAATAACACCTAAAACGGTTTTAGCTCCTTTGACACAAACCTCTAGAAAAAGAAACTCCGCAGACACAATAGAAGCAGAAGAACAAAGAATTTTATAAGGGAGATCTCCGCGAAGGTATATTGCTACACCACCCCCTCTCCTCCCAATTCGATCATTCCGAAGAAGAACGAAACCAGGAAGAGAGTAGGTTGTAGATGGAAGTTCAGGCTTGAGCCAGGTCTCAGAAATCAGGACGGCATGAACGTTATTGTTGGCAAATGTGTCGTATAGTTCGCTATGGTGACTAGGAATACTTTGGGTGTTAATGTGGCAAACTTTAAACAGCCGGCCAGTGTTTGGGCTGAACCTTTGACGCAATAGATCGCCAAGGGTGTCCGTTAGAGAGCAAAAACTACTATCACAAGAAGAGGCAGTTGATTCGTTGGCAGAAAAAAAGGATTTGCTGTCTGACAACATTACAATAAAAAGTAAATAATAAAATATATATAAAAATTAAACGGAAATAACAAACAAAAATACTATACGAAAGGCTGGCGCTTCCATCTCTGCACCTCCCGCCAGCTAACATCACCATTTTAAATAAATGTATCCGAAAACAAAACTTTAAAAAACATAGTTTATGCGTTGATTTGACGGTAGACAAACAACTAATTATGCTTTGACATTTTGCGGTATTGAGAAAAGAAAAAAAAAAAAAAAGAAAATGTTGAGGGTAAACGGTAAACACAACAAAGTAAACTCGAGTTACAGATACCGGCACGGTTCTTGAGCGCTCGGCGGAAGAGTGGGGATCGCTTTGCGCATCGTACACTTATGACAAATAAAACGCACACCCGTTTATTATTTATTTTTCTAAGTTACGGTCTACGTAAATTCTTATTTATAAGATTAAATAATGATTTATTAAATTAAGAAATGGAAATTGAGATAAAAAAAATGGTAACTAACAAAAGTATTTCTAATTTAAAATTATAACTTAGTTCTTATAGTTCGTACCTAAATACTTTTTTTTGTTAACATTTTTGACCTCTAATTTCATTTACCATTAATGAAATGAAAAACAATATAGTTTGTAAGTATAGTAGTATAGTTAGTAATGAAAAATAATAGTTTTGCTATAATTACAAACTGACATTACTTTTTTCCTGCTATATTTTCGATAAATATCACCTTTTATTATTATAACAAAGGTCTAATTAATAAAAAAATCACATAACATATTTGAGTTCTAACTTACCAGATAATTTAAAATGATGCAGTTTAAAAATTTGTAGCAATTAAAATGGCCGGAATTGTACTCGTCGTCGTGAGGTACATGCAACAAGAGTAAAGAACGAATCACGACTGACGGCTATGACGCGATACGCTACGGGCCAATCACTGCACTTTCCCCGCCCCCGCGCCTCACTTCATACCACCAGAGGGACCCAATAATTCACTTTTGCGCACGTGAAGCTCAGCGCTCAAGAACCGTGCCGATGATTGTACAGATAGATAAACAAAACAATCTAAGCAGCAAAGTTATAAGAGGAAAAGTGATAGATTACACATTAGTACACAAAATAGCAACAAGATTGCCACGGTAAGTACAATTTTACTCTCTAATGCATATTAAACATTATGAATAAATACAATAAGTAGCCAAATACCATCATTAACGCATCTTGTTTTGCAGGTTCTCGCCTCCCTGGACCTTCGAATACTTCGCCAGCAGTGGACTCAGTTCGTCGAATGAAGTTAACTTGTGTTTACTCCCGTCGGGGGCCTTAACCACAATAACACCGTCCTGAGTCCAACAAGATCGCATCCCGAAGTGGAGCCGCGCCTTCCCAAAAATGGTATGCCGGGTCCTTGTCAAGAACTCCTTGACTGAGATGGAGGTGCCCTTTAAGCGGGACTTAGCCTTCCAGACCGCAGATTTATCGTCATAGTCTGAAAATCTCACCAATATTGGTCGATGATGGTCTTTATTGGCTACACCGAGTCTATGACAGGACTTAATGGAAGATGCAGTCAATGGCTTAGGGGCCAGCTTCTTATTTATAATGTCCAGGATGACTGTGCTGCTAACCTCACCGTCAACCTCTGCAATGCCCTTGAAAATCAGCGCCTTCCGCCGATGTCTGGTCTCCAACCCATCAACTTGTCTGACACATTCGCTGATCTGTCTTCGGAGCTGGCTTAGCATGCTGAAGATAAGCTCTCTGAAGGTGCGAAACTCGTCAGCAACCCTCGCCACAGTATCCTGGGCGGGGCCCGCACACTGGATTTGAGATTCCAATTCGCCCATCTTCCGGATAAAGCTGTCCTCAAGGTTTTTTTGTGCTGATGCAATCTCGTCAAGTTGAGACATTGTGATCATCTAGTTCCCAGTAAAAGTGCAGATGATGTGCTGGCAGGTGGTGCAAAAATTATTGCTAGGAGTCACGTAAATGTGCTACAAACGTGAGTACCCGAACAGTGCACGTAACGCAGTGATTAATTTAATAAATCAGGCACTTTAATTATGTACTTCTAATTTTAATATAAAATTTGCTTTGAAAATACGTCTATTGTTATTTTACACCTACCTACGAATCGTATATCGAATAATAGCAATAGGACGTTGAGTAGTACTTTTTAAGGCCAACCAGTAGCCTTATTGCGTAACGAATTCGGCAAGGCAACGGGCGAGTATGAAAAATCGACCAATCAGTTGGGAGATGAATGACGTGATGTGGATTTCCGTCTATGTGATTGGTCGATTTTTCATACTCTTTGCCCTTTGACTTGCCGAATTCATTACGCAATGACGCTGCAGATAAAGCATTCACC
Organism: Orthosia gracilis; assembly: GCA_947562075.1. Classification (NCBI taxonomy): domain Eukaryota; kingdom Metazoa; phylum Arthropoda; class Insecta; order Lepidoptera; family Noctuidae; genus Orthosia; species Orthosia gracilis. The sequence goes on along the minus strand of OX387267.1, from coordinate 31,006,649 downwards.
CTCAGTTTCCCACCCCAGCTCAAAATTATCGCAGAATTAATGTGACAAATTGTCAAGCACGCGTTATCTGCTGTGATTGGCTGTTGAAAATTCATTCAACCAAATTCTGCGATAATTTTGAGCTGGAAACTGAGGGTCAGTATTCTTTTAATGTTTTTGGAGGAGTCCCAACTACACGTCGTAATAAAGTCTCACATTTTGATACTTTATTTTATTATTGATTATTAGATTCAAATAAGTATTCTAGATCTAAATGTAGTACAAACTAAGTAGGACAATAATATTTACAGGTACCTATGATAGCATAATTATATCAGGTTGTCTATTGCCGTTCTGAAACATTACTGTTTGGCAATATTTGTGCTAAATATCTACTGCGTATTCTATCAGACTGTTCTTGGGCGACGTCTCGTGTGTTAATTGACTGATCTAGCGACTCCGACGGCCTCCTCGAGTCAGTTTCTTCTTGGTCTGTATAGTCCTCATGGTCTAATAGGTTTGCAGTTTCGTCAGTTTCTTTAACCCTGAAATTTTTACAATAATCGTATTGAATAAAACAATCTGTTTGAATAAAAGAGCATACCGGTGTATTATAAAACATTTGTAAGGTGGCAAAACTTACGTCTTCGTGGAATCTCTCATACTTGGTGACATATTAAGTACACCATTGTTTGCTGAATCAATAATGTATATGAGCACAGCCGCAATCAGGGACACTAAAATCATAAAAACAATAAAAATTCAAGTTCATTAAGAATTATTGTTACTACTTCATTTTATAGTTTTGAAACATACCAAAGAGACACCCCAGGAAAAACATTTCTAACATCAAATATCCGTATTTATCAACAATGATTCCTGCAAAGATAATAACAGTAGCTAGGCCCATGTTCTGCACTGCTTGACATCTGAAAAAATAAAAATATGCTTGTAAACAGGATGCCAACGTTACGTAGAGGCATTAATTACTATCAGATGCCTCATCCCATACAAAGATCCGTGCCCTAGCTATATCCGTGGAACGGAACCGAACGCGATCGATGTACAAAAAATAATCAGTACAGTACGTCGGCACGGTTTCTTTGTATGGGATGAGACACCACTGGTAGAGGTAAATACGCTTTGGTTTTGACAGCTCATATCGGCGGAAGGGCTGGTGAAGAATTTTAAACTGTGTATTATTGATCGAAGCCTATCAGATTATTAATATTAGCTCACTCCACTCACCAGGAATTCCCCGAAATAGTATACTAAGTGTACAGTTAAGTATCAAAAGTGCATTCTAAGTCTCCCAACACATAAATGGCTAGTTTTCGTAGAAGAAGTTAAATTATCCACAACTGATTTAATATTTTTTATAGAAATTCAAGACTAGATTATTCCTCCTAATCGTGAAAAGTTGAAATTTTTCTGCCTAAAAAAAAGTCCCGCTTCTGTTTCCGGTAATAATTCTTCACGACAACCGATTTCAAAGATCTATTATCATTTTTTCGAAGAGGAGGTACTTAGAGACCTTCGTCTATTTAGATTATGTTTTATAATAATTATCACTGTTTGCTTTTGCGCAGGGGTAGCAAAACGGTCGATCGTGTTTTTGTATGACTTATCACTATTATAAATAATATTTAATGCATTTTAAACATAATTAAAAAAATGAAAGATCCTTACATGCCATATGCTGTCCCCAATTGGTTTTCTGGAACAATTAAAGCCACAAGTGGCCATAAACCACTGGCAAGTAGGGAATAAGATATGCCCAGGGTAATCTGAAAAAATAATGGTTTATTTTTACAAAATGTTGAATTAAATTTAGCCATACTAGGTATACATCATATGTCTCAATGCTGTTGTATTTAACTTTCAACAGATTTTTAATTTGGTATTAGATTGTGGTTGATCTTGTGCACGATATGCTAGGAGCTGTAAAGAATCATTTTTGATAAAACTTCATGGAATTGAGTTCCAAATTTGCGATCTTTGAGACCGTGGGCGTGTGTCACAAAATTTTGCGCGGGTATAGTAAGGTCAGGTATTACAATAAAAAGGGTTTTTGTTCTTACCACTCCAACATACGGACTGAAGAATGTAAAGGCTAACATAAAATGAGCACTAATCGTCGTCACAATACTTATTATAACCCATGTCATGTTTCTTCCTGTCTTATCAATGAGAATACCAAAGAATGGGCTCAAAGCTGCTGACAGCAAATAAACCATGGAATTGACATTGTTTGCCTGTTGTGGCAAGAAATCGAATTTTCGTTCGAAGAATAATCTGTAAGATAGACAAGATACATTTTAGCAGTCTTGTTTAGATCAACAACACAGTTTTTGCATTTGCAAAGGGTTTCACACAGATCACAGAAAAATTCCAAGCAGTTACTCACTTTCCTAGGGCAATAAACGGAAAAATGGCCAGATAATATGCCACACAAATTACAGACAAAAGCCAGAACACTGATTTGAAATGTCTTATGTCTGTCAGATGGAAGGGTTCACTATTGCTTTGCTCATCTTGCCGTCCAAGAATTTTTTCAGCTCTGTAATCCATCCAGCCAAGAATCACGCCACAAATAAGGGATACGAAGCAAGTTAGTGATGCTGAAAAGATAGATTACTTTCATGAGGAGATGAAAAAGGGCTATGAGTACAAACAATAATTAATAACATGACACCAACCAAGGAACAATGTTACTCCTAATCTTTCATATCCTCCATAATATGTAGATACCCATCTATAAATAGGCTCCATGACCCAAAAGTTAACAGTACTTCCAAATCGTGAGAATGATAACTGTAATCCGAATACCATGTTGAGTTCCTTTCCTTTGAACCAAAGGACTACATAGTTATTTACAACAACTTGCAGGGATTCCCCTCCAATCCTGAAACAGATTTAATACAATTATTATGAAAGGTTTATTTTCTTGTCCATAATAATATTGAGTACAGATTGTTGAACAAAGAATTAAAAAAGGTTTGCTGCAAACAAAATTGGATTTAATCATTATCCAGCCCTTGTTGTCCCCCCAGCGACGCCCTGAGCCTAGGTTCGACCCCATAGGGCACTCAGTGTGATCGCTTAGGTTAAGCTCTTTGTGCCTGGCTGGAGGTTCTAGCTTGGCCTCTATAGTTTCGCCCGGTTAAGCAGTAGCCAATCACTTTGATTGAACTGAGAGGGGCAAAAAAAAATGTACCTACTAAAACAACCTAATGTATAGATAGAACACCAGTTTTTTTGTTTATATTTCAGTGTACCAGTTCCATCAGTGAAAGTTCTAATTCAAGAGCAATATGTTCTGTTAAAATTTGTAGGGTCTGAAACTGAATAGTTTTACAAAATAAAGTGAAGTGATGTAAAAAGAGTAGTTATCTAATAAGCATACTGTTGAAAACATTTAGTACCTATGTCAAACCTTTTTATTTAGCATTATTCCTTTTTATAGACTTTTCTATTTGATGTTAGCATTCCATCTTAAAAGCTTATCCAATAGCTTACCCAAATACAAATCTGCCAAGTATCATTAACCAGAAAGCATTAATGTATACTCCAAATGCAAATATTACAGCTCCAATAAATACAATCGTCATATAAATTACTGTGCCCAATCTTACGCCAAAATACCTGAAAATAAAGGAATAATACTAGTTAGTTTCGGCTATTCAATAAAATACTAAATATTGAGGCCAAGTATGTTACAGTTGAATAACATTGTAAACATAACATGCCTTATGTTTCAATAATAAAATTGGACTAGATAGGGTCACAGATATTGTAAACAACATATCATATTATGTATTTGATTACCTATAGGTATTTATAACGCAGTGTGTGCATAGTGATCTAAATACTTAATGATAAAATGCTATTTGTTTGGTCAGGATAGGATAACAGACAACTTTGTACAAAGCATTCCAATTCAATTCTGTTCAATTTTGTTTCTAGATTTTATTAAGCACAACAGTCTATTGAATAATTTACAGAAAAATCATTCTGCAAAGTTATTCAAGTTAATTTTATACATTATCCTTTCAAACGTCGCGTGCACACCGTGTGTATGTACGCTATTATTGTTTTATGCGTCCCCGTAATTAGATGCTCAATGGGTTAAAAAAGTAATAAATGGGTGGAGAATTTAAAAATGATCCTAACTGTGCAGTTTCATGAAAAAAGTTGTTAGGGACCCTAACAACTTGCGTTCTGTAGCACAATAAGTTAGCAAAAACATAATTACAAACTAAATAATTAAAATGTTGAAAAATGATAATGAGTGAGCAGCGTTAAGTACCAACAAATGTAAATAAATTACTATAATATTATGGAAAATAATGTTAGGTTTCATAATGAACTGATAAACAGAAAACTAATTATTGGAATATACCTATCAACAAGATAACCGCCAATGAAACACAATACCACATTTGGCCATGAGTATATAGAATAAAGCAATGCAAACTGGGATGTGTTCAAGTGTGAGTCATCCTTGAAGTTATCAGCCAATGCTCCAGGAGTGTCGTAACAGAAATAGGAACCTGAAACAGTAAATGGTTAAAATCAATGTTATCATCAAATTGGCCTTTCCATCTTTTTTATTAAAATCTAGGTAGCTATAACTATGATTTATTAAATTGTCAAATTCAAGATAAGAATGCTTGGAAACATGCTGGTCCTGCTCCATAGGGCAATCTTTAGGGTGGACAAAATCAAATTTGTTAATTTATATTCCTATTCATAGTTATTGCTTATTTTTTTTTTTTTTAAAATTGACTCGCACACTGTTCCGTTGGTGTTGAATTAGGTATTTTACCTATGTTTGCAATATTTGTAAGTATGTGAGAACCATGTTCCTATTTATCACATTCATAAATTTACCTGTTAATGCTTTTAATACTTTATACCTGTACGTAGTATAGTGTATAGTGCTATTCTGGGTGCATCGTCCTCACATATATGAATTTATTAATGTATGTACTTATGTAAATATTGTAAAACACTTTTTTTTTAAAAGAGTAAGTATGGAGTTTCTTGTGCATTCTTCTCCATAACAAGCTACTTTTCCGAATGCACGGTAGAATCAATTTTTATTTTTATTTTATGATTAATTCTGACGTTCAAAAGTGCCGCTTTTTGGCCCAGTTGAATAAATTGACTTTGACTTTTGTCAAAAAGTACATTTGATACATGAGGGATTCTTTTGTTGTCTTCTTAAAATGGGGGCTTATTGTCTGTAACTGACATGGTATTCCTGGCACACAATAGGCCCACATTATAAATCATTTAAAATATGAGTATATTAATTGAAATACCTACATTTTAAGGAGTTCTTGTCATATAATAATTATCACTATATATACAACATTGATAGTTTAATTGTAACTTACCAAAACAAAGGAAACACATAAGTAGCAGCGCAAAAAATCGATGCACCCTATTTGCAGGATGGCACCATGATGTCGGCTGCACCATATTGGAGCGGCTACTCCCACTGGATTCTGGGGCTTCCATTATGTACACTTTAATTCACTGTTCAAAAATTTTATAATACGCCTAAAGTCAGAGATAAAGTTAGTGCACTTATAGCAATCTTTATCCACTGCGTAATACCTTACTGGGGGATTTGTCTTGGAAGAATGCTTGGACTGATATATAGCTGTTGTACGGATAATTGTTTGGCAATAAACATTGAACAATTTCCAGATAAAAAAGGTCGTCAGATTACGCGGAAATTAAAGTTTTTGACTTTTAGTCACATTATTATTTTTTCATTTCTAATGCTGGGATTGCTAGATTATCAAAATACTACGAAACACAATATGCCGACTGATCGTGCAGTTGCAGTGGTGTATTGTTCTTGTTTTCAATGAATGAGAATATTATTCAAAAAAATCACGTCAACTGAGTCAGACGTCAACATTCAACAAATCAGCAAGTCAATCAATGTCAACATTGTCAACCAGTCTGTCAATGTCAAATCCGGCCTGTCATATTTGAAACTGTCCATCAATTTTTAGGTGTGGCAAAACCATAAAATATCTATGATTCACAATGCTGGCCAAGCCATGTACTTTATAGTTCCATAAGTAGATTCATTAAACTGGCCACATACGTTCGATTTACGTTCTACGGAATACAGACTCGGAATTCCGTGAACTTAGTGCAGACGTTTCTTCTAGATAAGCGTGCTTCATTGTCGACCATATCATCGCCTACCATCAGGTGATATAGTGGTCAAGCGCGAGCCTATCAATAATAATTAAAAAAAAACGTCTTTACCTTTGTTTTTTCCTGTTTGGAATTTTCACGAAAGCGCGAGCTGGCATTCGATACGTACGTAAGGAAAGTGTTCCGTTCGAAAAACAACGGACTGTGCGGTGCGGTGTTCAATGTATTTTACGCAGAAAACGTTCGTATGCGGCCAGCCTTAGCGCTGGCCGCGACATTCGGTTTCCGAACCAGATTTTCTAATACGGAATTCCGTAAGACTAACGAAGGTATTTTTCCGATTCGAATGCAACGCGTTTCGTGATATAAACCAAACGTCAGGTATTTTTTCCATTCGGAAAAGATACGTCCGAAACCAAACGTGAATGCTTAGCATGAAACACATCATTCACAGTACCGCTAAAGCACCTACATGCAAAATTTAATGTTTTATGATTGGTCAGACGTATACTTCAAGATAATTTGCCTCTAATTTTGCATCATAGGCACATCATCAACAAACCAGTAGAAAAGTTGTTTTTGTACATCGAAAATATAAAAAAAAATAGCCAGAGTGATAAAGGCGAACCAACAGAACCCATTGCCAGCATTTTTGGCATTTTTGTCTGTTTATCTGTTGGTCTGTTTATTTGTGCACGCTTCACGTAAAATGTACGAAACCAATGTAGATAACTTTTATAAACAAAAGTTGTACGTAACTTGAAGTATTACTTAGTTTTTGTTTCTTCGCAATCGGTTCACGCTATCAAAAGTTAGATGAATTTAAAGTCTTCAAGAGGTAAAATATCGCAACATACGCAGTTCAGATAGGTACTCGGACTGTTGAATGAATTTATATTCACCGATAACTCCGTCAATTGTACACCGATTTTGAAAATTCTTTTTTTACACATCTGCGTACCCCTTTAGATCGTACTGGTGTGATATTATGTTAAGAAATGGTATAAACAGTAAACAGACATACTATTGCAAATTTAAATGGGACCAATTTGGGAATTTTTTTCAAACAAAAATATTTTTTAAAATCGGTCGACAGTTGACGGAGAAATCGGTGAACTTATACAAAAAAAATAGCAAACATAAGTCGAACATGGAAGAGGTTCTTCCTTTTTGGAAAGTCGGTTATATTCTTATCCCATAGTTTAAGGACGCGGGGGATTAAAGGTTGCAAGTTTTAGATTTTTATTGTTGTTTGTGTAGGTCCTAATACTAGCTTACATATGAAATTTCAGCTTTCTAAGACTTCAGGAAGTAGGAGAATTCCGGGTGAGTTGAACCGCCTTTTACCTACATCGCAATACAAACACACACAGAATCGTAGTTTCTTTGTATAACATTCAGTCAAAGTAAACACACACAAACAAGAAACATACAAACGCTTGCATCTCAATAAATTAAAAACAACAATAAAAATCAAGGCGCAACACTAGTGCACAATGATATACGACATCCAACCCCCACTGCATTGTAGTGAAAAACCGGCCAAGTGCGAGTCGGAATCGTGCACGAAGGGTTCCGTACCATTATCGTGAAAACCGACAAATAAATCACGTTTGTTGTTCCCATACGACAAACGTGATTTATTTGTCGGTTTTTAGTATTTGTTATAGCGGCAACAGAAATACATCATCTGTGAAAATTTCAATTGTCTAGCTATCACGGTTCAAGAGATATAAAACATCATAATTTCTTATTCAAAGTCAAAGTCAAATATATTTATTCAACTAGGCCAAAAAGCGGCACTTTTTAACGTCAAATAATTAAAATTAAAATTTACAAGTAATAAAAATTGATTCTACCGTGCATTCGGAAAAGTAGCTTGTTATGGAGAAGAATGCACAAGAAACTCCATACTTACTCTTTTAAAAAAAATATGTGTTTTACAATATTTACATAAGTACATACATTAATAAATTCATGTATGTGAGGACGATGCACCCAGAATAGCACTACACACTATACTACGTACAGGTATAAAGTATTAAAAGCATTAACAGGTAAATTCATTAATTTGATTAATAGGAACATGGTTCTCACATATTTACAAATATTGCAAACATAGGTAAAATACCTAATTCAACAACAACGGAACAGTGTGTGAGTCAAATTCTTAAATTATATATTCATTGGACTTAGAGAATCTATTATACATTTTTGCTACTCTAGCAGGTATATATATTTTTGCATAATTATATTTTTAATATAACGCGCAGGTAATATTTTATAGAATTTTAATAAAAAATTAGATATGAGTCGCGCGCGGTTAGAGCAGTGGTTGAGCGATTGACTGCTGCGCTGCGTGTCGCGGGTTCGATTCCCGCACGGAACAAATATTTGTATGATCTACAGATAGTTGTTCGGGCTCTGGGTGTTGTGTATGTGAGTTTATAAGTTTGTAATCGCACCCACGATACAGGAAGAAATTCCTAGTGTGGGGCAACCTTTTTTTAAAAGAAGAAAAAGAAATAAGAAAAAAAAAGAAAAGTCAAGTCTCCCCACCCACACTTGAACCGGTCTATGGGGAGAGTTGACCTTACTATTTTTTGGAAAGTCAAGGTTAGTTTACCAACTGCAAATAAGTTAATATAATCTATTTTTACCCGACTGCAAGGAAAGGTTTTTCGCTCGTTTGTATGTATGTAATATTCTTTATTACCTCATATCTTGCAAACCACTCGACGGATTTACATAATTAAGACATCGTAAGATACGTCTTAACCGCCCAAATATAATAGTATCTTAGTGCCGAAGTGTTCTCGGATAGGTGACGTTAAAAAAAACAAACACGACGAATTTTGGGCGCCATATTGTGGGAGTATCAATTTTTCTTTCGTACCCACCGAGTGGGGTATCAAAATGAAGGATTTTAGAGGAAAAAATACTACTAGAAAGTTGTAAATAAAAAAAAAATTAATAAAAAAACAAAATTCCCGACTGCTTCAGAAGCGATCTAAAAAGATATAAACAAGAGGAAAATTATGATGTCCAGTCGGAGGATACATTATGGTTTTGGTCAGCCAGCTCGTAAATGTCTCCTCCGACTGCACAGCATGATTGAGTTTCTTCTTGTTTACATCTTTTTTAGTTTGCTTCTTAAGCAGCCGGTTTTTATTTTATTTTATTAACTTTTTTTTTATTTTCTTTAGGAACAAATTTTCGGTATTCGGATATTGTTTCCTTTACTGGTGTTATAAGACACTGCTTCTTGCCAAATTTCATGATTCTAGGTCAACGGGGAGTAGGTTTTGATTTCCTTGAGATTCGTGCACTTAGTTAGATACCAAGACAATTTTATACCACCAACAGAATACTTCTACAAACTTCACTTTCCGAACCAGTCATAACTTCTATAAAGTTTGTATCTGTATGTGATGTACCTACCACGAATCACCACATTGACGGTCCCATGCGTCCTGCATCCATCGGATCCCCGCAACCATCACCAGGTTATCGGTCCACCTATTGGGAGGCCATACAACTTAACGTCTTCAGGTTCGCGGTCGGCACTACAGAACTTTTCTGGCCCATGGGCCATCTGTTCTGCGAGCAATGTGACCTGCCTACTGCGCATAGCCCTCTCCACTGCCCTTTGGGTGACTGTAAGCTTTCTGATGAGGCCCATTGTGAGCGACCACATCTCAGAGCCATAGGTCATAATTGGCAACACAAACTGGTCATAGACTTTTATCTTGAGACACTGTGGTAAGTTGGAGTTAGAGTTGAAAGTTACCGCGCAACTTGCCGAACGCTGCCCAGCCGAGTCGGATTCGACGATTGACCTCTTTCTCGAAGTCGTCCCTACCCAACTGGATCGTTTGTCCTAGGAAGACATAGTCATCCACAACTTCGAGTGTAGAGTCTCCGACCTTGATAAGAGTGGGTGTAATATGGGCATTCAACATCACCTTGGTTTTGTCCATGTTCATCCTAAGGCCCCTCTGTCGGAAGCTCTACTGAGCGTCATCGAGCATTGTACTGAGGTCCTCCGTGGTCTCCATGCCAAGCCATGACCACTATATCTTCGGCAAATCGAAGTCAACAAGAATACCCTACACCATGGGCAAGATGAGGAAAAAAAGCATCCTCATCACTTTACGTGTAAAGGAGGAAAGCTAAAAAAAATTTTTTTTCATATTTTTATTTTACCACTTTGTCGGCGTGATTAATATACAGGGTGGGCCACAAATCGTGGATCACAGTTGGCGACAGTTGGGTTTAGGTTAAAAAAATAAACTAAAAAAAGTGATCATTTTTTTGGTACTTTATGACATACTGTAAAGAGCCCCAAATATCGACATGTTTTGTCTGATCCACGATTTTTGGCCCATCCTGTATATATCCATGCCAAATTATAGCTTTCTAGTACTAAGAGTCTCTGAGCTAAGCTGCGGACGGACAGACGGACATGGCGAAACTAGGTATAAGCGTTCCTTGTTGACTACGGAACCCTAAAAAGGTATAACGCATTCGAAATTTAATTCATACCTGCAACAATCTTTAGACGTTGGGTAAGTCGAAGTGTCGTACTGTGTAGGTAAACTGTCTATCGATATTTTGAACGTTTCCTTGATACAGTCGCTATGTAGTACTACTGCTACGACCGTGCTACGCACGCCTTTGCTACGCCTGTACTGCGTAGCAAGGTTCTACGCAGTTTTTCGATCACAATGAAAATGGCTAGGAGAAAGCCAATCCCAGATGCGTTGCACACTATCCTACACAATACACGCACGTTTATTAGTCTCTATTTCACCTACCAGGCAAGTATTGGAATACTGATTTTCAATAGTGATATCAATACTAAATAGTTAATATTATACCGCCTTAAGAAAGCGGACATAATGGTTTACGTACTTAAAACTTTGGTCAAACTTGGGAAAATAAACATGTAATGTAGATACCTAAATAAATGCCTATAGTCGTTTAGCAAGTGTTTGGGCAGGTGTATTGAATTATTTAAAGACACCCAAATATTTCCTTGGTTTTCAAGAGAAAACAAAAATGATAGTAGGTAGATATACAGGCGCCGAATTGCTTCCTTAGCCAGGACATGGCTGGAGGTGAATCACTGTATTGCCCAATTTCTCACAGGTCACGGTTGTCGTTTAATACGTGTGGGCATTGTATTAATTGAAGAACCGATGATAAGTCGAGCAATCAATCATTTTTCTGCATATCGCAATTGACCAAACGCTTACATACATAAATACACGCCTTTTTTCCATGATGGTAGGCAGTAACTTCAAAACGCTAACTGAACTGCTACGATCCTTATTATCTTTTGTAAGATGATATCAATCATCCTCTCACTCAACATGACCAAACCGAAAAAAAAAAATACAAATCAATTAAAAATTACAAAAATGTTATCCCCGTTAATGTTAGCCCGTTCCATCATCAGACAACCAGACGCACGGCGATGCGTCATCGGTACTTGGTGGACATCCCAGCTATACGCCCAAAACCTTTTGGGGACACTTTTATTATGCGTACAGCTAAGGAGTGGAATTCCCTGCCGGAGTCTGTGTTTCCCGATAGCTACAATCTAGGGGTCTTTAAGTCAAGAGTGAATAGGTTACTTCTAGGCAAGCGTGCTCCACCGTCGACCACATCATCGCTTATCATCAGTTGAGATAGTGGTCAAGCGCGAGCCTATAGATAATAAAAAAAAATCTCTTTAAAAAATACCTGTATTGATAGACTAAATCAATATTATTTCCACATAGATTGTGTCACGTATACTATGGTCTCGTATAGTTGAAACTTGAAAAGCCACAAGTAAAATGAACTAATGAATGTAATTGAATGTCATATCGGCAAATTTTTTGCTGGAGATCCAAAATAAGAAAAGAATCATAAGGAACTACTATTCACATGTTAGTAGATGCCTGTGGAAAGAACTCTTGGCACGAGCAGTAACACTTCACCAACTGACCTACAAGTAATGGAGGTAACGGTCTCAGCACCCCTGGCGAGCCATAATGTCTGAGGGCCATAATTTACAAAATTACTGTAAAGTACAGGTTTGTTTGTGCAAGCCCGCGAGTCAAAGCCCAGTGTCCGCAGATAACATCCCATTTTTTTTCAGTAGTATGTATTTACTGACAATAAAATTCCACATTGTAGTGTCAGCTGTAACAGTTTTATTTAGAGCAAGTAATTTTAAAAAACAGTATAGTAAGTTGTTGTGGCGACGATGTGGCGGTAGCAGCAGGTTTGGCGACGGCGAGCTGCGCTGCGTTGCGTACGCAGTGCGCAGCGTGCGCTGGGTGCGCAGGGTGCGCAGCGCGGCGGGGCGCGCGGGCGGGAGCCGCGTTTCGGGCGCGCAGTGCTCCTCGCGCAGGACCGGAGTGGTGTTCACTCGGCGGCGCGCCACGGCGCGACATGCCCAGCTGATGTTTATTTATACCGCGAGCTCGGTGGAGGGTGCGCGCGGGAGGCCCTCCCCTCCGCGGCACCACGGTTCCGCGTGATGCAGCCGAGCGAGCTAGACGCCGCGCACGCCGCTAGCGGAAACCCCCCGCAGCGTGGCCTCAACGGTGGCCGCTTCGACTTTGACGATGGTGGTACTTATTGTGGTGGATGGGAAGACGGCAAGGCCCATGGCCACGGTGTGTGTACTGGACCCAAAGCGCAGGGAGCTTACGCCGGCTCCTGGCACTTCGGCTTTGAAGTTTCCGGTGTCTACACCTGGCCCAGGTGAGATAGTGACTTCGCCCGGGCCTCGCACACGCCCGAGCGCAAATCCGCGTCCGAAGCCGCTCCAAAAATAGGCTGCTATTAATAATTGAGTTCGGTGTTTCGCTAGAAAACGCGTGTAACGGCGGTGAAAGTGCCTCATGGCCCAATCTCAGCAAAAATATTCATATCGATCGGTAGACGCTGATAACAACAAGTGATAACAGTATCATAATTATCATAGTCAAGTCCTGGTGCCGATTGACTTGTCATTGTTGGAGAAAACAGATCCATTAGGCAATCTATGAATTGAAGCCTAGGAAACGCCATTTCATAAACTTTGATTGGAACAATTTAGCACAATTGCCTAGGCGACAGTGTTTTAAAGCAAATGATACAATTATACCTAGTCTCTGAAGAATTTGTTATAAAAATACATAAAATATTCCAAAAGACAGTATGAAGTATTCATTATAAACAATGTTCTAGTATCTAGACTTACCTTCTGCTCATAAGAGTCTTTGGTGTCACGACATTCACGTGGTCGTACTTCCACTTTATCCCTCGCTTTTACAAATTATTGTAACGAATTAATTGTTTTATGTCAGTAATGGGAATAGGTAAACCTTAATAGAATGGTTTTGACGGCCCCAGAAGTGTTACTATGCGTATCAATGGTCAATAGCCAGTGTCTGCGAATTAACCCGTCGGTCGACCTAATTCTCGTCTTAACTTTACAGTTAGTCGTTTTATGACTACTTATACTCCTATTTTAGATAGGATACCAGACTGAAGATTCGTCATTAACCTCATAGTTTCATAATGCGTTCTAACTACTTTCCTAAAATTTTAAACCAATTTAATTGTACAAGTTAGTTGATACAAGTGGGCAATGTAAGACCCTAGAACTCCGTGATTGGCGCCAAAGTCTTATAATGCTCATACGTATCAAACAACACTCTTCCAACAAAACAATACATTATAAACATAATATTTTGCAAAAAATCTTTGGAAAATATAGATTTTCGCCCTTCGCAATTTGAAGGAGTCGCAGTGATTCGAAGCCAAACAACAACGCCTTGTATTAAAAAAAATAATCTTTTTAATAATTACCTTTAAAAAGGTTGACTGTGAAATGTCTCAGGCATATAGTCTACATCTGTGCCGCAGAGTCCGTAAATTATTTAATAAATACTTAAATAAATAAATACTCTATTTCTGTTTAGATATTGGCATAAGACATTCAAAATAGCTACAAATTTTGGGGACCTAAATGGCTTGAGCTTGAGGTTCTTTGCTAAAAAAAATAAGCGCACATTTGCACGAAGCAGAATAGTTACATAATTAATAAAATAGGTATAATTTCAATACACACTCTGTATTGAAATAATTAAGAAATATCTGTGGTTCCAATTTCGCACTAGTGGGAAATATGAGTGAAACGCACGAGTGTGTAGTGTGAAAAACCTTGTATTGTGAACCGTGCATGAGCTGTGCAAAAAAGTCAGTATTCCAGAATTTTGGAAAATCAGTAAACGCTCGCGAGGGATAGTTAATATCGAAATAAATTGATCCTGACGCCTCAAATTATTTTCTAAATGTCCAGTTACATTATAATAAAGTCAATAAATCCTCGTCGATATAGGTCCTCATCAATATACCTATTTAACAATTTAATAATACTGATCATGTTTCAAGATCATCAAGCGGTCTCGGTAACTAGAACTCTGATCTGTCGTTCATAAAACGTGGAGCTCCCTATAAGCTAGCTTGATTTAAGAATGGAATTATACCAATTTTAATTGCTATGTAATAGATATGAAGTACGGATTCTTATGTTCTATAGAACGTAAGAATAGGAACGAGGCATCTCTTTTCGTAGGTGCGTTGAACTCAATGAAAGTTCGCATGTGTATATAAGTTTGTTCTGATATAACTAGAAGGTCTGGCAACTGCTGCGCATTTTATACCGCTTTGTGAGGTTGAGATATATATCGTGCATCATTCTAGTGAGGCTGAAATTGACAATCTGATTTTCTTAACTAATATTTTAAAGAGGTAAAATTGAAATGTTTTTGTAAAATGTCTGGAAGCAATTCCAAAAAATACCTTGCCGAAATTTTTTTATAGGTAGAGGGCCACAATATCACTGAGTGAAATTTCATGCATCGTTTTTACAACGAAAAAAGAATGCTTGGTTCCTGTAATACCATAGAGTTATGATGTGTTGAAAAAATTCATAACCAATTTTACAATGTAACTTCTTAGTTACCTTCAGATTTATCTTAGAGATCACTGTTAACGGCGCAGGGAAACATTGTCAGGAGACCCTGAGATGGTTATTAATATAAATATGAAATCCCGTTGCCTTCTCTGTATGAGAAGATGCCTTTGCCCTGCAGTAGGACAATAACAAGCTGATATTATTATTATTATAAAAATGTGTCCTACATATCACGAGTTACATGACGGCGAGCTCGCAGAAGCTAGACACTTTGAATTGGATGAGACAGCAACCGACAATATCCTATACCTGTATGTCAAAATCATTTATTTAAATAATTAAACCATTGAAAAGACAGCCATTTGCTCTCGTGCATCTTCTCTTAAAACAGCCACTAAAGGCAAGTAAGTGGTAGGAGTTCTATTCCTTGCCAATGTTTAGTTCAACCTGTCAATTAAGCCTAAAAAACGAATAAGAAGAAGTCCGTGGGGTCGTTCTGTCCCAGAAAGAAAGAAACACCCACAGCTCGATATGCATTATAAATTATAAATGATTTTATTTCTGTAAGTTGGTTTGTACAAACAATTTTACATGTCGATCATATTTTTTAAAACTAGATGAGGTCTACTCAAGACTAGGCGTGACTACTCTAAGAAGGGAGGCCGAAACAAACTCATACATTTTACTTACTAGATATGGAAATTGAATTAGTAGTAGTAAAGACTGCTAAACCTGTCTAAGATCAAATTGTGTCAGATTTTTAATATTTAATATAATACCCATGTTATTAGGGATGGTAGTACCTTCCTTAGTAACGAAATGCAGATTCAGATTAAACAAACAATTTTATTAAAGTTGGAAAGTGAACATTACAATTGAATTTATTAATCACAATCGCTGTATCCAGATACCAGATATTCGTAAACTCTTTCAGGGTTTCAGCCCTTTGATTCCAAAGTTAGGGATATGATATTCATCTACACCATTATGTTGTGATGATAATTCTCCTACTGAGCATGTTTTCCGATTCCTATAAATTTCTAAAACTACTTAGGTAGGTAACTGGATAATTTTTTACATGTTTTACAATACAATACAATACGTATTTGCCTAAATCTGGTGTCAACAATTTCCAAAATATATCCGCATAAACTTTTGCCAACCAAGGTTAATAAAATGGAAAAGCACCCCAGAGAGTTTATTTGAATGCAGACTTAAATTTATTTTACAACACACTTAAGTGAACATTAACTCTTATTGCAGCACTTTTTGGTTCGAAATACAGTGTATTTCACATACGTGCGTTTTACTTTGGATACCCATACTAGTGCGGGAACATGCGCCACAGGTAATATACCTGCATAATATTATATTGCATAGCGGTTTTCCATTTGTGCTTTTTTTTCAACAATGGATCTTGTGCCTCAATAGGCTCTAAAGTTTTGTGAGTTGTGGGAACAGTAAAAGAAAAAGATTATTGTTGTTTCCTCTAGTTTGATGAAAAACTTTAGTTTGATACAGGTGTGCAGTGACAAACCTCGCACACTTGCAAAAACAGATACTGATTGCTAACTAAGTAAGTGCCACAGCTAAGCCAGTTGCACTTAAATTTTAAAACAATAAACAATTAAACTAAATAAAAATATTTTTTCAGCAAACAGTTACTTTAGGATTAGGATAGTGAAATATTCTATTATTTCTGGCCATTCGCGTTTTGATGGTGAACTCATTGTTGATGAGTAATATTCAAAAATAACGTGAGATTATCTTGAATAATTAAATCGAGAAGTATCGCGTCTCTTACAAATCCTGCGGTACGAGTTCGTGACCCAAATATCAGATTAATTGAACATAAACTACCTACCTACGTAGAATTGAAACAAAATTAAGTGCAGACAATTCACTAATTGTCTTTCACTAATAGGCAAAAAGTCTCATTTTTATTTGAAATAAATTATAAACTTGAAAACTCTTTGGGTATACCTATTACACAACTTTCTATAAAGCATCTTCTATCTTCAACAATCATTATGTTGATCTAATGCATGTACCTGCGCAATCAAGTGTTAGGAACAGCTTTATGAATAAGAAATGTAACAACACGATGTTTCTTAGACCGATGCTGGCAAGTGAGCTCCATCTAGAAATAATGCCTCTCTCCAAGTCTGCTGTCACGAACTGACTGGTATCTTGACTTACCTGATCAGTATATCGTTTTCAGCGGTGGTCTTTCCCGATAGATTGAAACAATCCATAATAACGCCAATATTTAAAAAGGGAGATAAATTTGATATCAATAATTATCGACCTATTACCTACCTTAATACCTATCTTGGCAAAAAATTATGAAAAATGTATGGATAAAAGGCTTATTGATTTCTGCGATAAATTTGATATTATAAATGATGCAGTTTAGTTTCGAAAAAAATAAAT
The DNA here is from genome assembly GCA_947562075.1 of Orthosia gracilis. Classification (NCBI taxonomy): domain Eukaryota; kingdom Metazoa; phylum Arthropoda; class Insecta; order Lepidoptera; family Noctuidae; genus Orthosia; species Orthosia gracilis. The sequence continues at coordinate 30,989,092 of OX387267.1, read as the reverse complement.
CTACATCATTTGCTATTTTCTCTCTCATGAAAACATACTTACAAATGTCAACAATAATCACCTGACTACCCGTCTTTTCTTTGATCTGTCAAAAGCCTTCGATCTAGTCTTACATGTGGTATTGATGGATAAGTTGGAGTCTGTCGGGATAAGGGGACCTGCTCTTCAGTGAATGACATCATATTTAAGTAATAGGCAACAATGTGTTATTATCAATAAAATTAACGAAAATAATGATATGATACCTTACTCATCAGAATAAAGGTATAATAAATATGGCGTTCCCCAGGGAAGCGTGTTAGGACCAATATTATTTCTAATACGAGTATATGTAAATGACATCATAAACATAACCAAACATAAATGCGTTTTATTTGCTCACGATATATCCATTACAGTGACTTCTGATAAAAATAAAAATACAATTTCTGACCACGAACTTGACATTAATAATACAATAGATACATTACTACATTGGCTTGACATAAACCGTTTAAAAAATGATTTAGATAAATCCGTTTATATTCAATTTAATCAATCGAATAATTATAAAAATAACATTAATCTTAATATAAATAAAATCAAAGAAGTAACAAATACTAGATTCTAAGGGATAAAATAATAGATAAAGATATTAATTGGAAAGAACACATAGATAATGTTAGCACTAGAATTAATAAGTTCGTAAGCGCTAACAAGTAAAGAACGAAACAAACATAAAAACGGCCATTATGTCTTACCACGCATATGTGGAATCATTATTGCGCTATGGTCTTGTAATGTGGGGTAATAGCGTTGATCTGAATGGAACAATTGTTGCCCAAAATAAGTGCATAAGAGCAATGTATGGTCTAAAACCTGATGACTCTTGTCGACTAATATTTAAAAAACTTGGTTTGCTACTGCTGCCATCTCTCTACATTTTTGAAATTTGTGTATTCGTAGTTATAAACAAAAAACTATTTAAGATAGCAAATGAAGAGGGCCCTCGGAACAGACGAGATCCCTTCGAATTGGTTCTAAATGATATGCCTAGACTTACCAAATACAATAAAAGATGCCTAGCAATGTGTGGGCACATCTATAACATGATACCAAACCACTTCAAGATAATGAGCACAAGACTGTTAAAAATTAAATTATACAAGTGGTTAGGTGAATGTATTTTTTATAAAATAAAAGAATTTATGGTTTTGAAACCCTCTGAAAGACTCAATAGCTCATGATTTAATTGTTCTTGTTTGATTATTGAAATTAATTTATATTGTTAATTATTCCATTTATTAATTTTAATATATTTTTTTTTGCTTGTAACTAGTTTGTGTGTTACCCAAAAATTGCATGCTATGTCATATTTTAGCTGAACATGTTTGTACCTTTACCATTATGTTTAATACTATTTTATACCATGTTATATGCAATAAAATGATTTGAATTTGAAGCAATTAAGTACGGCATTTGCAACTTTGTATATGTCAAGGATCTATAATACCTAAATATAACAAAAGACAAGTACGGCAAAATTTGCGAATGTCCCTATGCCAAATATCATGGTGACCCATTTTCATTTAATTCCTTAGACTAGAGCGCGAACCAATGCACAAGGTTTCTGCCCCAAATTCTACAAAAGTAGCATGATACACAACATATATATCTTGCCCACTTAAATAACTAAAACAAAACCATTCGATTCTGTATCTACTGCTTGAACAGCAACTCTTCAGAGCAAATACTGGACGCTTTTTGAAAGATAATTCGCTACCGATATTTATAATAAGCAATGTAGGCACAACATTGTTATATTTTAACGGCGCATGAATGAGGACTAATGAATGTTAAAGACGTAATGATGACTAATGCGCTTGTACTCAAATTACATTTTATTCGGCATTTGACTGAAGTATTACACATGCCCATACAAGTATCCATCCCCTTCGTTACTCATTGTTAAGTATGTCTTATATATCCATCTGACTAATTCCTCGCGTTCCAGTTTCAATACATTTGATTCATAAAAATTGTGGCGAGATACCGAATGCAAAGCACTTTTAAAAACGGCAATAAAACAGTATTGAAGCTCAGGTGTTAAATCATCTGTTTCTACTTGTGCGTTATTTATATTTTAAATTAGAAAACCAACTAATAAATATCATGGTTATCACACCTGCTAGATAAATGTCTGCGCTCACAATGCTGAGTGAGTCGGATTCGCAAAATTTGTCTTTCAAACGACTCTGGACTAAGTAGTCGTATTACTGTTTAGAAACAAAAAAAGTTTGTCTAGGAGATATATACGCTGTGTAAAACTAATGTACCTGACTCTATATTATAACAAAGGGAAGGTGCAATACAATAGAGACAATTACCATTTGTTGCAACTATTAAATGCTTTCAAAACATTACATTAAGTATGTCATTCCATATAATCGGTATATAGGGTCTTGAATGTATCTATCTCTTACAAGCTGAGAACAAATCCCATAATCGTGAAAAACCAATGCGAACGAGGGACTAAGTGTTTCTGTACTTGAGAACAATGAATTCATCACGACAGTATTACAGTCCCTTAAGTGAAGGGGTGTTAGGTTTGAAGAAATGAGAGTAGATGTAAGATAGAGCACTTCGATTATAAAGACAGCTAAGTTTCTCGAATAAGTAGCAAAGGCAAGGCACTGCACTCGTATTTACCAACCTAATCTAATTCGTGCTATCTTGAAAGGGAATAATAAAAAAGGTAGTCCATAGCCATATTTAATTATAGTGACTCGAGCTGGGAGATATGTTATTATCTAATTCTTTTATCACACAATTTGAGTCCATGCGCATTAATTTAAAGCACCTATATACGTGCTTTCCGAGTAGGGGTGTCTAAACCCAAACTTTTAAGTATCGTTAGAAATTAATTATATTGATCTAAAAGCCGGGCTAAAGGTTTTCTGTAAGAACATCTTTAGTTTAACCCGGATTTGGAACTCTGCCCAATAAATGGTCTAATGAGCCGTTGTTTTTTATAAATTGTGACTCAGTATATATAGGTACGTACTCTAGCACAAATACAGGGTACAGTGCGGTTTCTAAACCCTTTATTCTCATTACATACATAAAATACCTACTAGTGGATTTTCCTTACAGTTTTCTTTCATCTCTGTGTGTAACAAACACGCAATGGCGTCATGCAAATCAAACCATAAACTATGTTTTATTGGCCCAATCGCTGGTTCATTGTTCAATTCAGTCGTTTACAACGTAAAATATGTATCTATAACACACTCTAAACATACATCAATCGTGCGTATTTCAATAAATATTGTTACGTCAATGAAACATCGAAGTTTTCTGTTCGAGATATTATTTGAAACACCTCTCCTCCCTGGTGGTTAGCAATTTGTATCTTAATAATTTACTACGTATTTTTTTGTATTCTGTGTTCTTCCGGTGACTCGGTTATTCATTTATTTTCTTCATTCATGACTTTTTGTTATAGTCATGGCGAATTAATTACGAATTATTTTGAAATTGCTGAGTCACGAATCATAGGTAGTTGATTCCCTGAACTATTTATGTAGTTATAATAGTTTTCAGTAGAACCTTAACCATAATGAGATGAAAAGAATAACTTTTAATTAATGACAAATACTACTTTTAAATATCATCGTAAGATCTTTACGCAGATCCTGTAGTGCAAAGAAGGTAGTAGCTAGAATAGGAGATTTAGGTACCTAACTTTTAACAGTTACCTACCTACTGAAAAATTGTGAAGTAATAAACTTACACTATGTACGACAAGAGGGTGTAAGTCGTGCTCATAAATACTTACATACAATATCTTCATCACCTCTAGTTATCTGTTCCAACCTCAGCTAATTTTGTTGTGCATTATCACAAACGCCACCGTTTATGTACCTACTTTGTGGCATTATTAAGTTCATAAAAGTGTTTATCTACACTCACAACGTAATGATCGAAATATGAATTCAAAAAATATTGTATACACACGTATCTACTTTTTTACGTGGGAAGGTAAAATTTAAAAAAGAACCATTACAGTGCAACATTTTACTTCGATTTTCAAACAACCGACAAAGTTTTTAAATAGTAACAGAAAGTCATTGTTTTACTACTATACCACAGATAATAGAATACAAGCAACTATACCTTTACTTCTGCCCTTCCGGGAGTAGGTATGGGCGTGATGTTATTTACCTATTGCTATATACTTTCTTAATTCTTTATTGTACACAAAAAAGAAAATACATATACAACTTGAGTGATTATAAAATTGATGTACAAAGGCGAGCTTAACTCTAAGAAGAGTTTTCTACCAGCAAACTGCAAACTTTATTACAACAATGGCCTTGCGTTTTGTTGCTCAATGTATTTTCACAACTCTTGTTAACCCTTAGCAAAAACGTGAAAACAAAATATAACTAAACAAAAACTTTGGCCCTATTCAAATTACTTTCTAACTTACGTAACAATGTTTTTGCTTAGAATAATACATTCGCCATTCGGGTTAATAAAGGATCAGATTCCTTCGAAGAACTCAAAGTTTCTTTTAATAATATGAAAACAAGGTTTTAAAGTCTTCAAAATTGTAGTTTTCAAGTTTACTGGACTTCATCATAATATTGTTATGAAGGCTACCAAAACATGCAAAACTGTATGAGCATCATTATTATTAACTAAGGGCAGTTTTTAAAACACATAATATTTAAAAACCAACTCTACCGCTCAAGCACTCTACATCTATTGTTTTATGGAAAACCAGGCCTTAGTAATTTCCAGCTAAATTTTAGCTATAATTATGACTTTATTAGCTATGTACCATTACCTCAAGCCTCAAATTAACTTATCAGTAAACATACTAAACTAAACATATATAATGTTTTTCTTAAAATAAAACAAATCCATATAGCAACTCGCTTTTCTAAGGCATCCCTAAGTGAAAATCAAGGAAAATTAAATCAAAGTGAATCATCATCAATCAATATCATCAATACATATAATAAATCACATAATAAAAAAGCTTGAGCGATTGCAGAATTTATGCATCCGCTTTATTTTCGGCCTCCGTAAGTACGACCATGTGTTGAAATTTTGGACCCGATTCGGCGTCGACGAGATACCCATACTTATCCCTTCTCTATACTATCCTGCACAATCCTAATTCTCCCCAATACCTTAGAGAACGGTTTGAGTACCTCATCCCGAGGGGCAAACCTTGTTGCACGGCCACTTCTCCTTCGTACTCCACGTCACACTTCCAGCAGTTATGGTGATCTTTGTAACTGCAGTGCACCTCTGGAATTCTCTCCCACATTCCCTACGCCATAGCCTTTCTCTCGATGTCTTCAAGCGGAAAATTAAAGCGCATTTCCTTTTAACGCAATGTTAGTAGATATTTACATATATTTTATGTACTTTTGTATATATTTACGATTTATTTTTATGATTATAATTATGGTATTTTTAAATTGTACACTGGATCCTACTCTCTCTTGTCATCATTCTCTGTCACTCTCTAGGGTTTGCTGCTATAGAACTCAACACTGAGTTAAGCTCGCCTTTTTACATGTACTTTATTATCACATTGTATTGAATATTGTTTTTGGTGTACAATAAAGTATTAAGAATAAATCTGTTAAAACGTCGTTTTTGTACATTGAAAATAAAAATAAAATAGCCAGGGTATTAAGGGAGAACCAACAGAACCCATTTCCAGTCTGTTAACTTGCCTTGCCAAAATAACTTACTAAAGAACTTGCCTATTATTAACAACTAAAAAGTGAAAAATAAAAATAAAAAAATTACTGCCGACTTTCAAATAAAAACACTACAAAGTGAAAAATAACTTTCTTTTTGGAAGTCGGCGTCCATAAGGAAAAAAATTGGTACCTACCAATGACACCGACTTCCAAAAAAAAGTAGTTTTTCACTTTGTAGTGTTATTATTTGGAAGTCAGTAGTATTTTTTTGAAAAAAAGTTTTTTTATGTTTTCGTTTCTGTGTGTCTGGAGTGCTACTAGATTGCGCGCAGAAAATTTGTCCTTACTTTTTTGTATGAAGTCGATATTCTTCACCCCAGAGTAAATAGTATTCTGTGCAGTGCTCGCTCGATGTAGGTAGGTAGAAAGGTAAGTTAGATAGGTAGGTCTAGGTAAGTAGGGTAGGTACAGGTAGGTAGGTTAGTATATTAACATAGGCATTTAGCGGGACCGAAGCCGCGGGCTCAGCTAGTAAGTAAATATTTTCTTAGTAAATGCCTTTGTGGATTCAATAAGTTACGTAACTTTTACCAAAAATACGTTATTATAATATTATGCCGATATTATATTATTCCGTAATCACGAGTATAATGTCTCAGGGGAGCATAAGTCGTCCCCCCGGTGGGTACCGCATTGTCGAGGCGCCCCAAACACCGACCAAGCCACGGCTACTGAGCCCCCCTAGCCGTGGCTTGGTCACCTACGGTGAAGCGAAGAGGAACCCGAGGCCGCTCGTCAGGGCTTTTGCCGATAAGCCGACGACGTAGCGGCCAACAAGTAGGTTGCGGTGCCGCCTGGGCGACATCGCAACTGAGGCAGGCCACGATGTCGTGTGGGGCCCCCCATACGGCATCATGGCAGTGGCTTGGAGGCCGCGGCGGGAGAGGAGTGCCGGTGGTGCGCCGCTATCCCGACCTTCCGTGGCCTGGACGGGGTCACCACAGTCTGATGGACGACGCGTTGGGGTCGCAGGGGAGGAGGAGTATCAGTATAGCGTTGGCCGCTCTCCCCATTCCCTGTGGCCGAAAAATGGTAGGTGGCGGGGCCATTGACCTTGACCCGTCACAAGGGGACCAAGGGTGCTATACTGATACTGGGTCGTCTGGCGCCCAAGTGCTTGTTTAGTCCCTGGGGTGGTCACGGCGTACAGTGTGTGCTGGTGCGCCGGTGATTGGGGGTACTTCCTAGAGGAGGGTCTGGTGACGGACAGCCGCGCGAGAGTGAACGGTAACAAAAAAAAACAACCTTTTTTTAATTTAGTCTTTACTGTCCCACTGCTTGGCAAAGGATCCCTAAATCCTTCCAGGTATCCTTTTCGGACCAGCCTCTCCATCTAAGTCGTCTCGCCACCTCTTTCTGTGGCGAGACGACTTCGATGGAGAGGCTCTTTCTGGGCCGGCTCCGGCGGCGCCGTCTATCCTCAGGCACCCAATTTATGTATTGCCCAGCGGTCTCTGTTCATGCGGCCGATGTGACCCGCCCAATCCCATTTTATAAAACTTGCAGCACAGATAAAAACATGTTGCTTATCTAGAATTTTCTGCATGTTCTCACATGTAGATAATACCTTAGTCTGTAAGCTTGCAGACATTTTAATTATTTCGTGACTAACTACAATAGTAACTAAAGTACGTAATTAAATTCTAAGTACCTAATAACTTTGTTGGCCAATTAAAATTACACCATTGAAGCTTTGTTATGGTGATGCAACATTTGAACCGACTTTTTTGAAAAGGTGGATGAGTGTTTCTCAAATTGTCCACAGATATATTTTTAAATATGTTCGGGCATAACTTCTTTGTTTCTGAATCAAAGCATTGGGTTCAGTATAGGTAGCTCCAAGGTGGTCCTAATTTTATTTTATTGGCATTTGTCCTCGAAGATATAATAGGAAATTTATAGTAATTGAGGAATTTATTTAGGTTTAAGATAATTGCAAAACAATGTAGATTCCTAACTAAAGTCACGGATGTGCTGGACATGGGCTAACAAAAGAACCGGCTTCCAAAAAATCAATACCTAATCAGTAGCTTGATATTTCTAGTTTTCAAGAAGTAATTAAGTGGCTACAGCTGTCTAAGTAGTTTTACTACTGGTATAATTTATTCCATAAAAGCAGTTTCTTTGTGATAAATTTTAAAGTGTTTTATTTAATAGTAGTCCCTAGGTATCATTATATGCGGTTTATAGACCACATTAGTTCTGAGTAACAGCTAGGTATTACACGTGATGAAGGTTAAAACAGATATTATATAACGAATTTAACATTTAGTTATCCGGTTCCTAGTCACGGTTTTGTACACTCTACGTAGGTTCTAAGTTAACACAGTTAATTGCAGGAAAATTATCTCTCTCTTTGTTTCGCCTTATCCCATTGTTAAGGGTCGGCTTTCCTTTTTTCTATATTCTACACAAGACGTGTCTGGGCAGGGTCGCCGAGACATCTAAGCTTTCTGCTTTCATTTCGTTGTTGTCGATGGTCATCCAGGTATTCGACTTACTGACGAGACATTGAAATTACCTGATGACCTTCTTGCAGCGAATTTCCAGTGCCGCAACGTCAGTGAACGCGAAGGCATCGCCAGCGGAGCCGCTTCGCTCGGCATTCTTAGATTCGGCTTCACGATTTTTTAGAACAGTGTCGGTCTAATTTCAAGTGGTGGTGGCGCGTATTTAGGTAAAAGATAACTGTGGTAAACGTACCTAAACACTTTTTCTTTCGTTCTGTTCTTTCTTTCTTTACCGTAGATGTTAATTAGTAGATAATGACGATGCATCCGGGCATAAATAAATAGTTTCCCAGGACTCATATTCACTGACTCTTCTCTTTATTTCGGCGCGACTCACGCCCTCTCTATGCATTGCCTAGATGCACAGCTGACAAATAACTAACTTCTCACTTTTCGCTCACACACATACAGCAAAACAAAATAAAAACGTGGAACTGATGAAGAAGACCACAGATGGCCACTGGAACTCCTTAATGCTAAGTGTGTCACGGGTATAAAATATCTCGAATAGTTAAAAAATAATAATCCCTAATAATAAAAAATAATAATCGAATACTTATAAATAAATTGTACTATTGAAAATGGTACCATCAAACTGATCTGATGATGAAGCTGGAAGGTAGGCACTGCAACTCCGAAATAAAACAATGTATTCTAGTCGTGTTTCGGGTTATTGGAATCTTCATAAGATGTACTATGGCTATAAATGATTTTTATGTTAATTGGAAGTACCTACCAAAACTAAAAAGAGATAAATAGAAAACTTTTAACAAAAGATCAAACCGATTTCCAAAACAAAAAACTACAAAGCGAAAAATAATTTTCTTTTCCGAAGTCGGTGTCGAAAAACGTAAAACAATGGTAAATTAGTGACGCATAAGTTGTACGTAATTTCACGACTCCGAGTAGAGGTCAAGGATTGACCAGTCCGATGATTTAACACGAATGTTAAGTTATAATTTGTCATAAAACAAGCTTATGGTTTTATTCAGAACGAAGCTTCGCCAAAACCAACTACTTGCTGATAGAAATTAATCGAGTGGCCGTTTTTACTCAGAATCTAATTAAGTACCTACGTGTTCATAGTATTCATGCTGCCAGCTACATTCACCGTAGAATACTTAGTTACTAATCTTATTATATTACAGCTTATAAGTAATGATCATCATTAAATAAAACTAAATTTGGTGTTGTGTTTCATAAAACTTTAACTAAAATTAAAGGAACCTTATCAGAAATAACATGCAAGTATTCCTTATATGTAAAATCTTATTTTAGAGATACGCTAACTAGTCCATAAATTACTTAGTCCATTTATGTAGCATTACAACTTCTGACACAGCCTTACGGATTATTTATAAAAAAATTAACCGTAGGAACCTACTTCTGAGAATGCTGATTTTTATAGAGCCTTATAGAACTTTTATAGCTATTTTTTATAATACATATAAACTACTTCAAAATTACCGCAAATCAAATTTTACTAATTAAGTACCTGTGCTTAGACTAGGAGGTAATGATAATGTTCTCACATTTAGCATACCTATCTCTCTACAGCTCTAAAATATGTATGAGAAGTGATTCGGTCGATATCTTTGTAGTTGTCGTTCATATTTTGTTGTAAATGAGTACAGTTTAACGACAATAACACATTACGTCACTTATGACTATCCTTCATTATATGAAATCAAATTACTGAAATATAAATTATGCCAGTTGAAATGAACACAGGTTTAGCGACCGGCCCTCATTTGTGTGCTCAAGGTCGATTCTCTTTACAGTGAAGTCTGTTGGTTTTACTTGTAATATTCAGTTACGTTACCGCAGAACGTACTCGTACGTGTAGCGTGCGATATAAATAGAGGTTAGGTTCGAGTTGTTCCGACCGTACTCATGTGCATAACAGACCAATCCATTATCTTACCGCAACTAATAAAAACTGAAAGGAATGTCGGTACCACTAGCACGTGTTGATTGTTGCAATGTTGTACTCAACTAAGTACCAGATCAGCCAACGGAAATCACGATCCAATCAATGCTAGTCTCTAGTCAAATAATTGCTACCAACTTTTGATTCTATAAAAAAATTGCTTTGGCAGCCGGATCGGTTTGTCTTTCACCGGGAAAAGATTTGTTCTATTGTTAGTATTTGACAAGTGTGAGGACGACTCATTGGACGATACGAGGTAAATACGTTCTCACTCCGCTGACCTCACGGAAGTGCTATTCGCTGACCCAACGTGGGTTTGTTATTCATCCTTGAAAGTACCACCACCCCCACCTACCCTATTTTTGTGACTAAAAATCATGCAAGTGGGTACAATTCCTACCAAACGTTAAAAAATAGGTTCATGATACTTTTCAAGGTTTTCGGTATGGCATCGCAATCTTCATACTTATCTAAAAGAAAACAAAGAGGACCCAATTTTGGTACGACGTATGCTCAGTACCCGGCTACGAAGTATGCTCAGTACCCCTTTTGTTTGAATAAAGCCTTACCAAGGTGTTTTCCTACCTTTGCTAAAATTTTGTCAATTTTTTACTCGCATTCGTCACACGCTACGATATTTTGTGCTGTTGTGTGTGTATGATATTCACAAGTGATTTAGCGTGTACGGTATTTTATTTTGCTGCTATCTTTCTATCGAGTATTCTCTACTGCGTTACCAACTCTTGTGTGGGCAACATACTATTTTTCCAATATACTTACAGATCGCTACGTAGCGTCCATACGTTAGACTGCAGTAGGTTATACATACAGACACTACGTCCGTAACCCAATGTTTAGCACTACACGGTACCAACAAGTACAAGTAGGTACAAGTGACTTTTATTTGATCACATGTAAGTACCATGGGTGCTACGCAGTGTCTACGAGTTATATTTATAGTCATAAGTGCTACACGCGGGTATAAGCTACGAATATCCTTTGTCTGGGGTGCTGGTGCATTGGTGCTACGCGGGGTCTACGCTTTGCAAACATTTTGCGCTACGAGTTTCGTAGCCGGGCTCTCATTTCTGAATGGCGTAGCGTGCGAATAATAAATGCAAAGTTAGGATCGCTTGTGATGAGTAATTAGATTAATGTTGAAGGTCCTACAAATAACTTAGTATGCTTTTTAATTAAACTCAAAACAGCAACAGCGTCTACCTAAAAATTAAAAATTACTTGTGAATGATTCACCCAGCCAGAGAATTTTAACGAGTCTTTAATTTGAGTTATATTTAAACTTAAGCAATAGACTTCCAACAGCATGTGGGTTACTTAAAGATTCAGCTGTATTAAGATATATGTATACGATTCCGATTAATTTATTGCTGACAATAGACAGAAGGTAACCAGTAGCTTACGTCCGAAATAAGTAATCAAAAATTATTAGTTTACGCACTAAAATAATTATTAAAAATTAAAACATTATTGTGCCATTTTCTCAAACGTTTACCTACATTTTTCTCAAAATGGTACTTGTTTTGCCTAGCGCAATAAACAAAAGAAAACCAATGGCTAAAATATGCATAATTATGCAAGTCAGGTTGCATAAATATTGTAAAACTAGTTGCAAGTACGTTCGTACACTCGTATAGTGCAGACATACTTAGAAGTTCTGGACATAAATAAGTAGGGTAAATGTATAATGTCAAGAACCTTGCGTCATATAAGTACGCAAATCCATGTCATACAAATAAAGAAGTCTCATATTGAAAGTTTAAATAGGTCAACGTGAAATTCTTGCTTAGTTAAAAGTACCTCTGATAGTATCGAATTGACGATAACATTGGCATACTTTCTTCATCATCAGAGGCACATACAACCTCTATATCTGAACATCCTTATTATAAAAAAATATTATTGAGATGGAATCAATAGATAAAGCATTTCTGGTACCACACCAAATAATATGTACTGTGTACTGTAGCTTTAAACTTAAGAGGATTTAAACACATTACACAATGTTGTAGTGAACGTTAATGTTGTAACTCGTGTTAACGCTGACATAATTAACATTACAGTGGCAGCTCATTCGAGGGTCAATGGCAGAACGGCAAGCGGCACGGGCTGGGCGTGGAGACGCGAGACCGCTGGCTGTACCGCGGCGAGTGGACGCAGGGCTACAAGGGCCGCTACGGCGTGCGCCAGAGCACCATCAGCAACGCCAAGTACGAGGGCACCTGGGCCAACGGACTCCAAGACGGATACGGCTCCGAAACATACGCTGATGGCGGTCAGTATTATCTCATTTCTTTCATTGCCAAACTATTGGAATTCAGACGAAAATACATCACGTTTACATGGCCATGGCATTCTTAGCTAGGTAGATCCGTTCGTTACGAGAAAAAACATTATTGTTAATCTGGTGATAACACAGAAAGCTATTGTTTTAATCCGAAAATAAACTCTTGAAATCCGGGTTAGCCCAAGACGCTACTTGTATAGTTATTTGTAATAAATTAATTTCATAACTATTTGCTGTACCTACGCGGTGTTCTCCTCATGACCCAGATTGTAATGGCGTGAACTAGGAAGGAAACCCTTTTGCTTGCGCAATGTTCGCTACTGGAAAATAATATCTGTAAACAACACACCGGCAGGATTATAAATTCATACTGAACATACCTAGGAGTATGCTGGCTAGTAGTTTGCAGCTACGATTTATTACGTAGCTTTCAAAAAGCACGCGATAAAAGAACGGAATGTGTACCTACGTGGACTTATATGGTTTTGTTTCTCATTTAGAGAATTCAATTACGTATGTATCTATCAATATCCAAATAACGTGTATTACATGTACACATGTCGTTGATTCATATTGTGCCAAGTGACAGACAATAATCACAAACATTGGTAGCATAATTGACCCAGTAACATACCTAAGTCCAAAGTTGGGTTTACTAGCTAACAGTTTATGAGTGTTGTATGTGAATTAACGTCATATGTTTCCTGACGGCACACCGCTGACTCATGCTCTCAACAAAGATTTGTCATTCATAAAATTTTAAATTCAGTTATTTGTAACATAAGAATTTCACCTTTAAACAGTTTTACGGCCTTTTTGTTATCTCAAGCTTTTAGTGAAGTTTTTTATGTAGTAGTGTTGTCTATAAATATTTCCGAAGATAACTGATGAAAATAAGTACTTAACTTTAGAACCGTCAACATATATTCATCGTTCTTAAAATTTACCAACTCAGAGTTCTGGTACAAAGCGATTTAGTTGAACTGATCATAACGTTAATATTTACTCATAGAGACATCTTATGAGGCATGTTATAAATTATAAACATGTCTATTTGAATGTACCAACGAGTCTATCAAGTCTGCGTAGCCCAGTTACTCATTGCAATGAAAGTTTTCAGTAGTTTTCTCGATGAATGATCGCAGTGAGGCGGCCGGCCGGCCCTGTGCTCCGCGCGCTCGCACGGCCCGCGGCCCGCGGCCCTCGCCGGTTATATATAGCACAGGCACGCCTGCCGCGCCGCACGCCGCCTCGACACACAATCATGTCGACCACTCTTTTAATACTAGGCAATACATAAAATAACCGTACAATCACACCCTAATTACACAGACACCATCTTCTGTTAACCTTTATAGTCAATTCTATATTTCTTTACCCGACTATTGTCTCAGCCAGACTTAATTTTCGTCTCTACAATATTCAGAAAACTCTATAGCATGTCCGATTTAAATTGAGTGACATTTGAAAATGGTTTGATGTTCGATTGTTTTTTTTAAAAGTAAACGTACCTATGGGTACAGCTGCCATGATGAGCTGATATTAATGTTTGAAACACAGGAAATATAACATTCGACACAGTTTTACACCTTTTAGCACGGAAAACGTGCTAGACATTACATTCATGAATGCCATTGACGTCATACGGTGCTTGAAGATTGACGATAGCGAGATTGACTATGAGAAATAAGTCGTGCCATAGAGTAATGCTTCATTTGTATTTTCAAGTGATTGGTGCAGAGCATCAGGAAAAGTCAATTTTACATAACATAACGTGTTTTAGTTAGATTGTATTACTATATACCTATTGTAGCATCTGAACCCATAATCCTTTTTCTTCCGTCTTTAGAATTTTCTTTAGGCTTTGATAGAATTTTTTCCTTTGTTATTCTTGTGTTTTTATATCCATACTGATAACTATATCGTTGTTTTGTCTCTAAAAGCACAAACACCATCTTCAGCCTGATAAGCGCACCTATTAAGTAGATTATATACTTACTATATAATATCTTCTTACTAATTTTATAAATGCAAAAGTTTGGATGTATTTTTGTTACTCAATCGCGTAATAATAAAACGGCTGAACTTATCTGGATGAAATTCGGCCCAGAGATAGATTATAGTCTGAAATAGTATATAGGTTATTTTTTATCCCGTTATAGTGATCCCGTGCGATAATAAATCACTTTTCACGCGGGCGAAGCCGCTGGCAGAAGCTAGTATAATATAAATACGCGTTTTGGAATAGGGAAACGTTGTATCGCGTCATTTAAAAGCATTTCTCTTGACGTGTTCTGGCCATAGATTAGCGTAGTTTGGTAGTAATATTTAAAGACCTATCGGATTCGAACTTATGACGTCTTTACATTGCATTTGCTATTCAGAGCTGATGCCATTATTGTGCAATTACAGATTAGCGGGCGATGAGCATTTTCTTTATCTCTTTTTAACTGCATAGTAGCTAATGGTATTATGATAAAACCCTTGTCAGGGCTTCTGTCGCACATAAGTGGTTTATCTCTATAACATTAAAAGTGGTAGTCGACTTTGTGTGCTTATCTAGTTGCTGTTTTGTATAACAGTTTTGGTGTAGGTACAATATACTAGGTATATCTATTTATAAAATAATTTTTATTTCGGATAATTTCTCTCTATTCCTCGTTTACTTACCCATGTGGAAGTTCCACTGATTTCCACACGGGTTAGTAAACGAGAATTAAAACTTAAACCTATGTTAAACTTATTACTTATCTAGGGACTTGTTTGGGTGTATTCTACTGTTTAACTTTATAACAACATCCACTTACAATCGTTGTACGAGTACAGTAGTTTGAATAAGTCTACATCATGTGTTCCGTTCTCGGTAGCCTTATTGCGAAATAAATTCGGAAAGAGCAAAGGCCAAAGAGTATGAAAAATCGACCAATCAGATGCGAGACGAAAGACGCGATGTGGCTTTCCGTCTATGTGATTGGATTTTTCATAACTCAGTGGAACGTCCACATGGGTAAGTAAACGAGGAATAGAGAGAACTTGACCGAAATAAAGATTATTTTATAGATATATATACCTAGTATATTGTAAACTTCTTCTACTTCGTGACCCTGGCACGACAATATTTTTTTCTGCCCTTGTGCTTTTCCCCCATCAAACGTACACAACATGTAACCATCTCATTATTTAAATGATTATAGTACAATATATGTAGAAGACCAAACAACAAGGTATCTGATATTGTCGTGAAAAATCTGTTTGTCAGCATAATATGACTATTTTTAGTGACGAAACCATCGAATATGATTCCAGGCACGTACCAGGGACAATGGATGCGCGGGCTGCGGCACGGGTACGGCGTCCGCACGTCGGCGCCGTTTGGGCTGGCGTCGCATTACCGCGGCGGCGCGCGCGGCCACCGTGGCTCCATGTCGTCGCTCAACGAAGGCGGTGCGGACCCCTCAGAACAGCGCACCACGCGCATGGACGACGCGCGTGGCGGCTTCGTGCTCACCGTGCGCTCCGACCAGCCCTCCGGACGCCGCGGATCGCTTGTCGGAAAACCTAAAGGACTGCTCCATGTAAGTTCACTCAGCAATCATTCTCTATAAAGACCTCTGGGGACCATGAACTAAGTTATTTCCATTTTGCGTAAAGGACAAATGTATATGACTGGTTTACATCTATCCCTTACTCACAAAGGTAATAACTTTGCTCTAAGAGCTCATGGTAGGGCCATTGATAGAAAGAAAGATATTTGATGCTCATAATCATCTTGCTGATCAGGCGGGCCTGATGCTCTCTAGACAGTGTCATTATATGAGCGATGGCGATGGTCGAAATGCCAAATGTAAGGGATTGATCACGTGGCATTTCGATGCTTGCCATCTCCTTACATGTTTGACTTGTTTCCAATTGCTTTAGCGTAGCCGCTTTCGCTTATATAATGTCCCTTGTCTGGACCGTCTGATCGTGAACACAGTGTTTTTGCACTGGTGACGATACTGTAATACCTAATTTGAAATATACTATTGGAGGATACTTTTTATCTATATTGTTTGTAATGAAGAAAGTTACTTTTACGGAAGAAATACTTTTCGTGGGTCAAGGCACTTTTGATTGACTTTAAATCTCTTTGTACCTTAATTTAACATTACGTTGCACTAAGAATGCCTATGTCCAGCAGTGGACGTCTTTCGGCTGATATGATGATGATGATGATGCACTAACAATATTTGCGTGTCAATAGATGAATACGAAAAAGGGGCCCATTCGTAAGTATTTTAGGAAAGAACTTACACTTAATTGGTACCTAATCCTCGAAAAACAAAACCAAAATACAAACGAAATGATTTACTTAGTAGATACCTTGAAGTTACCTAAGCTATTGAACTCCACTTACTAAGACGACGTATAATGTTTTCAGAAATGGCGCAAACAGCGCAGCGTCGGCGAGCTGGAAGGCACCGGCACGGGCTCGGTCCACTCCGGGGGCTCGGGGGGCTCGGGCTCTTCGTGGGTCTCCTCGGTAGACAGCACCCACTCCGCTATGACCCATGCCTCTTTGCACACAAACTCAAACGCAAGTTTCGTTGTCGAGGTGGGACATTACTTATTTGGTTTAAATCACAAATTTATCACCCACATAATCGTTCGCATGTTGATGCAATGCCATCTGCTGATGCCCTCCACCCCCGGGCCGATCCCTCGCTAGCATGGCTCCACACGAAAAAAATTATCTATACCAACCCATTAATAAATATTGCTCACACATAATATGTACGTGTAGATCCAATCCTAACTAAAATAAACATGTTGTCATCTTTGTGACACACCATCTCTAACTCTATATGTATTTATTAACAATGACACACTCCACATCCTAAATGGAAAATCCTCCATATGTGTTAAAAATTTTGAGCAAAATATGCATAATATTCACAGACTGGTTATGCTATTAAAGGATTTCCGATAGCAAACTGTGTGGAATGCCATAACACGATTAGTTCGAGAAAACAGACTTCACTCATGTTAAGGCTCAGCTCTATTCGATGTTAATTTAACGTCTGAATCAATTCACTCGACAAGCATGTTTTTGTTATGTAGGGATTGATTGTTTTGCGTTTTGGTTTTGTTTAATAACCAATAAGTCTAGTAGGGACAAAACGTTTTACCTTTGTAGCGAATCGAACCCTAATACAAATAGTAAAAAGATATTAACAATTATCTTTTCTCTGGCAGGATGAACATTTGGATGCGAGTGTCACAGAAACTTATATGGGAGAATGGAAAAACGATAAACGCACTGGGTTCGGTATCAGCGAGCGCAGTGACGGCCTTCGGTACGAGGGAGAGTGGTCGGCGAACAAAAAGTATGGATACGGCGTTACCACGTTCCGAGACGGTACAAGGGAAGAAGGCAAATATAAGAATAACGTACTTATAACAAGCCAGAAACGAAAACATTTGTTCCTTATGCGATCCGCTAAATTTCGGGAACGAGTTGACTCAGCAGTAAATGCAGCGCAACGTGCGTCCAAAATAGCATTACAAAAGGCTGATATAGCTATCTCCAGGTCAGTATTGTCAATTACGATATTTATGAAAATAATTATAGTTCATTAAGAAAACATAAAAAGAAAAATATTTAGCGCAAACTAGAGGCACCTCAACAAATTCCTATAATTGTTACAGAACCGCCACGGCTCGAGGGAAAGCTGAACAAGCCGACGAAGCGGCAGACCAAGCAAAAGAAGACTGTGATATAGCGCAAGCTACTGCGAAGCAGTTCGCTCCAGATTTTAAGCACCCAGGCTTTGACAGAATAGGATTAAGAGAAAAATATAGACAAAAGGTTTACGATGCACAAGTTGCAGCAAACGTATCACAAGAATCTGAAAAGATCTTGGATGGAAAGAGCATTCCAAATCATATCCCTCCGATGCATTCACAGATTCCTCAAAATAATAGAGCCCCAAATGCTGTACCCTCCAGGAGACCTTCGACGCAATATCCAAAAACCGTAGATCCACGGCTCGCAAACAGTTCAAACTACAACACAGACAATAAAAATCTTGGGTCTCAGCACGATCCGTACTATTCAACAAATCAAGATAACTGGAAATCAGCAAATACAACGCCTCAAATATCACCCGACAGCCAAAAATCATACTTACCAAATGACCAAACTAATCCGTACGGACATATATCACAAGGCAGCCAACAACAACAGCAAGCTTCCTCGTATAACAGATTCAATCAACCAAGTATGGACCAAAGTGGCCAGCAGTATGTTACCCAAGATCGACGAATGTCCGCAACGAATAGACCACAACTAAACCAGAGACCCCAACAACAAGATTGGAACCCTCCTCAAGCTCCTCCCCGACGACAGAGTGTGCTTGGTCAGCCTTCTTATGACGCCCAGGGTAACGCGTACGTTGACACTGGAGCCTCAGCTTATGGACGAAATGAGCTTCGAACCGGAACCGTACACTCTGAGGGCCCTCTCGACCGAAAAGCAATGCCGACGAATCAGCAACCCTATCGTCAAACAATCGATTCCCAAGGCTATAGACAACCGCATGATCAACAAGGATACGGTCAACCGCAAGATCATATGTATCGTCAGTTACCAAATGACAATCAGGCATATCGACAAACAGGCTCTGCTGATCAGGGATATAGGCCCAGCGCTCCCACCGAACAAGATATTGTCAATGGAGCTCGGCCGGCAGGACCGCGTCCGTCCATTGATTACTTCGATCACTACAAAAGACCACCGAGTCGAGATTCAAGTGTCGATCGATACGGACGGCGGTCGCGGCAGCCGTCTGTTGAAGCAGCTCCGAGCGGGGGCTCCCGGGCAGGCTCCGTGGCTCCTCAGCCCGCGGTGCCGTCTCGGCCGGCGTCCCGAGCCGCAACACCTGCAGGCAACGGGCATCTAGCCTCTGGCCGCGGTTCTATTTCATCTCGTGCGGGTTCGCGAGAGCCCCAGGCTTTTGAGGACTCACTTTTGAGAAAACGGACGCTGGGACAGGAAATATCACCGTCACCCTATCAGCCCAAACGTACTGAAAGTTTGTATGTGGCTCCCGTACCAGATCCACCGCCCCCTGCGCCGATGATGAGAGGAGGCGGCGGCGGAAGCAGAGGGGGAGGCGGCGGTGGAGGCGGAGGCGGAGGCGGAGGAGGCCGTAAGGTACGTTACAAAGTTTTGGATTATTTTAGGTTTCCTTTTGACACAAACACTTTAATTAATACATTCTTCAATCAATTCAAAACCCTTTGCCCCGACAGTTTAAAATGCATTCGAAAAGAGATGTAAATATGTAATTGACGCCCAAAGATGATGGTGGTGGTGTTGTTTATCAAATATTGTTAGGGCTGCTAAGAAAATTACTCATTCTGTGAATAATGAAGATATCATTAGCTAATATATAAAATAAATAGACTATGTACCGCTAATTTTCAGGTTTCAGATCACAAAAGAAAACAGGCACCTCATAAGATTAGTTTTGGTCCATCTAGTACATCATTTTTCATAAGATCGCCGTAGAATTTGAATATTGGCAACATGTCATACCTATTCAATGACGCGCATACAAATCGCAGTCAAATATCAATAGGGATCTTTCTTCGGTAGAAAAATGATAATTCTATTTAGTACATCTGTCAGATTATCAAATAATATTAGACCTATATTTTTTGCTTTAATAACTAAAAATAAAAAATACAAAGATAAAGCGCATCAAAGTTCAGGAGTGCGGGCTTGTGACGTCAATTTGTCAGTATAAATGTAGAACACAGTTACGTCAGACGATATTTCAACGCACCGTATCGTGTTTACGTGGCAAAAGAAAAAATACGTGTCTCAATATTTTTAGGTTATCTAACTGACGGCCTAACTATATTTTTTTTGTAAACATACCTATTTGGAATTTAGGGCACTTCGTATCGTGCTGATCGTTTGGTTCAGTAATTTTGAAAATATAATGTCACTAATTGAAGAAGTCGGATTACCGGGCAAGTTACCATCCGCAATTGGTTGATGTACACATTGGTCGGGTTTCCTTCATATTAAACTTCGGCTTCGATACGATTTGTACTTTTTTTAAATATCAAAGTTTCGTAATATGTATTATATTACGAATTATTAAAAAAAACTCCGTATTCCAATTTCTGTTATGATAATACCGTTCTTGTTACCTTGCATTTTAGAACAAACGAAGCAAGCAAAATTCAAAATTCATATTATTTCATTGGTTTTGTAAATATCTACCAACCTATAATTTACGGGAAAAGGTATTAACTGTGGAATTAACCGTATAAGATAGTGTAAGTACCTAATAATTGCTGATCTTTGTAATCACATTTTTGTTGAGGTCAACTTACAGTCTACCTGGATACAGCATAATACTAGTATTCAAAAAAATATTTTTTTAAATTTTATAGTTTTGTTATTCAATCACGACAGAACCGCTGAACGGATCTGGACTAGCTGGAAAAGCACATAGGCTCGTTTTCATACCGGTATGTATGTTCCTTAGGGATAAAAAAAAACAAATTTGACACTGGCGAAGCCGCTGGCTGAAGCTGCAGACAATCTATTGAACACGTAATTATGAAGCGATATCTTGCGAAAACACCCCGATTCAAACAGTAAAACGCCGATAACTTTTGAACGGCTGAACCAATTTTCATCAAACATAGCTAAGAACACGCTCGATAAAGTCACCAAAATCGGATCATCCGCTTAGGAGCTATGATGCCACAGAAGATACACAAATACTCAACACACACAAACACATGACATTTTTGTCATTTGATATTTGTACACATGTCAAACTTATAACAGCCCTGTTTTTCCGTCGGGGGTTAATTACAAGGATTGACGTCTATCTGATGGGTAACACACCCTTAGAGACGACAAGTCTAGTTGTAATACTCTAGGGCTTCTAACCTGGACTGTCAAAGATCTACAACATTATGACAGCCGAGACCATTCCGAGCTTCAGGAGCGGTCCCAGTACCAAATAGACGGTCATCCATTAACTGGCTGACCACGGCAAGTGTGGCCACGTGGCTGTTACTAGTACCGGAGCACTACAACCACACTCTAAAACTAATAAAAAATTATAAGGCTAGAGTCTTAATTCATTCGCATTTTTTTTAACTTGTCTTAACTAAATAAATATACTGCATTTAATATTGTAGAGGTTCTCGCGTCTGACTGAAGTAAGGGGTGGGTTTTGTATGGAAGCTTTAGTAATCGCAAACGTATGGTGTTTTTATGACTTACAGTCGTTGTAACAGTGTGATAATTTATCTGCAATAACTAGCCATTATAATCTTAGATTCATGACAATGTTCATTACATTGTTCACTTTTTGACATCTACAAGCAGAAGCTACGCGTGTTCGTAGATGGTAATAGGTAGCAGTAAGAGCAAAAAACATGTTCTACACGAAAGATATTTATTTTATGGCTTCTAAATCGTACCCGGATATTTTTGGAACTTTAAGTGGTGCTAATCGTGTAAGATATTAGGCAAACAATACATTAGTCTCCTCTCAACCAATCGTTACGCGCAATTTATGAACAAGGTCAATCAGGTTATTGTACGTTACTTGCGCACCTAAATAACTAGGCGGTATTGCTAATTGGGAGATCGAAACATGTTGTATTTCATGCGAATCGTCTGTTAATAGATTTTACTATCACAAATCGCGGGAATGGAAAGTTTATTCAGGATTATTAACTGATTTAACAGTTGGACAAAGTACCATACGGCTAAAAAAATAACGTTTGGTCGAAAAAAAAATTATAAATGCATGCCACAGCGCGATGGATGTGCGAACGGCATTGCAATAAGTTTAGTAATGACACGGCAGTAGGCGGGCGGGTGCGCGGGGCTCGCTCGCCGCTCAGCCCGTTCTATTTCTAAATTAAGACAGTCACTCGCTGCCGCTTTCCGTGTATCACCTCTTCGCTATATATAACTAAAAATACATTAAATCTCAAAAAATACTGTGCTAGTTACAATACCAACTTACTTGCGTTTAATAATTAAATGTTAATAAATACAATAAGGTTAAAACGGTGCCACTGTACCTTTCTATAAGCCAAAAAAACATGTTAAGAATTAGTGATCCGTGAGTTGTATAAAATTGTGTAATTTTTGAAAATGTGGTACCAAGGTGACGAAGATGAAGAAGAGGATCTCATGTGTTCCCCGGCGATCCTCGCCAGACGAGCGTCCGAGAGCTGGATTAATGTACCTCCCGTGGAGGTAAACTTAAACATTTCTACTGACGGGTATTTTGTAGCAACTACTACATAATAACCTTATCAGTTATCAGTGATAAAATTTAGACAATCCTAAATATAAACCACTAAGGTCTTTAGTCTTATCAATTACAATGACATAATGATTTACAGTATAATTGTACCTGCGACAGTTAAAGGTCAAAGATCCACACTTAGACACGTCGGTGTCTTATAATGCCAAATACACATTTATCTTCAGTTGAAAGTTGTAAATCAGCTTGTATTTTTCTAAACGTCCGTCACCCGGAGCCAGATCTCCGACGCAAATCTAAACAAAACAATTTAGTTAGCTCTCCAGATTTAAAACAGAAATATTACTTATATCGTTATAAATTACTATGTACAGCGGCTGGTATTACGCAAAGATAAATCCATTACCTACTTGAATATCGTTGCGTTGTTCAGACTTAGCTTTTGTCAGCATTTTCGCCCGGGTCTTAGTCAAAAATTATCTCACGGGAATATACTACCGACAGAACAAGTATCCTATTCTCTGTTATTACGATGCATTCTAGGCAAAGAGCCCAACTGGCTACAATTATTTCTTTCATACTGTTATTATTATTATGTATGCACAGATGCTAAGCACGCCGCAGACCACCCTGCAGCGTAAGAAGTCTCTGCCGGACGTGGCGGGCATGCCCCGCATGCCGGACGGCGGCGGCATGTCGCGCGAAGAGGTGTCGGCGCTGGGCTCGGCGCGGCGCGAGGAGGTGCGCCGCATGCACGAGGAGACCGAAAAACTCAGGGCCAACCCTCTGCTCTACTTAGTTAGTCCGCAAGTTAAGGTTAGATACTCACGCATTTCATCAATCTTACAGGTCATAATCATAAATGGAGGGCATTATTCAGCTGCTACGAAGTGCTACGAAAGTGCTACGATATGCCTACGAAGGCTACGACGCGTTTCTCTATCAAACAAGCAAAATTGACGACCCTTGTAGTTATACGTTTGTCATTTGTAAATGCAATGTATACTGCCCGCAGGACTGGTTCTCCCGGCAGCAGCTGGTGATCCTGGTGCTGTTCATCAACATCTCGTTGGGCATCATGTTCTTCAAGCTGCTCACGTAGCATCGGCGTGTGGCGCACGCGCGCCTTCTCTTCCCGATGCCGATAACTTTTTTGTAAATATTTGTAATTTTTGAACCAGAAATAGTCAAAATATTATTTGATATGCGACAAATGTTTAAAATAACATTTATTCTTTATTCCTTTCTAATACGAGATTTACATTATACATCCAATGAAAACGTATTAATTTGTCAATAAGGACTTCAATTTGCTAGTGTACTTTTCTTTGACGTTGTGTAAGTGTGCAAAGAATGACGATACAAGAGTGAAAACATTATCCAAATATTTCGTCGAGCTAATAATTTCGACTTGTTTTGTGCGGGAGTGAATTGAACCTGTTTTGTGTCCGGTAATCGGAAACTTCGAATGTAAGGAGCACGTTGTTCTATAAACCTGCATATTGTAGGTTTATTTATGCCTTCTATTATGATGCTTAACGCCTTTAATGTAATTTTAACAGCTGAGGTGTTGTTGAAAGCAGAGAGTTTTCGAAGAATTCATGGTCGCTTGAACATGTGGGAGGAAAAATATATATAAATAATAATAAAGACAGCCCCGAGGAAGTCGTTAGTTTCACTACACTGACGCTGCACTCACGATGTCCAATCAGATGTCGAGACACCTCGCAGTCAGTAGCATCCTACTTTATTCAGATTGTAGAGATTGACCGAATCAGGTACCTATCTGAAAACTTTCCGCCACTAGTGAAGTCGGTTATGGGGACGTTATTATTATTATTACTAAATGTTATTGTTGCTAAGTCAAAGTTTAAATAATTCATAAATTATATTTGTCAATTTTTAATAGTTTGTGCTGGTTATTATGAGATTGAAATATTACGTACCCCGAGTGATAATAAAGGCACAAAATATGTTATATATAGGTATCTACTGTTTCAAAAGTGTATATAAGTAAAAATTGATATTAATTAAAGTTTTACAAATATTACACAAAGTACGCATACCTACCTATAAGTAGATACGTTGTTATGCTTGCAATATGTACAAGACAAAAATTAAAATGCATGAGCATTATTTTCCTATTCTATAAAAAATTGTAAAAATCTAGCGATGAATACTGAAATTTTATACAAGATTTAATCTTCATTTTATACCTATGAAGTCAATTCTCTCGTAATCGAATTGTTTATATGGTTAATACCATGTAAATGGTATGTTAGATACTTTATTAATATTGGCATGGAAAGCGTGCGTTGAGACTGTTGATACGTATTATATACACCTACAACGAAACTTATTGAAAGCGCACATTCGTTGTAAGGTTATATATACAGTTGGTGAGACAATTTTCACAGTTTCATTATTATGTAAAGAATATAAGTTATGTCTCTAAGAATTTTAATTACTTGTATCGATTTTATCTACGTTTCAGAAATAAAATATTTTAACAAAACAATTATGACATTTATTTTCTCCTGTATCCATCCTCTTTTCTTCTGCCGCTAAAATGCATTCCATTACTCAGTACACAAATCAGATGTCTAGCTACACTTTAATTTAGTTTTTGATAACATTACGCTTGAACAGAGTAAGCAAGACTAAAGTCCATTTGATAGAATAACAGCACAAAGTTATGACAGCATATTCTGAGGAAATCAAACCATGTATAATAGTTAATAAATAATCTTTATAAAGTTCTGAAAAATTCATACTTATCCCACCTATTCATTACTTACTTATTTTACTATCTAAATGATCCCTGATCCAGAATCATTCGGATCAATGATCAAAAAAAGATGACTGATCGGACTGAGGGTAGATGACAAACTTCCTTGGAAACTGCACATCGATCATGTCATAACAAAGTTAGTATCACTATTGGGAGCGTTACGAAAAGTTACCAAATGTATCCCGAAAAAAGTACGCCTAAATATAAGCTCTCTAGTAAAACCAAACCTCGAATACCTAATCGAAGTGTGGGGATCAGCCGCTAAATCTAATCTAAACCCACTACAAAGAACACAAAACAAAATTATTAAAGTATTATTTCACTACCACTATCTATATCCAACAAAAAAATATTTACGAAAAAACTAACCTGCTAAATAACACACAACTTTACACATATTAAACCTGCATTCTCATTAAAAAATCACCACGAATTCCGTACAATCAAACATACAACTACATAAAAGAACAATAACATACAACACAAGGAGTAAAAACAAATTCCAATTAGCAACTGCATGTGTACGGACTAATTATGGCAAAAAAAAACAGTATTAGTGTAGGGAGCACAGCTATTCAATGATCTACCGGGGGAGGGAAACTAAAAAAACATGTATGTAACGTCGCCAACACCCCAGAGGCAAATTTTTATATTATTGTTTAGATTAAGTTACTCTGTATATCATTATAAGTGAACTGTTATATTTTATTAGTTTTATGGGAAATGAATATCTTTAAACCTAAAAGCATAATTTTATCTGTTAAAATTACAGCCTGTTAGCTCATAACGAGTCAGATAGTCTGAAACAAACAAGTTCTCACTGTTAGGATCACCAACCTGTGTAATCAGTTGATCACCCATGTAGAAGATCATAGAAGCACCCATGGAACACGCATGAAGTACGCAATATATAATAAATTACAATTTCAAAGAAAGTTAAATTACAATTTCAAAACTCTTAGGAGAAATTGCAGTTTAAACAGTGTGGTACTAAGTTTTGAAGACCAGTGTACAATTAATATTTGCCTAGCAGGCTGCAGAAGTGTACTGAATATGTTATTTATAAGAACTGATCAACTGCATACCATTGCATCAGGCTATTGGTAAGTACGTACTCACCCTGTAGTGACCTACAAATGGGTTTAATTCAGGAAGTAAGCATTATCTTTGGCTGACGCTAAAGCTGAACGATAGTACACCGCTATCGCATGCGTAGGTAAGTTCTTATTAATTTAATTAATAATTTATGGCTTCTTCCTCTAATACAAAAGACTGTCAAAGTATAACGTTGAACGTGAATGGTACCCATATACACTTGCGTTATTTAAACACAAATACTGTTTATAGTGAGTGGTTGAGTGTTATGACGAAAAATGGCAGCAATAAAACTACATACGGCACAGAAGAGAAACTATCGGTATTTAATATTGTAAATATTTGACTCTGTAAACATAGTAACTCCGATGCGCGCATGAAGTATGTGACTAATACAATCAAAATTCAATTTAGCAGCTTAGCAACTTTAGTATTATTTTCCACAGTTTCGCTATGGATGAATTAATTTTTTACCCGCCTACGGCGAAGCCATTAGGAAGGGTTATGATTTTAGCATTCTATGTATGTATGTATATGTATATGTTTGTATCTATGTATGTTTCTCCGTAGCGCCTAATCTATTCATCCGATTTTGATGCATAAGGTGTCAATCGATTCGTTATAACCGTAGTATATATAAAAAACCGTAGTCGGGTTACAGTTTTTATTAAGTTTTTGTTTGTTTCAAAATCTATATACTAAAAGTGCATTACATCGGGTTGCAATTTACCTAGATATTGAGCTAGCGACTTTACGTACACCGTGTGTGAGTTAGTTTTTCTTCAACCTATGTCTAGGAGCGAATTTTCATGCTAATATCAGACCGGTACTTCAGAAAAACTGCTTTATAAACCTAATATCCAATTATTATATTTAAAGGCTGAAGAAACGCATGAAGCCATCGATTTGGACGACTTGCTGCCTAAAATCGGGGAGTTTGGTCTGTACCAAAAGCTTCTGTTATGGCTCGTCTGCCTACCTGCCTGCTTACCCTGCGGCTTCTGTGCGTTTAACCAGCTGTTCATGACAGACGTCCCCGACTACTGGTGCAGAGTTCCAGAACTAGAACAACTCAATCTCACGCAACAGCAACGTAAAATATTATCAATTCCACGAAAGGTGTTAATTGCAAAAGAAACTTGTTGTTATCTTTTATTTATCAGCTACTAGCTGCCGCCCGCGGCTCCGTTGCGTTGTATTAGTACTTCTCCCAATTTTATATTTTATGCCTATGTGTTACTCTGATGTATAAGCTATATAGTTTCATCAAAATTCGTTCATTAGTTTTGCCATGAAAGAATAACAAACATTCATCCATCCATCCTCACAAACTTTCACGTTTATAATAGTAGTTGGATTTTATCATATCACAGCATAAAACTATCCCACAACCACTTATTCTCAACTGACCGCAAAATAATATTGGCACTATTATTAAACAATAAATAACTAAGTATTACTATGGTTAACCATACCTAGCGCCATTCCCATATCCATTTGTATTCATTGCCTGCGGCTTCGACAGTTTTTTTAGTCGAAAATCATCCTTTTGGGAATGTAAGTATAACCACTAACGAGAGTTCGAGACAAAAATAAGTCCAAGTTTTCATCTAAAGAAATTAAGATCCCATCAGAACATACATTTTTAATACAAGCTATTTGTACCTAAAAGGTACTTAATGTAATATCACTGCCAATACACATCTAATGAGCCCAAACACCATGATGATATCTTCTCTGGTTGAGGGATTGCTATGGGCACCTTATGGCTCCATCATAAGACTATAGCTCCATAGTACCTTATTATTTCAATTTTTCCAAAGTTAAGTACGCTAAAGCTAAGTTGTAAGTACGCCAAGTCTCACCTTAATCTGATGTCAAGAAGTGCTTGAAGAATGAATTACTAGTTAACGCACATATACTCGTACTAAAGCAAAATAATTTGATGAAGTTATCTTTAACTAATTTATTTTACAAATAATTCTATGTTATGCTGAACATGAACCTCCGAATTTCAACAAATATAATAAAATAGTAATTGATTGCCTGCAAAACGCGGGTACTATGCCTTGCAGAACATGGGCATTTAATATTTTATTTCTAGGTTATTAGAACTTTTCATATAAATAGCGTAATATCCTCCTACCAGCCAATAAAAATAAGTAGATCAACAATCACCAGTTGCCTGCCATTACGGTCATCAGAAGCCATTCGGCCTGTGGACGACATAACGATGACTTCATTAAATCTGTTTTCTTCCAGGACAATATAACCTTTGAGAAATGCTCACGATATGCCATAAACTGGACAGAAATTATAGACATGGATAGAAATATTATAGAAGTCAATGAAGAGTGGCCCACTGAACACTGTGTTCAAGGCTATGAATACGACACCTCTGAAGTAACATCGTCTATAGTTATTGATGTAAGTAATTGCTTACTTTTATTTATTAATCACAAAATCCACAGCACTTAAAAATATCTTCTACTACTATACAGCCGATTACAGATTTACAATTGAATAACTTAAAAAAAAATGCAACAGAAACTTAGAATAATAAAACTTTTACTTTAATCATTTAGAAGAATAAGAATAAAGTTTATTTATTCTTTGTTTTGTCACATAATGAATCTTAAGACTATATTGTAATCATCTTATCTGTAACTATTTTTTAAACTATCACTTTGTATGGACGGTCATCCCCAAACCAGGTAGAACCTGTATCTTGGGCACCTGAGTAATTGGATATTGAACTGCTGTTTTGAGGACATTACTGCTGTGAACTTATAGAATAGATTCATGGCAGATCCCCGAAAAAAATCTTTTATTGTGAGTCAATAACGACCAAGTGCGAGTTTAAAACGCCTGCTAAGGATATAGCACCATGAAAACTAATACCTATAGGTAATTAAGTAGTTTTTCTTCTTCGTTAGGGGAAACCGTTCACGTTAGCAAGGGCAAATTTTACAAAATGACATTGCTTTCAGTTTGATCTAGTCTGCGAGTACGACGTTTACCCTACTCTTGGGCTGGTGGCTTTAAACGTTGGAGGACCAGTTGGAGTGTACACGTTTGGAATATTGAATGATCGAATAGGACGCAAGAAATCTTTCTTTCTTTGTCTAAGCACACTTCTACTAGGCAGCTTAATGACTGCATACGCGCATGAGTTCTGGTTCTGGACAATGGCACGAGTTATCGTAGGACTTACTATTCCTGCAGTTTATCAGATACCCTTCATTATTTGTAAGTAAAAATATCCTTTTATGTTAAAAATGAAACCTAAACTATTAATGTATGGGCATTAATAGTTTAGGTTTCATTTCTAGCATAAAATGTTTTTTTTTTATTTTCCTTCAAAGCGAAAATAACATAAACTCTTAATCTTTTCAGCTTTGGAGTTAGCAGGTCCAAACTACCGATCTTTTGTAACTGTTATGACTTGTATTTTTTACACGTTGGGCTTGATATTATTATCAATCGTTACATACTTGCTGAGAGACTGGAGAAGCCTCGCCTTGGCTACATCAGTACCATTCTTTTTTTATTACTTGTATTGGTTTGTACTACCTGAGTCACCAAGATGGTTACTCATGCGGGAAAGACTGGAAGAAGCAAACAATATTTTAAAAACTATCGCAAGAGTCAATGGGAAGGAATTGCCGGAAGAGTTTACGAATAAACTTCAAAAACAAGTTATAGAACAAAAAGAGAGAGGAGTAACAGAGGCTAAAACTGTGAGCGTGTTTGCTCTGTGTCGGACTCCAAACATGAGACTTAAGACATTTCTTATCACTCTGAACTGGTGTGCATCAGAGATGGTGTACGTAGGCCTCAGTTATTACGGGCCGGCTATAGGCGAGAACCAGTACATGAGCTTTTTCCTGTCGTCAGCAGTAGAGATACCAAGTTACCTTGTCTGTTGGGTGCTGATGGACCGAATTGGACGAAGATGGCCACTCTGTTTGTCAATGGTTATAAGTGGCATTTTCTGTATCGTAACTGTATTACTTCCCAGCGGTGAGCACTATTGTAAAATATTATATGGTATAATGTCCTTGTAAATAGACACCTATTAGGACTATGTATAGAACCGAAATAATTTTCCAGATGCTCGAACGGAAACCCTAATCCTCTATTTAATATCCAAGTGTTTTATATCTGCATCCTTCTTAATAATATACCCTTATGCCGGAGAATTGTACCCAACGGAATTGAGAGGCGTGGGTATCGGAACATCGGCATATATTGGCGGCTTGGGCTTAATTATAATACCTTTTATAAATTACTTGGTAAGAATAATTTCCGGAACCTAGTAAAACAGTTTGGAAGAGCTAGAAATATTGCATTTTAAAACATAAAATCACAGTTATTTGGCACTTAACTGGTTGCGATCACACTAGAAATGTTCATGTATGTAGTTGAATGTGATTAGTTATTTAAAAAAAGTTTTAATCATTAAATTTTTATCATGTATTTCATTCTTTACTAACAATATGCCAGCTGATTATATTTTGCTCTCTCTCTATAGTCACTAATCTTTTAGTAAAACTAATTAGATATAGATTACATAATTTTGTTGTAGTCAAGCTAAGCAGAGAGAGCAGTGGTGGCCCAGTGGTAACGGCCGCGACTTACGTGTCGTAGGTCGTGGGTTCGAATCAAGGCAGGCGCTTTCCTTTGTGTAAATTATTTCATCTCCACTGCTCTCAAAACGGTGAAGGAAAACATCGTGAGGAAACCAGCATGTCCTAGAACCAAAAATTCAAAGACATGTGACATCCACCAACCCGCACTGGCCCCGCGTGGTAGATTACGGTCCATTCCCTCGCTCACAAAGAGGAGTACTGTGTCCCAGCAGTGGGAACATTAAAAAGCTGATGATGATTATTAAATTCACACTCACTCACCAATATTTTATGGGAATCTTGAAACGCTCAATTTTGGCTGACCAGAGGGAAAAAGTAACCTTTGTATTTATAGGAGACATCATTCTTTTTCCATTATCCCAATGTATCTTTTGAGTGCATCATATGTGTCAGAAGTCTCTTTCTTGAAGTTGCCAAGTCTGTTCTTTGCACAAATTACGAAATAAGAGACCCATATTGGCAATGAAATTTAGGAAACTGAAAACTTATTTCCTTACACTATGATAATCATTATTTTTTTATAAACTTTAGACACTTTAATCTAGGTCGTTAATACAAAAGATAACTTTGTAATCAATTGTTATGTTGTCGTTTCTGTATATCGTACTTATTTTATATACTATGTGTACATAAATTATAAAATAATAGTACATTACAATACTAGTGCGTTATAACCAATACGCACGTATATCGTACGACGTTTTTTAACACATTTGCGAGGAAACAGAAAAAAAAAACATTTTATATTTTGTTCATTTCTAATAATATTGAAACAGTTAGTGAAATTACAATTATTAAAATGATACGTAGTTGTAGTTGGTTTTTTAATTATGTTTTTATTATTATTATTACTATTCATAATGTCATTGTTTTGTGTTAGGGTAAATGTTGGAGACGACGAAACTTCTTGAAAGGCGGCAGAAAAGCATTGTAATTCGTCGTTAGTTGTAAATAAAAAAATATCCTCAGTAGAAGTAGAGGGGCGCGGCTCAGGGCAAAACTTCTTCGTAAAAGAGTATGTACAGTAGGTAGATCAATACATAAAATAAGGAGGCAAACTGACCTTAGTTGCCAGGTACTGGCTATCTGGAGCATCTCTTAGAAACTTTTCGACGTCATTTGATGACAGTACCTTAGATTTTTTCTTTATAAAACCATCAGAGCGTCTCTTTAAAAATGCAATGAGATTTGAACATAAATTAATATCGACACCATTTTTCATCTTGAGGGTACTTTTCAGCATCGAATATGTTGTCCTCAACGAGCTAGGCTTATATTTACTAGCTAGTTCATTAAAATACGCCAAAACTACTTTATCGGAAAATGACTTGGCATTTTTCATGTTTTCCCACTTCAAAAAATTTTCATACGTGGTTATGTATCTGTCTTTGGATATTGACGGCAGCAAGCTGTCGCATGCGGTTCGCGATTCTGTTAGTATATCCGGTGGAGTTGAAGTAATATATGGCTCTTCTTCACTATTGAAAGTTGTCATATTTAAATTTTCACAATACAAGTACAAAGAAAAGAAAATTTGAGAAAAATGGCGCGAGGATTATTTTCTGCCGTAGCTGCGTGAAAATGTTGGCAAAGACGTTAGAGCATGCAGCCAAGTTTTCAAATTACCGAATAAACTGATTTTTTTATTTTAAATAAACTGAATCTGTGAATGCACACTGTTGCTTTCCCGCCATTTTAACAGCGCGCTAGCGCTGCCTACTGACTGGCGCCGCGCGGCGATTAGTTCGAAATTTGAATAGCAACAGCGCGCGAAATGGCAAATAATACTGTTATGGAATTTGTATGGACTATAACTTAACTATTTGCTTTGGTAACACACGCGTTTTTTATGACCCGCTTTACATATTTAAAACCAGTGGAATTACATCAGCTTTACGAGCAACGGTGTTAAAAATAATATTTAGATGGATTGTTTACCTACGTTACAGGGCTCAAGTAACCTCGTCCTGCCTCTGGTAGTGATGGGCGCAGTATCAGTCGTGGGAGGGCTGAGCGCGCTCCGCTTACCTGAAACATTGCACACTTCGCTGCCACAAACTGCTGAAGAAGGAGAACTGTTTGGCAAAGACTGGACTTACGCTGACTGCATGGCTTGTGGTGATCAAAGGTGAGCTTAGGTGCTAGGCAATTTTTTCAAGTCAGAGTCAGTGTCTGACGACAATTGATGCAGTGGCTGAAAGACTGGTTGTTGCACTTCGTGTCGCGGGTGTGATATTTGTATGGCCTACTATGTAGATAGTTCTTCCGGGTCTGGCAATTTGTGTATGTGAGTTTAAATGTTTGTAAACGCAGACACACAATGTTTATTTTAAAAAGAAAAGTCTTCCGCCAAAAAGTCGAGCGTTTGGATTGGGACAAACACGTTCAAACATTTCTCCTGGTATATCGCAGTGCTGTTTATGAAAGCACAAACAGTAAAACCAGCTTTTGCCAATTTCGGAAGAGAACTACGAATACCTGCAGATATAATCACCGGCATCCCACCTGTGTCTACGTAGTATAACAGGTTATGCGAATGAACTACGGAACAGGATGAATGATGTATATGAGTACATCAGACACAAGTCAACAGATGTGAGAGGTTGAAGACCCGCTACGATCGGAAGGCAAACAATAGGGGCGTTGATGAGGGATCTCTGGTATGGTTGCATAACCGGGTACGCAGCAAAGGAAAATCGCCTAAATTACAAGCAAAATGGAATGAACCATATCGCATAATTACCAAAATAAATAAATGACGTCATCTACCGCATTCAAAAGGGACCACGTGGACACCAAAAGTTTTCATGTGGATCGATTGGCCCGTCATCATGGATCTAACAATGCTCAGGACGAGCATGTCTAAGAGAAAGGCAATGTTACATAAGATAAGGCGATGCCATCTAGTGGCGAGAGGAAAACCTAAGACTAAATCTAAAGACGTCCACTGCTGGATCTAGGCCTCCCCCAGGCGGACTAATTACATGATGTCACACAAATCGTGTATCGCGCAAGCAAAGTTCTTCTCGGCGCGATTTGAACATAACATATACAACAGTCCAACAATAACCGTTGGGCAGTTGCCCGGACCAGACACAAAGCCTGTCTGGTTGGCGGATCCTCCCTTTTCAATGGTGGTTTGTGGGACTTTACACCCTGTCCCACGGACCTCCAAATGTTTTTGAAAAAAAACTCAATACTTTTAAGGCCAACCAAACAATGAGCACTTCGCTAGTCAGTTTTTTTTCTGGTACCGTGCCAAACCGTATGTTATGTAGATATTCAAAATATTTTTAGCACTATAGGTGAATACATGCACATATTCTAATATAATATTAAACAACAATCGTAGCACTTTGTAGCACCCTCTTCTAAGACGATGCTACGAAGTGCTACGAGGCCTCTACGCTTTCGTAGGCCGGATGCTGACGAAAGTACTACTACCGTACACCCCCGCCCCTATTTAATAAACGTTACAATGCGTCCAAAAAGTAAAAAATGTTGTTATTGTTAAACGGTTGTCATATTTTCGTGACATGGGTTGTTTATAAAATCGAAATATAATCCATGGAAAGCTACAGGTAAATGGCCGCCATTGCCGATCATCAAAGATTTAAATCGCTAATTGCGCCCACCGCGTCGGTTTGTGCGCTCAGTCTAGAAATCGTTGGAAGATTTATCTCGGCACCGAGCTCTTGACGCTTACATTGGTCAACCGAGTGATATTGATAGATAGGCAATTACGTAGAACATACTTAAATGAATCTTTTTTTTTTTTTGGGACATCATCCAATGACTTTTCCCGCTCTGAGTGAAGCGGGAGGGCGACAGACTTTTATTGACTGAAACCCACCCTGTTCCTTCAGTTGCTTGAGCCAGGGCCGCTCTCACTCTCTCTTTCAATTTTATCCACGACTCAGCCAGGCATCGGCCCAAGCGGAAAACGTCAGTTTTTGCCGACATCTCTTTGAGGCGCGCGTGGAACACGACGCGCCGTCGAATCAGGTCTGGTCCTTATCGGAAAGCGAGCTACCCATTAATCGTCTCCCTCACGCGTTCCGCCTCCTCCTTCGCGAGCATTACTGCTTCGCAGAAGAAGGAGACAGCTTCTCATTCCCTCTCGCTCCGTACCATGGCCTGAACCAGAGCCCGACGCGAGAGGTCACGAGGACCGGCGGTGCTTCACACAAGTGGGGCAGATCTCCACTGTATGCTCCACCGTGTCCTCCAGGCGATCGAGACAATGGTGACACCCGGGCGTTTCCTCCCGCCTTATCCTGAACAGGAACCTTCCCAAACAGTCATGTCTGGTGATGAAGTGCGTCAGGCGGAAGGTGACGACGCCTTGGCGCCTCCCAAGCCACTCCTCAAAGAGGCCGCTCGCCGCCTTATCTCGCCGGACCAGCCGGATGGCCATGACCCTTTGGGACGCGTTCAACCGACGGACTGGTTGCTGCATCAGGGAACGCGCCCACACTGGGCCCCGTAAAGAGCCATGGACCGCAGGACCCCCGCGTAGAGATGAGAAATAAGTCACATAAATATTTTATATTTCAAGATTTATTCAATATAAGAGAAGAATTGAAAATTTGGTTTATAATGCAGCATAGAACCCTATGTTATTATTTTAGAAAATATGCTTCAAGTAGTTACTGCTGTTGTGTGTAGGTTGTAGGTTTTCTACTTACTATTTCTTTGGACGCACAGTAGACCGGTGATGATTGATGGTTGACTTAATTCGTCTTCATGATGTGACTGGTGTAAATAATCATTCACTGGTGTAATACTCATTTAATTTCTTTTTTATTATCAACCGTAAAACCACCTCAAATTGCATAGTCTTTAGAATAAGTCACTCAACGCGCGACTAAACAAAACCTTACTTACTTTCAGAAAAATATCAAGTGCAGAATCATATGAAAATTTAGATCAATTGGAACTCACACAAGCACCATTAGTTCAAGACGAGGTTCCAGACATCCCGGACATTAGGCGCAATTCTATGCGCAAACTCGTGCGCCGCCAATCCAGCATCGTTGAAACGCAGCGCGACGTAGATGGAAATATGAAAATGACATACTGGTTTTAAGATCAACGTATTTTTTAAATCAAAGAAATAAATAATTGTTGACGAAGTATATAGTTTTTTTTTTGAGTTTCGCAAATATGTCAACGGGATAATCTTAGTAACACGTGTATCTTTAACCGTAATAAGGATAGATAGATAAATAATAAATTTAGTGCACACAAAAGACACAGCACAACACACAAAATCTTAATTAAATTCTTACAATTTACATGTATGTTTATCAAGGTGCCAACATAAAAAGAAAAAAGGAAACCATACTTACAGAAATAAAAATAGAAGTGACACCAGTAACATTAGATACCTATGACAATCAAAACACATTGCGGTTTGCATCTCAAGGTTGCACCAAATGAGAGTCCAGCTCAGCACGTGTTAGGGAAATATACCTGCCGCTGATATTCTGCTGGATCCCTACAGCGACATATGATCGCTAAGCAGACGTGATATGTTGGTGTTGTTACAGAGTTATGCGAAGAGTAGGTAATTCACGTAAGTATACCCGCAACTTTATTTATTACTTACAATAAACACTTATCATTTTTTGCAGTAGAAAAAGTTCCAGTTCTTAGGTTAGGTGTTGATTGTGTTATAAATTCGTTTTGATTACTTGATTAGGTATTTATAAATTTAAATGTATAATGTATAAAATAATAAATAATCTTACAATAACTAATAAATAAAAATATATGTTTACAATAAATAAATACACGTATATAACATATTATGTGTATACGATAAGGATCCACAAGTTATTTAATTACTAAGTGCCTATATCCTTAGTTCACAGGTTTTGACCACGAGATACGCTATATAGACAAATAGATAGATTGGCTCGGGAAGTACATGACAGTCACTTATATATAATGGACGTGTTCAAAACAGTCATCACCAGTTTTTTCTGCGATGCGATAAGAAACTGCCGCAGTCGAACTCTGAAGGTTATTTAATAAGGCATTTAAGATTCCTTATCGGCGGGGGAATATTTTTCCAGCATTTGGATGCGACGTATCTAAATCTTCCCCTGAAAGCCGCTGTCTTATGCGAGTGAGTTGAGAGTTGCTATGAGCACTGTCTTTTTGCGCATTCTCTTCTACGAGCGATCCAGCTCTGTTTATTGTACATATAGGTCGGCTGCTTGTACTTTATAACTCCAAAAAGTAGGCATGCCAAGTGGAACTTACGACGCAACTTCATCTTAAGGGTTGAGTGGTTATTTCAAAATGGCTTTACGTGACTTCTAGGTGGGATTGAGAGGCAGAATTGAACGCAGGCGTTTTGCACTCTTTGAAACAGTCGATCAGTTCTTGCAAGCAGTCGATGGCCAATAACTATGTTCGCGTAGTTTAGATTAGACAGCACGAGAGACTTAGCCAGCTGGTTCCGCAGCTCCTCTGAAATATAAGGCCTTATTTTATAGAGGACCTTAAGCCGGTAAAAACAAGTGCGCACTGACTCTGATACATGTGCTTCATATCTCAACCCGGCATGTCCATGTTCAAACCCAGATTACGCCGGGCCGCACAAACTCGACTGACCGATTCACCCAGCAGGGCAACGTTGAGTGTTGCCGGCACTGCACTGATTTGGTTCTTGGTTCTCAACAGCATATAATTGGTTTTAGTAGGGTTGAGTACTAAACCATTATTTGCAGCCCAACATGCTATCCTGTCAAGATCATCGTTTAGATCCTTTATCGCAATGTCACAGCCACTTGGTTTAAAAGAAATATAGACTTGTACGTCGTCAGCATAATATGGTAACTGCATTGCTTCAGGGAATTTATGATATCCGCACAAAACAAAAAAAAAGATGATGGGGCCCAGAATTGAGCCTTGTGGGACTCCTCTGTAAATAGAAGTGGGTGCCCAAACAAGAGATGAGCCATTGCTCAATTGTATTTCCACACTCTGACGTCGGTTAGTGAGATAGCTTTGGAACCAATGTATCGTAATTTGGTCAAACCCATAGTAGCTAAGCTTTGATAGAAACAGATATATATTTATGCAGTCAAAAGCTCTCGAAAAATCAGGTAGGACAAGTAGTGTACATAGGCCCTTGTGCTGATAGAATGTTACCTGTCACATCCAAAAGAGTCGTAGAAGTACCACGCTGTTTGCGAAAGCCTGAATGTAGCTCAGGCAGAATGTTTTTATCTTCTAGATATTTTGAAAGCTGCTGGCATAACGTCTTTTCAGCAATTTCAGAAAGGCAAGACAGAATACTTATAGGCCTAAAGTCTTTTAAGTAAGTCAAATTTGTTTTTTTTAGGCAATGACCTAACGATAGCAATTTTCCAAATTTCCAGAAGGCATATATGTATTACAAATTGATACAGCACTGGGTACGGATCCCATACAAAAGTACCCATTGTGATAGTCCTTGCCAAATATTTTCAAAAAGCCTCCATATTGGTAAGTTTTTCATAGCTCAAAGCAAGCGTATAAAATCATTGTTTGTCCTACTTCCTAGTCATCCTACTAATATTATACAAATTAAAATTTCGGATGGATGGATATGTGTTTGTTACTCCATCACACCAGAACGACTGAAGCGATCTGGAGGAAGTTATAGTCTAGCATATATTATAGGCTTGCGTTTGACCACCATCTCGCCTGATGGTAAGGAATGATGTGGTCGACGGTGAAGCAGGCTTGCCTAGAAGTAACCAATTCACTCTAGACTTAAAGACCCTTAGATTGTAGCTATCAAGAAAGCGTTTATACAAGTTGAGCAGCTGTTCAGGAGTGAAGTACCGTCTCACTTTTGCAAGGATCTCCAACTTTTTTGCAGGCAACTTGTGACCCTTTGCCACAATGAATGGAGCAACATTGGGGGTCGATGTTAACGTAGGTCAAGGCCACCACTGCGTCGACTGCCGGGAGGACACGGCGCAGCATACGCTGGCAGACTGTGCCGCTTGGGAGGAGCCGCGCCGTGCCCTTATCTCAGAAGTAGGCAGTGAACTGTCGCTGCCGGCCGTAGTCGAGTCTATGCAGCGAGGATCGGGTTTTTTTTTTTTTTTCTATTTTTTTATACTTGGGGTAAGAAAAACATGTGAAGTCGTTTTTTTTTATTCGTTGACATTCCTTGTACATAATACACTTATTCTAAGGTTATAACTATTACATCTTTCTTATGCTATTCTTATTCTATCTTATATAGGTCTTACATAGGAGCGGTTCATTCACACAGGAATTAACATTCTGCGCTTTTTGATAACTTAACTTTTTTACATTTTAACACACTATTTAAAACATTACTTATTTCTACAGGTCCTACAGAGTAGGGGGAGCATCTCTTATTTAAACACTTATTTTCTAACTTATTACATTTTGGTTGTTTTACAGGTCCATTAGGGACGGAAGCAGTTTTTATTTTAGACTAACTTTAAATGTTACACATTTTATTATATTATCCTTAAACTATTATACAACTACTTGATTTATGCTGTTCTTAAATATAACACAGTATATTGTGGCAGCATATTTACTCATGCGGTTTTGTTCCTTTTGACAACTATGGATGCTATTTGGCTGCAGTAATTTAAAAATAGTTCTCTGTTTTTGCCCGTCATTAGATGCGGTACCTGTTGAGCATTCAGTTCTACATCAAGTTTTTGCTCAGTCTCATATCGCATTCTCTCAGTCATTGGGCAATTGAATAGGATGTGCAGAACCGTCTCCTCGACGCCAGGTTCGCAGGCGCACGATGGGTCCTCCTTACACCTGAAGCGTTTCAGGTATGCGGAGAACCCACCGTGCCCCGTCATAATCTGCGTAGTCAAGCTGTCGTGGGTCATCTTACGTCCTATTCCGTACGCCGCCACAGCGTCCGGGAAGAAGATTTTGGTGCCCGAAGCTGTGTCACCCGATCTATATCTCCCGTTCCACTCGCCAAGCGTCTCCGACCGGATTACTCGCCTGACGAATGAAACGGGACACTGATCATAGTCCGGCCTCTTCTTCAACCCCAGGGCGGCCTCCTTCGCAAGCTGGTCGGCTCTCTCGTTTCCCTCCAACCCTGCGTGGGCCCTTATCCAGAATAGCGAGACGCACTTATTCTGGAGTTTGCAGCGACGCAAGGCGTCTCTGGTTTCACAGCTGGTCAACGACTGAAGGGCCGCCATGGAGTCGCTGAAGATGCCGAACGTGGTTTCACTGTGCTTGAGCACCTCTCCCACCGCTCTTTGTAGGGCCAGGAGTTCAGCCTGGTAGACGGTGCAATAGGACGGCAGTGCAAACTTGAGGGCTTTCGCCTCGATGACGCCATTCCACAAGGATAGCGCCGCCCCGACTCTGCCCTCAATTTTGCTGTCGTCGGTGAATAAACGCACAGCATAGTTGCTGTGGTTGTTGTACTGATCCTCGTCTACCAGGCTTCCGAACTCCAGACACATTTCCTCCGCGGGGTGCGGGGCCTCCAACGCGGGTGCCATCCGCTCCACCTCCCTGCCCCTCAGTACAGGCTGGGGTACTCCCCTCCTGGCTCCGTAAAGAGCGGCTGCCTTCGCGGACGCGAAGATCGAGTGGGAGTATCCCAGTCAGCACCAGGGCAGAGTGCAGGGAGACCGTGCGGTATGCCCTGCACATTTTCTGGGCAACCCCGCGCTGGACGGTCCATAGCTTTTTTTTAATATACAATTTTTCGGCCGCTGGAGCCCAGACGCTGGCGGCGTACAGAATTATGGGCTCAATTGTGGCCACATAGATTATCCGGATAATCTCGGGGTGTAGCCCCCAGCTGAACCTCGCGGCTCTGCACAGCCGTTTGTATATTCCAATTGCCCTCCTGCACACGAGTGAGACATGAGTGTTGAATGTCAACCCACTATCGATAGTGACACCCAGGATCTTCATCTCCTTCGCCAAGGCGATGTCTGTCTCCCCCATGCTCAGGCGTGGTGTGTCGAACTTCAGTTTCTTGTTATCACCATCGCGGTGGTTTTATGAGGTGCAAATGTGAGCTTATTTTCGACACCCCACGCCAGAACACGAGCGAGAGCGGCATTGGCGGATACCTCCACCTCCAACGCAGTCTCTCCGTCAAAGACTAGGAGGACATCGTTCGCGAACGCCTGGATTTAAGTCCCGCCACTCTGCAGTGCTTTAAGGAGGGGGTCTAAGAGCAGGTTCCAAAAAATAGGGCCCCCGATGGAACCCTGGACACAGCCCTTGCTGGTGCCCTTGGTATTGTGAGGGTGTAGCTCAGGGAGCTCAAATAATAAGCAGAAATTACTTTTAACTTGTATTGAATCAACAACGTGCCTGCCCTCAGGCGGCTTTTACAGAAGTCCCAGCTAAACAAAAACTACACGCGTTCGATATATTTCAAATATTCTGTATTCGGTTTCCTTCCAAACTTAAAATAAATATAAGCTGCCAGCTTTAGGTGTCAGCGGCCGAACAGGTTGGTCGTCTTATGTGGAAAACCTCTACAGTATATACCTCCCCGCCGTACCTGATCGAGACTCTTCGGTCACTGAGGTAGCTGTCTATGACCCGCCTAAGATTTACTGGACAGTTTTCCTCCGCCAGACGGACTCGAACTGCTGGCCACCAGGCGTTGTCGAAGGCTCCCTCTATGTCTAAAGATATAAGCGTAATAATTTTCTTTTGTGCTAGCTTTTGATGTACGTGCTGCATAAGAGCATAGAGGGAGTCCTCGGTGCTCTTCTGGGGCATAAATCCGTACTGGCGGGTACTCATCCTCGGTAAGAGATGGAACTTTAGGCGGGCCACCAGCATCTTCTCATAGATTTTCCCCAGTATAGGCAATAGCCCAATCGGCCTATACGACTTGGGAATAGAGTAGTTATCTTTTCCTGGCTTCCTCAGTATAACTACCGTTGCCTCTTTCCAGGGCGCGGGGAAGTACTGGAGTTCCAAACACTTGTTGAGGAATCCCAGTATCAAACCCGGGTCATTACCCATGACTTCACGGCAAATGTCGGCCGTAAAGCCATCAGAGCCCGGTGCCTTCTTCGGGTTAAAGGACTCTACCGACTTCTTTAATTCAGCCATCGTGAACGGTGGGTCGCAGCAATCATGTTGTTCCCCAAGGTTTACACGTTCCGCTTTCGACCGGGTGGAACGGTGATGAGCGTTGTCACTCTCTAGGGAGTCGTCTGGGTAAAATGTTTCGGCTAACAGCTTCACAGGGCCCTTCGCGTCCAGTACGTCACCGTTCCATTCCAATGGCAGGTCCTCTTCCCTGCGCTGTGTCCTTCCTATTACCCTAAATATTCCTTCCCAGACCCCCTCCCTATCCTGCTTTCCGCAGTACTCCTTCCAACTCTCGGTCTGAGCTTTGGCCGCCTCCAACTCATACTCTTCTTTCTGTTTCAGGTACTCTTCGACGACCTTCTGCCTCCGGACTGGGGCGGCACAGCGGATCCTGCGCCTCATGGTAGCAACTGACCTCTTCATCCCAGCGAGTCTCTCGGACCACCACGGCAAGGTGAGTACTTCTCTAACTTTTTTGCTTGGCATCGTTAGCTTGCAAGCTTCGTCTATTGACTTGTTGAGGTTGTTAGTGGTGGTGTCTATTTCCTGTTTATTTTTAAGTTTGTTAATTTCAGCAGCTGTAATGTTGTACTCTATTTTCAATTGTCCGAATTTCGTATGGCGAGGATCGGGTCGGCAGCGAGGAGTCCTGGGACGCGTTGGTATCCTTCTGCGAAACAGTCACCTCGCGGAAGGAGGCTGCGGAGAGGGAGAGGGAGATTTCATCCACTCACCCGATCCGCAGCAGACGCGCCGGGCGTCGGCGGAGGGCGGACAACGCCCTCTTCCGGCCACGGCATCGGGGACGTCCGCCGCCCCCCAGACTTCAGGACCCGAGGTGGTGGCGCGTAGTGTTCCACGCGCGCCCCTCTTAGACGTTGCGGGGGGAGTCAAACATCTTACTCCCCCCCAACCCGAGATTGAGGCCCGCAGAGGCGGGCTGGCACTAGCCGGGGGTTACGGAAGTATCGTATGTTCTCGCGACCCCCGGCGTATGTGTGAGATGGAACACCGGGGTGGTTTTTAGTCAGTACGAGTCAGACATCCAATGAGGATTTTCCAAATAGGAAAAAAATAAAAATGGTCAAGATGGTCCGTTATAGGCACGGTTACACCACGGCAAGTTGGAGCTCATATAGGTTACTTTACATCCCGAAAAATATACGGTTCCCGGGGTACAAGTTCCGATTCTCAAGCGGGCGAAACCGCTGGCACAAGCTAGTTGCCTCATAATATGTGATAATGTATAAAAAATTGTCTACTCGACACCGTAAGATATGAGTTTGCAATCAATTCCGTTAATTTATATGTTTCGCAAAAAGTCTGCAGGACTACATGTCCTGCAGCCTAATCGCTTAACAGAATCTCAAATAAATTTTATTCGCGATGAATATCCTATAAAAAAATTCCATCTCGGCGTTTTGTTAT
The DNA here is from genome assembly GCA_947562075.1 of Orthosia gracilis. Taxonomy (NCBI): domain Eukaryota; kingdom Metazoa; phylum Arthropoda; class Insecta; order Lepidoptera; family Noctuidae; genus Orthosia; species Orthosia gracilis. The sequence continues at coordinate 30,945,230 of OX387267.1, read as the reverse complement.
TAGTCGTCAGATTTAGGTGAGGCCTCCTTCGCAATACAAGGCGAAATTGCCTATTTATGTCATTGAAACTCAAACTCAAATCATTTATTTCAATTAAATAATTTATTTTGAACTGTCGAGCATCGATGTCGAACGTCGTCGTATCGGTAGGTTTCTATGGAGAAGAACGTGCAAAAAATTCCACGGACACTCTTTTTTTAATCGGTACATAATTATGACAAAGTATTGGTTACCTCACTCTTTTTGGATAGGTACGAACGATGTAAAAATACATGCAAGTAAAAGCGTCTGTCTAGAGTAGAAGAAACTACTCAAAAATACAATGAGTTGGTAAACAAAACAAGTTGAGGTAGCTAAGTTAAGATTAATTACAAGTTAACAAGTGAAGGCCCGTTCACGAAACATAAAGCATTATTAGCACGCACACAGCTCAATCATGAATGATCCAACACAATATTATGTCCCACCATCAGGAAGAGCATAACATACTCTTATGTCAGGGCACATTCAAGTCTTTGATAGACATGTACCTACAGGAAATGGTACCTAGCTTTATAGTTGGTATAGTACTTACTCACACATGTGCTGTGCAGCTAAATAACAATTCTCGACGTTGATCAAAATCAACGTCTTCTTGAGATGCTTCTTGAGTTTGAACATCTTCTCATATTAAGTCATCTCTAGACTCATTTTGTAGAACTGTACCACGATGTGGTAAAATACTTCCAGTTGATGAAGTGTCATCGACATCAGAGTAAGACTCGGCAGTATAAAAATTTACTGAGTCATTAATGTTAACATGGATCAATCGGTACATTTGATTCAACAGTTTCCTGATCGTGTGCCATCTGGTATGATATGCTGTGTCTCAGGTTCAATAGAGGGTATAGTCTCCGGAATGGAAGTTGGCAAGGTTTTGGCGAAGTGGAGATAAGTTCGCGCGTATCGTGCGAACTGACCAACCACCACATAGAGTGAACGGAACGTGGCCGTGGACGCGACGCGATTTGTCAGCCGATCCTTGAGTCAACTGACCAACAAATCGAACACTCGGAACGTTCGACGCGCCCCGCTTCACTACCAAAAAGACCTAAAAAACGACTTCTGCGCATCTAACGACTCATGCCACCCTACGTGCCGGTGATTATACTGGTATAGTTATCAAAACTATTTTTGTATACCTGAGGTACCTCCACTGCTGGTCGATCCCTCGATCTGATAAGCCTATAATTTTCTTTAGACTGTAATCGATCATGCCATCATCTCCATCGTATCCTATAGGTAGTTATGCCTTTTTCGGTTTTTTTACAAAGTTTATTGCGCCTTTGTTTCGGTATATGTGCATAACACATCGAATCAATTATCCTCAAGTGTTTGATGCCTTGTTTCCTTCCATAAAATAATTCGATGACTTTCCCTCAACTGTTTTCGGTCCGTTCGATTAAGTATGTAGACAGATGTATTAATTAATTCCGCCCAAAGACCATGTGGTATTTCAACATGAGCATGCATTAATGCGCTAGCAGTTTCTACTAAAGTTATATTATCTCGCTCCGAGCATCCATCACCCTTCTTTGAAATTTTGTAACATGTGATACTATGTGTGTATGTTTATTAATTGTAAGTTTATGTTTAGTATATTTTATTTAGCTATATAATTTTTATGTAATAATTGTTTTAATGTAGCAGTACATCATAAGCTACTGTTGCTGTTTTATTTTAAGTTATTTTAATTAAGTCCATCCAACGGTTGTCTAGTAGATATCGATGTCAGCGATAAGACCGCCTTGTACCTATATAGTATTAAGTTACTGCAAAAGATAGGTGTAATTTCTTAATTAAAAAACATGCATTTTAACCTGGCCCTTTCTACTACACAAGTGAGGCTCATATATTGTCCCTAGGGCATTCAAACAGGATACCCGGATAACCGAAGAAACCGGATAACCGACTGATTAAAATCTCGGGTTTTATAACTTTGCAAAATCGGTATTCCGGATTTTTCGGTTTTCATTTCTCCTATGTTATTTATGTAATAACACTTTAATTTTCCCAAACAACATATTAAATTTAACACTGACAAACATGGACAGGACGGCGACGGCGAGGCGGCGTTAGTTCCTATTTCAGCCACGTTAATTTAGATCCTTGACGCACTACTGTTTCACGCTGCCGCTATTTTGTAGTATTTGCTAGTCGGACTCGCGCACGAAAGGTTCCGTACCATTACCGCAAAAAAACGGCAGAAAACACGTTTGTTGTATGGGAGCCACACTTAAATATATATTTTATTCGGTTTTTAGTATTTGTTGTTATAGCGGCATCAGAAATACATCATCTGTGAAAATTTCAACTGTCTATCACGGTTAATGAGATACAGCCAGCATGGTTACAGACAGACAGTCCCGTTTTAACCCTTTGGGTTCGGAACCCTAAACAAACATCGTGAGTAAACCGACCTAGAACCAAAAATTCGAAGACATGTGACATCTATCTACCCGCACTGGGCCTACGTGGTGGATTGCGGTCCATTACCTCTCACAGAGAGGAGGCCATCTGTGTCCCAGCAGCGGGAACATTAAAACGCTGATGATGATGATAGTTCCTTCTATTTTTTTAAATACATTGTTAACTGATAGTAAAAGTAAATAGGAATAGTTTTAGGTCTCATTGTTTTTGTCACATGCATGACTATTATTAATTTGTTCACTAATGTTTCACCAAAACACCATTCACAAATTTTTCGTTTTTGAACTTTCCTATTTTTAGTGACCGGTGAACCTATTGTGGGGCAATGTCAAATTCTGAGCATTAAGTTTCGTATCTCATATATTTTTTCTTATTTAAGAAGATCTTAGTAGCACCGTTGGTATACATTTTGCGGATTAAACTGGTGTCAGATTGATTGCATTGCTGATGAAATCGGCACAAATGAACTTCAGGGCGGCCCAGAAGTTTGGCGAGAACTATATAATAATATATATTAACCGTATGGTGTCAGACATAAAGAATAGTTAGTACTGTAGAGGCTTTCCACATAGGACGAGCAACCTGTTCGGCCGCTGACACCTAAAGCTGGCGACTTATATTTATTTTAAGTTTGGAAGGAAATCGAATACAGAATATTTAGAAATATATCGAACGCGTGTAGTTTTTTGTTTAGCGGGCACTTCTATGAGGGCCGACCTACGAGCGGTACGTTTGAATAAATATACGTCGTAGAAGTCCAATAGTATTTTTTTCAGCCTCTGGCTGCGTCCCCCTTTTACAAATGGTGGAGGCGCCGGATAGTGAAAATCCCGGTAAATAAGTAAAAATCTAAGAAAAAATACGAAAAAACATATTTTCGCGTGTGCACGGCGAGAACAGTGCGCGAAACCCTATCAACGAGTGTACGTCGCGTCGTTACGAGGAAAGAAAGTCCTGTCGAGAACCCCAGCCGACGAGCAAACGCAGAGAAAATAAAGATAAGTGGTTTATTTTAATTAAAAATGGCACAGCCAGTTTTTACGGGGACGGGAACAAAGTCCAGTTTCGAGGCTTTCCTCTTGCAGTTCAAGGTTGTCGCCGCTATAAATAAATGGCAAGAACAGGACTTAGGGCTCATTTTGGGAGCGTACCTGGACGGCCCGGCACTCGCTTATTTTAAATTCATCTACAAATGGAGGCGATGCCGAATCCTTTCACACGCCGAGGTACGATTTTCGCCCAAGGCAGCGCTTCGAGAACAGAACTAACCGCTCTCGTATTGCCCCTAGATATAGAAGCCCACTACCAACCGATCACCCAAACGAACCAGGACACAGTCAATAAAGATGGATGAGGAGTTGCGGGCTGTGTCCATGAAAGAGCAATTCCCGATTGAAAACAATAAACACGGTGATCAAACTCCATTTATTAAAATTAGTATAGGTAACCGATCGTATGACGCATTAGTTGACACAGGTGCTTCCATCTCTTGCATCGCCGAAGAATTAGTTGTGCTGCTAGGTTTGAAGCATACCAGTGATGAGACGAAACATTTTGTGAAATCCATTTCGGGTTCTTTTCTAACGATTATGGGCAAAACAAGAATCAACTTCATCGTGGATTCGTGTGTTTTAACGAATGACTTTTTTGTGATGATAGACAGTTTTCAGTTTTGACATGTCATAGTTAGTAGAAATGGGCAAGCAGAAAATATATTTATCGATGATTTTTGCTGCAATTAGTATCGATGCGATTAAAATAAATTATTTTCCAATTCCATGAGCTGATGTAAGCTGCCGGGGGAAGAAAAGGCTGGCAATGCTGACTGCGCATCGAAGCAATATTTGTTTTTTTTAATTCAGCTAGGCTGAGCTTAATCCAGTGCATTGATGATATAAGCATTTCAAGAGTGGGAGAGGTATTGGTCATAACTGAAACCGACTTTGCATACGGGGCATAGCCTTCGCAAAGGATGTTGATTTGGCATCATTGGTCCAGTTGATGACTGTTTATGGCATTGGTCCAGTTAATAACTTATTGATAATATTAAATACGTTAAGTGTGATAAGCTCTGGATAAAGTTCAATGATAGGTTTAGAAGATTCGATGCGATCCAGCCTTTCCTTCTCTGGCCTGATAAATGCTTGAGGATGAAATATTGTATCACGTTTGAATTTCACATAATTAAACCCCATCCGGGTGGATGTGAGTTATCACATCATTTCTCTTAGGAATAAGAGGCCGCCTTGTTACTTTTTCGGAGGTTTTGTGCAAGGAGGTTCAAGCATGACGGCGTTGACATGTTAATGCATGTGCACTTGTTAGCTGAAGTTTGAGTAAATATCGGAGAATCCGGTAATTCGTTTGCCATGACTTGAGCCTTCCCCTTGTAAGGGAAGGACCTCAGATTAATTCCTCCGTTAGGTAAAGGTGTTAGGTAAGAGTGATTTTCCTTCCAAAGTTGAGAATAGCTGCGCTTCACATGATTCTGCGCATCTATTCGTAGGGGCGTAGCTCATGTAGAGGCTTTCCACATAGGACGAGCAACCTGTTCGGCCGCTGACACCTAAAGCTGGCGACTTATATTTATTTTAAGTTTGGAAGGAAATCGAATACAGAATATTATATATCGAACGCGTGTAGTTTTTTGTTTAGCGGGCACTTCTATGAGGGCCGACCTACGAGCGGCACGTTTGAATAAATATACGTCGTAGAAGTCCAATAGTATTTTTTTCAGCCTCTGGCTGCGTCCCCCTTTTACAGTACCATCCCATATTTTTCCGTTGGTGTCGTAAGAGGCGACTAAGGGCCATGCCTGAGAATGGGCAGCAGCGTTCTCTGTGCACTTTAACAACAAACTGCGAACGCCAACCCGCCTGCCAAGCGTGGTGATTATGGCAAACCTTCATTCGCCAAACATGAATAGTGCGACATGAAAATGGACCCTAGTGCCCGGTAGTCTGCTTACCCTCGATCACGGTAGTGGTTCAGCGTGGCAATGGGTGCGAAGAATCCCCGGACGAGAGCACGCTAACTAAATTCAAACCGATGACTGGCCCTGGAAACATATAACACGCGTACTCTCCGGACCGACGAGAAGATCACCGAACTTGAGGTAAAATTGAGCGGGTTACGATGAAATGAAATGAAATTTATTTATTTGCAAGAATATAGGTACTGGATACTCCTTAAATCCGGTAACCTGCTCTATTTCCGGGTGGGTGACCGGCAGTCCTAGAGTGGTGTCGGGTTTATCGTACATAAGTCCCCCGTGAACAACGTAGTGAAGAACGAGAGTGGGTCGACCAGAGTGGCGTACCTTATACTCAGAATATCCTCAAGATATTCTATAAAAGTCACATAGGCCTACACCCCGACCTCGGCACACCGGCAGCCTAATTGCGTAAGTGAATTCGGCAAGGCAAAGGCCAAAGAGTATGAACAATCGAACAATCAATTCACTTAGGCAATAAGGCTGCTGGACGAAGAAGACTGTTGTATGAGGATATCTCTAGAGCCAAGCATGTTCATAAAACTCATTTCACTGTGGTCATGGGGGACTTCAACGCAAAACTGGGCAAACGAGACGATGATGAGCTGCAAGTGGGGCGATTTGGATTTGGACGTCGGAACTACCAGCAGCCTAATTCGTAAGTGAATTCGGCAAGACGAATGATTTATCCACATAGACGGAAATCCACAACGCATCTTATATCTTGCACGTGATTGATCGACTGATGGGATCATCACAGATATTGAACTTAAATATCAAGCTTGAAATGTCGAATGAAGAAATCTACGCCGCATCCATTATAGATCTGGGAAAATGAAATGAAAACGAAATGAAAATGAAAAAAAAAAATCAGGGCAAATATTGCAGGCATGGCGCAGGGTTGTGGTGATACTCTTTTTAAGAAGGGTGATAATGCCCGGCTCAAGAATTACAGGCCCATCTCGCTTCTTAACCATGTCTTTCAATTATCAAACAAGTTTCTTTATCAGTAGCAAGCATACTATATCAGTGTTGAACCTGTACGATATTTAAATTTGCCGCCTATTTCATGAGATAAGACTTGCTCTAAAGACTAGTTTCCCATTAATGATTAATAGCGTGCATGCCTGACAAAGAGTATTATTATGACGATTATTTCCATAATTCATTTTTTTTTATGCAACTGCTTCTAGCAACATTTTGAGTGTCATGTCATCACATTGCTGTCAATGTCAAATCATTTCTGTCAGACTGTCATTCACATTTTACATTGTTGTATTGTGTGCACAGTTGTCGGAGGGAATTCCAATATTCTGTAAGAATGTTTTATCCTAGTAAAGCGCTTTTTTTGCGTCTTATTCTAGCTTGTACAATAATTGTGGTATTGGGACATAGTCACAGTCACTCACACGATCATTCTCATGGAAATGAACCACCCGCCTTCAAATACTCCAAAAGTGCAAACGAACAACACAAAAACGAAGAAGCGATAACTGAACCAGATTACGACTTATACGTCAGAGCATTGACTTCAACACTCTTTATAAGCATAGCGCCGTTTTTTATACTGTTCTTTATACCTATTGACGGAACTGTGGAAAAACAACCGTTACTCAAGATTTTGCTGTCATTTGCTTCTGGCGGCCTTCTCGGCGATGCCTTTCTCCACTTGATCCCGCATGCACTCATGTCTAGTGGCGGCGCCGAGGGCCACAGTCACAGTCACTCACATGACAATGAGCAACATGAACCACATGACATCACTGTTGGTCTTGGTGTGTTAGGAGGAATTATTACGTTCTTAGTCGTCGAAAAAACTGTTCGGTTATTTGATGGAGGACATGGCCATTCTCATGGAGCAGAAAAGAAAAAATCTGATGATAAACAAAAAAAGAAGACAAAGGACAAAAAAGAAGATATAAAGATAGCTGGATATTTAAACCTTGCTGCAGACTTTACACATAATTTTACTGATGGGTTAGCTATTGGAGCATCTTACATTGCAGGCCAAAACATTGGTCTTATTACAACCGTTACTATATTTTTACATGAAATCCCCCATGAAATTGGAGATTTTGCAATTCTTGTTCAATCAGGGTGTTCACGAAGGAAAGCAATGATGTTGCAGTTGCTCACAGCATTTGGCGCAATATCAGGCACAGTTTTGTCTATATATCTTAGAGGATCAGGCGAAGGTCTAGTTTCATCTCTCATCTTACCATTCACTGCTGGAGGCTTCATTTATATTGCTACTGTGTCTGTTATTCCTGAACTTCTAGAAAGTTCAACCAAATTTTCTCAGTCTGTCAAAGAAATAATTGCACTCCTAGCGGGTGTCTATATGATGGTACTTATTGCACAGTATGAATAATATTGTATGACATGTAAATATATTTACAATGTTCTATTTTTTCAATAAATCAGTAAACATCACACATGTATAAAAATTGTTCTTTTGTAAAACTATCAATAAATCTTAGTTTAATGTTTGTAGTTACCTTGTTAGTTGGTATAGTTCTCTCCAAACTTCTGGGCCGCCCTGAAGTTGGCTTTCCTATGTGCTAGGCACGAATCAGTGCTGTTTTTGTATGAGATGTCAACTTCAGGGTGGCCAAGAAGTTTGGCAAGACAACTATATGTATGAATGTATCGAAAGAGATGTGAAGTATACATATAAATATTAATGCCAGTTTTCACTATCACTGGATGAACACCTAAATAAAATGCCTCTACTGTTGGATTTTCACTATGGCTCAGCACCGACAGTTGAATGTTAGGGCTCTTTCAATTTAGACGTTTCGTGGCAGAATGCTGAGGCGCCGCATTGGTGCGGGTGTCGTACTACGCACAAAAGGTTGATTTTTCCATACAATTTATGCACGCACATACTCGCACCGTTGCGGCGCCGCAGACAGAAGTCCGACACAAAACGTCTTAAATGAATGAGCCCTTACAATCTGATGTAATACAAAAGGCATTCAATATAGGTAGTGTTTCCTGGTATAGTTCTCGCCAAACTTCTTAGCCGGTCTGAAGTTGGTTACAACGGCTGCACAATAGTATATCCCAAACGAAGACGGCACCGCGCCGCGCCTTTCGCATCTGAAAGCCAACTCAAAGAAGTTTGGCGGAAACTATAATGTGAAAACTAGCATTAGTGTAAACTATTGCTAAGTACTACTTTCTGTATGGTATTTCTACTTTCTATTCAAATGTCTTAAGATTTTACAGATAATAATATGTTATTGGTACCTCACCAGTCTGTCTTGTTATAGAAATAACTACAGTGATGCTTGAAAGCAACTTAATATAGTGAACAAATGAAGAATCAAATAAAAAATCTAAATGCGGTTATAAGTTGTTTATTTATTTAGATTACTTCTTCTTGGATACACCCACAGTTCTTCCTCGCCTGCCAGTGGTCTTGGTGTGCTGACCACGCACACGCAGACCCCAGTAATGACGCATACCCCTGTGGGCACGGATTTTCTTAAGCCTTTCCAAATCTTCACGAAGCTTGGAATCCAAGTTCGATGAAGTCAGTTGGCTGTACTTTCCGTCCACAATATCCTTTTGTCTGTTGAGGAACCAGTCCGGGATTTTGTACTGTCTGGGGTTAGACATGATTGTTACAATCTTTTCGACCTGAAAGATTACAAAGCATTTTATAGTGTCACAACATAAGATAAAAGGTAGAGCTATTTCTCTATAGTGTCAAAACATAACACAAAGTATAAGAGAAATATGTGTAAATAGGCACCGTGTAATCCTCTTTATAATTTAGAAATGAGCACAATTTAGTTGGTTTACTTTAACCTCTCAGGCCCGGCTGGTACCAGGTGGTGGGCTGAACGGTTAAAATCTATACAATGATACACTGTTTTAGAGTACAACAGCCATTATCTATTACAAAAATTTGCTCATATTTACATGTCAGTTAATATCTTATTATCAGTATTATTGTTTATGATAGCAGTTATAAAAGGTGCTAAAATTTCTGAGGTCATAAACAGCCACCTTGATCATGTTATTGTAAATCCCTCAAACTCCGGTATCATGAATCCTGAATTAGATTGTGTCTAGGCAATGATAGTCTCAGTTACTAAACATACTAGCTACCTATCATATTATCAGTTGTAAGCCTGTCTTTCTTTCATCACTCCATTAATGCTACCTCTCTCTATTATGTTAAAAATGCAGTCCTTACTTATGTTCCCCTCAACAATCGCTAATCCTGAAACGATTGTGTGCCACTTATGACCGTTGAAGGCCTAAGATTTTATAGCTTTAAACTGTTTCATAAAACTTTGTTGGGTTGTCCATTTGATTGACAACTCATGAATGCTCACAAGATTTTATAACTACGTTGTTCATAGTATTTTGAAGGAATGCTGAAGGCCCAACTTACTATGTATTTACGTTAGTCTCGAAGGTTTTGTAAAGACAATAAAACGACTGGCTAACTTGAGAAGGAAAGGAATGTATAATCTATCAAGTTAATAACCAAAAACATACCTCTTCTTCAGTGCATTCTCCAGCACGCTTGTCAAGATCAATGTCGGCCTTCTTCAGTACGATGTTGGAATATCTGCGTCCAACACCCTTGATGGCGGTCATGGCAAACATAACTTTGCGTTTGCCATCAATGTTCGTATTCATAATACGAAGAATATGTTGGAACTTGTCTGGAATTACCAGCGACTGAAAAAAAGTTGACACTCATTTAATAACGCCGACTGAAGCAAAATATTGAGAAAACTCGCACCATGTATATTCCAAGATCACAATCAATCACTAAATTTTAATATTGATTCTATGATTAGTTGAAAATTATAAGATTATTACCATTTTCGCAAATTTTGGTTAGACAACCACCACTAACAACAAAGGTTCATGGGGTAAAAGAATGACATTGACAATATTTCTCAAAAGTTGCCATTTTGACTTAATTTTACTCCTGGCAAACCGTTGGTAAACTTTTTTAAGTTTAAAATAGGATAAGGCTGGTCATACACGTTCCTATCCCGTATTATAATTCGATTTCACAGTACAATTATCCGATTCGGAATTCCGTAAGGCTGGCTGGCCAAACAGTAAACACATTCGGATTCAAAATCAAAATACCGTAACACTAACACAGACGCTATGTTTTTTTTTCCGAAATAAACACGTTATTTAAAAAAAAACCGAACGGTATTAGTATAGTGTAACTGGTTTTTTTCCTTTTCTTCATTCACTTTTTTTATGAATTTATGTTGTATTAATTAATTTATTTATTTTTCTTTTTATGTTTATTTAGATTTCTGAACCAGGAAACCGAACGTGTATCCGTCGGTCAAACGGAAAAAAAACTAATGACGTCATCCCGAACAAAGAAAAAAACGCCTGCGGCCGGCCATAGAGTATAGTAATAGATTGGCCGGCCTAAATCCCAAAAAACTTGGGTCTTTTTCCAATCGGAAAATATAACGAACGTGTACCTGCTAATTAAAGGTAAGTATTACTTGTAAACGTCATGTTCGAAGTGCAGTTAAATATGACGAATGCTCGATGTTCCGTTAGAAATAAATGCTCTAGTATATAATCACCTCAAAACATTTTCTATGAGGCTATTTCATAAAACATGAATTAACATTAAATGGAAGTTTAGTTATTTTCACTTTTGTAAATTTCTTTACTAGCATCCCAATTAAAACTACTGAGACCATATATTATTCGCCCTCACTTGCTTCTGGTTTAATAAACGAAAAATTTTTAGTCTGCCTGACTGAATTTAACTTTTCACAAACCCAATAACAGTAATAAAAGCTTTTAAGCAAATCAAGATCAAACTGATCGAAGATCTATGCGGAATGTCCATCAAAGTTTGTACCTCCATTATTCAGACTATAGCCCCGTACTTAGATTTAATTTTTAATTAGTGTGTAGATCAAGGAGTCTCTCCGGATCTAATGAAACATAGTAAGGTTGTATCACTTTTTTAATCCGGGGACAGTAAAGACACAAATATTTATAGACCAGTATCGGTGCTGCCGGTTTTCAGCAAAATACTTGAAAATATAATGCTAAATCAAATGCTCATTCATTTTAATACGAATAACATCCTACACGATAAACAGTATGGTTTTACCAAAGGACGTTGTACGGCCGACGATGGTGTCACCTTATTAAAACACATCTTTGATGCGTGCAGCGTGAGAAGGGGCACAAGATGCCATAGGTGTCTTCTGCGACCTGTCGAAAGAGTTTGACTGCGTTAATCATGAAACATTACTTTTGTAACTTGAGCATTACCGGCTAGGCCAATCAGCGATAAGTTTAATAAAATCTTATTTATATGATAGACAGGGACAGCAATACGTCTTGCGACAGGTTCAAAATTGGTTCACAGCTAATAATTTAGTTTTAAATGCTAAAAAGACTAAGTAAAAATAAGACTAAGTGCGTAAAATTTGTCTTGCGAATGTCAAAAGTACCGATTATGACATTTTAATAAACAGGGAGAAGCTAGAATTCGTCGATAAAACGGTTTTCCTGGGGATCACGCTAGACTCAAGGTTAAAATGGGGTCCTCATTCAATATCACTTGCAGGACGGCTAAGTTCGGCAGTATATGCTGTTAGAAAAATTCGTCAATTTACTGATGTAGATATCGCGAGGCTGGTCTATTTTAGTTACTTTCATAGTATAATATCTTGCGGTATCTTACTATGGGAAAGAGCTGCAGACATTAAGTCAATTTTTAATCTGCAAAAACCAGCCATCACAGCGATATACAATCTTCGCCGGCGCGATTCTCTAAGGGAACTGTTTAACATCATGACGGTTCCTTATCAATATATTTATGAAAACATCATGTACGTAAGAAAAAATTTACATCTTTTTAGTAAAAACGGCTACAGACATACTCGTAATTACGTTACTAAAAATAGGGAAAAGTTTTGAAGTATTGTTGGACCTGCTGAAAACTGTATGAATATATCTAACATTCTGTAAATCTACCATTCACTGTACCTATGTGTCGTTCGTTGACTTCTGTGTGCTCTGGCAGTTGGTTGTGTCATGCTCTCTCTAATTTTTCTCTGATGGTGGCACATGTGTTGGATCATTGGATCATTCGGTTCCCTTCATGATGGTTAAACTGAATGGTGCCGATCCATGCGTCATGTTCATGAACGTGCGCCATTAGTTGGGATTGGTCATAAGTTAACTGCCTCGGCCTGTTATTGTTTTTTTTAAAAATTGTTTGTTACTTTAGACGCTTTTAAGTGCATCTCTTTTTGCATCATTCTCACTTAAATTTATTTTTTCAACAAGAATGATGTAACCAAAAACTTGTAATTAAAACTGATGAAAAAGAGTACCCGTGGCATAGCAAAATATTCTAAATCTATGACCCGTGGAGTTTCTTGCAAATTCTTCTCCATTGAGACCTGCCGCAGCTTGATCTCTGCGACGGGATCCCTTCTTTTCGCATAATGTTCTTTGTCCTAATATACTTCGGCATAACGATATTGGCACAATTTGTTTACGCATAATAATACTTCGGCATAATTTTTTTAGGCGTACATTTTATGTTGGCATAATCATCTTAAAGACTAATTTGTTTTGGCATAAATTTGATTCGCATAACGTCAGTAGGCCTAATGACTATTAGCATAACGTTAGTAGGCCTAATGACTATTAGCATAATAATATTTAGGCATACAATTAATATAAATAACAAATACAATTTTCATGCAAATGATTTATTGTACATAACATTATGTAACTTAAACGATTTTTATTTCAGTTACATAATGTTATGATATTTATAACTTTTATCTGAAGAATATATTAGATGTTTTGACAGTTTTTGTATAAAAAAATATGTCAATCAGTTAACTTCTATTATGGCGGTTATTCCTCAGATAGAAGTTAACTGATTGAAACAGTGGTCCTTAGTTATGTATAATTATTTATTTTACAGTCCGTCAAATCTAAGAAGTCCGATGACGTTTCTCATTTAACTTGCCGTGATAACTTTGTATGAAAGTTTACGAATAATCAAATTCATAATCCTAATTAATTACTATGCTGCCTATACACTATAACAACGAGTATCATTCGTAAGCATCAACTTAAGTTTATACAACGTATTTTTATAGCTGTCAAACGGTACTTCTTAGATTTGACGGACTGTAGGTGTATATTTTTAGCAATTGCTTGTAAATATGCTAGTTTAGAAGTATACTCATCTTTTTTACTAATAATTTTTTCAATTCTTTTGGTTTTGTCCGTGTATTTTTTTTTTTTTTTTGGTATAAGTGATGTTCCGACATCCAGTTTATCTATTTCAATGGTTTGATGTTTTATTTCTTGAACGACCTTTTTTGCCAAAAAATAAAATCCAGGATGGTGTTTTCCCACAAAATGTGCAAATCTATTGTGCCATGCCTCTGCATGATTTTGTGTCCTAGGTCTATTTTCCTTTTCTAGTAAATACGTACTCCAGACTTTGGGTGGAAATGGTGGTGGTGAACTTGTAGTGCCCCATACATAATTCTGATCAAACCAATTTGCTGTAGTTTCTGTAACAATTAAATAATATTGTTGGGTAAAAATTTAATATGATGTGCAACAAAAGTTAGTGACAGAACCGAATTGCTGCAAAACCGACTCTACCTAGTCTTGTTTGTCCTACCCCTAGAGTGTAATTTAAAATCGCGTAGGCGCGTAGGGGCGAGGCGGCCCACGGGCTGAGGAGCAGGCGGCTGCGAGCGAGGCGCCGCGGCTGAGGCTGGCCGTCGAAGCCGGCCAACAAGCCGAAGCTGCGGTGGTGAGCGAAAGCCGTCTGCGACGATTAGCACGCGTGGGGCCGCCGGAGGCCCGCAGCGCCGGAGCCGAGACAGAAACCCTGCCTGCTGCATGTTGCCTGCTCGCTTGAATGCTGCATGCTGCATGCTTGCTTGCATGCTGCATGCTTGATTGCATGCTGCATGCTTGCTTGTTTGCTGCATGCTTGCTTGCATGCTTGCTTGCATGCTGTATGCTTGCTTGCATGCTATATGTGTAAATAAATTTATGCTTTAGGATATTGTGCTTAAAAAAGTTATGCTTTAGAACTTTATGCTTAATAAATTTATGCTTTAGAATATTATGCTTAATCATTATTATGGTTAGAGAAATTATGCTTAAAAAAATTATGCGTAAACTGTTATGCGTAATTATATTATGCGAAAATATAATTATGCCAAACAAAATTATGCTTAGGTATATTAGGTCTTAAAATTTTATGCAAATGGATAGGGAACCCTCTGCGACATATGTCAAACTGACGTAAACGTTATTTATTAAAAATACTGTCTATAGTTATTAGTATAAGCCATTTTAATAGTCTTCGACGGGCGATTTTTTTGCAATTTTAACTGACTTACGAAAGGGAATTGTACAACCATGCTTTCAATTTAACGTTAAAGATTCTTCAAATTCAAGTGCCTCTGAAACGAGCTCAGAGGATACATTCGCCTTACATATTAGACTATGCATGTGCCTACGAATTCGCAACGCACAGAGCATCATATTCGCAACGTCTTGTGACACTGCGGCAGCGGCACGTTCACACTGCACAACGACACCAAAATATTGGATCCATCTGTGGAATCCTTTGGAACTCACCGAAGCATTGTACCGTCTTCCTGTTTTAGACGTTCTCAAGTTAATGTATTGTCTCCTTATTAGAAATGGACACACTTAAGTTGAGTTTTTTACTATATTAGGTCTTTACCTTGGGTTTACCTATGAAATTGCTGTTTTATATGAAATAAGTTTTTTTTTTCTATTAATCAAAGTAATCACCCATACAATCGATGCACCTTTGGCAACGCAGTGGCACTTGAAGAAATCAGCTGGACGGGAGGCAACAAATTCTTAAAAGGCATTTTGTGCCGCCTCTTGGGTATAGATTTTTTTCCCGCCAGGAAGTTATCCAAATTCTGGCAAAAGTGTATATTTCTTTAGGCGCAAGGTATGGTGAGTACGGCGGATGACGGAGAGATACCAACCGCAGCTTTTGTAACTTGGAGACCATCTGCTGTGCAGTATGAGGTCGCGTGTTGTCGTACAGGAGCTGCAGAGACGAGCGATTGACCAAAGCTGGTTGGAAACATGCGAGCTTCTCCATCATTGTGTTCAGTTATTCACAGTGCACATCTGCAGTATTGCTCATCCCGTTTGTTAAGAAGTTGTGATGAATCTCTCCGGCCCTAGATCACCAAACAGTGACCATTACTAGGGCATTTAGGACATTGCTTAGGTGCTGGATCATGATCCAACTAACTCGCTGAGCGCTTGCGATTGTCAAACAGAATCCATTTTTCATCGCAGGTAACAATGCGGTTTAATATTCCATTCCATTAAGTTGCGTCAATCACGCAACCGTGTAGAACAACGCGCCAGTTGTTTGTCCCACCCAACCAATGGCACCTTTGTCGGGCGTTGTTCCGGTTCCGATTGTGTAGAAGGGGTACAGATTTGTTGTAGGAGTTTATTGACAGTAAAGAACTGTTCCTCCAGTGAGGAAACTGTTTCTTATTAAGTAATCTTAGATTATTAATAATCATGATCTTAATATTCATGACTAGCTGTGCCCACGGCTTCGCTCCCGTCAACTGCCTAACGAACAGTAACACATTCAATTTCACGGTAACCCTGGCGCTTTCACCTTTATTTTTGTTTGTTATGCGTCATAGTGTGCCTTCCATAACAGGTCATTGGGGTTTTGTTTAAATAAATCAGTACTGAACCTATACAGACGTGCTTTAAGTGTAAGCGCTCGGTAAATAATCTGTACCGAAACAAGTCAGTCAGGAAGTCTTATTTTGCTACGCTTAATTTGACTTTCTGATCGAGACGCACGCGCCCGCAGCAGCATTGTGGAGGAAGGGGATTAATAAGCCGGAACCACACTTACGTGGCGTGGCGTGTCGTGGCGCCATCCGACGCAGTTGATTAGCTACAAAACTCGTTACGTTATGACGTAGGCTGGAACAGAATCGTTTGATTGGTGGATCCCGTGCCACTCCACGCCACGACACGTAAGTGTGGTTCCGTCTTGAGTCTGTTGTAACATAAAGAACAGTTAAATACAGCAGAATATCTTTGAAAAAATATAGTTAAATAATAATAGAACATTGTATCGCAGCTTATTGCCTTGCATTATGAAAACCAAATCAGAGTGTGATCTCCTGTCAAACTATCCAGTGTGATCTGCATTAGCATATCCTACAACAGATCTATTCTTTCCTTTTAAATACTTCAGACCATGACTTTTAGTTCCCTTTCGCTGCAATCCAATGACTCTCGTCATAAGATTTGTTAAACTGACTCAAATTGTTTACTGAATGAGTAGTGTCTGGACGTGTGCACACAGCAAGATACATATGAGAACCTATCAATGGTCTATATGGTAGGTCATCTCTTGACTTGTGTTCTAATGGTGGCTTCTCTAGCCTTTGTCCAGTAACTTCCGGCGTTGAAACTGTCTTTGCATCTTCCATGCCAGTTTCTCGATACATTTTTCTTGAATATGATTGATACTATTCAAGGTTTGTTTAATTTGAATACCAAGCATCAACTCTGCCTTGCCAAAATCCTTCATCTCAAATTTTGCTTTAGCTTAAGCTCTTTCTTCACTACTTCATCGCTCCACACGCTTCAATCGCGCGCCTTCGTGCATCCAGTACAGTCCACAACGTTGGGAAAATATGTCTCGCTATTTCTTTGTCTCGCTTGCTTACTTTTACCTTCTAATGAGATCATTTCTGTTGCCCTGTTTGTCCATCTAGTACTTCTAATCTACACTAATGCCAAGTTCTATTTCAGCAATCAAATTTTTGGCCTTACATCTGTTAATCCTTATTGTTTCGTTTTTGTTTTGTCCGATTTTTTTACGATAGCATACTTCTTTCCATTTTCTTCTAGAGACGCACTAGAAACAAGTATAAACCCCTGGCACGTAGGTAAGTTTGAATTTCGCGGGCTGCACTGATTTGTTTTTGTCGTGTAACTCTGACAACATTTTCATTAATAAAATATTTTTCAGAACTAGTAACATCACATCAATGAGTGTTCTTCCGTCGGTGGTGTGCCGGTTTCTAATTTTTAATAAGGAATCCAGTTATTATCTAGAGTTTTGAAGTAACACTGAATACAATGCATACAGAAACGACATTAACACTTATACAAATATTGGAAAAGACTGTATCACCAGGTAAGAAAACACATTTGTAAACTTACTTTTCGTGTATGGCGCTTCAGGTCGTCAACCGACTTATCACCTAACGTAACTGTTTCAAATTGTATTTTATCGAAGCAGTCCTTAGAAAGCAA
Source organism: Orthosia gracilis (assembly GCA_947562075.1). Taxonomy (NCBI): domain Eukaryota; kingdom Metazoa; phylum Arthropoda; class Insecta; order Lepidoptera; family Noctuidae; genus Orthosia; species Orthosia gracilis. Next base: position 30,927,400 of record OX387267.1, on the reverse strand, counting down.
TACTACTCTCGAATCTTTTGTATTTTAGCACCGCGTACCACTGGATAGCCGTTGATAGAATGTGGATGACAAAGATGCTTAACTGTCATGTAAGGAAAATTCTAGGTTCACCTACAATAGTTTTACAATACGCGGCAACGATGTGCATATACATTTTGACATTTTGTCACATCTTAAATTATTTTGTATTTGCTATTACTGGTTTATTTCTATATGTCTGGTGGTCTTCTCAAAGTTTGAAGGTTATAATCTGCAATCTTTCACAACTTTGACATTCGAATTTCCATTCATGTCCACAATACTGATTAACATATAAAAAACTGGAGTAATTCTAGTATCAAAGACTGATAATATTATGTTTTTATGTATTTTGTATGTACCTTCATCCTGTCTAGATTGGAAATTGTATTGCATGTTAAAAAAAAGATGTAATAGAAAAAACTAAAATCTTAGTAAACAACTTCTTCAGACAAGTATACATAACTTTAAGCACTATACCTATAATGTAAACCTTACTTGAGGATTTATATTAAATACCATGTACATGTTAGTTTTTTTAAACAATAAGAAGCTAACTCTTTGTTCTTATTATGGTGATAGTGCTTTTGTACTACAGTTATCTGAAATAACTCATATCAGTTACACTGCCTAATTGTAACAACAATATCACTTGTGTTATTGATGATAATATTTAGAACTTTTAAGCAAATGAAAAAAAGGAATGTACTGTACAAATAGTTGTTTTGTGATCTATTCTATCTTCTCATCATGTCTTTTTTAATTTTGCAGATCGAAATGAATTGGAAGCTGCAGAAACCTACCTTGACCATGCAGCTGTTACCAATTTCACAACATTTATTAAAATGTTGTCTGATGTTCTGGTTGCGGGAGGGAACAGTCAGGTGGCCAGGATGGCTGCGGGTTTACAGCTAAAAAACCATCTAACTTCTAAAGACCCTACCCTAAAACAGCAATACCAACAAAGGTGGCTGGCACTACCTGAAGACATCAGATTGTATATTAAGAAAAATGTATGTTATCTATTTAATTAAAAAAAAACATTCCTATTAAGTTTAAAATGAAGTGAAACATTGTGATTTAATACATTTTTGTTATTTTTCATTTATAGATTTTAGCAGCAATTGGAACAGAGAACAGCAGACCTAGTTCAGCTGCCCAGTGTGTAGCATATGTAGCAGTAGCAGAGCTTCCTGTGGGGCAGTGGAATGACCTCATACCTATGCTTGTAGAAAATGTTGTCAATGCTCAATCCACAGAACTTAAAAAAGAAGCAACTTTAGAAGCAATTGGTTTGTAAAATATTGAATCAATATTTCTATATACAAAATAATGACAAAATGTTGTGCAAAAAGTATATAATTTCCAGAGGTAAATATGACTTCTCTAGAATTATAACTAAGATCTGGATATTTTCTCTCCTTATTCAGGTTACATCTGCCAAGAAATTGATGCTGAGGTGTTAACAGAACAGAGTAACCCAATTCTAACTGCTATTATTCATGGAATGAGGTCTATAGAAACCAGCAACCATGTCCGGCTTGCTGCCACTCAAGCTTTACTTAACTCATTGGAATTTACTAAAGCTAATTTTGATAAAGAAAATGAAAGGAATTTTATAATGGAAGTTGTATGTGAAGCAACACAGTCCAGTGACATGAGGATCAGTGTTGCAGCTCTCCAGTGCTTAGTAAGTATCAATATATTAGCCATAAATTCTTACTACATTATATTTTATATTAGTTTTGAATAGTTGTTCTACAAAATAATAAATGGCCTAAACAAATGGATTAAATAAAAAAAAATAAAAAAAACTTAGCAGATGTATAATTACAATTTTCTATAGAGAATTCGAATTTAAAATCAGCTAATCAGTGTCAAGATTTTTATAAATACGGGTATTAATTTTTAATTTCAGGTTAAAATTCTCTCTTTGTACTATCAATATATGGAACCTTACATGGGTCAAGCATTATTCCCCATCACTTTAGAGGCAATGAAGTCTGATGTGGATGAAATTTCTCTACAAGGCATTGAGTTCTGGTCTAATGTTAGTGATGAAGAGATTGATCTTGCAATTGAAGAAGTTGAGGCAGCAGATGCAGGTATGATGAAAATTTTAATGTTAATATTTCTGCACCTGTTGATCTTAGTTCTATAAACAAAGATCTCTCATATCCAACTGTTTCTTTTTACAGGACGACCTCCAGCGCGTACATCTAGATTCTACGCACGAGGAGCATTGCAATACCTTGCCCCTGTTCTCATGCAGAAACTAACAAAACAAGAGGATACTGAAGATGAGTTGGAATGGAATCCCTCTAAAGCAGCATCTGTTTGTCTTATGCTTTTGTCAAACTGTTGTGAAGATGAAGTGGTTCCTCATGTATTACCTTTTATTAACTCAAATATTAAAAATGAAAATTGGCGATACAGGGAGGCTGCTTTGATGGCATTTGGTTCTATTCTTGGTGGACTTGAAGCAAATACTCTGAAGCCACTAGTGGAAAAGGCTATGCCAACCTTGATTGAAGCCATGTATGATTCTAGTGTTGCTGTGCGAGACACAGCTGCTTGGACTTTTGGACGGATTTGTGAAATCGTTCCTGAAGCAGCTATTAATGAAACATATCTGAAACCACTCTTAGAAAGTCTTGTCAATGGATTAAAAGCTGAACCACGTGTAGCTGCTAATGTCTGCTGGGCCTTCACAGGTCTTGCAGAAGCTGCTTACGAAGCAGCCGACTGTGGAGATTCGAATCAACCTAAAACCTATTGCATGTCAAAATACTTTGATTTTATTGTTCAAAGGCTTCTTGAAACAACAGATCGCCAAGATGCCGCACAACATAATTTAAGATCAGCTGCATATGAAGCTCTCATGGAAATGGTTAAAAACTCTCCTACTGATTGTTATGTCACTGTGCAAAAAACGACTATGGTGATTTTGGAGAGGCTTCAACAAGTTTTGCAAATGGAGAATCACATTTCAAGTCAGGCAGATCGTTCACAATTCAATGATCTCCAAAGTCTATTGTGTGCCACACTACAATCGGTACTTCGTAAGGTAACTAAAGAAGATGCACCCCAAATATCAGATGCTATTATGACTGCCTTATTGACTATGTTTGCTGGCAATGCGGGCAAAGCTGGTGGTGTTCAAGAAGATGCTCTAATGGCAGTCTCAACTCTTGTTGAGGTCTTAGGAGAAGGTTTCTTAAAATATATGGATGCATTCAAAAGATATCTTTATGTTGGACTGAAAAATCATCAGGAATATCAAGTATGCATAGCAGCAGTTGGGCTCACTGGTGATATTTGTCGTGCATTGAAAAGCAAAGTAAGTTTTAAAATCCATTTTCTTTTTATGTCATGTCCCATTAGACATCAGTATAAACCATGACTTTGAAAGAACCGAGAGTTAGTAGCTGAGGGAACACACATATATCTTAACTAATATTTAATTAATTAAATTTAACCAATTCCTTGAGATAGGCCACAATAGCAAAGCTGCAGGCAAAAGCTAATTTTATCTTACTAATATTATGAATGCAAAAGTTTTGCATTCAATAGGGCCCCATCTACTAACATTCATTCCTGCCGTAATCTGCAATCCTTAAGGAATGAACGCCAGAGGATTTGAAAGAGCGAGAAAGAATGACGGTATTAGTGGCTTCAACAGTTTTATTTTTCCCGTTACGTTTCGGTATAGTTTGTATAACAGGACAAGTCGCTAGTGGATGGGCCAAGCGCCAAAAAAAAAAAATGCTGAACGGATCTGGATGAAATTTGCACAGAGATAGATTTTAGTCTGGAATAGCACAAAGGCTACTTTTTATCCCGGTATAATGTTCCCTTGGGATAAAAAAAACACTTTTCACGCGAACGAAAGCGCTTGCAGAAGCTAGTAGTAAACTAAAAAATTATTGTTACAGGTGCTACCCTATTGTGATGAAATTATAGTCTTGCTATTGGAAAATCTTGGTGATCCCTCAATTCATCGTTCTGTTAAACCACAGATTTTGTCTGTGTTTGGTGATATTGCTCTTAGCGTTGGTCCCGATTTTGCTAAATACTTCGACGTCGTGATGCAGATGTTGTTGCAGGTAAGTTTTCAAAAAACGCTTTATAATAAGTATATGAAAATATTTAATCTTTTACTAAATCTAATTAATCTTTTATATTACAGGCTAGCAATGCTCAAGTAGATCGTAACGATTACGACATGGTCGAGTATTTAGGCGAACTTCGCGAAAGCGTACTCGAAGCTTACACTGGCATCATTCAAGGCTTGCAAGGAACAACGGGCGAGGTTCGTAGCTTTTCAATTCAGCGATGATTTAATGGGTGTTGTAATGATTTGACAACATGGTTGGCGTAGTGGTTGAGCGTTCGGCTGCTGCGGGTTCGTTTCCCGCACGGGACAAATATTTGAATGGCCTACAGATAATTTTCCAGATCTGGGTGTTTTGTATATGCGGGTTTAAATTTTTGTAAACGCACCCACAATTCAGGCAGAAATTTCTAGTGGGGCAACATTTAACAAAAAGAAAAAATGGGTATATTGGTGAGCAAACAATGACCGTATCTAAATTGGCAGGCCCGTTCGGACGTAGCGCTGGTGGAGCCGCACGTGCCGGCTATCGTGACGTTCATGATGCAAGTGGCGTGCGAGCCCGAGCGCACGGACGGGCACATGTCGGTGATCGCGGGGCTGGCGGGCGACCTGTGCACGGCGTTCGGCCAGCGCGTGCTGCCGCTGCTGGAGACGCGGCCGCTGCTGGACCTGCTGCAGGCGGCGCGCCGCTCGCGCACGCCGCGTACCAAGGCGCTGGCCAACTGGGCCACCAAGGAGATCCGCAGGCTCAAGCATCAGACGCCTCTCACTAGCTGGTACGTAAACCTTTGTACCCGTTACTAGTGTTGTAGTATTTTGTTAGAGGTGGAAATCAACGTTCTGAAATATCACGCACTTATCGGTTTTTTATACCCACATTTTAATATCACTTATAAGATAGATAAGATATCTAACTTGTTTTTTTTAGTATATTAGTATATTCTTATTAGTGTGGTTCTCTAAACCACACTAATAAGAAATTAGATGATTGAAAATATTGTGAAGTGGTAAGAGTTTTAAGATCTATGATAAAACCAGACAGCACTAAGTCATTCTGGCGTCACATGCAATGAAAACGTCCGTAGAGACTTCGCATCATTCAGTACAGACACGTTTTGCGTGACAATGCTATAGAATAGAAATAATAATATCAAAAGGTTGACTTCTCCATTTTGTCACCAACTTTTTTTTTTCACAAATCCCATAGGTTTAGTAACATCTTTCAAATAAGTATTCATTCATATACATTTTTAGCAGTCAAATAGCCAAACTAAAATATTTCTCATTTTCATTTCAGATTTGAAACCATTCACTGCCACAATGTTATAATGCAGTTGCAGAAAACTTACTGCTGGTAAACTCAACAGTGCTGGCAGGCATATTATGTCCGTATTAATAAGTCGTTAGGTGCATTTGTTTAGAGGCCTGTATTGTTTTAATCTTCAACTATTATAATATAGTAGATATTTTGTTTTCATGGGCTAACACTCTGGCCTTTTTATTAATAAATATTATTATATTGTCTATGATATTACATGAATATGTGTCTGCTTTAGTTACATGTTACCATTATTGTAACATAGTAATATTTGGAACCATTGCTGTGTTTAATTTACAGAGCGTTTTACCATGACAAAACAGTCTATGAACTTTGTTAAAACCATAATAAAAAAATAACAAATCAAAAGTGAATGAATCTTTTCAAGCAAGTGAAATGTTTTTAGGTAATATTAACTGTTTTTTTTGCATGTAAGAAAAGTGCTAATTTGGTTATGGCTTTTTCTTGAAATCGCCAAGTGGTTTTTGGCCCCAAACAATGCACTTAGCGTAGCATTATTGAAACTGTTTAATGTATGCCTGACCATAATCTTTCCATATAATCTTAAAGCATTTTTCCTATTTGGTATTATAAATACAGACAGTGGCTGTGGTATCTTTACTTATGTGAGATAAAGTGATAGTTTGATAGGGATGTATGAAAGTTGACGTATGTTACTTTAGGCATGCACATGTGCAAGGGATTATGAATTTTATAAATTATTATTATGTTTTGTAAGATGTATGAAAGAATTTTATGAATGGGTAAGAATGCATGTGTAGATGCGTGCATGATTATCTCAGATATTTTATAAACTTAGGCATTGTCGATCATAATTAAAATTCGGTATATTAATGTATGTTTAAGATTCCGTCGTCATTACTCGAGACTGAAGGACGCCATATTGGCGACGATTCTTTTTTATTCATCGCAATTCGAGTTGAATAATAAATATCGCTAAGTGAAATTTAAATAAATCGATGATCAGTCGCTACTAGTACGGTAAATTGCAAAACAAAAGAGGCGTGTAATTTCAGAACCCGCTAAAACTGTTTAGCCGCCGATCATAATTCTCAATTAAGTAACCAGCTCGTTTTATTCGAAGTTCTAAATGTAACCTACTGTTAGCAGTAGGAGGCTGTATTTAGAATTTTTATTTCTTAGGAAATTGGTAAAAATGATATGGGTAGAATTTTAGTTAATTTGACTAATAGACGAATAGTATGGCGAACCAATGGCGACTTACGTAAATGCGTTGTGCAGTGCAGTAAAGGGTGCGTTTGTGATTTATTGCTGTTTTACTATGCCTGTAACCAGGGATGTTAAGGAGCTCCGTAACCGTAACTGAAATAAACATCTTGTCGTAACCGAATCCGATAGAAACGTTTCGGATAGGGACGAAGTCTAAACGAGACACGTTATGACAGGTTTTGTTGCCCGGCCGCACACTTACAGCGCGCGTCACTTTCATGTTTGTTTATATTATACATGTATGCTCCATAACCGAAACTAACGAATAATCCGAAATAATTTCATATCCGTAACCGTATCCGAAACCGGTATAATACTTATTATTTTTATATTCATATCCGTATCCAGATCCGAAATTTCATATCAATAACGTACCTGCTTGTAACCTCCGCGCAAACAATAAGCTTGTGCTTACAGCTAAGAAGTGGAATTCCCTGCCGGAGTTTCCCGATAGCTACAACCTAGGTTATTTTAAGGCAAGAATGAATAGGTTACCTCTAGGCAAGCGTGCTACACCGTCGACCACATCATCTCATACCATCAGGTGAGATAGTGGTCAAGCGCGAGACTATCTGTAATAAAAAATAAAATAAAGAAAGCTTACAGTTCTAAATAACGCAATCGGATGAACAGTATGGCAGTGCATAAAATACGAACAAATGTACAAACAAACATTTTTATTTAGATTGCCTCCTTGTCGCCAGCGCCAGTCGGTGGGGAAAAGTGTTATTGGGTTTTTTCATACGGCATTTCTCAGTAGCAGCCCAGTGTCTGGATTTGTGCCTGGTTGATGGCAGAAGGCTCATCCATCCCCTATTAAATGTGAATTAAACATAACTGACGAAATGTGCGTGTACTGTATGTGCGCCTCTGAATAACTCTTCGCAGAATACAGGAGTGTTATTTTGCTTTAATAAAATAAAACAATATTAGATTCTCAATGCTAATTGTTTTAGCGGGTTTTAACTTCTTATTTATGTAGATAGATAGATAGTTCAACTCATTTGTTCGCGCGGCGCCATGTGTGAGTGCGTGTATTTATGCAGCTTTAATTTGTGTGGCAGTGACGCGGCAGTCGTCGCCCGAGTAACACGTGTGTTAAAGCTGTATAATTACAAGCGCAGGCACACATGGCGCCGCGTGCACAGATGGGTTGTACTATTTGTATTAGGTATTACAACCAAAAAATACAATAAAATATTGATATTACAGTAAGTCACACATCAGTGGTGACAAAACCAGTAAAATAATAACAATTTATTTTTTATCAGGCCACTTAGGCCCACAGATACTAAACACTATAATGAAATAATTAAATAGTACATATTAATGAAAATCTAGCATCTCGTTCTATATACTAAAACGCCGTACTGCACTAGGCCAGCTCAGAGTGTTAACACTAACGTGCGATCCACTGTTAAATCAGCATACAGTCGCTTACCAAATAAACATAGATGCATTGAATACACATAGGTGTCTACAGATTATTTAAACGAAAACTTTTGTAAAATCTTTCTTTGTGATGAATGAAAAGTGTCTTTGCCTTCTGATCTCAATATCACATTATTGTACATATGTAATTAAAGCGTTTTGTTTTCCTTAAGATATTCCGAAATGGCAAAATAGTAATGCCCTGAAAGTAAATTGAAAAGACGAAAGACCAAGCGGACATTTTGCAAAACATGTGTTATGAATTTTCTATCAAATTTAATAATATCGTTAACAGAAAGTCACACTACTTATTCCATTCTTTCGTGTTAACGTTTTAAATTGAATTTGTTATATCCACATATTCTTGATTTCTTAAATAATCTTTTTTCTGTTGTAGTTTTTAATCTTTTTATTTTATCAAACAAAATTTCTTGTCGCGGAAACGTTACGTAAAATTTGTTAAATTGTTGCTGGCAACACATGTTAGCAACTTACAAGGTGTTGTCCTTTAATAAGTCGTAAAAACTACGAAGCTTTGCTCCATGTCGAATAAAAAAAAAAGTTCGCGGGTCGCAATAACTGCTTAGGGGCAATAATATTGATATAAATATATAATTCCGCTACGCTATCACCTTAAATTTATTGAAATGTTGGTTTCCGATAGCTCGTCAATCAAACTTGCGTTTAAGCTGACCAGTGCCTTTGACGTGTACGTGAATTTTAAACTTTCTGTTATCGATGTCCACTTCATTACTCTTGAAGTCCAGACAAATTTTTAACATATTCGTTCCGTTAAACCTGATAGAATTCATTTTGTACCTAATCTTCAGGTTCAAGATTTAGGTGTGCTTAAATTTCGAAATACCCTCCCTTTATTTTTTTTCATTTCAATTGAAGTGTTGAGTGTGTGCTAGTCTGTGAGCATCACTGATAGGAATGATGTTTGCGCGAATTATGCAAGAATTTATTACGTGAAGTGTGTCGTTATACCGGTTACTTGTTTACATAATACCATATTTATATTTGAAAAAAGAAACAACAATTTGAATACGTATATTTTTTTTATCCAAATGTCATACAAGTTACGTATGTACTTATATTTAAGTATGATAGGAGAATATGTGAGGACTAGTGCCATGCCATGAAAGGTTCTGAATTAGAATCATAGGGCATCGAGTCAATGAATACCACCCACTTTTCCTGCGCGAATCTAAAATCAATTAGTTATTGTGTTACGGCGTATATTTTCTTTCGTTTTGACTATAACTATCTTCTACCCTGTAAACTGTTCTATGGTGATTAAACAATTTAGAAGTTAAATTGGTTTCTGATTTTGCTAAATAAATCTATTTATGTTTGAATAAGATTCATTTTACCCTATTTTTTTCAACCGGATATTTAATAATAATACCAGCCTGTAACTGTCCCACTGCAGGGCAAAGGCATCTTCTCATACAGAGAAGGCACGATCATTGATCACCACGCTTGCTCGTTGCGGGTTTCGGGAAGTCCAGCACCATTGTCAGCAATGTCCAAGATAAACTTAGAAAGTATATATGAATTTGAAAAAGTCACATTGGTACCTGCCCGGATTTGAACACACGACCTCAAGCACGAGAGGCGAGGTCTTAGCCACTGGGCCACCACGACAAACAAACTGGAGTGAATTATTATTAAAATAGTTTGCCTACCGGTCATATAAAAATATTCATATTATAATTACGCGAGGTCTAGTTCTTGAGTGTGGTCCTTGATAGCAAACTGCTCTGGAACAAGCATCTCGACTACGAACTCAACAAAAGCGCAATTGCACTCTACCAATGCAACAAGTGTTAGGCAAAACATGGGGACTCTCTCTTCGAAGATAACGTTCTGGCTAATCATAGCCGTGATCAAGGCCCATGCTGGGTTATGGTGTAGGTTTGGTGATCGAATAGAATAGACGTCTAGTAATGTTTTTGCGTATCCTTAATTATCACCCTGTAAATTGGCCGTCGGCCCAAACCAGCAAATTTCGTAGGTTGGAAACAAAAATTAGTACTTCAGGACTTACTGCAAATAACCCCAACTATCGCCCTGTTTCGTTTGATCCATGATTTTGTGCCCACCCGTTATACTTACCTAACCAGGTTGTAATAGGAAAAATGAGAAAATGTTAAAGAAATTAATCTGTTTTATCCATATAATTATTATTATTTAGCTTTATAGGCGTGTCAAGATCGGAGACAATTCAGGCGCACAAGTTTCAAGTGCAATTTCTGGTATCCCGTCCGAGCCGCTAGCCTTGTTCACTTCAAGGTTACGCAGCACCCTACAGACCTCCCTCTGATTCTGTCTGATTCGCATATGTCCGACATACTCTTCTTACATCCAACAGTGGAAGGACCATCGCGCGCCATCAGTATTCAGACGCGAAGATTCCGCAAAGAGGAAGGCAAACATGTTTGCCATGTCCTCAGCGGAGTGGGCCAGCGAACCATCGGGCCTCAGCAGTGGTGGTAGTGAGGGGCGGCAGAAGTTTGATTCGACCGACTTAGCCAGAGACCAAAACGCCTTGCTCCCTGCAGGGTATGAAGCCTCACTCAGGTACTGTGTGAGCCTGATTTTCTCCACATCACCGCTTTGCGATCGGTAGACACTGGCATAATCTTATCCAGACCTGTGTCCACCGGGGCCCATAGCACTGAGTAATTTGAGTCTTCAAGATCACGCAGACGTCGATAGCAATGTCGTCCCGGGCGTACTCATGCATACACTAGCACGTGGTTTGAACATGTGCTCCTGGGTAAGATAGCTATGCCAAGTCTGACGGGCATCCGATCTGCGTCTCCGTAAGGAACAAACGTGCTGGTATCTCAGTCTCAAGGTGGCGATGGACTGCGACAAGGTTCGAGTGCAGACCTCAATTTAAATTTTAAAGTATTTTTTTTTTCTTCCAAACCCTTCGTCTGGGGTATCAAAATAAAGGGTTTTAAGAGATGATTACAAAAATATATCACACTTGTTGTAAATAAAAAAGATTATCAACATCTGGTTTTGGTCAGAAAGCTCGCGCATATGTATCCTCCAACTGCACAGCATAATTTTCTTCTTGTTTATGTCTTTTTAGTTTGCTTTTTAAGCAGTCGGGTTTTTTGGGTTTTAAATATATTTTTTATTTCTCTTGTTCCTTGGCATTATTGCTGTGAGTGAAAAGGAGAGAGAGGAGAAGGCAGTGAGATGAAGTTTCACGCTTGCAACCTACAGACACGCGTCGGCAAGGCGCCATCATTGGGGGACTTACTGAATGTCCATCAGGCACTTTCGTCTGACCGCCAACCAGCACGATGGCGTATGCCGAGATTTTTCGACAGTTGGCGGGGCAGCCTTCGTGTGTGGCTGGCACACCGCGACCAGTCTCCCGATACGTCCATAACAGCGCGAGTCAGGCCGGCCTGTCTGCAATGGAACAAATATCCCGACCCAAACTCGATATGATGCGGAACACGACTAGGCCGCTTGGCGGTACGTCTTTGCCAGGTAGGTGGACGGAAGCCTACCACCAATTAGTGCCATCTGATTTGCACCCCGTGTAGGGAATCAAATCTTATGGACTTGGGTGACTCAGCCCCCAAAAGGTCAGAGGCTCTTAGCTAGAAAGCTATAATTTGGTATGGATATACATATTAATCATGCCGACAAAGTGGTAAAATAAAAACAAGAAAAAAAAAATTCGTGTTCCTCCTGTTTACGCAAAGTGGGCATGTTTTTATTTTTATCGTCTATCCCATGATGTGCGGTAACGTTGGATAGGCCATTCAAAAATATTACGGTTCTGTGAAAGCCATTTTTCGATTCAGGGATCCGTTTGCGTAAAATGAAGCTAAAATGGCAAATTTGTGTCCCCCTCTGTCAGCTAAATGGTTGCTTTAAGATATGTGAAAAAGTTCACGGCAGTAGTATTGTAACAAAATTAAAAGGGAAAATATCTCTGCTAAGTATGCTCTAATAGTTTACGAGTAGTAGTTACAAATAGTCGACTGAATTGCAAAATGTAGGTTCACAGCAGCAAAATGTAGGTTCGCAACAACAGTTTTCGAACGGCAAAGTTAATTTTGTCCCTTCGTTAGAGCAATATTCTGTGCTTTCAATGAACGTTAGTAATTTTACCTATTTATCTTGGTAAATTTAGGTTGTTTATACGGAACCCTCTGTGCGCGAGTCAGAGTTGCACTAGGCCGGTTTTTTATTTGTATTTGTGGGCCTCCAACTCATAACTGTCGCTTAGCTTTGCTTAAAATTTGATTGAATCTAACTTGTCGAGATTTCGGGGCCCCCAGTACCAGAGGCCCGAAGCGGGGATGTCCCCCCTTCCGCCGCCGCCTGTGATAATAGCTACCTAACTCCAGCTGTAGAGATAGCCCTACAAATAACTCTCCCTTGACTTGTACTACCTCCTCCTCTTCACGTCGATTCCCCAATGCTGGGGCCGTGACCATATCATGGTTTAAAAATATTCTTTTAGATGATGTTTCTCCACCTGCTCCTATTCTCAGCAACATGCACGGTTTCTGAGGCTTTGATGTTCAACGAGATTCGGATTTGGTCTCACCAGCTTAAAGGACTTCTGCCTCCAGGCCGTTTACCCTCGACTTTGTCAGTGACTTAATTACCTCTATTAAGTTGTCACCAGGTTTACAGGCAATATGGCCATAGAAGTCAAATATCTTGCATAGGCACACATTCGACAATCTAGGCCATTGTCAATTTTGAGGTCCTGCAATATCGGAAGGTTGGTCCTGTGTGCCGTCCACGAGATACGCAGCATCTTCTTCTAACACCACATTTCAAAAGCCTCGATGCGTTTGTGATCAGCGGCTTTTTGAGACCGTCTCCGCTCCGTACAAGAACATGGAGAGCACAAGGGAGCTAACAAGTGACAGTTTTGTCTTGTTCGTAATGTTGCTGTCCTTCCATACTCTCTCGAGTTGCGACATGGCACTCTTTGCCATTCCAATGCGCCTGCGAGTCTCATCCTCACACGAACCATTAATACTAGAGCCCAGGGGATGATCATAAGCTCTTAGAGTAAGGTTATTTTGAGTGTGCGTAATAGACATTTGTCTATGACTTGTATACATCTGTCCTTTTTTTACAGTCGAACTATGATAGTTTTGACACATCGGGTACGGGGGCAGGTAAATAAAGTGATTAACTGTTTCGACGTTGAATGTACCACTGAGCCCTGCCAGCCATGTTTGTCCTCAGAAATCTCGTTAAGGCAGGTTTCGTTAAATTGTGACCACTGGCTAGGGTCAAGTGTTGCTAGAGAATCGGTATCTTGATTTGTTTGAAAAAAAAACCGGCGTAGTGCGAGTAGGACTCGCGTCATCGCGTGGAGAGGGTTCCTTATTTTTGCCATGAAAAACTTAACATTGGTCACTACTATCTCACCTGATGGTAAGCGATAATGTGGTCGACGATGAAGCACGCCTGCCTAGTAGTATTGACACTTGACTTAAAGACTCCTAGGTTGTAGGTACCAGGAAATACAGACCCCGGCATGGAAATGCATTCCTTAGCCGTACGCACCACAATGAAAGTATTCCCAAAGTTTATTGCTTTATATTATTGAGAGACCATAGTCTAGCCAAAGGTTAGCCATTCTTGTGTTATACTGGGTGTAACGGAAATGGTTAGAATAATATTTCAAAAACTGCTGCTGCCCACGGTAATTAATAACTTTCAAGGAAACCATAGCGAATAGGCATCTATACCTACTTGTAACTTTAGTAAAAAAAATATAGAATTTTTTAAATGTCAGCGACGAAGTTCTTCGAACCGAACGATGTCCAAGATTCACGAGCTCGCTTCACTCACTCTTGGGACAAATTAATTGAAGATACGAGCGAAATGAGCATCACACCGCTTACAAGTATTATTTTAAGCTTACCGATTGTATAATCGTGCTAAGCAAATAATAATTTTGCTGTCAAATATAACTTTCGCATATTTTCTTGGTGACCGAATATTTAAAATCGATAGGTAGGTACTGTGAAGGGGTAACTCAGGGAGCTCAAATAATAAGCAGAAATTACTTTTAACTTGTATTGAATCAACAGCGTGCCTGCCCTCAGGCGGCTTTTACAGAAGTCCCAGCTAAACAAAAACTACACGCGTTCGATATATTTCAAATATTCTGTATTCGATTTCCTTCCAAACTTATAAGTCGCCAGTATTAGGTGTCAGCGGCCGAACAGGTTGCTTGTCCTATGTGGAAAGCCTCTACAGTACCATTTAATTGATTTCCTTTGACAAATACTGACTTTTTATTCTAATCTTAATGCAGAAATCAGGGTCCAAAATTGTGTAAAACAGGCTGTTACGCTTATGATCGGTGAAGGATAGTTTGCTTAAGCTTGGCTTAAGCCATAGGTAAATATATAAATATTTCTTTAACCTTCTTTTTTCTCGTTTTTACTTTCTCAAAAATAAAATAGGTAAGTACTGTTTATTTTATTTATTTATCAAAGTATAGGTTCTTATATTAAATATAAGAATGATTTACAATGATCGTATTTTGATGTATTTTTAAGTATTTAACAATTAACTGGTAAGAAATCCTTATTATCAAACATAGTTTAGCTTACAGAAAAAGTGTGAAAAGCAGTAGTGGTCACATATACAAACGAATTAATATCTATAATGGTCTGGCTTGTATGGTCCCTCAATTGGGACGCCAATATATTTAGCTTGTTTCGGTGTTAGCTTAGTTAGTTTAACACCAAGGTGGTCCAAATGTAAAGCAGCTACTTCTTCATCTAATTTCTTAGGTAATGTGTGTACTCCAACGGGGTAAACATTATGTCTTGTCCAGAGTTCAATTTGAGCCAACACTTGGTTGGTGAAAGAGTTCGACATAACGAATGACGAATGCCCTGTGGCACATCCTAAATTAACTAGACGTCCAGCGGCCAGTACAATAATATGATGCCCATTGTCAAGCTCATAGCGATCAACTTGTGCCTTAATGTTTACTTTCTTAGCATTGTTTTCCAACCACGCTACATCTACTTCACAGTCAAAATGACCAATGTTGCAAACAATTGCATC
Organism: Orthosia gracilis; assembly: GCA_947562075.1. Taxonomy (NCBI): domain Eukaryota; kingdom Metazoa; phylum Arthropoda; class Insecta; order Lepidoptera; family Noctuidae; genus Orthosia; species Orthosia gracilis. The sequence goes on along the minus strand of OX387267.1, from coordinate 30,912,173 downwards.
ATCCTTCATTTTCAGGAAGTGTTCCTTGCAAATGATGTCCAGGCACCCAGTAGTGGTCACAAATATCTGTCCTACTTCAGCAGCTTCATCCATAGTAGTTACCTGGAATCCTTCCATAGCTGCTTGTAAAGCATTAATGGGATCGATTTCGGTGACAATTACTCTACCCCCGAATCCCTTGAAAGCTTGAGCGCAGCCTTTGCCCACATCGCCATAGCCCGCAACCACGCACACTTTTCCAGCAACCATTATATCTGTGGCCCTCTTGATACCGTCAAGCAATGATTCCCTGCATCCATACAAATTGTCGAATTTACTTTTGGTTACTGAATCATTTACATTGATAGCTGGAACCTTTAATAAACCTTCACGGAACATTTTATACAAATTGTGTACGCCAGTAGTTGTTTCTTCCGAAATGCCCTTAATTCCTTCCAAATATTGTGGGAATTTCTTATGAACCAGATTTGTTAAGTCGCCGCCATCGTCCAAGATCATGTTGAGGGGCTGAAATTAAAAAAAAACAATAAATATTTTAAAAGTAAGAATAAGATAAATTACATAACCGGGACTGAGCTTAAATATTGCTAACTTTTCTGCGTCCAGAACGTGGCGTCACGGTAATGATATCTAACAGTAGTGTGACTCGGCCCTGTCCTTGAAATAAGTGTATTATCATTACCGTGGTGGCGTGGAGTGTGCCTAGCTACTAGCACAACGGCTCACGGGGACAAATTATTGTCAAAATCGAATTGGATTATTAACTGTAGTTTGCCGTGATTAGCAGCCACCAAAGATATTTCTGTTCGGTTCCTATAAATAATGCTTTGGAATTCGCATTTAACGCTGCATTAGGTATTGCTAGACGATCTACCATATTCATTTATCGGATGTTTAATTATGAACAAAACCTACACGGAATGTTTTTATTAATACTATTTCTAAAGATAAGAAGATTCTTCATGCCTTTATAACAACAACATTAAGGAAATAACAGGAAACAGCGTTTTCCTCAATGAAGAAGGTAGTAAAATATTAACAAGGTAGTAAGGTGAAGGTAGTAAAAGGAAACCTCGCACTTGTATTACCTTTCCGTCCTGGAAAACCAATGTCTGCTCAATGCACCAAACATATTCCTCTTCGGTTTCTCCTTTCCATGCGTAGATAGGTATTCCAACCGCAACTAACGCTGCTGCAGCCTCATCTTGTGTACTGTAGATGTTACTGCTCGACCACTGGACCTGTGTAAAGTAACGTTTTTGGTTACGTATACTAAGCCAATTAATTACCATAAAAATTGACAGTAGATACGTCAGTACGTAAATAACGTCGTGGGGTCTAAATATTTGGGGAAAACACAAAGTATTTAGTGCCAGGGAATGTCGTCGACTCTTCATTTTTATGTTTTTCTAAGCTATCGTCGGATACTTAGATCCGCTTTAATACAAGCTCTTAAACAGCCGCTAAATAGGCAATTTTAATCGTTGTCCTATGTTAAGTAAATAAATATTGTATTTTTCAAGATGAATAGGTTACTTCTAGGCAAGCGTGATTTAACGATTCAATCCCGGCGGTACGGTCAAGATCCCTACTAGATCTTACTGGGTTAACTTCCTTCCTCCGAGCACGTTTTCTCTTGCGAATCTTCACTCAAGCCAGCCAATTAAGGCAAGTGTGAGCTCTGTTCCTCGTCAGTGTTCACTCTGACCGGCAAATAACGGCAAGCCGGAGATGAGGGACAAGGCTCCCTGGAGATCAGGTCCGTGGGGCCGCTTATTACTATATTATTTATTACTAGCTGACCCGGCGAACTTCGTTCCGCCTAACAAATTTCTAAAATAAAAGATTTTTTCTAAAATAAACGTAGCCTAAGTTACTCCTTATTACATCAGCTACCTGCCAATAAAAGTCCCGTCAAAATCGGTCCAGCCATTTCAGAGATTAGCCGGAACAAACAGACAGACAGACAAAAATTGTAAAAAATGTTATTTTGGTGTATGTACCGTATATATATTTATATACATGTAGTAAAAATCGGTTAGGTATATCAATATTACAAACAGACACTCCAATTTGATTTATATGTTTAGATTAAATAGCTTCTGCCAGCGGCTTCAACCGCGTGAATGTCGATCCCAAGAGAACATATTCCCGGGATAAAAGTATTCTATGTGCTATTCCTGACTATAATCTATCTCTGTGCCAAATCCTCATTACTATCTTATCTTATCTTGTGGAGGGGCCGAGAAATAACTCGGACACTTCGACCCATTGGGATCTATTGTGGTCCCCTAGATACTTTACTCCTCCCCAATCTCGTTGAAAACTCTTTACTAAGTCCTCAATCTATATAAAAACCTATGCTTGTATTTAACTAATCAAAAGAAGGATCTCAGTCGCAAAACATCTCGCAGTTATACATCATAATACAGTACCTGGGCGACCAAGCTCTGCTCGGGTGAAAATAGAGAAAACGAAGTTTTCTAAATATGCAACCTAGCTACATCGCTTTATCGCCCCCGAAACCTCCTGCATATTAAATTTCATGAAAATCGTTGGAGCAGTTTCCAAGATTCAGTTTATATAATAATATATACATATCGATTCCCTCACGGAACAAAAGGTTTTTAAAAAAGACTTATACAAGAATTGCTCGTTTATAGGTTTTAGATAAAAAGTAACTGACAATACTAAATACAATGACTAGTAGATATCATTTGAAAACAAAATATGAATTGCTAAAACGATTTCATAATAGCAGCAAACATAAAAACAGATCAGAGGTTAAAGATAAAGAGGCTAAGGGTCCATGATAAATATCAGCATAATTCTTACACGTATTTACAGAAAGAAGATAACAAGTGATTATTTATCTTTGCCACATTTCAATATACATTGAAATACAAACACAATGTTACCCAATATATTTTGTTAATAATAAAGTAACATACCGATGACGCTTTTTGCTACAAATCCCTATATGAGCAAAATACTAAAAAAATAAAAAGTTTTCTTAAATAACTCTTTTGTTTTTACTTATAAAATTGAGTTCTAGGATGGCAATTCTTAAATTTTGGCCGTCTTTTGCCTCATTTAATTACAATTATGTACGAGTTATTTAGTAACGAAGTTATCATTCAGTTACACCCCTGAAAACCCTAAAAAAATATATACAACCCATAATTAAATAGCCTGGCAACAGGGTATGGTAATTTAGTTTGTAGCTGTAAAGATACACCTTGTAATTAATACTAATGCAATGACTCTATGAGCAATTTTATTAATAAGGATGGATATAATTTAATTAATAAGGGTGGATTGTAGGTATTTTTAAAATAAATTCAAAGCAATGCATATTTATTGTTAATTGGTAATATGAACGTTCTGCACATATTTGAATCAAATTGTAAGTTACAGGTGCCGTGAAGCAAGTTGGGCTCTGGATATCATAGTATTTTATTCACTAATTCTTAATTGTACCCGCTCTTCAAATTTTAAATGAAAAATATTATTATTATTCGCGGATGTTTTTTTCTAATTTAAATCTTTTTCGCGCTTGGCCACTATCTCACCTGATGGTAAATGATGATGTGTTCGACGGTGAAGCACGCTTGCCTAGAAGTAACCTATTCCGTCTTGACTTATCGACCCCTAGTTTATAGCTATCTATCGGGAAACACAGACTCCGGCAGGGAATTCCACTCCTTAGCTGTTCGCATAGTAAAAATATTCCCAAAGCGTTTAGTGCGATGTCTGTATGGTTGGGATGTCTACCATGTATCCATGGCGTACGTCATGTAGTCTAATGATGAAACGGGCTTGGCGGATTCAGATCATGCAATTTCATCGCGCACTCTCCGAAATGTAACCGATAAAAAACCGACAAGCTGACAACTCGGCGACGACAAGTTGGCAATTCGGCGAAAATTTTCAAGGCTCTGACTTGACCAGTGCCTCATTGCTGATGAGCTTGTTTGACTCTAGTGCATCAAGCTGGTATTTGGCAGATCCGTCCCTGAGATGAGAACACGCCACGACACGTCACGTAAGTGTTTCCGTCTTTACTTACCTATGCCTACATTCTATCCTACTACTATTAATATTACAAAAGTGAAAGTCTGTATATATAGATGTTTTTTAATGATTCACGCCTCAGCTCAAAGGCCAAACGAATTTTGATGCAACTTGACACATGGGTAGACCATGACAAGAATTAGGACATAGGATAGTTTTAATCCCGGAAGTATGTACCCGTGGGTGGTTTTTAACTTTTAGTGGGCGAAGCCGCTGGCAAAAGGTTACCAATAATAATTACATAAGAAAAACATGATATGGCATAATAATACCGGCGACAGAGATAACATCAAACGTCATAAGATAACAAGGTGTACATCAGCTTAGTTTTACCCATACTATATCTATGGTTAACCAGACATAAACATTTATTTATTTATTTAAACTTCATGTACAATAGTGGTACTTAGGCGGACTTAATGCCACAAGGCATTCTCTACCAGTCAACCATTGGGTCAAAAAGGACAACTTTGTGAAATGGGTACAAAAATATTACAACACACACAACATTCAAACAACATTTAAACATATATTTTTATCAATTTTGCAGTTGGCCCTTTTTTAATCTTAGAACGTAGCTAAATTTTTTCGTGTGACTGATACTGGCATGGCCACCATCAGGGATTTAAAACTTGATAACACAAAAAATAAGTCGCTAATTAGTCGAAACTATTGTCGCCAAATATTGGTCTTAGTTTAGAAGACAGAATGAGTTCAATTTTTAATGTACAGTCCAAGAGCTAGATCGAGGTTTACGAAAAATTGCCTTTTTCTTGGCTATATTTTTAATAGCTAGCTCTTGGACTATATCTTACAAATTTAACTCATTCCATTTTCTAATCTAAGATCCGACTAAATCTGTGACTTGTCGAAAAATTGCGTCTAATTGGCAAGTAAATTTGGGCGAAAACACTCTTCGCTAGATATAAACCCTTCTAACTTTTGAACCAGTGACTGACAAATTCTGATATTTAAATTTCGTCAATTTTTTTGTGTTAAGTATCATAATTAAAATCCCTGAAGGTGGACATGCCAGTGTCAGTCACACAAATTTTGCCGCAATGAGATGAGAATTGCTCGACCTATTTCTACCATTACTGTAACAATGTAAAATATTTAAATTATAATGTTGCATAATTTCATATTCATATTTGCTAACCACAATGCAAATAAAAGATGGAAATATTTTACAACTATAAATTATTATTATAATGATAGCGATTTATTTTGCTATTATATTATTATTTATTTTTGTGCATGATATTAATATTATTGATAGAGGCTTCAATATTTGAGGTTCACCTCGTGATGTCAACATTATCATTACTTAAACCTTTTATTATTACTTTAGGTAGCATTAGCGCTCTTTTGTTGAAGTCTGCGCTGCGTTTTGCTAACGCTCCACTAACGTTACTACCTAAGCAAATCTAATCATAAGATAATATTGGATATATCCGATTTCCTCAAACTTACAACTTCGCTGATAAGAAATTGTAACAATTGAATACTAAAATGTCTACAATTTATGTAGGTATTTCGATAAGTTTATCATTCAGTGATTAGATCTTCATACTGGATTTAAAGAGTCATGTATTTGACGTTTTATCTCTGAGTATGATATATTACTTACTTGCGACTAGGAAAATAATTTATGACTAATATCAGAAAAAGTTAGGGCTACCTACTATAAATCGAAAAGTTTGGCTTGCCCAAATAACAAAATCTGAAAATCTTTTGAAAATCTCTTGATTTTAGGAATTACTCTTGACGTACTTGAAATCGCCGACATATGAGTTCGCTTTTTCGATTCGTATTTTTTTAACGTATACAATTTTTACGAACATTACAAAATCTTGACCAACTTAGAAAACTATTCACGAATACAATTCCAATACACAAACGCCCAAACGCATCACCTTAAGTAGTTCGAAACACAATTTCTCGAACGACCAGCAAATCAATTTAATGAACAACATGCAGAAATGAACAACTTACTTCAGCACCAAGCTCTATAAGAGTCTCAATGAGGACTGCGGTCTGCACGGTCATGTGAAGACTTCCAGCAATTCTAGCTCCTTTAAGGATTTTAGCTGAAGCATACTTGCGACGGCAGGCCATCAGTCCTGGCATCTCCTTTTCTGCCAGCATGATCTCTTTGCGGCCAAGTTCAGCCAACTTCTCATCGGCTGTAAAACAAAAAAAGAACATATTACTTCACCTTTACCAAATTTGATCTTTTAAAATCCATATTGCTTCCATCGTATCAATTTCATCGTATAATCATATTGCTTTTAATCCATATTTAATGTCCGTAGTACCTACATGCAAAATATGCGCTTAGGTGTGAAGTTGCTGGCACCAGCCAGTCTTAACTTCTATCTAAGAAATTGATGGAGATAAAAAGAAGAAAGAAAGAATTTTTTCTTGCAAATGGATTTTGATTTGATAGCATTGAGATTTAATCATGCCATTGTGGTTTTTATTTTGTTGCATTACTGTTGCATTACTTTTATATTTTTCGTTTGAATATATGTATTTAAAAGAATAAAATATCTAGAATTTCTGTAGTAAAAACATCTCAGTTCAATAATTTTATAGTAGGGTGAGTAATAAAACTATGTTTTAGTAGGTCCTTTTTTAACAAGTTATTATATCCATTTGCATAGCAAATTATCACAAGGTAGGTATTTAGTTTTTTGTAGCTTTATCTTATGAAACAATGGTGCCATGGAATTATAAAACTGATGTCAGAAATTGTTTTTATGGGCAGTAGAACAGTTAACCGCTCAGGCCCGATGATTAAGCTAAAATAAGGTTAAGCAGAAAAGTTTAATAATTTTGTCTACTGAAACTAACAAGTTTTTTTATAGTTTGAGTCAAGAGCATAGGATTCACAAATAGTGTGTGTGTATGACCAGGTATATGTACAAAAGCAAAGTAGGTGGCATTCTGTAGTTTCTTCCTAATTTCATGGCAAAAAGATGTGAGATAAGAATTTTTCTTTTATTCCAAGCTTTTGTTCTTTTTAAAATGAGGAATATTTTTGAAAAGGTCTTCACATTTTTACAATTATTATTACTAGGTGATGGAGGCATCTACCAGAGGTATCCAGGTCTTGAACAGAAAGCCTAACTTTCAACTAATCTTTACACAAATCATGGCAGTCAGCAATAAAATTCGTTCAACTGTTCTTTTTCCGAAATCTTAATTATTGAGAAAAATATTAGATGGAAAACGAAAGTTAAATTAATTAAGAAACTAAAAAAACAGACGTCAAATAATTTTGAGTCAATTTAATGTAGTTCAATAAAATACTTTTATTGCTGACCATACCTAAACTATACTGACATTAGCTTTCATTTAATCAATGTAATGTAAACAACAAAGATACTAAAGATAGGTCTCAATCTCACCAGGATTGCAATAGTTAAATACTGATAATTTGATAAGAAAATCATTATCGCGAATTAGTGTAGTAAAACGGTAGCGCCGGTCTCGGACTGTCTCTGAAGTCGCATGGTTAAGATAACCTATAAAATTCTAAATCTAGGTACGACAATTTAAATTAAAAGGCTTTGTATTTGGGACGGAATAATATTTAAACACAATTTTGCTCCCTTATACATTAAGTACTACCACAGCATGTTCTAAAAATAAATAATTTTAACTTACCGATTTTATACGATGGCTTCATGATGGGCAGTTCAAAATAATATCACGGAAATATAGCAATAAACTAGTTTGGACTAGGTAGTTTTTTGAAGTGAATTCCAAGGTAATTTTGACTTAATAGCCAAAATTTATTAACTGATCACTTGCGAGAGAAGCGACTTAACCGGGCCACTGACAGTTCTAAAATAATAAAGTTATTTATACTAGGTTTACCGTCTATGGTATAATAGTTAAAACTGTAGGGTTGGTTGTTGATTGTAGCAGTATTGTACGGCTTTTATTAGAAAAAAAAAACTTCTAGTACCATCTGCTTTGCGAATGTGTGTGTGTGCTAAAGCGGTCCCTAGACGATCATGCGGCATGACATGCGTTCCGCGCTGGCAGCTGATTGAAAATTCCTTTTATTTTTTATCCTGAAAGCTATGACTGACATGAAAGCATGATCGTCTTCAGATCGGCATGTCATGCAACAGCTCAGTTGAGCTCTATCAGTTTGTTCCGAAACTGTGTCAACGATGGACATGGACAGCGGATCACTGATTCTCGATGATGATGACGAGAACGTGGACGCAGATGCGAAAGAATAATTCGTCCTGTTATTATCATCAATGTATAATGATTGTCCAGAGTTATGGAACTCAAAAAGAAATGAAAGAAGATACATATTTCTTCAAACAAAATAACCAACAATTTGAAAAAAAATACTAATATTTTATAGTGGACAAGTTAAAGTGAAAATAAATTTAGTAGGTCCTTCATGCAGCATGCTTCAATGCAAGTAACAAACGCATGTCATACCGCATGATTGTCTAGGGTCCGCTTTATAGTGACGCGATAGATCATAGACGAAACCGAGGATGCTGTGTACAGATCATAGTAAATTACTCTTTGGTACAGATGATCACTATCACTAGACATGTGGCGTTTTTACACGTAGATGCGTAAGATCTTTATGATATGTGAGTAGAGGCGTAGAGCCACAAAGTACATTGCGCTCGACGGTCGTAATGAAACAATTAATTTTCTATTGTTTCAGACCTGATTCAGATTTCTCGACCTTTGCGGGGACGCAACAGACACACGCTGTAGGTATTATTACACCATCCGATAGTGTCGCTAATAAGGATCAAATTCTTGAAAGTAATATCATTATCAACTGGTTCGATTCCTGGCTAGGAACATTGATTTTTCCAAAATCCAATGTTGCCATTTTAGTTTTCATCAAAATCGGCCTCGTGACTCCTTTGAGCTTTTTCGCTATTCCTCATAGTTTCAAAGAACAATGGTGAAATCTTAGCTGACTAAAATTTGAGAGTCCTGCGTCTGCAAGGTATGGTTACTCCTGCCAGAAAAAGTCGAAAATGGTCATCTAAGTGCAATAGATAATTAGAACAGCTTCTGTAATTGGTAAGCAGATTTTTTTATTTGGTTAGCTGCTATTTTTTAATTTTTTGATGTAGACAGTTCCAGCTGGAGTAACGTTACAGCATCCAGATATTTGGTTTTCTGACGAATATGTTGAAATAAATGTTACAACTTAATTTGTATTTGCTATGGTTGCGAAGATATTTAAAATCCTGCTGCTGTAACGTTTGAACGATTGCTGCATCTCGGAATTGACTAAACTATTATAATTATTTTGATTTGATTTGATTATAATTTTTGTACATGAACCCTGGCTAATTAGTTATAATTTGTTACGCAATAAAAGAATCCACTAGCACCGTTTTGAAGTTATTTTAGTGAATAGAAATATGCTTTAATAGGCTCCAACACTTCCAATAAGCGCTCCAAAAACTAACTTGAAACGTTATTATCAAGCAACACAGATTGGCTGAATGATCATTGTATTAAAGTGTTTCTGTAAACTTCAAGCTGACATAGTTAACTGGTTAATGTCTCGATAAGCGCTTACACAGATGTTGTTCAAGCAATTTGGGCACAAAATAAAGTGCTTTAATATTTGTAATAGCAATATAATCGTTATATTAGCTGAATAAATTTACAACAAGCTTAATAACGTCTGTATAATCGCTGAGCTACTTACATTTTAACAGCTATTACAACACTTTTAACCAGTTGAAAGTGATCAAATTCAGTTAGTCAGTCATTATTCAGTATTTAGATTATTTTCGTACTTTTATGGAGATAATTATACAAATAACATTTAATGTGACTTTCACCAACACATCTTATTCTGCAAAGATGTATATTATTGATTTTTATATGTAGTTTTTCGAGTGTTTATGTTTATGGCGAGTGAATTATTAATGCGCATGTAACTTTATTGTGAATATACATATATCTTTACTGTATTTTTTTAAGCGCCACAAGATAATGCTACCTTCAAGGATTAAATAAAGTTTTGATATTAGGCTAGGTGAGACGAGTGAAAAAATTTCAATGCTTTTCTGAATTTTAGTGTGCAAAAACCACGTGGCTCTATTAATAAAACGCAGTTTCATTTCAAACGCAGTTTTATTCCTCCCGTTCTTTTCCTGTTTTTCCATGTATTGGAGACGTTTTTCTTTATATTTTTACACGGCGCCATTATGTCGTGGTTACCTAAGTAGAGTTATAACAATCTTACGACTCTTAAAATTAAATATCCAGTTAACTTCTTTAAAAAAATCTTCATTTCATATTTATTAACGCTATAAGCTGTTTTGCGGTAATAGTGCACCAATATCGGATGCCTTAAACTGAATAGCGTATCTTTAATAGTTCTGTTCATGACCAATAATAAATTTCAAAAAAGGTACATATTTCGATTCACTAAAATCAGTGTTATAAAGACTTTATTAAATTAAAAGAGTAGTTAGGGCTATTCCCCAAAATCCATCCAATGCAGCATATGTCTGTCCCGTAAGCTTTATTAACTATGTAATAAAGCTTCAAACTGCTTAGTAGTACACTTTTACTATGATAACTGGCTTATGTTTTGCTTGGTATAGGTAATTACTGCCTAAAATGGTACTGAAGTTTCATTAGTATCCTGTACGTATTTAAAAAGTTATGATAAAACTTCAATTTGTTCCTGCCACGGCGAGCAGGACGACGACGACTTTGACGACTTTCGAATTTGACGACTGATCAACCGAGTGTCCTGTAACTGAATCTTAGAACAATAATTAGATATTCAGTTCAAATAAATGCTCGTACCTGTGAAATTTCAGACTTGTACATTTATTAATTAACGAGATAATTGAAAAAGAAATTTTTATGCGTGGTAAGTGTGGTAACCTGACCAAATCTAGAATGTTACAAAAAGCGGCCGCGCAATACATTATACCTACCTCCTAAAACTTACAGGATAATACGTGTTTGGTACAGACGGGTACACAAGTGGTAAAGTAAGGCATAGATATAATTAAATATTTTTGTATCTATCGATACAATATTCATTTCATAAAAAATAATGCGAAGGTAATAAAAATATAGAGTACCTACCTATGTAGATGATGATGCAGATATAAATTAAGGTAAGTGAGTAAGTATAGAAATTAACCTGGACTAATATGCAACGTCGCTTGCTTATCTGAAATTAAAATTAGGAAATGATAAACACCTTCACTATTTTCACTGTGTTGTGCTTAGCGTTCCGAATAAGTTATAATTATAGCCTCTATAGAAAGTAATAATTGTAGCCTTATTTATAATTAAGTTTTAATAAAATGCAAAGGTTCTACTGTTTTTTCTCATCTGATTGAGAATATCAGAAATGTCTTGCGCAAAGATAGTCGTATTCTTAAATTAAGTTTTATTGTATAAAAATCAAAAATCTACAATAGTAAAAATGAATGACATAACAATTATTATTTCTATTTTCAGGCAACTAAGGTCCATAGATAATAAAATACACAAATTGAACATAAACTAAAACATAATTCTTAAGAAAGTTAACACAAATCTATTTAGTACGTTGGTTCGGCGACGTATTGCGCTGTATCGCGGTGTCATGTAGCCTTCCGCGGAAAAGCCGATACACAACATCCGTCGGCCAAAAATCTCCCTTCATGAAGGTCTCCAAATGATGAGTCGGAACCCGCACCACAAATGATTTGAAATAACTCTTGTATGCTTTTAGAAGGTTGGTAGATTTATTGCGCGGCCGCTTTTTTATAACATTCTAGTTTTATTTTTTTTATTGTTGATAGGCTTGCGCTTGACCACTATCTCACCTGATGGTAAGCGATGATATGGTCGACGATGATGAAGCACGCTTGCCTAGAAGAAACCTTTCACTCTTGACTTGAATACTCCCAGGTTCTAGCTATCAGGAAATACAAACTCCGGCAGGGAATTCCACTCCTTTTCTGTACGCATAATAAAAGTATTCCCAAAACGTTTAGTGCGTATGGGTGGGATTTCCACCATGTACCGATGACACATCGCTGTACGTCTTGTAGTCCGATGATGGAACGGGCTGGGCGGAATTAGTTCATGCAATTCCAACGCACACTCCCCGAAATGAAACCGATAAAAAACCGACAGGCTGGTAACTCGGCGCCGATGTTCGAGGTTCTGGAGCCTAGATTCGACCAATACTTCATTGCCGTTGAGCCTCTTGGTCCGTCTTTCGATCGACTCAAGTGCATCCAGATGGTACTTGGCACATCCGTCCCAGAAATGAGAGCAGTACTCCATGCATGATCGAACTTGCGCTTGATACAAGTTGAGCAACTGTTCTAGCGTGAAATATGGTCTCACGTTCGCGAGGGTCCCCAATTTTTTGGCAGCCAGCTAAGCATTTGCCTCAATGAATGTACCAAAATTGAGAGTCGATGTCAACGTAATGCCAAGAACCTCAAGATGGTCAGTTATCGGCACGGCCACACCTCGGCAAGCAGGAGCCGGGTGGAATTGGCTCCTTTTAGCAGAAAAAGACAACTCTGGGTCTTAGCAGCATTGAACCTGACCAGATTGGCATCGCCCCATTCGGAGACCGCCTCCAAGGACATATTCAAGCGCCCAGCAACCATGGCCTCCCGGAGAGCGGATCTGTGGTCTAGTAGCGCGCGCGTCGGACACGTATCTCTAAGCAACAGGACTGTCGTCCGCATATCCAAAGGATACGGTACTGATACGTTATAAGGTATAGGGGCTCAGGGGTATAGCAGATCATTTATATGCAGCAAGAACAATGTTGCTGGGAGAACTGACCGCTGGGGGACCCCGGCATAAATACCCAGTTGGTCAGACGAGCGGCCATCAATAACCACTCGAATGGATCGGTCCCTCAAGAAGTCTGCAATCCAATCGCACAGACCACTGGGCAGACCGAATGAAGGAAGCTTACCAATAAGGCTTTCATGCCAGACTCTGTCAAAAGCCTTCGAAATGTCGAGGGACACGGCAAGCGCTACCCCGCCCTTCTCGATGGCCTCACTCCAGATGTGAATGGCATATGCTAGAAGATCCCCAGTTGACCGATTTTGGCGGAAGCCATATTGGCGGTCACTGAGGATGTCGTTAGCTTCTAGGTTTGCAAGGAGCTTGGAGTTGAGCACTCGTTCCATACTCTTGCAGAGGATGGACGTTATTGATATGAATCTGTAGTTGGCCGGGTCAACCCGAATGCCCTTTTTGGGCACAGGCTGAACATTAGCTTGCTTCCAAGCATTCGGCACTTTGCCCGTCTCATACGAAAGGCGAAACAGGCGGGTCGGGATCGGAGACAGTCCAGATGCACAGGTTCTGAGAATTGCCGGAATTCCGTCGGGGCCACTAGCTTTGTTCACGTCAAGGTTATGCAGCACCTTACGAATGTCCTTGTGTTGATGGATGCGCATGTCCGACATACTCGTCTCGCATCCATCAGAAGAGGACCCCGTGACCAGAATAAAGAATTGAAGATTCCGCAAAAAGAGAGGCAAACAAGTTTGCTTTCTTCACAGCGGAGTGGTCGGGTTACCACGCATAAATATATTTTTTCATATACCTCGTGAATTAATTAGTGCACAAGTCTGAAATTTCACAGGTATATAATTGAACTGTGTATCTAATTATTGATATAAGATTCAGTTACCACTACTATAGGAAACTCGGTTAATCGGTCGTCAAATAACTCAGCTGCGCGCCGTGGCAGGAACAAATTGAAGTTTTATCATAACTTTTTAATTACGTATAGGATACTAATGAAACTTCTTCTTCAGTTTGTTCTAAGTTAATATAGACACGCTTCACGTCGAAATTCAGCCAATCATTACTTTACATTCGCTAGTACACATGCACCGAATAGCGCTGCGATCGCCTCGCGCGCTACTGGCTCATGAGCGGTGTAACTCAGTACATTGCCGCTCCCACATACATAAACGGCGCCAGTAGTAGTCGCTTACATTACTAAACTGTAGGTTCGTCAAAGTCGGCACTCCTGCCGCTGGTCGCCTTCTCTGGGCTTCCCAGGGTTCGCTCTGAGTTCCACCTGGTGGGGGAGGACCGCCAGGGTGCCGTGAAGAAGCGGTGAGTCGTTCATTAACGCTCGCCGCGGCGCGCCTACAGTCCCATACAACAAGGCAAACAGCGAGCGTGAATTTCAGAAATTCACGCTCGCAACATGCTGGGTCCAGAGGATCACCCAGGGACGAGCTCGTTGTAGCGAGCTCCGGTGCAGCACCCGCGGCCAGGGAACGAGGTTCCGTGACCGCTCGCCTCGCCCCCTTGCGGGGGCGACGCGACTTCCAGGAGAGGGTTAATGAAACTTCTGTACCATTTATATGCAGTAATCTATAGATATAAATAAAATTGGAGTGTCTGTTTGTAATATTGAAATAACCGTTTTTTACTACATGTTTAAGAATATATATACGTTACATACACCAAACACCAAAATAACATTTTTTACAATTTTTGTCTGTCTGTTTGTTCCGGCTAATCTCTGAAATGGCTGGACCGATTTTGACGGGCCTTTATTGGCAGGTAGCTGATGTAATAAGGAGTAACTTAGGCTACGTTTATTTTAGAAAAATTCTTTTATTTTAGAAATTTGTTAGGTGAAACGAAGTTCGCCGGGTCAGCTAGTCTTATAGATAGATACTAATATTATAAACAGGTAAAGTTTGTGAGTTTGTAGGATCTCTGGATCTACTAAACAGATTATGAAAATTTTTCACCAGTAGAAAACTACATTATTCTAGCATACAGATGTCTCATCCCATACAAAGAAACCGTGCCACCGTACTGTTCTGATTATTTTTTGTACATCGATCGCGTTCGGTTCCGTTCCACGGATATAGATGGTGATCTATCTATCGCCGTGGAACGGAACCGAACACGATCGATTTATAAAAAATTAATCGGTATAATCAGATAAAAACGCTAGTTACGTCGGCACGGTTTCTTTTTATGAGCTCATGGTATAATAAAATATATGGGATGAGGCATCTGTATGCTAGTATATCATCTGTGTTCTACAGTGACATAGGCTAGTCTACTTTGTATGTACGCTTACAACTAACTATACTGGCATCGCATTCAGCCGCTTATCTAGGTCTCGATCCCTTGGGAGTGTCGGGTCAGAAGGACATTTTGTCCTTACCCAGGATATGATCTACCAAATACCCATATCTCATTCGGATTTGTTCAGCCGTGTCGGCGTGAAAGCGTAACTAATAATCAAACAAATAAATAAACAGACACACAATCGTATTTATAAAGACAGGATATTAATTAGGACAGGTGAACTAAGCTTTTTTAATTATAACTCACACCCATACTCACTCGTAACACACGTTCATGCGCGATCTGGCATTTTTACCCGACTGCCGAAGGGGGGTAATGTGTTTATCAGTCTACGTATGTATGTTTGTTCCTATGTGGCGTTTTGATGATTCTTACGTCAATCGATTCGTCTTAACCCTGCGAGTGTCACATAAAATTGGAAAATAGAAAAACGGCGAGTTTTGGGCGCCATATTGTAGAGACCCAATTTTTTTTATGCCAAACCCATCGTGTGGGTTATCAAAATGAAGGGTTTTAAGAGGTGATTAAAAAAATATAACACTTAAGTTTAAAACAAAAAACCCGACTGCTTAAAAACATAACTAAAAAGCCGTAAACAAGAAGAATGTCATGAATGAAAAAGAATATTTAAAAATTACAATAAACCCGACTGCAGAGTCGAGTTTTTTGTAATTTTTAAACATTCTTTTTCTATGCTTAACGCTCATTCGTTTACAGAGCTATTTGTATAATTTTAAGTTACCCTTTTATTTTTAGTCTTGCATGTTTACATTGTATAAATTTCAATTGCATAAAATAATGATAAGTGGAAGTGTTCTTCCACTTATTACAGTTTTCTTATACAAGCAATTCCTTGCTTAAAAGGTGATCTCCAATAAAATGTAGCAAAAACACTACATAATGCAAATAAGTGTCTGCAGTGTCTTCTCAACTTCTATGATGCAAATTATGGATTTTTCGCAAGTAGTAGATAAAGCTCTCTAACTTAACCAATCTGCTAATTGGTGAGCATCTGAAATAAAACTTCCTAAAAATAGTGAACTATCACCTGAATCAATTCTAGTTTTGAACTAGATCAGCCCCTAACATGGGAATTCTTGTTCAATGAAAAGCAATATTAATATATAGAAATAAAACCATAATTAGATCTAAGTACCTATTTTATTACAATGAAAATTCTTTATTGCACCTATGTTTTGAAGAATTGCAGCAGTTCTTGATCTTTAGGTTTAAGAATACATTGGTCTTTCAAATTTACAACCCATCCGGGCTCTAAACCAAAAAATATTTGTCTAGGATCTTTCCTTTCGTGTAACATTTGGTCATTTGAGTCATTTCCCATGTCGGGTAGACAGTACCCATATTTTTGAGACAATTTTAGTCTTTCCTTGGATATTTCTTCAGGATCAGCTAGATACCCACGTGTTTTAGCACTGGTATAATATTCAATAGCATCAGGTGGTGGAATCATCCTCCTTGGAATAGCTTGTCCTGACTCAAAAAACTTTTTTGGGTTCTTGAGCAATAAAAGGCTATGTGGGTCATAATAAGCAGTTGTAATTACTCCACCATTTTTTTCAATAGCAGCAATTACTTGTTCACTAGCCCATTGTACTTCAATATTTATCTTGGCTGCAAAAAGATCGGCTCCTTCATCAGTGAGGTTAATACCAAACTGCTTTTGGTCAGGGAAAAAATTGTAAAACCCTGACTTAACAATACTTGCAATATCTATAGGTTTGTTTAAATCTAAACGGTCTTTATCAATCATATGCTGTAGCTGGTGTAAAGATAATGGTGGATATTCTCTCCTTAGGCTGAAATAACATAGAATTATTTTGTTACTGTTGTGGTGAAAACTACTAAATAAAGTGTAAACTCCATGTAACGTCACTCGATTTAACAACAAAATTCCTAAAGCGTCAAAATCACTTGGCTTTGGTTGGTATAGCTTGCCTTCCATACAATGATACACTCTATATCGCATTACACCAATTCTCAATAACGACAGCAATTAAGTAATGAAAAGTACCTTTTAAGTTCCCAAAATTAGTAAAAACTGTGCAGCTGTGTAAAAGAATGTCTTTTGTTGCTTTATTATCCAAGCCTGTAATAAACTCGACTGTTGGCATCATGCATACCAAACTTTCTAAGAAATTCATTCTTTTGTTTACAAATTGGGATTGCTTGCATGTGTAAATTGTTGTTGACAAAGACTAATGAGCAGGAGTCAAAAAATACAACAAAATTACTGGTGCAGCAGAAGACGTCAAACAAAAATAACAGACTATACGCAATAGCATTCAAATAAGATTGTTTTTTATGTACATAACTATTTGAAATTCTGATTTTTCTTATCTCCTTTTAATGACAACTCTATGTAACGCCATAAAATGCACAGTCCCTTCTGTGTCGTTATATAGTTTTTACACTGTAATATCAATATATAAATGTAATTTTGAACAAGTTATAGTATGGAATGAGTTTTTGATTTCCATGAGGAATTAAAAATATGACCCATAGAAAAGGTGATAAGGCATTTAATATAAATAGTAGGTAAACAAGCTCTAATAGTTATGTTAAAAGCAAGTTAGAAAACTAACAATAGGGTGACTTACTGGTGGCCTCTGTAATAATGTTCTTGGGGAACCCGCAAATAAAAAGGATTATTTCCAGTTTCATAACCTAGCCTCATAAAATTCTGCCGTTGACCTGAACCCTTATTACCAGCTCCATGCTTATCACCACCATGTTGGGCGCGGCCCCGTTTAGCCTGAAATCCAATAAAGTAATCTTAAGTTTTGGATACGATAGGAACACTTTTTTTTACTTTTCAACACAAACGCAAATACTCACAGGTTTCCTACAATTAGGATTGTCGCGAATATTACCAAGCGAAATCCTTGGTAGGGACCTCAACATAGAAAGAGATTTCTCCGTAATTTGTCGGGACCCCATAGTGTAACTTTAAATTTTAGTTTCAGTTTAAAATTTCTTTCGTAAATACATCGAAACCTCGCACATTGTCGTAACACAACTATAATAGGTATAAGTATGACAGATGACATGACAGCTTCCAGACTGACACTAATGAGTGACAACTTCAAAGGGGTGACAGATGATTACAAGTTTTTTTAGGTTTTAAGCAAGTTTTATGAGCTAGGAACAAAGGACGCGGCTGACACACGCGACTTACTGCCGCTTTGTACTTATGCCATTTCAGTTATGAAGAAATTTCAGCCATCATTTTTCTGTGTAAAAATACTTTAAACATCCAAGTCGTTTTGGAGGAGTATCTAAAAGTTGCGAAAAAATAGTGTTGTTAATTATTTTTTTAAAGCAAAACTATTCGTTACACGGAAAAACTTTGTTTTAAAAATAATGTACCTACATGAATCAATATTTTTTATTTTTTTCAGACCTTTTAACCTAGCCGTTACTAAGGAGTATAATTTAAAAAGTAAACGTTTTACGGCACTAAAGCGGTGGTAGGCCCTGCCTACTTCGCCGAGAAAACCAAGCCTTAATTCTGTGGACGGGCGCAGCACGACGGCAATAGTTTCTTCAAATAGGTACCTATTTTTCAAATTTCTCGTCTATCACAATATTAACAATTTCATCATATACGTAAAAGGACAAGGATCTCGTAAAAATATCTGACTCGCAGCGGTTAACGCCACCCCTGCCTTCATTTATTTGAAGTTCCAGTATTTGCTATAATTATAGTAGGTGCCTAATACTGTAATAAAAATTAAGGATAATTTTATGACGAACAAAGTACCAAGTCTACATCAAATTTTAATTAATCCCTTTCAAAGTAGGTACCTACTCTCCTTAGCTAGTGTTCTCTGTGTGGTCGCTACGTCCTAGTGATGTTCTAATCTCAACGTTAATTCCATGATCGGAAGCATTTGCTGCTGTCATGGCCCTTCTTAATCATGAAAAGGAGTCGTGCCACACCTCGCTTCTGATTCGTCAGTTTTTGGTAGACAAAAGCTTTTATTTTCAGCTTCTGGCTCTTTCCAAAAATAAAACAACATTCCCGAGACACGCGACACAGTCAGGTCTCTTCCGAAATAAAGCTTCCAATCATGTAATTATTGCAGCGTTTCGGATTAGAGCAGCTTTATTATCTGTGGTGCAGCGTTACGCTAGCCAGGGAAAGTACCTACTTAGAAGAATATTAATTCAAATGTGACGAAATATTCTTATTTTGGACTAGTTGTCCCCCGCAGATTCGTTCCTGTCAACTGGCTACATTCCTACCTGCCCTACCCTACCCCCACCTACCTACCTAGTCTACCTATTTTTTTTTTTTTTAGCCTTCCCTGTATTCTAGCAAACAAAACAAAAAAATAAATATTAAAATCGGACAAGCAGTTTTTAAGTTTTAGCGAGACTAACGAACAGCAATTGATTTTTATATTTTGGATGTAATAAAAAAGTTCATCGTATTTTTTGAAACATCATTTTTCCTTGGGTTCTGTAGCAGATTTTAAAGAGAGTGAGAATCAAACTTGGACTATTATGAATACTTTAATTAGGTATATAACATTACATAGGTGTCCAATGATTATAAATAGCCATACATTTTCAAACTAAAAACCATAACGGTTTTAAAATAAATAAAAGAAAATACCTACTGTGCTACTAACAAGGAGCAGCGGAATTGCCGCTAACTAAGCATCAGTAGATATACGGTATTTTTTCTTTCTAACAATATTTTACTAATAGAGATAACAAATATTATATAACAATACAAGATATATAGAATATAATTTACTTCATTTATTTTATTTTTCTTTACACTTGTTTTTACAAAAAAATATTGAGATATATGATTTGGAAATACAGTAAGGTTCTCTCTGTCATTTAATATTTAATACCAATTTATTAATCTTTATTTTGACAAAGGTTACAATTTGCTTGTAATGTTTTTGTTACTAGTTTTAATTAAATATATTAACAATAACATGTTGTCCTTAACAATCAGATGAACCTCAAACAGAAGTTTAAAACTTTAAAATACTGTTTCAAATATAATTAAAAGTATAATCTAATCCTCTTCAATATCTGAAACCTCTCACAGCAGTGAAGGTATCAGAATAATATTACGTGAATAAGTTATATACTATGATAGCGAAACATCATCAAGCCGAGAATCACTATGCATTGGGGAAATCATGACTGAAGTGAGGAGTTGGATATACAATGAATGAAGCACTCTGGATACCCAATGAACAACCTTAGACATATAGAACACAGAAGTTTTCAAGTATGTTTACACTATTTCTTATATTATCTACATTATAACAGTATTTTATACATAAAATTCCAAATAGGGGGGTATGTGTAAAGCAAAAAAGTATCTTGGAATTCTCAAAGTTCAGAATAATATACATAGACTGTTTAGAAAATGGGAACATAGTTGTCAATTTTAGCACGGTGCTTCTGAGCCACACATTCACTGATCCATACAATGTTTCGGCATTCCTGCTCCTTCAGCTTCAGGTATGAATAGAATACGCCAAAGTGGAATTGTTGTAGGAATGCATGGACATTGAGGCTCACCTAAAAAAGAAAACAAATTGAAATAATGTCTATCAACAATAATGGGTGGGGCAAATCACGCTGTCCAGATTGATATAAGACCTTGTTAACAAATATATCAAGTACAATAAATATTAGCAAATAAATAACAACCATAAAAGATGTCATACTATCCCACATAGTTACACTTTAATATAACTATTTTACTATTATTTATTCTGTGATATAAGTAGCAAATTTAATCTTCCAGTGGTCAGGCTTGGTCTCTGGGTCTACAGCAATATTTTAGTAATTTTACCTAAATTATAAACAATAAAAGGTTGCGCTGCCGTGATATCCTCAAGGTGTCAAGGTATGGCCCCTCACAAATTCGCACATTCATTTTTATTAGAGTTCCGTACCCATACGGTAAAAACGGGACCCTATTACTAAGACTCCACAATACGTCTGTCTGTTTGTATGTCGTCTGTCTGTTTGTCACTAGGCTGTATCTCATAAACCGTGATAGACAGTTGAAAATTTCACAGATGATGTGTTTCTGTTGCTGCTATAACAACAAATACTAAAAACAGAATAAAATAAATAAATAAATATTAAAGTGGGGCTCCCCATACAACAAACATGATTTTTTTGTTATTATTTTCACAGAAAAGACTTCTGTTTTATCTATATTTATTTTTCATGTGCTACATAATGATTTGAAATATTAATTGGTTTCCTTAAACTAGAAACCTGAAGTTGCAGAATCACAGACCCTGTGCGACTGCTCATGTATAGCGCAAGGGTCGACTGCTGCAAGGTTTAAGGGATTTTGAAAAAATCTTACCTCATGTTCAAAGAACTTGTCTTCCAAGGTCTTGTCACCAACATTAGAGCCAGCACCTTCAAACAGTGCTTGATACTCTGCATAGTACTCAGCCACAGCCTTGACCTGCTCATAATCATCAGCTCTGGCCAGAGCAGCCAATCCATCAGGGTGCAGTTTACCACAGCGAGGGTACAGTTTAGCACGATCATCCTTGGACAACTCTGTCCCGAACGAGTTGATGGTAATGATGATAGCACGGCGATCAGCCTCAAACTGTAAAAGTTATTAAATTACAAAACTATAGTACTAGTCACTATACTACATGGAAGTTGAACATAAGTAGAAACACAACTTACGGCCAAAATTTCACACATAACATCAGCAGTAGTATCACCCATCTGCTTGCAGAAATCATAGAAGGCTTCCAGGTAAGCTTTGTACAGTGTGTTACGAATAATCTCAATATTCATCTCATCCAAGTCTTGTTCGCTGATACAGTCCACAAAGAATGGGGCCAGAGGGGTGTCAACAAGGACTGCATTGTACAGTTCTGCAGGGGTAGCAGCAACATGGATAGCTTCCATCTGTTCAAAAGAACCCAAGGGGTGGCATTTTGGGATCAACTCAGAAATTGGTCTCTGGTGTAAAGTACCAGTAATCAGCAGGATGATGTTGTCAATCATGTAACTGTATGTAATGAAATCCAAAAAGGTAGACAGGGGCTGCACTGAGTGATTCCTCATATGTACGAACTCAATAACGAGTTTTTCACGAAGTTTATCATCGATGGTGGAGACAGCAAGAGGGCTGGGCTCATTGGCAAGGAAACTACCGTAATCAGTACCCTGCAGATGAAGTTTCAAATCTGTAAACATTGATTAAAGTGAAATGATAAATTTAATTAAATAATGTAAATTGGGTAATAAATTTGATAATTCCTAACACAAGCGGTTTTAAAGAATCACCTACAGATCTTGTGTTGTCGACTTACCTTCTAGTGTCTCGCACTGCACCAAGTTCAAGTAGTCTGCCTGCTTCAGGATACCATTCTTGAAACCACGGCACAATCCTTCCAAATATCCAGCATCAATGTTAAAAATGCACCCCTTCATTTTGCTCGTGAAATAATTTCACTAAAACAATTAAATTAACGCTGTTATTGGAAACTCAGACCTCTTAAATCAGTAAAAAGACCAAAGAGACACAGAAGGAGGACTTATTGAAGTGGGTGATCAATGATCATATGATGTAACCATAAACAATTTATTTTTTATTTCTTCTGATTTCATTATTAGCATAGACAAATATCGCCTTCTACCCAGTCGGAACAACCGCCCGACCAAGATTGAGATTGGTTGAAACAACCAACAGGCGTTTTCTTTCTACACGGCTGCGAGATTGACATAACTTTAGTTTTTCTTTTTATTTGGAAGTAATAAAAATACATTTCAAAATATTAGAAAGTTGGAGTGGCTCTAGCTCTTCTATGTGCAAGCGAAGATAAAGAAAATTAAATGGACTGTCCAAGACTCAACGTTCTCTATTTGTTTGGTCGCAAGCGCACTCCTCCCAAGCCCCACTAAGGTTGTTGGAAGGTCAACTCGATACATCAAAACACTTTGATCGGGTGGTCGTAACGACTGTGTAGAAGGGGTTTAACATTTTGTATGTTGTGGATGAATTTTAATTGTCTACGATTATTATTATTACAATAGGGCATAAATATTCTCAAGATTGTATGGTGTTTCCATAGAGCCGCAGATGCTTGCGTTCACGTACATGTCTTATTATTGTGGCAGTGGCAACATTATTTTACATTCAACAAAGGCGTATAGCCAAGCCAGTGGCATAGCAAATAAATAAAAAGAAAGGGGTTGTCAAAGTCAGACAGATGTCAGTTTGATATTTGTTTGACATTTTGAACACGAACGCAGCAGAAAAATATTTATTTTATTTGCGTGCCTGTCGGTTCTAGTTCGGATATAATTATTTGATCAGACGACAAATTATACTTTAATACGATGGATTCCGCTTATAATAATCCTCTAAGGCAAAGAATAAATAAAATATTTGACAGTCATATCATTTCAGATAATACTGATGCACTTCATTCTGTGTCTGGCTTTTGTTCTTCAAATTCTGCCTACACAAGAAGAATAATTGTAAATGAAATTGAAAAAAGGGATATGCTGGTAAACAAAGCTATTTTAGTAGAATATAGTAAGGTAAAAGATAAGCTACAACTTCTGCTTGACTCTCTATCATCTTTAGATG
This sequence comes from Orthosia gracilis, assembly GCA_947562075.1. NCBI lineage: Eukaryota > Metazoa > Arthropoda > Insecta > Lepidoptera > Noctuidae > Orthosia > Orthosia gracilis. Next base: position 30,888,334 of record OX387267.1, on the reverse strand, counting down.
TGGCAGTCAAAGATATGTCAAGCAGATTATCTGATTCAAAAAATAAAACTCACCATCTTATAACTCAAACAACTAAACTCAAAGACGAGAGAAAAAAAACAGAAAAGAAGCAGATTTGGGTTGGCGCTTTTGTACAAGGATTTCAACTATCCCCTGAGGAAAATGAGTACCTATACAATGTTTCAGTCAAAACACCTCTTACACATGATTTCTTTGGGACATTATCCCATATAGAAAAGTTGTATAGTAACTGTAAAACACTTATAAAGTGTTGGCACCAGACTTCTGCATTTGATATCATGGAGACAGTAGGGCTGCAACAGGAAGTTGCTATAGAAAAATTGTATCATTGGACTATTGGAGCCTGCCTAAGTACTGATTCACCAAATAATGCACTGGTTCCTACTGCTTTAGCTAAATTTCAGAATAGACAAGTTTTATTTTCTAATATAATTGATGAGTACAGTTCAGCTCGTAAAGCAACTATTGTACAACTCTTTATTGATGCATTAACAAAAGGTACAGAGGGCTCTAAGCCTATTGAATTTTATGCCAATGATGCCAAACGATATATTGGAGATATTTTGACATGGGTGTATCAAGTTATACCTGTAGAAAAAGAAAACCTTGCAACTCTTTTTAAATTTTGCAATATGCCTGATAAGAAACAACTTATAATTGATGCTCTGACAAATATCATGGAAGCTATTTGTCCTTTGCTAAAAGTTAGAGCAGAACTTATATTGAAGCCAGATAAAGATCCACTAGTTCTGTGGTCTATAACTAATCTAATAATATATTATAAGGATGTCATACAGGCCGTCATATCAAATGGTCATCTTATAAATACATTTGACGAGCTACTGAAGAAAAGTGAAGAAGTTTTCCTTATTACTCTGGATAGTAAAATACAGAAGGAACTAAGCCATGGGGTCAAAGCTCCACCAGTGGATTTAAACCCTTCAATTGTTGTGACTGACTTGGTCAGTTTCCTTCGAGATTTGTTGGCCATAATGAATGTGTCTCATAATATAAATACTGCTGATAGAAAAATGATAATTACACACATATTAGATCCTTTACTTCATGCAATAAATGAAACTGCATGCCATTTGAGTTCTTCTGACATGTCAGTTTATATGTTAAACTGTATCTATCATATTCAGTGTACCTTATCTCTGTACACAGTAATGGATGAATATAATGAAAGGTTACAAGCCCAATCTGAAGCCCAAATTGATACTTTAACTTCTGAACAGGCTAGCTTCCTCGTTGCTAATTTAAATTTGGGGCCCATTTATACTATTCTTCAAGAAAAAATAAGCGGTCCCTTATCAGCTATACCAGGAATGGACACATCAACATTGAAGACGTTTTTAAATAAGTTTGATATGTTCTTAGTATCTCCAGACGTGTACATGTTACCACAACTCAATTTGCTACTGAGTCATACACACAAGTCATTAGTAAAAAAACGAGCATTTGAAGTAATATTTGCAATATATGCACAATTGTACCAAGCAGTCCATGATCCATTGAATGGCTATCCTGATCCACATACTATTGTTCGCAGACAACCAGAAGAGGTAAACAAACTACTTGTATGAAAAAAACACTACAAGTACTACTTGTACTTTTAAAATAATAAGTACCTATATAACTAATATTTAGACCTACATAATTAATATATTTACCCGTGTAATGTCTATGTTCACCTATTATTATGAATAATAAGTATTATGCCAGTGTAAATACCAATGTTTTTTTTTATTAACTTTACCTCTGTACCATACATGAGCTACCTACACGAAAATTCACGAAATATAATGTCGTTTGATCGAATAACAAAATTTCAGACGTAAGCTCAAATCAATACCTACATGAATGAGGTCACAACAGCGACCACGGTCACAAAGTATCACGTTCATGAGGCACGACAGTTCACTATCTTGATGCATCAAAATCTTGAAACATTATTTCCCGAATGACAATTATGTATATTTTATTTAGTATATGTTCGTCTAAACGTATTTTTTAAACCAGAACATTGTCTTTCGTTCCTCAGTCATTAATAGTAAGAACTAGCTGACCCGGCAAACTTTGTTTTGCCATAAAGACTCCAAACATTCATCTACCCTACTCTACCTACCTGCTCTACTTACCCTACCTACCTGCACTACTTACCCTACCTACCTGCTCTACTTACCCTACCTACCTGCTCTACTTACCCTACCTACCCCACCTACCCTACCCTACCCACCCCACCTACCCTACCCTACCTACCCCACCTACCCTACCCTACCTACCCTAAGGACGGGATAAAAAGTCCTATCCTATGTCCGTCTCCTGGTTCTAAGCTATCTCCCCTCCAATTTTCAGCCAAATCGGTTCAGCTGTTCTTGAGTTATAAATAGTGTACCTAACTAACACGACTTTCTTTTACAATATATAGATGTAGCGGCATCTATGCCGTCATTTACGAACTAATGAACTGACGTCATAAAATCCTGCATGACACTAGTTTTCGTGCGATTTGACCACAAAGAACAACAGCGACAACAATAGTCTAGCAGTTGCCCGGACTAGACGCAACGCCCGTCTTGTCCGAGAATATGCCGAGAATCCTCTCTTCGTGTTACTTCATCGTGACGGCATCATCACTTCCTCAAGCTCTCGAGCAGCGAGTCGTACAGCCAGCCAGTACCCACGGCTTCTTCGGGGTTATCCTGAACACCAGCATTCACCTGAACACAGTATAAATATATTTATACTGTGATGCAACGGACGCACATTTCTTGTCATCACACTAGCCTCATAAATCAACCTCAATCTCATCAACGACCTTGGCACAGTACACTGCATTCGGCTGGTCAGCAAAAGATCCTTGAAGATCCTCTCCTGGTCGACACCAGCAGTCAGAACATTGCGCCTCTCCGACACACTGCCGCATACCTCAAAAAAACTTAACAAACTTCTCACACACCAACAGACTGAGGTGTTTCTGTAGAAATTATCAAGGCTCGGAACCGGTTTAGAAAATACCGGTTAACACCGGTTTATTTCGGTTTTCCTCCGAACTTTTCTTAAGATCGTGAACGTTTTAAGAACTTTATTTTAACCAAAATTAACCGGTTTATTCGGCGAACGGCATGTCGGTAAACGCGTTGCAACTTGTATGGATGCCGCGCATAGCGGCGCGGTATGAAGACGTGGGTACTTACGATATTCTCTTCTTTATTGTGCGTCCGTATTAACCGGTTTTTATTGCTCTAAACCGTTTAATCCGAAAAAACCTTTATATAAATACTCTTCCAAATATCGGTTTAAAAAAACCGGTATATGCGAACGAAACCTAATGTAAAAGGTTTTACGTCAAGTACATAATAACGGTTTGAAAATTTAACCGGTATCCGAGCCTTGGAAATTATAATACATTTCATTGTACCTAAAAATCAAAATGTTCATATTTATGAACTGCCATACTATTTATTTGTTTGTGATAAAACTTCGCAGAGGTCAATCTTCGCAATCACAATTAGGGAACTAGTGCTTGACCCATTTTTATTTCCCTCCTCCCCAAACGGTGACCAACCGTAGTAGGTATATGCCAAACCTACCTCCCCTCCCCCTCTAGTTTTCACTTAGTAATTCATAAATTTTATTAAGGTTTTAAATCATTCTTCTATACTAATATTATAAAGAGGAAAGATTTGTTTTTTTGTATGTATCGAATAAACTTAAAAACTACTGGACCGATTTCAAAAATGCTTTCACCGTTTGGAAGCTATTTCCGGGTGACATAGGCTACTTTTTATCCCTGTATCCCCTCGGGAACGGGAACTACGCGAGTGAAACCGCGAGGCAATGCTAGTTTCAAAAATAAATCTATTAAAAAAATTGCCTCATACATATTTGTCTTTATTAATACGGCGCTTGTCGCGTGGTGCGTAATAATTATCCTTTATTATATCAGCTGGATACGAGACGCACGGGCCCGGTCAATGTGGCGACGCTTGGGGGATTGTCCAGCAGTGGACGTCTTTCGGCTGATATGATGGATACTGATGAATTCAGTTTTCTGTATGTATTTTTAGTTTTTATCTAGCTAGATACAATACAGGCGAATCTATAACGTGTAAGTGTCCCTAATATTACGGCGCTTCGTGCAAAAAATAGGAACAGTCTAGGTCGTCATCCAAAGGAGCGTGGCCTATTTATGAACAGTCGAGTGGCTAGAGGATACTGAATTACTGACTATGTGACGAAAGCCTAAGAAGCCTATTTATGAACAGATAACCGCCCCTGTCACCAAGTGTGGTATTTTGAAGATCTACTCTCTGAACGGGTCACGTAGTATGGGTAAATTCCCGTATAACTTCTGCAACAACAACGCACATGTACCAACTAGTCATTTAATGCTGTTTGTTGGTAAGAACATCACATAAAACAGCTCAAAATAAACAAATAATAAAAAAAAATACAAACATATACCTATTTGTATGTATTATATTATAGCTCACAATGTTAGGACCCATAAATATTAATGATCATTTTTATCCATGGTGCTAGGCAACTGGGCTTATCCCAGTTGTAAACGACCCTTTGTGCCTATTGGCCTTGTTTGTTCTGTCTCCTGCTTGACATGGAGGGAAGTGGAAATTTGTATTTTTTCCTGCTCCTCCATTATTCTTTTCTGATTAATTTCGTTGCAGGATCCAAGACAGTTAAATTCATTCTCTATGACTTCGTCGAGGTTCAATGCCTCGACGTTTTTCTGGTAGTCGCTACTGTTGATTTCTGGCTTTCAGGAGTTGTAGTGGTTTGGGAATAGTGTTGCGGGATTGTCCGAAATAAAAAAATATGCACATCACTTGAGAAATTTTACCAACTTAGTTTTGATTTTTTTCATATTTTTGATTGTGTGAGTAAAGTTCATAGGCAAAGAATAAATGAAAGAACTGAAAGGGTAGTTTAATACAGCATCTTATTATGAATTCATAAATCTGGACAGGACAATGTCAGTCAGGTCAGTTCGTAAAGAATAAAAAAAAAATTTAATTATTATTCTTTAATAAAATTTGTTTGTTCTGAAATAATATCAGTGATGGGACCATCATACATCATACTCTCTTTAGGCTTGTTTAATAATAAGCTAGAGTGGTCCTTCCAGAATCTATCCTTTAGCATGTCATCATGTGTATCTACTATCACATTACTGTGCTTATCTAAATGTTTATGGAAAATACTCTTCCTCATCAACAATGTTCCTCGTTTGAATATTTCTAGTTCATTATTATAATTTATTTGGAATTCTTGATATAAAATTTCATTTTTATCAGCTGATAATGTCCCACATAATCGTTTCTCAGCCTGAAATAGAAGATTTAGTATGTATTACACTCATGCAATAAAGTGTCTAATATGACAGACTAACTAATAATGAGTTACTTATGTTTCATATTTTACATAATAATTGGTGAGTTTCAGTACCTAGAGTAGAGGAGTTTTGATTCAATAAATAAACTCGCAACATGTTTTCATTCATATAACACTCTCAACGTCTTAGATGATTCATTAATATCTTATAGGTAGGTACATGTTATTTGTAAAGAACTAGAGATTATAGAGAAAATAAAGGTTGTTTGAATTAACTCACCTGTGATGGACTTAGGTTTCCTTTTAAAACCAAAGTCCAGAATGTGGTGTTGTACAAATTATTAATGTGTACATCAGCTTGTCTCCACTTCATGTAATCTATTAGGTTCTCATCATTGGGATAAAGTACTATACGACCATCAAATGTTGGTGGGTATTTTAATGGTTCTTCTTCAAAAAATTTGTTCCAGTAAAATACATAACACGATGAAAACTTGCTGTTGATGGTTGTCAATAGTTTTGCTGCCCGTCTCTTGTACAACGAAGTACCTTTTTTAAAAATAAAAGAATATTCGTCGCTTTGTCCAAAAGCCATCAATAAGTCATTGAACTCACGAAGCACGGTAAAAGCGGCATAATTCATCAATTTCAAAGCTCTGATATCGTTCGGTTTTGTAAATTTATGTTCTTCCGAGAATTTGTGGAAGCATTTTCCATCTAGTCTTACGACTATCCAACTGTTAGGTAAAAGGGTATCATCTAGTTCGAATTTTTTAACGTACTCAAATGAACTTTTTGCCATTTTTTGGATTTGCAGCAGTGCAATTTGCGAGAGTGGTCTTCTTCTTATGAAATAAATTCCTACCATTACATGTATCGAACAGTTTCAAGAACTTCAAACCCCGTCGATATGAAATAAACAAATGTTCTTCTTACAATACCTTGACCTTGATGTTCTGATAAATCTAAAACAAAGTTGCTGACGTGCAAGTTTTCCTCTCAAAATTATGTGTTCCGAATTTCATAAATGCAGGAGGAAAACCATGAAGCAAAGCAAAAGCATACTAAATAATTGTTATCACGATAACTGTCTCTGTCATTGTCATCGTCGTGTCATGTCAGCTGTGAGATCTTTTTTTTTTAATTATTTATTATAGGAGCATTAGCATACCATCAGCTATGCAGTATATTCAGTTTACATTATATTCTAAAGATAAACGTTCTTTAGTATGCATTAAAGTGCAGATGTAACAGATTCTTATGTTTTTTGAGTATTTGGCAGCAAATTGTATCGAGGTAGTCAATACTATAATAAAATTCTCCGCTCCACTGTCCCAATATCGCTTCTGTGAATGATTTACATTTTATCCAGTTGCGTAGACAGTTGAGACACAAAACTACACCAATTTTATATCACAAAATCCACTAGGCATCAATTTGCAAATAAGTTTTAACAGGCGCTATAATTCACTCATAAAAATCCCGCCAAAAACTCTGCTGTCAGATAATCACTGTCATCAATGATTAATCAAAACATCAAAAGGTCTGTTCTTTGAATGGAATTAACTCAAGTGCCTGGCAGGCCACAAACGTACGTTTTCCGAAGCGCAAATTTTCCATAAGACTAGAACAGACGTATTATTTGTATTGAGCGGTTGAGTTTTGGCACGAACACCAGGTTGTTTTTCCATTCGAAAAAGTACGAACGTATGCGCTATATAATGAATACTTTGTATGTTTGTGCATTCAGGTATTCGAATCAAACTAAGGCTGGTCATACACATTCCTGGTTCTTTTCTGAGATCGTAACAATTTTAAGGCCTTCTACACAGTCGGCACAGCTGCCCAACTCCATCAAGGACATCATGACCTTGTGTTTTAGTAAAAATTTATCATGTAGACTCAGCCCTATCCTTGAAATAATTACCTAGCCGCGCGGTACGTAAACACGCTATAGGGCTGCTTGCCTACAGTATTTTAATTTCATCTATAGTGGTCGGCACGTAACTTGGCAAGGGTCATGAGCACAAGTCATTTTGAGGTCTTTTTGGGTACCAAGCGGGACGCGAAGAATGTTTAACACCGTTCCGAGCGCGAGATTGGTTGGTCAGTTGACAAAAGGATCGACTGACCAATCGCGTCTCGTCCACGTTCCGTTCGCTCTATATGTATATAGAACCTTGGTACCCCACTATGTCAAAACCTTGCCAAGATACATGCCGGGGACTATACCAGAGTTTCTTTTACCCGATCGCCGAAGGGGGCTAATGTTTTTATCAGTCTATGTATGTATGTATGTCTGTTCCTATGTGGCGTTCTAGAGACCAAACGCGTTGGGCGATTTTGATGATTCTTACGTCATAATCTTGCGGGTGCACTACTTTCAAAAAGGAAAAATAGAAAAATGGCCGATTTTGGACGCTATAATTGTGGGGGCCAAATTTTTTTTTGGTTTCTTAACCTATCGTGGGGTTTCCAATTAAAGGATTTTAAGAGTTGATTTCAATTAAAATAAATAATGTTAACTAAAAAGTTATAAATAAAAAAATCAAAATACTCGACTGCTAAGGAACGTACTAAAAATACGTAAGCAAAAAGAAAATCATGCTGTGCAGTCGGAGGATATATCTGGTTTTGGTCGGCACACTCGCGAATATGTACGTATCCTCCGACTGCACAGCATGATTTTCTTCTTGTTTACGTCTTTTTAGGTCACTTTTTAGCAGCCGAGTTTTTAGATTTTTTGGTGTTGTGATTGTAATAATATTAAAAAAAAAATGTTACATTTTAATTAGACAATGAAATTCACTGAATGAAATGGGAAGTGTTAAATAAAAATACATGTTGTGTTTTTTGATTAGTAGATTTTATAAAACTTTATCTACACTCACAACGTAATGTTCCAATTATGAATTTAAAAAATACTGTATAAACAAGTACTTTATATTCGTGGATAGGTAAAATTAAAAAAAAAATACCATTACAGTACAATATTTTCCTTCGATTTTGAAACAACTGCATCATAAAATAACTTTTGAATTTTTCTTTCAACTATGTAGTAATGTTATCATTAATCACTTCAAAAACGATCAGAAAGGAAGTATCTTTTGCTTAGAAACAAAACAGTGCAAAAATGTTATATGAAATCTCATTGTTGCACAGTTTTTTATTATTGCACTATTTTTTATTTAGAAGTAAATTTACCACAGAGGTTTATCGTCTCCCATTAAGTTTCTATAATATGTAAGCATTAGATCAAAAAGATACTGGCTGAAAATAAAAATCGGCTGAAAAAATTTGATGAAGAAAAAAAAAGCACGCTGCGCATTTTGTACCATTGTAAAACTTTGATACTTCATATTTGATACTGCAAGAAAAGTAAAAGAAAATATGGAAATAGACAGCGATAGTGATATGAATTAAACTCCAGAAAGTATAAATACATCTGCAAATCAAATTGTTAATATTCTTTTGCCGCAAAAGTCGCGGGATAAATATTTTTCATTATCTTGAGTTTTTACTTTGAGTAGGTAGGTATTATTATAATACGGTAGGTAGATTGGTAGTTGAAGTACTCGTGTTAATTTAGTGCCCTCGCATGCGCTCGGGCATCAACATAACACTCACGCATTAATAGCTCACTGTACGCTCGATGCTACAATCTACTATTATAGCACACTTTTACTTGTACTTTTTAATTTATTGGCGTTTATAGGCTCATTGACTTAATGTGGCAAAGTAGTGTCATTGTCTATGGAGGCGCGCGCTGCTCAGAAAAAGAAATATATTTTGTCAAAACCGAGTCAAAAGTGTCAAAACAAGACTGCTGTCAAGTGCTATCATTGTCACAACTGTGGAAAAATATTAACAAAAATTAGCAAAATAATTGAGTTTATGAATTCTGGTTTATTAAATAGAAATATGTTTCGTATTTATTATATATCGAGAATTTTGCCCAAAAGTAAGTATTTTAGGAATTTATAAATTAACTGTATTTTTATTCAAATAAGGTATAATAATAATAGTATTTACTTGCAATTTAATTTCTGAAGAGATTACACAAAATTAAATAATTTTTTTGCTTATCTTCAACAACAAAAAATAATAATCAGACAATTCGGCATGGATCTGGTATTGGTTGGCAGGAGGAGGAGGTTGAAAGTGGTTTCAATCTGGTAGGGGATGACAATTTTTTTATATTTTCATTCGTTCATCTCCCTCTCCCCCTCCTACTCCTACCAACCGATACTAGATTTTTACCGAAAAATGCCAATGTAATCACATATAAAAGGTGTCTGCTACACATTTTGGCACTTTAAAAGTTTCCGGTATTCATATGTATGTATTGCCTTTCCAAAAGCACCTTAACCCTATACCAATGTTAGTCATACAAATACAAATGATTCTAGAAGGAAGAATCAGAGAAACTGTATATATACAATAAATAATATTATATCTTTTAGCACTGAAATTTCAATTAACTTTTTCTATTATATTACAGATTTCTCATTTGTAAATTTATCAATATGCAAGTATTCTCATAATTCTACAACTGAAGTAGAACCAATTGAAAAGGCTGCAGATGGATCCAAGAGGCCACAGTCCAAAAGAATGGCAGAATTTAGAAAAAAGCTGCGAGAAACTACTCCTATTGATGATCTTGGGGAACAACCATTGATGCATTCTTCTCAGAAAGAAGAGCCTTTCCCTCCATGGCCCAATGACGTCAACCCTAATACAGGAGAAGTAGGTGGGCCCCGAGGACCTGAACCTACCAGATATGGGGATTGGGAAAGAAAGGGAAGATGTTCCGATTTTTAAAGTTTAACCAAAGTTGTAATATTTGTCTGATAATATAAAATTATATTGACATTGTAGAACAATGATAAATATTATTAGAGCTAAAAATGTTTTGCAATGTTATAGGGAATGAGATGTTTAAACTCTTCTACTAGTGTTTAGATACAAAATTACATAGTTTATTGTTTATTTATTTACAATTTTGTTTGGCCACTGTTGCTGTTGTTAATTGTAGTGTTGTATTTTCAACTCTGGTTGATGAGTGTTGAAAATTTAATAGTGAGCTTTGATTAGGTTTCACCTAGTGTGAACTGGCATTCAATTCAGGGGCAGAGGGAGTGCCAATTCAACTAGATTAATTTTCTTTAATAGAGTATTTTTATGTCTAAGGCACTTGTCCCACCCCCGGCGACGATGCTATTAGTAATAAAAGAGACAATTTGATCGCTGGCTGTTCCCACTGCCGACGAGTACTCTCTCGACACAAGTTTGTCGCAGCGACAAGAGCTATCAAAGATCGCTCGGCGATGCTCGCTTGGCAGTCAGAACTCACGCCGTGAGACCAACCAAACAACGCGTACAGGACTGACCGCCCGAGCGAATTGTGGGAGTAATCGCACTAAAACACTCGCTCATAGCCGAGCGGTAAAATTATTAGAACTACACACTCGCTTCCCACTGCTCGCCAACCCGTATCTTGGTTCTAGCTCTACTGGCTGCTCGCTGATCGTCGGCGGTGGGACAAGTGCATAACCTTCCTATGTACATTTTCCATCCATAGACCTGCCTGACCAACCCAGTGATTTAAACGTAAATATCTGGCGATCACGCTCAACTTCTCTAACGACACGTGTTGAGACTGTTGTGAGACATTAATTGTCCTAGTGAACACAAAGCTCTAGTCGACAGCAGGTCCTATTACTGTCCCAATGTCAGACAAAGATGGAAGGCCCATAGGAAGATTAACTCATAACTTACAGCATAGCAATATGTTTAAGGATGCTGAAGATATGTTTTTTTTTTAGAATAGAATATGTTTGATTACTTACTTATAAAAGAGGTGTTAATAGAAAATAAATACGATTTTGAAATAATATTTTTTATTTAGTCGAAGATTTACCAACAGTTTTAGGCATCTTCTTATTTGTGGAATCTTCAAGTTCTTTAGCTTTGTAGTAATGTGGCGCAACTTCCAAGAGCCATTTACTTTCTATTTCCGTAACTTGTCTCATAAATTCTTTGGAAGTAAATACTAATTCGTGGTAAATCACCCATCTAGGTAATTCTTCAAATAAAGCACTATTTGGATGAATCATCACAGTCTGAAAAAAAAAGTATGTATTAAAAAAAGTAAATAATTTGTATTAAACTAGGCGTTTTAACTTTTAACATTGACGTACTTCTAGTTAGACGCAATAGTGTGAACTATACTATACTGCAATAGTTAAGCACCTCATTAGCCTTGGGTATAATAAATCGCGCCGACCCCACTGAGCACGGTCTAGCGGTCAGAGTTCCGAGTTCTGCGTTCCGCGTTCACACAAGTTGCGCACACAGCGAGCGGTCTATTTTGGAGTTCAGTAGGTAATCTTCGCAACTGGTGAGGTGACATGACACACGGGATATGCTTCTGTAGCGATAATTTTTTTAATATATGTCATCATCATTTCAGCCGAAAGACGTCCACTGCGAGACGGACATAGGCCTCCCCTAAGCGTCACCATACTGATCGGTCCTGTGCGTTTCGCATCCACCGGACGCCTGCAGCCTTGACCAGGTCATCGCCTCACCTAGAGTCGCCACTCCAGAACTTTTCGGCCCCAACGGCCATCCGTTCTGCGAGCAATGTGCCCTGCCCACTGCCACTTATGTTTGGCAATTCTTCGAGCTATGTCGGTAACCTGGGCTCTCTTGCGGATGTCTTCATTGCTGATTCTATCACGCAAGGAAATTCCGAGCCTAGCTCTCTTTATTGCCCTTTGGGTGACTTTAAGGCCCATTGTGAGCGACCACGTCTCTGTCCCGTAAGTTATCACTGGCAACACATACTGGTCATAGATTTTCGCCTTGAGAAGTTGGACAAGAAGATACCGCGCGACTTCCCGAACGCGGGCAGCGTTCGGGAAGCCGAGTCGGATTCGACGGTTGACCTCTTTCTTGAAGTTGGATCTACCTAACTGGACCGTTTGTGCCAGGTAGACATATTCGTCCACAACGTCGAGCGTAGAGTCTCCGACTTTGATAGAAGTGGGTGCAACATGGGCATTCAACATCACCTTGGTTTTGTCCATGTTCATTTTCAGACCCACTCTTTCGGAAGCTCTACTGAGGTCATCGAGCGTTGTACTGAGGTCCTCCATGATCTCAGCCATGACCACTGTATCGTCGGCAAACCGAAGGTGAGTGATGTAGTCGCCATTGACATTGATGCCCAGACCTCTCCAGTCCAGAACCTTGAAGACATCCTCCAGTGCAGCAGATAACAGTTTCGGAGATATGACGTCTCCCTGTCTCACACCTCGCTGCAGAAAGATAGGTTCCGAAGTCTGATCCCGAAGTCGGCCTGACATGGTGGCGTTTTTGTACAAACACTTCAGCACCTCGATGTACCGGTATTCGATTTGGCACGTTTGGAGAGACTGCAGTACAGACTAAGTATCTATCGAAACGAAAGCTTTCTCGTAGTCAACAAACGCTAAGCAAAGAGGCAGATTATACCCTTCGGTCTTCTGTATAACCTGCGTAGCGTATGTATCTGGTCTACGGTGCTTGCCTTTTCGGAAACCGGCTTGTTCGGGCGGCTGAAAATCGTCAAACCTGCGCGCGATTCGATTCGTGATGACTCTTGAAAACAACTTGTAGACATGGCTAAGAAGTGAGATGGGCCTATAATTCTTCAATCGGCCATTGTCGCCTTTCATGAAGAAGAGCACCACCACAACCCTACACCATGCCTTTGGCGTTTTTCCTTCGAGTATGACGGAATCAAACAGCTTCTGAAGGGCCTTAAGTAACGGTTTTCCATCCACCTTCAGGAGTTCGGCCGTAATTCCGTCATCACCAGGCGCCTTGTTGTTCTTAAGTTGTTTCAGAGCCATCCTAATCTCGTGGAGGCTGAAATTCGGAATGGTCAATCTAGCTCTTGGGTCGTTTGCAAGATTCGCAACGGGTTTGCTGATTGACGTGTACAACTGCCCATAGAACCCCTCGATCTCCCTCAGAAGCTACGGTTTGGCGGATAAGATCCTGCCATCGTCGGTCTTCAGTTTCGTAAGCTATCTCTGCCCAATAGCCAGGTCTCTTGCAAACACCTTGGAGCCCTTATTCCGTTTAATCGCGTCTTTAATACGTTCAGTATTAAAGCGGCGGAGGTCGCTTTTCAAGGACTTCGAGATCTGTCTATTGAGCTGCTGGTAGTTCCACGCATCGGCTGAATAATGCAGGATCATTTAAAGAAAGAAAGAAAAATTGTTTATTTGCACCAGGTACGACGCATACCATAAAAAGAACAATAAATCTTAAATACAATCATTACAATTATGCGTTACAACTACGCAAAACGGTCATCGCTCAGCATCGTGTGCGAGACAGCCACAGCGCTGGTTTTCAGCGATAGCCGGTGTCGACTGGATGACTCCGAATCAGTGAAACCTTAGTGGCAAGTAACGGAGCGAACAGTTTTATTTATTAATAAAAAACAAATGAGTAAACTGTATTAGGTAAATGAGATTTTGAAAGTTCAGGTATAAAAACATTGTTTAGTGTAGGTAGTATAGTAGTGAATATGGTAAATATTTTTTCACGTCTCTCTTTCATGAGCATGAGAGTAGGATCGGATAGTTTCTTGTTCCTATTTGCACGACGGGTCTTGAAAAACTTAGACCCGACCGTATGGACAGTTTCCACGAACCCATCGTTGTAATTGTCCACGGAGCTACCTAGGCACTCGAAACGATTCTGGAGTTCGAGCTGAAAGCTTTCGGGGTTTTGGGTCTGAATCTCTGCTGGGCGGAGCGTAGACTTCATCAGTCTAGATCTTTCCAGCTTAACATTTAAGTTCAATGTGCCTCTTACCGTACGGCGATCACTTCCGGTTTTTACCGCGTTGATCACAGAGACATCATTGAATATGTGCTTCATGATGAAGACGATCTCATTTGTCGTTGCACCATCGGGGCTCTGCCATGTCCACTTCCTGTGTTCAGGTTTTCTGAAGAAGGAGTTCATCTTAAAGAGGCCCTCCTTCTCCATAAAACTGGCCAGTAGGTTACCCCGTGGTTCCGTCGTCCGAATCCAAATTGCGAGTGGCGCAGCTCTTTATCGTCTCGTTTACCCAGTTTCGCGTTGAATTCCCCCATGACCACGGTGAAGTAAGTTTTATGACCATGCATGGCTCTGGAAATGTCCTCATACAAGGTCTCTACATCCTCGTCCGGGTGTGCCGAGGTCGGGGCGTAGACCTGTATGACCTTCAGCGAATACCTTGAGGATATTCTGAGTATAAGGTACGCCACCCTGGTCGACACACTCTCGATCCTTACTACGTTGGTCACAAGGGACCTGTGGACGATAAACCCGACTCCACACTAGGACTACCGGTCACCCTGGCGGAAGTAGAGCAGGTTACCGGATTTAAGGATTATCGAATCCACCCCCTCTCTTCGGACTTCAGATAGCCCTATGATACTCCAACGTAACCCGCTGAATTCTTCCTTGAGTTCGATAATCTTCTCATCGGTCCGGAGTGTACGCATGTTAAATGTTGCCAGGGCCAGTCGTCGGTTTATATTCTGGCAGCCGGTTCCCGTCCGGGGATTCTTCGCAACCCTTGCCACGCCGTAACCTCGACCGCTACCGTAGTCGAGGGTAGACGGGCTGCCGGGCACTAGGGGCCATTTTTTGGTTGCGCTATTCATCGGTTTGGGGGGGATTGCCGTAATCGCCACGCTTGGCAGGCGGGTTTGCGATCGCAGTTTGTTATGAAGCGCACAGAGAACACTGCTACCCATTCTCTGGTATGTCTCTTAGTCGCCTCTTACAACACCCACGGGCAGATATGGGATGGTGGAATCCTTAATGTCCGGCACCATACGGATTAATATATGTAGACAGGGTCAACTCCCACGGACGACAACTACAAGACAACGCAGCGACAAAAAGACAGCAATTTCCGTCCAAGCATTTGCCTTGTTTTGACGATTTTTATAGTCCTCGTCGCTAAAATCATAAAGGAAAGGTTTCTCCGACAACTCCGACTGAACTTGCGATCACTTTGATCGCAGTCCGACTGCTTTTGTGTGTAGGATTCTGATCCACCACATATTTATTTATTATATACTTTATTGTACTCCTCAGCCTGGCCGCATATTAAATATATCGCGCCATGGCACGCGCGCCCGCCGGACAAAAGACGCCTACCACGGGACCTCCTCACTGCAATTAATACAGTGCCTTCTGTAGTCCAGCAATGGGTCATGCCAAATTTGCTCCGTGCTGCTATGAAGACGTTATCCTCCGACATAATTATACCAGACTCCTTCAGTTTGGTTTTGCTAAATCAGACTTTATCCCGGAGATCTATATCATGGAGTTTGAAGAGGATTGGTCTTGGTTTGTTGGATGCGCTGCGCCCCATCCTGTGACACCTCTTGATGCCAGAAACAGCCAATTCAAGCTTCAGACGTTGTGTGACAACTTGAGCCACCACCTGTGCAGTCTCCTCATCTTGTTGCTCTGACACTCCGTGCAACAACTGGATTTTACGCCTCCCACGCGTCACCATGTTATCCAGGCTCTGTGCTATCATGGCAGCATGCTGCTGGAGAGAACCAACCCAACAACAATCTTCCGGAATGATCAAAACTCTGCCGCCAATCCTGAGGTGGTTATTGTGTGGTGCACGGAGTCTTCAGCAACTCCTTTTCAAATTCAGCCATTCTAAGACTGAATAGATTGCTCATATCCGTGATTGTGCGGTTGATAGCTTCTATGGTGTGGTTGTAAAAATAAATGTTGTGTTTTGGAGCTGATAACACTTTACTGGCAGCTTGTGATGATTAACTCTTAATATTTATCATTAACATTAACATTCTTGAGTATGACTATTTTAATTTTTTTTTAAATGAAGAGATAAAATTTAGGTATTTGTGTTTAGAATACCTACACATTTTTTTCAACACATAGGTTGCAGTGAACTCGGAACGCTGAACTCGGAACTCTGACCGCTAGACCGCGCGCAGTGGGGTCGCTACCTTATTATTATTTTTCTGTTCTAACGGCTATTTGAATAATCTTCATTGCTTTTTTAGCAATATTTTATTATAGTATTGTGTTCAGAGCCATCTTTTTAAATTAAGTATTTGAAGTTGAGTTTTGTCAAACTACTTAAGCCATAAATCCTGTCAAACTGGCTTTAAAGTAGGCCACTTACCGCGTGAGGTTCGCGAACTTGTACAGAGTTGAGGTGATGCCATTACGATGCTAATTAGGTGCGTTGCAGTAGGGAATGATATACAAAAAATAACGACCGGCTCGATTTGAGGCGCGGTGATGACCCGTTTTCGAGTAAATTAGTGTGGTACAATCTTAAATCTAATACAATCCTAATCTTTGAATTAATAATAAAAGTCCTGCCACCCTACATTACGGCGAAATTAGCTCCCCTCTTGACGTTGAGTTTCGGGACACGCTGTATATACCTACATACAATAGATAGACACTCATAATAATCCCTACGATTTTTTTTTACTGTTTCTTGTTTTATGAGAACTTGCGAACTTCGAAAGTTCTGGCAATGTATGTAGGTATTGCAGCCGAATTGCGGAAGTGAATTCGGCAAGGTGAAGAGTTTGACCGGTATCAAATCGACCAATCACATGCGAGATGAATGACGCGATGTGGATTTCCGTCTGTGTGATTGATCTTTTTTTTTTTTAAACTTTGCCCCACACTAGGAATTTCTTCCTGTATCGTGGATGCGTTTACAAACATTTAAACCCACACACACAACACCCAGAGCCGGAACAACTATCTGTAGGTCATACAAATATTTATTCCGTGCGGGAATCGAACCCGCGACACGCACCGCAGCAGTCAATCGCTCAACCACTGCGCCAACCGTGCGCCCAAAATTGACAGCGGTCAAACTCTTTGCGTTGCCGTATTCACTTACGCAATACGGCTGCAGGGTGTACGGATAACCTAATGATACATCAAATTTTAAAATCTATCAAGCCATTTTGGCTACACGGCGCGTCAAAGAATTAGACATACATATATTTGAAAACATTACCCTGCTACTGGAACAATCGGATAAAAAATGTATCAGTAAACTATTATACGTAAAAACTTACTTGGTTATGTTTTACAGTTTTGTAATGGCCTCCTTTAGAAAATTTGGCGATGTGATAAAAATAACCAGCGGTTATGGCCTTTCGAATGTTAGAGTCGTCACTTAGGCTTGACACCATATCAATTTCAACTCTTTCCATGAGACCAGCCAGCTGTTCTCGTACATCCCGCGCTCGCTTCATTGATCGGTACTGTATAAAGTTTTCATAGCACCACTGCACCGAGTATTCAGAGCCAAGCCATTGGTTATACACATTCATTAGTGTTAAGTGATCTCCATGCGGATGGAAGAAGTTTTTCCTGGCAGTATCCGCATGTATTATCTTATCTTTAGGCCTGTAGAATACTGAGCTATTTACCGATAACATTGCTGCAATAGTAACAATTTCTTCTGAACATTTGTATCTAAAAAAAAAAAAAAACATTTTTAGAATCAACAGTATGGTATATCAAAATATAGTTTTCTTAAAGCATTTTCTACACAAAATTTGTCTAACCACCATTTTTATAGTTTCGCCATGTGCGTCTGTCCGTCCATCCGCAGCTTATCTCAGAAACTTTTAGTACTAGAAAGCAATAATTTGGCATGGACACGGGGTCCCAACGCGAAGAAAGAACATTTGGTTCAAATAAATGTCAAGATGGCGCGATATGCATCGATTTGTTATTGAATTGTGTAAAATTAATATTTTCTAAAATTGATCATAAAAATTGCATGTTCTTGTTTAATCAACTCTCCTAAGCGCAAAATTGTGGAACATTGGGCTCTTAATTCACATTTCAAAGATTATTTGAACGAATCATTTAAAATTGATTGCAATAGATCGCGCTGATTTAAATTTCTGAGGCATACCACACGAATTTTAGGGTGCCGTACCCAAAGAGTAAAAACGGGACCCTATTACTAAGACGCTGCGTTCCGTCTGTCTGTCTGTCCGTCTGTCACCAGGCTGTATCTCATGAACCGTGATAGCTAGACAGTTGAAATTTTCACAGATGATGTATTTCTGTTGCTGCTATAACAACAAATACTAAAAACATAATAAAATAAATATTTAAGTGGGGCTCCCACTTTACTTCACACCCATACAACAAAAGTGATAATTTGCCGTTTTTTATTTTTCGTTTTTCGATAATGGTACGGAACCCTTCGTGCGCGAGTCTGACTCGCAGTTGGCCGGTTTTTAATTTGTATTTTAACATATTTTGGTATAATGAAATTGAATAAACCTGCAAAAAAATACTTTAAAACAAATCGTCACTGTATTTAAAGAAAAAAAATATTCACGAACCGAGTAAATCCTTTTACTTGCAAGTCGCTGCTAAAACCATCTATCGCCGTGGAACGGAACCGAACGCGATTGATGTACTTAATAAAATAATCAGTTTAGTCAGACGAAAAACGCTAGTTACGTCGGCACGGTTTCTTTGTATGGGATGAGGCATCTGTATGCTAGTATTATATTATCTGTGGCATGGATATAAATATTAATCACGCCGACAAAGTGGTAAAATAAAAGTATGAAAAATATATTATACCATTCCCCCTCTAAAAAGCTTATTTTATTATAGCTTATATTTCAGTGATGAAAACCGTGAATAAAAACCATTTTAATCACTGTTTTGGTGTTTGAATTTAGAACACACCAATACATATTCTACCTCCAACTCGATGCTATACAACCTCCTTGCGCATAAAATACTCGATGCAAACTTCTTGTGCAAAGAATATTCGATTTTCAAACTCCTTTGTCGATTTAATTTTGAGTTTGTTTATATTTAGAATTTTAATAATGATGTTGATTTTGGTCTAGGATATTTAGTGAATACTTATTTAGATTGTAATTCTAATATTAATTGCATTGGTGCTTAATTAATTATAATTATGTAACGTAACGGAGGTGGTCACTGGCGTCTGAAACACACTAGCTCAGCTTAAAGGCCTTGAGGTTTATCATTTTTTCTAAAATTTTAAGGTAATTAACTTTATTTATTTATTATTATCCCTTGTGCTTTTTGCTTAAATCTTTCTTTTTCTCGTAGTCATGGTATAAAATATAGTAAGCAACTCTTGAATAAAACGGATTTATATCGAGGACCATGAATCACTCGCGTCGCTCAGGATTCTAACACTTGAATCACTCGCTATGCTCGTGATTCAATCATCATGAATCACTCCCTACAGTCGTGATTCAGTTTTTAGTATCCTTCACTTGTTCGTGATTCATCAATGGCCCTCGCTTTAAATCCGTCCTTTATTCACTAGTTGCGTAATATACTATTTTTTAGGTTACCTGCTGTAAGTATACACTTAAAACTTTATTCGGTAAGTTCGTCACTTTAAGCGAAGTCGCTATAAACGGTTTTGAACGTATTTTTATTTTTTATTCCGGTAATTTTTGTGTACGACACATTCATAATTAACATACTACTGCTCTCAAAACGGTGAAGGAAAACATCGTGAGGAAATCGGCATGTCTTAGAACAAAAGTCGCTTTGCGCACGGTGTCTTTGAATGCACAGGTGTAACCCAGATACGAACACAAACCCTCGGGTCACCCAGATCTGACACGGATGTTTTGAGGAAACCAGGAGCTCTAATTGACTTCTGGAGGGAGGTGGGCTGGTTGAAATAACCACCAAACGGCCGCCATGGCCCACGCACAATGGTCCACGTAAGGGACTAAGTGCGGAAACCAAACCTCCCTAACATAACATAACAACCAAAAATTCTAAGACATTTGACATCCACTGCCCGTATGGTGGATTATGGCCCATTCCCTCTCACAGAGAGCAGATCTGCACGCACAATGGACCAAATGCGAGTCTAAGTGCGGAAAAGGGGTCCATCTATCCTATCCTACTAATCCCTACGAATGTGATAAATGAGAAAATTTGGATGTTTGGTAACAAATCATGTGGCTGAATGGATTTGAATGAAATTGAAAAATGGGTAGACTGTTGCCGTTGCCGATCTAGATCCTGAGATGGGATACTTTTTTATCCTGGCAGTACGATTCCGCGGGATAGCGCTAGTAAATATGGTAAATAAACGTCGTTTTTTCGAAAACAGGTGCGGGTCGCTAGAAATTCTATAGTATATAATTATTCATGCTTCTTACTAGTTTTTCTGAACAATTTCTCATAACTCTAGTAAATTTAAGGATGAGGATGACACTTACTTTTCACTTGCCAATAACATTTTTGCAAGCATGGGATCTGTGGGGAACTCAGCCATTCTTCTACCAGCTTTAGTTAATTCACCATGATGATTAAGAGCTCCCAAAGCATACAGTTGTTCAAGAGCTAACACTAGTGTTTCATGAGGTGGTGGGTCCAGGAAATCAAAATGTATTAGATCATTAATTCCCAAAGCTTTCAGTGTGAGAACAGCATTGCCTAGATTAATTCTTTGTATTTCTGGAATAGTGTTATCTTCAAGTTCATATTTGTAAGCCCAGGCGGTGTATAGGCGGAAGCATTTACCAGGTGCCACTCTGCCAGCTCTCCCTGCGCGTTGGTTTGCTGATGCTTTAGAAATGGGTACTACCATTAAACTTTCCATGCCTGTTTTTGAATTAAAATTATTTTGCTTGGCAAATCCAGGATCAATAACGTAAATAATATTGTCAATAGTCAAAGAAGTTTCAGCAATGTTAGTGGCTAACACTACTTTACGAGCACCTTCTGGAGTAGGCTCAAATATTTTAGCTTGCATATCACTTGGTAAGTTTGCATATACTGGTAATATCAGTAGTTCTCTTAACTTTTTACCAATTCTCTTTGTCCTTTCTTGTAACATTTCAAAACAAGTTTCTATTTCTTCTTGTCCTGTAAGAAAAACTAGTATGTCTCCAAGAGGTTGTGTGGCATGGATCTGTAATACAGAAACAACACAAGCATCTACATAATCTGCTTCCGGAGCTTTTGTGTAATAGATATCAACTGGAAATCTTCTTCCAGGTATTCTGAAGATAGGAGCATCATCAAAGAAACTTGAAAATTTCTCAGCATCCAGTGTGGCACTTGATATAAGCAATTTCAAATCCGGTCTAAACCTAGTTATATCTTTGACAAGACCAAAGAGTATATCAGTGTGTAGTGTCCGCTCATGAGCTTCGTCAATTATCATTACACTATAAGAGGCTAAGTCTGGCTCTGAAAGAAACTCTCGATGTAGGGTACCATCAGTCATGTATTTAATGACAGTTCTGTCAGATGTGCAATCTTCAAATCTTATGCTATAACCTACTTCATTCCCAAGTTTAACATTCATTTCTTGAGCCACTCGAGCTGATACAGACATGGCCGCTACTCTTCTTGGTTGTGTGCAACCTATTTTCTTTCCATCTTCAGTAAAACCAGCTTCATGAAGATATTGAGGTATTTGAGTAGTTTTACCAGACCCTGTCTCACCTTCTACTATTAGTATTTGGTAATTCTTTATAGCTTCTATCAATGATTGCTTAAAAGGGTAGACTGGCAAAGACTTCTTTGTTTCTTCAATGGTCATACGTATTTTCTGGTACTCAGACTTTTCTACTTCTTCTTTCTTTTCTTTATTACCTTCCAATTGAAGAGCTTGAATAAAGTCGATTTGCTCATCCAGTAACAGCTCATACTCATCTTGGGATTTTGCATCCTTTGCACCAAATTTAAAGAAAGCAGATTTTATTTGCTCTTGTTCCCATCTTTGTTGTTCTGAATGTGGTAATTTTTCTCTTTCATCAACTTCAACATATTCGCCTGTAAATAAACATAGTTTGGTAAATAATTATCTGTTGAAATTAAAAACAGAACAGAACATTAAAAGAAAAAACTAAAGCTTGTGGACTTATAAAGATTGATTGACCTTAAATAAATAAAGAATTTAAAAAGGCAAGCTATCGACAAAGTTATTCACAGCCATTTTGGAGTTGCGAACAGTTCGTCCGGGCAGAACAAAAACGCATTATGATGTTTTTATAACAAAGATGCGATATGTAGTGAGAATATATGATTGTGCAAAGCTGCGAGAGGATCCGTAGGTAAGCTATGAAACGTATAGCTAATTGATGCACACGTCCCTCACACGCTGACGCATCTCTCGCTTTTTAACCGACTTCATAAAAAACTGGTGGTTCTCAATTCGGCTGAATATTATTCTTTCGAATGTCTATACAGTTATATCTTCGCCCATTGTTAACTGATTTTGACGATACTTTTTATGTTTAGAAGAGTATTTGCCCGAGGTAATCCAGTTTAAATTTAATGAAGATCAGAAGTAAGACCATGGGCGACATACAATGGAACTCTTCAATAAATGACAGCAAATCGTATAGCTGTTTATTTTTTACACTATTTCATAACATAACATCACGCCGGTAAGCTCTGAAGGGATATGCAGACGTTAAGAGTTCGCCCTGGGACACTCCCATTTCACCAGTTTTCTTCATGTTCTAACTTAACTTACATTAACTTTTTGTTTATGAACCGACCTTGATGATTCTTTTTGGGTTTGGTTTGGTTTTAGGTAGTGGTGGCCCCATAGCTATAACATTTGCATTGGACCTATAACTTCTAAAATACAGCAGTAACTTCCTTAAATTCAACAGATTTTAATAGAAAATGTATGTTCACATATCAAAATAAAAATGTTTATGTAAAAATAAAAATACCCGACTGCATAAGAAGCGAACTAAAAAGACAAACAAGAAAAAAATTATGCTGTGCAGTCGGAGGATACATATGGTTTTGCTCAGTCAGCACAGCATGATATTCTTCTTGTTTAAGTTCCTACGTCTTTTTAGTTATCATTTTTTTCTTATGAATTACTTTTAACCATATTAGTGTTGCTTATATATTTTGTAATCACCTCTTAAAACCCTTCTTTTTAATTCCCCCCACGAAGGGTTTGAAAGAAATTAAAAATGGGGACCTGAGTCCTGACAATATGGGGCCCAAAATGCAATTTTGGGCGCCTCACTTTTGGGCGGGAGTGACACTCGCAAGGTTAAGACGAAGCAGTTGACGTTAAGAATAATCAAAATTGGCCCACGCGAATTTGGAATCTAGACTGCCACATATGAACAAACATACATAAATAGACTGACAAATACATTACCCTCCTTTGCATCACGCAGACGGGTAAAAAGAGTCAAATTCACAACTACTTTTAGACCCTCTTAATAGCAAGTGAAGAAGCCTTTAAGATTTGTAACCCTGGATAGAGGGAGATGGAAGGAGAGTATGGACAATATGAGCACCAAAACAAAAAATACAAACCTTTAGCATCTTTTCCCAAATCTTGAGGCATATGATATCTCTGGACATTCTCCAACTCTCGAGCTTTTTCATGTTCTTTAGCCAATTTTAAAATAGTCTTTTTATGTTCCCTTTCCAAACGTTCTCGTTGAGTTAAGCTGTAACAAAAACAATATCTTCAATCACAAGATCTTCTACTTAAGAAACCTTAAGTGTATTCACTGACAGACAAGAAGCATGAAATACATCAGTTTCTTATGAAAATGAGCAGTAAAAAAATAATGTAAATTTATTATCTAACT
Organism: Orthosia gracilis; assembly: GCA_947562075.1. Lineage (NCBI taxonomy): Eukaryota > Metazoa > Arthropoda > Insecta > Lepidoptera > Noctuidae > Orthosia > Orthosia gracilis. Next base: position 30,864,263 of record OX387267.1, on the reverse strand, counting down.
AAAGCAGATGAAAGTTTTTTGGGTGTTGTCATTTTCAAGTTTACAAATGTGAAAGAAGCTATGTTTATAAGTAAACAAATAATTATTATTTTTTTTTTGTGTAACGACATAATTTTTCACATGAGGTGCGCGTGGTTTTCACACAGGTAAGAAAAATTACCTCTAGATATGCAAGCTAAGCTAGAATTACCTTAGCTTTACTCTTGGTCTGTAACCAACTTGCTACATGCATGTTAATTGTTGGGACAGACTAACTCAAAGCTGTAATGCCTCTTTCTTTGAAAATCCTTAAGGAAATTGCTCTGCATTGATACTAGAGAATGCACCCGGTTCTATAAAGGTTTTTGCAGAACCGGTTCCGGAAGGAGTAAACCCGGTTCCCCCGGTTCTTTAAAAAAACGGCAAAGGTTCACATTATTTCTTCGATTCAAAATACGCGTCATAGTCCAGGAAATAAAGACATTTGTTGCGGAAAAATCCTAGTTAAGTTCTATCACCGGATTACATTCATAATGGTAGCAGTGGTATTTTTAGGCAATGTAACTACATTGCCTAAAAATATCAAAAAAATCGCAACGGTTCAGTAAAAAATGAGCACAAAAATCTGTTGTTTGCTTAATTTTACTGCAATTTGTGCTCAGAGCAAGTTTATTCCTTGTTCAACTCTGCACAAAAAGTCCTACATAAGATTCCCAAATTGTCATTAGTTTTCGAGTTATGAGAATATTTATTTTTGTGTTTATTTTTTGTACTAAATAGTAAAAGTAATTTAGGCTAGTCAAATTTATATTTTTATATGCCCAAGAGAGCTGTTGAACATTCAAAATAACGTTTTCAGGTATGTTTTCATGTTTTGACAGCAATATTATCTATTTTGAGTTAAAATATGGAATAAGAAAAAGTTAAAGGTACTGAAATATACCTATATATACCATAATGAAACAGTTTCGAACATAGTTAAATGTTAGATATAATATTAAGAAAATATCTGTGATTGTGAATCAATCTGCAAATTTTGATTCCTAGTTCAGTATTTTCACCCGAATTGTGTTTATTATGCTATTAGTAATGTTGGCTGAAAAATCAATTAAAATCGCATGAGAGTAAAAATATTTTGGCTGTCAAAGGTCCTAAAAATCTGTTTTTAATTCTCATACAATTATGGTATTCCCGCAATTTATGAAAGAGCAACTTTACGTTCGCGTTCACTCCTTGAACTCTTCCTAAACTCCTCAAACTTAGTGTTTACTCCTTATTTAATTGTGCACAAAAACTCATACGTAAGAGGTTTTTGAGATAAAAGCCAAAAGAACTTTATAAAGAAAAGAACATACTATGTAGTAATTAATATAGGATAAAAGTACATAATATTAATTAATATAAGAAAAGTATCTAGTATTGTTACTAAAGACTGATTTGTTACAAAACTTGTATGTTGATAAAACAAATTTTTCGAGAAAGAGGTCAACCGTTGAATCCGACTCGGCTGGGCGGCATTTGGGATGTTGTGCGGTATCTTCTCGACCAATTTACTGCAGTGTCTCAAGACAAAAGTCTATGAACAGTGTGTGCTGCCAGTCATCACCTATGGGACCGAAACCTTAAAGTTACCCAAAGGGCAATGGAGGGGGCTATACTCGGAGTTTCCTTGCGTGATCGCATCAGAAATGAAGATATCCGCAGGAGAACCAAAATTACCGACATAGCCCGAAGAATTGCGAAACTTAAGTGGCAGTGGGTAGGGCACATTGCTCACAGAATGTATGGCCGATTGGTCCGAAAAGTTCTGGAATGGCGCCCGCGAAACAGAAGTCGATGAGTTGGAAGGTGTCCCACTATTACGCTATGTCCAGCAGTGGTCGTCTTTCGGCTAAAATGATGGTGATGATTATATTTCATATTCCTAGTAATAATTGCTTATCCTGTCAAATGCTCTATGATTTAATCCAATCCTAAAAAAACTTAAAATTCCCAGTCTAATTGCTTACCACACCCGGTACTCAAAAACCTGGAACCGGATTCGGTTCTGCATAATTGCTTTAATTGATACTCACACAAAGTAAAGTTACTTTAAAAGATACAGTGTGAGTTTTTTTCAGCATTTCTTTTCAGGGATTAGTCGTTTAATTAAAGTCTTATCTAGTTTCTTTCAGTGTTTTAACATTTTCTACAAGTTTAAAAAACTTGTTAACAAAAAAATACATAAACCAACTTCCAAATAAAAACATGAAAAAGTGAAAAAAAAAGTACCCTGATGAGATGCACTCTCATTAACAGTCTTTTCAGTAGCATGGTGTCTGTAAGTCAAAGTGTAGACCTAGTTTTAATAAATTTACTGACTAAAACATTGAGATGTATACATAAATACTACATATAATAATGTCTTAAAAAATCTAAATATTTGTGTAAATATCATTTCAATGAGCCATAGTGGCTCAGCTTACTCTTTTGTATAGAATTTTCCATCTGTGGATGTCTTTAGTTGTTTCGACTTAACTCTGATGTATCCATTTTAATATACAAATTGGCTTACCTGCTTTCATCAAAAAGGTATTCATCATCAGCTATGTCTGCTTCCAACTCAATAACTTTGTCGTCTTTTCTCTTTTCTAAGTATTTTCGACGTGAGTGAATGCGCAACTTAGGCAATATTTTTTCTCTGTCTTCTGCTTCCAACTTAAGTCGCTTAGCTGCTTCTTCGTACGAGCTTTTGCTTGAAGACTCCGCTACTTTTTTTACTTTCTCTTCATCGCGTTTTTTCAATCTTTTTGCAAATTCGTCTCGTTCCCTTAAGTCTTTTAGACGGCCTTCTTCAACACTATCAGAACTAGATGAATAACGTCTTTTACTCGATTTATCCATTTTTGCAAAAAGTATTATAAAGAAACTTGTGTTTTGTTGCAATTATATTGTAAATTTGTAATCTATTAACTCATTTCATTAAGTTTAAACTAAAATAACGTAGAAGTCTTTTTAAATAAATAGCGTGTGTTTATTCAGCATCGATATTCGATAGCATTAGTAACATGACAAATTGACAATGACATTGACAGTATTTTTTTTTCCTTCGGCCTACTCGGGCAGGCTAAGGTCTTAGAACATACCGCCTCGTTTTTCCCGCTCCACTTGTTGCCGAGCGTTACAATTTTATTGTAAACTCATGTGGAATTGATTATGGAGCGTTTTGGGCGTTGATGTAAATTATTCAAATGGCGGGTTAGAAAAACTAAAGCGAAAGCTTAAAGAGGTTAGGTTACAATTTGTAAGCCTGGCCAATACATTTTAATAATTTCTCTACATAATGATGTGAAAGCGGTTTTGCTTGTCTTCATAGGTAAGGCCCGCTTCAGAAATAGTTAAAAACGTTAAATCTTTTTAGAGTAATAAAATACTTCAAATGACAAAAGCACGTATTTTTAACCCCCGACGGAAAAAGAGGGGTGTTATAGTTTGACGTGTGTTTTTGTGTATTTGTATATATGTATATTTGTGTACCTGTCTGTGGCATCATAGCTCCTAAACGGATGAACCGATTTTAAGTCAGTTTTTTTTAAGGTGGTATTGTTGGGAGTGTTATTAGCTATGTTTGATGAAAATCGGTTAATCGGTTTAGGCGTTCAAAAGTTATGGGCATTTTACTGTTAAAATCGGGGTATTTTCGCAAGAAATTGTGTCATAATTGCGTGTTCGATAGATTGTTGATCGAAGCGTGTCTACCAGATAAATAATGTATATCAAAAAAAAATGTCGGCGGTTTAAGAAATTTTTAATTTCTACTTGTAATAAATAACATTTAAAATCGTGTTTGCAATCAATTCATCAAGTCAATGAAGCAATTGGTAACTTCGCTCATGAACGAAAACACCCAAATTCAACCGAGTCCACCCGTTCAATCTTGGGTGTACGTTACCCCAAGAGGAAAGTGGCTCCTAGAGTGATATGAGTGGAACGTATAGTTAGTGCGTAATCTGCTGTGAATGTGCGACACATACAAAATTTGTGCGTGTCGTCGAAAAAACGATTCCAGCTTGATTAGCGCTGTTACAGCAGGATAACTTTAAACAAATGATCGGTGTGAGAAATATTGTGCATGGGCAGAGAGCTTATAGTTGTGCAAGAATGTGCGCCGAAAATATAATTGGTACGACATCAGGTTTTCAAGATAATGCATTTCCTGCTGGAGTAACGTTTTGCAGAATCGTGTATCTCTAAAACCATTACCTATATGTGAGCCTGGAGAATAAATATACACGAATAGCTCTTGATATATGCGTATTTGTGCCGGAATTAGATTTAAGAAAACGTATAAATGAGAAAACGTATAAGCTCGTTGAAAACTGTATTCGGTCCATCTTGACGCTTGTATTAACCATAAAAAGTTTCAAAGTATACATGCTAGCGTTATCGAATAATATTGCTAAAAGTCGAAACGACGGTGACAACACTTTGACGGCAAAATACAAGAAACCGGCTCAACCCAAGATAGGTAGGTGTAAACCACAAGTAAGTGCGTTTAGTCAAAAATATAGTGAAAATATTCAGCTTAGAATGTTTCGCATTAAGTAGATTCATAAATAACGTTGCCTAGGCTACTCATATCACTCTAGGAGCCATTTTCCTGTTGGGGTAACGTACACCATTCTTGCGCCACCTACGCAAGCTCGCTTCTTGCAATGCTCTAACGGCAATGTTCCGCCGGATATACGGCTATCCCGCAACAAGTTTGGCCTGATATTCGGTATCAGGTAACCGGCCAACCAGCTATCCGTTTCATCTCTAGTTAACATCCATCATATAGACCTCAGCACAGACGCTTAACCTCACCCATCCTTCTCCAAACCCCATCATCCTCGCTTACCATGATGCTTGCTATTTATGCTCGCTCGTTAGCGGAGCGACTTTTACTCACGGACAGAAACGAGACGGAGCCTGCAGCACTATATTCAAGCACTGCATGACCTAAACCAATAATTTCCATTTATTATCTATTATCCATTTATTATCTTTGCCAACAGCTGCTAAACCCCACCCATCCATTTCTGAACCTTTTCAACAACTGCTTAACTCCCTATCCAAATAATACCAAATACTCCAACAGGTATAATTATAGACGTAGGACCTCTCTGAGTCTGATTCTTTTTCATGATGTAAATATCACAAGCCACTAAGAAAACATCATAAATGAATTTAAAAAAAAACTTGTACTGTGACATTTTATTACAAAAAAAAAGTGCTAAAAACGAAAATTAATACCATAAGTACAAATCAATTATCTCAAGTGTTGGGTAGACTGTATTTTGAAACAATGTTACGTTCATATCTTCATTGGTGAGTATGAAATCAAATTACCTACTACTTACAAATAAATGGCGCCATTTCATTTCATGTCGCCAATTCAACTATGTTTATCTGACGAATCTGAATCCTCTTGAATCATGATTTCCCAAATTTCCCAGACACAGCCAGTTTGTATAAAAATAAAGCACTCTGAGACTTGCTTTGGCTGTATATTATCTGTGCCTCTGCTGTTTACCCCGTGGGCTAAAGTAGAGTGACTTTATCGATAGAAAATTTTATATGAAAATAAGTTGGGTACCTATTGGTGCCTACGGCACAATTTCAGTCCCGGATTTGGTACTTCAAATGCAGCACAGAGCCTAGAGCTTTCTGTTATATTGGGTCTTCTACCTACCCAAGGGCGTCGCCAGCTGATGGCCCAGAGGGGGAGGCAAGTTGATATATATGGAGGATGGGAAAGTATACATTTTAAATACAGTCAAAAGCATATGAAGCTTTACAGTGGTAGAGCGAGTCTTAGCCCTACGGATATTGTTATAAGAACGGTACAAAGTCCAATGTGTGACTTTGATTTCATTTTTTTTTAAATATCTAGCGAGGTTCAACTGCTCCTCCCTGCCACCCTTAGCGACGCCCTTGTACACCTGCCTACTGATAATGTTTTCGGTTGCAGTAATCCCCATAGATTACATCGTATGGATAAACACTTTATAAATACCACCACAGCCAAAACGAGGACTTTTCTTGAAAATTATTTAACAACTCTAGCAAAAAGCCTTGATTTAATTAGGATTCATGGACCAACGGTGGATGAGGTAAGATTTGTAATGTTCAATTTTGTGAATAAGATGCGGTTAGTGAGGAGTTTTTGAGTAAACGATTAATACTGTTCCTAGATTATTTCAGTAAAACACTAATACAGTACAAATCTTAAAGTCCCTCGGCAAACTTCGTATGTACAACTATTTTCTTAATGTCCGGCAAACTTTGTGTTTCGTCAGTCATCGGATTTATATCATTTGCCCTTTGGTCTTGGTGCAGATCGGACACTCTCAATCAACTTGGAAGTCTGATAGAAATCCCACGACTGACGAAACACGAAGTTTGCCGAGGGTCATTAAGAAAATAGTTGTACTGTTCTTACTTATTAACAGAACTCCTTAATCAAACTCCAAAGAGCAGTGGTGGCCCAGTGGTAACATCCGCGACTTACAAGTTGTAGGTCACGGGTTCGAACCCAGGCAGGCGCTTTATTTTGGGTTAATTATTTCATCACCATCTATTTATGCCAACTTGTTTATACTTAAATCTTGGATACTTGAACACTGACGAAGACATTCCGATCAGAATTAAAGGCCTTCTACGCAGTCGGAACAACCGCTCGACATTAATACAACTCTATAATAGTTATTTTTTATTCACGGGCATTCAATACAATACAAGCAAAAGATGACGTCTCATAGCCTTTCAAAATATTACAAAGTTGGGAGTGGCTATAGCTCTTGTATATGCCAGCAGAAAATTGACGCAGACCCAACGTTCTCAACAACCTTGATTGGGAGGTATGCGCTTGCGACCAAGGGCAAATTGAGGATGTTGAGAGTACCTAGACAGCGTTACCACCGTGTGGAAGCTTGTTGCACGTTCGCCTGTAGCCAGTTTGGTTCGAGTTCGAAAGTTCATGTGAGGAGGACGCATACATGCGTCAAATCCATATAAACCTTATAGATGGCCCAACACGCCTCTGGAATATTTTTTGAGAGTAATTGGAATGAAGTTAATGTACTAATTTGGAGATCTTTGTAATGTCTTCCAGTGACTAAATATCTTAATGGTTATCAGACGCTCCTCAGCACTCATCAGTTTTTGCATAAAAATATCTTTTTAACCGACTTCAAATAGGAGCAAGTTCTCAATGCGACAATTTTTTTTTTGAAGTTCACCTTGTGGCACTATAAAATAACCGGCCACAACGCATTGTGGCAATGAAGAAAAGCCAGAATGCGTTCTGTTCTAGTTTCTCGAAGACCTTCGACAAAGCTGACAGTATAGATATAGGGCGGTATTTCTCGACATCATTCTTAGGTCCCGACTTGTAAACCGGGGTTATATTTGCAACTTTCCATGCCTGAGGTAGCATCCTTGGGCAATGAACTTATTTGAATATTATTTGCAGCGGTATACAGAGATTAACAGCTGTCTGTTTAATAAAAACACCGGTAGACCATCTGACCCCGACCACAACGCGAATTCACGACGGACGAAATACCCACTGGATTTTTTTATTTTTCGTCATGCTTGTGTGTTATTTTTACACCACACACTGACTTTCGTCTTGAGACACTGTGATAAATTGGTTGGCCGAGTCGGATTCGAAGGTTGATCTCTTTCTCGAAGTTTAACCTGCTTAACTGGACCGTTTGTCCTAGATAGACAGATTCGTCTACAACTTCGAGTGTAGTCTCCGATCTTGATAGGAATGGGTGTAACATGGGCATTAAACATGACCTTCGCTTTGTCCGTGTTCATTTCAAGAGCAACTCTTTCGAAAGCTCTACTGAGGTCATCGAGCATTGCACTGAGGTCCTCCACAGTCTCAGCCATGATCACTATATCATCGACAAATCGAGGGATGATATTCTCGCCATTGACGTTGATGCCTAGCCCTCTCCAGTCCACAACCTTGAAAACATTCTCCAGTGCAACGGTAAACGCGGTGAGGAGACTGCGTAATTTCCTTCCGACTGCCACCAAGAATGCGCTTATAGAAGGGCTTTGTCACTCTAACTTACTGTTAAGTATTTTGAAAGGCTATGAGACGCCACATCTTGCTTGTATGACTAGATGACTATCCGCGAATAACTAAAGTTGAGTCAATTACGCAACCGTGTAGAACAAACGCGCCAGTGTGTTGAATCAACCAAGAACTCCTTGGTCGAGCGGTTGTTCCGACTGTGTAGAAGGCCTTTTAATCAGAAACATCATAGCATTTCACCTAACAGTGCGTACTATCAAGTTATTCGCGGGTATTTTTTCGAGTTTAAATTAGCGGCTGTTTTTAACCCGCCCGCCGTGGGATAAATACGGGTGTGTCGGGGAATTTTAATTTTAACTTGTAATTATTCGCAAATTAATACCTAGTGGATATTGTAAATTGTGATGTAAAATAAAGTATTTTTTGTATCAAGTTTATAGGTAGGCAATAGAATAATATTCTGAATCATTGAAACAGATGAAATCTCTGTTGAGTTGGGAATTTTATGTATGGACTGCCTCAGCGAAGTTTGCCGAAAAGGCTGACACGATATATTTGCTGCCAATTACTCCAAAATAAGAATTTGTTACATCCGCATTCTAATGCAAAACAAAGAAGTTAATATCAATAAACTAAAGACCTCAGCAGCCAGGTCAATACATTCCTAAAAAAACCTCTCTCTCTGCGTTTGATCCTGTGAAAATAAAATAAATAAAACCGGCCAAGTCCGAGTCCGACTCGCGCGCGTAATACTCAATACATTTATTGCTTCCACATGTGAACTTAGATGGTAGGTAACGAATCATATTTTTTAACATGTTTATTTTAAAACTATTCATTTTATATTTTCCGATAATCTTAAATAGATAACCATTTTCTTCATGAAATGGTTCTTAGGATAATTTTGAAACAAAAATAAATAGTCAGCGACATAGAAGGCGAGAGGATTATACGTCAGTCACATCAAATCTTGAACTTTATTATGAACTCGGTTGCTAACCCACGCCTGTAGCGTTCAAATAGCATTTTTTTAAAATAAAGCGATAATTCGTCGAACTATATAATGCACAGGTCTGCGATCCCTTTGAGCTGTGAAAAAAATCAAAAGTCGTAACTCGACGCACTGAAAAGCGCTGTACAGCAAACCGCTTAAAACTTCGATATTAAACTTGTTTGCAGTTGGTAAACTGACCGCGACATATGTATGGGGACAACAGTTTTCCAACGCAATGATAATTTTGTTATTCCATCCAGTTTATCTTTTTGTTAGAGGATTGTTCGGTGCTTTAATAGTTAGTGAACTTCAGTAATCTTACCTAGTTATTTTGGTGAATATAAATGTTTGTACGAAATCCTCGGTGCGCAAGTCCATCTCGCAGTTGGCCGGTTTAAAAAAATACTAATGAGTGTTTGTCTTTATGTGCCATCAAGTTCTTTTAAACCTATAGAGGTTCTGATGCTTTTCAGTACCTACATACCTAAATGTTTATTATGCAGGTTGCAAAAGATATTGATTTGTCAAACAAAACATGTTTGATCACGGGCGCGAATAGTGGAATTGGATTTGAGATGGCTCGATGTTTGAGTTCTCGAGACTGCTCTGTGCTAATGGCTTGCCGCAATCCTTATGCGGCGAACAATGCTAAAAATGCTTGTGAAAATAGCCATCTTCTGAAATTATACGATCTTAATCTAGCTTCATTGAGATCTGTGAAAAAGTGCTCCGACGAGATTCTGAAAGATAAACAGTAAGATTTTTTTTTAAAGATAAAGGGCTTGTAATCGATTAACATTTTAACTGCAAGCAATGTGTATCCGGCATTGTCTGACTGATGCCTGAGTAACCCATTATGGAATTGGAGTAAAACTACTCTTGGGTTGTGCTGATTTAAACAAAAATGACCCATTCGATGCCGTCAAAATGATGATCATGTACAAGCTCCTGAATCACTACAAAATGGAGCATTCATCTGTAAATTTAATACACTTATGTTCTTTTTAGGAAAATTGATATCGTTATTTTAAACGCAGCTGTATTTGGATTACCGTGGACTCTTACCGAAGATTCATTGGAAACAACATTTCAAGTTAATTACTTGGGTCAATATGTCTTATTAACGAACATTGAACATATACTAGCCCCAGATGCACGGGTCGTATTTGTATCTTCGGAATCGCATAGGTAGGTAATTTATGCAGAGGTAGGCTTATTCTTTATGTAGTTGTGTTATGCTACATTCGAAAATATCCTTTATATTTTCTCAGGCACGTTAGCTGGGATTTCAACCATCAGTTAACGCCCACTGAAGAAATGGTTTCATTGCCTGAACAAGAGTACACTTCTATAAGAGCTTATAACATCTCTAAACTGTGTGGTATCCATTATATGCACTACTTGAGTTACCGCTGGGTGAACACGGGTAAATCGGTGTTCTGCGCTCATCCTGGATCCTTTGTCAAGACTAGACTGTGTCGGAACTGGTGGCCATACGAATTACTATACACAAGCATGAAGCCTTTTTGCAAATCAATTGTAAGTTCCCTATAGGTATCTTTACTTGCTTATGGTCTTCAGATAAAATTACTAGTCCATGGCTGACCGCTGCCTTCTCTGTATAAGATGAGGCCTTTTTCTTGCAGTGGGCAGATACAGGCTGGAATTATTATTAGGTTGGCCGCACATGCATGGTATCCGAATAAGGATGCTAAATTGTTCTGTTCTTTAATTTGGATGTTTACACGGTTGTATACGAATCTGCGCTTTTTAGAACACTTGGTACGTATAATAAAATATATTCAGAAAAGCATACATGTGCAGTCAGCCTTACATTTGTTAAGTTCTAATAAATGGTCCTTGCGAATTACGCGTTTACAGTCAGTCGTGGTCGCAAAAGTCCCAACTATGATCTGAACGTTCATAGTACAAGTACACAAAGCTTCGCCGCAGGTAGGCTCGTCGTTAGACCAGTTAGTGGCGTGCATATTAAGTCACGATTACTTACCTACTTGTACTTATAAATTGTTTCTATCTCATATTATTGTTTTTGCACAGAGCCAAGCCGCCAGTACGCCAGTATATTGTGCCACTTCTCCCGACCTGAAAGGTCTCTCCGATATCTACTTTAAAGACTGCCGGCGCTGCGAGGTGAGCGAACTGGCGCAGGACTTGCATCTGTCGTTCCGAATCTACGATTTAACTAAAACGTTGCTCCGCGACCGTGCCCACGCAAGCACTGAAGTCGTCAGAGATAAAGATTCAGACGCTTTCGCAGATGTTGATGAAGCTACACTCGTAGCAAATTACTCTGGTTAGTTATTTGTGGCAACAGTGAATTAAATAAATTATTATTACATATAGGTACTACGTTTTATGCGTCACATACTACAGACGGCACTAGCTTCCGGTTTTGTTGAAATTTCCCAAAGACATAGTCACCAATCAGTACTATTTAGTACCCTCATTAAAATACGTTCGTATACGTTACCGTCGGCACTTTTAACTTTTTTAATAGTTAGGCTTCAGTTAGCCGACGCGATAGATTTTTTGCGGCCGTCTCGCTTCACGACATGTTAATGATGAATAATTGTGCCCAGATATACACACCAACAAATGTTTTTGAAGAAGTAACAAAATGATTGAAAGTGTAGGTACCATCTTTGTAACTAACAAGAAAACTACCAATAGGTAATTATAATATCTAGGTAGAACATTTAGAACGCCAAAGCAAAAGCATGGACGGATAAAGATAAACAGTTTTGTCTTTTTGTGTGACTGATCGACAGCAAAGACCGTAAGTTTGGGTGTGGTCTTCTTTATACACTCGAAGCATCCCAACGGTAGGATGTATTTTAATCAATGAGAGGTGTCTATTGATCTGCCTAAACCATGCGATGGTTATACACTTGGATGGATGGCATTTTGTTCCTATAAAACCAAAATGGCGACCGTAAAATACAAATGCGGTAGAGATCGGAAAAAGCCTACCTTACTACCTAATTGGCATATCACTGAATAGGTCGTTCAGAATCAAGATGATGTTTCCTAAAACCATTTAACGGCCATATGCTCCATTTAAAAATACACAACCTGAAAGTTGTGTAGGTGAGTCGTGATGTCATATTTTTCAGGACGTTTCTGTGGGGTATCAATATAAAGGGCTCGAGGCGACGATTCCAAAAAATAACTCGCTAAAATGTAGGAAATATAAAATAATTACTTGTATCAAAAACACGACTGCAAAAGACACTAAATAGTTGACGCTTGAAAGCGACTTGTTCGGCACTTTTTAGTGTTTTTTTTTTTCAATGACAATGTGGCCGTTTGGTGCGCGCTATCGAGTTGACATTAAGTATTTGCAGATTCATATTTTTATTATTTGATGCATATTTTGCATCAAAAGTAAAAGGTGCTGTCCGAAACGTATACGCCACAGATGGCATTTTCTAGTTTTAATTTTTGTTGTGATACCCAAGCGGTACAATTATTTTTAAACGGAGGTACTAAATAGTACAATTTGGGAGCGAAATTTTGACCACATCGGAGACTAGTGCCATCTGTAGGTTGTGACGCTCTTTGTTTGGTTAGAAATATAATAAAACATACTATTTGAACAATTATATTTTATTTTAATATAGTATTAAATATTGGTTATGTAAGGTATTGTATAATTGTACAACACGTAGGATTATAAATTAAGCTTTTTATAACAATATTCAGTAACCAACAGGCACAATCATGATAGCCAACGTTGTAACATGTACTCGTAATGTCTTTAACAATACGTACTATATTTATATCATAAAGTATTTGCAAAGCAAAACTTGTGATTTGATAACTAAATAACGCAAACAATAATATACATATATTATTGTATATCGTGTAGCTGTGAGACGCACTGGTAAGTTTCATTTTGACATCGTATGTAAGGCCGCAATCGTTTCCAGATAGATACCAATAACACACGATACATAATTATGTCGCACGTGTAAAATGTCTACCTATTCTAATATAATTAATCTTTTGAAATTGTATGCAGAATTTTATAAAATTTTATTTGTATTTAATTTAGAGATGATTCACAAATGCATTATCTGGGCGATGGAAATTTGCAATTTCTCATATTCAAATACAAGTAGGTACATACCTACTTCTACCTATCTAAGCACTAGGTATCAAATTGATTAAACAAAATAAAATTAAAAAAGCAGTAGTAGAGATATTTTAAAATACTACCAAAGTTTAATGATAAAACACAACGATATCCGGTTTGCGTAACATTCGGCAAACGGTAACAAAGACACATGTAACGTTAAAAATAGTACAACGTTAAAAATAGTACATACCGTAATTAAGATTTAATTTAACAGGGAGAAGGTGGGAATATGGCCTCCTGCTTTGTTTTTGAAGCCTTAGGTCAAACATACGAGACTCGGAAATCTAGTAAATATTTTCGTTAAAGAGCTTCTTATTCATTTACTTAAACATGGATTACTGAGGGATAAATGCAACTGACGCAGAATTATCAAAAACGTACCTAGTGTATTCCAACCAGACAAGAGCTTTACTATCACACGAGCACTATCTTGCATCAAAGCTATACTAGATGGCATGTTCCTAAATTGTAAATACATATTGAAAGTGATCAACATTCCTGCTGCAGGGGCATTCCCACCTTCTCTAATATTTCTAAATCAGCCTTAATGTGTAAATGCTATAACATGAAGTTTCGTAAAGGTTATGTTCGAGATAGAAACGCATTTCTAATGGGACTCTTCCCGTTGAGAATTTTACAAGGATTAAAAATCATTATCGCAATGAATGACGCGAGCGCAATATTCAATGGCTTTTAAATATTGCTGCTGAAAATGCTGTCCTCGGTAAAACAACGTTGCGTTGGAAAAGCGCCTGTTTTGAAAAGGATTGTTTCTGTCGAATCCATACTACTTCGTGTGCTTAGCAGTATCGTAACGGTATCGCCTCGGCTCGGCGTCGGCGATGCTAAGCCGATTCGGTTACGTGGTGGCGTTGGGTTGCAGACGACTTTAATACTTTGACATTTAGAAACAAATCTGAAATCAGGTAACAAAATAGGTACCTACCGTATTCGCTTATCATACAAGTTTTCTGTAATAAATAACGTCGGGTTCTTAACTAAGCCAGTATAAAGAAAATCAGCCTTATAGTATTGAAGCCTAAAGCAAAGGGCGGGCTTCTGTCTGAAGAGTATCATAAATAGCTGCCTCCATGTTCAGTAGAGCAGGATTCGCTTCTCGACCTGCTTGCGACAGATGGGGCACACTGTGATGCGGTCGCCGCACATCTGACACATGCCGTGCCCGCACAGGAAGATCATGTTCTTCAACCGGTCCAAGCAGATTGGACACATTGTCTGTAACAAAAGTATCACACATGTATTATTTCGTTACAACTATGTCCGTGGGTTGTTTTCTCGTTACCGGGTGGACGGTGTGTGTTCTCCAGCTGGACAAGTAGGCATGTCAAGATTGGCAGTGTGTTAGATAATAAAGAAGGTCCAGCATAAACATTTCACCTACCTCTTCTTTCGTTTACCTTAAGCACTGTTTGAATGGAATGGCTATTTTATAAATAAAAAAAATCTTTAAAAAAAAAGATACAACCGACTTCCAAATAAAAACACTGAGTGTGAAATGCAAGACGCGGTGTGGATTTCCATCTATGTGATTGGTCGATTGTTCATACTCTCTACCTTTGCCTTGTCGAATTCATTAATCAATAAGGCTGCAGGTCTATTGAGGCAAAGAAGTGACTATGGCTCCTCAAACATCTCCCTCCGACTGACTATGTTGAGCCTGCAGAAAAACTCCTTGCAGGCCAACAACTGCCATGGACCATCTGGTAATCTTTAAACCGACTCCGAAGCCAAGTGGGTCGCTGTAGGCACAACTTAGTTAGATGGGGGTACTCCAATGACCCGCAATTGCGGAGCTGCGTCCCAAACTATGCCTCACCTCCTATCGTGCTCTCTCTGCCTGAGGGACTTTTGTGAGGCAAATGAAAACCCTGTTGACGTGGCTAAATGCTGGTCAAAACTTATATAATTGTGGAATCATCGATACGACAAAGAAGAAGAAGAATTAGCGATGTTATTTTGTTTTCTTAAACATTGAAATTTTATTATGACAATAGTAAGTTGTTTAAGTTGTATAGCATGCTTTATTGCTTTACCGACTTGATTGAGTATTCAATGAACAAATAAAAATAGACCTATTAAGGAGACAAACCTATTTTTAGTGTGACCGTACATTTAGGTGGAAAATAAGGCAAAAAAAGAAAAAAAAGAGCTTTACGATGTAAACGAGTACCTCTTAAAGATAAAAACTTGATATTGCTGACCTGTTCCTTGATGTCCTGAAGCTGTTGTTTTAGCTTCTGTACGTCGGCCACGGCGACCGTGGGAGCCGCCGGGTCCGCGGGAGTGGCGGGCGCAGGCACGGATGCGGACGCGGGCAAAGGCGCGGGCGCGGCGGCGGGCGCGGCGGCGAAGCGCGAGCCGTTGTTCATGTAGTGCGGCGCGGACTGCGCCGGCACCGGCTGCCCCTTGTTCACTTGCACTTGCGCCAGGTTGCTGCCGCTATCCTTTTCCACTGCGGATATGCATATACCACAACTTAACATGAAGTCTATCTTAAGAATTTAAAGACAGGCGGGCGCTCGTATGGATCCTGTGGAACTGGAGACAATTACACAAAAATTTAGCAATTATTGTTTTGAAAGATAGTTACAATCAAGTTTGATGGGCAGCGGCGGTTGGAGGGACAGGGACGCGGGCGCGAGCGGCGTGCGGCACTCGACGCACTTGCGCATGAGCGGCGCGCAGGCGGCGCACGCGCACACGTCGCCGCACGGCCGGAACACCACGGTGGCCGGCGCCTCCGAGCACACCACGCACTCGCCCACCGGCGCGCGCGACACCACGCCCGCGCGGCAGATCAGGCACTTCTTCACCTGCACATAACATTAATAAATTAACAATACTGTTACAAATGCTGAATGCAAAGGACTATCTAAAACTTAGATGCATTACACATATTTGCCAGCTCTAACTAGTCGAAGGCTGCGTTTTCACCAGAGATATGCGAGGTAGCTGGGTGTTGCCGTTGCTGACTCGTAGTCACACCAGATTATCACACCAGTATGACAAACAGGATTTTTTTTCTCGTTTGTCACACCACTGATTTTTCCACACCATTTATTCTTAACTAGTGCTGTCCTAGTTATACTAAAGGGTTTTTAACCTTGCCGAATCGTACTCACACCAGCATGACAAACAGGATTTTTTTTCTCGTTTCGTTTTTTTTCAATAACGTGTAGATATTGAAATGAAATAAAAGAAGCTGTGTATAAGGTATTAACAAAATTCTTTTTATTTGAAAGGCCCACTTATGCCTTTAAGTGTGGAATATAAATGCCCGCCTCGGCTATTTACAGTGGCACGGGTTCCGAGTGATCCAATTTTCAATGACTCTTCTGCATAGATCCGGCTGAATTTAAGCAATGGCGTTATGTGTTCACCTTCAGGGCATCTGTCGATTGTGGTTTGTTTGCATAGACTTTCGACTTCAAAAAACCCTACAAGAAAAGGTCTAGCGGCGTCAAATCGCATGACCCTGGTGGCCAATTAACATCACCCCTGCGAGAGATAACCATACGCTCAAATCGATACAAAAATACCAAATACCATACAAAAATCCATGGTACTCGTACAAAACGAATGTGAAACCAATTCACGATTTGCAAAATCGTTGAAACATCAACGATTTTGCAAATCGTGAATTGGTTTCAAATGTGTATATTATTTCTATTCAAATAGTTTTTAATTTGTATATTATTTCTATTGACGTTGGTCTGTCAATTGCATTTATCATATGAACCACTGGACATCCACAGCTGAACATAGACTATAGCTTGCACTACTTACCACAAAATATGATGTATATACAAAGTTGATACGACAGAGGGGCTTTCCTTGATACTGCCTATACTAGGTACCATTCTCAAGCTCTGTACCAAAAATCAATTAAATAGGAGCAGTAGTTTAGTCGCAAATAATCGCCGCCCGTGCCGCCGGCCGGGCGGCTCCTTTGACACGAGAACACAGGCCGCCGCCGCCTACTGGCGCGCGTGCGACGTTACCGGCTTGCCGCTTTGTTACCGCCTAGGTATCTAAGGTCAGTTAAATTTGTTTATATAGGGTAGTTGCGTTTTATTCTGATTTGTAAGCTATTTAGTCTGTTTGAAAAAAAAAACTCATTTATGGTGCTTTTGATTTTTATACCTTATCGAATTAATACTAAACACGTATAGTATACGTAGTGTAATTTAATGCCCCTCTGTCATATCAACTCTGTATATAATTCCATTTGAATTAGTTTTATTTTTACTAAGAAATTAAAACAATTTGTACCTTATTATGAAAAAGTTGTCAGAAATATAACTAAAAGTAGAAAAATTTAAATAGTCGGCAAAGAACGAAAGTTGGCAAATGCCGATCAGTAGATCGACTTTATTAGAATATATGGGGTACTGCACTAGCAATTATAGTATACATGGTGTGGAAAAATCAGTGGTGTGACAAACGAGAAAAAAAATCCTGTTTGTCATACTGGTGTGATAATCTGGTGTGACTACGAGTCAGCAACGGGTGTTGCGAGCACGCGTAGCGAGGCTGTGGAACGGTGTGAGTGTTTTCACCAGAGACATGGGCTAGGCCGCTTAGCTGAGGATGTGTAGCAGGCTCGTTTCAGATGAGGTGTGGTGGGAATAATCCGTCTATCTGTCTGTCGTTGTCACACAGGTTTTATAACCAAACGGTTGGAGCTACAGTCTTTAAATTTTCATAGTATAACCATCTTGATCAACAAGAAATTAATTGAGATTGTCTAAGAATATTATTAAATATTTTTAAGGAGGGCTCCAATAAAGGCAAAGGGGGCGCAAAAAAAAATGTCCTATGGGATATCGTTATTTAGAGCCTGTTGAATAGATAAATACTGTATTTTAGGTTTTAAAAAACAAAGGAATGAATAGCCACCAAAGTCTGCTTCTTTTACAAAATTTGTCCCGAATAATCTTTTTACTTCCCATTGACCTAGGAATTTGAAAATCAGTGATAATGTTTATTATTACGTATATTTTATCCTCATTTTTTCCTATTAAAACCAACTTAATTTTGCGGTTTGGTACGGAAACCTAAATGTGCGAAGTCCGACACGCACTTGACCGGCTTTTATTGCATTCACAGTTGGGTGGGACCCTCGAAATACTTATCTGTGGTAGTTTGGTGTCTGGCAATATAATGAGATTGCTATATTATTATTTTTGGTAGGCAACGTGATAGAGTTGTCTAACGCCGAAAAGGCACCCGGCTTGCTTATAGGGATTGACGTAAACCATAGATACAGAATTTATTTGCTACGCAAAAACAAAGACGTAAACATCTTCTTTTTAGGTTCTGAAGTTTTTCTTCAAGTCGACAAATTAAGTGTGCACAAAAAAAAAATGCCAGTTAGTCTGCAGAAATTTTCGACCACGCTGTGCTCGCTCTTGAATCTTTCATCCTTAGTTCTACAGCACCAATTCGTTTGGGCTTATTTATTTATCTTTTATTTAATTTTTATATTTAGGTTACCAACAGCGATACATACATTTATTTTACAGAATATGAGTGTTACAGATTTTGGCTAATTATAGGTTTCCCTATGTAATTGAGATACATGATTAAAAAATTATTATTGCCCAATAAAAAGTTTTTTTTTGACAAGTGTTTTAGCTTACTGTGCATTGTCATCCAAACCAAACTTGTATGCAAAATTTCATCTTAATCTGTTGAGGATAACTGCTTTAAAATTCAGTTGCAAGATTTGACCCGTACACACATATACAGCAAGTTAATAAAAAGCTTGTAAAAAAATCCTGTGGGTTTGTGGTAGTTTGAAAAGAAAAATGCGCACTGACCGGCGAGTAAAAACATAACTGGGGTATTTTAAGATTTGGCGCCCTGGGCCAAACAGGTATTTTTTTTTTGGGAAATTCCCTCCGCTCTATCCCCAGACCACTGCAACTCCTGAAAACCAGAATTAACAGTGGCGACCAATAGCAAAGGGCCACGGCAATGGTGCTCGACGAAGTCCCGGCGAATGAATTTAATTGTCTTGGATCCCGTAACGAAATTAATCAGAAAAGAATAACGGAGGACTAGAAAAGTGGCCCAAAAAGCCCAGTGATAAAGAGTGCGACTTACGTGTCGTAGGCCTTGGGTTCGAACCCCTTGAATTTGTTCGAAGCACTTTAATTTGTGTAAATTATTTCATCACCACTGCTCTCAAAAAGGTGAGGAAAAACATCGAGAGGAAACCGGCATGTCCTAGAACCAAAAATTTCAAGACAAGTGACATCCACCAACCCGCACTGGGCTCGCGTGGTGGATTACGGCGCACTCCCTATCATAGAGAGGAGACCTGTGTCTCAGCAGTGGGAACATTAAAATATGATCAGGCTTCCTATAAAACCATCCATTCCAAATTCGGAACTAAGTAAGCTGGTTGACCTGCGACGCTCATATCAGAGATTTAGCTAAATCTATGATAAATATTAGTTGGAACTTGTTACCCTCGCTGCGCAGACGTTACAGCAGCAGATGTGTCCACAGGGCCGGAAGAGTGTGTCTCGTTTGGCATCGGAGCAAACGAGGCACTCGTCCGCGGTGGGGTCGTGCGCGGGCGCCGCGGACACGGCGGGCAGCGCGGGTGCGGGCTCGGTGGCCGGCGTCGGCGACGCGCTGCTGCCCGCCACTGCCGCCGTGCTCACCGAGCTCGCCTCGTTCTCGGGCGTGCCATCGCCACCCAAACTTGCCCCTTCTTTGCGACAAGACGTCAAAGTCTTGCAAAGGTTCGGATCCGGGCATAGGTCCAGTGGCGTTTGACCTGAAATTTGATGGTAATTTTTTTTTTATTAATCCAAAAAATCATTCATCAGCTGTGCCACAGTGCTCGCGCATAGGGCCCTTGTTGTTCTTAATTTTTATAAAAGATTTAGCGAGAAAAATAGAATGTAAGTTTAATATGTATGCAGATGATCTATGTGTACCTAACAGTAAACTGTGCTGAAGACTCAAGTAAAATTGCAAGCTGAAATCGATAAAGTGTCTAGATGGTGTATCGAAAATCGCATGATTTTAAATGTTAGTATATGTAAGTATATTAAATTTACAAGCAAAAGGCAACCCACTACCGAAATTTACACAATTAATAGTGTTCCACTGGAAGAGGTATTTTGGATTCGCGACTAAGGCGTAAATTATGAATCGCTAACCCTATTCCCTGCGGCGATCAAAATTACGCTTATTAGCCAAGTGCGGGACGGTTTCCGTCGCGAACGCCGATGGGCGTCCTCCGCAACTGATAAGGATAATATAAAACGCCGATCGGAGTTTTTATTACTGTTTAAAGAAATTGGTCATGTTTACGCTAAAATCTTAGAAAAACTACAAATACGCCAAACGTGTGGTACGTTCACGATCGTATTTAGTGTAAAAAATAAATTAACATCAATTAGGATTTTTTTGTGAAGTTTTTGTTCTTTAATAGTTGATTGTGAAAATTTGGAGAATATAGCGACAAATGGTAATTAAATTATTTTAATTAAATAATTGTACTTCACTTTTAAACTACAGTCCCATATGTTTTAGTTTCAAATGATAAGAATGGCTAAAATATCAGTGTAAATTAATATTAGAGGTAGCAAACCTTTTAAGTATTACTTTTATAATGGGTACTACTATTATTTATTTACAGACCTTAATTTTATAGACATCTTTTTTAACTTGAAAATTAATATCAAAATGAAGTTTTGTTGACAGAATTGATGCAATTAGTCGATATTATAAAGAACGGATAATTTTTAACTTGTAAAAATTTTAACTCCGTAAAAAATTCTCTAATTTTTATAAAAATGAGTAGATTAATTCATACATAAATAAATAAATTATATTTACTAAATTAACTAAACATATTTAGAAAATATTGCAAAAAAACATAATAGGAATCAAAGGTTGTTAAATCCTGGAAAACGCCGTTATGCGACTTCCGCAATTTTTCAAAAAGTTAAAATGTCGGAAACAGCGAGCAGTAACTCATTGTATTTAAAAAAAATGTGCATATATTGCAAGTACAATTTTATGTGAATTGTTTTTGCCAAGATAAAAGCAATTTAAAAAAAACTCCGATGGGCGTATTTCGCACCTGAATATTAAATCAAAAAACGCCGAAAGGCGTCCGCCGCAGCGAATAGGTTACGTTCAGACATCATATAGATAATATAGCTCATAAAGCCTCGCGTCTGTCGGGTTTTGGAACGCGACAACTCAAGGAATTTCGGGATCCAAAAGTCATAATATCAGTATTAACTGCATCGTTCGCAGTTTGTTGGATTATGGAATCGTACTTATGAGGTCTACTCTAATAAATTAGAGCGAATTCAAAAACGCTTTCTGTACCAACTGTCCTATGTTAATAAATGCATTGTAGAAATCTCAAATCCTATGGATCAAAGTTAGAATACTTCGGCATGATTACTTTATGCAATAGAAGAAAAACTGCGGATATCGTTAACTTGTTCAAGCTGATCAATGCCCACGTAGATTGTGAGGGTTTACTGGAGAGAATTAAACTTGGCGCTAACGCAGCTTAACCACGCCAGAGCAGTCGTTTATGCAATAGGCTTACTTTTATGATGCCTCATTGCAGAATATATATAAAACGACATGCTCCATTTTTAACCAACTTACCAAAAAGGAGGAGGTTCTATGTTCGACTGCATGTTTGTTGGTTTTTTTTTTGTGTATGTTAACCGATATCTCCGTCAGTTATGGACCGATTTTGAAAATTCTTTTTTTGTTTGAAAGAGTATGTTTCGAAATTGGTCCCATTTTAATTTGGTGAAGATCTGATAAAGGACTTCGAAGATATACGACAGAACTCTTCAATAAATTAAGGCATATCTCTCGGGATTGCTGCAATCGCATGTCTGTTTATTGATTATACCATTTCATAACATAACATCACGCCAGTACGCTCTTTAGGGGTACGCAGATCTCTCATTTCACCGGTTATGTTCAAGATTCTTGATATTTGGGTTATCTATTCTGGCGATAAGGTTACTTACTAAACAACTTATCTATTAGGTAGGTACAACTAAAAAGTGAAAAGTAAAAAACTTTTTTACAAAAACATACTACCGACTTCCAAATAAGAAAACTACAAAGTGAAAAATAACTTTATACCATTCCTCCTCTAAAAAGGTTATTTTATTCACTGAAAACAGTGAATAAAAAGCACTTTTAATCACTGTTTTGGTGTTTGAATTTAGAACACACCAATATATATTTGACCTCCATCTCGATGCAATACAACCTATTTGCGCATAAATTACTCGATACAAACTTCTTGTGCAAAGAATATTCGAATTTCGAACTCCTTCGTCGATTTAATTTTGAGTTTGTTTATATTTAGGATTTTGATAATGATTTTGATTTTGGTCTAAAATGTTTAGTGAATACTTATTTGGATTGTAATTTTATTAAATGTGTTAATTGTTATTAAGAAATTAATATTAATTGCATTGGTGTTTCATTAATTATAATTATGTAACGTATGTACGGAGGTGGTCACTGGCCCCTGAAACACAGGTGCTGTTACCTAGCTCAGCTTCAATTTACAAAAAGTGTGAATCCCTGAGGTTTCTCATTTTTTGTAAATTTTTAAGGTAATAAACCTTTTATTTAATTATTATTAATCCTTGTGCTATTGGCTTAAATCCTTCTTTTTCTCGTAGTCATGGTATAAAATATAGTAGGTATGCAACTCTTGAATAAAACGGATTTATATCGAGGGCCATGAATCACTCACGTCGCTCAGGATTCTAACACTTGAATCACTCGCTATGCTCGTGATTCAATCTACATGAATCACTCCCTACGGTCGTGATTCAGTTGTTAGAAACCTTCACTTGTTCGTGATTCACCTATGGCCCTCGCTTTAAACCCGTCCTTTATTCACTAGTTGCATAATATACTATTATACCATTCCCCCTCTAAAAAGCTTATTTTATTCACTGAAAACAGTGAATAAAAAGCACTTTTAATCACTGTTTTGGTGTTTGAATTTAGAACACGCCAATATATATTTGACCTCCATCTCAATGCAATACAACCTACTTGCGCATAAAATACTCGATAAAAACTTCTTGTGCAAACAAAGAATATTCGAATTTCAAACTCCTTCGTCGATTTAATTTTGAGTTTGTTTATATTTAGGATTTTGATAATAATTTCGATTTTGGTCTAGGATGTTTAGTGAATACTTATTTGGATTATAATTCTAATATTAACTGCATTGGTATTTAATTAATTATAATTATGTAACGTAACGGAGGTGGTCACTGGCCCCTGAAACACAGGTGCTATTACCTTGCTTAGCTTCAATTTACAAAAATGTGAAGCCCTGAGGTTTCTCATATTCTGTAAATTTTGAAGGTAATAAACCATTTATTTATTTATTATTATTCCTTGTGCTTTTGAGTTAAATTCTTCTTTTTCTCGTAGTCATGGTATAAAATATAGTATTCAACTCTTGAATAAAACGTATTTATATCGAGGGCCATGAATCACTCGCGTCGCCCAGGATTCTAACACTTGAATCACTCGCTATGCTCGTGATTCAATCATCATGAATCACTCCCTATGGTCGTGATTCAGTTTTTAGAATCTTTCACTTGTTCGTGATTCATCTATGGCCCTCGCTTTAAATCCGTCCTTTATTCAATAGTTGCATAATATACTATTATTTATGGAAGATGGTGTCCATAACGAAAAAAAAAATGGTTCCTACGAAAGACACCGAGTTCCATAAATAAAGTATTTTTTCACTTTGTAGCTTTCTTATTTGGAAGTCGGTAGTATTTTTTTGTAAAAAAGTTTTTTTTATATAGAATGTTTTCCAGCTGCAATGGTGTGAGACAGCATTTTGATATTTTCGCCGGGACCTTAGCATCAGCCAAAATTAAAATTAAGACGAGCGTGCTTTACTTTTACACTTATTTATATTATTTAACTAGCTCATATATTGTGCTGTGTTCAATATTTTAGGGCATGCAGTTTCATGTGTTGTTTTTTATGTTTACCTAGTACTGGTGTAATATTGTATTGTCCGATTTGTGAAACAGAAAAAAATTGTTTGTATATATAAGTATAAGAAAATACTTATCAAAATCTCAAATACAGACACATACACGACATTTTTACTATTTTACCTTTCTTGTTCTTAATAGTAAGATCAGCGCCATGCGCGGCTAGGAAGCATGCGATGGAGGCGGAGGACTTTTTGTCGTGCGCATGCGCAAGGCCTGTGAGCAGCGCGGCGTCGCGCGCGTCCTGCAGGCGCCGCAGTTGTTGCAGCGTGTGGTGGCGCAGCGCCTCGTGCAGCGGAGTGTCGCCGTCCTGCTCGACATACGAGTATTGTTGAGTAACGCCAAAAATATTGCAAAAAGCCTGCTACTGTACAAACACGGTTAGGGTTTTGAGGGCATTGATGAGGGAGGGATGTATTTCATTAGGCAACATTTAAAAAAGGATTTATCTTTAAGGTCACCTTGTCACAAATATTGAGATTCGCTCCATGTGCTACGAGTAGACGGACGATTTGCGTGTGTTGCCGTTCTACGGCGAGGTGTAAGGCTGTTTGTAGGTTAGCGTTCTGCAGGTCGGGGCGCGCGCCTCCACGGACAAGCAGCTCTGCCACCTCCGCGTGGTTGTTGAGCGCGGCCAGGTGAAGCGCCGTGTAGCCGTCGTCCTTAGCATCATCCACGATCCACGGCCGCGGCAGCTTGCCAAGCATTATCTTCATTGCGCTGTAATCAATGTAAGGTTCTGCGTAAGAATGGCACGTCCAATACAATAAAAACAACCAAGATCTAAAAGAAAGTTATTATTGTACTTATTAAAGGCTAATATAAAGATTTTCATTGAATGCAGTTCCATTTTAGAGTATTTATCTAGTACGATACGAATTAGCAAGGTAGTTTATTAGCAGCTTTTAAGCTGGCTGGCGATAAAAGTTCGTAACGTAGGTACCCAAGAGTCTTGCTTGTACCAATACAAGTTGCTTTGATACCGTCGCAAACAATGTATTTTTAAGATCCCGATGTTAGAGTAACTTCGTCAGAGACTACTTCACTGAACTCTTTCTCGGATAACTTTCGCAGTAGATACTAGCTATTTGGGTAAGTATGAGCTTACCGAGATAGCTACCTAGCTACAAGGTTAGTTTTAAAGAAACAAACGATATTTAAATATTAATGAAAATATACCCTAAAATCTTATTACACGGGTAAAACCCTCAACCCTTACGCTCATAAAGTGGTATGACGAAGAGATCAATCTCAAAACTGTAGTGGCAGTGGATCCATGTTTGGGTCGAACAAAATGTCATTAGATTTTCAATTAGGATTTCTCAGCCGAAGTCTGGATTTCAGTTCTTTTCGTGGTGAAACTGAAACTCCTCTGTATCATCTCTATCAACTCCTTCGAAAAAGGTTTACTGCAGGCTTGATGTTATCAGTGCCCGAAAAACTCCGATTGAGCTGAGAGCTCAGTAGTTCATTAACGGACTACCATGGACTACCATTTGGTAACCCATTATTTCGGTTACCCTTATCGATTATGTAACATCTTGTGAGACAACCCTGTCAAATACTATGAAGCGGGAACTCAATCATAACTATAGTAGGTAATTTGAATGGGTGAGCCGTTTCATTCTGGTGACCGATTAAACTGCTTAACCCAATAAAACCCATCCGTAATAAAACACCTTATCAAAAACTGTTTCGAGAGAAACGGTTTTACCAGTAATCGAATAAGTAATTCCAAACATAATATATTGATTTAATTTCATTGGTTTCACAAACAATAAGTTTAGATAAGATGACTAACCGCCAGTTATCTAGTGCGTAATAATTTTGGCTGTAACTTTGGGCAACGTTACCTATCTTTATTATCCTTTTCACCAGCAGCAATATTTTGAATAGGCACTAACGCTATTTTTTAACCGACTTAACAAAAAGGAGGAGGTTGGACTTTATGTTTTTTTTGTTTATGTGCACCGATATCTTTGTCAATTTTGGACCGATTTTGAAAATCTTGTTCTGTTTGAAAACGTATGTTCCGAAATTGGTCCCAATTTATAATTTGGTTAAGATCTGATGAAGAACTTCGGAGATATACCACAGAACTCTTCAATAAATAACGGCAAATCTCTCGGGATTGCTGCAAACGCATGTCTGTTTATTGTTTATACGTATATATTTATAGGGGTACGCAGATGTGTACAATTCACCTTGGTACACTCTCATTTCACCAGTTATGTTCAGTTTTATGATATTCGAGTAAACTATTCTGGCATTATAGGTACCTTCCTAATCTCATATTAGGAAGGTAAGTACCTATAATGCCAGAGTACAAGCAAAAAGTCAAAAATAAAAAATCTTTTTTACAAAAAAATACTACCGACTTCCAAATAAGAAAACTACAAAGTGAGAAATAGCTTTATTTTTGGAATTCGGTGTAATGGACACGCAAAAAATTGATACCTACCAAAGATACCGACTTCCAAAAATTAAGTTATTTTTCAATTTGTAGTTTTCTTATTTTGAAGTCGTTAGTATTTTTTAGGAACCTATAAGATCAACGTATGCTGAAAATCTGACAACCCCAGAAATATTTTGTGTTGGTTTTTTCTAATTCGGTACCCATGCGGCTATGCATATGCAAATTTATGTAAATAGAACGCTGTATTCAAAAGCCATAGCCGACAACGCGTGCCTGTGACAAAACATTAAAAAATGAGATTTACACCCCCGCATACAGCAGGCGATATTCCCTGGGGTATCAAAGACTGATTAAGAAAAACGTGGATCGCCCCCCGCTGAGCAAAACTATGATGAAGTCATTTAGATTTGTCGTTTAAGAAATTGCGTAATACTAGAAATGGTATTTTCCGTAATTAAATACGATGAAGTTAAGGAACTCGCCAGGTTCTATTCTTGGATATATAACAGCAACGAGTTTTCTCCTTCAAATTTCTAGAGCCACAAGCCACGCTAGGTGTTCGGTTATACTTGTTCTACCATGTGCTTGGGTATTAAACCTGGGATCGTAGCGTCACAGCTTAGCATCGTAGCGTAGGCACGATGATGATGAGGTATAGCAAAACCCATGGGTAAAAAAATGACCCTTCATCGGAACTTTGTTACAGCAAATCTAGGCCCGAAATCACAAGCTTTGATACCTCAAACTCGAGCCAAGTAGGTAACGAGAACACAGTGAGTGTATTTTCATTTGCACGCATTTATGCTACACTTTATAAGAATTTAGTGCGAGTAAATGTTCAGTAAGAAGGCAATTTATGTAATCTCAGATGCAGAAATCAACGACGATGTCGAGGTGGGTGAACTCCAAACAGAAATAGCGCAAGAGTTACGTTGCTACATCTAGATACAAGGTTTACATTCAAGAAAAATTAAGAGCGCTTCAATACGAATGAAAATTCTGTAGGTACCACCCAATAAGCGAAATAAAATCCTAAGGTCCGCAGTATTTTGAAGTAAAGAAAAAAGTACTTTAATGTGGTCATTATCACTGGTACAATTTAGAGATCGTGATCGTTATGTATGATAGTTAAGAGTTGACAATACTAACCGAGTGGATGGCAACAATGAATTAGTCGGTTACACAATTTTAATATGCTACGTTACATTCAAAGAGTAAAAACGAACGAACTAATTAAATAAGGTCAAACGTCGCCAGTGGCGGGCGCGGCGGGTTCGCTCGGCGGCGCGGGCGGCTCGTCCTAAGTGCGCGCGCGTAGCCCGCGTGCCCGCGCCGCCAACAGTCCGCGTCAGCGCGCCGCACGCCGCTCCCGCTCATCTGTCACTGCGCAACGCATCATCAGTGATACTTTTATGCATTAATCTAGCAGTTCTCTTTAAAACATAGTGACTAAACCTCGCAGACGTTACAACGATACCGAGTACGTACTACAAATTAGTTCAAGAATGTCTGGCTTTGGCGTGCCTAATGGAATAGTGTATAGCAGTGGTAAGTTCATGTATTTCGGTTTCAGTTCAATGCCATTACAAGTCATAAAATTATAAAGTTTACAATTTGCATGTACCAGCAAAAATATTTGAGAACTTTTGTACTAGACCTATAAGTAGGAATAACCTAATGTTCAAATTATTGTTATTAAAAACGATATTTTTTGAAATACGTTTGTACAAGAAATAATAAACTTAAATGCGTAATTATAGTTTTTAGGCGTCTTATAAAATGTTGTTTAAGATATAACATTTTGAATATTAATTACTTAAATCCAATAGATTTTCGAAGACATGTAACAGTGTTGATTCGTCAGATTAGTTTTAATGAACAGAAACTTACACATACCTACAGAATGTGTAAGTGTATACGGATTTAATTAATTCATTACGAGTTTAATAAAGCGATGAGTTCAACATTACTTGGGTAAACAGATCGAGAAACACGTCACTGAGTTTTCAAAGACTATGAATAATATAGAACTACTACATAAATGTAGATGCATTTTTAGTAGCTTAGGTACGAATCCACGTCGGTCCTATATCGATATTTGAGAATGTTTTAAGAAAAGATTATTTATTAAGTATTTTTTCTTCCAACTTTATGCACGAGTAAAAATGATTGTGCGAAGCCGGATGCAGAAAATCTTTGTCCACCTTTACTGGATGCAGAAGTACAGTGCGTGCGCACCTATGTGCAAATCATAGCGTGCAGACTCAAAAACAAAATATATAATTTAAAAAATTTGGAGCTTTTGAAACGAACATAAACAAAGAATACGTACAAAAATATATACAGGGTCAAGTTAAATTAAAGCTTGCGAAACTTCGCACACATGATGGGTATCGATGGCAAAACAAAGAAAAAAGGTTTTCTAAACTCATACTTTGGTCAACTCGCGGTCAACGATTGCAGGTAGCGTTAGAAAATCAGTTTCAATAAAAAAAGGAACGGGCGGTTCACTAGCTATCATAGTGGTTGGACACTGCACTAGAAAATATTTAGATTCACTGTGCTTCACAAACACTATCAATCACATAAATACGCTGCAATATGTAGGTATACATCTCTATTTTTTTGGCTTGCTTTGTAACCTAAATAGCCATTTCGAAAAATAATATTTTTCAATTAAAAAAAAAATCAAACAAGCTTTTTAGCTTATCGTGTAGTGCATTGTCACCCAAACCAAAGTAATATGCATAATTTACTATTTTACTATTTAACTATTTTATACAAAAAAATACAACCGTACACATATTTGGTAGTATAAAAACACTACAAAGTGAAAAATAACAGACATGCGAATACAGCTTTCCTGAGTGATTCGCCGTCATTGATTGAAGAGTTCTGATGTATATCGCCGAAGTGCTTCATCAGATCTTGATGTAATTTAAATGGGACCACACGACAAGCACCAGCAAATAAAAAAAGAATCATCAAAATCGGTTCACCCAGTAAAAATTTCTGAAGAAAACACATAAAAAAAAACTGTCGAATTGTTTAAAAATTCATTCTGTTGTAAGATTTAATCCACACATATTAACTAACTTAGGCCCAGTTTTTACATCCGTAGTTAACTTAAAAAATGGTTAAATATGCTAACCAATGGTTTTATATTCCTGTAAAATGCGTTTTTTCATCAACCTCACAAAAGGTCAAATAAGTTGAAGAGTTAATTATTTGAGAATATTTGAATTAACAATTGATGAAAAAACGCGTTTTAGCGAAATTTCAAACCATTGGTTAGCATTCAACCATTGGTTAGCATTCAACCATTGGTTAGGTTAACTACGGATCAAAAAATTGGGCCTTTCTCGTAATAACTAACAACACAAATTAAATAAAAGCTTCTAAAAATAAAACATCATAAGATTTTGTGTTGAGGGTCACTCAGGGTAGTGACACTTGCTGAAATTTTAAATCTTTATTGCAAGGATTAAAAAAAATACAACTCTATCTTGTTAATAAAATTTCGAAGGGAAGATCAGATGCTGATTATGTCTGATAGACATTCCATGTAAAATGCTGGTATTAAGCTTCATTCGGTAAGACAGAAAACATGGGAAAAGACTTGTAGATGATTATAGAACAACCATCTCACGAAGGCGGATGAATCGTAACAAAATGATTCTTATTTCGACGTCATAAAAGTCACGTAACCCGCCTTCGTGGGATAGAAAAACTTATACCTAAAGTAGGTACCACTAAGTATTTTATATGTGACATGGTCATGTGAGCCATCAAAATAAAGTGCTTGAGGAGTGGATTGTAAAAATATATTCACAAAAATTTAGGAATAAAGACTGAATGTCGCCCGATTGTAGAAAAACAATTAAAATATACATACGGGATATTAATGGCCTCAAGTCTAAGATAAAAACAAAATAAGGGCCGATTTCACCAGTAATTCTAATCGCGATTAGTTCCAACTAAACTCAGTTTATGCAAATATAGCGTTCTGATTGGGAGTTTCTCAGCGGTCCCAACCAATCAGAACGCTGTATTTGCGTAAACTGAGTTTAATTGAACTAATCGCGAATAATCTAATTGGTGAAGTCGGCCCTAAGAGTTAAATGCGATTAATCTTAGATCATATGCGTAAATGTATTCTCTTGAGTGAGATACCTGAAACAATCCTCCTAAATATGTCTAGTCTAAGCCCTAAACTTTATATTAATGTAAACCAATAAACTCAATTTACAATTGAATTCAATTCCATTTTTTAACCGACTTACCAAAAAGGAGGTGGTTCTATGATCAACTTCATGTGTATTTTCACCGATATCTCCATCAATTGTGGACCGATTTTGAAAATTCTTTTTTTTGTTTGAAAGAGTATGTTTCGAAATTGGTCTCATTTTAATTTGGTGAAGGTCTGATGAAGAACTTCGAAGATATACGACAGAACTCTTCAAATAATAACGGTAAATCTCTCGGGATTGCTGCAATCGCATGTCTGTTATAATGTCATAACATAACATCACGGCAGTACGCTCTTAAGGGGTACACAGATCTCTCATTTCACCGGTTATGTTCAAGTAGCAATTTATGACTACTTTTGTTAGCTTGGGTCTAACCTGTTAAAACAAATGTATGTGTTAATGAATAAATAAATAAATAAATAATAAGTTTCATGATATTCGGGTTATCTATTCTGGCGTAAAAGTAACTTACTAAACAATTTGCCTATTATGTACAACTAAAAAGTGAAAAATAAAAATCTTTTTTCCAAAAAAACATACTTCCGACCTCCAAATAAGAAAACTACAAAGTGAAAAATAACTTTATTATTGGAAGTCGGTGTCCATAATGCAAAAAAATATGGTACCTACGAAAGACTTAGTCAGTTTATGAATTGGTCATAAACCGACCCTCCCTTAATATTTAACAGTGTTACCTACAAAGTGGTTGAACACATATAATTGTAATACAAACAGTATTATCAGTCGTATTGTCGATCGTATATGAGATGAGCCGAAGGCGACGCGTCTGAAACTCGATTTATAATTGCTGTCTCAACTTATTACTGGTGCCTCCTAAGTGATAGTTTCAAGATAAGTAAGTAAAGCTTCAATAATTACCAAAGTTTGAAGCGTGTCGCGGATCGTGTTGGGCTTAAGGATAATATAATGTAGGACAATAATGGTGCATTGTTAGCTAACATGGCTCCCTACGAGTAATTCGTTCTAAATAATTAGACTTACGGGATGCGACGCGTTTCTTTTATTAATTAAGTGAAATTTTATAAAATGATGTTGTTTAATAAAGTTCATGCGTGGGTTTTACTTCCTAATACAGGGTGGCTAGTTAAGAGGTATACAACTTATTTTATAAAAAAAATAGTTTTAAATTAAATGGAAATTACTAGGTATTGTTTCAAAAATATTATATTTAGGCTTCGCAATTACGTATGGAAAATAACATCTGCCAAATATCCACCTCTAGCAGCGCGACAAATGTGAACTCTTTTTATCGCGTTTCTCATCACATTTTCGCACATTTCCGGCGCTATCCAACTGACTGCGTCTCGGATATTCTGTTTTAAATGCTGAATATTTCTCGGCTTGCTAGCAAAGACACGTCCCTTTAGATAGCCCCACAGAAAAAGTCAGGATCTGTCAAATCCGGTGATCTTGGGGGCCAATCAATAATTGACTTGAAAACTTTCTTCTCAATATTTCGATTGTGTCTCTGGCCGTATGACATGTGGCAGCGTCTTGTTGGAACCACATGTTTTCTCAGCCCAACTGATTCATTTGATGTAACAAATAATTGTTGATCATCACACGGTAACGATCTCCATTCACTGTTACGGCCGTAGCATCTTCAAAGAAGTAGGGTCCAATTATTATTACTCCTCCTACAACACGTTGTTCAATCGAAAAACGCTCCATATCGAATATAACGTATCTACACGAAATAATTGTTATCAAATAACTGTCAAATTGGCGTCAAAACAAAATGCCGGCAAAAAAGATGTATACCTCTAAGTTGGCCACCCTGGATGAACCTGTGGGTTGATACCTGTCACATGATCTTTGGAAAAAACAAATCTTAATGAAAATTTAAGGTTTTTTATAGTTTTATATCCTACTAATATTGTAAACGCGAATGTTTGTGAGGATAGATGGATGTTTGTTACTCAATCATGTCAGACCGGCTGAACGGATCAGGATGAAATTATTCACAGAGTTAGATTATAGTCTGGAAATTTTCATCTCGGTATATTGTTCCCTTGGGATATGACAACACAAACGCGGGCGAAGTCGCTTGCAGAAGCTAGTTAAGTCATAATATTAATCACCTTTACCAAAATTGATATGGGAATTGGGAGTTACCTACAAATATAAGATCAATTCGTTATAGGAATACAGGAGATATAAAGATACATACATAGGAAAATGTAGATTAGATAAAATCAGAATTCATCGGTAGAATTGATCCTTTTTTTAAAGTCGGTTAAAAACTGATCAATTCAATCTCGAGAGTTCGAGGTTGAATGCCCTATAGCAATGGGAGGAACAACGATGTTGATGATGATATTATAGTTCAATTCTCTTATTCCTTATGATTAATAATTTGTTACTGGAAAATTATGAATCATTTTCTAAATCGAGTTGCCATCCAGATTTTTATTTTCGGCAGAAATCTACACATATCTATAACCGATGTTGGTTAAGACTTACTATAAATAAACATGACACGTCTATTAGCCATTAAAAATATAATTTGACTAGCGAGACACCAGTTAAATACTTATTAGGTACATAAATCAAACCCTAAATGGTGTTACCTAATTAATGAATTGTAACTAATAAAGTATAAAAAAAACATGTGCCCGAAATGTAAAACCCAAAATGTTTGGTAATTTAAGGTTCCCCTAGTCGACGGCACGAACTATTTAGTGGGCGAGGTTAAAAGCATGCTATCTCATCCGACAACACGTGCGAAAGCTAGTTCGCGTTCGAATTAGCACTTTTGCAAATTTGTATCGAAATGTATGATGATTTAAGACGAAAACGAGCGCGCGAAATTTTATAATTAGATCTTTGGGAGTCTAGATATCATGAAAAAACGACTAACTGTACATTTTCAAAATAAAATTATTTGCGTTATTGAATTACAAATATATCCCAGTATGGTGGCCGTTTTGCAATTTTACTTGTTCTTATGGTATTTATTTCCGCCCAAAGATGCGTTAAAATTATCGTTGAAATATGGAACTTTAGACGCTCATAACTTACAAAAATATTTTT
Source organism: Orthosia gracilis (assembly GCA_947562075.1). Lineage (NCBI taxonomy): Eukaryota > Metazoa > Arthropoda > Insecta > Lepidoptera > Noctuidae > Orthosia > Orthosia gracilis. Next base: position 30,830,265 of record OX387267.1, on the reverse strand, counting down.
TTTTGTTTCCATACAGGGCCAGATAATGAGACATATTGATATCATTTTTTATTTTGAACGTGCATCGTCAAACAATGGAGTAATCGCCAGACTACGTTTGTATGGAAGAATGATCGACTAGTGTAACCTTTAAGTTTCTTAATGTTAGTCTGCAGCGCTCCCTACAAAATGTACTCTTCTTATAAAAGAGCAAACACACATAACTATTATGGCAATAGAAGGAGGGGACCTTTTAACTCGAAACGTCTTAGATTCAACTTAAGTAAATCCACCGAAAACAAAGCAGCGGAGAGCTGCTTAGAATTTTGAATAGAGAAGTAGGTTTATCTCAGTGGATAAATAAATATAAAGCGAGCATGTATTTTTAAATTGTAACGTTGTTTGGGCAGCTCCCGTTCACGATTAATTTTGAACCCATTTAATTCACTGGTTGTTTACAATCAACGAAACATTCACTGATTAGCGATGCGTATCAGTGTATAATATGATATTTAGTAACGTGAAGTGAAACAATCGGGCCGTGAATCATTGCATTGTCACAGAACTTAGCATCATGCGGAGTATTCGAGAAGCCAGGCTAACTTGTCGACCACTTATAGATACCGTAATGAATTAATGAATAATGTATTGTATTGTCGCGACGGAACACAATTTACAGGGCAAATATGAGTGGCCCAAGTGATCATATTCCTACATAGTGAGCTGATTCCCCGCGGATCCAGAATAGTAAGTTATGGAAATGTGCGATTGGGGCAGCAGCGGGCACTAGTGGCCAATAACAATGTCGCATTAATATTCAACAGACGCTCTTTGGACGGACGCTGCTCTGCGGACAGCATCGGCGCCTTTCTTTACTCAATAGATGCTCCTCGTAGCTCCTCTTATGAAATTACATTAGATAACTACTTAGCTACCCGCTACATTTATGTATATTTATAGTTTTAGGCTGCAACACTGCATATTATAAAATAAAGTCCCCCGCCTCGTCTGTACGCGATAAACTCAAAAAATACTGAACGGCTTTTCATGCGGTTTTCACGAATAGAAAGAGTGAGAAACGAGAAAGGTTTTTATGCATAATTTGTCGCGGGCGAAGCCGGGGCGGATCGCTAGTAAATTATAAACCTGAAATTTAACTAAGCCATGCCGTTATTTGACTTCTTAGTTCTGCAAGAGTAGAACTGAGTGCACTGCATACTCCTACTACAACTAGAGAGCATCTGTAGCTTAGCGTAGCGTCATTTTCATATCTATGAAGATATTTTATTTCAAAAACAAAAATATGGCTTCGAGTTCTACGGTAGATGCAGTTTCATATTTATTAATATTATTATAGGCTTTGATTTTATTTACATACTATTGTATAAACAGGCAATTACAACTAATTTACTGTTTATTAAAACTTCAGCAAGCAATAAGTCTCCAAAGCTAACACAGTTTATTTAGATGTAATTAAGGATACCTATAAACTATGGTTCATGCAAATCAAAGATAATTATAATAAAATACAACATAATATTTGCTCGTATTAATACTAGTTAAGAACACATAGTATAATAACAAAGGAAAACTTCGTGAGGAAACATGACTATAGTTAGTATTTGTAAGTTTGTGTTTCATTGGTGTAAGTACTGCAAGGCGTTCCAGTGCGCCCTCGCACTCAATCAAATAAATTAATATAATATTATTTTGGAAAGAGATATACCGAGACTTAAGAAAGAGGAGTGAATTTTTCAGAAGAGTACTTTTTGTGAAATGCTAACAAAACCATGTTGCTTTCAAGCAGACAAAAGATGAGTTGGCTGTCGTCCCACTTGTTTGTCTACGAAAGTTTGCCAAAATTCTTTTATTGACTGAGTGTACGGAGAGGCGAGCTTTACGGGCGACAGCGGGCATTCTCAACCGCGATGCGGCTATCACGTTCTCTCCTACAGACACACGAACAGTAGTGCAGTACCTACTACTAGAATACATAGGTTTGGTACCTACAGACGCAAAATTGCCAGGAATAATTCCTTGTTCAATATTGCATTAATGAATATCTCCTTGATATACCTATCTACGAGTCGCCTACGACAAATTAGTAGTTCTTTAAAGTTGCAAGAAAACGGATTGATTTATTTATTTTTGTGCATCGTGCTTATTAATGTAGGTATGTATTAGGTATCCTGGTATATTGAAAAGGAACGTAAAATTTGTGTTTCAGGGGAGGTCAGTGAACGCTGAGGATTGCCAGATCCCGTGATCGGAACTATGTATAGCTCGACTACCCTGCGGGAGGTGACAGTGGTGGATGGTGTACTACTAATAATAGCCTCCCCTCCAGCGCGCGATCATCGGAACGCTGACGGGAGCGCGCACATGTGGCGCCCGGCGGCGTTGTGCTCGGCGTGCACGTTTATTTTCGAAGCGGTCGTCACGCGGCGCGGTTCACGGTGTTCCTTACATAAGCGCGGCCTCCGGCGAGTCCGCGCCGAGGTTCAGGCGTGCACTTCGGCCAGTCCTCGCACGCTGCAGGTCGCTGCACGTTCGGGTAACCGATCCGATGGACGCTCGCCGCCGGTTCTATTTCGGGAAAATACAAATTTGGAATGGATGGTACTCCCGAGTCGTAAGCGAACTCCGCCGGTTGACTCCATTTTTAGAGCTGGTCTGCGCGTGCGCAGCGAGCGCGCCGCCAGTGCTCAGCGAGCGGCCACCACGCCGCGTCGCTCGCCACCCCCACGTTGTCGCCCACTGTCGCGTTGTGCTCCCATCACCATCGACCAAGAGATGGCGTCACCCACCCTACCATAGCCGCATATTATTGATGTGTAACAGGTAGTTGCTAATTGCAACTGCACAGGACTGCAGTACACTGAAGAATGAAGACACAAAGCCTTGCGCGAGTTCCGTGCTTCCTTACTTCCCATAGTGCATATAATCGTATGGAATGTAAAGAAGTATGGAGCAGCGCGGGCGTGCCCGCGGCTCCGGAAATCGCATCATCCTGGTTCACATGTGTGACAGAAGCTTTGTCTTGTTATTTGTGATCACAGTTTAACAGTGTTTCATTTTAATTAAATTGTGTGATATCTGTTTATAGTTCAAAAGCGACGTGTATTTGCCATGGATTTCTTGTATTTCAGTCTGTGAAACGGAATAATAACTTACATGTCCGAAAATAATAATGCTATTAGTAGGACGCGCAGCGGTAAATATTAAAATCGATTATTTTAATAATTAAATCTTAAAAATTAAACTTTATATAAGTAGGTAGATATAGTGCAACTATTTAAAAATATTGATCCGTTGTTAAACTTTTAAATGTACGTTCCTAGGTTTGCAATTTTAGTTCTTGGGGTAATAAAAGTAAGGAAAAGGAGAGATTGTTTATTCGGTGGCGAACTGTCGTAAAATAACATCTGGCGTAGGTAACAGTTCTGACTAAGGCAACATAAATAAACGCGAGGCTAACGCAGCCCGGAGCTTACAACTCCACTCCTAACTTTAAATTATGTGTAGGTGTTGGAATCAGATGAGGAAATAACTGTAAATATGTTTCATAATTATCTAAATAATTGTCATTATATTTTATTGAATTTAAAATCTGATTGATAGTCATTTTAAAACCATAATTTATTAATACTTACTGTTTCTCTGAAAGACATGCCTAAATCTTAATTTCTGAATTATTTAACATAATATTAACCACGACGTGTAAACAAATAATAATAGCAGCCATTATAGATTCATTGAACTAATCAAAATTAGTTTTTTCATAAGTCAGTAAAGGAATGTTAAATGTTTAATTATCCAACATTTCTGTACAATTGCAAATCATTCAAGTTTTCGTAAACCGATTCATCCGATAATCGCCTTTTTAAATGTATCTTTTTGAGATAAATGAAATAATTCAAATAATGTTATGCACTACATTCCAATTTGAAATGAAAGAAAATGTTATTCTATTGTAAATGTACCTTTTATTCCAGGGATTATTTTTTTATTTTTCGTTTGCTAATATTTTGTTACAGTAGGATTCCTCAAAATTACTCGGAATGTAAGACGTTAGATGTTATTTGTAAGTAAGCAGCATTGCTAAACCGTTTATCTAGTGAGTGGATGGCAAAAAAGGGAAACAAAAAACGGGAGCGCGTTGGGGCCGCGCCTGCGCCACATCTGGAGGAGCAGTGCATCTCATTATGCGGAGCCGTCGCGGCTGAATGGACGCCCGCCCGTGCCCCACGCTGAACAATGCTCCTAATATAACTATATTATTTGGACATTACATTGTTTCTGGCTTTTAGCTATATTGTTCTTCGGTTCCGTCTTGTGACTTGTAATAAGCGTGTTTTTAGTGTATTTCTATTTCCATGACAGGCGGTCCCGATCCAACACAGAACAGAAAACATATTAGCCAATTATTGGATGTTGTATACTCAGATTAGAGATCTAATCTGAGGTTATATATTATTGTATTTTTTACATCTAGGGACGGCTTCACGTCTGTAAACTGTTCTGTTCCTGGATGGGTACTCTCGGCTAGTATGCGTATGTACGTAATTAATTAATATTCAGACAGTCACATTTAAAATGTGTTTTATGAGCTGAGTACCTATTTTGTCTTTCTGTACCTACTTTTCTGTCCAATACAATAGTTCGAAACATTTCTGAAACAAATCAACATCTAATATTGCATTTGCTCGCTGTTGTAATGAGATGACGATACTCATAAATAGAAAAACCTTGAAAAAGGCAGTTTACTGACATTATAACACGAGGAACCAAGTTCCTCGTGTAAGTAATTTCAGTATTTGTTTCCAATAAGTTATTGTAAGTCGGAATATTTAATACATAGTTGGAAACGACACAATAATACGTAAATTTTAAATAAATGAAAAACGCTGTAAAGATGTGTAGATAATTTTACGTAAGGAAAACAGGGTCAGATCGACCACATTCTTCAAAGGCACGTTTAAATACAAGAACGGATACATTTACATCAGATAGGTAGTTCTGACAAGTACGTATTTGATTCCTCTGATAACATGGTTGACATAAGTTAAACATGACAAAAACACCAATGCCTTATATTTTATACGGAACTCCATTGGATGGAATGTATTGGTTTTCAAATTCTCATTGAATATTCAATCATCAAAAGGTACATTTTAAAAAAACGCCGATAACAGGGCGATCATTAACCAGGTTCCGTTCATTGTTGTTTCTAGAGGCGAGGGGGCAGCGGCGGACTAGGGCAATGACAGCGCGCACGCATTGCGATCAGGATCACACGCGCTACAAGCAGGCGCGCCCGGCGACCGCCGACCGGCGAACCACATACCAGCGCGACACTCTTCGTCCCTTCAAGGAACCCAGCCCAGCTTTACTCACTGCCATAGATTAAATAATAATTACCCACAAATCAAGATTCTACCCGATCCGCGCCCTTTAATAGCGAACGCCTTTTACTATCGCACAAAAGAATCTTCTATGAGAAAGGGATCTTGACCTACCAGTTTGTTCGGTCGACTCTCAAAAACAATTTATTCATGCATCCATGCAACGACAACGACTAACAAAAGAATTTAAAACTAGACAGGGGGATAATGAATACTAGACAAAGGGCATTTTAATAGAGTTACTTGCGTGCAATTCGGTTTAGTGATTTTATTGAAGTAGAACGTAAGAACGGGCTTGTAGGAATATAATAGAACCGTGTTTTAAGAATGGTAACATGTGCGTCACAAACCCTGTTGTAAACCATTTTTTATAATGCCGTAGTTTTTTCATCAACTAGGTATAGATAGACTGGATCGCTAGTTGTCTTGTTATTTGTGGATGACGAGCGAAAATAACTACCAGACGAATTGTTGGCAGCGCTCCAGAGGCCACTGAAAGTCTCCGACGCCGACATGCCTCACTCTACATATATTTCCATATATTATGCGTAGATACAATTAAAACATATAAATTACAATTCATTTTATTTATAACACAACTAAGTATGTTATAAATACAATAGTACGTACAAGTCGGGTACCTATTTAAACATATTTGGAGGTTGCGTAGTGAGGTATACCTACCTAGGAAAGTTCTCTTGATACACATCAATTTATATAAAAGATCAACAGGGTGTGTTCTCAGTAACACTGTAACCCCGAGTTTCTCAGCTCTAAATTATCGCAGAATTATTGTGACAAATTGTCAAGCACTCGTTATCTGATGTGAGTGGTTGAATGAATTTTCAAAAGCCAATCACAGCAGATAATTTAGAGCTGAGAAACTCGGGGTAAGACTCTCCCACAGCCGAAAACGCTAAAGATAGAATACAAACTTTAATTTTGGAGATAATAGTGGGTGATAGTTTAAAACGAATCTAACTGTTATAGAAAAGGATTTAGTGAAAACCAAGCTTAAGTAGGTGAATTATTAACTTGAAACGTTGCATGAATATGTGCAAAAATAAATAATGAAATGAAATATTATTAGGTTTTCAAAACGACTCCCAAAAAGTGTTTGGGGAGCGTTAAAATGTTGTATGGAAGAATCTTAATACGCGAGCCGATGAATTAAAAAACTTGGAATTAATACATCTTGATAAGAATAAGAAAGATAAAGGTTAAAAAGGTTATATAAGGAAAATTGAATCCATAAGCAGATGAAAAGAAGTAATCAAGTTTCTAGGGCAGGATTTTACTGTATGTTTTGATTAACTTGTAAATTGGTATAAATAACACTGGTTAATAGGTTTCTTCACCCCAAATGGACATCTTTGTATTTTCTTATAATACAGTGTTGTCAGTTAAATAAGCAGATATTTTTTTTATTATCACCTATGTTTAAAAAGCATGCATAATATATTAGTTCCCAAGAAAATATAAAATAGATAAATGATGCTAAGGTAAGGTCGGTTCCTTTTGATCGGCCAGCAGTAGTTGGCCAATTCTCGCAACTCGATTTTCCCTGATATCACTTTTCCATCTTTGATATAACTACTATGATAGAACATGAGCATAGAGAAGGGCATTCACATCGCTTACAGTTCTCAAATTCTCTGGGAAAAACGATATGGGAATCCAGAAAATGGATTTTAAGTCACTTATTAAAAGTTACAACCTCAAAGATTTGTATGCCAATAGGAGCTTATCAATAACTTTGTGGTTGGCCCTTTTACTTACAGTTCGCAAAAAATACATATATACCCGCGTGTTTATGGGAATAACCATGCTATTTTTTAGCAAAACCGTTAAAAAAAACAATATTTGACAATAAATTAACACATTTTAAAAGAATAAAGAAACATAATACATAATTATATAATCATAGTTTAGTTTATTTTTCGGCCATCTGAGTCGACACCCATGCTTTCACTAATTTCAAACTAACCAATTCTGGTTTTCCCAAAAATTCTTATAGATTCTTATACATAGGAAGGTATTACCTATTCTATAGTTGGAAAAAAAAAACCGAGTTAGATATGAATATGTTAATTTAATTTTGAATTCTATTACTTGTTTAGAATGCTTTAAAAATTGGGTATGAAACTATTTGCCAAATATTTTATAACAGTAAGTAATGCTGAAATCTATTTAGAGTGAAAATTTTTCGAGATCGTTCGATTTCACTCACTTGAAAAATGAAATGAGCTATTATTGCGTCAGATCGTGGCACTATCGTTAAAACAACAAGCAGTTTGAGCTATGTACGTTAGATGGCGACACATGTGTGATTTATATTAGGAGTTTATATTGTATGAACCACGGACGAATGAAAACGTAATATCGACGTAAAAAGTTCAAAAGATATAAAGAGGAAGTTTCCCTTTCACAAGTAATATTGGTTTCAATACATAACTAAAATATACAAACGTTAGAGATAATTTCATATTTTTGACAAATTAACTAAGAGTTGATGCACGACGGACAACATTAGTTACCGATTCTAGTATGCGCATTGAAATTAAAAGAGACAAAATAATCGTAGTTAATTGAACGAGCTGACGAATTATTTGAAAGCCACGCATCATAAGTCAACTATGTGATCAAATCTATATGAGCTAACCACTTTTTGCCAGTGGCTTTGCCCGCGTGAAAGTCCAAAACTTATCAGATCATACGGGAACAAAATCAATCAAAATCAAAATATTTTAATTCAACTAAATAATATAAAGGTACTTTTCAATTGTGAAACAAAAGATGAATCTAGTTGCACATTCGCAAGCGTCAGTAGGTCTCTATGCAGAAGAATAAGCACGAAACTCCACGGACACTCTTTTCCATCAGTTTTAATTACAATTACTTGGTTACATCATTTTTGTTGGAAAATTACATATATGTGAGAACGATGTTAAAAGACGTGCACGTAAAAGCGTCTACAGTAAAACCAACAATTAAAAAATACAATAAGTAATTAAAAACAGGCCGAAGTAGCTAAGTTGTGACCAATCGCAACTGATGGCACCCGTTCACGAACAAGACGCATGGATTGGCACCACTCAGCTCAACCATCATGAATGGAACCGAATGATACAACACAAATACCACCATCAGAGAGACATTAGAGAGAGTATGACATACTCTTAAACTGCCAGGTCACCACAAGTCAATGAACGACACAACGACAACAACGAACGTACTACTAGAATTAAAATGTATCCAATGTCCTAATCCAGGTCATGAACTACCCGTGTTCCAAATTTAAACCAAATAAGTTCAGCCGTTGAGGAGTGATTGATTAATACACCTAGACTAGAAAACTTACAATAATATACAGAAGGCAGCCAGTCTATTGTCAAACTGGAACAAGAAATCCCATAAAATTGTATACTGAGCTCACGGCATAAAATCAAATACTTAATCGAAAGAGCCAATTAACATCGAGTCTAATTATTATTACAGTGGAAGTTAATAGGATACTGAAACGTATCCAATGAGGAGAAACTTGGTTAATGAGATCACAGTCAGTATTATTCTGTCTTTGTTTTCTTGCTACATACTTATTTGTTTTCTCTTCTAGTTCAATCAGTACGAATTATAAAGCACTTTACGAAACAATTTGCTGTGGCGTTCTGTGCTCTTATAAATGGCCGGCGCGTCTAGCTACTTACATTGTGTATAATATGTATAACAGTGTTATGCATGAGTCTTATTGACTTCTTTCTAAGATAGGCATCTGCCTAGTTTGGAAGTAAGAGTTCTATCATTTGTATTTTGTCTTATCTTGTAGTCCTTATTTGTAAACTTTTTTTTTCGATGGGTTGGTTTATGAATAAATTATTATTTACTATGACGAAGCTATAGTCGCGTTATACTTGTAACTAATTGTTGAGAAACCTTGATCTAGATTTCCAGGTTTTTTTCAGTAAATCTTTCATCATCATCCATTTAATTTTCTCACTGCTGGGATACAGGTTTGGTTCTATGACAAGCCGGTTTCTTCACGATGTTTTCCTTCACCGTTTACTGCCTGCATGGGTTCGAACCTGCGACCTACGACACGTAAGTCGCGACCGTTACTACTGGACCACCACTGCTCTTAAATAACAGCTCGTAAATCTTTACACGAGACTTAAAACTGGCGAAAAATATGGGTGTACTATAGTTGCGCCTCTACTTAACTTTGATAAATAAAGGCGTGATGTTAAATTTAACTGACGACACGGTTGGCGTAGTGGTTGAACGATCGTCTGCGCGCTGCGTGTCGCGGGTCCGATTCCCGCACGGAATAAATATTTGTATGGACTACCGCAGCCTAATTGCGTAAGTGAATTCGGCAAGGCAAAGAATTTGTCGCCTTCAATCGACCAATCATATAGACGGACATCCACAACGCGTCTTTCATCTCGCATGTGATTGGTCGATTGATGGAATCAAATCCTTCGCCTTGCGGAATTCACTTACGCGATTAGGCTGCAGGATAATTGTGCCGGATCCAGGTGTCTTGTGTATGTTAATTTAAATGTTTGTAAACGCACCCAAGATACAGGAAGAAATCCCAAGGGTGGGGCAAGGTTTAAAAAAATTATAAAACAAATAAATAGACAAAACTATGAAAAATTGATTTCATTTCATATAGAATTTTCTAAGTTCAAAAAAAAAGCACGTTCACCACCTGTCACCCACAAACCACTAGAGCACACGTCATAAACATAAAAAAGAAAAAAAACTTAAATCTAAACAACAATAAAAAAGAGAGAAAACAATATAAAGATAACATTGTGCGTCCCACGGCTACGCCAAACAGGAACAGTTCAGCAAAATGTCGGGTAGCTAGTGCTCGGCGTTGGTTTTCAACTGGACCTGTGACTGTGACGTGACGGACGTAATTTTATAGTGACAAAATGTGTATGTGAAACAAGTCATCATCATCATCATCATTTCAGCCGAAAGACGTCCACTGCTGGACATAGGCCTCCCCCAGGCGTCGCCACATTGACCGATCCCATGCGTCTCGCATCCAGCGCCTTCCCGCAACTTTAAGGCGATATATACGTCCCAATGTTAACGCATACTGGCCGTGCGGCCGCTCGGAGCCTAAATATCAATATTTAACCTCCTTTTGAATAGTTTTGTTTGCAAAATGTTATTTGATTTACATATGCTATTTCAGTTATGAAGAAATTCCAGCCATCAATTTTTCTGTGTAAAAATATTTTTAAACATCCAAGTCGTTTTGGAGGAGTATCCAAAAGTATAGTATAATAAAAATATCGTTTTGCTAATCATTTTCTTAAATCAAAACTATTTGTTATACGAAAAAACCATGTTTAAAAATAATGTACATGAAACAATAATAAATATACATTTTTTTCAAACCTTTTAAGCTAGCCGTCACTAAGGAGTATGCTTTAGAAAGTTACCGTTTTGCGGCACTAAAGCGGATGTAGGCCCTTAACCAGGAAACAAGTACTTACATAAAAACAGAAATAGATGTTTTTATTCCAAATAATAAAAATTACAGATACACTTTACAACAATAAATAAGGTGAGTGTGACCATAAATGACAATAAATACTTTGTTGTCTGTTTATCCATGAAGACGGTGAAGAAGTATGGAATATGCCAATAACTAATTTATGGAATGAGTTTAGATTATGGAATGCGTTAGTATGTTTATAGCCAGAATTGGAGAACATTGAAACAAATAAAGTCCATGTATGTTGTATAATTAATAACACTAGGTATTAGCACGGGCCCCCAACGAGAAGAAAGAAAATTTGGTTCAAATAAATAGCACTAGATGGCGTAATAAGCTTCGTTTTTTTAGGTTTTTGTGAAATATTAAGATTTTCTAGAGACGATCTGCGCTCCGTGTCGCGGGTTCGATTCCCGCACGGAACAAGTATTTGTATGATCAACAGATAGTTGTTCCGGCTCTGGGTGTTTGTGTATGTGAGTTTCTATGTTTGTAAACGCACCCAAGATACAGGCGAAATTTCTAGTGTGGGGCAACGGTTTAAAAAAAGAAAGAAAGAAACCCTTTTACTTACAATTCGCTACTAACACTATCTAAATCCGTGGAATGAAACCGAACGCGATCGATGTTTTTAGAAAAATAATCAGTTTAATCAGACGAAAAAAAACGCTACTTACGTCGGCACAGTTTCTTTGTATAGGATGAGGCATCTGTATGCTAGTATTATATTATCTGTGGTATTAGTATTACCTACAGTAGGAGAGTTACACACTATTATTATTTTAATAGATGTAACGCTCATCAAAGCGTCTCTATAAATAAAAAATAAAATAGTTTTTTATGTTGCAAGTGCGGAAGGAAGGTGATTCCCGATGAGTGGCATTTTTAATCACAAGCGAGCGAAGCGAGTGAGTGAATAAATCGACACGAGGCGGGAATCATCTTACGTAATTCTATCATACAACATTTTACTATGTATTGTGCGAGGAAATTAAATATCTGACCCAAGTCAGAAATTAATAAAATCGCGGGCTTATTCGAGCGCCCTCAACATATCCACAGATTAACGAATAGTTTCTCGGGCATATCTACTGCGCATGTGCAAATAGCTATCACGCAAAAAGGCACGAGCAAAATATACGTTTTTCCAAACATATTAATGAATATTTAAAATGAATTTATTGATCAAATCTAAATCTAGAGTAATTAAAATCGCTTTTAATGAAGTATGAGTTATATTTTATACTTAAATATTATGTACTTAAATAATTTGTAATACTTTTCTCAAATAATAAAAAAAATGCGTCTGGCTGACGACGGAGTAAAAACTAAAAAAAAATACAGAAAAGTAAAAAACACTAGTGATAAAAAGTGACACTTTCCACACAGTTTGGCTGCTTGGAAAACGCTCTTTTCGAGGACATGCATTGTAAAACATATTTCCAAGTCCCAGTGTGACCGCAGACTGTGTAGGTAAGCGTGATATTTGTACACTCTACGTCTGGATCCTATGATGATAATGTTACAAAAAATTTTGATTTCTTAAGCCAAATATAAAATTAATAGAGACATCTTGATTACTGAAATTTAATTGCCATATATGGACACTTCGGACCGTACCAGCTTTGTTAGTCATTTGAGGATAAACAAGCATTTGTCATTTTTAAAAAGTCATTATTTACTTAACTTTTAGGTGGCGTATCTTAAACAAGTGAATAAGTAATTAGTGGCATATGTGTGTGTCGGGACGCGGCCGGTCGCGGCGGGGCGGCCCCGGGCGCCATCACTAACGCCCGTCCCGACCGGCGCGGCGCCCACCCATCGCACAATAAACCGCCACCAAATTATCTTTTCAAACAATTAGCTGAGACTTATTGCCCAACAAAATGTTCTCTCCGCAGAAATATCGGCGTAATTAAACAAGCTGTAATTAAAATGAAAGCAACGTTTTTCTAGATATGAATAATACTCGTAATTGTAATCGTATTTAAATTGCAATATTCCAAACGAGTCTGCTGTAATTGTCTGTTTTTGGTTAGGCAAACAGAATTTAGGCAATAGGTACTTGTACCTATTAGACAACATTTCAGGTAGGCCAGCTTCTATCTGTGTACCTGGTATCATCATTGGTAGCCCTGTACCATCCACAGCACACGGCCAAGGACATCATAAAACCCTCGAGAAAGTAACGTAGGCAGCGAGTTCCTCGGAATTAGGTCCTTGCTTTTTAACACACTTTTATTAGCTTGGTATGTACAATGTATGTATCTATGAATCTATTTAACGGAATCTTAGAACGTGATTTTCACTCCCTTCAAAACGTCGGATTAATTTATAACTTTGCATACTATACATATTAAGACCCGATGACAATGCAATAATTTAAATTAAAAGAACAATAAGTTTGTCCCATTATCCTTCCCAGGATCTTCAGGATTAGCGATTGAAATAAAAAGTAATAAATTAATAATAGTTTAAAAAATGTAAAAAATACGCTTTAAAAAAAATGTAGAAAATAATTTTCAATAAATTTTAATTAAGAATAGTGCGATTAACAAAAAAAATATTTTATTGTAAAAAAGCGTGCGGTGCTTAATGTTAATTGTTATAATATTTTATTGAAAGATATTGGTAAAAGTAGATCATTTTGAAAATTTAAGAGCACCCCATTTTTTTTTTTTTAGATACTATAATTATTATTAATTTAAATGAATAATTTTTTTTGAAAATTATTTTGAACTTTTTTTTTTAAGTTTGATTTTTAGTGTTTACCAAACTATTATTTTACTGAAACGAAGGTAATTTGTGATAAGCTTGAACACTGATTTTCTGGCCCAACAAAAACGTGATATTTCGATGAAAAATGTAATGTTTCGATTGCCCTTATTGCTTGTGCATTCGCGTGTTTTCCATGAATGTGCATGATTAATGTTGATGATGAATGTTGATGATTCTCATTTATAATAGTTCATTCATTTATATAAAATTAGGATTCCTTAAAAAATTGTTCTATATTTAAATAGAACTAGCTTTTACCCGCGGCTTTGCTCGCAGTGAAGCCTTTATTTTTTTTAAGTAAAGCCTATCCTATGTTACTTCTAATACCTCCAAGAATATATGTACAAAGTTTCATGATGATCGATTCAGTAGTTTTTGCGTGAAAGCGTAACAAACTTACATTCACATTTATAATATTAGTAAGGATAACTCTCTTTCAATGGACGGTTTTTACTTTTAACGGTAGGTTTTTTTCAAAAGGAGTATGAAAGTATTTCAGCAGGTGGCGTCCTGTAGTTTCTGCCTACCTAAGTGGGGAAAAAGCGTGAATTATGTTTGTATATAGGTATGTTCAGCAGTGCTTTACATGGCTTTTACCAAAAATAAATATGGCTCTATTACTCATTTACATACGGGGTGGGGGAGTGCTCGATTTCGTTTGCCATTCTGTTATCTTTCCGTGACTAATGACCATTAAAAATACAAACCCAGAAGCGGTGTCACGCGGATTTTTTGTCAAAGAAGTTTACATTTCTTGGTTTCGCGATTTTTATGTTTTCTAGGTACTATTAGGTACGGTATATTTATGCACAGGGTTAAATTGCCTCCAGCCTGACCCTGAAATTGATTTTTGTTCCTAAAAACGACCACGAACTTTCAAACATTTACAACAAATGAATGATATATATTTGTATATATATATTATTGTCTATATGCTCGCGCTTGACCACTATATCACCTGATGGTAAGCGAAGAGGTGGTCGACGGTGAAACACGCTTGCCAATTCACTCTTGACTTAAAGAGAACTAGACTGTAGCTATCGGGAAACACAGATTCCGGCAGGGAATTCCACTCTTTAGCCGTACGTAGTGTTTATGAGTGGGATGTCCACCATGAACCGATGGCGCATCGCCGTACGACTTTAACCCAGAGTAAAAATCTTATTTATAAGCAAACCTGTTAACTACTGCTATAGTGGTAGGCCTTATTCTTGCTAACGACCCTTGCTATTTAACTTCTTATGTATAAAGCGAAATACGACTGATTAACTTTTTCTGAGGTTCGAATCCTTATAATATTGTAAGTTGCTTTTCAAATAGATACTTAATCCTATTCGCATTACTCTACATTACTATTACCATACAGGTTTCATTATTTTTTTTAAATAAGAATATAAACCACGGGACCCCGTTAAAGGAATTTCCCTGACACTTTACTAGTTTCCCAGCACTCAATAAAATTAAAAGCAAATTCAATATTTTGTCTTTAGAAACCAACGTTCAAGTTAGTTTTTAAAACTTAGCTACGAGGTGTCTATAAAACAAATAGACTTCTTCCTTTATATTTTCTTGGTAGATGATAGTAGTCGTTACAAGGAAGTGGCCTTACCAAGGAGGCCCGTGGCGCGAGCTATTGCGCGAAATGACTTGGATGTACTGCAACAACGCACTCGGGACTACAACTAACTGCTTTAGAAACATTGCAAGTGGACTGCCGTTGTATGTGCCGTTTATGCCTCAGACTTTGCATTGAAAGGGAACGAGGAAAAATATGTTTCTTTATGAACACTTATAGGTAGTGCTGACGGGCGGCCGTTTTAGGGCACCGCCTTTTGAAAATGTTAACGTACAAGAATTGTTGATTCTCAGTATAATTATAATACGTGAGTCTAAGATATAAAAATAAACTTCAATAAATATATTGATAAATCATAAATTAGGCAAATAGTATAGTTCTCGCCAAACTTCTTTGCCGCCCTGAAGTTGGCTACAATGGCTGCGCAGTAAAAAATCTCTTACAAAAACAGCACTGTTTCGTGCCTCGTGCATCCGGTAAACCAACTTCAGGGCGGCCCTGAAGTTTGGCGAGGACTATACTACAAAAATAAGAAGAAATAAGTTAAATATCCAACTTCAAGTGACGCTTCAAAGCGATGCTAGTTCTACACTAATTCATTAAGCTTAGGCATTGAGATGGCTGGATGAAATATTCTAACAGCAATTGTCATTGACACTTCGGCCGAGGGCAAACCCACAGCCAATCATGCTTGATAAAGACCCACATTACCCTACATGTATAAATACACACCTTTTTCCAACGCTTGATACTTTACCATTTAATAAATAGTATATAGGCATTTTAAGCAAAAATGCGGTGATACAGTATACGGAAAACCTGAAACTTTTCTTTTCTAAAAGGAAAATATCTTCCTTCTAATTTTATTAATATCTAGTCAGGCCATGACGCTATAATATGTTTGTATGAAACGATACTAAAACTGAAACTGAAACTGCTGCCCACAAGAAAATTCGCAATTCTGCTTGTATAAGTTCTAAGTATTTTTTGGGTGATTGAATGTTCGGGAAATATTTCTAAAAAAGTCCTTTAATAAACAATGTGGTTCGGAAACAGATCTGATGGCCACGCAGGTATTGAATTCCGGGCAGCCTAAAGAAAAATGATAGATAATAGTCATAACTTACTAGAACAGATCAAAAGATCTGTGAAACACTCACTATTAACACTGAAATATGTCTATCAAGATATAAACTAATATTTATTTTATAGACGTATTATTACGAATTCGAAAGGATATCTAAAGATGAGTCTTGATGAATTGAAACAGATCGAAAAGGTTCTCAAGGAATTTTATGTTGGGAATAATCCCGAAAGCGGCCGACACAATTCTTCATTTCATTCACGTTCCCTTGCGATGAAACTTTTTCTCTGCAATTTTTCTGTGGAGGGCGGGGAGTTATCAGGTGGGGCGCTTAGCGAGTCGCAGCACGTCGCGGCCGCCCCGCGCGCCCGCCTCCGCCGCCCGCTGAATACAAACTTCATTAGCCGTTTGATAATTAGCCCGTTAAACGCCCCTCACTCAACCAGCTACCGTCTCTTAAACCAACGATATCTGTACATGCTGTATCATCATGTCTTTAATTAATTACGTACCTACATTGAAATAAAAATCACAAACATGACACACGGCGGATAAATGCCAATGACACCAACCATACTTATTTTGTCTTCAAGCACAAATAAAAATGGTACAGCAAGCCGATTAGATGGAGCCTGATTTTTACCGTGAGGTTTTCCTGTAACTTATTTCGCAATTGGAACCGAATTGAATCGAGGAAGGTAGGTAAAGATAGATTGAATTCTCTTTGACTGGTCATGAGTAGATAGTCTGTTAATATTCTGACTTCAAATGAGTAAGCAAATTATAAAACGACGTCAAAGCAATATATAAATTAGAATAATATAGCAAGGTATAAAATAAATCGGTAAATTATATAGCTAACCTCGACCAAAAAGCAACTTTGCCCAGGAACGGATAATAAAAGTGACAATTTAACCGGAACCTCTCCGGAAGGAAAGGACGAAACAAAAGAAGCTCCAATGAACGAGGAGTAGAAAGAAGTTAGAAAAATTAGGAAACAATGAAGCAGGAAACGTGTTTCCTCGGCGAATGGCAATGACGCGGACGGACGGCGGCGGCGCGGCCGGGCGGCCGGGCGCTCCAGCTAACGGGGTTAGCTCTACGCTCGCCCCAGCGCCCCAGCCTGATCGATACATGTATCTACGAGATTTAAATTGATATGTCTTAATCATCTCAGCATATATATTATACTTAACAACAAATATAGATACAACTATACGTATCTAAATCTATAATCGAGGTAGAATTATGTTGAAATAAAAACTCGACAATTTCTTTTGATGTAACGTAGTCTTAATATGGAATGGATGTGGTATTTGCTGCATTGTTTTGTAATTTTCCTGCAAAGCACTGAACTGACTTTGAAAAACGACGTGTTATTCGATTTATATTCTCACGGAATGTTTAAAATGTGCCATATTTTATTTTCTACCTATGAGTGCAACGTCCGCTTCTGCGGTTGCAGTTGTAATTTCTATACATAATTAAAACAAAGTCGTTTTTCAAATATATTTTCTGTGCAGGTATCGAACACAAACATAGTAGGCCAACCGCTACTATGTCGAAAATTGTCGAAATTGTAGGTAAAATGTTTTTACTACAAATTGAGACTGAGATAAGAGAATGCGAACGTTGTTAAAAATACGGGAATTGCCCCTTAGAAAGGTATTTTCAGAAAGCTTTTTTCTTTTAAACTTTCCAAGACTAAGTAATTTCTATTTATGACAGATTGAGTCAGCCTTTTAAGAAAAAATACGAAGAAGGTATCTAACTTTAGTGTCATATTAACATAATAAAGCTGTGGTCACACTGACAATTCTGCGTGAAACGCGACCGTGCGCGTCGATTGTTTTTATGAATAGGAAGTGATGACATGAATTGAAGACGCGACTATTAGTGTCAGTTTAAACACCTAGAATGTTGAGTCAGGCAGCGCGAGGAAACATAGTCCCGCGCAGGATTCGATTCAATTTGTCCAACACCCTAACTTCGAAACACACTTTTCTATCATGATCCAAAGCAATTTGAAAAAAAAAAAGACTAATGCTTTGCTTCATTGGTTTGGCAGATGCTAGTAGTCTGCTCGACAGCGTTAGTCAGGCATTGAATGTTGCATTGTTGAATTGTCAAATAAAATAATTTACGCCACCAGTTGGCGCTACTTTAGTAAGAGGTCCCCCACTCATGACGTTTCAATTAAACTAAGATCAGAAAACAGCGCTTTCATATATGCTTGGATCTAACGTCTCCGTCCTGACACCTATCGTACGCAATTTCAGAACACCTTCATGACTCCGCAGAGCTTATTGAAAGATCATGCATTGATATATTTGAACAAAACGCTCTAAGATCGTTAATAGATGGCACCGGTCCTAACGTTACACATAACCTAACAGGGTGCGTAATTAACATTTAGAGTGCCAAACACCCGCCCAATGACATTCTCCATTAAGTATCTTAATTTATTTTTAACACAGATATCACACATACCTACACTTTTGTAATACCTACTTTGTAGCATTTTATAAATTTTTCACTATAAGAGAGATTTTCGTGTACACTATCCCAAAAGGAGCTAAGCTTTGAAGTATAAAAAGCGGATATCTCTGTGGACCGAGTGTTGTGGACAGGGCAACACGATAAATGATATTATCCTCAAAACTGATACAGGAGGACTGTGCAGCGGTTGACAATAACAGAGCTAGCTACAGCAATAGAATAATCCTAAAACAAATTCATTTTATGTTGATTTATGTAAGATTTCAAACTTCGAGCTAGTGTGAGCGCATTTTACACTGACATAAAATCCCATATCCAGATACCTACTTCCGTTTATGATTACCCACAATTCGCAAAAGAACTTGTTTCATAAATTCATATTAAAAAGGATTAAGTATTCCAATTAGAATGGGCGGTAATTGATCACTGTTAAGCTTAAAATAGGTTTGTAATTTGAAATCGTGGAATCGGTTTGTTTTTATCATTAATGGGCTTTGCAATTTGCAATAAAAAGTAAATCGAGGCTCGGCGCTGCGTGGCGTTGTGCGACCGTGCGATGCGATGCGGTGCGGTGCGGCGTGGACACCGCGGCGGATATTTCGACGTAATTAAAACAAACAGGAGGAGGCTCGCCACTCCTCTCTAATTGCGTTCGTGTTGAAATAATCACGGAAACTGTGACAGGCTGTACCTACTACGTGTATCGGTGCTTACTGATTACGCAGATGACACACTGAAGCACAGACGCGGAATTCATTATCATATAGAATTCGAAATGAGTATAAACATAATAAACAAGCATACAGCATATTAATAACAGTTCTGAGCGTCAGAAATAGAGAAATAAAGAAAACTTAAAGAAACCATACAAACGTTAAAGTTTACCTCTGTGGCTCAATCAAGACTAAACGGAAATAATAAGAAAAGCTTTAAAAGATCTGAAGATATAAAATGTAATTGCTTTGGCTAGAAAACGGGAACCGTAGCGGCCTCTAACTCCACCCAATAGTAGGTATTACGAAAACAAAAGAAAGAGAGGATGAAGTTATATACTCGAATAACGTATTTTAAATGTTTATTGAATTGGCCCACAAGAGAATCAGGGCTAAATTGCTTACGATAGACCAAGGTTAAGCAGTCTTGTTGAGGTTAAGGTTTTGGGTGGGTGACCGATTTGATAACATCGAAGTTTTTTTGTCGCGGAGGGCATGTTGGTGCTTGCTGCTGAGAGTCCGTGACGCAGGGATGCGGAAGTAGAGAGGTAATTGTTAAACTAGAATTTTACGTGTTATAATATAATAGATAGGTACGAAACCTGTACCGAACCTTCTACTGTACCGTTCTACCTGTACCGTCCTATCCCACGTCGAACTGTAAGTAGCGCCTTGTATTCCTTTGAAACTCTGTACCTACTAAGCTTAAGATGACGACATTTTAACCAACCTTGAAGGAACAAAACGAGCCCTCGTTTCACACCCGCGCGACCCAAAATTCGGTAGTTTTTTGTAATTTTCTTATTATTCTATGATTTTAAAACAAAAAAGACCTCAGATCAAAATGTAGATAATTCAAATGTCTTTGAGATGGTGAACATTTCATTAAAAATCCTTTCGTTTTTGGTGCGACTGTCGTTTTTTGTCCGTATTAGACATAACTTTACAAATTAATTACACTATGGTATACGAATAAAACTCAAAATTTTCGAAGATCAAATTTTTAAGAAAGTGGTCTAATGTAACATATTTTCTTTTCAAGAAATTACGACTATAGCCGTTTAGACGTGATTCTCATTTTAAAATCAGCAACTGAGGGGAATCTGTGCCTTAAGGTAAACTATTACCCACCGAGGACGTGCGGCCGACTGTTAGTACGTAGTTGAATCAGAATGATTGTTTATACTTTGTACTTTTAGAAAAAATCGATAGCGATTTTCATCGAAACATTAAATTGAGCACAGAAATAGAGCAGTTAGGTCTAATAGCGCATTTATTTAAAATTTGATCTGTAGTTCTGGGGCTTAATCTAATTAAAGGGAAGATAGAATACCCCACGCTGATTACGCAAACATGAAATGAAATGGAAGTACCGCGTGAGATGACAAATATTGACATAATGAAAGATCATGCCGTAAAAATAGATACACCTAATCTACAATATGCTATATATCTAACTAGCTTCTGCCAGCGGCTTCTCCTGCGTGAAGTCGAAAATTATTCCGTGGGAACATATTCCCTGAATAAATAGTATCCAGCCGTTTGAGCGTGAAGAAGTAACAAACATACAAACACACACACGCACTCACAATCATGCCCATTTCATTCCATCCATTTCTGTTTAATTGCCTCCCTCGTCTACAAATCTCGATAATAATGTAATGATACGTATCCAGAAAATTGTTGTGTTGTGACTGTATGACTAACTCTTAGGCTCGGTCGACAATCCGCGCTCGGATGAGTTTACTTTGTAAACACGCAAAAAAACTTTTTTTTCACAAAACTGGTATTGGAGGTGACAAAGTAATGTTAGCGCTGTATAAGGCTACAGGTTGCCGTAATAATTTAAATCACATTTCAGTCTAACAACCTGCGACTCAGGGATGTCCTCAAGTTAAAGGGAAAAACTTACAAGTCCTTGGTAAGACCGTGGGCCGTAAAGAAGACGAATGCAAAAGTTAAATTAAAAAAAAAACCAGACACATGTTTATTTCATGCTCCATTATTTATCTAGTAGTAAAGACGCTTCGATTGAGAATCTATTGAACACCTAATTATGACACGATATCTTGCGAAAACGCCCCGATCAAACAGTAAAACGCCCATAACTTTAGAATGGCTGAACAGATTTTCACCTAACATAGCTAAGAACACTCTCGATAAAGTCACCTTTCAAACAAACAAAAAACCGCCAAGTGCGAGTCGGACACGTGCACGACGGGTTCCGTAAGCGCAAAAAAATGGAAAAGAAATCGCGTTTGTTGTATGGGAGACCCACTTAAATATTTTTTTTAATTCTGTTTTTTAGTATTTGTTGTCACAGCGGCAACAGAAATATCTGTGAAATTTTTAACTTTCTAGCTATCACGGTTCATGAGATATAGCTTGGTGACAGACAGACAGACGGACAGTGGAGTCTTAGTAAAATACATTACATAGCCCTTTTGGTACGGAAGCCTACAAAATGAAATCAAAGTCGGTTTATCCATTTAGGAGCTATGTAGCCACAGACAGATACACAAACACAGAAGTAAACACGTCAAACTTATAACACCCCTCTTTTTCCGTGAGAGTTAAAAAAGCTTGCAAGTAGCAATGATGAGAATTTTGAGCGACAAGAATAAAGTAAGAAGCAAGTATATTAGAAGAAGTTTGAAAGTAGCGTCAGGGAAAGAAAAGTTGGAAGGGAATTGTTTGTCTTCCTGGCATGCGATAAGGAGGGATGAAACGCATGTGACTAAAATACTGATGAATATAAATGTGAATGTATAAAAAGGGAGTGGAAGACCAAAGAAAATATGGGTGAATAGCGTGAGGAACAATACGAAAGAAGAGGGAGTTAATGATAGCGTGACCGTTGACAGGGGAGGGTTGAAGAAGAAAACGTGTGACGTCGACCCCAAGTAGGTAACATGGGCCAAGCAGGCAGAAGATTAAGTTGAAGTAAAAGTTTTTTTTTAATATAGATAAGCTGGCGCTTGACCACTATCTCACTTGATGGTAAGCGATGATGAGGTCGACGGTGAAGCACACTTGCCTAGAAGTAACCTACTCACTCTTGACTTAAAGACCCGAGGTTGTGGCTATCGGGAAACACAAACCAGATCCAATTAATATGCCGTAACACCTGGTTTAGGAACTAACAATAGTCATATATAAATCGAAAATAAAAATATATTTTGCTGATATAAAACTATATGAAAGCTATAATATTATACAGCCGAAACACAATTACGTTCATTAATCTTCCGATAAAGTAGATGAACAAAAGAGTCGACTCAGCGAATGGATATCTGTGACATCAGCCTTAAAGCTCAAAGCGCCCAGTTTATTGTTAGTCGATAGACATTCTATGCGGACATCGGTTTTTCTGATATTTGAATAGTGTGGGTTTTTCCATTAAGGATTTGTATAAAAGTTCCAATTTAGTCAGACGAATAACGTACCGAACGTTATGGTTTTGTCGTCTGAGTACCCGTGTCTATTAAAAAGTTTTAAGTCTAGAACATGGGACATGACTTTTGAACGCATTTTATTTTTGTTGGTTGTGTTTACTATCTCTAATAACATAATGATTAATGTTGAATGAACGGTCTTGGCACTTGGTGACTCGACATGCCTACAAATAAAAGCCGGGGATACGGGACCGTTCTAGGAAACATTGATATATTTAATACAAATCTTAAATTCATTCATTTTTATGAACTTGCAATGTATGTATATATGATGTTCGGGTCAAATCTTGCAACTGAATTTTAAAGCAGTTATCCTCAACCGATTAAGTTGAATGATACACGTGCACAATGCACGGTAAGGTAAAAAGCTTATCTAAAAAAGTTTATTTAAGAAAATAATATTTTTCCTATCTAAAACCCGTACAAACCAAAAATATATCCGATTTTTACCGCTACAGTAGAAGTCGCAATTTTTTTTTTAATTAGGGGTCTAGACAATTGACCATAGACTACTATTATATACTAGAGACAAGTGACATTCTATCATCGAAAATGTGTCGATAGCGATTGGAAAAATGACAAAAATCTATGCGAATGTCAAACGATATCGAAATGTCACGTGATGTCAGTTTGGTATTTCGACCATCACCATCGCTGACATCGAATGATACTTGTCTAGAGTCTCAGGTTTAACAAGTATATTATACCTATAATGTTGAAAATATCTATGGTCTATGGTATCTTAAATGACTATGAAACAAATTTATGGTAGTTTAAAAAGCAATTAATTTGGTTTAAATTCGATAATGTATATTTGGCCAAAAAAATAACAATTTCCATATTATTAATATCTTTTCAATCTTTTTTTTTTATATAAACTCTTTATCATTAAAAGAACAAACATTATTTGTCACGACTAACTTAAAATTTTAGAGGATAAAATTGTTGAAAGTTGTATTATTGAGTTGACCATTGTGTTCATCTTATTTTAGAATTGTGAAATAGCTTTCATGCCTGACTTTGTTCTTGTTTTAATGATTCCGAACCTTTTACTGGGCACAGCCTTGCAAAACCTTTAGATAAAATTATACCACAGTATGATAGCATGAATATTGAAGACCCCATTTTGAGATAGGATATATTGATGCAATTTAATAAAATTATGTCTCAAATTTGTTATTTTTATTCCATTCATACATAACCCTTACTCAACATGTCCTGCTTCATCAGTCCTGGTAGTGGGGATGACTATGACAGTGTAAGGTTAGTCTTTCATTGTAAATATTTATTTTGATGAACTCTTGGGCTCTGGTATGGTTTTAGAACAACATTTTTTCTCTAAAACTGCACAGCATATAGGCTATAAAAATAATCACTAGACTTCATTACAGCAGAATATACCTGAAAAGCGGCAGAAGAGACCCTTAGTTTCATATTTTGGCTGTCATCCTTCTTTGCATAAGAGTGACTTATACAACGAAGGTGAGCCCTGAGGAAGGATTTCGAAAAAAAATCCTCTGTAAGTGAAAGTTCGTCATTTCTGCTGATAGAAAATACCATCGGACACGGCTATTAATATAATAATTTTCTATATACCAACATTAGTTTCAATAGGTACTTAATTTTACTTATAATGTTACGTAACTATTGCTATATTTATTTAAAGATAACCTGTTGCCTAAATACAATGAAAAAAAAAATGACACAACAAGTTTTGTAACTTTAAAAAACTTTTAATAAAATAATACAAAACTAATTAGGTTTTTCTGGTAACTGTTAACTATAAAAAACTTTTTTACAAAAAAATAGTACCGACTTCCAAATTAGAAAACTACAAAATGGAAATAACTTTATTTTTGGAAATCGTTGTCTTTGGTAGGTATCAATTTTTGCCTAATGGACACCGACTTCCAAAAATAAAGTTATTTTTCACTTTGTAGTTTGTTATTTGGAAGTCGGTACTATTTTTTTGTAAAAAAAAAAGAATTTTTATTTTTCACTTTTTAGTTATACCAACCTAATAGGAAGGTGGTTTAGTAAGGTACCTATAAATAATGCTAGAATAGATAACCCGAATATCAGGAAACTGAACATAACCGGTGAAATGAGAGTGTACCAAGGTGAACTGTACACATATGCGTACCCCTTTAGAGCGTAGGTACTGGCGTGATGTTATGTACATACATACAATAAACAGACATGCGATTGCAGCAATCCCGAAAGATTAGCCGTTATTTATTGAAGAGTTAAGTTGTATATCTACGTTATTTATTAAGTTCTTCATCAGATCTTCACCAAATTAAAATGGGACCAATTTTGGAACATATTCTTTCATACAAAAAAAAAAGAATTTTCAAAATCGGTCCACAATTGACGAAGATATCGGTGAACAAACACAAAAAAAAATAACAAGCCTAAAGTCGAACATAGAACCTCTTCCTTTTTGGTAACTTGGTTAAAATATATTTCAGTGTACAGAATTATAATACTATAGTCCGTTTTCGCTATTACTACGCCACACCTAAACGTAATGCGTAAATATTAAGCAGTTTTGATGAAACAACTTAATGAAGCAAGAAGAAGCATGAAAATGAAGTAGAAGGGCATGAGAATGATTTTGACTCATCATTATCGTACCCTTCTTCTAATTTATTTGAGCTTGGCTTCACATGGCTTCTTGTATACCTCTCTATTAGTCATAATCTTGGGGTGCATGAAAGGAGCCTCCCCGAGCAGCGTTCAATTTATGCGATCCTAAACGCCTAGCGCACCCTGGACAGCCAGCACCGGGTAACGCAGGGTCTAGCTGACCAAACCTTTCACCACGATGACTCAGTGAAAACCAAAAAGTCGTAATCTTAAACTTCCTTTCATCTAGAACATCGTTCACACAGTCCATCCATTGTTTTTTTGGTCAATCCCTAATCTAATGGCCATCCACTTTCATAGACAAAACTTTGCACAGTAGCCTCATTCCTCCGCATCAAATACATACCCATGCCATGACAACTGAGTAACAAACATATCGCAAAAGACAGGAAACTGCTTAGATTTGGCATTACCTAACTATAAGTTGCTTTGCTTCAGAAAATAAATAAGTATTCCAGGAGCAGCGCATATACGTATTTTATTTGACCGTCGATAAGAAATTAATAGGAAAATCCACACCGTTTGTACTCATATGACCACCAGATACATATTCCCGGTAGTCCTCATTTAAGTTTTGTTCATAATAACGGCTTGTATTTGTTCGAGGTGAAAGGCAGAAAAGCTTGACTAAATGAAAAAATTTAGTTTAGATAGCTGATGAAAGAATATATCAATATGTGTGTAATGGTCGTATGACATAAAACTTAAATTGGGATAAATACAACAGTGATCCGCTGTTATTGCTACGCTCTGCTTGCTTGAACAACATTTCCAACGAAAGTTTTCCAGTAGCGCCTAAGTTAGTTTTATTTTCCTATATTGTCTCAGCTAAGTAAAACATTATTATGTATTAGTATGTGTAGGATCTACAAATATAACATATTTGGCCAATTAGGTTATAGATTGCCATAATACCTGCCTACATTCGCTAATTAATACATCCATTTCATTACTATATTAATATTTGCGACTAATCACGGTGAATTTACATCACATTTATTTGATTTTTGGCCTGAAGAAGACTAAAACAGTAATTCCGAACCTTTTCAAAGTTACAAACGCTTTTAAAATTAGGCTCTCTGGTGGTTGTGCATCGTGCAGTCGCTTCATGATTATTAATTTGTTTAAAGTGTTGAAAGCCTAAGGGGATCCTAATGGGATTTTTTAATTAAAAAATGTTTAAAAAGACTCAGGCGAATCTCAAATATTAGAAAAGGCATAGATGTGAACAGATGAAATTGTCTATCGTCTGTGCGATATGGGGTAAAGTTTTAGACGAGGAAGGTAGTGTAGAGTTGTGCGTGCGGGTCGCGGGCCCGTGGCTGAGGGCTAGCATGCGCGAGCGGGGCCCGGCCGGCGCGGTGCAGACGCGGCAGACAGTGCGGCTCGCGGCCCGGGGGGCGGGGGCGGCGGCGCGGCGGCGCGATGCTGCGCGCCTCTCAGTCGAGACGCGAGGCCCGCCCGCCCTAGCCGCCCGTGCTGCCGCCCGCCCGCCCCGCGCGCTCGTCACGCGTCGCTCTCCACGATTCGCTCTACCTACGATCGTTAATTACATCCCTATGCCGGATTCGCATGTGTACCTAATGAATTATAACATTCGCCAAAATTTTAAGAATTATCTCCCCATCATTTGGGCTTACACGCGCGTATAGTTGTCGAGTATTTTCAAAGCTTTTGGATGGACCGGAAGGGGGGCGGGAGGGTCGACGAATTCGGAGGGTCGCGGGGCGCAGGGCCCCTCGCGACGCGGGGTTAGTAGGTTCGCGATGTCGCGTCGTCGTCGGTCGGAATGCATTCGCGAACGTAGAGCGGCGACCTGAGGTACCGCCGCGATTCTCACCTGGCCACTCGGGGTCGGTCACCTCTTTTATTAATGAAACTTTACTCAGACATTTCGCTCCATTTCGGATATTTTTTCTCGGCTGCAACCTTCGAGCATAGAATTATTTTTGGGTCAAACATGACGAGATGCAAGGTCAAGCCTGCTAGGTGTCAACGAACCCCTCGTCCGGTGCCTACGTCAGTTCGATGACGTTAGGTTGACAGTCCAAAACTTTTAACTTTATCGTAGCACCGACTACTATTTTAACCGGTCTCTGATCTGAAACTTTACTGTGTTGTGCTCTCGTAAGATCTATGAAATATCGAACCGGAAGAAAAAAAACTGAGTGTCGACGTAAAGAATGAAGACGGAAGTGTGTTACGACTGGCGGCGATCGGGGAGGCCACCGCGTTAACCCTGCCCGAATTAGTGCACCGGACGAGACTAAAATAGCGAGGCGGCGTGTACGGTTACATGCGGCGCGTCAATGTCGGCGCGCTCCGCGTGCTCCGGCTCTCGGCGGGTAAGCTTACACTGCGTCTGATTGCAGAGCGAGCTGAGGCCAGCCCTATATGTGGAGGAGCGCTGGGTCGCCGCCGCCGCCGCCGCTCTCCGCGCCGCGCACGCCCGATCACCCGACCACTACTAGCTATTCCTGGAGTCATATGTTCCACTGTATACGCTAAATTTTACACCTTTCTAAATATACATAACTAAGCACATTGATGATACAAAGGTTTATGAAACCCAAATTAGTATTCTCTGTAACCCACACATGTTACGTTTATTACTCGCTTCATATTATATTTCAAGAGCCAAGATGAAGATGTACGTCGATGAATATGCTTTAATAACAAGCGAAGAATTTGAGAGACGTGAAACGTGTGAAGATTGTTGAAGAGGCCGCGGCGTCGCGTCGAGCGTGAAAGTGTAAGCGCTGTTCGCTTTAGCTGGTTGACTTCGGGTCAAATTGTAATTTGGATATCATTTGGTCCCCTTCAACCAGCTGTAGTTGACATCTGTCTCACTTTCTGGCCGAACTACAATACTAGAAGATGAGCTGCAATAGTTAGAAGCATGGCAAAAATAAATCTTTGATATAACTTATTTTCTTTTGTAGATACACTATAATTTTAAATATGTCAAACCATTTCATTGAATGGACTGTAGCCGGTTTAAGATAGAAAATGTAATAATTTAGATGTATGTTAAATGCAACATTTTTCACTTTCAAATTCGGTACATTTAGTTATAGGTATCACACGTTTATTGTAAACTACTATTTAAGTAATATACATACATATTTTGGACCAGCACATCGTCAAAATAAATATAAGTTAATGTGCAAACAGTGGTCCCGTAAGCGTAATGAATTAATTACATTTAGTGTCACCCGCCCGCGCCGGTGCGACGCGCGGAAACATGCATTACTTAGAGGAAAACAACGGCTAATGAGATGTGTTATTGTTGTGGAATGGTCGCACATACGCGCTGTCATGTAGGAACCTACGCAAATATGTCCCAACGGGAAACTCTGATATTATCTTTTTCAAGCCGTGTGCCCGATGTGTTTGCCCATCGGCAAGTTATATACATTGTACCATCATACATGGTAGCCTTACGGGGGATGAGTTTCCAAAAAAAGATATTTTTTACTAAAAACTGAAATCAAAACCAATTTATAAAAATCCGAACATTCATAATACTTGAATATCCAATTTAACCCCATTAGGCGAAGAGTTGCCGAAAAGAAAGATGATACATCTAACTTCAACTTGAAGCAAAAGTCTCAGTACCAACTTTCATCCCTTATTGAACATCTTTTAGGATAGAAATTTTCAGATATCCTTACTGCTCAATTTTGTCAGCAAAAATATCGGCTTGATAATGATAAAAATTAGGTATAATATATATATAAAAATTAAGGACATCTACAAGGTGTCCCTTGATCTAAAATATCATGCTTCTTTCCTAGGTTGGCTTTGCGTTACCTGTAAGTGAATGAATGATTTTTTTACTATTCAAGAATTGGTAATAATTTATCAATATGCTTTTATGCTAGGATAGCTTCCTTATTTCTTGAAGAAAACAAAAACAATTATTATGAACCTAATTAACTTAGTAGCCCAGTAATCGCGGCGTTAGGGTTCAACTCGGTCGTGATATCTGGATAGTATTATGTAGCCCCGAAACCTGTATTATCGGTCGCTGATAAGTTAAGTCGGTACTATCAAATGTAACAAAAAAAGGAAGATTTAAGTGATAATCAAACCCTCAGATTCAAAGGCACAAGAATCTTGCCACCGAGATCTGGCATTAATTAAAATCCAAGATATTTTTTGTACTCGCCATATATTTTTATGCCTTAAAAGCCAAAAAGCCACTTTTAGAAAAACCTCTCTTAAAGAACCGGCAATAACATCTTCAATACCATTTTCCATCATTGAACCTAAAACCATCCCCCATTAACCATCATCCCTTCATTTTGCTATAAAGCTGTAACATGTGGCTTTTATCTTATCCCCATTTTATACTTTTACACGTAAAAGTATTGCAAAACAATAGAATAATAAAAATAATCTTACATAAAAGGCAAGGAATCCAAAAATAATATCCGAGTAGGGAAAAATAATAAAAAGATGGCTTTTAAAAGGTAATGTAACTATGCGTCTCGTGAGTCGTGAGCCGTACCTGAATTTAGTGCGGACGGTTTGATGGCTTTACAGATTTTTTTATCAAGGGGTACCTTTGGGAAAACAGCCTTTCAGAAGGTAGTGGGTAAAGTCGTTTGTGTCTGCGGTCATGATATTGATTGAAGGCAGTAAGGTTTTCGGATTTCGCACGCGAGGGAGACTCATAACGCGCATCGCACTTTGATATTATAACAAGATTATTCGAGGAACCGCTAACGGGTTGCCACTTTGAACACATCATACCGCATAAATAACAATGTATTTACACATTAAGTTCGAAAGAGAAACCGTCAAGACTGTTGTTTCGTTTAGTGTTTCAGGGCAGTATTACAATTCAGAATAAGAGATTAGTGTTAATCTTGACTTACTTTATAATGTAACGAACATCTAGATACCTATTGTATTCGATGTAAAATAAATTGTATTAATACTTAAACTTTATATAAGTAATTAAAATCAACAATGTTTTTATTCCGACTCTTTGTATCGTACTGGCAATGTTTCGATCATTGTTAAAACAACATTCATATTTTAATTACGTTACTTACAGTTTACACGCTGATTGAATTTATTTTGCAGCGTGAGTTAATTAAATTTGTGTGATTACGAACCCGTGAGTCGACATGAAATTTTTAATCAGTAAGCAAAATTTTTCAGATGGCTACAATTTCTTAAATAAATACACAATTTCATGGTTAAATTTTCGTAGTTGAAGCTTGAATTAATTCATAAAACTAAAAATGACTGTGATTTTATTTAGTTAATTTAAATCTATGAAGTTTAATTTAAACTTTACTATAAGTAGGTACTGAAAAGTATTTATTTTTATTTTTATTTAATTCTCGCAAATTTAAAGGGTTTTACTTCTACGACAACAGGTTCTTTTGATATCTAGTCTACTTACTGTATGTGTGTTACTTGTACTTAATTAATGAAAAAGACGATTATTATTCATTGTAACAATTACTAGTGCTAAGTTAAAGCGGTTTCAGTCGTTTCACCATTGTTGTTTAAAATTTAAAATTATTACATGTTTCAAACTTGTTCAGGTGCTTTTAAAGCAGCGTAATCGCATGTATGTGCTTTATTAACATGAAACAATTTAACTACTACACTACAAATGTTTCTCCTACCTATTATTACTGAACAAAACTGGATATTACGACGGGATAGTCATGAAAACAGCAGTAAGTGTATTTTCTTTGAGTTATATTTTCCGCTGTGCATTCCGTTGTTGTCCCTAGATTGCTAATAGCTACCTATTGTACATTTTATTTAAGATACATCACGAATGTGCTCAAGATAGCAAAATATTTACATTTAAGCTTCGTATAATTAAACTATTTAAAAAAAAACGAAGCTACGCTTCTTGAAATTTCAATAACATTCCTGGCTGCTCTACATGATTAGTTTTTGTTGGGCAGGAAAGTGTGACTGCTGAGAGAGGGTGGTGGGGTCGCAAAAACCCGGAGGCAGTGGATGCAGCCGCGCCGAGCGCCGCGCCGGAGCCGGCGGGCGACGCTCTGCGGTGCGACTTTGTGCCATAAATCAAAAGCACCCGCGGGAACCCTCCCGTCCTATACAGTAAGTATGTATAAAACACTCTATCACTGATGATAATACAATGTAATTTTAAGTAGCCGGGTTAATGTACATAAAATTAATTTTGTTTGTCTCTTGGCAAATAGGAAGTTAAACCTTTACCTATGGAATGGCATTAACCTACTCGTTTTTAAAATCAAAGTGTCAGGTTAAAAAATTTTGACAAGTGATACCTCCCTCAAATGCGGAGTCGGAGCTCGGTCTTTGGTATAATTTAGTAGTAGATTGACGCAAATAACTACACGTTTACTTTGGTTATCGCTAAACTTAACGTAAATATGAGTATGTATAAAACGATTGTGGGTTTAGGAAAAAGTTAAACATTTAGAGTTGTTCCGGCGACATTGGCGTGTTAAGGTGGTGGCGCTTTACTCGAAATACGGCTTAGAAGGAAATCACCTGGCAGGCCATTAACCTAATTCACGGACGCAAAGACAGGGCGGAGACGCGGGTGGCGGCGTAGCGCCCGCTTTAATATCGCCGCGCTGCCGGTAATAAGATGGAAATAAGGCGGTGGCAAGAAACCGGGCCAATCATTGCCGTTCGCAACTTGACACCGCCAATGTACATACTTCGATAAGTATAAAGTAAATTCTCTTTGGCTTTCAGGTCGTTTAAAAAAACTCACTGTTTCACAAGAATCGTAATAAATGTCTCAACTAAATATTTACAGCCTACTTTTAGCATAGCCTGCTCCGAGCAGTGCTGTCATCGGTGGTACATTAAAGCTTCCATAAAAACAGGCTGTGCCATGTCTAGATTTTGCTACAGTTATAATTTTACTCCGTTTTGCCGAGGCTTTAGAATATATTATGCTATAATTGTTTTCTTTAAACTCCTTAACAAGACTAAAGTTTGTGGGACTTGCGAGTTTAAGAGCACTCGAAGTATAAGCTTTACTTCAGTCCGTAAAAGATAAGTACTGAGGAGTAATTTTAAAGTAGCTGCATTACCAGTTCATTTAAAATTCATGGAATACACGGCGCATGGTTCGATGTTCTTCATGGCAAATAAAATGATAATGGTACGGCAGAAAAGGCAGCGGCCTACTGCCCCCGCGTCGAGTGTCCTTTGCGAAAAGCTACACTATGAAAAGTTTTTTCCGTCTGTTTTCTTCGCGTTGTACATCTAACTGTTGGAATTTTCCACAGATCATATTTGAACCTTCCTATGTAGGCAATTAATTTTTCAAGTGGTTATAGATGGCCAAATCTAAAACTAGAGGAATAGCGGCAAAACATTAAAAGGAGCCTAGGCCCGTTTTTGATCAGAATTAAAACTGCATTTTTGGGTTTTTGAAAAATCAATATTCCTAGCCAGGAGTCGAACCCACTGAATTTAGAAAGCAAAAACTCACCTGTATTATTAAACCATCCGATAGCTACTAAAGTTCATATTCTGGAAAGAGTTCAATTTTAACAAAATACTTTTTTCATTTTCTTATGAAGTACTGACCGTTTCATTTTTTCACATTTTTTTCTGCAATTCTTAGAAAGTATAACGACTGAACATTCAAAATACTCAACTTACGCTCTTTCATTTGCTATAGCACTGAGTATACGGAGTAAATGAAAATTAAAAAAAAAAAACTCTTTTTTTCAACCAGAAATTGCTGAAAATTTGTGGGTCAATAATGTTTATCTCAATTCCCAATATCAAAGTTCTATGTTTAGCTATTTAAATAGTTTACGATAGACAGACAGATCTTATCAAGAGTTTCATTTTTCCACATGAAGTTCGTAACCGAATTCGTTTCTATGCCATATAACTGAAAGCCTCCTAAGATTTACAGTTAATTTAATTAAACGTTATATAATTTATTCAAAGCTATGTATTATGTGCAAACTAACACCATCTAATTATACCCAGGAACTAAGCCAAATCAACTCAAAAAAGGAAAATAGAAATTAGAAAAAAAACGACTTACAAAACAAAACACTACGAAGTGAAAAATAACTTTCTATTTGGTGTTTTTGGTACCTGTTTTATTTTCGATAAAAAAATATTTATTTTACATATTGTCACTGACTTCCGTAACTAACTTTAAATTTTTACTGTAAATAAATAAGTTTCTTTTCGGAAATCGGTGAATTTAGTACCTATGGTTTTTTCGATTTTGACACTGACTTCCGAAAAGAAAATTATTTTACCTTTGTAGTGGTTTGATTTGGAAGCCGGTTAAATTTTTTAGTTATAAAGGCTTTTATTTTTTATTTTTGGTACCTTATATTTCCATGAAAATAATTTATAGCTATAGGGCTTCTCATATCAATTCCAACAAGCCTAAGCACGACCAGGATGCGTTGTTTAAGTACGGAGTTTCGGTGCCTACCTGCCGGCTTCATCACCAGATCAGTTCGATGGTACCATTTCCATTATAACCATTTATTTAAATTTGCTTTACACAAATCTTTTAACTATTCGAGTTATCTTATTCCCAACACAAATTTTGTCATTGAAAAGTTCCAGTACTTCCAATAGCCATCTGTGGTCTTCTTCGTCAGTTCCACTTCGTCAAATGATACTTTCTGAATGCAAATGCTTGCCATGTTGATGAAAATACCAAAATCACTATATAAGTGCTTAGAAAATTTGAGGAGTTCCTCCTCGATTTCCATGGGTTCCCCTCATCAGAATACACCCTTTCAAACAAAATATTTTTTTTCAATATTGGTCTATAATTACCGGAGTAATCACGTAACAAACATAAAAAAACATAATATAGTCGATTCAATAGAGAGCTCCTCCTTTTTGAATTCGGCTGAAAACAGCTGTTCAGTACGTTTTTGTTTTTGTCGACAAACTGTAGAGAACAGCGTTTTTTTTTTGAAACCAGGAAAAAATTTAGATGGTGAAAAATAAATAAACAAGCGGTATATCTGGGTACGAATTTTAACGTAAAATATATCTTGTGGCAATCGGCAATAGTGTTACTTACTAACTGTAAAATATTTTTTGTAATTTGATCCGTATCTCTTTTGTAATATGTATTAGTTTAAATATAGCTGAAGTTCTGTTCTTATTACTTTGGGTATTTGTTAAGTTTTAACTGGGGCAAGGCCAAAAATATTGAAAACCTATCCTAATACATTATCAACACTTGTCGAAAAAGGAAAAATCTGTAAATTTCAGCCTGAACTTGAAGATGGGATAATCCGTTGATTGATCAAATTTGACTAATCGAAAAGTTGTGTGAATGACATCTATTTTATGTCACATCATTTGCAACAATACTTTATTTTTTTTAATACCTATAACTGAAACTCTGAAAAGAGACTAATTTTAAGATCAATTTTAACACGGCAAAAAAACTAAGTATTTTAGAGAGACGACTAGACTTTTTTAATATGGCACCTAATGTTCATCTATTTGTAAGGCCACACTCTAAGGGCCTTATCATACTAGCGGATTGCGAGCGTCTTCAAAGCGGAACGGGCGCGCAACGAATACGTTACGGGCGCGCAACGAACACGCCGCGCATGCGCAGCGAATTCATTGCGGACGCGCAACGAATTCGCCGCGAATAGCAGCGTGGTTTTCGTCTCCAGCGTCTTCGAAGTAACAAAGCCAACAGCAGTGTCTCCTCGTCAGAATCCATTTTGTTACTGAGTGTATTGTGCGTCGTTAACTTGCTACAAACACGCGAAGAATACGTTGCAAAGTTGCCGCACGTCCGCGACGTCTTCGCTGAGCAGCCGCGGCGTGTTCGCGACGCATTCGCTGCGCGCCCGCTCCGCTTTGAAGACGCTCGCAATCCGCTAGTATGATAAGGCCCTTACACTACGTGAATATTTTATTCATATGAATCAGGGGCGGATTCGCAAATAGAAATAGTTACGCGCATAGGGACTTTTGCTCTTGCGAGGCCTGAATACGGCTTCCCAACTCATTAGGGGACCGGTATACTATAGGATACATCAAAATTCTACAAATTCCAAGAAATGTACAATTGCAATCTAATCAAAACAAATTTACTAAATCCAATTGAATTATTTTATATATTCAACGGACTTCAAATAAGAAGAAGTTCTCAATTCGACTGTATGTTTTATTTTTGTTAAGCGATTACTGCGCTATTTGTGTTCGAAAGGGTATACTCCCGAGGTGGTCTCATTGTCACCAAGTCAGAATCAGATAATGGGATCTCCTGGAAATCGAGGGAACTCCTCAAATATTACAGGTATACGTACAGCGAATTTGGTATTTTCATCAACAATGCAATCATTTTCACTCAGAATGTTTGATAAGACCACAGATGGTCACTGGAACTCCTTAATGATGAGTATGTCACGGGTGTAAGATATCTCGAATAGTTAACCAACTATGACGAAGCAAATACTTATAAATAAATGTTAGTGATGAAAATGGTTCATCAGATCAGTTCGAAGGGAACTGATCTGATGAAGATGCCAGAAGGTAGGCACTGGAACTCTGAAATAAAACAATGTATCCTAGTCTTGCTTTGACTTATTGAAATTGTCATGAGATGTACTTTGGCTATAAATTATTTTCATCGTAATTTTAGGTAACCACCAAAACTAAAATGAGAAAAATTAAAGCTTTTTATCAAAAAAATAAATAAACCGGCTTCCAAAAAAAAAACACTACAAAGCACTGCAAATTTAGTTTCGAAAAAAGTTTAGGTACCAAAGACACCGACTTCGGAAAAGAAAGCCCAAACAACGTTAAAACGTTTAAAGGTATCTTTACTTACAAGTTGTTATGACGGTGGTGATTTATATTTTGAATGGTATAGAAAGTGCCATGAATTTTCATTTCCTGTGAATTAAAGCACAATGGCTGGTCTGAATTAAATATTTCAGGTGGTGCGCCGTTCTCGCGAGTTAGTGCCGAGGTTGATGAAACGACATACTCCGCACTCAGCGCCGAGGGAAAATTTAATTATTGTTCCACGACTACAGCGCCACAGTTCAACACACTTTTAAATGGTGAAGCACATTTCTGTGACATTAAATGAGTTTTCATGTTGAGTTATTATAATTACATAAAGAGTAACAATCCGCTATAGAGCGGCCGAAACATTTTTTCAGCTAAAAGGTACTACTGACATTTTACTTTCTTTTTCAAGTTCATAGTTTTGCTTTATACGCAGAGTGCGTATAACGTCGCTTGACTGCACCGACGCTTGTCTGCACCGACTTACGGTTACTATAAGTCACGCTCTAAAGTAGGTAGCTATCATGAAAAGACTTATATTATGTTAATAGATAGATATACGTAAATGAACACATATTGTACTTGTAAATCGATCAGCTAATGGCATATGAATGAAGCGGGCGTGGAAGTTGCGGCGGCGGTACATACGCTGGATCTAATGGAATTCACTTGTACGCAAACAAGCCGCAGAACGCCCTCCCCCACCTGAGCGGAGCCGGGAGCAGACCTAAGTATCTGACGGGCTCGGCACGGGCTGCATCACCCCGCCGTTTATTACATTACATGCGTCACCTTTAATGTGCGATTACACACAAATTACGAAGGAATCCACTAAGGCACTAAGCGATAATACTTCAAAAAATGTTTACGGTTTAAACCACGAAACCAATACAACTCATGGTATTTTGTTCACCTAGATCGCCATGGAAGCGTGCCGCGTGTACGCTAGCCGTGAAAGGCTAACTGAAAAAAAACTAGAAAAACTCATATCGTGTCTAAAACGGAACCGTTATTTCAAGTATAAGATATGTTTACTCACCCGTCTGTAGGATAGGTTTTTATGCGTACTATTTTCAAGATACTGTATATAAAATTCGTACCTGAAACAAAATATATATTATTAAGTTACGTGCAAGAAGTCATATGAAAAAGAAAAATAGAGGAAAAGCGCGTAAGAGAAAATATTCGGCAGCCGCTGATGTCCTTTCATATTTCACTATAATGTCGTTATATTATGTGGTGTCGCAAAGACGAAAGAGACACTATGAGTGTAATATTTCAAACTAATATAAGTATCCACTACATAGGGACAGTGATATAGCGTCATAAAATGTTCAAGCGAAAGACACGGGCCTGGAATAAACTTAGCTGGCAGGAAAGAATACATACATTTTAATTTATTATGCACATGTCCCATTCTAACTTAAATAATGTTTGTTTAAAAATTCAACGTTAAACCTAAACGTAAAGCGGAGAGAAGCGAGTGCGTGTCTCGATTTAGAAAGTCATATGTACTTCTAAATATATAAACACGAGGGATGTAGTACGTGCGGCGCTACTCGAGTCGCATAGCTTTGGGTATTAGTAAGACGTTGAATAATATATCTATGTTGGGAGATACCGAGCAGATTTCTCGGAAAGCCTTAGTTGGCCTTAAACCAGATTGAAGCGCTTAGAATTCCTTACATAAGCGCTCCGCTATAATATCGGAAAAGAGATCAGAAGTTAATCTATCGGCAACATTCCTCGCGTTTCGCCGGAAGGCAACGCCGCGTCGAGCCGCCCGCCGCCCGGCCGCTACGCCGCTATGGCGCTCGTGCACGCGACCGCGCCCCCATACTAACTAATCGATCCTTTGCTTTGCAACTTAACTATGCACCAAATAAATAAAATAGCAACACCTTTCACTAATTTAAGTAAACTTACAACCGATAAGTAAAACTTACCTGGGTTTACTTATTATCCGTGTCTAAAGTAAGTTTAGTACGGAGCCATAAAAAGGGAATGCTGTTTAAACATAAGATTGGTATCACTTGTGACTTACAATAGCAATAGGGAACTTATTATGGATCATCATAATTACGTATATTTTCAAAATAAGCCATGCCTCTGACTGTATATCTGTTAGTGTGCTCGAAACTAGAAAACCCCTTATTTGATTTACGTGATTTCTTACCACTAAGGTGGCTCCTGGTTCTAATTATTGAGCAGTTAATTTTGAGTTCTGATCTCTAATACACTCGTGATACAATTCGATGAAATATAATTAATTATTCTCCAGACAGATTTTATTTCTACTGACGATTAATTAAAGACGAATTTAATTTAAAGCCGTAAAGGATTGTTATGTTGAAAATTAATTAGTAAGAATATTAACATAAAGCATTCGGAATGTTAGGTATCTGTTAATTATTACGCAGGAGAACATAATTATGAACGCCTACATTATCTAAAGCATTTGTATCATGCCGTTATAAACTGTCTTCAAATAGACAAAAATCAATACAGAAAACACACAGAACATGCGAGATATTATGTGTGTTATATAGATGAAATATCGTAGCTATATCTTTTGACAGAGGCACACATATTAGGCTACAGTCTCCGATAAAAAATGTACTAGCTACTGCCCACATCTTCGTCTGCGTATGTAAACTTTATCTTTTATCATGGCATATCGCGCTGGACATTAGTGTAGCTTTATACTAGAAAAATATTTTTTGAAAGAGGTCCATTTATTTACACGAACAAACAGTTTACCTCTTTTTATAATATTAGTTGTGTTTAATTCCAGAGGGTGAAATTATATCAAGCTTTCTTTTCATTCAAAACGAATGTTTTGCTTATTCCACTTAAGTTTGATATTTTTTAATAAGTAATCAAATTTGTCTATGTGTATAGAACCTCAAACTTAAGGCGTATATATACTCCAATTTTAAACTGGCACTGGCCGTGCGCCCGCTCGGTGCCAGAATATCAATATTGGACCTCCTTTTGGACATCGAACATTGAAAAAAAAATGCTGTTCCTGCATTTACAATCGTAATAATAACCTCCTATGTTTGGTTTTCCTGTAGAATTTATGATGAAATTAGGAGTTGGGGCTTTCAAAAACATTGTGGACAAAAGCGAGCGAAGCGAGCTCGAAAACTTTAGGTCTTCATTGATAGAAATAGTGACCATTTTTAAACGACTTACTAAAAAGGAGGAGGTTCTATGTTCGACTTCATATTTTTTTATTGTTTATGTTCACCGATATTTCCGCTATTTGTAGACCGATTTTGAAAATTCTTTTTTTGTTTGAAAGAATATGTTTTGAAATTGGTCCTATTTTAATTTGGTGAAGATCTGATGAAGAACTTCGAAGATATACGAGAGAACTCTTCAATATATACGGCAAATCTCTGGGGATTGCTGCAATTGCATGTCTGTTTATTGATAATACCATTTCACAACATAACATCACGCCAGTACGCTCTTAAGGTGTCCGCAGATCTCTCATTTCACCGGTTATGTTCAAGTTTCATGATATTCGGGTTTTCTATTCTGGGTTAAGGTAATTTACTAAACAACTTGCCTATTAGGTAAGTAAAACTAAAAAGCGAAAAATAAAAATTACAAAAAAAATACTACCGACTTCCAAATAAGAAAACTACAAACTGAAAAATAACTCTAATAACCTACGAAAGACACCGACTTCCAAAAATAAAGTTATTTTTCACTTTGTAGTTTTCTTATTTGGAAGTCGGTAGAATCTTAAAGCATTTTTTTTATTGACTGATACTAGATTAATTTAATTTCCTGTTGATAATTCATACAGCTATAGAAGTGTTGTTGTCATCATTACTCTAAAAGCTTTAAATGCAATGGTAAAGCGCGAAGCGAGCAAAAAAAATGAAACTTGTCTAGCCTTGAGAAGATTAACCCGTTGAATGCCGTAATTACCAAAACAATTAAAATCTAATGTGTCTCGCGTGGCTCTATCTATATATACAGGGTGGTACAAATATCGTGGATCAAACGAAACAGGGCGATATCAGTTGAGAGACGTCCACTGCTGGGCAAAGGCCTTCCGCAAGCGTCGCCACATTGACCGGTCCCGTGCGACCCGCATCCAGCGAATCCCGCAACCTTCACCAGCAGCTGTATTGCGTAAGTGAAAACGGCAACGCAAAGAATTTGACCACTATCCAATCGACCATATCAACCAATCACATGCGAGATGAATGACGCGATATGGATTTCCGTCTGTGTGATTGGTCGATTTGATCGATTGGATATCGGTCAAACTCTGTGCATTGTCGTATTCACTTATGCTATACGGCTGCTGGTCATCGGTACACCTGGTGGGAGGCCTTCAAACACAACGTCTTACGGTCGCCACTCCAGAACTTTTCTTCCCCATACAATTGTAATCAGCCAATTGAAAGTTGACATTTTGATATACCAACCATTTTTTCAGGACCCCGAAAAGAAAAATTAAACAATTCCCAAAAAAAAAAATCATGTACCATAGAGTAGTTTTTTTCAGCTTACATAATTGTAAAATTAAGATATTGACCGAGAGACTTGACAATGTCTTACATGTTACTATAATTAATGAAAAAAAAAAAAAACTTTTAGCTCAGAATCACCGCAGACAGACCAGCAAAATGCTCGAGCATACTCTAAAATGTTTTTTGCTGTACATCAGTATTTGTTAACTGTAAAACTGTTATTTAATTCATAATCATTTTATGTAGAAACTGGTCAAATTTCATTTGGACTCTCGCATTTAACCTTTTTTGTTGATTTTGAGGTACTTAATTGTGTTATGCGAAAATTTCAACGTATTGCCTAGTATAACGAGATATCAGATACAGCCTTTAAAATACTGACTGGAACAATAGCGTAGACTTATAATAGAGTCCCATTTGTACGGAAACCGACAGATCTATAAATGTTGCCAAAAGATGCCATCTATAATATTCAGTCCGGAGACAGAAATAGTTATATTACCTGTATACACATCATTATTTTAGTATATTAGTAACAAGCTATACTTTAAAGATTTACTATATATTTATTATAATATCGTGAAACACGAAGTTTTAAATAAATAACAGTTAAAAAACTATAAATTTAAAAAAGCGTGGGTCAATAAATTATTATAATAATTGAAATCAAGCACCCGACGCTTTTTAGGGTTCCGTACCCAAAGGGTAAAAACGTGACTATATTACCAAGACTCCTCGGTCCGTCTGTCTGTCTGTCTGTCCGTCTGTCACCAGGCTGGATCTCAGGAACAGAAACAAACATCATAAACAAACAAACATAGATAGAAAGTTGAATTTTTCACAGATAATGTATAAATAATGGTACGGAACCCTTCGAGCGCGAGTCCAACTCGCACTTGGCTGGGTTTTAGAATACAAGATTTTTTTTGTTAATTAATAACTTCATCATTTAAATTTATTGAAAATTATTTGCCACTTTTTATTTTGGTTTTCTTTTTTGTAATATTTTTTTTTTTTTAAATAATATTTATATTGCTCTCAAAACGGTGAAGGAAAATATCGTGAGGGAACCGGCATATCCTAGAAACACAAATTCGAAGACATGTGACATTCACCAACCCGCACTGGGCCCGCGTGGTGGATTACGGCCCATTCCTTCTCACAGAGAGGAGGTCTGTGTTCCAGCAGATGGCACATTAAAAGGCTGATGACGATATATTTTTTGTTAATAACACTACTCGTATTATTAATTTAAATTTATTGAAACTTATTTTCTACACTTTAGTTTGGTTTTCTATTAAAGCGTGTTTTTAGTTTTTTTAAACACATTTATTTTTTAGTTCAATGGCTAATGAAGATCCTATGGTAAGGATAATCGAACAAAATATTTAAATTATTGCATTGTCATCGGTCCTTTATAAGTATTAAGTTTCAAATTAATCACGTTCGACGATGCCGTTACATAGATACATACATACCAAGCTAATAAAATCGTTAACAGATAAAACGTTTTATATTTTAAAGAGTCGGTTTTACTATATGCGGGTACCCAAACATGATATGAAATTGGTTTAGAATGCGGTGGATATATTTTTACTTATAACCTCTTATTATACTTGAATATTTTTTTCTGAAAATCTCTTTTATTTCCATGGTTTTTTATTATTGGACATGTTTGACATATTTACGCCTGAATCCCTGAATCTAATGTGTAAATGTCAAATAATAATGTTTACATTTGAATTCATTTTTCGAAGTTATAATTATTTACAATGTGTTTGTGTATGAATAAACGTAATGCGGTAATAGATCAATGCACATTCATTGAAAATACCAGAAGAGCTGCTTTGTTGTTGCATGATTACAATATAATTTACAAGACAGGAATAATAATAATGCTGGACAAGCCTGAGCATTAGCATTACCTATTTAATAATAATGTAACCAGGGGCGGATCCAGGATTTATTTCTGAGAGGTGTTTATTCTTTATCAATCAAAGACAGTGCCAGGATTAAGCGAGCGTGTCTATAAAAAAAATCTACTATGGAAACCTTGTTTGTATTTGGTAGATATTAGTTTGATTTAGGTTCGAAATTTCACCTTGGATACAAGAGCGAACAAATTTAGAATTTAGCTAGTAGGATAGACCTTTTTCAGTATTCTGAATTAAATAAGAGTAACTTTGTCGGCTTATGCACAAAACAAATATCCAACAATCAAGACGTACGGAGATGTAAGAGCGAGCGAAGCGATTCGAAAAATTCAAGACCCCAGCCTCAGAATCGCAAAACGTACTTTTACAAGCACATTTTGCTCGCTTTTCCTACCGGACTACAGGTCTACTATCTGCAGGTCTAAAGGACCAAGAGGGTGGTGGCCAAGTGGCTAAGACGTCAGTCACCTCTCGCGCTAAGAGGTCGTGGGTTCAAATCCGGGTAAGTACCAATTCGACTTTTTCAATTCATACGTACTTACTTTCTTAGTTTATCTTGGA
Source organism: Orthosia gracilis (assembly GCA_947562075.1). Taxonomy (NCBI): domain Eukaryota; kingdom Metazoa; phylum Arthropoda; class Insecta; order Lepidoptera; family Noctuidae; genus Orthosia; species Orthosia gracilis. The sequence goes on along the minus strand of OX387267.1, from coordinate 30,786,827 downwards.
TATCGCTGACAACGGTGAAAAACATCGAGAGGAAACCTGGACTAACTATACTAAGTATAGTTAGTATTCCTGAAATGATGCTCCATTCGTGTAATTGTCGCAAGGCGTTCCAGTGTGAGTGTAAACAAATAAATACATAATACACAATATGCCTTAAAATAATGGTGGTGACAGCTTGTTTTTCATCCAAGCTAGGGCCCCCCAGACGTGGAGCCTGTAGGATTTCTACAATTTTTTTTATAGAAGAAAACTATATGCCCCTACTAATTATGTACTCAAAAAGAAACGAATGTTATCAAAGCGGTGTAGTAGGTCTCTTAGAGTCTCAGCTCCTTATTTAACTTGAGCCGTCTGGGAGAGGCACGTGCCCCCCTCCCCTGGATCCGCCTAAGAAAGCAACGGTACGGGTACGGTATATAATCAATGATGTAATCGAATTAAATAAATACAATACTTGTATTTTTATTTATTTATACTTGAAAAGTTTGAAACTGAAAATTCGCTGTAATTTTAACTAAGATTCATATAACGTAAAGTGTTACGTGTTCTATTCAAATACAATTCTTTAAAATAGAGCGTTTACAGCGCCCCATAAAGATGAATCATTGTTTTCTTGAAAACTTAGAACCACATCACACTAATATTATAAACGCGAAAGTTTGTAAGTGTGTATGTTTGTTACTTCTTCACGCTCAAACAGCTGAACGGATCTGGACGAAATTTGGCACAGAGACAGATTATAGTCAGGAATAGCACATACGATACTTTTCATCCCGGGAGTATGTTCCCTCGGGACCATTTTCGACTTTAACAAGGACGAAGCCGCTGGCAGAAGCAAGTGATACATAAATATTATGATTGATGAAACAAAGAATTGTTTAACTAGATTTGGCTTCACATACACATATCAATGTACTGTTTACATTAAGGAGCTGTACTAATATACAGCGATCATCGCGCTTATACGCGACTGTCGCGTTCATTTTACGAAAAACTCGAACGTGTCGTCGCGCCTATAGAGGGCCTTCCAGTTTTGCCGAACAATAATGAACGTATGAATTTGCACGATGATTGCTTTCTATTTAGACGATGCCGAGAGGACTAGTCTTCGTGACTAGCTCGGTTTGGTGTGCCCAACGCAACTCGGTCAAAGCGTTTGCTGTCACAGAGGCAACCTACTCGATTGACCGTTGCAAGCGTCAATAGCTCGATGCCGAGCTAAGTCTTCCACTGACTTCGGGTATCTACCGGTCTAATAGTATAAGTTCGCGTTTATAATTATATCGTACGAAAGTGTCCTTACTAAATATACTGAGCGCACAAACCGACTTGATGGGCGCATCCAGCAATAATATTTGATGGCCGGCAATGGCATCGGCACCTGTAGCTTTGCATTGACATTATTTTGATTTTAAAAACAACACATGTCGCAATATTTTAACTTTTATGTAGCATTGTATCCTTTAAGCACTCGTCCGGCGTAATTACAGACACAATAGAAAAACAATTAAACTGGCGCCATAATTGGTCCCTTGCCGGTTCAGGGCAGGCTCAGAGGCCCTATACAAGTGACAGTCAATCAACGAAAGCGTGGCGAAAGGGATTGTCAAAAAGTAATATTATTAATAATCTGCCGAGTAAAAATTTGACCAAATGAAAATGTGCGTACTAAAATCATTCCAAATATTGCATTGGTATAAAAAAGGTTGCTAAAACTTGTTTGGATAGTGAAATTGTGGCAAAACGGCACGATCCCCTTATACGTCAAGAAAGTACCTACTAGTAGTAGTCTACTATAAGGATAAATTATAAGGAGCCGAGACGAGACTATGAAAACATAGGTAAAACACGAACGTCACCCGATCAGGTTAAATGGTGTCTGGAGCAAACTTACCAGCTGTTAATTCTCACTGCTCTTTCAAACCGCCGCTGTTTGTTTACGGCAGCTGTTTATACGCTTACCAGAAATGTAGATATACACCTATTGCACGATCGAAATGTTAAAAGCACATAAAAAATATCTAACATTATCTTATTATTAAGGATATTTTACTTTAAAAACTGTAATCATGTTTACCCGACTACGGCAAAGCAAAACGGAGGGTTATTCCGCATTATTCCGTGACCGGTATGAATGTATGTTTGTTCATCTGTTCCCTCATACATATCGAGTAGTGTGTACAATATTAGATGAGAATATATTCTTGTTTCATACTTTCTAGAGCGTGATTTTTCAGTACTCGGTTTTTAATTTTAACCTATTACTCTTATTAAATATCTTATGTTCAAAAGTATTATGCAGAGAGAAACGGAAAATCTTTAATATCGCTTAGGAATTTAACAAATCTCTGCCGGCTTTTCATACACAGGTCTCGATGGTCACTAATATTCTCACCATACACTGCGGCGAAAAGTAGTTTTTACTTTATTATCTGTAATAGCAAGGGTAACGGATAATAAATGCTGATTACGACTAGTCAGCGTATTAATTAAATATTTAATTAATTAATACTTCTCTTTTGATACAGTAACTGGAAGATCGTATAACTAATTGAGTTCAAATCTAAAGGATTAATTAGTTAATTACTTTTAATTTTAATTATATTTGAAATAATCATGATAATAGATCGAATGATCGCGAAAATCTTTTTAGTTTGCTATAATAATCTAGTTCTTATATAAATAAATACGCTAATTATCTGATGATATTACAATTGCCTATACTTAAATATTTGACTCTTGACTTCACTATCTCCAAGTCTCTGTTGGTTTTAGTGTGTAAACATTTATGAATGTAAAATAAATAATAGTCATTGATTTGCATAACAGTTATTAAGACAACAAACTTAAGCTAATTATAATACTAGCCGATTTTTCACCAGCACAGAATGTATCACTTGTTTTCCAGCTGGGATAACGAACAAATGGCACGGGGGTACGCGAGGCGTGTTTTTGAAAACTTGACATTCGTTGCTGTCGTAAAAATATAATGGTGCAACTTGTGTTTTACGAGCGCTAGGAGTCCCGATGACGAAAACGGGAGTTAGCGTGTGAGCGTGTTGCTGGAATACTTGAATAATAATTAGGTTTTCAGCTTTTTATTAACGTTTATTTCAGCTCTTTTGTGACCTTCAGCAAAATACATCAATTTAAAGCTTTTGATCTATGTAGGTATGTTATTTGTGAGACCTGGATAGTGTGTTCAGTCTTTTTTAGATATGGATATAGTTTTAGCGTTATAGAACCCTCAAAGTGTTTATGTGTTCGAAAGTAAACATTGCGGGCGATGTTGCCCACGGTTCAGTAGAAGAAATAGATTCCTTTAGTCACATTTATAGCTAATATATTCATGAAAGTTTCACAAAAATATTTGAGCGTACTCCCGTCTGCTTTGTTACGAGCGCGACATTGACAAAACACACACGAGCCCGTATCAACTTCATATTGAGACAAGCTCGCTTCCTACTTATGATGTCTTTGTGTAGGAATATTCTCATGAAAAGTGACTTATAAGATGCCCCTCGTTGTCCTCAGTCGTGTTAGATTCAAGGAGGTATCTACCTACACAAAACTTTGAAAATATTTTAAACTGATTATGCCTGTTTACTTATAGTAGATTTTGCTCTATAATGCATGTCATAGACCGACATCAGGGCACTATGTATAATTTCCGGGTAATATGAATCAAGTCAAGTCAAATCGGGCAATGTAATAAAAGTTGGACAATTCGATTATTATGGTCAATGAATTAGTCCAAGAGCGAGCGAAGCGAGCTCGGGAGCTTAGGGCACCCCGAGCGAGCAAAGCGAGCGAACTCATCTCCCTTCATCTCCTTCATGTTAGGTTACTTTAGACCCTGCAGATAGACATGGGAGCTCCACGCAGCAGGGCTCCGTCGACTTTGTTACTTAAATAGTAATCGTACTTACCTATTCTATATTAAAACCAATGTCAACATAAAATATTTATAAAAAAAAAAAAAACACATCTTTTTATTACCGAGCCCAATAAGTGATGGGCATTATTCAGAAAGCCCGGTCAATTTAATTATTTCTTAGTTTTTATCATATTGCCTACTCATATAAAGCATTTTTTAAATTGCCCGGGCACTATGAATAATGTCGTATTAATCACTTGGTCCATAATGAAAATTGCACATCACATATTTATTTGATGAAGCATCAGAAGAAGTCTTCGTAAATAATCAACTCGAAACTTCGTCATTTAAATGGTGACTTGTAACTAAGTAATTTCGAGTGTGACAAAAATGATTTCGATAGGAAATGAAAGTGAAATGTATCAAAAGGAATGCTCGGAATCCAGCAGTGTAAAAGATTTTGGAGGCATACAAGGAGAGCAGCAAAGCGAAATAAAGCGAATAGAGTGCACGTCACGGACACGCGGTGGAGCCGGGCGGCGCACGCGACGCGCCGCGCAATTTCCGCCTCGCTATCAGATGCGACGCTCGCGCTGCCCGCGCCCGACCCGCGCCACAACCCACCATGTGAACTCAACCGAGAACGTGAACAGGGTGGTGGCTACACGATGTTGCATTCTCCACTGAATAAAAAAGCATTGATACTGCGAATCGGAATGACATGATTCGTGTGAAAATTGTTTAAGATGCCATTTGCTCTCAAACGTAACTTTCAGTTCATGGCTGTAGATAAAAATGTCATAGCGCCTTCTGTTGAAGAGAAGTTTAAATAACTATGAATGTATAAGGTTATTTACGCCATTCAGCGTCCACAAATGTTGTGCGACAGGCATATGTGGTTTGGTTTGCATGAAAGATCTTACGAATGTTGTGTAAACTTGGCCTAAAATACATTTCCAACAAGCTATTGATGTTAATGTGCACGGTTCACTAGGTCCGGTAGCGCTTTTTATTTGGGTGTGCCCCTTTCTTGGCGAGCTCGGAATGGATTTAATAATTATGGGGCAAAGAAGCGAAGCGTGTGGGGTCTCGACGGAAGGATGGAGTGAGGCAGGGTGCGATTAAATCGCAGGCGTTTCGGCATGTAACAGGAAGTGGGTCAAGCGGCGCCGCCCGAGCTATTTATTGCGTTTCCGACGAAATTGCAACCGTTATCTGGGATTTTTTATTTAAAGTATCTAAAAGTGCATTTCTTCAAGACACATTCACCTAAAAAACTTTGATGTCATTATTTAGTTTCCAATTCAAGTGCGAGCTCCAAATTGGTAGATACGTATGGAGTCGTAAAGAAATTCATAGCAAAGATACATTGCGTGTTAGGACTTGAGGGTTAATAAAACAGTGGAGATGGAAGTAGGTCGAGATAAGTTTTGCGAAGCCCATAAAGGTTCGACAAAGGCATACCATTAAAACTTTTTTTATTCGATAACGCCTGCCGTTCAGTCAGGGTAAAGTCTTAGTCGCTCTGCAATTACAGACAAGTGCCTTTAAATGAACCGAGCTCTCGAGCACGGCGCATCGCTTCGCACCCGACTGCGCCCACTCCGCCGCCTACCCATTTCCACGATAACTGTGTTAATTTCATTTAAAAAGAGTATCTTCTCTTATTACCTGTGCTTATGATTGCGTGTCAATCATTTATTTTAAATACTCATTACTTCCTGACCAAAAAAAAAAACAAGTTTGATGTAAGTAATGTGTTTAATTTATTTCTGTGTATATTGTCTTTCTAAGCTTCAACATAGAACCTCCTTAGGCAACCTAAGCTGACCCTATCCAATGCAAGGTCCAATGTCCCAAGCTAAGATAGATACTCGTTCTACGCCAGTAAGGCTGTTCTTATTGTGTTGATTTTATGGTAGATAATATTTACGTAGTGTAAATTCCACTCAGAAAAAGAAACGTATTCGGAAAGATTTATTTTTCATGTATTATTCATCCACGTGTCCTCGAGCGTTTTCATTTCAACGTGATATTTTGGTCGTACGATAATGATATTTGCCTTGAACCTGTCATATACTTTAAAGTTAGACATTGTCAAAAATACTAATATTCATTATAGAGTTGATGAAGATCATGTTGAACATCAGGTCGATGTTGAAGGGGAAGATATTCCGTTAGTTTTTTGAGAATTATACAGTTAATCAATATTGCAGATAATATTCTCATGTAAAAAGCGTTCAGCTCTAGGGATTAGTGTTGAAATTTTTCATCAAAAGTTGAAAACTATAGTTTTTAATGAAAATATACATTATTATATTCAGATCGCCACTCTGATTGTACATATTCAAAAGGGTAATATAGGTAAAATTTATGAATTGAACTAAAGTTAATAAGAAAATTCATTATGTTGATCGATGAAAGATAAGGTTGACAGCTACTTAACTATAAAGTCTACTGCATGGTGTCTTTTCGGTAAGATTAGTGCAAAATGCGCGACGGCCTGTGTATCCGAAGATATTGATTTTGGAAACTAGCCAAAAAAACTCCTAGAGCAGGCACGCGTCAACTGCCGCGCTGCCCCATCCCGACGTCAACCCTTTTACGAATATTAAATTCTGTTTTGCCACTTCGCGATTCCACATTTCTCTGAAAAAATATGATCCGATTCGTAAGGCCTTTGCATTATTCACTGTTTTCGGCGATGCGCGCTCTCCCACCGGTGCGGTTGGAGAAACACATGTTAGCTTTACAAAGATTCATGCGTCTGTTGTACGATTGTAGCGCTCATTGCAATTGATTGAAGTTTAAACTAATCAAACAATTTTGGAATGCAATTAATCTTTATTTCTCTGAATGACTAGACTTATGACTTAGATTACAAAATTCTTTTAAAGATACCCTTGTAGATAAATAGATTATGAATTTTCATTTCAGAGTTCAAATTGCTTGAACCTTTAATTACTTTAAGAAAACTTGTACAAACGCGCTCTTGGCGAAGGGTTAATCCGAGCTTTGCTACGAAAATAGAACATTTGCCTGATTACAGACAAAAGGTGGCGACGTTCTTGTGAGGTTGCGTTAAGAACAACATTAACTTAATGTTATAAAATCACTGTGTGCATCTCTTTACGGTTATAAGTGTACGTAATTATAAAACAAAGTTAATATTTACTCTATGAAGTGATCGTTATTTGTTAACAAAGATATCCGTACTTACTTTACAGATAGCTAAGGAGTGACTGTCCGCAAACTTTTCTGTAGCACAGAGCGTCTACTGTCTACTTTTCTCTATGAGGAGTCCGTTTCCGTTTATCTTTGGTTGCTTTTTGTTAGTGTCAGTTTCTTTCGTTTCGTTTCTCATATTCCACCGCTACATTTGTCGTACAGAAAAAAACTAAAGAAAGCTACTGTGGTGAAAATAAATATAGATATATAATATGTCTTTAAGACACTGGGAGGTTTTTAGAGACATTAACATTTTTTATCTGGTTTATATTCCATAAATGAGAAATATAAAGTCGTCGGCATGTCGTCATAATACGTACGAAGATAAATCGTACACAGTTATACGATTGAGTAGGACTCGTACCGTTAATTGACGCCTGGCTGGGTTCGGTCTTAAATTGGTGTAAATCCTCAAGGCACAGATCATGCCAACCGAGCGGCGGCTCTCAACGTGCCTCCTCCAATTACTTTAATTAAAACAATACCACGGCACCAGTGCTTCGTCGACTCACCGCGTCTGTTTCCCATTTCCCTATTTAAATACGAAAACGAGCTCGTAGCTCGCGCTTAGCATGCAAGATGTTGCTATTCAACTGCTACACGAACATACAGAGATATTTAAATACATTTAGTTAATTCTATACGGCGTTTTAGTATTTGATTCTAAGATTATTTATTTAAAACTAAGTTTCTCTTAGTCATTACCATGAATTTTAATTAAGCCAAGAATATTAATATGGAACTGCATAGATGCGGTTTTCAATTTTGCGGTAGTCATTTATACTCATTTGTGTCTCAAGCTCTTAGGCGAGTGGTTTAAAAATCGATGAAGGAGTCGGGTTGATTCAGCGACTTCGAAGCTAGTAATTTACTCTCGAGTTGGCTGAAGGCGACACCTGTCGAGCGAAGTGACGGTTGATAATACGACGCGAGCGCCATTCACGCGCACTGGAGTGCGAGAACGCGGATCCTTGAGCTATCCGCGGCTTTTACGTTGCCGAACTCAACTTACGCGATACAAATTTAAGTTGGTAATCTCAAAGTTTTTGAGCACGCTATATTTAGAGATATATTTTTTATTCGAAAACATTAAGAAGTGATAAATGTTTGATCTGTATCTTTGGTTGTTAAGACAACATTTATCAAAGAACTTCTAGCGGAGGTAATATAAAGCTGCTAAATCCTAGCATCATCTGCGGGATTACAGTTTACACGAGGTCGGCAACGTCGCGAGGGCGGCACGGCATAGCACATCTCCGACGGGAGGCAACTTTATCAACTTTCTTAAGGGCGGTTAGCGAAGTTTGACGTGCACGCGCCAGCACCGTAAGCTGTGGGATTCGATACTTGGTAACAACATCTAATAAAGAGGCAGGGCACGCATGTGTTTACGTAAAACGTTGCAGCTAAAGCTACCAGCTCTTTAGCTTTTATGGCTTCGATCTTCAAATAGAAATTAAACGAGATTGTTATCGGATTCAAGTCCTGCCGTATGGATAACGGATGTAGAAATTAGTAAAGCAGTAAAGCCAGGCATAAAGTGAAGTCACTATTAAAATTGTTAAAAATACAGTACTCAGCTAAATTGGTTAGTAAAGATAACATAATTAATAATATTTTTACTATTTTATAAGTAAAAAAGTTATAACTTCCAAGTTTTCACACACAAGGCACAGAGATTGTGTGTGAAAACGTGGTAGAGTTGGAGACTAACAAATCGAGCTACTCATGGTAGCTGATTTTAATATATTATTGTATAATAACAAAGAATAGCGCCTACTTTTGACTCACTATTTTCCTTTGAAAAAGTAACTGGAACCCTACAGAAAGCTATAACATTATCTAACATTACCTTAGCAAGGTTTGCTTGCTCCAGGTAAAAAAACAAAAAGAGTTGGAAATGTAATTATTCAGTCATCTTAATCGTGGTGGTGAAAGCAGTCGAGTGTGTTATTAAAAGGTGGCTGGTGGAGCGGTGGTTCAGGCAGGCGGTCTCGGGGAAGGGCTCGTATAACTTCAAGTTTGGTATCAGGGCCACGCGTCCACCGGTGGCGGCGGCGGCGGCGGTAGGAAGGTGCCTCGAGTTTTATGAGTTTAATCAAATCGTTTTAGGGGTGTCAGGGCGTGCCCTAACGTTTGATTGTATGTGCGGAACACGTGTGCTGACCCGTACGATTTCAACTCAATACGTACAAACATAGTTTGGCTAAAATGGAACTGTTACAAAAATGTTTCTTTTATTATACACACCGGGAGGGGAACACGCGAAACATGTATTAGAGTTGAGGTCGTTTTGCTGGTAAGTGCGACGTTTGTGCGTAGCGGTCCCACCTTGGGGTTATTTTGTTAAGATAAAATCTGAAAGTGACGCAACTGGGTGTGCTCACTGAATATTGGTGCTTTTGATATTTAATTTATTTTATTATGCACCTTATTATCATAGAGTTTTGTTTGTGATAAGCTTCTGTATATGTTACAAACTCATTAAGTTGCTAAGGTAGTTTTTTTTGTATCTACATGTTTTTCTTTTTATAGGCAATATTCGTATTTGAATGCAAATGAACATCATCACTGTCAGCGAACACCTCCGTCGTAAAGTACATGTTGTATAATATATAAGCCTATCTCGGTGGGGCGGGTAGTAGTAATTCTTTTCTAAGCAGCGCGTAAAGTTATTCAAAATATGTATAAGTTACGTCCTAAGCTGGTCGTAAAATGGTATTACAAACGTTATGAAGGCCGGGGTTCGGCCGGATCTCATCACTTAGGGTTGTACGCTGAAGACGACTATCTTTCAATAAACCCATAAAATTGCCTCGTCCGAAGCGAGTTTCGAGCTCGTCCCGGCTGCTTGTTGTTAACAATGCACACGTCAATATTAATTTTTAGGCAAGATAACATATCGCCGTTCAAATTTTAAGGGTAATATCCTGATTCGAGTTGTTGACGTTCGCCTTGAGATAATCTTTTGTTTCGATACTCGCCAAAATACATGCTTCAAAGGCAAATTTTGAATATATTGTTTAGTGCGAAATATTATTATTATGTCGTTAAATCACTTAGGAAATTCGGAACCATAAACCATTTTGTACTTGTTTTTGTAGTGACAGCTAAAGAGACTAATCCAGGTATGTTAAAAAGTGCAGTCAATCAGTTCGTATGCCACATTGCGCTGTAGCTAGGTGGCAAGCGGTAATGAGATGCACGGCGTGACGCGGGCGGCGCCGGGTGCCGGCACATGCAAGTTAGATGAGCTGCGCGCCGTGCTCTCTCTCTCTACAGGTGACGTCCGACTTATTTTTAATGCACAACATCTATTGCAATTTGTTGAGACTCAAGAACTCGTTTATAAAGAAGGATTAACTTACGAAGCGCTGTCTGCTGCTTTATCTTGTTCGTACACGAACCAAAATTGGTCGAATATTGAAGTTTTAAAAGTTGTTTTGGTAAATACAACAGTATTATTTTCACATACATTAGTGTTAAGTATACAACTTCTCATCGATTTAATAAAAGTATAAAAGAAAAAATAAAACAAAGTCATATAGCCAATAGCGAAACTGTGCGTAGCAATAGTGCTACGATCTTAGCTCGATCTACTGCTACGCGCTTGCTACGCAAGGCATTGCTACGCATTTGCTACGCGTCTGCTATGCCAGGCATTTTGACCCGTAATTAGCTAAACAGGTTAAATAAATAAATAAATTAATTGTTTTACTAAAATGCGACGCCTTGTTCAAAGCAGTAGTAGTATACGTCTATAATATTACGTTACATCGTTAGCTGAGAGAGGATAAGGGTTGTTTCAAAATAACATCAGACGCATTATCAGCAGACGAATGAGAATGACTTGAATGCCAATGAGAAACAATTGTTACTCTACACGAATACAAGCACATCTAGTATAAATAAACACAAATAGATTACGAATTAGATAAATACCTTGTTCATCAGAAATGTGTTACGATGAGAGCAAACAGTTCAGGTAGAAGATTCGCTTAGTACAAGGATAGAAGACAAATTAAAAGAGCACTGAAACGCTAATTCCATTACGATTCGATGGACGGCAAAAGTCGCCTCCGTTGGACTCAAAGCCGGTAAAACGTAATTGCGACTTCACTAAGCTGGGTTCCGCGCGGCCCGATACGGACGAAAGGGGACCTCTCTGTAACGGCTGATATAAAAGCGGCAATAAATTTAACAGGATGAACGCACTACTTACACAGAACGAGCGCGGACGCCGCCGGTGCCCGTAACGAGGGGGCACGCAACCACCGCTCTGTGTTTTAACCCGCCCCCGCCCTACGTTTTTCAGGCTTCCCAGGACATTTTCATTTTACCGTTTTATTAATGACCTACGGCATTCTACCTATTATGTAAGCACTTATCTATGAAATCATTGCTATTGCGTTACTTATTGTATGGCTTCGCATTCGCATTCAGAACATTTGTTTTCAAAGATTTAAGGTTAACAGATGATCAATTTATGGGATGGTCCGACAGCACCAGTTTGTAACCAATAGCAAGTTCATCATCATCGCCAGCCTTTTAATGTGCCCACTGCTGGAATACAGGCCTCCTGTCTGTGAGAGGGAATGGGCCGTATCCACCACGCGGGCCCAGTGCGGGTTGGTGGTCACATGTCTTCGACTTTTTGAGAGCAGTGTTTATGAATTCATTTACACAAAGTAAAGTGCCTGCACAAGTACGAACCTACGACCTACAACTTGTAAGTCGCGACCGTTACTGCTCTCCAATAGCAAGTTATAAGACTGAAACTTATTTATTCCCTGAACTTGTTTTGATGAACATGAACAATTGCTACGTTTGACTGTAATTATATGTGTGCTTATTCCGTGTTTTTTAACGAACTCGATCGTGATATCGTAAATGATCTCTTATGTCAACTGACCAGAGTGACGGCGCTTATCCAGTTTCAATACTAATTGACGTTTAAGTTAACGCGAATGAGCTTGAATAAAAAAAAATATACATGTCGTATTATCCCAAAACTAGCTATTTAAAATGGAAAAGCTGTTGACAAAAGATAGATTTTTCGACGATTACGATGAATACGGTAGATCACGTAGAAGATGGCGAGACGCACAGAATGGATGGTCAGGTTTAGCCAGAACTAGAAGAAAGTAAAGAGGGAAGCGTGGGCTCGTGAAAGTTGTGGAGGCCGAGGGAGGCCTTTTCTTAGGAGTGAGACAGAACGTACTACCTAAAAAGAAGTTGAATGAAGCATGAAAGTTTTTGTAACAAGTTTCAAAATGAGCTATGATTGTTGATGAGGCTTGAGTTTAAACAAAGTGTATAAATAAATTCCTAGGTTTACATCGAAACTTCTTACAGAAAAAGAAAGAAAGATATAAAACATTTATTGCCAACTATAACATGTTACTAACAAAATATATATAATTTTTAATGGCACATGTGGTTACATTTTGCTGTAAGATCCTATGTAAGATAATCTTTAATATAAATTAAAACATAAAATTGTTTAAGTTGAAACAGAAATAGAACATGGGTTTAAACAACTAGCAGTCATTTAATAAATTTTACGTATGATGGGTTCTTGAAGGTGGAAGATATAGTCGAGGACGGTCATACAAAGAGTTGGTTCGATTTAGCGCAGGAAAAATATACCTGGAAGGACTCGGTGGAGGCTTTTGTCCAGCAGAGAGTAACGACTCTTTAATTAATATACCATTAGATTGGTCATTAGGTAGATTTTGAAGAACACTTGACTTTAAACCTTGGCTTCTTAACTCGTACATACATTCCTTTTTTAGCCAAACGTCGCTTATTAGACGTCTACAATTTATTTACGTAAGATTTTTTCGGCGCCGTTTCTTGGTACCTGCTGTTACAAATCGCTTTAGGAGAAGTGAAAACAACCCAAACAATAGGGAAGGGAAATAATCGTCACAAGAATTTTGTAACAAAAGCGCCTAAAAGAAAAATAGTTAATGTCGTTATTTTGGATACACATGTTTATTGCTATGAAACATGGCAGCCTCATAACAATCCCTTTCACTCTCCACAAATTGGAAGGAGCGCGTAAAGGAAAACATGGCTATAAATAAAACTGGCAGATCAACTAGATAGGCGGCCATTACCCGAGATAAGCACGACTTATATACGCGATACGTTCTTCGCTTCGGCAGATTAACGGAATGGGACTGGGTTTGTTTGCAGATATCGACGTTGAAACATTTTGGCAAGTCACAGCTCGGAAATTTATTGTGGTGTTCAGGGAGATATCTTCTTACGGACTCATTAAAAAGGAGACACGTCGTACATAAATCAGAGGCAGGCGTCGGCAGCGGCGCGGCGCGGCGCGACCGCCTCGGCGGCTCTTATCGGCACCGAGTGTGCCGGCAATAGGCGCTATCCGGTTCCGTCGTCGGCGCGCCATCGCTCCATTGTATCTGCGCCGCTCCACTGTGAGCTACCTCCGAGCTAGCGCCCGACCACCTAAACTTATTACATTATCCGTTTAACCGATACTTGTTCCCATACAATAACGAATAGACTCCAGCGCAGGACGAATTTTTATCAAATATTTACAACATTTGGACATACTATCTTGAGCTGGTTTGTGTAATGTTGTCACACATAATATTTGTAAGTGATCTTGGCTAATATTTGTAAGTAATCATTGTTTTTGAAATATTTTTATCGTTTCTCGCGAGAGCATTTGTCATTGTACTGTCAGTTCCAATATGTCCTCGTAACTTCGCCTCGAGTGCAATGAATTTTCAGACTGCACACTGGCATCAAAATGTACTATTTTAATCCACATTTTATCATGACTGTAAAATAATTATTAATTAAGGTAACATCAACATGGTAAAATTTAAAGCACTTACGACCATAAAGATTTCAGTGAGCGTCACTAGTTCACTGGACCCGGAAGATCCCAACTTTTCGGAGTGCCCTGGAAATTTCCAACATTACGACCACCCGTTCCCCTTGAATTATTGGACTTACACACCTACTTACATGCCGCCGAGAGTGCAAAGTTTTGTTTCTTGTTTGCATGAAATTCCCTCGTTGTTATTTCAGTCGTTGCTTTTCATGCAACTATTTTATTGTAAATAAAATATTTTACAAGCTAACAACCAACAAACGTTTTGATTTTTTATGTTGACAAATTGATCAGCGTGGCCGGTTGACACAGGCAGTTAGATGCGTACATGTGTCGTGTGACGGTACCCGGGAGTATCGTGCCGCGTGACCGAAGGGTGTACACGAGTGGATGGCTGAACAAATGACAATAATTGGCGTGCAGAGAGCAACGACATCGCACCGCTCACTGCCGGCACCGACTTTAATTGACTGGTGATTTCAATTAATGCACATCGGCGAGTTCACGAAACACCACTATTCCTGGTATAATGGCACCAGATATTCACTCAAAATGTCGTTGGCAGCTCGCTCGATGTAAATTTATGGCATAAACGACGGCCAATAAATGTAAATTTTATTATTTACGGCAGATTTAACGGCTGTGAACTCTTTTACCAATACCGTAAACTCTAAAGTGGTCCGTACATATACAGACGGCTAAAATCACAATGCACGCTCCGTAAAGTGTGTGACACTGACAGCGCAGCTGTGTCGTTGAGCTATGAACCTTTTACTGGTTGCAGCACTCTGTTTAAATAATAACTTTCAGATATAAATAAAACCTAACTAATGCATTAGCCTTGTGTATTAATTAAAAATATATCTCTGACCCAGTATCATTACCTACCTACTAGTTTCTACTACTTGTCATAAATGCAAAATTTAAACAAACAGCTCAAGTAGATAAAATATATTGTGTTACAGAACTTGGCAAATAGCATCTAGAAAGGGTTTCACTAGGTGAACTTAAGATATAATAAAACTTTTTAACAAAAAAAAACACCGACTTCCAAATAACAAAACTACAAAGTGAAAAATAACTTTATTTTTGGAAGTCGGTGTCCATAACGCAAAAAAATGGTAACTACGAAAGACACCGACTTCCAAAAGTCGGTGGTTTTTTTTTGTAAAAAAGTTTTATTTTTCACTTTTTAGTTGTACTTACCTAATAGGCAAGTTGTCTAGTAAGTTACCTTAACGCCAGAATAGATAACCCAAATATCATGAAACTTGAACATTACCGGTGAAATGAGAGATCAGCATACCCCTTAAAAGCGTACTGGCGTGATGTTATGTTATGAAATGGTATAAACAATAAACAGACATGCGATTGCAGCAATCCTGAGAGATTTGCCGTTATTTATTGAAGAGTTCTGTCGTATATCTTCGAAGTTCTTAATCATATCTTCACCAAATTAAAATGGAACCAATTTCGAAACATACTCTTTCAAACAAAAAAAAGAATTTTCAAAATCGGTCCACAACTGACGGAGATATCGATGAAAATACATAAAAAAAAAAAAAACAAAAACAAACATGAAGTCGAACATAGAACCTCCTCCTTTTTGGTAAGTCGGTTAAAAAATACTCGTACAGCGATAATTGGCGTTGAGTTTAGATTTTATCAAATTCAGTTGAAAAGGAGATTAGACAAAGCGGTGTTCTGTGTTTGCCGCGGTTAATAAAGGTTGATGAAGGCTCGGCAGCCCCGGGATCTGTAGTAGGGGCGAGGCGGCGATAGAGAACGCGGTCTGCTCGAGTACTGATAAGGCTATTAAAAGTTACGCTCACAGACTAACGTCTGATTGAAACAGATATCTACTGAGAGTACCGATTCCAAAGAAAACCTTTTAGAAAAAAACAAACTGAGTAAAGCGAGTAGATTGCAATAACAGTTGCTACTCTAAAATGGTAACCGCCCAGTAGTGTTGCAGCCCGAGCGAAAGAAATAAGTCGCTACCTTACAACTGTTGTTTGTTTCATAAAGCGTTTCACTGATTCAAGTTTTTGTAGGATAGTTTTCGTTTTCTTTTCAGGAAAAAAGATAAGGTTGGTACTTTTGTTATATAATGAGTAAATACTAATATTTAAGTGTAGTTACTTACTACGAATAAGTAACTACACTTAAATATTAGTACAACTATGTTATTGAACTGTTACGTCAACGCCTCGCTCGCAGTTTGAGTGTTATCATCCGAACTTAACTTAAAGAACTAGTAAGAAACTAATGATGAAACGGGAGCAGTTGTAAGCTACCGATTTGTAAGTGAAAACAGGCATTACAAATGAAGCTAAATATACGTTTATAAAAGAATTATCATCTTTGCCAAAATATTTGCGATGCCGAGGTGTCGTGGAAGTGTCCCACAAAAATACCACGATTTTATTCCTTGTTTCCTATAATATAAAACGAGTTGTGTGGACTAGAACAAAAGACACGTGCGAGGGAATTTTGTTCAAAGCAATTATTGTGAATAGTGCTCACTTCAGCGACGGTAGAAATTCGCGTATAAATCGCGTCACAGACCACAAACAAAAACGTGCATGTGGACCGGCGCCCATTATTCTCGACTGCATAATCGCTTCGTCCGACGCCCGCATCGCTTCCCTTGCTATTTTATTTCCTCCCGGCATAGTTGTGTTTCGACTAGGCGGAGCTTTTTCAGCGTAGCTTCAGTAGGGAAATTAAACCATGTTTAATTCTGTTTAAGGTCTGGTTCCGGTTAGTAGATGCAGGGAGCCGATGCGACCGGCGACAGACCAAAGCCACCACGCTACAATTCTGGCACAATGTGTGTCCGTTTTAATAGGATTAAACTCATTGTTACATACGAGCTGAAAGGACCATGAGCGAAATGAAATTGTTTCTAACGAAACCGAAGAGAATATTGCGAACACCGCATTTCGATTGGGGAAAACGGAAACTCATTCCTTTCAGCTCATATGAAAAGAAAATAAATTTATTTTCGGCTACTAAAGACTAGTTGTTACAACGAGTGGAGCATGGAGCAATTTAATGCACCTATTACAAACTATGTTTTATTGTTACGGTAATCGTAGTTTTCCTTTACGCGGGATGAAATTAAATTAGTGAGATAATTCCGCACATCGCCATTAGGTAGCGATAACCAAATAACTATTCCTTTGAAGTCGATGGCGTAAGTACCTAAATAGTTAATAAAACAAGATGAAGTTGCATACAGTTATTAAAACTGGAACATTATAACGAATCGATTAACATCTCATATAGCCCAGGTAATCAAGACATTTGCTGCGAAAAAAATTCTAGTTAAGTACTTTTACCGGATTTATGTTCATTAAGGTAGTTAATGTGGCCCGAATAGTCCATAAAATACAAAAAAGCAAAAAAAAACTGTCGGGGGGCCCAATAACCGTATTCTGCTTAATTCGCATAACGTTTTGATTTCACTGTAATTTTTGTTAGTAGTTTGTTCCCTGTTCAATTGAGCACAAAAAAGTCCGACATAAGAGTCACTAATGTTCATTAGTTTTCGAGATACGAGTCAAAATAGTTTACCCGCACGGTATAAATATCATAAAAACAAACATTTATACGACTTTGATTGACTTCTAAAATCATAACCCTTCCTTTTGCCGTAATCGGGTAATAAACAGCTGTGACTGACTGACAAAGTCCCACGACAAGGGTTCCTTTTTATACCATTTTGTTATGGAACCGTTAACAAGAGATTTCGTTAATTTTGACTACTCCGATTGTTTAATTCATCCGACGGATTCATTTATTTATTTATTTAAACTTCATGTACAATAGTGGTACATAGGCGGACTTAATGCCACAAGGCATTCTCTACCAATAAACCTTTGGGTTAAAAAGGACAACGTTGTGAACGGGTACAAAATAATATCTAAAAATAACAACTTGAATACGAAAATGTATATATTAATAACACACAATATATACAAATAAAATAGACTAATAAATACTAATAAAAAAAACGAGAAACCTATTAATAATGATTATGACTAGATTTCTGTCTCTAGATGAGACCTATTTAGTCTAACTTAAATAGTGGTCACGAACTTTTCTTTTAAAAGCAAATTTGCTTTTTTTGCGATTTTTTTTTCCTTTTTGTCATAGTATCTTTATATTAATTGTCTTTAATGTTTAACTGACCTAATGCTGGGCAAAAGCCTCCTCAATTACTAAAAATACATTAGATAGTTTGAATTAAAAAGAAAATAAAAAAAATTAAATATAGCAAGCCATACATATAAATATCTTAATTACATCATGACTGAAAAACAATATCCATGAATTATTACTTCGCAATATATAAACCTCCAGTGAATGTGATTTATATGTTGCAATCAATGATACCGCTTTCGTTAACTATACTAATTCACAAATTTGAATAGGCACCTATTATTGGAAGTTAGCCGCAGTCTGAATGCTTACGTTTCTGTTCCATCCATTACGGATTCAGATTAATTGCTCACTTAATGCTGCTCGTAATAAACTAAATCCGGTGCCGTGACCCATCTACTTAGACGTTTTAGCTGGAGGAATTGTTAAGCGGGTAGGAGAAATTGAATTAGGCTGAGCGGGCGACGTTGTCAGAGCGAGCGGAGCGCGATGGCGGCGGCCGCTCGGCTACCCGACCGCCCGGGCACCGGCACGGCCCTTCTTCCTACGTGCTCATCTAGCAACGCAACACGCCATGATGTATTCAGTCCATGTTTGCAGTTCCAATTTTACAAATCGAATGTTATGTTATGTAAATCAAATTATACGCAGTTAGTATCCAAAGCAGATGATGAAAATAGATTGAAAACAATTTAAAAAGTTTGTGGTCTATGATTGATAAAATAGTTATCTAGAAAAGGTCTGAAAATGTATTTTTCACCACACTTGCTCGGAAAGTGAGCCATATAACATCGCTTTTAGGGCCAGAAAAAACACGTGCGTAATAACCTTACACAGTAGTGCGTAATAAAATTATCCCTACAAAGTTAAATTAGTTCCTTACTGCAAGTTATATGAGAGTAAATAGAGCATTTTCAATATAACCGGGTAATACAGTATTTTTTTTAGTAATAACAAAGAGGCTTTATGCGCTGAAAAGCCATATATATTTTTGAAATTAATAAATGTTTACGTCTTTAATTAAGTCAAACAAACATTTATTATTATCAAATTATTCATAATAATTTGTTATAAAATATTTGCATTTTATTACTTGAAATTATAATTTTGAAGAAGGCTGTATGTTCAATCCCCTTGCATTGGGTGACTGGGCGCGTGAAAAAAAAGTGCTTGCGTGTCGTTGCCTTGCCCATAATTTTCATATTTTGTTTTTATCGTATTTTTTGCTGTGTGGTAAATTATTTAAACAAGTAAAATTAAAAAGATGCCTCGACACATTTTTATTGAATGCTATATGATTTATCCAGTAGTAGTCTCGCATCGATCGATAATCTATTGAACACGTAATTATGGCACGACTAGCTGTTGCTCGCAACTTCATCTCCGTAGCATTAGTACTTCTAATAGCCAATTATTTTATATCGCGCAATAATATTGTAGGTGTGTAGGACTGTAGGAAGTCCTGATAAATTATTAGTTCACCATACAAACTTCAACCCCCTCTCTTTATAGTATATTAGTATTAATATAGTATTAGTAAAGTATTAGTATTATAAGGATATGTTGCGAAAACACCCCGATTCAAGCAGTAAAACGCCCCCATAACTTTTGAACGGCTGAGCCGATTTTCATCAAACAACTAAGCCGCCAAGCAGCAGCAACTAAGCAGCTCGCCTTTGTACATGTACTTTATTATCACATTATATTGAAAATTAGTTTTGGTGTATAATAAAGAATTAAGAAAGTAAGAACACTCACGTTAAAGAAACATTAAAAAAAAAACTAAATCAGAATCGGTTCATCCCTTTAGGAGCTATGATGCCACAGATACACACATACATAGGTACACACGTCAAACATAAAGCACAATATTTTTTCCGTCGGGTTAAAAATGACAAGTTTTAGTGCAGAAGATGAACAATTGATATAGCAGAAATACTAGCACAAAATGCAAACGATAGCCTAATCCCCGCAAAATCTAGAGAAAATTATTTAGCTGCCTAAGATAGTTGCCTACGACGGAATAGCAAGAAAAAATCAGTCATTTTCTGAAAATGTGTTTTTAGCGTATTTCTCTGAACTCGCCGATACATACAAGTCCAGCTCCCTGAGAAGCATCTATTCAATGTTAAGAAGCATGGTTAAGCTCAAACATGGTGTTGACTTCAAACCGTACTGATCCCTGGTGGCATTATTGAAGAGATACTCGGACGGATTTATTGGTCGGGATTCTAAAGTTTTATCATCAGCCGACGTTGAAAAGTTTTTGAAAGAGGCTCCGGATAGTGAATACCTAGCAACAAAGGTACGTTGAATATTATTAATCTAAGCGTATCTATATAATTGTGTAACCTTAGCATAACTTTATAGAACTAATTAATTAATTTCTTTGCAGGTTGCCTTAATATTCAGTGTTGCTGGTGCGTGTAGACGACAAGAGCTTAAAATAGAGCATAATATATAGTGCATTAGAGCTTATAATATTACAACAAAAGATGTCGAAACCCACGGTGAAATGTCAAAATTACCCAGACCAAAACAAAGATACCAACATCTTTTACAATCCACGGGACGTTTTGTGAACTAGTGAAAAAATATCAAGCTCTCCGTTCAACAAAAACAAGGAATGACCGATTTATCCAAAACTTTCAGAAAGGAAAATGCTGCACACACAATAGGTATTAACAAATGGTAATATGCCAAGAGGAATTGCGAAGTATTTAGGTTTGCCTGAGGCCGATTTTTACACTGGACACAGTTTTAGAAGAACACTCTACAATGTTGGCTGAATCGGGGGCCGATATATTAACTTAAAAGCGCCATGGCGGATGGCGTTCTGACGCAGTCGCTGAATCATACATATAAGTCTCTATTCATAACAAGGCAAAAATCAGTGACAAAATAAATTTTTTGGACAACTATGTACATTTCGTAGCATGAGTTATTTGATGCCTACTTCTTCCAGTAATTTCTTTGATTTGCCTGTGTAGCCGACATTTACACAAGAAGAACTCGAAAGTACTTAAGAAGGGGCAAGCACCAATGCAACACAAACTATGAAATTGCCATCCAAATCAATCCAGCATAGGTTTATATTTATTTCCCATAAGAACTTATAAATGACAGTTCACTTATAAGTGAGATATCGAGACATGGCTTTGTAAATTTTACGTTCACCAATAGTTTTAATAATTTAACGATATAAGCAACACATGTTTGTTTTGTCATCGCAAATGTGTTGAAAAACGTCGTATGAAACTCGTGAGATCTGCTCATTACACACTCGGGTGAATTACATCATCATTTACGGCTCGGGCTGCAACCCAAAGCCTCGTGTGTAATAAGCAACTTAGCTCACTTGTATCATAATATACTATTATTTAATGTGATTTGATTAATATTATCTGTCACCTACGTTAGACCAAAGTTATTTAGTTAGGTACCTATTTAATGCTGCTCTGTACACGGCACATACTAACATTTACCTACTTACTGCCGCATGCCGTGTCCTATTGTTACAATTCTAGATATACTTATTCGTAAAAATAGTTGTGTATACATTCCGTTATCTTCGTCGGCTTATTTAATATCTCGGCACTACGTAGCTACTAAAATGATCGAAATAAAGATCTACCACGTCCGTTACCTACAAGCATGTTGTGTCAACGATAAGAAAGCAAAAAGCAAATAAAGTATGGTAGGTTGCTCTGGGAGCAGAATGGAGCAATCAGGACGAGAACACTTTGACACAGCAATTTGGACGGCGCGCCTCCGATGTGTTATTTTGATTGCGCCGCTTTTGTGCGGTGTTGTTTGTGCGTCCGCTTCCTTCGTGCTTATAAAAAATATTTATGACTCCTATGAGACACGAATATTGCCTCCTACCGCCTTAATAACCTTGCTGGTAACAGAGAGCGACAGTCTCCTGAGGAGGTATTATGTCGTAACAATTGCTTGCAAAATATTCGCACAAAAACTAATACTTTCTACCCTTCGGCGAAAACAAATGCAGGATAATAACATTCATGCGAACATTTGAGGTGCTATATACATTTTTGATCAGATGAATTTGAGGTTTGTTTGATCAGATTTGGGTAAACGGGGTATTGTCGAGCTTGCTGTAATTTATTTTAACACGTATTTGAATGATGATTTTATGCTTCGGTGCTCCTAAACAAAGCACTTATAATATATTATGTTGTTGTCTTCCCGTATCGTAATAGAAATGATTGCCTACAAAACAAGTGGTTTCCAATACAAAAGCATCACGTAGTATTCGCAGATGAGCAGAGGCCTCGTAGGAAATAGCCTCTCGCCGGAAATTGGACCATGCACGCGAGAGATAAGCTGCAACTATTTCAAACGGATCGCTTTGATATTTTCCTATTACAGAATACATTTAATAGATTCTGTGCGCAATTGAGCCTTTTTTTTCCTTATATTCCACTTACTGTTATACCTGTATTAAATCGCATTTGATGAGCAGGATCAGCCCTATAGCCCTGCTCTTAAGATAGGCACTGTTCAAAATACGATAAAGTCATAATTTCATGCATTTATAACCACTTGCAAATAATTTAACTACATCAATTCATTCAACTCAAAACTGCAAGCAATTATTTTAAAGCATAAATCCAAATATCATTAAGTAATTATTTAAAATAACAAGCGTCACGTGAATTCTATTTGTAGATTTCATACAACATTTTCATTATTTGCAGTATTGATTGGTTCGCATCAATCGCGATATGCAAATATTAGCTTCGCTCGCTGACCGGCAGGCTACTGATTTACGCGTGTCCCGACGCGACGCTATGTTATGCAATTACATCGCTTATTAAATATTAACCAGCTGCTGTAACCGAATTGTACGACTTTCGTTAGACTGTTTGTGAACATTGTAATTGTATGTTTATTGAGATATGTATTGCACAGCGCGGCTGCATGCACAGTAGGTAGGAGAGTGCGCGGTGCGCGGTGCGTTGGGCGGCCCGGCCACGTAAATCAGCACGCCGCGCGCCGCACCGCGGGGCGTCCACTGCGCGCGACACCATATACCAACTACCTCACTGTTGTCACTGTTTACACCTACATTTTACATTTATCAGTAGGTATCCATGTTTACCATATCGTTTGATTAATTTAAAAGAAATAACCTCTAACAATTTTGTGATCATCATTAGCCACTTCAGCTGATTTCCGTAGCCAATTAAAATGCAAACAGAAATGGACCAGCCGCGCCGCCAAATTGAGCAAATAAGAAGCCTACAGTATAATGGTGTCCCCGCATGGGTGTATCATTAAAAACATCACAAAAAGCCGCAAGCGGAGCTGAACGTAATGGTGAATATAATGTATGGTAATGAGGGCGCGGGCGGGGCGGACGTGACGTCACGCGCGGACCGCAGCCGCTGTCGCTGCTGGCCGGGGCGGCGCCTAACGAGCGGGTGTGCATTTTCAATACTAGAACCACTGTTTTCATACTTTAACTATTTCAAAGCGTTCCATTCATGAAAAGCGCAGTTACCCCCGTTTATTTACAGCTAACCTTTTTCACAAAGTCCGTAGTTGCAAGTTATATTGTATCGGATTGTAACAGCGAGGCACCTATGTAAACCCGCCTACAACTAGATAGGATATTACAGGAGATGGAGCAGGCAAAGCCATTCGCGATAATAAAAACAGCGCGAGCGCTACAAAAATAATAAAAGTTAGCGCTGGGCGCCCGCGAGGCGCCGCCGCCGCCGCCGGGAGGGTTCGGCGGAGCGCTGCGGCTCGGCCAGGCCTCGTCACGGGCCCTGTTTACTATCACTCCCCCGGGATGCTTATTTCTTTTTTGTTTTAGATTTCTTTTACTTTTTAACACCGTAATAAGAGTCATTCACACCCTGGGTACCGTTTATTGCGTATGCGTCTGTTAATTAAATCATAAAATCTTCTGTACTTAATTCGCGATTTTCTATCTTATTGTGATTATCGATATTTAATTGGCCGATTTTGACGATCTATATTGCCACTGGATACACCCTGTTATCAAAGAGTTTGGTCATGATTTTTATATTAAGACTTTAACGTCCAAAATTTGGCAGGCACCTTAATAGGAAATCCGTAAATGGGACATAAGTTTAATCCAAATTGTGTTGTGATTTTTATAGTACTACAGCTTAAAAATAAAGTTTTCTCAAACATGCTTGGCAATTTGAGCATTATTTTGACAACCTTCTTCGAGATAAATCGCAATTGCTGTACTGGCCATATACATGCGACCAGCGGCCGGCAAAAGTAGTAAGAAAATCCATATCTGTCGTGTTTAGCGGCCAATTAAATTACATAGTAAAATCATATCTGTCGTGTAATTTCAAAATGGAACGATTTTTTACTCCGAAACATGGCAACCAAGGAGGTAACTAATCCAAGGTTTTATTTAAATTTCGAACTGGCTTGCATATAGAAAGTTGTTTATAGAAAAAAAATGAAGTATAACACGGGCATAATTATTGTTGTTCGTCATTGATTTCGAAAAGTAATCGTATTTGACAAAATGAGTTCTAGGTGCTACTTAAATTTAATTTCCGCGCATTATTTAAGAAAAGCACTATACAAGCCTTGGCCACAACTAGGCATTGATGGACTTATGTATGTGTGCCTCGGCTTCGCCTCAGCCCACATTTACACGTTCGTCCATCAATGTCTCTTTTGCTGGCCGCTGCAGTAATGTACTATAAATATAATGTAACTAAAATAACACAATAGCAATAAATTAACAGAAATACACAAAACATGGTTGATTGTTACAGTTGTTTCCGAATATTAAACCCGTTAAGCACAATCGCATGCAACATAATGACACAGAGTATTTATTTTTAGTTCATTATACACCGTTAAATTTTGGTAGTTTAACTCCCGTGGAGGGTCGATTCGGTACATGAAACAGTATCGATATGGAATGATAAAATTAAAAAATAGTGAAACAAAATTACAAGAAAAAAAACGAAAGTTATTTTTGCACTTTTTAGTGTTTTGCTTTGGAAGTCGTTTTTTTGTGATTTTGTTTTGTTATTTATCAATTTAAATCTTTACAAATCGATACTCTTTATAATTGGATTTAGTTTTGTGACAAAATTGCTGCAATTAGGCAGTGCATCTATCTAAAAATATAAAACGGTTCGTCTATAATTCATTCAACATCGGTAAAAGCTTTTGCGCGCCCGTATTAGTGCATAAGCATAAAATTATAACAAATGATTTGTGTATTGTTTTGCTTCCACACTGTAATAATATAATAGGAATACCTCACACTCTAGTCCCTATGTGATGATAAGAGTGGAGCTAGCGCGGTGATTAAGCTAATTATCTTTCGTTGCGTTGACAATATAGCCCATAATAATAAACCATGCATAATCATATTTTAATTAGCGTACGTGTGTTGTGTTACTGTTGTTTGTTTCCATAGTAACATCTACATGATATTGGATTGGAACCTTTCCTTATGGCTAATTTGGTAATAATTTGGCAACTTGTCGTGTTTACTCAAATAAGACACATTGCAAAGTAAAGCATTGATTATTAGAATAACTATGTTAGATAGAGAGGTTATGCCCACTGTTTTTCTATCAGGGAAGAATCATCCATCAAACGGTGTAGACTGATTTATGGCAGGAGGTCGTCGCAGCGACACAAGGAGTGCTTACGCGCGATGACGACGCGATTAAGACGTAGGCTTGCTCAAAATATATCGATGTATCGGACGAATATAAATTTAACTAACGAAAAATGTCTGGTGATATCGCGGTAGACTCAGGCAAAGATTGCGGTACGTGCTTTATGCCTTCAGGCAGGATTGATACACTCTCGTCCAAAATAGAGAGGCTTCGACGGAAGAATGGGAGGCCCTGCAATGGGATACAAACGGCTGAAAACAAATAATAAATGTAACATTATTCGATTTCCGAATTCGATATTTTTTTAACTCGTTAAAAAAAACACTTAATAGACGTAGTTTAATTTTATGTATGCGAGTTTTTATAAATGCACGAACAATTAAATTCCCCGCACTAGGAAAAATAATTAGATGTACAAATATTCCCAAAATAAAAATAAATATTACCAATAAATATCGACACTATTGTCGATCGATTCGATGCTCATTTATTCCGATTGCCCATCCCTACAAGACGGCAGCCGAGCCCGGGAGCGCTCCGGACTACGAGAAGCTACGTGATGATCATGTGACACCCGTCCCACTCACTCTTATTTTCCCCAGCGCGGTAGCTTACGTCATACTATTATTGCAAGTTCCAGAGAGTCATTTTTCACGTTTACGTCTATGTGAGATGTTTATTAGTTGTTTGCACTTAAGAGTACCGACTGAGCTACCGTGCATTTGTAAGTGATCGTTCTTCTGCAGCTTTTCAATTCAGAAGCAATGAGCACATGCTATTTTTATTTGGAACTTATTTTAATTGCAGCGTGTAAATTGTCTATCAATAGAATTACAGCGTGTTGGCAATTTTTTTTCAGGTTTTCAGCAGCACTTCCCTTTAAAAAAAAAGCTTCACTGAAGCATGATATGAAATAACAGATCATCTATAGATATAAAAAAATCGTAGTAACGTCAAAAGTGTAAATTGAATATTTTTGAGAAAAGGTAACTACGGCGTATATGAAGGATACTAAAGCATATTTTTTTTTAATTTTTATCTGTTTGTCTGCTGCAATGCATTCAATTGGCGCCAAAATTACTGAACAGATTCTGTTCAAATTTTGCACATAAATTCCTTAGAGATCAGAGTGACATAAATGCTATAAATTACCAATACATATGATAAATCTGTTCATCGAAAATATTAAAAATAAAATAGCCAGTGTGTTAGAGGAAAACCAACAAAACCCATTTCCAGCACTTTTGTTTTTTTTTTGTCTGTTTAGTTGTGCACGCATTACCTAAAATTTACGAAACCAATGTAGATAATTTTTATACGTAAAAATTGTGAAGTATTACTAATTGTAGTACGTAGAGTTTATATCGCAATCGGTTCGCTTTATCAAAAGTTAGATGAATTTAAAGTGTTCAAGAAGTAAAATATCACAACACACACAATTCAGATACTCAGACAGTTGAACTCTATATTCGATAGATAGCATTGTGCATTGCACGTCATTTTATGAATGGCAGTGTTAAGATTCTCCGCGGAAGAATGACCGTAGAAAAAAAATGGTAGGTAAATAGGGTAGGCAGTTGACGAGAGCGAAGCCGCTGGCACAGCTAGTTGTAGAATAATACTTTTGTACGGTTACGGTTTATTATAAAATCTTTATTTACTAAACGAATTATTTATGACAAATGGACGTAGATACTACGTAGGTTCCTATTTCAATACTTTAACACAGCTTTACTTTTTTTTATAATTCTAGTTTAAAGACATAGAAACAATCCTCATAAAATCCAATTCTTTAGCACCACTGGAGAATTGATTAAAATAACTAACATCATTTATCATGCGGGTAAAAAGTTTCACAAGTTACAAGGCTATCGTCCCCGTGATCCCGTGAGAAAATTGCTAGTATTCATCATAATGTGTGACATTTAAAATTACCACCGGCGCGTTCCACAACCCACTATAAATCAACGCAAACACTAGTTTCGGCAAGTGGATTTCTATTATTAGCTCCGTATTTACATGATTGTTACACCTACAAAATACAATCGGTTTTATAAATTCTGACAACGGAATTCTTGCTTGAAAATATTCTACTTTTACTGAAAATTCTCATGTGTGCAATAATTTAGGCGCTCTGGTTTCCTGATATTTATTGCATGGTTAACGCGGTACTGCTTTTATAGGACCGAGTGCGTATCATGTGCATTTTGGCTGTGTAATTTACCTACTCTACAATTCGATAGATATAATATAATCTAATTTAAAATGTGTGATTTAGTATTGCAGTAGTATTGTGGTACCCAAACGGATTTATTGACGGTGTTTCGATTTGTTTGGTACTGGTAAATATAAGGTCGTAGTCATGTGGCTGGCAGGCGGCTCACTGAAATGAATGCGGAGATTTATAAGGAAAGTGGTGAAGGCGGGCGCGCTGCATGCACGTTGCAGTCGTCACAAGAGCCCTAACGAGTGCCGAGGCGGACTCGTCTCGCTCGTCGGCCGCGGCCGCGGACCACCCTCTTGCATTTATTCATGTCGTTACCGCTAACGATAATTTTATCGTGTGCTCATTTGGCGGCGCCAGTCTCGCGGCCATCCGTCAGCGAGTCCAAATCGACAATTTGTGCAACACTAAAAACTTTATTGCGACATAATTGACCCGGCTGTAAATAACCCTCGACCGCGACATTTTATTGTGGGCTTATTTTGTACTGGTTAGGTGATAGATACCATTCAGTGGCATTAGGCTTTTGTTTTTATTCAGAGTGAATTTTTGAGATAGGTAGGAATGGATGGACAATTCTCTCTTGGTTCTAAGAGTCACGAGATTAGGTCTGTAAAGGTAAATCTGGGTAAATACGGTTACCATGATAAGCATTTGGTCTTTGCAACAAAGCATCATGGCTTACTGACATCTATCCGCATTTGGTTAAGTTATTTAGATTTAAATATAAAATATTTAAGTATGTAACGGCTATAATTGGTTATCCCTTACTTACTGAAAATCTACCTGCAAAACCTGTAGTTGGTAATAATAAACTACCAAACGCTACGAGATAGAATATCTATCACGAAAATTTTCTATTCAACTTGAATTTCCGACAAAAGCTTCTTGTAAATTCCTCTCAGAATGGTGTAGGTAGGTAATTGAATAGCAGCAGAAGCCAGTGCTCGGTAGTTAAGGACGTGGCTGGCCACCGCACGACGCGCAGCGGCTCCGGCATAATTGCACAAACTTTCATGTGCTTCGCATACATTTTCATAATTAAAGGGGCAGTTCGCACCAACTGGCGAAACTTATTTATAGCCACTTACCTCAATAATACTAGTTTGTCTTGTTGTACATTAATTACCAACTTATCGTGTGCTACGTTGTGACGCGAATTATGGTTGCATGCAGATTCACATGCATTGTGCTGTCAAATTTTACGCTATTTTAAGTTATGCAGTCAGTTTTGTGTGTTAATCTTCATTCAGACATAGGACTGATTTCTGAATAGGGATTTTAACTGGGTAGAAAAAGATAATCTATATAATCCGTCAGTGAGATTATCAAATTAAAATTTAAAAAGATAAAGCGCATCAAAGTTCAGAAGTGGGAGCCTGTAACGTCACTTTGTCAGTATAAAGTGCAGCACACCGTGACGGCACACGATATTTCAACGCACTGTATCGCTGATTTTTTTGTTTACGTGGTAAAAGAAAAATATGTGTCCAATATTTTTAGGTTATCAAACTGACGGACTTAACAGATATTTTTTGCCAACATCCCTATTAAGAATTTGTGTATCTGACCAATCATACTTTTGACACGTTCTTACTGTCAAACCCTATTTAATTGCCTTAGCCTGTCTTACTCTACTAGAGCGGATTTTCAGGCTTTTTTTTAACCTGAAAACCTGAATTTGTTCACCAGGCCGAAAGTCGACAATCGATGCCTGTCGCTGTCAGCGAAAAGCCAAAAATGTATAGCATCGACAAGTGCTACCGAAATGTCACGTGGTCAATCCCTTACGTTTTGACTTTTCAACAATCGATTTCGCTGATAGAATGTTACTTTGTCTAGCTTGAGTGTTATTCTGGGAGCACTTCGAAATTGGAACGAATTTGTATCTAATAATTGGATCTGCAATCGATGGATGAAATAAGGCGCCGACTCATTTGGCTATGAAATATGAATAGTAGTTATAAAAAAAGAAGTGCCAACAAACTTACTATGATTACTAAACCTCGAATTCTTATTATATGTGAAGTAATTTTAATTTACCTAAAATATTACAGCCAAGTCTCCAAAAGTCGTAACGTCAAGATACAAAATAAAATAAGATCTTCAGAATAATTTATAAAGTACAATCATGGAAAAAAAGTATAAGTATATCTAATGAGCAAGAACACAACACAAACAAAAAGAAACAACACAAAAAGGGTGAACTAGAATAAACAACGAAGACTGGAGTTACCTAATGAACTCGTGAAAATTTGGCGCAGGGTGTACACGAGGGGTTGCTTATTAGATATTCTCATCTCGAAAGCCAAGTCCAGCAGCGACAGCGGTATACGGGACATGGTTTTAAATTTGACATATGGCGCCAGCGTGACATTATAAATATTATTTAATAAAGCAATTTCTAATAGGCCGGTCGTGGACATGAAAGAATTTAATATAAATATACCTACAGAGATAAAAGGAGATAATTATCATAAAAATCTAAAGGAACGAGGGTGAGCTAAGCTAACATTAATGTAAAATCAAACAACACCGGGATCGTATAATTTTCAGGCACGGTCCGTAGCCATAACAAGGAAAATGTTAAAGGAAGGTCTTTTCACAAACCCGAAATAAATATCTCGCTTTTCCATTAAGGACATAAAAGCAATTCCGCGAGAGTCGAATAATAACGAGGGGCAGCGTTGTCCAGCCGTGGCCTCCTCCGAATTTTATTTGCATCGTGAGGCGCGTCTCGGGTTCGGCCTCGCTCGCCTCGATTGCCCCAATAATCGCTATTGTGTGGACCGCGACGTTTGTAGCGCGAGTGAGCGCGGCCGCCATCGCCAGGGAAGTTAGCGCTCTCGACCCAGCCGCGCGCTGCCTGGCTCGCCGCCCCGTGCCTGCGCCCGCTCGCAGTCGTGCAACTCCGGAATTGCATGCGCTCAAGAAAACTTTTACCTTTGAGAAATTCCAAACGCTTCGACGTGCTCTCGATGTAAACTTGCAATAACCAGATATATAACCACTAATATTGGCAATCTATATCTACGATATTTGTACTGTCGTACGTTTAAAGCAGAACTTCTAAAGTACCAATTTTATGACAAAATATGTAGGATTTAGATACTTTGTTACGCACCCCAAGAATCACTTTAAAAAGCAAAACTACTACAATGGCTGCCATCCTGGTAGTTTTTAGATGTCTGTAGGTCCAACCGTCTGCATGTCTGTCTTTCAAAATTAAAATAATTAGACTGTTGATTTATAGAATATTATATTTATGTTACTATAAATTATCTACCCTTGAGTATGAATATATAAAACATAACCCAAGGACCAAGGAACGTTCACATAAAAGAAATCTAAAGTATATTATAGTTCCGACTCAAAGGATAACGGAATTTTCATAAGTTAACTATTTTCCGTCTTACCCAGATATCACGAAATGAACCTCAACCATTACCAACGTACAATGCAACCTTAACTAACGTAGGATTTAAATTTTGGCAGATAAGATCTCAATGACGCGCATACAAATGTCAAAATCAAAATTTTCAGATGAATTTTGGTGGTCAATACGATTCTTAGTAAAAAGTTAATAAATGTACCTATCGCTTACACAACTTTTGCTTAAACAACTTTTACAAAAAAAAACTATTGAATTATTTACAATGGAAAATTATAGCGGCTTGCGAGTGTAGTTGCTAAAAAAATATATTAAAGCCCCGCAAATTTGGACTACGCACAGGGGGAGGGTTCCGTAAAGGGCCTTCCATCGCTTTAGTACCATAAAACGGTTACTTTCTAAAACATACTCCTTAGTAACGGCTAGGTTAAAAGGTTGAAAAAAAAAAAAAATTTTTTGATTCATGTACATTATTTTTGAAACAAGATTTTTTCGGGTAACTAATAGTTTTGCTTTAAAAAAATAATTAACAACACGATATTTTTCGCAACTTTTGGATATTCCTCCAAGACGAATTGGACCTTTAAAATATTTTTACAAATAAAAATTGATGGCTGGATTTTGTTCATAACTGAAATAGAATTTTTTTTTATTGTCATTAGGCTCGCGCTTGACCACTATCTCACCTGATGGTAAGCGATGATGTGTTCGACGGTGAAGCACGCTTGCCTAGAAGTAACCTATTCACTCTTGACTTAAAGACCCCTAGATTGTAGCTATCGGGAAACACAGACTCCGGCAGGGAATTCCGCTCCTATGCATATGCATAATAAATCAAATAATATTTTGTAAACAAAACTGTCCAAAAGGAGGTTCAATATTGATATTTTGGCTGCGTTAACATTGGGGTGTATATATCGCTTTAACATTAATATTTACGCATGTACAGTATTGATTTCATCGACAACATAAATGAGTTTGAACTTCATAGTAGTTCCTAAAAAAAATGTGAAAACATAGTTATTTTTTAATCCTTACTTTAGAAGCGCGTAATTCACTTAATGAAATAAAAATCTTTGTAATATATTTTTATAATAAAATCCAATAGTAGCAAACTTTAGTAAATATTATAATATCTAAACCCAACGAAACACACTTTCTGGGCAGTGATCATATTTACAGAGCTGATCAATTTATTCCTTGAGTCTGTAACGTGTCATTTAAAGATGAATAGTTTAGTTGAGGAGCAAGCGGAGGTTTATAAATTACACGAAATACAGTAACGGTAGACTAGCAATCGTTACATAGACTGCTCAATGTACTTTGGTTCGGAACCGTAATTGTCCGAGCCCGACTTGCTCATGGCCGGTTTTTAATTCAATAACATGCGAAGGGCCGAGTTCCAACTTATTATTTTTATACTATTTAACTATTCCTTACAAAACAGTTTCACCCGTATCTAAACCCGTAGTTGACAGACCAAGTAACCACTGAAATTGTCTCATAAATAACGTCTTTATAAACTTTTTATAAATCGCTTCCCTGAAAGCTACGCCAACTTCTGTCTTTTGTTGACATAAGAGGAACAAGAGCGAACGAAAATAAAAATGTGGCCATGTAGTCTCTTTTATCAGCAAATAATTTAAAGAGATGCCTTTATTTTTTCAATAATTCTATCGGATTAGGGTGATTGACACGAAAACATACTAAAGCCCGTGCGAATCCTTCAGTAGTATTTTCACACTTAATTTTCTTTGAACACAGCGGCGGTAAGAAATAAAGTTAAAATTAAGACGCGAGTTTATGGGGCGTTACTGGGGTGGAGGGCACAAGGTGGGCCCGAGGAGGCGCGGCGGTGTGAGAAGCCATTCGAATTCACCGCGCGAGCTGCGCCGTAGATAGCGGCAGGCGGAACACGTACTTCACTTCCACTAACTCCAACTATTGACAATATTAATGCACGTTTAGCAGGGCCAAGCGTCGCCGTGCATCGCCTACAGAATACTCCGAAAAAAGTGCCGCATCAGAAAGCAGTCAGGCGTCTGAAAACAATCGTCAGCTAGAATACTTTTTATTTCAGCGAGTGTAACGTGAGCTTCACTTATTGGCACTAATTTATTCCATTCTTAAGAGAAGTCCCCGGAAGTAACGCAAATATTAGACGAGGCTCGGCCCACGACGGCTGCCATTAATTCCAGAATTGAAATCTGGAATTGCGGCGGCGGCACGGCGGTGGCGAATTTACATTCATCGCGGTAAGAACTTAAATCAAGTTCTCAGTTACGATTCAGTTGCGATATTATTTTATTAAAATATGTAAATGACGCCGTTCCACCGCGTAGATACTACGGTAAGGACCTTACAATTGCGGGGGAGGATATCTCTAACGACGCAATATTTTCATTAGTGAGACTATTACCTACGAGCGTTATCACAATTTTATACAGCTTCACAATTATTACGTCACATGGCTTGGGATTAAGAATGTTTATTACGTTACTTATTTACTTTAAAATTTACTTTTTCAAAATATTAATGATGTAGGTTCTGAAATTGCTGAGAAAATAAGACTAAAATTAATTATTCAATTTAGAAAATATTCTTCTCTGCCTTTAATAACTACCGGTAAACGAGTATTTCATTAAAATTTCATCAAAAATGTATATGAAACAATTCTCAATCTAAGCTAAAACTTATGGCCTATCTTCAAAGTCAAAAAAACGCTACCCGCAGATTCATCTGATTCCAAGCACAAAGCAGTTTTCAATTTATCGGGAATAAATGCTTCGGTTGGCAGCTCAGACACCCAATTACCGCGCACAAAAGCTGATTACCGCGCGGGTGCGGGCTCTGGCGGAGCGGCGCGGCGTCGTCGCGGCATCGGCGCGGCGCGGCTGCAGCAGTGGTGCGCTCACGGAATATTTGAACGACTTGTGAGGAACTCTTCACTTACTGTCTTTACACAAGCAAGTAGATGGCACTGTAGAACGGTTCCCTCTGATTAAAATCGGCGTCACTAAATTCCCGAAAATCATGACTACACTTCATTTGGTATTTATATTATAAATTGCAATCTATATCGATTATGAGTGTTGGTAATTAATTATGAGATAAATCTTTCAGAAATTTTTGGGTAATTAAAATATAATTTGAGCATAATATTGTATATAATTGCAAATTATTATATATATTGTACCTAATATAATTTGAGCATGTCATTTATAATGTGTTAGCATAATAATTTTAAAACGTCACAGCTCTTCAAAACATATAAACTAAAAAGATTTTCTTTTGTGTGAATTAGAGCAAACATATATGCTAAATTACGATTACCAGAAAAACGACCATCTGTTTACAATTACAACTTATACTTTTTTTTTTGCTTAATATTTTCCTTATTAACATTTAAGTTATCTATTCCCTATGTAGTTATCTGTTTTTATTTGGTTTAATGTACTAATGTGTATGTCATTTTAATTTTATATTAAGTTATATATTAAACAAAACTTGATAACCTATCATTTATACCTTTTTTCCACAAGTGCAATGTGTAAGGTTTGCAGCGGGCTGTCGTTCCGCACCAATTTGCAAGTAATCCAAAACTCACATGACAGCTGACAACTGCGAGGTAGCATTATTCTGATCACAGCGAAACTTTTTTTTTGTAGAGCTTACATATTTTTACATCCTTATTTTTTTAAAGTTGCGCCTTTCAGACATACGGCTACCGGCTACTTTAGGTACGAAAATGTACCTAAAGTAGCCGGGCTAGCACGGCCTACTATGACAGGCTTGAGTCACACATTTTTGTCACAGTTTGGGAGCAAAACCCTTGATAAACTGCGTGACTCAAGCCTATCACGGAGGCCGTGCTCGCCTGGCTGAGGATACAAGCGATAAAGTTGAATTAAATAGTTAATAGTTTTTAAATATCTTTATTTAAAAAAAAACGTTACGGAATTTCTGCCTATATCGTGGGTGCGTTTACAAACATTTAGGCCGAGATACTCACCTCTAAATTATCGCAGAATGAATTTGAAAAATTGTCAAGCACGCGTTACCTGCTGTGATTGGTTGAATGAATTTTCAACAGTCAATCTCAACCGATAACGCGCACTTGACAATTTGTCACATTAACTCGGCGATAATTTGGAGGTGAGAAACTCGGCCCTAAACTCGCATACACAAGACACCCAGATCCGGAACAACTATCTGTAGGCCATACAAATATTTGTTCCGTGCAGGAATCGAACCCGCGGCACGCAACGCAGCAGCAGATCGCTCCACCACAACGCCAACCGTGTCGTCTATGTAGATCTAGTATAAGTACCGTTTAAAGCAGGATATAGCGTCTACAGTTGCATTTATCATCGTATACCCCACGAAGGCAATGGTTGACGTGATTGCAATAAGGCAATACCTTTGAGTAACCTGGGGTGCCAACTGCAGTCTGCGTTATCGACTGAAAGCCCGACAGCGAACGCCCAGGGAAATCATGACCGACGCCTCTCTACCCTTACGGGCAACCATGAATCCTGACATCGTTGCGAATGTCCCAGTAAAAATATATACTAATACGCATTTAGAATATTGGTTTAAAAAAAAACATGTAAATGTGTTTATCTGCAGGACTTATGATTATAATAAATATTAAGTCATAAATACCGTCACAGATATACTTTTTGTAATACAAACTGATGCATCTCGTATAGTAATCGTCCTTCATTAGCTGTGTAAACCTCCATCCCGGTTGAATTATGGCGGCGTGTCATAAGCTTAAGACGTGTGCAAACAAGATTTATGTAATTAATTTAGGAGATAAGAGCAGGCGCGAGAATACATACGTTATAGAGTACAAAGGATGCTACACCACAGCGGCCTCCTGTTCTGCCGTCTAGATTCCTAAAATGTGATTTGACTATTGTGAGGCGTACGTACTAAAACACTATCATAGGAATTAGAGGAAACAAATATATTTTTACGGTTATCATATACTCGTAGTTTTACTTTTGTGTAAATTAATTCTAGCTCCGCTCGGTACACAATAGCTGTAGATGTTATCAGTAGCGTAATTATGAAGGGAGAAGACAAAACACAAATGTAGAGTAACGGGCACAGGCACACGGGCAGACCGGGGGCGAATACTGCCGACACCGACGGCCGGAGATATTTACGTTTATCTTCGGGTAACGGCTTCATCGCAAGCTTTATTACGACATCCACTCACGTAATCCTCCGCCGACGTCATAACTCCTCGTTTGCTGGTCCGCTACAATGTACTACATCGCTTTTCCACTAGCGAAACACGGGCGGTGCAGCGTGCGTCCAGCCAATATTGCAACTAATAGTGTATTTTCGTAAATGTTCATTTATGAAATTATGTAACGGTAGCAAGGATGAACATAAGGTAAGAGTTTATAATTGGTAATATAAAATAGTTTAAATAAATGCCTATTAAATAAGTTTTTTTTTAATTAAAATTAAAAGATTTTCAAAAGTGTTTAAAATCAACCACAGTGGATAGCAATGAAAACTATTGTTTTGTATAAATAAGGCAATTAATTGCCAAACCAATTAATAACTTAGTTAGTTTGCGTAAAAGAAACAAAATGTGACCTCTCTCCCTCTGATTCTGTAAATAAAACTGTTTACTTTACTTTTACCTATCCACGAAAAAAAGTACTTGTTTATACAATATTTTTTTAATTCATATTTAGAACATTACGTTGTGAGTGTAGGTAAAAAATGTTTTATTTGGCGCGGCATTTTGCGAATAGGGCGTTTTGATACAGCCTTTTTTTCAATATCTATTACGTTTTGCAAACGCTATAATTTACTTGTAAAATGATGGGACTGGACGTGTTTTTGGGTTCCGAGCGTCATAAGGAACCCTTATAAGATAACTCACGTATAAGTCTGTCTTTCACAGACATTTTTCTACTTGAAGAGATAAAAACATTGACCCACATATTTTTAAACAGTTTCATTTAAAATAAATGGATTAGAAACTTGGGTGAGGGATTGGTTAAAAAAGTATCATGATTTTTTTTATAGATGTATACCGTTTGGGATGATAAATGAAAGAGCGAACTTGAACATTTTTTTTTAAGGCTTAATACTTTTTGATAAATTGTAGAGAAAAAAACACTTTTAAGAAAAAATACCTTTTATAGCATTCCCCCTCTAAAAAGCTTATTTTATTCACTGAAAACAGTGAATAAAAAGCACTTTTTATCATTGTTTTGGTGTTTGAATTTAGAACACACCAATTTATTTTGACCTCCATCTCAATGCAATACAACCTACTTGCGCATAAAATACTCAATACAAACTTCTTGTGCAAAGAATATTCGAATTTGAAAATCCTTCGTCGATTAAATTTTGAGTTTATTTATTTTTAGGATTTTGATAATGATTTTGATTTTGGTCTAGGATGTTTAGTGAATACTTATTTGGGTTGTAATTCTAATATTAATTGCATTGGTGTTTAATTAATTATAATTATGTAACGTAACGGAGGTGGTCACTGGCCCCTGAAACACAGGTGCTGTTACCTAGCTCAGCTTCAATTTACAAAAATATGAAGCCCTGAGGTTCCTCATTGTTTGTAAATTTTGAAGGAAATAAACCATTTTTTTTTTTTTTTACTTTTGATGGGTTTGCTCTTGACTCTAGTCTAGGTCAATGACAGAGACAGAGTCGACGATGGAGTGAGCTTACCCGGAAGAAGCCTGTTCACTCTAACTTTGAAGAGATTCGGGTTAAATGCGTTCGGAAACACAGACGCAGGTAGTGAATTATTTATTATCATTCCTTGTGCTTTTTTAAATTCTTCTTTTTTCGTAATCATGGTATAAAATATAGTATGCAACTCTTGAATAAAACGGATTTATGTCGAGGGCCTTGAATCACTCGCTATGCTCGTGATTCATCTATGGCCCTCGCTTTAAAACCGTCCTTTATTCACTAGTTGCATAATCTACTATTCTCAAACATGCTTGGAAATTTGAGCATTATTTTGACAACCTTCTTCGAGATAAATCGAAATTGCTGTACTGGCCAAATACATGCTATTTGGCCAGTACAGCAATTTCGATTTATCTCTCAGAGCAGCGGCTGGCAAAAGTTGTATGAAAATCCATATCTGTCGTGGTTTAGCGGCCAAATAAATTACATAGTAAACTCATATCTGTCGTGTAATTTAAAAATGGAACGATCTTACTTACGACTTACGTATGTGTTCACGTTCGTCCATCAATGCCGCTTTTGCTGGCCGCTGTAGTAATGTACTATTAGTTAATCTATACAGGAAAACTACAGCGATGTTTAAAAATTGAATTTAAAAAATAAACAATATGGGTACAGATTATGGGTTTTCGATAGGAACGTACTGCGTGCGAGTCGGGCGTTTCGCAAGTTTCAATTTTTTTTATTTTCCTTACAATCCTTAGATTAAGTCCTCATCAATTTAGTTTAGAATTCCTCACCAATATAGACAGTGATATTTTTTTTAATACACCCTTAATATTATCATGTATACCTAGGTTAGCAACCTTGTACACCAAGAAAGCTTGGTCATCAACCCGAATGTGTTTTTATGTACAAAAAATATTCGAAAATAGGTAAGTCAAGGAGTCATTTTCAACTTTCCGAAACGCTCACATCGGGGTCGGGCGCGGATCCGACCCGGCTATAAATGAATATCGGATATGGAATCCATAAATACTCAATCTAAATTCGTAAATTTTCTCCGAGGATCGTAAAAAATGAAGAGGTAATCCGAAATCGGCTTACGGGTGCGGTACAGTTAAAACATTTCCACCTCTAAAGCAATTTATTAAGCTGGTTCATCAAAACTGATTCTCGTTTCGGTTTTTAAGATACTTTGACTGAAAAATAATAACGAGTTCGTTAGTTACAATCATTTGTTCGCTAGAATAAAATAACGCCGAGGACAATTTCTTCATGAAAATTTACTTACAGCAAATAGGCGAAAGATGAATGGTATTGCAGAAAGGCCGAAATTGTGCGGGGGGATTTGAACACGCCAGCTTAGTGCAGCCGCCGGAAGTAGGCCTCTAACCGCCGCCGTATAATAGCTTCTAAATTGACCCTTCCACTTCGGCCTCCGCCGCCGCTCGCGTCAGCACTATCACTATACACATTTCATGGACTATTACAGTCTATTTTTCAGAATGCGAAGTTTTAAGCCATAAATGATTTCAATTAAACAATTTGTAATAGTTGCAAGGCTTGTAGGCAGCAAGTAAATTAATTTTCATACACAGGCATTAACGCGAAATCACATCGGAAGTTTCGGAAGTGTTATTTCCTTTTATAGCAAAGGCAAACGTCAACCGACCGGCGGCGGGACCGGTATGAGGATAGTCAAATACATAAAAGGGATGAGTCGCGCGAAATACTGGCATTGTAGGATCCTAAGCCCTGTTTAGATTAGATCAGACCTTCGAAATAACAGTGAATGAGGACGTGGATTAACTACGGTCCGGGGCACTTCGGCCCGTGCGCTTAATGGGGCACCGTTAGGGGGGTAATGAGGGGTGCGGGGATCGGGCGGATCTCGCTTTTTGGTCTACTGCTACTGGGCTTAGGCCCCAAACAGCTGAAAATATTTCTATTTCAAGTCTAACAAATTAAAGGCACACTTGCTGCTAAATCATCGATCAGTTGAATCTTAAGGCTTTGAGAATTTATAACATTGAACGAATTTACATATCAAAACGATGTGGGTGAGTTTGCTCCCAATCGGTGCTTACAGATGTCCCAGAGCGGCTGAAATAAGGGGTAGAAATTCATTTTTCAATGTCAGAGAAGAAAATTCATTAGAACTTTGAAATTACTGATGGCTAAACGGATGGAGTAAAATTTGCTCTTAATTTGTACCGAAACTTTTTCGCAAATTTTAAGAAACTTCAAAACGACTTTTGAAGTGAGAAAGATGGGAACAGTGCTAATGATTACAGTTGCGTTTCTTATTTATGGCAATTCATTACGTTTTGAGAACCCAAGAATTTGTTAAAATAATTTGTTTGTTCAAAGAAGGAAGTAGCATGCTAACATCAATTCAAAATGCAAGTTCGTAAGAATATAAATCAAAGAACCTCATATTTCTTTCAATATGGATTGAAAGCATAGTTGACATTCGTAAATGGAGTGCACATATTAAAAGTAATAAATCTGTAGCGAAGATGACGTCTCGGTCGGGCTCCAGCACCGGCCAGCGCGCTCGTCGCCAGAACAAGCCGATATTAGTTTACTTTTCCTCTCCAACTTACTTTATTAGTTACCCACCCGCGAAAGCTGCCGGTGATAGTTTTCAAGTTATTGAGAAGTCAAGAACACGTCCAGTATGTGCTACTATATACATGAACTAACCTTCTTCTAAATGAAGGATCTTTATAAACTTGAGATTGAACTCGCTGATGTTTTATTCATTTTCGCCACAACAACACACTCTGTGAAAATGCCAGCTACCTTTAACCGATAGCTACTGTAACAGAGCTTTGTAAAGGTAGGGTTAGACATACAAACATTCTTATTTATAGGATGTTCAATACTTTTCTATTAACAGAACGTAAAAAATAAAGCATATTCCAATAAAATTAAGGAAACAGCTTTTTTCATTATAACAGGACTGAGGGTCGTAATTATGTGGATCTAAAAACACTCAACATCAATATTAAGCTTCGGAAACGATGACAACGAAATCCATGATAGACTAAAAACAGGTCAGGCGGCTTTTCGTTGACAACAACAGCTTTGTT
This sequence comes from Orthosia gracilis, assembly GCA_947562075.1. Lineage (NCBI taxonomy): Eukaryota > Metazoa > Arthropoda > Insecta > Lepidoptera > Noctuidae > Orthosia > Orthosia gracilis. The sequence goes on along the minus strand of OX387267.1, from coordinate 30,745,620 downwards.
AGGGAGGATTTTATTGGCACAAATATTGTCCAAGTCGAGCTGCGGCGCGCAATTCTCGTGATTTACCGAGCTGTTTACGCGAGCCTGCCTATCCCGATCTACCAACATTTTTACAGCACCATTTGCCCGAAAGTCAGACATTTTCTACAACACAAATCATTTTAACTATATTTTTATGCAAATTTTACGCCATCAACTGAGAGAAGAGACTCGATGTTTCTAAAATACTGTTTTGATCTCGTTCCTATATCGGAAGATAATGTTTATAATTTGAATAAAGTCATCCAACCCCCTGCTTAGGAAGTTACGTAACTCGCACAAGGTTTATAGGTATTTTTATATGATTGAAGTTTTTATTACAACTAAAGAGTCGTTTGATATAATTGTCTATGGCCTTTCTATTTGATGGTATTTTCAATGTAGCAATGAAAAAGGTTTAAAAATACTAAGCGACATAAAATTAATGTGACAAACTCTGTTCCTAACAATAAAAATAGCCCTTAAGCCATCGAAACATTAACAAAGTTTTCACGTTAACTTTTTGTATAAGTAGAAAAGTTGCGGAGGCATTTTCCAATCTCTGAGCGAGGGCCGACGTCGACGGCTCGCGCCGAGTCATTATGGCGCGGCGCTGAACCGTCACGGGATACAATCTCACCTTCACTCCGCTCCAGGGTACATAATCATACAAAAAACAAACATTATCTTTTCGCAAAATTGAGAAAAAAAATGTAATCTTTCGAGGTATACGTTGGGGTCGATGGAGACCTAAAATTTACGTTTATTTATATGAATATTATTATTTTGATTTTGATATTCGATACTGTTAGGTACTGTAAATACGCATGAATGTGCTGAGTGGTAGACGTAATGTAATTGTGAGTACTTTGTAGAGGGGAGTAGAAAGTCTGCTAATCCTTTTATCTAAGCGCAGCACGCGGTGGAGTTGGGAGAATGTGCCTGTAGTTTACCGCCTCGCGCACCTGTTCGGCCACACTTGAGCAGAGCCGAGCTTAATCTGCCCTCTTTTTTATTATGGCCGCGTTTCAGTCGCTTAATTAACGAACCGCTCGCTTCACCAACCTCACTAAACTGACGTAATAAGTTTACTTACGTCGTTTGTACGTTCCTGTTTTGCTGATAGCATTTTAAATGGTCCGATCAGCTCTCTTTCTAATATAAAAAAAAATTGTAACGTTTTACAAACTCTAGCTGTCCTTGAATTATATTATTGTAATGACAACGATAATCGACCATATCAATAACCCCACTATTATTAAAATGAAATTAACCGTCATAAAAACCGAACTAAAGAGCCAGTACAATCTCAGTCTTATCTTAAATATATTGAGTATTGAGAGACGAGACCCGGATTAGCACCAAAAGGAACCCTCACAAATCTAAGGTTAATTAAATACGTAGTGAATCGAGAAAATACAAAAATATAATTCTGTCCGCGATTGGCAAGTGCGCCAATGTAAACGAAGGATCTCAAATCTATACAAATATTTATTTGTACAGATTGGAGAGAGGCGGCTTATACTTTTCCCGTTTTTTACCTTACCTTACTTTATAGGATTTATTTCGTTTTTCCTTTCCTGTTGTTAATTACAAGGAAGTAATAAAGTAGCCAAGAAGAGTTAGATCTGAAACAAGTTCCTTCTTAATCGAGCCACGATAAGAAAGGTACATTAAAAAGGTCTGGCGTGACAACAAATCTAAAGGAAAAATCTCCGCCTCTGAGAGCCCAACGGTGATAAACGAGAAAAACTTTGGAACTAAATGGAGCATTCGAGACGGCGGAGCTGCGCTCCTGTCGCAGAATAATACTTCTCTCGAAGAAATAACACTTATAGTCCGCGAGGCTTAAAATCAAATGTCTCCGTTCTCTAGAGTTTCAAGCGAGCACGCCGTGCTTTCTGGAGAAATTTCTGACAGAAAATAATGCCGATTTTAAACCGAACTTTGAGATTTATATCGAGGAGATAAAGCTAATATTAATCACAGTATATCGCCAAACCAATACTCTACTATGGCCTGTTATTTATTCATACATCTTCCTTTAATCGCTGAGAGCCCGCATCAACCGATGTACATATTTGCAAAAGACTCACCGTTTTCTAATTCGCTTACCTGAAAATATATAAAAATACAGATTAATTTAAAGAAATAATAGGTTTAAATTTTTTTACTTATTCATTATTGCACACATGAAGAAGTTGCTCATGTGACGAACTTCGAGTTCCAAACAATAACCAGATCGAGATATTCATTTACCTAGTAAGTAATACAGTTAATAGAAGTAAAGTCAAGCATCTCAACACGAAGAGCGAATTTAATTATTGTTCTAAGTTTGAGTCTCCATGATTGTGGTAACCTGGTAAGGTAGGTGTAACACAGGAAACAAGATTTCATTTATCCTTCAGGTTCGTCAGCACCCGTAAAATGTTCACATTAGCAAAACACAAAAGGAAACTGCCAAGATAATCTTACAAATCATAAAAATACCCGAGAAAATGTAATTGGAAAGAATTGTGCTGCTCTTTATAAAAATAAGTTAGTAAAAATATAATGACGAGGGTGTCCTCTGCTGACGAGGGAGAGCAAGGACAGGTTACTCTAATTTACATTAATACGAGTTTTCCGGGGACAGTGACGAGGCGGCGGCGGGCGGCGTGTCAACGAGCGATGTTCGGTAGGCGCCGGGCCCGGCCGGCCGCGCCCGGCGCCGGACGCCGGACGACCGGTACCTCCAAATCACGCGTCCCAAGAGAACACACCTCGCAACGCCCCAGGATTATGTTATATGAAAATAATTGTCGCGTCGCGTCAGTTAACGGACCGCCAGAGAAATTACCTTCGTTAAATAAGGGTCGATGTGTTGTTTTGCTGCAGCAAACTTTCTTAATTTGATTAATTTTAGTGTGGGGATTCCGTTACGGGGATACATTGGAATAACACTCTCCATACCATCCGGAGTTTGCCAAGCGCGAATTATTATTTGCGTGAAATTTTGTATTTACGGTTCTTAGGGTTGGATTGTTTGTATGAGTGAATTTGTTGCCTTATGAGCTGTCAGGACCAAACTCTCTTTGATAAGACAGTTATGCCTTATGTCGTTTAAGGTTTATAGAATGTTTAGTGCAAATAGTATAGGTAAGTAGTGGTGTATGATGATGGGCGCGCGTACGATAGTATCGCGAGGAGTGGCGGTGATCGGCACGTGCGGCGCGTCAAGAGCGGCGCTGTGTCAGCGAGCCCACTGAATGGTGCGGCGGCGGGCGCGCTAAGTGCACACCGTCAATTATGTACCTGATTGACAACTTCAACGGCCGTGGTTATAATTTGCTATGACGACGACTTCATAGAAGCTAGGAAAATATTTCGTATGTCTGTTGGATGAGCTGGGCACAAATAAATGGGGCTTTTTTTTGTTGCTGTGCCTGGCAGGGTCTATAGGATAGGATAGATGGGGGTCCCCCCATTTTCGGCAATTAGACTCCCGTTTGGTCCGTTGTGCGTGCAGGCCTGCTCTCTGTGAGAAGAAATAGGCCGTAATCCAGAAGGCGGGCCCAGTTCGGTTTGGTGCATGTGTCATGTCTTCGAATTTTTGTTTCTTTTACCGTTTTGAGAGAAATGGTGATGAAAAATTTACACAAAGTAAAGTGCCTGCCTAAGTTCGAACCCATGGCCTGCAACTTGTAAGTCCACTGGGCCACTATTGCTCTTTGGCAGAGACCATATTATAATTGTTTCTGTTATTATTATTTATCGCCTGCATGTACATTATGGATGCAATCAATTACATTTGAATTTTTCGTAGTAAATAATTACTAGAAATACTGACTTGAAAAATAAACATCGATACCTACAGCAGATGGGTAATTTGTTAATGTTTTACCAAAATAATAACAAGTTTACTTTTTTCTAATAAAACAAATACAATACGGTTGCATTGCATAAATATGATTGTATACTGTGGAAAAATTAAGTAGGAGTTGCGTTGAATGATGTTTGCGCTTCGTAAAGCTCAAAAAGCCTCTTTTATGTAGGAAGATATGAAACCGAATTCACTCAGAGGGCAATACCATAATGGAGCAGCGCGGTTATTATGTGAATAGGTGTAGGTGAATGCAACGCTCAACAAGCTGTTAGAATATTGAACTAAATATGAATCTCTACATTGCTGCATTGCTTTATACGAATATTGGTTACAAAATAGCATTATTTAGACACGTTTTGTACTTAAAATAATAATGAAGCAATACCAAATTTCAGGTAAGAATTTGTTGACGCATGACATATTAAAACGCCAGTCGAGTGATGTGATTGGGTATTGAAAATTAATTCAACCAAACAGAAGAGCTAAATTGCGTTACAAAATTTGTTACACTAACTTCGAGATCATTTTCGTTCCATACTCTGGTCATAAGAGCTTTCTGCAAGAAGACACGATGCGGTCGTGTGTTGTGAGATGCCCACCGCACCACAGATAAAGATCAAAGGCATAACGTGACGCATAGAATTTCGCGCAGAATATCATGTTTTATGTCGCAGATCCGTAACCTTTCTCAATGGTTTCTTTTTTGAGAAATCTCGCATACAATTTAAGTTTTACTATTGTATATATTTTAAGCCTTCGAGCAGGTCGTACGTATTTTAGATTGTCCAAAGTAATTACGATGTTAAAATATAATGATCGAAACAAGATAATAACCAAAATTTTAGAACGATTGATCTGTTCAGGGAGTAAGAAGTTTAATCTGTCAGTAAAGAACTTTCACTACTAGGAAGAGGTATTGTGCATAAAGTTTAAATTAAATAATATCCATTTAAAAAATCTTTTTAACATAATTATCTCGGCACCTAACATCGCGGTATAAAAGCTCTTTTTGAGTTGGTTTGGCAATCCCAAAATAGGCAGATTTGTAAATTCGTAAGCCTCCCTGTGTCCATGACTGTGTCTCAGACAAGTTATGATAATAACAAAATCCTTTACCTATTATATTATTGCACCTATATTCTACAATTATTCACAGTATTCTGCACACCCATCTGATATGGAGGGGTGACTTTGACTGTACCCACTGACTGGGAACCACATGGCTTCACTGACTTATATTGAAGGCATCGATTTAAATCAAATTCCAACACATTACAATAAAGAGTTGATTTTTCGAAAAAAAAAACAAACATTCACGGCAATAAAATCTATAGTAATAATTTAGCGAGGTAAAATCATTTGTCTGTTTGTTTATATGTTTGTAAAAGTTAATCTCTGGAAAAGGTAACAGTGGCATGATTACGAAAATTATTTCACTGATTGGTATTATCATCCTATCCTATCCTGTATCCTGTACCATTAAACGAGCAATAGTAGTATATACCTATATAATATATACTATACTATTAAATGAGCAACATTTGTATATATCTATATATATATATAATCACGTTATCGAAAACAGCTCTAACGATTTCGATAAAATTTGGAATATCATTTCCGGGGGCGACAAATCGATCGAGCTAGGTCTCATATCCGGGAAAATTCGTTTTCTCCGTATTTTCACGAAAAAAGAATAACCCGCGCAATGTGGTTCGTAATTTCGGCGTCGTCGCTACTGCCCGTCTGAATAGCGTAATGATAAACGCGGTGGCCCACTACGCCCAAGGTTGCGGGCTCGAGTCCCAGCTATGGGTAGGCTCTTTTTGTTTTGCGTTTCATTGGTTCTTTGATTTTATTATACCTTTTTTGCTTTTGGTTTTTTAAATGAAATCTAATTTTTGGAAAAAAAATGTGTTCCCTATTTTCACCCGTGCAAAGCTCGGTCTCCCATGTACTTAACAGTAGAAATTACATTTCGTTTAAAAAAAATGCGCTACACATGTGGGATAGGCCGCAGAAAAAATGCGATTCATACCCGCAACACTAAAAATAATGCAACAAACAATGTATAAAAGTGAGTAAACACCTCAGACGATACGTGGCGACCATTCAAATGATTTCATTTGAACAAGTTTCTCTATCAACCCAAATTCAGAGTGTAATTTGTTAGCAAGACAAAGTTTCGCCTTATCGCAGTATTCCACGTGGAGTGTTTTGTCGGAATATTCTACTTTATTCTGTGACTAACAAACTTTCGGCATTATTTATATATCACGTCGCGACAATTTCAAGCCTTCGAACGTTAATATTTGTGTGAACTTTTTATCAGCAAGAAAAATTTTACAAGTTTAAAGTTTATTTAGTACCCACACGAGGTTTTGTTTTAAGTTGCGTGATTTTCTAAGTGATTTAATATTTGAAGCGTTTTTGCAAGACACAATTTTAGTAAGATATGAAAAAGGGCCTTCAGAAACTATCCCAATTAACTGATTTTGTAGAATTGCTAAACTATCTACACTTAGCAAACGGTTTGGTTTAGCTCACAGGTACTAAAGTGCAGTTTCAACAACGAGAAAATAGTTTAATTACTGTACGGATTGTACAATTGTGCTATTTTTCTACTTATTTTTTCTTCCTTTATCTTCTTTCTTTTCTTTCTCAGTCAGAAGCAAAGCAACTCGCCAGTATTCCAGCAGTATCACTGAACCGTATTATTTAATAAGCGAGGTTCACCCTTACAACAAACCTACCATGTGAAAAACTGAAACCAATTTTGTGTAGCAACAAGTTATCGGAGTTATAACACGGATGGTCCAGATGTTGGTGGCACGTCTGGGTAACGAATGGAGCGCAGCGTGACTCCGGCCCCGGTACGCCGAGGCGAGGCGTAATTGGAAAGACGCTACGTGGCACTACGACTGCTGAGCGCCCTATCATTAGCGTCACTCACAATTTGCTTCCTGCCACCGATTCACATTGTCGCTATCGTTCACCGTGGCTATTTAATTAATATAGAAATCGGATCATGTCTTCGAGACAGTTTACACTCATCGTAGTATTTTTATAAAGCGAAACAGTTAAACATGTACACATATATATATATATATATATTATACTCGTATACCTAATGTAGTTAGAGAATATGGTAGTTCGTTTTAAATTAAATACCTACTTTTGTCGAAACATACAAAATTCCAAGTCCAGTGCTACACAAGTGCTACGAGAGCTACGCGTAGCACTACGTAGTCATTCGTAGCAAATGCAAAATTGAATTGAAAATTATAAATTATTATTTGCTCATATGTTGACTTACCTACATAATCGTTTGTCTGTTTAAAACAACAATTAGTTTATAACTTTTTGTACGCCATATGAATCATATGATAGAATACAATTAATAGGAACTGGCTTTCAAATCAATAAACCTTTTTGATGTAGGGGATTTTGTTTACTGGCTGACGTATTGTCGTGTATACTGTTTTTTATTGTCGGCGTCTTGGGACTGTGGTTGATGTAAAGTATCATTATTAGTATTTTATTACGAATGCGTAACATGAAAATGTATTTCGTTTTATTAGAAAGTAGGTCGGATGCCGTATGACTACCGACGGCTGAAATCTTATCTGTCAGTCGAAAATGTATTCTTGCATACGGGCAATATCTTCACGACTTATCCTATTCACGTAAGGGAGATTATATTTTGTGGCGGTTTGTTTTAAATTCTTCTTTATACTGTTCTAAAATTTTAAAAGATATATTTGGTCGGTATTATCATGGCAATACTTACTGCTTTAATTCTATAGCCCCTGTTATATAACGCTGGCCAGTCATAAAAATAAAAAAGCTAGCGGCTAGATACGGTTAGTAAAGTAGATGTAGAAGAAAGCGTTTTGCGTAATTAAACGTTCGGGCGGCAGCAGTTTATGTGACGATTAGTGAGCTGGGCGCGCAGAAGGCTCGGCCGTTTAATTTGCCGCTTCACTTGACACAATTCGACGCCTGACTCGGGGACAATCGCACTCGAAGCCCCGTCGACCTCCTTATCTCCCGCCGAGGTAATCTTTCCTTCCCTCGGCGGCAATAACTCCAAGTGGGCTGGATTACCTGCAAAGGGGCTTCGTAAGGCAACCACCTCTACAAAGGTTATCGATTTAAACAATGTGTGCACGCGTCACTTACTTCACATATTTATTTTCTCTTTTTCACACGGGTCACAGGCACAAATATAGAGAGTTCTTTCGATGTAAACGAACATCGTAATAGAAATATCTTATACTTACACAAATAGGCTTAATTAAAAACCGTAGCAGTAATTCCGTCAACTTTATGTATGTTCGGCAACTCCTACAAGTTTCAGAACATTGTGAAATTGAATTGTGTTGCGTAATACATAACAAACATTCAAAACATGTCGTTATCCTTACTTTACTTTTAAATAAACTTTTTCAAATTCCAAAGGCTTTTCTTAACAATCCGCCAAACATCTGTTTATATTTCCATATTTTACACGAAAAATATCTTTTCTTTTGAAATATAAAGTGATAATTTCATTTCGAAGAGAGAAACCTTAAAGTGTGCTCGGTACGAATCATAAAATATAGATGAATCGCTCGAGGTACCATTTGCAAATAATTTCGTTGGCATGTAAATCTGCGCACGTAAATTCCGCTGCTGTCTGCGCACGGAAATTGAATCGTTCGAGAACCATGCCAATATATAATTTTTAGCGAAATATGACCCGACCCATTTCGGGTCTACCTTACCTACTTGAATTATGAAATTATTACTACCAAGCGGCACAAGAGCGAATAAAGCACTTAGCCATTTAGTATTTGAATTTTTTCCACGGGGCATAAATGGAAGTTTGTAGATATAATAATATTTAGAGGAAAAAAGAAGAACGTACATATTATTAACAGTTCATTTTGGTATGTATGTGTGAAGCGAGTGGCCGCAGGCGAGCGACTGGCACGGTGCTCTATGCGAGTGGTGGACGTCGTGGCAGCGGGGATATTTCAATTTGGCCGGAGACGCGACCCGAGAGGCCGCGCTCTCGCCGCACGGCTCGCTGAACCGTAAGCCCGTTGCGGGCTCCACCAAAGAGCAAACACCGCCTCTGCAATCTTGTGCCACGTGGACCATGCCGAACACTCGACCACGACAATCTACTACTACAATTACCCACACCCCTCTAGCTAGGAACAGAATAGAGCTCAGCACATGTGATGTGCTACTTATGAATTGAGTATAGTGATATATTGATCACTAAGTTCCTTGTATGATCTTTTTCATGGTATATTCCTAAATACTTCATCAAATAGAATAATTTTAAAATAGAATAGTTCAGAACCAAACTCGTTGGTTGGGAATAACAATGAATTTGCGCAGCTCGTAAATCAAGCAGGTGAGCGCCTGTTATTGAATAGACTACGACTATTCCAGCTACTACATTAATAACTATGTATATAGGAAATATAAATCTGTCTCTAGATATATCTTTAATCAAGACCAGTACGTTCATCGTTAACGTTCGCTTGGTTTAATTATAAGATAATCTTAAAACCGCAAGGTCGATTCTAATAAAAGGTTATGAACCATTTGTATTGACTGAGTCTTATATAGGACCAAACGTAGTGTATTTTCCTGTCATCCTCTATCTTTCAGAGAGTAACGAACTGCGTAATTGGAAACTGCGATTCTTCAGACTCCGACGTCTATGCGCGTTACGTTTAAGTTAGTTTTTTTTGGACAAGGTTTTTTTTTTCATATGCCTACCTGCATTATCCACAAATTTAACACCTGCTGTATCCAAAAGCATGGACTTGGCCGCTCTTCATCATCCAATTTTCAATGATACAGATCAGATGGCCTTAAAAGCAAACTGTAACAAACCGACCTGTATACCCAAGTTTAGTCTACATAACTGTCTTGGATCTTGATTATATAATTTGCTCTTGAGGACGTTAAATTATTTTGATGTTATATGTTTGAGAATAACGTTGTTTTGGAAGACACATTTAATTAAAATTGTCTAGAGTCGTGAAGCTAAGTTAATCAAGTAAAAACTTATTACGATAATTGTAGTAAGTTGCTATGAATCGGGTGATTTTATTATCGTTATTTATCGACGGTGTCAGAATATTTCCAATAAGCTAGTAAAATTTTACGGCAATAATATCATGCCTCACCGCAAACCAGAAATGTCATATTTGAATTTTCTTCACCAATACTGCCAACTGGGGCTCAGTCATGTGTTTTGAAAAGTTTGGTTTGAGGCTTTTCCTTATGTGCTATTTTTCGCTTATGCATCTGATTATTAATATTCATTTTTTTTACTAAAAATACATACACAAGTCCAGAATACTAGTACACAAAAATTTATTTTTCCCGTACATCTGCAACGGTTAGTCCCTCTATGCTCGACTCGAAAAATACCTCCTATAAAGTTTCGCTATGTACGCAATTCTTCAATTCTACGTAAACAATGGAAAGAAAAGTGTTTGAATTCAATTAAATTGAGCAGGAAGCTGAAAAACATTGGAATTATATTAAAAATATCGAAATCTTAGTTCACAATGTTTTTAGGTTAAGTTTCTCTTTTACGGCAAGACGTTTCGTTTTTCACAGTTCTATGGAATGGATGGAATCTTTGTTTTTAAAATGAATGAGGCGACGTATTAAGTGGCGGCGTGGCGAGTGTGTGTTAGTATGATAAATCGGAACGTTTATTTTCGCGAAAGTAACGGAATTTACATACTAGGTTCTCTTAATTTACTTATTAAATGGTTAAATAAAATATTACCCTGTATTAGTTTTCTTCATAACTGCCCGCGAATGTGCTTTCGTGCATAGCGAAACTTTTTAGTAGGCATTTTACGAGTCGAGCATAGCGAGACATAGAGCATAAGGGGACTAACCGATATGCAAAATGTTATATTTGCTGGAAACAACATTCTGAATTATGTAAGTTTTTCTTTGTGTAGTGCAGCCTGCAATGGACTAAGAGAAAACTTTTGAATTGTTGCAAAAAGGTGCTTCTAAAGTTGCAGTCCCGAAGGTGTACTCCATAGTTACAGGAGATTGCTGGTAACTTTAAGAATATGTTTATTTCTGTGTAACTTGTGTGTTTTATTCGTGTGCGAAAGACGATTCAAGAATTTATTATTAACGGAAGGTTAGTTAAAGGTGCGCTTTAAGTTCTTTTCTTTTTCAATAAACGAGATAACATTCAAGTAAGTATGTATAGATAGGTACATATCTGTCTACGTAATAATAAGTTCCTAATTAGCTTGTGCACTGACTCCAAGCAACTGAGGTTGTTCTGCGTGAAAATTTTCTCTTTGTCTGCGTCACAATTAACTGAGGAAAATTCGACTCGGGAGTCAAATTACTAGATCGATCCATGGATTACTAAAGTTGCATAATATACTTGACATGATATTTTTCGTATGGAAACAGATAAATGTGCGTTCGTAAAACTACAATAAATCCCCAAGTAATATAAACGCGCTGTCGACATCGGCGAGCGAGGCGTGTGGAACGCGCGGCGCGGCGCGGCGCGGAGTATGCGAAGGGCGCGGGGGGACGGAGTGCGGCAATTTTTCTCTCCGCTGACAACATGATGTAACGCCAATATCGCACGCTGAGCGATTAAGCCGCGTACGCCGATATTTCAGACTTGCCCCTACTAACTGTCAAAGTGTCGGCAAGAACTCTGTATGCGTTGTACACAAACATGTACGCCATGGTACCGAGTACGCTCTAAGCAGTTTATCATAATTTTGTATCTTCAGAAAGAAGCGTAAAAAAACCTTTTAGTTGTTTGTTCACAAGATAAAGTTTTGACGGCTAAATGTATATGGATAAACTTACGTTATAGGTTAAGTTAAGGATCACACTCTACCAAAACTTGCATGCTGTGTCTATCGCATCATATTGTATGCTTGTATCATATTGCTTGTATTATTAGAATAAATAGTGTAACAATTGTAGATGGACCAATTAAAAAAAAAACAGCTGCAACATTATTTTTTTCAGTTAAATTTCAACTTTTCACGGTTAGTAGGTATAATCTATACTTTAATTTCTTTACAACATATTAAACTAGTTGTGGATAATTTAACTTTTTCTACAAAAAACTAGCCATTTGAATTTTGGGAGAATAAGACTGCACTTTTGAGACTGTACATTTGTGCAGAATAAATTGTAAAACACGATCGATATTGCGAGTCTTCGATAAATTACCCAACGATCGAGTAGTAATCACGAGGATTGTAAAACAGAAATAAAAGCAGCTAATCTCAGGAAAAGAACGTTCAGATCAGTTGAAAAGATAGTTGGCAAGTCAGATCACGCAGGGAGGCAATCACTCGATAATAAACGTGGAGCGAGTCGAGTGCGGCGCACTCCGCCGCACGTACTGCTGACGTCTCCGGATGCATCGCCAGCGCCTCCGACTTCCATCCACAATATACCTCCGCGACCGACACCACGATAAATCTTAACATGAAACATTTCGCTGATTTTAGAAACCCCATTCGCACGGGGGAGCTACGCTGAATAACAGATTGTCGCTCGACACGCATCAAGCTCCCGAGCAGGTACTAATTTAATTACGTAGTTAAAGTATGTTTTAGTAGACTTTTAATAAGAATGACTTCTTGACAATTTTATCAATATAATATATATACCGCGAAGCGATGATAAACGATGCGGAGCCGGCGCCTGAGCGTCGGCCGCTGGCCGCGAAAAATACAACTGTCATCTTGAGTGATGGTGAAATAACGCCAGCGTCATGCTCCGCTCTGCATGCCAACAGCTATTGTGCTCCTCTTTGTAGACCTCTCCTTATTACAAGGATTTCATCGACGCTTCCAAAGCAAGGTGCTCAACCATAAAAAATTAAATTCTATTATAATCTGGGCATACTGTTACTGTGTACCTATACAAATGCTTTGCTTATAGTCGCAGATATTTGCATTTTAAAAGCACTGCTGTGATGGTAACACATCAAAACGGAAATAGATTACAATCAATACCTACCTATAATGCTAAAATAACTTGGAAGGAAACTACTTGTAGGTGTACAGACCTTCAATATTATAGAAAAATCACTGTTCCGCGAAATACTGGTAGGTGTATTGTGAGTAATAAAACACGAGCCAATTGATTATTGCTATTGCGGTCACGTCGTTCAGTTACTGTTTTCACGTCTGACGTAATAACGTTAGCAACAAAGTTATGGTACATACGTGACCCGTTAAAAGGTGCCATTCTTTACTCTGTCTCATCTCCTGTAAGATTCACTAAACTTGCAGAAAAATCATACAACTGAACTTATCAATATTACGCCGACTACAAGTGGTGGCTTTATATTATTCTTGCACATATTGCTAATAACACTGCTAAGGTTAATGCAATTAAATAAGTGTACCTACCCATCGAGATTACTTGTAGAGAGACTTTTATTTGCAAAATCACCATCATCATCTCCATGATCATCTTTTAGTTTTAAAATAATATCACAATAAAATATTTCAAAATTAATTTAAGACCGACAAAAATGGCAACCGAGTTTTACTAAAGGCCGGTTTTAAATCGAGTATTCGGAGTAGAAAACTTGTCACACCCTACTTCAATGCCAGTTTATCAGGATTTCAGGCTTAAACTAAGTAGAGCTTGGAATATACTCAACTTCAAATTCTCATATCAAAAATCGGGGTTAGGTTTACAAAGAAATAATTCGTAAGCCCTCAAGCACAGGAATTAGCGAATGGTTGGCACAGTAAGTACACCTGTGAATGATGGCCGTGTCTGCTTCACTCTCCGTGCGAATATTTCATTAAGCGAGCTCCGTCAGGCCACGCCATGCATCATAGGCTACGTTCGGCCAAGCCGCGCTGACGCCGCGATCCACTCAGCTTAGTGAAGATATTAATACGCGGCCTCACATGCTATATTGCGACGGGTTAAAAACGACACCGCGCTAATATACGCCATTTTCATGGATGAGGCTACAATCTAACTTCCTTGTTTAGAAATAAAACTGGTTCATACACCAATCTATATGATTTAAGGCTATTTACAGTTTAGGCCACCTTTTTGGTCAGATTTATGTAAATGGATCAAAATCAAAGGTAACAGCGGATAAAGCTGTTTAGAAATTGCAAGGTAGTTCAAGATTGTCGTGAATGTTACTGGCTGAACTAAAATTACCAATGTCTCAAAGGATCGCTAACACTATCTGCGACTAAAAGTTTGATATGTGAACGAGGCACAAGCAAATAAGTAGCGTAGTAGCTCGAAGAGACGCGGGTGCGCTGCGTCTGAGGGGAGGGAGGGGACGACGACACGTACCGAACTCCAGGCAAATCCGAGCACGCCACTCGCCAAGAGTTTATTACCTTCCTCATATTTACACAATTTGAGTGGGTGTTAGCGGTCTTGTCACCCGACAGCGCAGACATGCAAACTTTGAAAAATCATGTGCCAAACCCTTCACACCCAATTTTTTCATTCTTTTCTTCTTCTTTTTCGTTCTTATTTTTCTTTCTGTAGTTCAAAATCTTAAAACATACATGTTAAAGACTAGGTTGAGAAAGTCAAGTTTATGGTCAATTAATGAAATCTCTCTAACGCTTGATAAATCTATATAAAGGATGTAATGAATGAAGAGAACAAACGACTAAGAAATGCGGGGCCAACTCGGGTGATTAAGTGTCTCATTTAAATGCAGTCTCCCAACGCGGACTTCTCAAACGCAAGGGGAGCCCGCCACTCGCGGAAAACGGAAGACGAGTCTCTTCACAAAAGGAAGGAGAGGTATTTAAATTAGCGTAGTCGCTGAAAAAGTGCACTAACAACATTAGCGAGTGGAACAATGGCAAGGCACACAAAGAGACGGAACGCGCTGACAAAACCTTGTATGCGAGGGCGTGTTCCGTGTTGGTGCCGCCGCGCAAATAACTACCTTACACATGGTGACTGGTAACTCGGTGTATTGCAGAAAAAACGTGATAGTGTGACCTATTTGCATCAATTAAGCATCCCATAAAGGAAATCCATGAGATACGAGAAAATCCAAATCTTATGTTTCTTTTTAATGCCCAGAATTGATCATTAGATAAATCCTTGTTCTCAAAAATAGTTAAGTTGGATTTTTGATGTTTTAGAACATTTTCCAATTAAACCGTATATCATCGAATAAAGTTCCGGTTCGTCAAATAGTTGAAAGGAATACTTCTGCGCCAAGTGATATGCCACAGAGCATCCCGCGATCCGCAGGAGATTTAAACTTTTGTTAGAAACCTAGGAACTGAAACTTTTTAGATTGTGCACACACATGGACCGACACCCGCATTGGCCGCATTCTCGATCAAAACTTGCAGCAATGAAACATTGAATCCACGTATTTGTCTAAGGTAAAGTATTTGGGCGACCGAGCTCTGCTCGAGTGAAAATAGAGAACACAATTTTTTCAACATAATTATTACTAACAGTATCTTATTTTCCTGTTGAAGCTTTTTCATTTTACCTATTTCTATACGTTGCCGACTTTTAATTAATTAGCATTAATTTAGTAGCTCAATTACCACGGAGCCAGTCATGGACCTCATCCGTTGTTTTATGTACCTAAATATAATAAAATTATGCAAACATATTCCTATTGTACACTTGTTACATAACATTTTTGGTACCGTAACTTTGAATGTGTAATATGGGACAGCGCGGGACTATTGTTAAATATAAGTTTACAGACCAACAAGGTTAATCCGCCCAAACAAATTATGAACAACATTAATATATCCTCTGTATCCGGCAACTTCCCGCAATAAGCAGAATGTATTAGTGTTATTTATCTTAGCTCGAAGCGCCAACAAAGTTTTAATTGCAAGCGCCGATACAATTTGCGTACAAATGAATTTATTCGCTGAATCCGTAGTGCAATCGTGTGCGGGCGCGGGTGGAGCGGTGGGCGACGCGCGGATTATCCGCGTGTGTAGAGCCGCTAATTGCGGGTAACGACGAGCCAACCACCGCCGCGCCGCGCTGCACGCTCGCGCGCTGCACCTACCACCAAATCACCGCGCGCCATCCGATTGGTATATGTCGCACGCTTTCATGAATTTAAAAGAAACTACACACTTCGTATGTCGCAACTAATGTGAGTGTTATGCATACCTATCTAGATTCACGAATAGCATTCTTCGTTATATCATAGATTCCACAATAACAATACTGTACGATTTACAAAAATTCTACTTCCGAAGTCGGTTTAATTTTTTTGCTTGTTGGTGGTTTTTTATTTTCCTCTTTCTTTTTTTTTAATATCAATAGGCTCGCGCTTGACCACTATCTCACCTGATGGTAAGCGATGATGTGGTCAACGGTGAAGCATGCTTGCCTAGAAGAAACCTATTCACTCTTGACTTAAAGATCCCTAGATTGTAGCTATCAGAAACACAGAGTCCGGCAGGGAATTCCACTCCTTAGCTGTACGCATAATAAAAGTGTCCCCAAAACGTTTTGTGCGTATGGGTGGGATGTCCACCATGTACCGATGACGCATCGCCGTGCGTCTGGTTGTCCGATGATGGAACGGGCTGGGCGGAATTAAATCATGCATAATCAATTCCATCGCACATTCCCCGAAATGTAACCAATAAAAACTGACAAGCTGGCAACTCGGCGACGATGTTCAAGGCTCTGGAGCTTTGATTTGACCAGTGCCTCATTGCCGATGAGTCTCTTGGCCCGCTTTTCGATCGACTCTAGTGCATTAAGCTGGTATTTGGCAGATCCGTCCCAGAGATGAGAACAGTACTCCATGCACTATCGAATTTGCGTTTGATACAAGTTGAGCAGCTATTCCGGCGTGAAGTACTTTCTCACCTTCGCAAGGATCCCCAACTTTTTGGAAGCCAGCTGAGCTTTTGCCTCAATGTGTGACCCAAAATTGAGAGTCGATATCAACGTAACGCCAAGAAGCTCAAGATGGTCCGTTATTGGCACGGTTACATCTTTCTTAGTTTTGGTACCTTTTATTACCATGAAAATCCGCTTTATTAAGGATATCTTAAAAAAAAAACTACTAGTCAGATCTTGGTCTGAAGGACCACGTGAAAAAGAATCATCAAAATCGGTTCATAATTGGCGGATTAATCGCGTAACAAACATACCAAAACATACAGTCGGATTGAGAACCTCCTCCTTTTTGAATTCGGTTGAAAATGGAATAAAGACCATGTAAATCTTTTAAAACATTAACCTTTGGGTTTATGAACGTGAAACAATGCGAGGCTAAAAATGAAAATAATATAATTAAAAAAGTCTAAAATGATAGTAAGCACACAAGGGGGCGTGGGAGGTGAACATCAGTAAAGAGAGCCTGCATTCGGGCTGGCGGAACTGGCACAGCAGTCGGTATCCGGCCTAACAAAAGGGTGATAGCGGTACGTGCGTAAATCAAACGTCGCACAATAACAGAGCCTCCCGCGACCGCCCGACCCTTCTCCGCAGTCCCTCCTAGTTATAAGCCTCCCCATGCCTCTATAGCCGTCGGTCGGTTCTCATAAATCTGCCACACTGAAATGTGCTCCGCTGCCGGCCAGTCGTGTGACGGACGCCGTCGATATCTGTGCCAATAGGTTTTCAATGTCAGTGTACCCGCTGTTTCGATTCAGTTAAACCCAGTGGACCGTCAGGCGCGCCCTTTTACTATCTCCCCTTGTAAAGGCAGTCCCCTTTATAACGTGTCATTATTTTTTGCTTGAAAAGAGTGTATGCCATCAAAGCAACAATTTATCAATTTAAATACCTCACAACACAAACATGAATGTTAATATTTGAAATAGGACGTCGTGTATTGCGCGGTTCACGTGTTTACCTCGCACACATTATTCTCATGAGCTACACACTGAAGCAGTCGACGGGGCATTACATTTCTCGTTCGGATGGTACGATACCATCGTACTTCGCTCCACTCGCTGCAATTAACGCTACACAATGACCATATAAATCTTCTGCGAATGCTCTGTTCGTTCTATATTCCACGTAGCGTAGGTACTTGTCGACGCAGTCCAGCTTATACACTGGCAAAGTACATTATTCATGGCTACTATAAAAGATTGATGGCTCAGATAAGATTGATTGAAATGAAGCCAATTAGTGATGGTAAATAACAATTTGAGTAAAGGAAAGAGTCCGGAGATCGGGTCGGCATGGATTGAGGGCGCGTAGCTTAATCTTACCTACACGACTCGAGCCTAAGAACAAACAAGCCGCGAGCTGAGATTACGCTTGGAATAAATCAATGTTACGACGCGTTAAAATATTTAAGCTCACGATTAATGCCAGGCGTCTTTTAGAATGAGTAGCGGTGCGCGGTGTCAAAAACGCAGATATTTATCATAACGATAAGTCGGTGGATCCGTAAAAGTGCAACTTTGAGTACAGATTTGTTTCATTGCTTTTTTATGAGGCACCAATGCAATTAACACATTTACGAAGACGTATGCATCAACGCAAATACTGAATATTACAGTGTCTCATGTAACACCAGTTACATAAAAATGTGACTTAATAAATGACATCAATTTTTCGTTCGGGACAGGTAAATAAATCTTCCTCCTGAATTCACGAACAGTTTATCATGATAATGATGCAGAGGTTTTACTTGGGCTCGTTAGTTGGCTGTAATGATAACCGCAATTGATAACTGTTTCTAATCAAAGGTAAATATTAAAAATAACAAAAAACCCGACTGCTTAAAAAGCGAACTAAAAAGACGTAAACAAGAAGAATATCAGCGGAGAGGATGATTTTCTTCTTGTTTACTTCTTTTAAGTTCGCTTTTAAGCAGTCGGGTTTTTTGTTTACAACTTTTTATTTTATTTTTTTAGAATTAGGTACATTATCATATATATATATATATTTGTAATCAACTTTTAAAAGTCTTTATATAGATCCATGCCCATCGTGGGAGGTCCACGATGGGCATGGAAGAAAAAAGCCCCCACAATATGGCGCCTTAAATCCGCCATTTTACTATTATCCAATTTTAATGTAGCCAGTGACACTCGCAGGGTTAAGACGAATCGATTGACGTAAGAATCATCAAAATCAGGCAACGCATTTGGTCTCTAGAAGGCCACATAGGAACAAACATACATACATACAGACATAGACTGATAAACACATTACCCTCCTTCAGCAGTTTTGTAAAAACACGGCTGGCCTCCGCCGTTGCTATAATATAATACCAGCCTGTAACAGTTCCACTGCAGGGCAAAGGCCTCTTCTCATACAGAGAAGATACTAGCATTGATCACCACGATTGCTCAATGCGGTTTGGCGATTTCAGACTTAGATTAATTAGAAGTCCAGGTTTCCTCACGATTGTTTTCCTTCAGCATTGTCAACGATGTCCAAGATAAACTTAGAAAGTACATATGAATTTGAAAAAAATCACATTGGTACTTGCCCGTATTTGAACCCACGACCTCAATCATGAGAGGCGAGGTCTTAGCCAAGGTTTGGCTAAGACCCAAAACAAGGTTTGTCTAAATAAGCTGGCTTATTCTTAACATACAAAGATATCGATTGAAATTAACCCTTATAAAATTATAAACAGTAACTTCTTATGAGCATATTTATGTTAAAGAATACGACGGATATAATTAAGACACTGAATGGTATTAAACCCGTTGAATACTGTAAATATCTCTCCGAACCTAGGAGGCCGGGTGCTTCTGATATAACGATATACTGGCGGAAGTAATAAAATAAAACGATTTTACATCTCCAGGGGGAAACGAACGTTTTTGTCGAATGGGAAAAGTCGCGAGCGACTTCTCATTCCGCGATAAAATCAGGAACGTTTTACGACAATCTTCTATTCGATTACCTTCCGTTAAACAACAATCTTAAGAAAAAATCGTGCTCGGCGCTTTTTGTATGTCAATTACAAAATCGGAGTTTAGATAAGAACTAAGACGTTTTATAAACTAATATTTATTTATTGGCTAGATAAGTTCGTAGCTTAACTTTCCAGCCAAGGAAATTGTTAAATCCGAAACTTTAAAAATCTAACTCAACAAAACCGAAGCCGATCAGTGATTTAAATAAAAGAAATCCGAGAGGGTCTGTGCGTGGCGACACGTTCTGTTGTTTGTAATATGCGACGCGGACGGACATACGGAAAAGTGTCACTGGCGAGGTTCTACCGGGACCTGGCGAGGCTGGCGGCTCTGTGCCGCCGCATAATGAACTGGTCACGTAGCCACATTTCGTATTATTTCCGTGGGACGCGTCACGTGACTTGAATAAATGTGGGCCTCCGCGATCCAGCGTCTCCTCGGACCCTCCGCAAATAAACCGCTTTACGCACGATTCGCCAGCGGAGATTCATTATTCTAACTCTTACCGATTCATAATACATTACCAAAGTTTTTCTTTTTCATGGATCAGTTTTATCTGACCACCCTTACGGGTCCCTGGATTTTTAGATCCGAATATATGGCTCGACCGGAAGCTTTAAAATTCTTTTGTATAAGAAATTGGTTCTTATGTTGTAAAGACGATAGCCATTTACAAGTAAATACTATTTATGTGATATCTATGACACTGGTCTGTATGTTAAATGAGATGGAAAACGTAATGAACTATGGCTATGTAATGAACAAACCAGTAGTAACTTACATTATAATGTCACAACTATTTACACAAGACATTAAAACCTCTTTCAATAACTACTGCATACCGAATCCGGTTGTGCTACGCTACTCTGCTACGCAACATGCTGTACGCTGTATGCTACGCCGTCTACAACGTTGCTAAACCACGCTCTGTATTGCTACGGCACAAACTATCTACCACGCCCCCCGCATGCCACGCGATTGCTACGTCGTAGTTTACGCGTGAGATACTACGTAAGCTTCGCCGCAGGCTGAGAAGAGTGTTTCTTTGCAAGCTACCCGAGCCTGCGTCGTGGGCTACGCGTGTGCTACGGCACCGTCTACGCTGTAGGCTGCGTATTGCTGGAGTATGCTGCATATGGCTACGTCGTAAGCCGTTAGAGGGCTACGCCTAGACATTGCGAGCGCTGCGTCGTGGGCAGCGTACTGCTACGCCGTAGGCCGAATATGGCTACATCGTAGGCAGTGCGAGCGCTATAGGCAGCGTATTGCTACGCCGTAGAATGCGCAAGTGCTACATCGCCGTCGTCGTCATCGTAGGATACGTTGTAGGCTGCATAATCGCTGCGTTGCATTGTAGGGAGTGCGAGCGCTACGTCGTAGACAACATATTGCTATGTCGTAGGCTTTACGAGTGCTACGTCGTAGATTGCGTTTTGCTACGTCGTAGGCAACGTACTGGTACGCCGTAGGCTGCGCATGTTCTACATCGTAGGTTGAGTGGTGCTACGCCGTAGGCTGTGCGAGTGCTACATCGTCGTCGTCGTCACCATAGGTTATGTAGTGGGCTGCTTAATTGCTACGTTGTGTTGTAGGCTGAGCTATTGCTACGTCATAAGCTTAGTGAGTGCTACGTCGTAGGCTGCGCGAGAGCTACGCCGTAGGCTTTCAAATAAAGTGTTCCGGTTAATTTTCTTCCGGTCCACTTCGGTGAAGTGATGACTTAGACTATACAAATAAATGATATGATTAATTTAATATGGTAAAATTTTTGCCAGTCCACTTTTTGACAAAAGCCTCTCCATTGCATGTCATTAAAAGGAAATACGGTCGCAGACATCCGACTGAATTTCCTAAGTTAAAAATCATAATTCGAGATTTGGCTCTCGCCTATTTCCTCCTCCAATATTGAACCAATTTAAAAGATATTCCATAAACTGAAAAAGAAAGATATATACTGTGCCCCTATGTTTTCTTATTTTTATTTATATTTGTCAATTTTGTACACTAGGCCTCTGTTGACAGCTCAATTTTGAGCTTCTTTTGAGGGTTGTAGTCCTTCTAGAGACAATGTATCATAAAAAAAGGAAAAGATAGGGCCACAGTATATATCTTTCCTTTTCAGTTTATGGAATATGTTTTAAATTGGTCCAATATTGGAGGAGGAAATAGACCAGAGCCAAACCTCGAATTATGACTTTTTACTTAGGAAATTTAGTCGGATGTCTGCGACCGCATTTCCTCTTAAGTTGTGCTCCTCGATTTAATAACGCACTAAACATTCTGGTTTCAGTATAGGTCAAATTTTCCTCACACAATAAACTATATAGAACCCAGACTGAATTTACAAATATAAGCCCGTAAAATACTCTAGTGCATCTGCTAAACTTTTTACTTGCTTTAAATAAAATACGAGACTATTTTCTCTTGGAGAAAACTATTATAAAGTTATATTTACTTCTTCCGCTACGATATTCGTAGCTTCATTCTATGAAATAGCATAAATAAATAGAGAGTGCGTAAAATCTTGGATTAAGATTTTGTTATGAAACCTAATTCATAAAGTAGAATCAAGTTTTCAATTTAAAAACTGTAGTTGTTATGTTTTCTGAGAGAACGTGCACAGCATGTTGGCAGCAATAAAGACATCACACAAGGCTTGGCCACACATCCTCTCCGCGCGGTATTAGACGTGTAAGCAGTTTATTGTGAGGCTGGCTCGCTCATAACTACCCATTCTGCCCGGGATAATGTCGGACAAGCGACGTTATGTTTATTTCAGACTAAGTCGGCATTATAAAGGTCTCGTGCACAAGTGCCCGAATATTATCTTTACACGAACCTCTTATTTTTATCAACGATAATGGTGTTGCTGTTATCATCGCGAGGTATTAGTTGGAAACGTTTCTGCTGTTACAGTTGTATCTAGTTCAAAAGAATGTGTTGAATACATTTAGCAACAAGATTAGTTACTTAATTTACGACTTGTGTCTGAACATTTAAAGCTTTAAAGAATATTTTATTTAGGTGTTAGGTATCAATGTGTTATGTTACCTTGGATTTCCGCGCAGAGCCGCGTGGTGAAGCGCGTTGAAACCATTGTTATTCGTGAGAGTCATGTCGGCTCCATGCTCCAACAATAAAGTCAACATGTCGTCACGTTTCTTCGAAATGGCATCATGTAAGGGGGTGTCGCCTTCGGAATCCTGTAACAGGAAAATACAATAGAATATTAATTTTGGCTTACATACAAAGAGTCACGGCGAGGGGTTGTAATAGCGCACCTATGGACGAATTAGGTCAGTATGCACTTCAATCAGTAGATAAAGGCGAGCCGGCGGCGCCAGCTGCGACGATATTCGCTACTGAATTATAAAGCACAGCCCGTCTTGAGTATCGCGACAATTTTCTAAAACATCAAACCGCTCGAATGAATAATTGAGGCGGCGGAGAAGGCGTTTAGGGCGTGGATTATAGCGACTTGCATAATTTATAAGCGTCTCGGAGTGGTGGAGAGCAGCGAAAGGCAAAGCCGAACGGTGGTTTCGCGATGCTGGGCGCGCGACAGATAGCAGAGAATGGTGTCGAGTTCAGTAATATAGGACGAGGCGCAAAAAGCGCGGCTACCGTCATTATCATAATCACCAGAGCTGCGTGCCGCTGCGGGGCCGCCGCGGTGCCGCCCAAGCCGTGCCGCTTTGTGAGCGTGCATTAAGAGAGCCGAGAGTTGTGCTCTGTCATTCCTGCAATTAATTTGCAAGGGTCGGTAAGATGAGTGTACTCACTTTGATGTAATAACATTCATCTGGGTATAGGCCTTCTAAAAAGCTCTACTTTGAGTATACTAATTCATAGTTTTTTATTTTATAAAAGGTCATAATTCTTAACGTTAATAAGAGAAAGTTTCATAAAAAACAACATACTGCAAAAATAAGGTGATCTCCTAAGTGTTACACAAATGTGCATGGAATTATTATATATTTCAGACATTGTTTCAGTATAGAGACCAAACGAATTTTATGCAAAACTTAAATTGCACATTCTAACCCAAACACAACAGAAATACCAACGTTTAGATTTAATATAGTGAGATAAATATCAGTGTACACCCACAGGTATATCACGGGGATGACAAAGCACCCGACACCCATTCAGATGCAGTAATTCAGTGCAAGCTCAACCACAGACACGAGGTAATTCCGCGCAGAATAGTTGCATTAAATATTAATCGTATTGGCATATAGATGGTCATTACAGCCTGTAATTCATGACACCGTGTTGCGGTGTATGCATTACATGCGCCGCTTATTATAGGATTGCACATAATTATGTGAATGTAGTGTTACTGATTACACTGTTTAGCATGTGTAATCAGTAATAATGGAGCAGTTTTGCTTTATTACAATACGTATGAGACAATTTTTAATTTATGTGTGCCCTAAATTGTCTTGAGGTTACCGCTGAAATTTGTTTCATATTGTTTCTTTATTTATACTTCATGTACAATAGTAGTACATAGGCGGACTTAATGCCACAAGGCATTCTCTACCAGTCAACCTTTGGGTTAAAAAGGACGACGTTGTGAACGGATACAAAAAAATATTCAAAAATAACAACTTGTATACGAAAATGTATATATATTAATAATACACATATAAAATAAACTAAAAAATACCAATAAAAAAACGAGAAACCTATTAATAATTATAATGACTAAACTTCTGTCTCTAGATGAGAGCTATTTAGTCTTGACTCAAATAGTAGTCACGAACTTTTCTTTTAAAAGAGAATTTGTATATAAGCAATTTCCGGTCTAAATTCTTAATAAAGCCATATCGACTAATTTTTATAACCAGACTACGGTAAAGCCAATAGGAAATGTCATGATTTTATCAGTGTTTGTTTGTATACATACAAACACAAACTGATAAAATATATGTTCAACTGTAGCGTTTTAACTACTGAGCAGATTTTTTATGAATATGGTGTTAATCGATACATTATTATGGTCTGAGTGATAGACTATATTTTATAGGAAAAAACTCAATATGGCGCAGCATATAAAAATTGGGGGTACCTGATGTTAACTTTTACTATCATATCGAGTGGAATATCAAATGAAAGAGGAGAAAACGTTGAGTTCAAAATATAAATTTCTACTATATTTAAAATACCAACCAACAGAAACCAATTAACTATATTTCTGCGTTTATGAATACTACTAGCGCTATCTATCGGCAGTTCTGAATTTCAATCGTAGGTTTTTTTGGAAGTCGGGTTTTAGCTTTCAACTTTATGTACCTTTAAAATGTATCTATCTACTGATAACATACTCATTCAACACAAGGATTAATAACAATTTTAATAAAACACGTTGAGATGCCGCGAGGACACGACGCCAGGTAAACACACCGGCAGGAATAAGTGTTGACGCGAAATAAGAAATTTGATTTACGCGGCAATATCCGCAGGTGCACGTGATATGCACCTGTATCCGCGCCGCGATATAAATATCCTTACGAATATTATAGCTGCCTCGTTGACGGCCTCGTAACACTTGCCGTGAACATATTTTAATTTAAAGCTGGTACACGTGGGAACAGATAACCCCAAACACGAGTTTTATTGTGAGTTAGTATATTTAAAAATATGCTAGTGGTTAATGTTGGACGATTTTCAGATAGACTTTTTAGCCCGAACTTTTTTACAATTTTATTCATTATATTATCTGCACTGTCCACTCTATAATAATCAGAATATATCTACGAATCTTCTCTTTAAAACACGCAGTTTTATAGGTTCAGAAATATTTAAGAAAAGAAAACCATTACCACGGTACTACAGTGATCATGTAATAAAACAGAAAGCGACTCTGAAGCCCGAACAATAAAAACAAAACAACAAGGTAATTACTCAAAGATAAGAACAACGCGTCGAGCACGAGAAGTGGCGAGGCGTGCTCGTGGAGGCGGGAGCCGCCTGATACCGCGCAGCCTCTTACTGAGGTTAAAAATTCGTTAGCCTTGATTAAAACGTCTGCTCGTCGCCCTACTGTGGATGAACAAAGACCCGGCTTATCAGACGAATTAATACACGAAACAGTAAGAATAAGCCTTACTCTAAAACAGACATTAAAAAGCAGCGGCTGCAAATAATAACTTAAAACATTTAATGTTACAGTTAGGTGCAGGATTTTCACATTTACGGAAAGATTTTGTATACAAGAAACGTTTGGATATAAAACATAACCGTAAATGGAAAATCTTCTCAAAGATTCAGTGGTATTCAAGCGAAACTTCATCATTGACGAGGCAGAAAGAAAACAACTAATTGTTTAATTCCAAGCCATTAAGTCGAGTATTACGGGTGGATTATTCACGGGCCATATACCGCAGCATCAGCGCAGGGCGCGGCGCGTCGCGTCCCGGCGCGCCACCGCACACCCACCGACCGGTAATACCTACTTTTGACACTCTACACTCACTTCTAACTATCATTTAAACACGATATATTACACATACAAAAGCCTCATTTCTGGACCAGAAATGCCCGCTCTATTTATCACCAAATATTTCTGTAACAGCCTGGATACCACTGAAACATCCATTATTGATTGTACAAAAGTGAATAACGACCGCAATAGTTAATGGTCTGTGAAACAATCAATGTGGATGTCGACTATTTCAAATGTCCACGAAAATATCGTTGCATGGTCTTTGCTAAGTGTTTTTCTTTATTATGGTTAACACAGACTTGCAATTAATTTTGTTAGATATTCACTTAGACATGCCAGCATTTTATAAATGACAATGACGATAGTATAAACGCCGGAGTCATATCGTTTAGCAAGCGCCATATCGAACAACACGGAATATATTTTCAAAATGTAAATTTTAATCGAGTTATAAAGTGTTTTTTGATCGTCAGCGTTTAAAATATATGAATTAATTTGGCCGTACACATCGATAACAAATATATCGATAGACTCACTAAATAACATACCGTAGTGAGGATTTTACACTAACAGACTGCACCCTCATAAGTCGCCTTGATTGATTGTGCGGAAATAAACCCAGCTTTCGGTCCGCATCCACGTTCACTCACTCATGGATATTATATTACGAAATGTATGAAACACTAGTTCTGCCACGCACAGTTCATTACTTATACATACAATGCTCATAACGAAGACAAGCTTCTGGAAAGCTTCATAAATTCCGCAGTCCATTAGTGTTCCGATATCTCAACCACGCAATTCTTTGTTATTCAACTGGACCGCAGCCGCAGCGAGCGCTATGCTTTCGATATCGGAAAATGCTAATGTACTCGCACTTGGTGAGATTTAGCGCTGAGCGTCGCTCTGCCACTATGCGCTACCCCGTGCTACTGTAATGTGACCCACCGCTGTGATTAGGTAGGTATAGGATATACAAACAGACCAGTGCTCCGAAGCGGCAAATAATATTTCATAAATTATCATATTCTTGTAATTAAGCTTAGGTACACACTTCGGTAACTTTGTTATTATTTGGCCGAGGAAATTAAATAAATTAAAATACCAAATTAAATATAAAATGCGATCTCTTTTAATACTGCTTTTATTTATGCTTGAAACGATAAAACATTCACAATAAAAGAATGTGGTAGGTAGGTAGACACGTAAAATATTCGGATCGACGGTTTCAATAATAGTTCTGGAACTATCGATAGTAGCGCTGTGAATATTGGAAAAGGAAAGTATTTATTAGGTGAATATTGGCTGGATGCGAGTGTGCGACATTACGGTGCGAGGATAGTTTTTCCGTCCTAACGCTGCGGCCGACGCACAGGTGTCAGTAATGAGGCACAAATCGCGCTTCGGCACAAAAACACCAACTCCGCAAGTTATTTAAGCGGACCTATTTCAGTATGTTCCTAAACATTATATGAATGTGTATTAGAAACTGTGCTTTCACTTAATATTCGTCAACCTTTAATATTGTTATTTATTTAAGCGTAGATTTTTTCTATAGCTTTAGTTTTGGCGAAATGTTAGTGCATCTACTATACCAGAACACAGGCGTGACGTTTTTTTATAATACTACGACTATTATGAAACTAGGTATACCTACTGGTTTTAAGAAACACCATATTGCTAAAGTGGATCTTGTTAAATTTTATCCGAGTGGCAAATGCATAACAAGTCTCATCATAATCTTATCCCGACATATATTTATATCTTAAGGCTAAAAACTACCCAAGTTATAAATATAAAAGGTGAGTGCCGAAGAAAGAAACCGTAAAATTTCAGGTGACGTCGGTCCTTCCATAAATTTATCGACAGCTCGTGGTAACAGGCAATAAGGAAAATATTTATGAAGTAGAACAGCGCCGGGCGCGATTTTCATTAGCTAATTATTAGCCTACCGTTCTAGCTAAGACAACGTTGGTCTGCTTTAAAAGGATCTTCTGTTTCTCTGAGAAGATTTTAGTTTTAACTAAAGTAAAACAAAAGGATTAAGATAAGTAAAAGATTTTCCACAAAGGGGTCCATTCTACTTCTTTAAAAAAAATGGAGCTGGTTACAGACTTACTACCCTATGCATCACACGTTTAACAGAGCTTCCTGCAGTCTAATTGGTGCGTTTAATTGAACGCCTGTTTCAGTCATTACCGTACAGGACAACAGTTTATTGACAGTAGCTCGACGTCCGGAGTTCCGGACACACAGGTCGGGACGCATGTCGCGCTATGACGCTTATCGAATGTTGCCATCACCTCTACCGGCGCGGCGTAGCACTCTGTGACACGTAGCCGTTCGTAGCGCAGCTACGAAACATTAGGTTATTCCCCTGTGACGTATAGGTTTTGCTTATGCGGTTTTACATTTGTATTCGCATAAATCGGCACTAGGTATACGTATTATCATCAGTCACTTGTGATCGATAAAATTCAGTAGATCGTGCGTATTATAGTGTATATGTAGCACCGTTTTAAACGACATATTTTATGAAAATATTTTAGGAAATATCATTCTTTCTAAATGTGACACGACCAATAAATCGCATAATGGTGTCGTAAAATTTCGGCGGTATTATCTTGGGAAAACCCGGCTATTTTACATTCACCTGCGAGGTTTCCCTCCACGTCCAATTTATGTTAGTGGGCACAAAACGAACGCTGACAAATGTGGAAATAAAATGAACATACGTTTTATCTCTACGCTCACGGAGTCGGTTTTCGAGCTCGTGGCGGTGTAGGAAGAGCGCGGGCGCGGGGAACGGCGCGGCGAGGGGCGCGCCCACGAGATGTGGACTTTTCTCTGTACCAAGCTTAGGAGCGACTTGTTTCATAAGAACCCACGTACTTTCGAGATAAATATCCGACACACCGTCACCTGATATGCGTTAAGTACACGCATCGCGGCGCCTACTGTGTGTTACAAATACTGAGCTACTGGGGCACTGACTGGATCTTTTAAACCGACTACAAGTTTGGTGTTATCGAGCTGGATCTAAGAGGCACGATACAAACCTTATTGAAACGTCAGAAAAAACACTAGCACGAATTAAACAAAGTATGTTGATCAATGCTCAAAATTATTTGGTTATGAAAACTAGTCTAGTGGGACAAATTGCACGCCCAATAAAGTTGCCCACTACTCTATTTAATCACGAATACGTATAAATCAAGGGACCGCTTAAAACAAAATTGCAGTTGAATTACCATATGAATTAGGGGCAAAATATATAGCCTACAAATTCCCATCTTACATTTATTATGAAACGTCTTAAAAGCGTCCCTGGACTTTCCAACCACTCGCGTAGTTCTTACTTAGATACGGTACGACGACGGACGAAACTAAGTGGAACTTTTCCCAGGTTGGCGTACATAAAAAGAATTTTTAAAAGATACTTCACATCGTACGTTGCAAACAGACTTTGAACTTAAACTCCATGTATAAACATAGCAACGTCACAGGCACTAAACTGTTTAAATACTTGCAGTGCTTACTGCTGAGTGAAAACTCGTAATGAA
The DNA here is from genome assembly GCA_947562075.1 of Orthosia gracilis. Lineage (NCBI taxonomy): Eukaryota > Metazoa > Arthropoda > Insecta > Lepidoptera > Noctuidae > Orthosia > Orthosia gracilis. The sequence goes on along the minus strand of OX387267.1, from coordinate 30,715,803 downwards.
CTGAGATGGAACTTCACGTAATAAACATCTATGCATCCAAGCAGATGGTAAATTCATACCCGTTATTCTTTGTTATAGATTCACCAACCGACAAAGTATAACAATCAGCTTTGACGAACGTAACTTGATGTGAGATAATAAATTAAGTTACTATTTTATCCTACACGCGGGACGACATACAAAGCTCTTAATTTAGAAAGGGGGCGAAAGATAACGAGTAGCAACGAGAGGTATTTAATACGTACAGGTGTACGGGAAGCAACCTCACAGAGATGGAGCCGCGCCGTAGATAAATACATCTCCCTCCCACACCCCGCTTCGACGCACACTTCTGATAACCGCGCATATCGTAAAACTTTATTTACCGCCTCCACTCCAATTTGTCTTTGCGAAACTTCCCAACTCAGATATGACGATAACTTTCAGTTGTTACGTATAAGGAACGTCCAACCCAATCTATGCTTAGACAGACACGTGTTAGATATATTTTCTTTGATTTATTTGTATTGACTACAAAGGAAAATTGGCATCACGGTTTTATAAACATCTTCTTAATTAAATATGTGAACGATCTTGTTTCCATGCGCAATCGTTATATCTAGGGATACGAAAAAGTCTCGTTATTTTTTAACTGGTTTAATTTACTGTAATACCACAAAAGTGATTTCGCAGCCGGTGAGCTATTTCCCATAGTCCCCGAGTAATTACACGACGCGGCTCACAAAGGCCGCGAGGCCGAAGAGCAGCGCGCTGTAGGCACGGTTGCAAAGTGTCTAATGCATTGCCAATATGTACTCTCCGTGCCGTCGGCTGTATATATATATATATGAGCTTTTATTCTGTAACAGCGTGCTTTTAATTTCACAGGTATTATCTAAAATCGTATAGTCTTAGCATTTCTAAGACTATCTCAATCATCATCTTCCTATCCTTGATCCATGGTACTTCGGGTCGGCGCAACACGTTTTTACGTTACGCCTTCCATACCATCCTATCACGCTATCACTGACGCCTTTTTCTGTCATATTTCACTCCTCACAATCCATCCATCTTTTCTTTGGCCGGCCCTCCCTCTCCATCCATCTACATTTATATTCCAAACTCTTTTCAACCGACTTTAAAAAGGAGAAGGTTCTCAATTCGACTGTATGTTTTTGTATGTTTGCTACGCGATTACTCCGCCATTATGATGATTCTTTTCTATTTGAAAGCTGGTGCTTCTCATGTGATCCCATTTAAATTTGATCAAGAAATGACGAGTATGTTTTAAGTTATCCCTAATAATGCGTCTTTCATGGTAATATAAGGTACCAAAACTAAAAAGAAAAAAAAGAAAAAACACTTTTTACAAACAGATACTACCGACTTCCACAAACTACAAAGTGAAAATTAACGTTATTTTTGGATGTAGAGAAAGACATCGACTTACCGATTTGAGAGATGTTATGTTATGAAATGGTATAAACAATAAACAGACATGCGATTGCAGCAATCCCGATAGATTTGCCGTTATATATTGAAGAGTTCTGTTGTATATCTTCGAAGTTCTTCATCAGATATTCACCAAATTAAAATGAGACCAATTTCGGTACATATTCTTTCAAACAAAAACAGAATTTTCAAAATCGGTCCACAATTGACAGAGATATCAGTGAAAATCAATAAAAAAAATAATAAAAAAAACATACATAATGTCGAACATAGAACCTCATCATTTTTGGGATGTCGGTTAAAAAAAAGTTTTTGTCAAAAAGATTAAACCGACTTCCAAAACAAAACAATACAAAGCGAAAAATAAGTTTCTTTAGAAAGTTATTTTTTGTTTTGTTGTGTTTTGTTTTGAAAATCGGTTTTTAGTAATTTGTGTTTCATCCTTCCACATCACATGACCATACCAGGAAAAACAGTTACCATTGAGCATTTCTGTCATTGGCGCCACTTTCAAAATTCCTCTAATATAGTAATTTCTCACTCTATCCATTCTCGTCACTCCGCACATCTATCTCATCATTCTCATCTCTGCTACGTGCAATCTCTATTCATCCATCTTTTTCACAGCCCAAAATTCTGATCCATACAGTATGACAGGTCTAATCACGGACTTGTAAACTTTACCCTTTAAATAATCCGTGGGTCGCAAGTTGTTCCAGTGACCTCTAGGCATTTCATCTATCCCGAATTGATCCGGTTCGTTACGTCTCGGCCTACCTCGCTATCCCCTTGGATAAGCGACCCTAGGTACCGGAAGTCGGAGCAGATCGGTATGGGTGTTCCAGCGAGAGCTATAGGCACGGAACTGGAGAGACCGCCAAAATCGCAAAACAAGTATTCTGTTATGGTTCTGCTCAATTTCAGGCCAACACTCTCCAGTCTGTGCCACTCCACCTTCAATATGCTCTGGACCTCTAGGCCACTCTCGGCAACCAGCACAATGTCATCGGCAAACAACATGCAGCAGGGTGCCTCTTCCTGTATGTCCGACGTCAGAGCGTCCATTATTATCGGGAAGAGGTTTTTTATGGCAGGCTCGAGTCGACTCTTGGTGCAAGCCGACTGCCACACTGAAGCTGCCATTAGTGCCAACTGTAGACCGGATTTGGGTATTGCATCGACAGTGCCTACAGCGCTCGTATCATCTGTACATACTTCCCAGGCACACATTTCTTCTTAAGGGCCCGCCACAAAAACTCACGAGCACACGATCGTATGCCTTCTCGAAGTCAATGAACACCATGTGCAAGTTTTATTGAGCACCTCTGTATTCGCACAACTGGCTGGTTGCGAAAATAGCATTCGTTGTATCCCGACCAGGCATAAAACCGAATTGATTCTGCGATATTTCACTCTCTTCTATCAGCCACCATCAAAGCACTTCCTCTCAAGCTTTCATACTATGTGACATTAGCTTTATTCCTCTATAGTTGTTGCACTCCAGCAAATCACCTTTGCTTTTAAAGATGGGCACCAGCGAGTTATTGCACCATTCATCAGATAAGAATATCTCAATAAATACTTAAAATGAGACCATGTACATGTAGTATGTGTCTCTTTTCAATAAATCGTTATTTTTATTATTTCACTCAGTGTGTACCTATTCGCTTCTTGTTAAATTGGAGTTCAGCTATCATGTTCTTATATTATTTCGTTCAAATATAAATTGACCGTTAACGAAAAATAAAAGTAATAGAGGGTAGATAAAAGCTATAAAGCTTAAGTAACTTTAACTGAACAAAGAACAGTTAGAGATTTCGTGAGCTATAATGACTGTAGACGCATATAAGAGACTTGAGTTTTGCCTGAGGCGCAATTCATAAGAATGGCAGAGCCGGTATCAAAGTAAGGAGTAATTGTAATTTGGAAGATGTTTTTGCGAGATGTAATATTAAATACTTTATACTGTTTCAAACAGACTCTTCGTTTAAATTGTCTGAAGAATGTTAAAGTAATTCTATGAGAATAAGTTTGTGAGTGTATTGAATGAATAGACGCATTAAGGGGGTATGGCGCGGCAGTCGCTGTGTACAATCACGCTGTCTTCGCGCGCGACGCGAGGACGATCGTAGCGTGCGAAACCCGGAGCCCGCACCCGCTGTCCTAATGAAGCCGTAACGAAGCGAGCAATGGGAAAACCAACACCGGCTCACACCGGCACAGCTGTTGTTATTGTTATCATCACTATATAGAGGGCATTTCAAAGCAATACGCTTCTTAGAAAATTACCTACTTGAGATTCAAAGCTTCTTTAACAAGAGAACTTTTCGTATTAAAGATTAGGAATTTAAATTAGTCTGTTTTCGGCGAGAATTCCCTTAAAAAAGTCGTGAAATTTATAAAATAAAAAGACTGACCTTTAGCTGGCCTTGGCTGTTATTTTAGCTACCACAGAAAAAGACCTCTGATATAAACTTAACATTTATCAACGTTTCAATAACTAAAGCTAATTTCTCTGCATTTATTATCCAAGTGTTAACTAGCAAAAAGTAAAGCAAAAGTATAACGACACAAGCGGGATTAACCGAAAAGCAGATTCAGATCACGGCGCTATGTTAACCAGCGCACGAGTTCGATATTCGGTTGATGGCCCCCGCGCTGCCGGGCGGGCCGCACTCCGTACTTATAATCTAATATTCGCAATTTACGAGGATCGCAGAAGGGTTCCACTGGGAGCCATAGTACTGTCATCGCGCACGTACCTGCCGCTTGCACTTACCCAGCCGTTATCTATATCTTTGTAGTGTTATGCTTTTTCAGGGTACTTGATAATGTTAATTTTGTTTTAAATTTAAAGATAGGCTCACGTTAAAAGTGATTTGCGATTTTATTTCATTAGATTATTAGATTACATTACGTCTTAATTCGGCACAATATTTGTTTTCGAAAACAGTTCACAAAAACTGCTAAACTGTCAGGACTAAATAATGGAAGTAAAGGATGAATAGTGTAGCTGTAGGGGGAAGCGAACTATCACTAGATGTTCTAACAGCCATTGTATGTGACGCCGGGAACCGATACTAAAGCTCCGGCACAAAGTCTTCCCCGGATCTCGTCACACTTAGGTAAATCTCCAATATCCGTCGCTATCGGCTTCAGAAAAGCCACATGCATGAATATAGTTCCAATGTTACGTATGAATAAGGCATATCAGATTATCATTGGTTCAGGAAACTCTTACAGAATATGTGAACGCATATTTAGCATTCATGAAATTATTTAATGGATACGAAAACGACAGTAACATAATAGCAATATTACGTTACTTCATAATTATATTATTTCAGATATCGTAATATGACTCGGATATAATATTCCGAGAGAACACTTTTCTCTTAACAAAATTGTTTCCCACCCACAATCTTCTTTAGATAGATTCAACACCTACAAGGAACATAAATATAAATTTAGAGTCCAGAACAAACAATTTAGATGACCTTTACAATGCACACAAACAATACGAGATAACAAGCGGACTTTCACGTCCAAATTCAAAATAGCCCCGAAGTAAATGTAAATACAAAGGCGTAGTACAATAAGAGGTCGGCGGCGACATATTTACTCAAATTTGAATCCGGGACGTGAGGAGTCAGTCTATTACGTGACCTTTAATAGCGTTCAGGCGAGGACCGGGCAGAGCCGCAGCTAGCTGACTAGTTCCTCTGGGCGAATCGTTACTCTGAGCCCGGGGCGGGGAAAGATCTATAAATTACTGAAACGACAACTCGTTCCGCGCCAGATAAAGCTACGCCGCAAAACAATGCTCCGGACGAATGCTTTAGTCGTTAGCAAAGAGAATCGTACATCTTTATGAACTGTTTACTCGTCGGATTTTGAATTGTCTCTCGTAATTGTCGTTACTGTTCTTTTGTCCGGATTTTCAACGCTACACTCGGTACAGACTCCTAGTCATTACTTATTTATAGCTTTAAACTCTACTTCTGCCGTGAGTCCGTAGAGGATAAATACTTTTCTGTAACTCACGACTATCCCCAATTTTGTTTCAGAATTCACGTTCAAAGGCGAACGTTTCTGAACTTCCAATAATTTAATAAAGAAAGTTTAGGAAGCGTGCGTGGCTGGTACGCTCGCCGCAAAAAGCCGAAAACTTTGATTCAATTAAAACAGAAAGTTGGACGAAGAAGTTACGAGCGCGGCCGAAAGTGTTCGGTCGGGCATCGCGCGCGCGCGGAGCTCGGTGGCGGCGCAGCTCGGCGGTCCCGGCCGGCCGGCTGCAGCGAGACGCTGTCGGCAGTGTCGGCGCACTACCACCACTAAATCAAAACTTAAACTCAGTTCCGCTAGTCCCTGAAAGTTTATTGTATATACTATGGTTTTGTGGCAAACTAGCTTAACTGTGCATTCGTAGTTACGGAAAATTTATTACCTTTGTGTTAATGTCAATGAAACTTCTCGCTGGACAGATTTTGAGTAAAAAAAGGTGTCGGGTCCGGTGGGACACGGCGGCGTAGCCTGTGAAAGTCGCTGGTGGGGAATAAGGGGTGACGAGCATTGTTATGCAAATTGAGGTCGTTATTTCGCTACGAGTGAGGAAAGAGCGCGACAGCGGCCGCCCTGCTTGCGCCCCGCGAGCCCCGCCCGCGCACCGCAACGCGGAAGACGCTTTGCATAATTGGTAATACAAGTACGTACATACAGGAGCACAGCAAATACAACTGTGCGTAGCGCTTTAATACTCAAAGATTACGCCGATAATAGCAAAACATGTTCATTTGTGCCTTTGGCTACAAAGTAAAGTAAAGAAATCCTCTTCGTTTACTGAAAATTAAACCCCACCGAAAACTTTAGGATTAACTTTAGATGTTACGAATAAAATGATCTGAAAAAATTAAAATATCGGCGTCAAGGATCAAGATTCTTTGACGCCTTTCAAGAGTAGTTAAAGTAAATCATAATTCTTGGGTTATTTGCCAGAAAAAAACCAGAGAAGTCAGATTGTCTCATAAAGAGTGTTTTGTAATCTTATATCAAAAGCGCGCGCTCGAGGTTGCCTAAAGGCATTCCTGCGCCACCAGAACCAATATTTTGGCAAAAATCTATGAGGTTTTGTTATCAAATATTTTGAAAAGCAATTCCATGTAATGGGCTAATTGTAAAATAATTAATATGTCAAAGTGATAAGTACGAGCTGATTTAGTTACTTGAAATAAATCTTCCAACTCATGTTGGAGGAGTTATCCCTGGTGGAGTGATCCCCTGGTATGAATAGTTTGTGAGAACATGCATAACATTAGAAAGGAACTCTTAGTTCAGTGGCAACAATTTAATGCTCGTGATTTTTTTTTTTACTATCTTTGCCCCACACTAGGTATTTTTTCCTGTATCGTGGGTCCTTTTACAAATACATAAACTCACATACACAACACCCAGAGCCGGAACAACTATCTGTAAGTCACACAAATATTTGTTCCGTGCGGGAATCGAACCCGCGACACGCAGCGCAGTAGTCAATCGCTCAACCACTGCGCCAACCGTGCGACAAAATTTGCCCAGATTGTACTTAGAACTTCGTGATAGTTGAACGCTAAAGCTTATTTAACAATTTTTTGTTTTTTCATTTATGAAGAAGAAAATGATTTTATTTTTATTTATCCTGCTAATCCTACTCATTACAAATATAGAATTTGGGTCTTTTTTTATGTTTGTTAATCAATCACGCTTCAAAAGCTGAATGAATTTGATTTTTATAAACTAGTAGACGTTGGCCTGGATTAAAACATTGGATAATTATATCTCGTTCGCGTGGGTCATCTTTCGACTTTTAAAACTCACTGATAACTATATAAATGAGACAAAATAACGAATCTTATCTCAGCATTTTGTCGGGTCTCCACGTAGAAAGCGGGCTGAATGTGAATAATCGACGTTCGTTTTTTCATGTTCCCAATAGAAGCCAGTCACAAATTGAAGTGCTTAGTATGCGATGCGAATCGTCATTAATCGACGGGGTATGGTTCAATGGTATACTTGGGGTTTGATAGTTTCTACGCGAGTCATGTTAGTGTATTTAGTAAGTTATTAAACAAATTACCATAAATATATTAAGGAAAAAGACGCGTATATTTCAATTTGACTTCGATTATGTCGGAACTGCTAAAACCGATTGCAGAAACAGCACCGTGTTGGATTTGGTATGAAATTAGTCCCTACGTCAATACATTAACGGTCTTGCAAAAGTTAATGCTCAACCAATTGTTGCGTCCTTTTAACAAATTTTCCATATTTCACGATCAACAGTACGGTTTTACCAAAGGGGGTTGCACAACTGACGCTGGCGTCACCCTAATTAAGAACATCTTTAACGGCAGGGAAGAAGCACAAGACGCCATTGGAATTTTTTGCGACTTCTAGAAGGCGTTCGATTGCGTTAACCATGAGACACTATTGTTGAAGCTCGAGCACTATGGGATTAGACTTGTGGCTCTTGAGTTACTTATATCATATTTGAAAGCCAGACAAGTTAAAGTTTAGGTAAACGGCGAAAACTCACTAGGGTCGGAAATGATAATCGGCGTTCCTCATGGCTCGATATTAGGTCCATTCCTCTTTCTGATTTACATTAACGATTTGCCAATTACTACAAAATCAACCAAAGATGATGGTGTTATGTGCTGATGACACATCTTTGATATTTAAAACACACCGGCGTGTCAAAATCTTGATGATGTGAATAACTCTATTCATCAGGTCCAAAATTGGTTTACAGCAAACAATTTGTTTACAGGAAACTATTTAAAAAGATTAATATTATGACAGTTTCTTGCCAATTCATTTATGAAAATATTATGTATGTAAGGAAATATATACATCTCTTTAGTAAAGTTAGTAATAGACACAATTTAATACCATCAACCATTAAGATGGCGATGATTAGCTAAAGTACACACATTTTTCATGGGGTACGGTATTAAATTCTATAACAAATTACCTTCTGATATACTACATGAAAAAATATTTGAAAAAGCATACTGTATAAACAAGCATATTACAAATTAGATTATTCTATTCAAGATAAGAATGCTTGGAAACACGCTGGTCCTGCGCCATATTGCAATCTTTAGTGTAGACAAAATCAAACTGGTTAGCTATATATTCATAATTACATGCATTAGGTATTGTTTTATTTTTATTTTATTTATTTCTTCTCTTATTGTTTAAGAAATTTACTCGCACACTGTTCCATTGTTGTTGAATTAGGTAATTTACCTATGTTTGCAATATTTGTAATTATTGATGACTGTGAGAATCATGTGCCTATTTATAAAATGAATGGATTTACGTGTTAGTGTTTGTAATACTTTATATCTATACGTAGTAGGTATAGTAGTGTTAGTCTCGGTGCATCGACCTCACGTATATGAATTAATGTATGTATGTAAATATTATAAAACAGTTTTTTTTAAAAGAGTAATTATGGAGTTTCATGTCCGTTCTTCTCCATAACAAGCTACTTTTCCGAATGGGCGGTAGAATAAATTATTATCTATACTATTATCATAAAGAGGTAAAGTTTGTGATGTTGTGAGTTTGTAGGTACTCCGATGTATCTTTGGATCTACTGAACCGATTTTGTAAATTCTTTTTTTTTATTTGTTATAGGTCGCGCTTGACCACTATCTCAACTGATGGTAAACGATGGTGTGGTTCTTTCACCAGTAGAAAGCTACATTAGACTTAAGTGTCATAGGATTTAATTTATTTTCTAAAAATTAGAGATCCTTATGAAAATTGCAATAATATAACCCAAAGTACCAAAATTTTACCTATTAAAATCATTCTTTGGCGTGAGAAAACTATTGGTGATACATAAAAATTATGTTCTACATGATTAAAGTACTCATTATTTCCTACAAAATTCTGTTAGAGTATATGTCTAATTATTTTAGTTAAGTTACACTAGCAGCTTTTATGTTCTAACTTTTTATTAGATATTATTGTAGTATTAATTCTTATTCAAATAAATAGTTTAATAAATTCGTAGGTAGGTAGGTAGATAGGTAAGGTAGGGTAGGTAGGGTAGGGTAGCTAGGGTAGGGTAGGGTAGATAGGGTAGCCAGTTGACGGGAACGAAGCCGCGGGGGTCAGCTAGTTACTTATAAATTTAAACTTTTAACGTTGAAAAGTGCCGCTTATGATGGCCTGATTGAAATAAAGAAATTTGACTTTGACTTTGAACGTTTACAATTTTAAAAATCAATTAGGAGGAATCAGCTGTGTAAATGTTGTATGTACCAAGTTTTGTTTAACGCCTAAACTGTGCAAACTTTATCCGTAAAGTAGTAGACGCCACCTCATGCTAACGTTATAATAAAGAGGATTCTCATAAAGCCTTAATCTGGGCTAAGCGCCGTAGGAGACCGTTTTTCATGGCGTAATCGACAGAATTTTTCTGCCTTTCGCTTAAATTACTAAAGTTGTGGCCATCATATTCATATTTTCACCCGAATTATCCAATATAATAAGTTTCAAAAGAGTAAGAGACGACTTTTAAAAGGAAAAGTTCTGCGAAAGCACGTAATGGCTCATCCCGCTCACGATTCCTGCGCCCGAGGCGGAACAGGCGGACCGGCAGCGTCAAATAAGTTTCTAATTGCTTATATTACCAAGTTATATTCGCTCTTGGAAGTAATTAAGTCACGAAGTTAAAACCACATTCACGTATTTTCAGAACTTAACAGATTTTTCCACTCTCCAAGTACAGCGAAAGAATATTTTCTAGCAGTCATGAATTAAAGCTTTCTAGTGCGAACGTGGAAACGAAAGCACTTTAATATAACTCAGCGGCAAAGGTTAGGTACCTCGCAAACCCATTGAAGCAAAGCGGTGAAATGCATCCGCGTGGAAAAGTCATGAAAAATACCCTCTCCTTTTTACGGTGTAAGCCTCTCGAAGAGGTGACAAAACGTTCGCTCGCGGCCTCCGGCTGCGGTGTAATAAAAGTGTCGTACACGATGCTTGCGCCAGCAACGCCTCGCGACTCTACCTGCATACCGACACCGATGCTCTTCACAGAATAATAACAACACCCCAAGAGTTATTGCATATTTGGAAAGATATATCGATCAAAGCGGCATAATCAACGCCCGGGTATGACATTAAGGTACAGGTAGAATCATTATGATAGCTCTGAATAGTTATAAACAAAAACTCATCTAGAACAGACTTTCAAAATAAAATACATTTATAATAAAATAGCTATCTACAATACATTTATACGCCCACAAATGTTTTATTAATTTATTAATACAATAACCGTCAAGCAGCGAAACCACCCCAATAAAAATATAGACCGTGGAAAATTCTGTATAAAACTTGCGTCTGGAACGAGTTGTATAATAAAAAGAATATAATGTAATGTTTGAGTGGGCAGACGCTTAAATTCAGAAGATATGAAGGAAATGTGTATGCTATTCTTGCTTTCAAGTTGGCAATAACGCGGTGGATATGGAGCGTGCTTGTGGCGTTACCGTGGCAGTAAATTAAGTACGGGCACGGCGAGGGACGCGGCTCGAGCCAGCTATCTTACGCGAGCATCGTACACTATCTAACACCGCAACCAACCAGGAAACCTTTTAATGTTGCAAGTGCACTTATATCAGTTTCCAGTTTGAACAGCTACGTCGTATGTACTGTAGTAAACATTCTGTTGTTTACTTGTATCTAGCTCTCCTTCTAGTTAGTAGGCCAATAAACGTTTACAAAGTGGAAATATTAATTAAAATTAAGGGTTCTAATAAAAAGTTTTCACTAAAAAGGTACGACATTTTTACGGAAGGAAGACCATCTTCCGTCCAAAAAGAATTTCTAGAGAGAATATAAAGAAGGGCATCTTAAATTTAGTGTATCGGTCGGTGAGTGTTTACGAGCCAGGCCCCTAAAATAAACAAACCGACAGTAAAGTACAAAGGCCAGGGTTCTGGGAAATGGGCACCCATTCTGTGTTTCATCACTGAAGACGAACAGACGATGCTGAGTACCTACATAAAAGTAATAATTTGCAAGAAAATTTAGTGAAGTTTACTGATCACATAAAACTAATTTTTGCTTATGACCAAAATGTTACCTACATATACCCATAAAACTATTTCATCTTATATTCGATAGATTCTTGGACTAACGTTAAAACAAAACACGTATCCAGTTATCAATGTAACTAAATAAACTTAACTTACTAAACACCTGTACCTAACTAAACACTCCACTACAAAATACAAGCCGAGGTAACAACTATATTTAACATCGTAAGGCCTTTACGCTCGTTTTGTGCTACGTATACTGAGGTGAGTAAAAACTAGAAGTTGTAAAGGGTTGTAATGGACACAATAGGGTGTGAGTTTGCGGCGAGGGGGGTGTGGCAGCGGCCGGCACCAGCTCTCGCTGAGAATTGCTGCGAAAAGGCAAAGTTACGTGCGCCCGAAAACTCCTAGCAACACATGTGGAAACGAGGTCAGGCTCCGTCAATACCACTAAACAAATAAATATGTTACGTGCATTAAAATATAAGCTTTACCACCCCGGGTTTAAACAAACCTTTTATTTTGTACTTGTCACCATACGAAATCACAATACATAAAAAGAAATTACAAAAGTTTGAAGCAGATTTTTTTACATCGCAATCGTATACTGATTATTATTATTAAACATACATTTAGGTACATTTGAACATGTTAGCTTAGTACAGCAAATACAAAGGCGTTAATGTTAATCGTAAAACGACAAATAACGAAGGGCTGTACGCGGGGGCAGAAACAAATTAAAACATTAACAATAGGTAATCCCCACGTGGCTAACGAGCTGGTCGCGTCATTATCACACGCCTCTGAAACTGGATTATTTTATTGTTATTATCGTAGTGTCCGTTCATTGCCTGCGTAAATATTAGACCGTAATATTATCAGGAAAATAATTACATGGTCATGTATAATGGAACTTATAATTGAATCTGCAGTTGTGTTTATCATTTACTTATTTTCTTAACCAGATAATCATGAGCATCCTGTATGTATAAGTTTCCTAGATAATATTCTTTTTGTTATAGGATAGCGAGCAAACTGACGGGTCCCTCATAAACATCTGTTACCGAAGCCTGTGGGTGGACATCTGCACCTCCCAGGGGACTGCATATCTTAGAGATAAAGTGGAATATCTCATGTGTCCGTCATTTCAGCGGCACTCGTGATACTTAGGGTAGCTTTACTAAATCTTAGTAAATTTCGCTAATAATTTTTATTTTAACTCTACGCCTGCCGTTGCATTTTCTAAGTGAGTATCAAGAACAGCGACACAACAACACTGTTTAACAATTTGTTTGTGTTGGTGAGTTTACCTGTGTTCCAAATAATTGTGTTTTGTGTTCAGCTCACAAGAAGAAACTAATCAAACAAAAAAGGAAATATGGGATGAGGGAAAATGTGTATCCATAAAAACGGTGAGTTAGGAGACGGCGCTAATGAGAGAGCATAAAGCGTGACGTCGTAAAGCCAGCGCATTAAGCGCCGCTGCCAGAAGCTGCCCGTAATCTATTCGGAGCTATTTTAATTAGCATCGTAGTAATAATAAAACGGGGGTGAAGTTTTTGTGTCATCTCGGGCGACGACGTTCCCGAGGCGCGGTGTCGCAGCGCTTGGCCGCTGCCGCGCCGCGGCGCTCCACAAACACCAACCTCCGACAACTCCTCGGTAAGGGAATACTTAAACAACTTCTCATTTACTAAACTTGTAAAATTCAGCGCTAAAACTCTAATGGAAATTATAAATACTAAAATGCCACTCACGTTAATGGAACAGGTAACGCACGACACAACACCCGATGAACATAGAGGTTAAAATTTCAAGTTTTTACGTTTTATAGATCAATTCTTAAAAATCTGGTCAGTTTTATTAAATGCAATAGGTATATTAAAAAGGTCGTAAACCGCATAATCGAATTTAAAAAACATTTTGTCCACCATACGTTTTGTTACAAGTGCTCAACATTTTTGTAGGCAAAAGTAGCGTTTTTTTATAGATAAAGTTATACATGTATTCCATTATGTAGGAAATAGGACCCTGACACAAAAAATATATTTCTCAACCTATGCGAAATTAAATAGAATATATTTGAATATGCCTATTTTCTATTCTATTCGGCGGCAGTATTGGGTTAATGTCTCTGCCTGGTTTGCACACTGTCAACACTGCATTCATTGAATATATTGCCCGTGATAATATTCTTTATGTGTGCGTAACGACGGATATTATCCTAGTTTTTGCTGGTTGTGGGGTTACTGCTGCCAGCAATAAAATCAGTAATCAAAATGAATGAAATCACAGTACAGTCAAGCAAGTTGATGTATGACCCAATCAGTCAGTAATTCGTTTGAACACTTTAAAACATTAAGTTTTAACTATTTTGATTACTGAAGTTTATTTTTAAATTAAAAGAAAAATGCCGAATAATAATATGTCAAGTAGATATTAAAATGGAGACATGTCATTGACTTTGTCACTTTTATTAAATCGATAACATGTTTGTTGCTAAAGAAATGAAATTATATTTAAGAAAGGTAAAAAAAGGTTGACAAAGTAGTAAAATAGGCTTAAGATGGGTGACTCATGAATCAACTTGCTTGACTCTACATCTTAAAGGGTAGCATGAACATCGTTCTAAAATTACCATATAAACCACGAGCTAATTATACGAATGACCAATCCAAACTAACTGATCAAATAACTATTAAAATATAAGACATCATTATTATAATTATAAACAGATTGTATGGTAATTCAGCTGGGACCATAGCTAATACAATAAAAACAAAACGCGTACAAAGCAGACGTGCACATAAAGCTGTAGTGTAGTAAGTAGATAGCGACGGAACCAACGTTCCGTACCAAGAGGTTGGACATTAAAGTGGAGCGTATCTCTGTAAACTAAATCTAGCCGGGCACGGGCACGATAGCTCCACAATCGCTTTCCTACTACCTCTTGTTTCACGCACCGGCTGTGACTGTAGCGTTACAATAATACTCCTCTCTTGGCACATTTTGCGGTACGAGTATCACTATCTACCCCGCTTTATATCCAATTTTCGAAAGTACTTTTATACTTCGGTTATGGTTTTAGTTTATGCTGGTAGATAGCTCCAAATACTTTTAATATCAATGCTGTAACTGTGGTTTATTACTTGCCTAACTCAAGCTTTTTTATCTTATTTTTAGAACACAGAAAGATTACCACAGTAGGTACTAAAACAAATATAAAAACCATAAAGAAAAAAAAAAACTTGGCTTCAGATCCGAACAATTGCTTTATCAAACCTCGTATTTTTTTTTTTATAACTTCTTTATATAACAACTTACTCATATTATAAGATATTTATACGTACGTTAGAGTATGAAAGAAAATAAAGCAGAAAGTGTAACGGTTTAATAATTCGAATAGCCGTAGCCACGTAGGCGTCAAGTAACAGAAAGCATTTCACAGTTAACGAAGCAACAGCCTCTTACATGAAATTTCGTAAACCTACAAGATACGAAACAAAAATAGTCCGAGTTAATAATGTCCTTAGTTTTCTTAAAGGAAACGAAACAGAGAAAATGCCTACCTTCTCGAAACGCACACCCCATTGCGGACCTTTCTACTTTACTCCACTCCGATAGAAGATAAAATTAGAAATAAAGCTATCTTGAAATAAATGTAGGTAAGGTACATTAGCTTTAATGGATTTAAAGTTAATTTATTAAATAGAGAAGCAAGGCTGGACCATAAGATGCGAGATAGTGTCGTGCAAAGGGAGGGCCGAAGCTCACAAGCAGAGTGTCCCCTAGGACGGCATTACACTTCGCTATAAATTTATCCGCAGCGCGGAAACACAATTCTACTTGCGATTCTTTCATACAAAAAGCCTTTTGTTTTCACTGTCTCAGATAGGTGTTTCCGATCGGAGGGACAGCCTGTAACGCTTGATATTAAAAAAGTTTTCCTATAAGGACTTCGTCTAAGAAGAGAGCGAGGATTCCATTGCAATTAAACGCAACCGTAAAGTTAAATGCGAGATTCCAAAGAACGCTGATGTTTTTCATTGAATTTCAGCTTTTCTTCAAACAATATTTTATGTAGATAAAACGGGCAACGAAAGTATCAAAGAAGTTATGCTCAAAATAGAAATACAATTCTTGTGTACTGCTATTTCTTTTCGCTATAAATATTGTTCCAATTATAACGTTGTTTGTGAATACCGCACAGTTTTTATTTCATTTTGCTTTGAGGGGAAAATTAACGCTTTTATAAGAATATAAAAATAGGAAAAACACAGCCACAAAAATAACCAGTTTTCCCAATCAGAGTTCCGTACCGTGACATTTTGTCAAAGCCGTAGAATTAAAGTAATTTTTAGAAGTTTTAATAACTAACCTTCAATTTTTTTTTATATTAATAAATAAACTTCAGATTACTAGAATATAAGGTTGTTTTCGTACTTAATCAAATTAACAAAAAAAAAGTAAAATTTATGAGATCCACAAAATTGCTTAGCTTCTGCCAATGATAGGTACTCCGACTAAATTCAATTAATTATACCCACGATGCTACCAACCACAAAAGCGTTCATGTTTCTAAAAAAAACAAGAAGGTCAAATTTAATTAAAGGAAATAAAACTAACATTAAAAATGGCTTACGGAACCCTAAAACGACGAAAACGGACGGATTCCTATTGATGTCGTAGATCTCAGTTATTAGTTTACGAATCGTAACCAAGTTAGAATAAGTATCCAATAGAAATGGAGGCAAAGAGCCATTTGTCCGGCAAAATGTCGTTCCCCAGGTCAGGTGGCACACGTTGAAAGCATTCATAAATTTACGCGAGACGAGCTTGTGCTGGGCGCAGGTGGTGCCATATACGAGCTTTGAGAGAAAGCCTATATACACAACTAAGAAGCGGTACGTTAATAATAGATTGGGTGTAAATATCCCTATATATCAACTCATCTCTGAGTTAGCACATCGTACTTTTATGGATAAAAACTTAAATCGATTTGAGCGAACATTTCTACACGATGCTCTCACTTGTCGGAAAAAATATTTACCTTCGCGAATATAACACGATCAAAGTTCGTTGAAGCAACGTGTGTGCGGGTGGAGATAGAGACTCGGCTAACGAAGTAAACAATCGACACAGACTCGCGTCCGACGAGCGGGCTAACAGAGCGGCTCCAAGACAAAGGGCTGATGAATTTGATTATTTTGTTCTACCCGTGTCTTTACCCTCCATGAAATCTAAACAAACGTGCATCCTGCCTTCAATAAGTCTTTCTTATGGATTGAAGGCAGGTTGTTGAAGGAGTGTTTGCTTTAACAAAACAAACTGCAAAGAGTATACAGTTCTAGAAAATTGGCCAAGCTAATTCGTGCTTCAATAAACCCACTTCAATTTTATATCGATTCGTTATAAACTTTGATTTTGTCGCTACCAAAATGGTAAAAAATCAAAATATAATTTTGTTTTGAACCTAACCAGAGAAATTAGAAAATGTTAATTCACATTTTCATGATAAGTCCACGAGAGCTCTGCTACGGCAGTGTAACAATAAACCACCGGTTGACATCAATTCCACGTATGTGCCTACTCGACAACGGCTTGGGTATAAATTATTTGGACGATGCGAGGTGTAACCGTAGCCTATTCCGCATTCCGTACGTACGCTTGCAGCTGCGGGCATGGTTTGCCGCCTGCGCGCTCTCTAACCGACAACGCCGACAAACACTGAGTGGCACGTCACCTGCATTCCACTCCACTTCTTCGATACAACACTTCCAGTCCAATTTTATGTGGATATATCGGGTTTATTACCAATTCGATTCCTAACGCAAATAAACTACAAAATACTTTTCACAGTAGCTTTTCCGTTTGCAGGCAAGAATTTAAAGTAAGTTTCTAAATCTAACACATATACAGCAGCTGGGATGCTGCTGGGAACAAAGTGTGCAAGAATAAGAATGATGGTATATGGAGCAGTCTTTGGTGAAAGCTTTTATGCAACTTAGATACCATAAATCGCATTGGCAATTGTGTTTAATGTTTTCAGGATAAAAGATAGGTATTACACTACAAGCTTGAAACTAGGAAGCTACATACTTGAAAAAAAAAATTGGTATTGATTTTTGATGGCGATTTTCTAAACATAATTGTAATTACAAATGCAATTTTTGAGAAATGATTTCTTTTCTCTGTTACGATCATTAAAAACATTTATAAAAAGCGGTGACTACATCGGGTAAACAGTTACCTAGAGCTAAAATATGTTTCTTCCAAAAGATAAGAAAAATGGTCTTTTAATATATGCATAAACAACAAAAGTGCACAGATAAAGTTAAATGATTTATTACTTTAGCTAGCAAATTCGAAGGTACTCTCGTACAAGCAGAAGAAAGGAAGCACGAATGCGACGTGTTATTTACGACCAGTGATTCCGGCGCAACTAGGATTACGCAAGAAATCCACCTGCAGCTTCATGTTGTTCCCCGAGCATTTTCACAGACTTAATTTTTATTGTTTGCTTTACTTGTTTATTGTACATTAAACAAATGTATGAACAGAACATTTTCGGGATATAAAGTTGATGCGCCCGCATCAAAGATGGATATTTATCAAGGGAGCTAACTTGCAACCGTTCCAGGGACATAAAACGTTACTTAGCGAGCCACAAATCCTTGTAACGCTAAGCCGAGATAAAACACTAAGCTCGCGGTACAACGAGGCCACGCTCAAATTTTTCACCTGGGGCTGCGCACCGGCGCGCCAGAGAATGTGTGCCACACGAGATATTACTCACACATGAATTATGACGTTCTATAATGAAACTCTGGCTAACTTACCAGACCCACTATAACACCTTAGCTGAATTTAACTTTATGTGCGTTATATTTTATGTACTTACACATTTCCTTGTTCCTACAATGTAAAACTTTGCATAAGAATAAGTAATCTTAAGACTTTCAGGGCAGAATCGCAAATGTTGAAATTGCTAAAACGTTACATACGAATACATTACGTATTTGCCAAACCGCTGATTCAAAAGGGCTTTAAGGCTGTTCAAACGGAGTTGTGGACGCGGACGGAGCTCGGCATCCGAGATCAGCAAACAGAGAAGAGTAATAAAGCCATTAATTCCGCTTTACGTGCAAATAACATAAATCAGACTGTAGCGCCTCGCGCCGCAAGACCGCTCGGAGCAGCACGCAGGAGCCGCGGCTAAATTAAGCGCCTGTCATACGTCCTATTGCAGACGAGGCACTCCAGCGGTACAAATTAAACCAATCGGCTTTAAGTATTACATACAAAAACTCACAACCTTATGATACAAATTATTGTAATAAAGTAGAGTACTTTGCATTATTAATTCTACTTATTTTTAAACACTCGAAAGTTTGTGAGGATGTATGGATATTTGTTACTCTGCCACTGGAAACCTACTGAACGGATTTTGATAAAACTTTATAGTAATACTAGCTGACCCGCCACTTTGTTTTGGCATAAAAACACCAAACATTCATCTACCCTACCTACCCTACCCTATCTAACCTACCGTACCCTACCTACCCAACCCTAATGTGAATCTAAACCATCCAGGACGCAACCCAAACGCATATAAAAATTTCATTCAAATAGGTCCAGCCGTTTAGGAGGAGTTCAGTGGCATACACACCTACAGTACCTGCTACGATCCTTACATACTTCTTTTGCCGGTTATAAATACTGCGCACCTTATCTTCTTTTAAACCACAACGTTGTCTTATAACATTGCTTCGCAAGGAAGGCATTTCTACTGCATTAATCCTACTTTAATGTCTTGTAGTTCCCGCGACCCCCGGCGTAGGTGTGAGATGGAACACAAAAATCAAAAATTGCTAACGGTGGACGAGTGTGGGTAGGGAGGGTTGCAGCGAGGGTCAAGCTGCTGCAACCCAGGGCATTACGGTGCTATCGTCGTCAGGGCACGATGCACCGCCGAAAAATCCCGCAGCGAGCAGTGCTATCGCAGCGGTCAGCCCGGTTACAAGGCGGCTCAGTGTTCCGAGGCGCCAAACCGCAGCCTCTGTACAGCTGCAGGGAGGCCCGCTGGGCACAGAGCGGGTGGAAAGGACTGTGGCGCACTCGCGCAGCAGAAGAGGAGAAGGAGGGCCAAGGTTGCCGGGGGTTCTTTAACTCCCCGTCAACCTGGCTGATCTAGGAATGGAGTGGAGGAAATGAATTGCGCATAATGGCGCTCTTCCATTTCAACCACTCTGCCAGAGCTCTGGATCTCTTGCTCCAGAGCATGGCACAGCGGTATATTCACTTGGCTGTGGTCGCCGAGCCGTATTTCTTCCCACCCAGAGATAACTGGGTTAGGGACCTCGACGGTTTGGTGGCCATCATTCTGAGGTCACGCCTGGGTGGCCGCCCTCGCGGACAGCGTTGACATTGTTGGTGCGTATTTTTCGCCCAACAAGAGTCTCGCCGTCGTAGGCGGACTCCACCCTCGCCCTGTGCTGTTGCTAAGGGATCCGGTAACCGATGCTAGGGGTGAGGTGCTGGCAGACTGGGCAGTCACCCTGGCCTGGTCGGCCGGCGCTGTGGTTCCGCGGGGCGATGACGCAAATTAGCGACGCGTCCATGCCCCGATTCCACGCACAGCGAGGCGCAAGGTGTACTGGTGGTCCGCCAAGAACGCACAGTTGCGTGTCGCATGCATTGCGGTTAGACGCCAGTACACGCGATACCGGAGGAAACGTCGTTGGGTCCCTGACGAAGAAGCCGCTTGGTATGAGGTGTACCGCGCGGCGACGAAGACTCTGCGGCTGGCTATTGGCGTGGCGAAGAAGCGAGCCAGGGAGGAGATGTTGGAGACTATAGACGGGGATCCGGGGCACACTTATCGAGCGGTTCGAGGGAAACTTCGAGCCGCCGCGCCTCCGCTTACGAAGAGTCTCCAACAAGAGCTGCTGAGTCTACAGAGGAGGACGCAATCAGCGTTCCAGACGTGACACAGGCAGAGATGGGGCGACCGTGATGCAGCTCCGGGCCAAGAACGTGGCTCTGGGGCTCGTCAGGATCCACGGCCACGTATTAGCTCTCGCTGTGAAGGAGCTACGGAAGCAGTCCCGCAGAAGGAAGCTGCAGAGAAGGAGAGGGAGATTTCATCCGCTCACCCAATCCGTGGCAGACGCACCGGGCGTCAGTGGAGGGCGGACAACGCCCTCTTACGGCCCCCCCTAAATAGGTCCAGGGGTGACGGACTCGGGGGCGTCCGTCGCCCTCAAAACATCAGGACCCGAGGTGGCGGCGCGTAGTGTTCCATGCACGCCCCTCTTAGCCGTCGCGGGGGGAGTCAAACCTCACTCCCCCCAACCCGAGATTGAGGCCCGCAGGGGCGGGTCGGCACTAGCCAGGGGGTTGCGGAAGTATCGTTGTTCCCGCGACCCCCGGCGTTGGTGTGAGATAGAACACCGGGGTGGTTTTAAGTCAGTAGGAGTCTCAAGACAAAACCCTCCGCGGAGGACATCCAATAAGGATTTTCCATCCCGGAACAAAAAAAGGCACCAGCACGCTGTTGTAAACAGTGAGTCGAACCTCTTTAGACATCGACTGGCTGGTCACAATCGCATGTATCAATTTATTTCCTAAATTCACTATCCTATCCACATCCTCTTCAATCTGTCTATCCTTTGTGAACATACTTCACAAACTCGTTCACTTGCTCCACTCTCTTATCATTAATTTTCTCTTCACACTCCGAAACATCGTCTTCTCTTTCAATCACAATTACCTTAGTCTTGTTCACATTTATACTCACTCTTTTTTTTTAATTTAAAAGCTTCATTCATCACCGTCACCATGTCTTCCAACTATTCTGTTGACGACGCAAGTAGAACTTGATCATCTGCATAGAGAAAGCATTTGACAGGCAACTTATTCATCCTCAATCCGCACTCATGCTTTTTCAAACCTATCAGAAATCTATTCATGTACTTATAAGTTGAACAGCCACGGTGATGCTACACAGCCTTGTCTAGCACCCCTTGAGATGGAAAACCGTATACGCCCCATTAATCCTAATACAAGCACTGGAATCCCTCAATAGAGATTTCAGTGCCCATAACAAGCGCCAGTCCACACCGTACCCGGATAGCTTCGACCACAGTTGATCCCTCCAAACGCTGTCATAAGCCTTCTCCAAATCAACGGCAGCAAAGTAGACGATTTTTTTAATTTATGTACCTCAGAATAGCAATATTTTACAAAAATAAATAAGTTCTAATACCATGCGGGCGGTGCGGCAGGCCGCAGCTAGTGACGAATGACGCAAAAAATTCAAGGTTGAAAAACTGGATATTAAATTAAAAAAATAACTACATCTGCTGGTCAGGATAACTACTAGTACCTACTTAAATTTACTAGAAGAATTTTAAGGATTTTTTGATTGCCCGAAGTTCACTTGTCTGTAGTCCGTTACGACGAATGTTCTTTTTTCGAAAGAACGTTCGGCCAAAAGATCGAAAAAGATCGATCGGTCTTTTGTAGAGTGATAATACAGTTACTTACTGCACACAGAGAGATGCGATTACCGACTCTAGAAAGTGGTTTTGGATGAACAAAATCTTCTGTTAAATATGATGGAACTTTTGAAATCTTAGACCCGTGACATACATAGAATTAAGGAGTTCCAGTGGCCATCTGTGATCTTCTTCATCAGTTCCACTTCACCAAATTATACTTTCGGAAGGCAAATTATAGCATTGTTGATGAAAATACCAAAATCTCTATATATATATTTAAAGATTTCTCTCGATTTCTCCAGGATCACTTTATCAGATCCTGACCTAACGACTATGGGACCACCTAGTAAGTATACCCTTTCAAACAAAACACGAATTTTTCTAATCGGCCCAGGTGTCTCTGAGTAATCGCAGAACATAAATAAAAAAATAAGAAACCTCCTCCTTTTTTTGAAGTTGGTTAAAATTGACAGACCTTTTGAAATTAATTTTCGGTCAATTGTTTATTCGACCATTCATTTATCGGCCCAACGATCATTCTGGCGACCGTTATTTAGGCAATTCGTTCGTTCGACCAAAAGTCCTTCGGGCAAACGATTATTCCGCCGAATGTTCTTCGGTCAAGTGAACTTTTGGCAATCGTGACGCACTCAAATATGTCAGCTTAAGAATTTGTAGCGACTAGAAATTCTTATAAATAGATCATGTCTAACAGAATGTGTTGCGTCCCTGGATGTGTAAATAGCTTAGGTAAATGTTTTATCCATAGGAACACGCAATCATTAAATTACTTGATCTGGGACTGTCATACTTCATTATTGTTTGCGTACCAAAGTAATGGCGTTTATAAGCACCCGTCCGTGCTGCATAGAGAACATAATTGTGTGGTGAACTACAAACATTATCATAGCATTCCGACGTAGTGGATGAAATGAAATGCACTCCACAGAGTAATAACAACGACAATATTATTGGCAATGGCTCCGCTTCGCCGGGCGGACTCGTTCCGAGGATTAACGAAAATTAGATTTCAATAAGACGCTTGAGTCGAGGCATGGAACAAACCTAAGTCGAAGCCGGGTAATGCGCAGACGGTCACGCTCCACCTTTTAATGCAATGTCAGCAACCCGGCGCCGAGCCAACGCTTGAGATCTCCGCCTCCCACAGGCCCCACAACACACGCACACATTAAATAAACACTTAATCCTATCTTAAGCCGATACATGTACAAATTATAGCTACCGTATATGCATGTAGTATTTACTGAAACAATTTTCAACCCTCTACCGAAACAGTTTAGCGTTTTGTTTGTACCCGATTAAATTACATTTGAATATACCTATACTAAATATAAAAGGTAGAAGTTAATACATAGAAGTAGCATTATATAAATAAACAACAGCTTTGGGGTCGCAATTTAATTTAGCTCTCGAGTCCGAAACGACCGAAATAAATTGGAACAATATACACATAGGTATGTATTTCAACTTTAGTTAACATCTTTGGGTTGGTGGTGTACCTTAGTTAGAATGGAAAATTATTTTAGGGTGCTCGAAATTTAAACATAAATAGGCTCGCTTATATCAATGTTGGTTTCAAACAGTGACCAAATAACAAACAACAAGGCAAACACCCGGGGACGTTAAGCATAGAGAGCTGTTCTGAATAAAAAAGTAGCTTTCCAAATAAATTATTCCCCCAATTCGGCCGTTTCGATTCAAATTGAAAGAGCATCTCAGTATAGAGATTTCTCTAACCGCGAAGGAAGAGAGAATACAAATAGGCATATAAACGGAAATGAAATGGCTTCATGAATCGTATGGACGAGTCACATCGGAGGACAGTTTGTCAAGGGAGGAGATTACAAAGAATTTATTGTTAGAAAAATTGAGCGTGAATACCAGTCGAGCTCGATCTTTATTTTATGTAAGTAACACACGCCGACAACAAATTTTCATTACACTATGACATGTTATTTTCATGCGTAGGTATTATATTCGTGTAAGCATTTATTCAAAAGATGATACGGCCCACTCGATGGCAATGAAAAAAAAATTTCCCGTTCTCTAATTTTCCTGCTCGATTGTCCCCTCAGAAAGAAAGCTTGAATAAACTTTACGTCAAAATTAATAGTCAACCACGACCGCAGGTACGTTTGTGCTACAAAATTCAGATATAAAGTTTCTTTAAAAATAACGTCTCCTTATTATGTTTTGTAATAGATCACCAACTATTTACAGTTAGAAGTTCACGCAGGTGTACCTAAACGCCAAATAGCCTTCGCCAAACAGCTGCCTACATCAATGAACAAACACAAATAGCCATAAAAAAAACGTAAGCACGCAGGCGGAGCGCGGATGGGTTCCTAGTTCATTACATATTCGCACGCCGTCCACGTTCTGTATAGATAGCTAGCATAATTCTCACAGGGACGCCGCGTTGCCCAGCGAAACAATAGCAGATTATCAAACAAAACGACGTAAATAGTCCTCGGAATAGGAGAAATAGGGCGCGGGTTAAGGGTCCGCGGGGTATCCGCAGCGCGACTCGAATGCTAGATGAGGCAATCGCCGAACTGCTCTTGTTCTCCTTATCATTATCCAAAAACCAACCTTTTTGGTCTCCAACACACACAAAGTATCCGAACAGATGTCTAGCGTAAAACATTGCATATGCACTTTAGTGCATCGTTCGATAAAGGCGACTAACAGCCAACGTAGTTTTTCTTCGCGTTTAGACGATCGCGTAGACAAACTTAAACCCTCGAGACTCTCCGTAAATGTCGACTTAAGTAAAGTGGCCTCTTACCTGTAGTATATAACTGATAGTAGGTTTTTCTATCCTTTTAAACTATAAACTAAATAGTTTGTTATTGTAACTTGGTTTACCAACTTTGTATATGTTATCAAGCATTTGTTATTAGTTTTCTGGAAGACGATAGACAAACATGAATAAATAGAGTTTCATAAAAATGTAGGTACTTTAAACTCTGTCTATATAATTGAAGCTCTACATTGGTATAAAAAAAAATACACAAATGGAACCGTCATTCGATAATATGACGTTATAATATAACATTGGAAATACCGTTATGAGGCACATGTTGTAGTGTGACAATTCAATTATCCTTTAGTCAGGGCGGCGCAATCTGATTGCCTTTCAAAACAAAAACACTGCTCTAATAGTATCGCGCGACGGATAAACTGCGCGACACAGAGTTTGTGTTGAAAAAAATAAAGGCGCGACGACGCCCGAATAAATGAGAGCTGCGATAAACAGGAGGATCCGTACCGAGCGGAGGGTCGATACCGAAATACATTATTCCCCGATCCGAGTGTTCCGATTCAAATTGAAAGAGCACCTCCAACATGAGATTTCTCAGGCGGCGAGTGGGCGCAGAATATAAATCGACGCATAACCAGAAATGGAAGGGCTGTGAATTTCCGTTTCGCGGTGAACGGTCTGGCTCAACTTTTACCCTTAAACAAATAGAAAATTATTTGAATTATTGTTAATTAAAATCTGAAGCTTCCTCTACGATAACTAACTCTGCGCAGACACTTCATCACTTCAACCTTCTCGTTCTCTATTTGCAATCACCGAGTTCCTGCTTTTCGCGGGAAAATTGACATAAAAGTGAAGCCGTTGAAGCAATAGCATTGTAAAAGAAAAGCTTGAATACTGAAAGTCTCTCTTAAAGTTTAACGCTAATTAGATTTTAATGGGACGTCAGCAATATTGGCAGTCTCTCACGCCGTAGTTCGGTCTGAAACTGCGGGATTTTAATGAGGACCGTTTTTTAATACAGTAAATTCAATATAAACTTTAGTGATAAATTAAAACATATAATAAGGTAGTAACAGACCTTTCGGATGCTCTATTGAATTTTCTGTCACGTATATAAGTGAACATAAACTTATTTTAACTCGTTGTTGAATACATTTACTTATACAAAATAAACGGGACATACTTTCATCCTCCCCTCATCGTGTATTCTGTCCTATTCGCAACACGCCCAGCCGATATTTACGTAACAGACGCCTCTGCTGACTTCTGACACCGTCTTCTAAGCGTAACAAAGCAATGTAATATTGAGTACACATAACAAATCTGCACCGTATACATCTCCGACTGGCAGAAACCCAATTACAATCTATTTGATGTGCGAATATCTGCTAAAAGTATTTTTTTGTTATTCTTCATGGTTAGAATTAATTTCGTTTGTCTGAGATACTTTTGAATTGCTTATCCTTCGCCAAAAATATTTTGTAGAATTTTGATTTGAAAATAGTCTTCCTCTCTGCAATAGCAGTGAGATAAAGGCTACTGCTACAATATGATAATCCGATTAGTCCCAACAGATCTATGGTTAGACAATCAAAGTAATTACTGTCCCTTTGTGTGTCTAATACAAATACTCATGGTCCATTGCACATAAACTAGGTAGCGGAGTGTAAAGAGGTTCGAGAAAGGCATTTAGCCCGTACAAGATGATTTCGAGAAGCACCCGAGGCAGCGGTGGGCGGCGGGCAGAATGGGTGTCCGCGAGCGACGGCGGCGCCGGCACTCTAACTTTATTAAGGACGAGACTCCTCACTGAATCAAGGTGACGCGCCTTCACAATGCCCTATTCAGATTTAAATAGCTTTACGCCCAATTGCGCTTCAATATGGCTATAGCTCGAGAGAATAGTTATATAATAAAACAAAGATTTTAGAGATAAGTTCGCATCGGAATACTTCACGAAACAATTTAACGAACTTCATAAGTTTCACGTTCCGAAAATATTTATGAGCTGAGTAAAATATAATCTTCTAAGAATTTATTATATCTCACGGCAGAAAATTTTCATAAGATTTCTAATTATAATAAAAAACTCGTAAAATCGAGTTAATGTGAAAGCCAAAAAGAAAGTCTTGCGAATTCATAAACGTTAATTAGCTATTTAAAAAAATCAAGATGTGTAATGTTAAAATTACCAAAAACTTTCATCTAATGAGTTTTCTTTAGAGATTTGTGAGTTTTGCCAGTATTTAAAGTAGCATAACGGCATTA
Source organism: Orthosia gracilis (assembly GCA_947562075.1). Lineage (NCBI taxonomy): Eukaryota > Metazoa > Arthropoda > Insecta > Lepidoptera > Noctuidae > Orthosia > Orthosia gracilis. The sequence continues at coordinate 30,688,717 of OX387267.1, read as the reverse complement.
CTAAAACTCCTGAAGCTGTATTCGGCCGCCTGCCGAGCAGGCTCTATTCCTAAACTTTCTATAAATTACATCACACTGGGTTTGCCTGATTTCCTACGTCAACGGCCTCTTTTATATGAAAAAAGAACAATTATTGATTAGCAAGCTTGCTCTCTACGTGTCGAGATTTCAAACCATTTAGTCTAGGGACCGTATAATAAACAACATCTCATTTGTTGGGACTGGTTTTGTTTTTGGTATTTGTTTTGGTTAAAGGTTTCTGTTAATGGAAAAGGGTCGATAAAAATAATAAAATTAGGCAATTTCTGTTACATTGGTCAAATAAAAAGTAGCATAGATAAATTCACCAATTGAAATGGACATTGAGTCACCTCATGCAGATATTAAGTATTATGCAACTCTGAAAGGGTAATCACGATAAACGACGATCCATTTCAGTCGAGAAAATAACATGAATTACAAAAATCTGAATGGACCTCATAACTTGGTCTGAATAAAATTTTCAGTACGGGTCAATATCATTGCACTGTGCATGATTAGTATCTTTAGCATGTTTATTGCCACTTAAATGAATTGGTGGATAGGTTACCTATTTTATGTAAATACTAACCCGCGGCTTCGCTCCCGTCAACTGGGACCGCGCCCTACCTACCTACCCTACATAACTACCTACCTACTTACCTACCCACCCTACCCTACCTAGCCTATCCTACCTAGCCAATCCTACCTACCCTACCCTACCTACCCCCAAGGCTGAACATGGCCGGGGTCGAAATTGGTATGGTTAAGAAGATGAAGTTGTTGGGTCTAACCATAGACGGGAAGCTCACCTTCATCGAGCACACCGCGAACGTCTGCAGGAGGCCAGATAACATTTATTAGTAGCTGTCCCGCGCCGATAAAGTGAGTTGAGGATTGGACGCACAGATCATACACACACAATCTACACTACTATGATTGAGCCCATAATCACATACGCGGCCGCAGCCTGGGCTCCCGCTACAAAGAAGCTGGGAATACGGAAGAAGCTAGGCTCGGTCCAACGAGGATTCGTCCAGAAGCTCTATAATTTTACCGTACTGTCTCCCTGAACTCGGCTCTGGTACTGTCCGGCATACTACCTCTAGATCTGCGCGTACAGGTGGCAGCCGGTTTGTGCCAGGCGATAGGGAGATCGAAGGTGCGGTAAGGTTTGCAGAAGCTCCTCATCCAGCTACACAAATGCCCCTAGAGTTCATGTTCCTGGCAGACCAACAGTTGCTAGACAGCAACAATGTGCAGGCGGTGCGAATCTTCACCGGCAGCAAGATTTAGGGGAAGGTCGGAGCCGCATTATCCATTTGGGATAGTGAAGGCGAAGTCCGGAACCTCAAACTTAGCTTAGCCGCGTACTGCACAGTCTACCAGGCGGAACTCCTGGCCATCTGCAAAGCGACGGACGTGATCCTCACGCGGCAAGAGACGAGCTATGGTTTGTACAGTGACTCAATGTCAGCATTGCAGATGCATTGAAGCCCTGGCTCTCTCCTTCCCCTGGCGGTTCACGCGCGCGTCAATTTGGCTCAAGCCCTGGGCCAGAGCAAGGCTGTGTATTTGTTCTGGATCAAGGCCCACGTGAGCCTGCCAGGGAATGAGAGAGCGGACGAGTTGGCAAAGAAGGCAGCATTGTCATTACGGAGGAATCCGGATTACGACCGATGTCCGGTGTCATTTATCAAGCGACAGATTTGTTTGGAATCGCTTGATGAATGGAACCGAAGATATGTGTCGGGCGAGAAAGCCTCTGTGACTAAAATGTTTCTTCCGGATGCCATAGCGGCTTCCCGTATTATAAAACAGGTGCGGCCCACAGGCGTTCTCACGCAGGTTTTGACGGGGCACGGCGGGTTCTCTGAATACTTGAAACGCTTCAAGTGTAAGGAGACCCCACCGTGCGTCTGCGATCCAGGCGTGGCAGAGACTGTCCAGCACATAAATTGTAGATTGCCCGTTATTTGTCAGGGAGCGCTACCAACTCGAATGTGAGCTGAACAGGAGACTGACGAAGGAGAGCCTGCATGGGCTCATGAGTAAGCAACACAGGGAAAATTTCCTGCTGTACTGTGTTAATGTGGCTTCCATCGTCATTGCACGAAACCGAAGTTGAAGCGGCACTATGCTTCACTAGTATTATAAGAATATTTGTAAGAAGCATAGAATAGCACGCACAAAACTGCAATGACGAACGGTGCACTCGGGTAGTACCTAGCAACAACAGATTGTCTGTATGATGAAAAGCATTGTTGTGCTTCTCATCCCTGAGTGTAAGGCATTACTTATATTGTGATTTTTCCCTGTGATAAACTGCGCTTCTGTACCTTATCTGTGATCTGCAGCACCTTTTGCATATTTTACTGAGAACAACAGAGATTTTTTTTTAAATCTTGTATTCTTAGCACTTTTTGTCTTTTGACCTCACACGAAATAAATAAAGATGCCTTTTTAATTATTTAAACAAAGTGGGAGTCTCACCCACTGTATACAAGATGACGTATGCAAGAAGAACCATAGTACGAAGCATGAAAGAGGAATGAAATGAAAGAATTTGCACAGATTAGGCGCTAACGTCGTTAGCGGGATTAGTATTAAGAAAAAAAAAATACCCTACTTACCCTACCTTACCTACCCTATCTACACTACCCTACCCTACCGTACCTACCCTACCCTTCGTTAACTATCAACTTTTTATCTTCTTCCTTATTGTAGCCTATGTCCTTCCTCAGGATGCCATCTACCTCCTTTCCCATTGAATTCCGTTCAGTGGTTCAGCCGTGAAAAGGTAACAGACGGACAGACAGACAGAGATACTTTCGAATTTATAATATTAGTATCGATTTTAGTATGCATTTTGGAAATGCCTTAATTCTGAATAAACCAATATTTAAATTTAGAACCTATCTGCTTAATGTAAAACAAATTAAACTTGGCAATCACTGTTTTACTTAATTAAGTAGGTAATATTCACGACATCTTGATTTTTATTTTGCCATCAAGAGTCAGATTGTAGGTACAATGTATCTACCACGTTGTCAGTTACCTGGATAAGCATAAGCCGCTACCTCCATTCCCGTGGGGGTCGTAAGAGGCGATTGGGGGATTATTACACGTTGATGGGAGCAATATCCACGTTAACACAGATAGACATTATACTACGTTCACAAATCCAGATAGAAAGCTAATGTTTTCCATTGTGTTTTGCACAGATGTAGGAAAAAGCATATGCCAAGGTGAAGGTAGGCAGATAAACACATTTTTTAAGGATCCTGCATAGATTCAAATGGTCCGCGTATCAATTATCAATCAATACATATCTTATATATAAAATTCTCGTGTCACAATGTTAGTTACCTTACTCCTCCGAAACGGCTTTACAGATTTTTACCAAATTTTATATGCATATTCAGTAGGTCTGAGAATCGGCTATTATCTATTTTTCATACCCCTAAGTGATAAGGATTGTTCGCCCTAAAAATCTTTTTTTTAATTTTTGGACAACATTTTTTGTTTTTATTTTTCTATTATGTGGCATTAAAAAATACATACAACCCTAAATTTTTACCTTTTTATCACCAGCCCCTATTTTATAATAGTCATTTTAGTAATTTAATCATTTTTCATCCCGCTCGATAACTGATTAATTATCGTCTCTTAAATAATATAATGCAGGGTAATGGGTAGGGTAGGTAGGGTAGGGTAGATAGGGTAGGGTAGGTAGGGTTGAGTAGGTAGGGTTAGGTAGGTAGGGTTGGGTAGGTAGGGAAGGGGAAGGGTAGATAGGGTAGGGTAGGTAGGGCTGGGTAGGGTAGGTAGGGTAGGGTAAGTAGGGTAGGGTAGATAGGGTAGGGTAGACAGGATATGGTAGGTAGGGTAGGGAAGATAGGGTATGGTAGGTAGGGTAGGTGGGTAGACTAGGTATGGTAGGTAGGGTAGGTAGGTAGGTAGCCAATTGACGGGAGCGAAGCCCCGGGGGTCAGCTTGTATTATAACAAATCTGTAGAAATTTCGTTTTTATACATAGAAAATATTTCCAAAAAAATAGCCAGGGTGTTAAAAGAGAACCAACAGAACCTATTTCCAGCATTTTTTGGTAATTTTGTCTGTTTATTTGTGCACGCATCACGTAAAATATACGAAACCAATGTTGGTAACTTTTATACATAAAAATTGTGCATAACTTGAAGTATTACTTAGTTTTTGTTTTATCGCAATCGGTTCACTCTATCAAAAGTTAGATGAATTTAAAGTGGTCAAGAAGTAACATTATCACAAGTTGAACTCCGTACTCGATAAATGGCGTTATGCATTTGAAGTCATTTTCTGAATGGCGGTGTTAAGATTCTACTCGAAAGAATGACCATAGAAAAAAAAATGGTAGGTAGCGTAAGCAGGAAGGTAAGTAGGGTAGGGTAGGCAGGCACTAGGAAGTCAGTTGACGGGAGCGAAGCTGCAGGCACAGCTAGTCAATAATAAAATACACAGGTAGCGATATAAACGCTAAGTGGTGTAACGACAGCACAGTGGCAACTTTATTAGACCGCTGCGTATAATGGACAGGCTTCGTACAGGTACATGAGTCGGTTTGTGCATGTCTCTCTTACGGCGTAATAAGGGATAATTTATAACAGTATCGTACATAATCATCCTTAATTTAGTGTGAAGTTACAAGTGGCGTTGAGTTAAGGCATCTACCGCACGCGTTACCATGCGAACAATGGCGCGCGACAAGCAGGGGCGTGGGTCTCGGGCGGCACAAAGTTTGGCAATTATGGCGACCGCATGTCTGAGAGCGTCGCTACTCTCATTACCGACTGAAACTCGACTCGTCTAGATTAAAAGTCCAAGAGACACGGGTCCCGGGAAATACCACGCCGAGCGCTGAATAAGATGGGGATTAATGTTCGAGACAGCGTCTAAACAAATAGCGTAGTTAAGACTTCCCCGATAGTTGAAGTGCCCTTTGGTTAAACAACGTAATCAATTATTCGGCTCAAACGGAACGATATACAGTTTTCATCATTTACCCAAGAGACGCTGAATAAATTCAACGAAAGCAAGTAAAAAAGTCTAAGGATAATTAAATCACGAAGTCTGAGAACAAACGGGTAAGTTTAATAAGTAGCAAGCTAACTGTGCCACGCCAACTGCTTCGCTTCGTGTTCGAGAACATCTACACAAATAACGTAGTTAGATTTCCCCTCTTCTCGAGTACTCTTAGTTCGAATACGAAAATACAGGGAAACTTATCGCAGAATATACAAGTACCTACCCAACTATGCCAACCTCGGATTGCTCTTTATGGGATTCGACCGAGCGGTATAATATGTAACATTGGAGATCAATTTACTTTAGAAGGATAAGCTCTTTCAAAAAGAGTGGTTTAATAATGAAAGAACCCAAAGTTTCTCGAACCAACTTACCCGTAATCGACCCAGTGAAGATGGAACAAGCATTACTCACTAGGATTTCAGTCCATAAAGTCAAAGTTGGGCAAGAGATAGCCCAAGTTATTCTGTAATAGCCCATTGGGTCAGATTATTTCTGCAGTGACCAAAAAATAATAGAGGAAAATCAGAAATAGGATCAATATTGAAATATAATCTAGACTGCAGTTCGTATTAATCAATGGGGGCAAGTTTTTTGGATGTGAACGCAGATAAATGTAATATTTTTATTATTTATTTATTTATATATACTTCATTGTACACCACTTAAATAATTACAGGACAAAACATTATAAAGATCCGTGTACAATAAGCGTTCTTATCGCACTGGGCAATCTCTTACAGACAACCTTTGGATGGACTGAACGAGAGGAAATAGACATAGGGCTGTCAGTGTACAAAAACTATATTAAATAATATTACTTAGATATAACATAAAATACATACATACAAATAAAATAACATACTAATAAAAAATCTTTTTTACAAAAAAATACTACCGACTTCCAACTAAAAACACTACAAAGTGAAAAATAACTTTCTTTTTCGAAGTCGGTGTCTTTGGTAGGTACCAATTTTTTTTGTTATGAACACCGACTTCGAAAAATAAAGTTATTTTTCACTTTGTAGTGTTTTTAGTTGGAAGTCGGTAGTATTTTTTTGTAAAAAAGATTTTTTATTTTTCACTTTTTAGTTGTACCTATTAAGCAACTTGCTTTAGTGAGGTAGTAATGCCAGAATAGATTAACTGAATGCCATGAAACTTGATCATAACCTGTGAAATGAAAGTGTTTCAAGGTGAACTGTACACATCTGTGTACCCCTTTAGAGCGTACTGGCGTGATGTTATGTTATGAAATGGTATAAACAATAAAAAGACATGCGGTTGCAGCAATCCCGAGAGATTTGCCTTCATTTATTGAAGAGTTCTGCTGTATATCTCCGAAGTTCTTCATCAGATCTTCACCAAATTAAAATGGGACCAATTTCGAAACATACTCTAAAAATCAAAAAAAGAATTTTCAAAATCGCTCCACAATTGACGGAGATATCGGTGAACATACACAAAAAAAAAAAAAAAAAAAAAAAAAAACAAACATGAAGTCGAACATAGAACCTCCTCCTTTTTGGGAAGTCGGTTAATAAATATCAAATATATAACAGAGAAAGTAGAAGAATAGTTACAGAGAAAAGAAATGCACCTTCACCATTTTTTTAAATGAAGGTAATGTTTGCGCACGCCTTACCTCAATAGGTAATGCATTCCACAAACGAGCCGCTTGAACCGTGAAAGTGTAATATAGGTAGGTACTGGACCATTTATGGAAGGCAAGCCTATTTACTTCTATTCTAGATGGTTCTGGACTTTGGAGTGCCAGTGAATGAAACCATTCTCTTCACGAAAATAAACAACATTTTTATCGCACGTACTTACTAAAGTTTTTTCGTTTATTTAGGTCGGATTATCCGTGTCGAAAAGACGAATAACACGTAGATTTAGTTCAGTCGTGTATAAGTTACCACGTTGTGTGCCTTTGTAATGCTTCGCCGAAGTCGAAAGAAGTTGTTGAAGCGCCCGAATCCGGGTAAACACATAGATCTAGTTATAAGTCGAGCTAATAACTTTGTCTTGATTACGTTTGTTTTGCAAAGAATCTATACAACCCGAAATATTATAAAGCCGAAAGTAACTCTGTCTGTTTGTTTGTTACATATTTAGGTCTTAACGGCTGAACGAATTTGTATGAAACATGGCACACGGGCAGACCAAGACCTGGATTAGGATATAGAATATTTTTTATTCCGGGTGTATGTGTCCTTGGGATAAATATCACGTGGTCGAAGCCGATGTCCTACTCCAATCTACTACCTACAGCCTAATTGCTTAAGTGAATTCGTCAAGAAAACGGCAAAGAGTATGAAAGACGCGATGTGGATTTCCGTCTATGTGATTGGTCGATTGTTCATACTCTTTGCCGTTTGCCTTGACGAATTCACTTAAGCAATAAGGCTGCTGAATAACTAATCTAATTAAGTCATACAACAAAATAACCAAAACCGCCGACATAATTATCTAGTAGTAAACACGCTTCGATCAACAATCTATCAAACAAGTAATTATGACACAATATCTTGCGGAAATACCCCGATTCAAACAGTAGAACGCCACCAACTTTTGAACGGCTGAACCGATTTTTATCAAACATAGCTAAGAACACTCCCGATAATGTCAACACTAAAACCTTTCAAACAATACAAAAAAATAACGATTCATCCGTTTTGGAACTTTGATGCCACAGACAGAAATACAAACACACAGGTACACACGTCAAACTTATAACACACCTATTTTTCCGTCGGTGATTAGCTAGAAAACTATTCATTAGGCGCAAAAACGATATTTAAACAAAAAACACAGACAAACTACAAATAATTCCAGTATCATACGAGCATTTCTCAGGAATTTTGAAATGAATTAATAAATTAGAAGTCTTATTCAGATTCAGTTCATAACACAAACACTTTCTGATAGAGACAGAAACACACTTCTCAAGTAAAGACCAACGAGGCAAGTTTCAGTATTAACTTTACGCGAACGAAGCTGCTGCTGAGCTACTTATTATTTCTAAAATGAATATTTATTTTCGTAGAAACGGTTACTTTACTCGATTATTCGTGCTCTGTAGTTTAATGAATGTTTACAAGTAAAACATCAAGCCTTAGAATCATAAATGACACTAATCGTATATTATGCAACTAGTGAATAAAGGACGGTTTTAAAGCGAGGGCCATAGATGAATCACGAGCATAGCGAGGTGATTCAAGTATTAGAATCCTGAGCGACGCGAGTGATTCATGGCCCTCGATATAAATCCGTTTTATACAAGAGTTGCATACTATATTTTATACAATGACTACGAGAAAAAGAAGGATTTATAATAAATGGTTTTTGATAATAAATAAATAAATGGTTTATTACCTTCAAAATTTACAGAAAATGAGAAACCTCAGGACTTCACATTTTTTGTAAATTGAAGCTGAGCTAGGTAACAGCACCTATGTTTCAAGGGCCAGTGACCACCTCCGTTACGTTACATAATTATAATTAATTAAACACCAATGCAATTAATATTAGAATTACAATCCAAATAAGTATTCACTAAACATCCAAGATCAAAATCAAAATCATTATCAAATTCCTAAATATAAACAAACTCAAAATTAAATCGACGAAGGAGTTTGAAATTCGAATATTCTTAGTTTGCACAAGAAGTTTGTATCGAGTATTTTATGCGCAAGTAGGTTGTATTGCATTGAGATGGAGGTCAAATATATATTGGTGTGTTCTAAATTCAAACACCAAAACAATGATTAAAAGTGCTTTTTATTCACTGTTTTCAGTGAAGAAAATAAGCTTTCTAGAAGGGGAAAGATATGAAAACCATTTTATCTATTCTCACAACGTAATGTTACAAATATGAATTAAAAAAATATTGTATAAACACGTACTTTATATTCGTGGATAGGTAAAATTAAAAAAAAATATTTTCCTTCGACTTTCAAACAACTGCATCATAAAATAACTTTCTAATTTTTATAGCACACCTTTACTTTTTATTTTTTTGGCGCGTATGGGCTCATTGACGCAATGAAGAAAAGTAGTGTCATTGTCTATGAATACGCACTGCGCAATCATGCGCAATGAGAATCTAAATTGCCCGCCATACCACCTATTTTTCCCGTTTCCACTTTTGTTTTATTTCAACTGTATGAGTGAAGATAAAGTAGTGTATGTGTAGGGGCAGGCGTGTAAATAGCCATGCTCCTAGGGGCGGGATGAGAACTTATTACGACTTCACACGTGGATGCGTGAAAGTCCAAATTTGTCTATATGTAGCCTTTGGGAAGACATGGGGGACCATTCGACACGAAAACCAACGAGAAATTTGCAAATCGCTTACTGAGGGTGCTTCAGAGTGAGTCGCTCCAGATGCCAGAAAATTCCCTTTGTTCTTGTCTTCTTGGTGGCCACTAGTTTTCCATATATCCAGTCAAACATACACTGTTGATATCTAGGCTGTTGCGGGTTGTAACGTGCTGCAAAATTGGAGATGATTTTCAAGTAGTAAGAAAACCAAATTCGACGCTTAAAATATCGTGCGCGCAAGGCGGGTGAGTTTATTGGACTAGCGAGTTAAAGAGGGCGTCACAAACACACATCTGCAAGTGTGGTGCCCTCGGTGAGTATCGGTTTACGATAGCAAAATCTCGCAAGGCAGATGTCTCCCAAGCCATCACATAGACTATTACTCATAAATATTATGCTATAGGCTAATAGGGGGCGAATATCTACCACACCAGTATGCAACGGCATATATTTAGGTATTATAACACGAGCTTGATAGTAATAACACGCGAGTGTTTTCACCCCTATTATATGACCATTGCATAAACTACTATTATATTTATCTTCAATAAAGGGATCTGATTAATAATAATAATAATAACGACATCACAAGAAGAAAGAAAGAAAAACGTTAATTTGCACCAGGCACGACGCATACCATAAAAAAAAAACAAAGGAAAAACTTAATTACAACTACAGAGTATGCGTCACAACCACACAAAACGGTCATTGCTGAGCATAATGCTGGGACTCAAGACAGAGCCACAGCGCTGGTTTGCTGCGATAGCGGTGTGATGAAACCTTAAGGGCAAGTGACGGAGCAAACATGTTCTGTTTATACATAAAATAAACAAATAAATGAGTAAAAACAAATACAAGGCTAAAACGATGGCAAATATTGCAACTGGACCAAACACACTAAATTGTGGGTGGACTATTTCGAGGATGTGAGGAGAGTATTCGCTGAAATACCTCCTGAAACACAAAAAGAAGACAGAAAATTTGATTATGGCTGAATAGCCGATGGCAGATATGAAATGGGAACAAAAAAAATTCTTCAACGAAGGACGTGCTCTATCATACGCAACATTTTCCGCAAACAATTTATCATATTAGTCCTATTCTTACTAAAATTATAAGTGCGGAAGTATGGACGGATGGATGTTTGTTACTCAATCTCGCCAGAACGGCTGAACGGATCTGGATGAAATTTGACACAGATATGGATTATAGTCCGGAATAGCGGCATGTTGACTGGTAGAAAATGTCTTAGACACTAAGCCCGCCTCTATACGTGTGTGTGCTTAAAGTATTAAATAAAAAATAGCAAAGTACCTAACGACCGAGCTCTGCTCGGGTGAAAATAGAGAAAACGTCGTTTTATAAAAATGAAACCCAACGAAAGCTAGATCGATTTATCGGCCCCGAAACTCCCTGCATACTAAATTTCATGAAAATCGTTGGAGCCGTTTCCAAGATTCAGATTATATATAGATATATACAAGAATTCCTCATTTAAAGGCATTAGATAATACGGCAACTTTTTGTCTAGGTGGCATGTCCCTTAGGGATAATTTCGACATTTACGACGGCGAAACCGCAGGCGAAAGCTAGTTTTCAATAATGTGTAATATCTATTATCTAGGTACCACGGCCATGGCAGAATATTACGAATAGAAGCGAAACTTCGACTCATTCCGCTATCAGTCTTCTTATCCTAGCGCTCTATTTTCCGGGCGTATAATACGCCCAGTTGCGATATGAGCAGTAATTTGATTTTCTATATCTACTTGTACCTAGAAACCTAAATATAACTTCTTGTACCACTTTTGCAAATGTGTAAAAAACCTAAAAAATAAATAGTGGTATCCTTTTTAACCTTTTTAGAATTGCAAGTCGTCACCACTGCTGTTACTCACAAAGTTTACCAATGCCGTTTCATTTGGCACAGAGCGAAACCTTAACTCAATGTGGACTATTCAATTAATTATCCACAGCCCCACATCAACCGCTGCCGGATATAGACCTCTCTTTGATAGTGCATTCATGATTATCGCCAGATTCAACAGTCGACCGAAATAATTTCATCCGCCCATTTCGCAACGTTCAGTTATTTGCTGCACGAAACTGGACGTCAGGCATTAAAAAACACGACAACACCTTTTAATCAACTCAAGTATCGCAGTCCACTGTTGGGCATATGCCTCTTCCAAGCTGCGCCACAACATCAGGTCCGGCCTTCCGGATCCATTCTCTTCGCCCTAATTGCTAGGTAATTATGAGCTTTCAAAGTTAAATCGTTACCATGGAACTGCTGCTGCCTGTACCAGATAAGTATTCATTTATGTTTAGCCTGTTTTATCTCACTGCAAGACATAAGGCATATCTTTCCATTCCTGCCTATTTTGAGCAAGTATGGACCCGTCCTGTTCGTAGAAGTTGAGATCGTCCCGTCGTCTTCGCTTGAGTATGCCGCAATGATGTATGATATTTTTTGGAACAAACATTATGGTAGTTTTAAACCATGACTCGCTTGATACGTGGCTGGACTAATAACGCATGAAGAAAAAAAAAATCTGACCTGCAAACTAGGATGGACGGCTAGCTGCAGCAAGGTCCTGACCACGCCGAGGTGTCCCTTATTGACGGCGATGTGCAGAGGGGTCTGTCTTCTCCGGTTCCTAGCACTAAGGTCTGCCCCCGCGCCGGCGAGCGCGCGCAATGCTGCGGGCTCGTCGCCGAAGGCCGCGTGGTGCGCCGCGCGGTCTCCGTCGCGGTCCTCCGCGTCCACGTCCGCGCCCGCATCTACGAGCGCGCGAATCACTTCCACGTGACCGTTTTGAGCTGCCGCCTGTTATTATATCCGTTATTGTTATTGTAACAGCAAAATGGATCAATTATTACACACGTAAATGATGAATTACTGTCGTACAAGTCGTGTGCCGAAAAGCGATGCCAACTTTGACCGTTCCATACAAACTTTCATTTCATTAAAAATGCCTTGGTTTTAGTGCTCGTCTGCGTTAAATAAGAGACTCATGTGCAAAATTTACATGCTTCAAGACCCAGTGGATTACTGGGTTTTTTTTTTAATTGATGGTCAAGACAAGAGAGCTATAAGATATATTCATAAATATGCTGAAAATGCCTAGCTCTCAACGATATCCATTAAATTACGCAATAGTCAATAATCAGTTGGCCTCAATAGAAAGTTATAAAGAGAGGTCATTTAAAGCTTAGCACGCACTGCGATTATAATTCGCGAGATTTTTTTTCCGCTCATAATGCGACCTATGGAATTTTATAATGCTGCGCGCATTGCGGTAAAAAATCGCGCGGAAATAATACTACAAAATTTCGCGCGAATTAAAATCGCAATGCGTGTTAGTGCCTTAGAGTCCTTTTTTCCGCAACTTTTGACGCCCAAAAAGAGCTGTTTATCTGCTTAATTTGATTAAGTGATATTATAAAACCAAGTATCATTTTAAAATTATTATTACTGCCAAGTGCGATACTGAAAATTAAGCCCTAAGTTTAAATGGTCTTTAGGCTCAAAATCTTTCTATACCTGAAGGGCAGTGTGTCCTCCATAGAAACCATTAACATCGACATGCGCGGCATCAGTGCGGCCCAGTATCTCTGCGCAGCGGGTCGCGTCGCCATTAGCGGCCGCCTTCACCAGCTCCTCGTTGGCGTCGCCGGTCACGTGAGATTCGAACAACTTCTTCAACAGCGCCGACAGTCGTTCTCCTATAATCATGACACGTTTTCAAGATACAAGAAACTGATATTTGTTGTTTATATCACGTAGAACGCGGGTCAGCGGTAGGATGTGATGTTGTTACTGAGTTGTCTGTACAGGCTTTTTGCTGACTGCATAGAGCCTGTAGTAAAGCTATCGCTGAGCAGATTGAGAAACTATGTTGATTAACCATGTTGTAGCCACTTCGCACGATTGACATACATACATAAACTCACGACTTAATACTATGGGGGTAGGCAGAAACTACAGAACGCCACCTGCTACGATCCAACTTCTTTTGCTTCACTCACATTCATACATCTAGTCATACACACACGCCGGTTATGAGACTGCGCACCTGGCCTTTCTGAAAAACATCATCAATAAGGTCAATGTATGTCTTTCTAGGGCGTCCCTCCCGGCGTTTTCATTCACATCTGCCTTATAAAAACCTTTCGTTAGTCGCCTTTCATTCATCACTCTCAATATGGTCTAACCATCTTAACATATTCTTTCCAATATTTTTCTTTTTTTGTTTTGATTGATTGATATTGAGTTTTTTTTTTATTTGTAATAGGCTCGCGTTAAAGTAAAGTCGTTATTTGCACAAACTAACGGACATTTTAAGTTAGATTGCCAAAACAATCCTTTCTCTAAGGTAGGAACCTTCCTGATGGCGCGACACAATTTGAATTTCGTTGATAGGCGATATCAGTCGGATATCGCGTTCTTTAATTTAATTTATTCAAATAAGCCACACCAACAATCTATTGGAAAAATAGTCGCGTAGATACTCGTATTTTCTAAGAAATGTTCTTGTGTAAAACGGTTGAATTTAATAGCATTGGGTCTATGTGAACTTGCTTGCAGTTTAATACGGCCATTGGTGTGATATAAATGATTAAATCGAATCGATTTGAGCCTTAAGAAAAGTCGCTTACTGTTGTACATTGCTCCCGCACCAAACCTGACCCAAGTTCTATGTGACAGTTTACTAAAAATAGAGCAAAATATCTGCTTTTTCGCTTCTGAAATTAACCTTTTTCCAAATGTGAGTGAGACGTCGGCGCATCCCCCCACCATATGTTGCATGCAACTCACCTAACTGAAAGTATAATTTTTCTTTTCGCTCATAAGCAATTCAATACAAGAAAGAAACTATTTTTTTAGCTAAATTAAGGCATTGTAAAAGCAGCTGAGCGTTCTGCGTTGAGCGGAGTGAGCGACATTGATAGCACTGATCCGTAATCGATTCTCAGGTATCTTTCGTATATTTATGACTTTTATTGAAAATTCCAAAATGAATGCACATTTTTTACTGGCGGTGCGCGTGAGCATGTTTTAGATTAGGCTTCATATAAAAAAAACAGCAAAATCCGCTTTTTATGGCCAAAGTTAAATCCAATGGAAAATTGTGCGTATTAGTGACATAGAAGCCAATAAAGGTTACCTGACGAGTTTCCAGGAATACTTCCGTCAGATGACGCGACTTTAGTCACGGCATTGGGATTGTACGTCCATGATGTGTTGCACACCTCCACTTTCAGGTCATTGTCGTGGTATATTTGTTGAACACGACCAATTTTGCCAAGTGTCTGTGAAGAAAAGATATACAGTGAACTTATGGAGGTATTAAAACGCTTAGATTCAGGTCAAAGCATTTCTTATGCTAACAATATCAAGGCGTAGCTGTTTCTGCTGACCTCTCTGTGGTATAAAGAAATGTCTGCAGCTTATTAACTAAACACAATACATGCTCCTCGCAAATACAAATCCGCTTGGTATGGGTCAGAAGCGTAAGAAACAAGGGCAGAACAGTACTCTTCACAGCTCAGATGTCTATACGCATGCGATATCTTAAGGTGTAAGATATATACTTATACATACACATACTTCTCTTCTCATGGGAGTTTCTGATAAAAATAATCCAAACAGTATTACGACCACCATTAGGTGCCCCGAACCAAATACGTTTAGTTAATCGATATATATGTACTACGCACTAGATTAAGCGATCCGCACACTCACTCTATTCCACTGAACTGTACTGCGATCCGTACACCTTACTTTAAACTATGTTGAACGAAACGCGTAAGCGCCATCAACTTCATGAAGCTTACGACGTTTTGATCGCGAGTAAACTAAACTCTATAATCGATCTAGCGCTGCATGTTTTAATAGTTTGATTAGTCACCATAAATATTTTAGCGCTGCAGCGAACTTTAGTTCTAACTCACCAGCAATTGAACAGCTTTTTTTCATAAATGTTCTTGTCTATCGATAGAATGTATATCAATGGTTTAGTCAGCCTGTTAATATAAATATTTTTGACAACAACATTGATGTTTTCATTTTGAGCACAGTTGGAACTATCTATCTGTCAATAGACCTTTTCATTTTATGGCGAGCAAGTAACATTCAAGCCTAAGGTGAAAAAGAGTAGATACTTACAGGCGCCATTGCCTCTGCCCACTCCCCGTGTCCGCGCTGCAGCGTCTTGACGCGCTCCTGGTCGGCGCACACTTGTACTAGGTCGCCTACTGCGAAGCCGCCGCCGCTCGCGCCAGTGGACGACGCCGACGCACTCAGGTTGCCGCTGCATACCTGTGACACGTAAAAAACTTAGTACCTACCTCGTATAAGCTGCAGTGGCGTAACTACTACGGTGAAAAGCGATGCACATGATTTGGGGGCACCCCCCAGTTTTAGTTCTGTACTAGCTTATTTCACATTTCCATATCTTGGCCAAGACTGAAATCAGCCATAAAGGTCCCTAAGGCACTAAGCAATTAATCAACTACCTGCTTATATATTTATAACATTCCATAAATAGAGAATCGTTTAAATGGGCGACACCGGTTGAGTATTTTAGGCTCGAATTCCTCAGCCTTCTTTTAAATGGACGACATTTGAAGACGAGGCGGTATGGTCCAAGACTTTAGCCTGCCCGACTAGGGCGATGTTTTTATTTAGAATACGCGATTAAAACCATTCAGGCCAATCTGCTAACTTATAACGTAAAACGCAAAAAAGTATCAGTATCATTTCTAGAAACCTTAAACTAAACATATAAATAAATCATAAGATTTAATATCACACTTCAAACTATGTATATAATATATATATAATACTAGCTGACCCCCGGTGCTTCGCTCCCGTCAATTGGCTACTTACCTACCTACACTACCTACCCTACCCTACCTACCCTACCCTACCCTACCCTACCGACTATAATTTGAGATTTAAACTATCCTATCTCTCAAGTTGGATCAAACTGCACATGGTGTGCGAATTTTACTATAATCGGTTAAGTGGTTTAGGAGTCCATTGAGGACAAACATTGTGACACGAGATTTATATATATTAAGACTAGCTGACCCCCGGTGCTTCGCTCCCGTCAATTGGCTACTTACCTACCTACACTACCTACCCTACCCTACCTACCCTACCCTACCCTACCTACCCTACCCTACCTACCCTACCCTACCCTACCCTACCCTACCCTACCTACCCACCCTACCCTACCCTACCCTACCCTACCCTACCCTACCGTACCCTACCTACCCTACCCTACCCTACCTACCCTACCCTACCCTACCGACTATAATTTGAGATTTAAACTATCCTATCTCTCAAGTTGGATCGAACTGCACATGGTGTGCGAATTTTATTATAATCGGTTAAGTGGTTTAGGAGTCCATTGAGGACAAACATTGTGACACGAGATTTATATATATTAAGATTATAAAGGCGAAAGTTTGGGAGTGTGTGTGTTTGTTACTTCTTCACGCTCAAACGGCTGGACGGATCTGGATGAAATTTGGCACAAAGATAGATTATAGTCTGTAATAGCACATATGATACTTTTTATCCCAGGGATATGTTCCCTTGGGAAAATTTTACGACATTCACGCGGGCGAAGCCGCTGGCAGAAACTAGTAAACAATATTTATATTACCTCAATCAACAAGCTCAACTTATTATTAGTTTGTTTACAACAATCGTTCTATGCTCATTCCTTTCAGTGATTCATTTACCTATTATTATACTTAAGTTTAGCCATGACATCTTTCCTTGTTTTGTCATTGTGGTTTTTACAAACCATTTTTAATATTTGTTTACTGTGCAGTTATGAACAGTGTTTTTTTTTTCAATTAAGTCCTGTATGCATCACGCCCGTATTATATCTGTTGCTTATTTTTATAAGATCATAACTTAATTTTGTATTGATTAATTAATCATGTATTTATTTTTAACTTTCTATAGAGTATATATAGTAGATTCTATGTTAGGCGCCAGAAAAATTGGCAATACCGTTTATTGACCCAGCTGCATAATATTATTGACATTCTTACTTTCAGAAACTAAATAAAGACAAAGTTGTCCTGAACCAACATTTTTTTATATAATTTAAGAACAGTATGTTATTTATAATTCCGCTTCCTACAAAGAGATATTAGGTAAAAGTCAATGCAACTTTTTAGGGTTCCGTACTCAAAGGGTAAAAACGGGACCCTATTACTAAGACTTCCTGTCCGTGTGTCTGCCTGTCTGTCTGTCACAAGGCCGTATCTCATGAACCGTGATAGCCAGACAGTTGAAATTTTCACAGATGATGTATTTCTGTTGCCGCTATGACAACAAATACTAAAAACAGAGTACAATAAATATTTAAGTGGGGCTCCCATACAACAAACTTGTTTTTTTTGCCATTTTTTGCGATAATGGCATTGGACCTACCAAAGTAATCAAATAATACCTTAGTTAGCACAGCGGGGTTGAAGGTCCACCTGTTACCGCTGGGGTATGTGACCACGATATCGTGATCCTCGTCGATGCCTACCACCGTGCCCGTGGTGCCGAGGCACTCAAACATCCCGTCTGTCCAGCCGCCGTGACCGTGCTGTAGTGACTGCACTATTTCAAGGTCAAGGTCCACATTCACCTGAAAATAATAGTAATTTTTTTTAATACTTATGCGAGAAAATTATGTTTTTTTATTGCAACTATTGTGAATCAAATAACAATCTTTAATTCTTTACTTAAATAATATACATACAGGCACCTGAAAAAACCTTAGAAAATGAGGTAGCCAATCAACTACAGCTGCAATGCAAATTTTGAGGCACAACATTAAATTATACAGCAACAAAATGTCTGATTTTATTAAGGCAACTTTTTCTATCGAAGCAATCTATTCTAAAGTAACCAGGTTCTTATATAAAATGTCCATTAATATACATACACCTACCTGATCACCCACTTGTAGGCCATGCGGCCCAGTGCGCCCGGGGCCTAACTCCCCCAAAAGTGGTAAGTGTTCCTTGTACACATTTTGGCCTTTTACATCATTTACAACCTGAAAATTAAAAGGTTTTATTTTAATTGATCACTGTTTTATGTACTTCATTCCCAGGTAAACAGTGTTATCAACGAAATAAATACTGACACTGTTTTATTTTTAAATCTTATATTTTGTACTCAAAGAACTAAATAAATAAATAAACATATTTATTAAAACAATAATGTTGTCATAAATACCAATCACCATTTATGAGGAAAATGGATTGAAATACCTTTAAGTCTGCCATGCCCTCAAAACCAACTCTGTAGAGATTCTTGGCTCCATTGTCCCACACCACATAAGCAGCAGATCGAGGACTTGCAGCAGACCAGTCCTGCACCTCATTGACTTTGCCTCTTCTTCCATTTCCACCATCCTGGTCTTCCCATTGCCAATCAACCTAGAAATTCCAATAACATTCATATCAGAATGTATGAATCTCTAAAACTTAATTAGTACTTTAATCAGAAATATATGATAATCATATACATAGCTCTTCTCCAATAAACCCAAAAACTGAATCTACCACTTCCTCAACCCTGCATACTTTCTGTCAAGACAATATGTCCTTTATTTTTAATTTAATTTGTGTTTAAATCTTTATGCACATTTTTTTATGAATTACTTGCTTTTGCCCGTGGTTACCCATAAAAAGTGTTTTATCAACCCAAGGCGAAACAACCTATCCTATGTTCTTCGCAGTGGCTTAAACTACCTCCATGTCAAATTTCATCTAAATCGGTCCAGTTGATCCATAGATTACCCCCTACAACCTCACAAACTTTACCTCTTTATAAAATTAATGTAGATAAAAAATATCATATATAAACATACCCCTCTCACAACTCTTGCTCCTGGAAAAATGCCTCTAACAGCTTGCTTTTTGCTCTTGCGTCGAGGTTCTACTAGACACCTCTGGGCTCCTGGTGCACTTATGCGATAGAACCTGTGTCTGAGATTGTGTTTGTCACCGTGATAGCAGACCGAACACAGATCATAGTTGCTACATTCAGCACACTTCCAGCGAATACCTAGAAAGTTTAGAATATTTTTCATGATTAAAAAAAAAACAACATTCTTAGAAATTATTTTATTAGACACTTTAGTAACAAGATATTCTTTTGTTTATAAGTCTTTTACAGTTTAGTAACAATAATAAACAAATTATGAGTACACCAAAACATAATGAAGGTTACTTACCAAATATAGGTTGCTGTCTACAAGTGTCACACATAGTACCTTCATGCTTGACACCAGTGGGTGCACTGTCTAGTATTCGTAAGTCGTATGCTCCAGAACATCTGTAATTAGCAGCTGTCCCATTGTCCCACACAACTACCACCTCCTCAGGAGATTCAAAATTCCTTACGGTGCCAACATGGCCTTCCCCACCATCCTGTAAATAAAATAGTTATAAAGTGTCAAGTTAAATAACTAATATCATTAGGTATGCATTCATAAGTAGCTTGATTCAGTGAAAAGTTGCTTGGAAGTGTATGTTTTTACAGAAAAACAATCAGATAATATTTATGTTGATTCTACTTTTGTTTACATTAATTTGTTATTGATTCATAACAGAATAATAATGCCACTACAGCACTTTTGCTTAGAAAAAAACAATATTTGTAACGATGACGTCTTTTACTTATGATAATTAAAGTTACATATATTATAATAATAAAGTATGAACGTTTGAAACCTGAAGATGGATCTGTAAAAATATCAATTGAAGATACATTGGAATGCAATATGTTCAGTTGATATGGTTTGTCAAATCCTCAGGAACATCTCCTATGTTTCAATCAAATCACATATTGTTTGGAGTTTCTGGAAACATGTAATAGAAAATAGTGTTAAACAAAAATAAACAGTGATCTACCTGTTTGCCCCACTTCCAATCTGGACCTCGAATTACACGAGCCCCAACCCCTTCCATCATAAATCTAGTGGCCCTAGAAGATGTTGATGATCCAGGTATATTAGGTTCCATTGAAACAGTAATATTCAATTGTATAAGATTGTAAAAAGTTATTTATTCACTCCACCTCCTAGCTTTCAAGACAAATGTCAAAACTTTTGCTTTGACAGTATAAATTCGTCCAGCAACGTTGTTTCAGTTCCATAATAATGGACATTTCAATTCAGTCAATGTTGAACGAATTTTGAAGATTTAAGAAGCAAAAAAAAAATCATGGTCCTGCTGAACGAGCACGTGAAAGTTATCATCGTTGATTTCTCGGTAAATACAAATGTTTCAGTTCTGTTTATTGACGAAATGAATCACATACAAGGTTAGTAATTATTTGTATACTTAGAATAGCTGTAGCATTCCCCCTTTTTCGGCGCTCATGGTGGTTCAGCTGAAGGGAACGTTAGTACCGCCACCTTCAAAGTCGAGTTTCTTGGAATATGGAAGCGATTGGCGTTGGGGTCCGGCGGTAGTCATGGACATGCTATCAGTCAAAGATTACTAGTATATCCATCAGTTGCCCTTTGCACTTGTTGTCAAAGATTACTATTATATACTGGGTACTTGGTGTAACCCAGAGCCCCGGACGCTCTCAATCAACTTGGGAGTATATAGAGTTGTTAATACTCTTTTAACATAATGTAATTTGTTTTAAAAATGGGAGGAAAATTGCTATTTTTACAGCTCTATACATTTCACACAGAAATCAAAACAAAACAACAATAAAGTACTTAGTTCTAAATTGAAATGATTATACACGATCAATCTAATAATTGATGGACATGGAAATTAGCATTCGTATGTATTCGGTAATGTGATGATTGCCGAGAGACATTAAGAAAATAGTATTGTACAAATTGTTTGCCAAGTTCACGCCGAGATTCAGAAGCTCAACGCTGTTACTGACCCGTCACTCATAGATGGATTCCAGGAGGCCACTTTGTACAAGACTTTGTTCGGTGAAGGTCTTGAAAGTTATCATCTAGCGAAATAATTGAATGCACCCAACAAGCAAGGCTTCAAAAAAACTGTCACTGTCATTCGGAGATGCGGCCAACCAAAAATGATAGTTGTCAAAAGCAATAAAATAATTTCGTGGAACAGGTGGATAAATCTAATTAGATATTTGATCTTCAAATGCTTCAGTCGATTTGATAAATATTGTGTTACTTCTTTGAAGTCTCGGAACTGTGCAGAGGTTTATTTTTATATTGCCTGCTACATTTATTGAAGGATTCGAGTGTATTCAAGTTTCTTTCAGCACAGCTTACATAAACATTTCAGCTAAAATGGCTAGTAATCGCAATAAATATGAAAAAGCTCGGAGACGTCTTGCTGCTGTAACATTTTTATCAAATATATCACTAGATGGCAAGATAAGAGACCCTGATTTAGTTCAGATAGTTGAAAAAACACCGAAAAAAGACAAAACTGATTCGGGATCTAAAGCGGTTGATATTCTCAAGGATAAAGAAACGACTCTACGAAACAGTGTTCGGAATAAAAATAAGGCATTAAGTTCGAGTCCAGTGCAGCGAATTGGTGCTGACAATCATTCTTTAAGTTCAGACTCTGAACACACAAACACCATTATTACACCAGTGAAGGGTGTTCATACATCTTTCATCAGAGAAAGGTACTTACAGCAAAATTATTTATTATTAATTCACACTTATGCATGTCTATAAATATTCTAATATGGTTCTTATATGAATTAATTATTGCATAGTGGGTTTCATTAGCTCTGTTTTACTGCCAAATAAAAAAATAGCTCACTCAAAGTATTATAAATGTAAAGCTCTCCTATGAAAATTGCTAATAATTCATAAACAAATATTGATTACTAATCTTAAGCGTGTTTGTGTGATATCAACATTGTTTCTTTAGAAGTCTTTATTGTAGTGATTAGAAGCTGGTTGTGTATAGTTGAAACTTGCATCATTTTAATTTTAATATTTATTTTATAGGTGTTCTTCTGGAAATACCGAATCTTTTAAAGATAAGCATGGCTCATCTAGATCTAGAAAAACACATCTTGTTACCCTAACTGGTGCTAATGCAGATGACAAAAGCAGTTCAGAAAGCCTTAATTTTGGTAAATAATACATTGTTTTGTATAAAATGTTATTAAAATACAAACAATATTATTTAACTATGGGCTTGAAGTAAATAACAAATGAATTGTGCACTGTACTAACTGTAAATATGATTACTGTTACAGGCAAATTCAGAACAAGTAACACATGCATTCCAGAACACCATGCGTTAACAAAAGAAGTGCGTATGATACGTCCAAATAAAGGAGTGTCATTTAGGGATGAAAGACTTGCAATAGTGCCAGGACTGGGTGCTCCTTGTTTAATATTTAGTACCATCCCATACTCTAAGACAGTACGCAGTGCACGGTAATTTATTTTATGTTTAAAAATTTTTACTTGTTGCTATTCTTATACTATCATAATCAACAGTGTGAATAACGCTGTTGATTACATAATGTTAATTTTAAGTTTTATGTCTTTATGCTTTATTATGTAATTGTTTGTTGTTCCAAATAAAATAAAATAAAATACTAGTTTAGTAAAGTCATGTTAAATCTCATATTATTTCCTTTAGGTCTGATTTAAGAAAAGATGGTGTCAGAAGGAGGAATACATCAGGGCCGAGACCCCTTTCAGCCATTACAGACAATGGTATGGATCCCTTTGACCTCTTGGGCCTAGAGAGAGAAGAAAATGGCCAAGAAATATCATATTCAAAATTATTGGTGCCCTCCAAAGTTTGTACAAGGGAACAGTACAAAAAAATGTATGAGGGGGACTTTACAGAAAAGGCTAATTGGAAAATAGCTAATCGCCATCCACATGTCATAGCAAGGTAAATAAGATTATTTTCTTGTATTTTGTATTTGTAACATTTTGTTTGTGTGAATCTTTTGATTTAACTCTGGAAGATAGAAACTTGAAGCAAGTGGTAGCATTTAAATGCAGAATAGTTACATCAATTATTATCCACTATTCACTTTTTTGTTGAAGTCTAACATGAATTTATTTTCTTAGGTATCAAAGATTGAAAGATTTCTATATGATCCATGTTGTGCATGTTATTGAATTTCTTAATCTCTTCAATATTTTGTTACCAATACAAAAATATGTGTGTCCTATCCTCTCTATCTAATATTATATTTTCCTTGTGAGTATGTTTTATTATAAAAGGAATATTAGGAAAACTTAAAAAGACATATTTCAATGTTGCTAATAGTTATGTGTAAAAAAAGCAGTCACAAGTTAGCGATATGTTATCATTAAATATTATATTACAATAAACTCAAACTCTAGACATATAATATATTTCTGATGCATTCATCCATATTTTACTTATCTGTTAATGCATACATTACATTACCCACATATTCACTCACACATTTCCATTATTATTCTACAGCTACACATTTATTACCAACTGGTACTTACATGCATTATTATTAAATGCATTTTGAACTCATGCAGTCTTCACAATCATTTCATCACTAACAAATTTGACTTTCAGGACTAAGTTATTGACGAGGCACAAGGATAAAAAATGGTAAACACTGAACAGATTAAAATCTGCTATGCAACACTTAGATTTGGCTAATGCTACTTTATCCCCGCTATAAATATGAAGTTGTTCTGTATATTTTCGAATATACAATAGGATGATTTGTTATATTTTTATACTGCTTAGTTTTGGTCAGTAATCATAATCACATTACCAGGTTACTTTAGGTGTTGTGCAGTGAATAATTTTGAGCTTGATATTTGGGAATAATTGGTTTCTAATGAAAACTTGGTGTATTTATCACTGTCTTGGTATCTAATATTATGTAAACCAGGCTACAATATACTATATATGTAATCACCTCACCCACTAATTAATATGGTCCATGTAATAACTTGGCTTTTATGTGATCTAGAAGTCACTGCTAGAACATAATGTTACAATTTTAAGAAGTGTGCATGATTTTCATTGAGAACATAGAATGAGATGAGGGATTTCAAATAATAATAGATATATATAGAAATTAAGTAAGACCTATGTATTTAGAATTTTAGAGCATGTTTCCAAACCACTTCAATTGACTCTTTTCTAGATGCATGCTGATTTAATTGGTTCTAACATAAAAGTAATAACAATCTGCACAGTTAAAACTGTGTGTTTTACAGTATAATAACAGTTGTAATCTTTGTAGGTGTTTTTCTTATGAATCGTCTCAGAGGACAGCAATACCGTCACCACCACACTCCTCAGTTGATATGAAATCATTTGATTGGGATGAGGGATCATTACTCTCTCAAAAATATGTATGTATCCATTGAAGTTTTCTTTTGATAGCCTTCTTATGGGCGAGTTGGCAAGGTTTTTGAGCAAGTATATTTGGGGTGATAGCTAGATAGTAGGTGTGGCTTGTTAATAGAACCATACGATTATATCAGAAAAGAGCTATATACGATCAGGGGCCCTCTTTCAGCTATCACCATTTCGCCCTGACTATGCTTGCTCAAAAACCTTGCCAGCTCTATAATTTCTCCCATTTTCGGGCAAAGGCCTCCCTCCACTCCTTCCATATGCCATAAACTCAAAAGCACACAAAAAATATGTAAGTCCATCAATGCCTAGTTGTGGCCAAGGCTTGTATAGTACTTTTCTCAAATTATGCACGACAATTAAAACTAAGTAGTAACTTAAAACTAACTACTTGAACTCATTTTGTCAAATACAATTAATTTACAAAATCAATGACGAACAACGAACAATAATTTTGCCTGTGTTAAAATGTTTGTTTTTTTTGGTCAATAAACAGTTTCTATTTGCAAGCCAGTTCGAAATTTTAATAAAACCTTTGTTAAGTTACCCCCTTGGTTGCCATGTTTCGGAGTAAAAGATCGTTCCATTTTTAGGGTTCCATACCCAAAGGGTAAAAACGGGACCCTATTACTAAGATTCCACTGTCCGTCTGTCTGTCACCAGGCTGTATCTCATGAACCGTGATAGCTAGACAGTTGAAATTTTCACAGATGATGTATTTCTGTTGCCGGTATAACAGCAAATACTAAAAACAGAACAAAATAAATATTTGAGTGAGGCTCCCATAAAACAAACGTGACTTTTTGCCGTTTTTTGCGATAATGTTATGGAACCCTCCGTGTGCGAGTCCGACTCGCACTTGGCCGGTTTTGTTCAATTGCATGACAGATATGAGTTTACTATGTAATTTATTTGGCCGCTACCACGACAGATATGAATTTTCATACAACTTACGGCGGCCGCTGCTCGCACGTATTTGGCCAGTACAGCAATTTCGATTTATCTCGAAGAAGGTTGTCAAAATAATGCTCAAATTTCCAAGCATGTTTGAAAAAATATTTTTTCTCACAGGTTCAATACTGTCCTAATGTCTTAGACGACCCGGAGCTGATTGCTGGGAAGCACAGAACACTTCTTACATTCACATCTTACATGACGTCTATCATTGACTACGTCCGACCGCAAGATCTCAAAAAAGAATTGAATGACAAGTTTAGGGAGAAATTCCCACACATCAAACTTACTCTCAGCAAATTAAGAAGGTAAATTTTGATTAATATCTTATTTAAGATTTGCGTGTGTGAGGAGAGGTAAATTTTAATTAATATCTTATTTAAGACTAGGTGACCCGACGAACTTCGTTCCGCCTAAGAAATTTCTAAAATAAAAGAATTTTTCTAAAATAAACATAGTCTAAGTTACTCCTTATTACATCAGCTACCTGCCAATAAAAGGCCCGTCAAAATCGGTCCAGCCATTTCAGAGATTAGCCGGAACAAACAGAGAGACAGACAAAAATTCTAAAAAATGTTATGTTGGTGTATTTACCGTATATATATTCATATACATGTAGTAAAAAACGGTTATTTCAATATTAAAAACAGACACTCCAATTTTATTTGTATGTATAGATTTGTGTGAGTGAGGAGCTCGTGGCTAAATAACTAACTCGCCGCACGGGTCGATCTTCAAGGTAAAGCAACGCTTGACGGGGTCGGTCCGTGGATGGGTGACCATTTTCAACATACCTAGTTTCCTCCGTGCCTCGGAAAGTTCATTAAGCCGTTGGTCCCGGCTGTCATTTGAAGATCTTTGACAGTCGTTACGGGTAGTCAGAAGCTTGAGATCTGACACCAGTCTTACCAAGGGGTACCGTGTTACCCAGTCACTGGGTTGTGGAGGTCAGATAGGCAGTCACTCCACGTAAAACTCTAGTGCTCAGCTGAATCCGGTAAGACTGGAAGCCGACCCCAATATAGTTGGTAAAAAGCTAGGCGGATTGATTGATCGTATTTAAGATTTATTTTAGATTTGAAATGTTGTCTTGTTTTTGCAGCATCAAGAAAGAAATGCGGAAGATTGCCAAACATGACAGTGGAGGAGTTGATTTACTGTCAGTTGCACAGGCCTATGTTTACTTTGAGAAGTTGATACTGGCAAATCTGATTAACAAAGATAATAGGAAGCTGTGTGCCGGCGCGTGTTTAATGTTATCTGCCAAGCTCAACGACGTGAAAGGAGAAGCATTAAAGGCGCTCATAGAAGTAAGACGATGTTTTTGACACATAATTAAATGTTAATATGGAAAATATGTACTTAGTTATGTATCCTCTTTCAGCGCATTGAGACCACGTTCAGAGTGAATAGAAAAGACTTGATGCGTTTCGAGTTCGCCGTCCTTGTGGCGTTGGAGTTCGGTTTGCACGTGCCGCCGTACGAGGTGTTCCCGCACTACCAGCGCCTGCTACACGACTCGTGACCTTGGCGCCGCCTGGCCTTCGAGCCATGTATTCGCGTGGGGCACAGACGACGCGCCACCATCGTCGACAACCTTCGAGCCAGTGCCTGGATGTAAATTTGTCGAAAGATAAGTTAAAGAGGACGTTCTAAACGTTGTTGTAACTTATAATGTGATTTATTATAAATCTTATAGTAGTAGCGGTTTTATAGGTATTGCATAGTATAAAATTATCTTAATAGGAAATGTGGGCAGAGAGCGCCTATTGAATTTTTTTAGTAAAAAGTCATGATTCGAGGTTTGGCTCTCGCCTATTTCGTCCTCCAATATTGAACCAATTTAAAAGATATTCCATAAACTGAAAAAGAAAGATATATACTGTGCCCCTATGTTTTTCTTTTTTCATTTATAGTTGTCAAATTTGTACACTAGGCCTCTGTTGACAGCGCAATTTTGAGAATTTTTTGTGGGTTCTAGTGCTTGTAAAGATAATGTATCATCAAAAAGGAAAACATAGGAGCATTGTTTATATCTTTCTTTTCCAGTTTGTGGAATATCTTTTAAATTGGTCCAATATTGGAGGAGGAAATAAGCGAGAGTCTGGAGCCGCATTTTCTCTTAATGTCAAGCAACAGCGTTGGTGAAACAGGGAAAGTGATAGAAAACTAAGTACCTAACAAACTGGCAAGTAAAATATTAACTGGGCTTCTTTTAACTTCCTTTTAACCCTTTAACAACTCTTAAAATAGCATTTTTTTTTAACTTTTGCCCTCTTTGGAAATTGCTCCTGTATCGTGGGTGTATTCACAGACATTTAAACTCACGTACACAAATACCCAGATCCGGTACAACTATCTGTAAGCCATAAAAATATTTGTTCCATGCGGGAATCAAACCCGCGACACGCATCGCAGCAACCGATCGCACAAACACTGCGCCAACCGTGTCGTCGTGCACGCAAGATTGCCGCCGCCTGTGGTTTGTAGGCAGCTAAAGATTAAAGCCTACTGTCCACGGAGGCGTAGCTTTATAGACGCTTCAAAATACGCCGTGCAGCTTGTGAAGCCCAGCGTAATGAAATCTGTCCACTAGCAGTCTTATAGCGTAAGTGGACTCGGCAAGGCAAAGGATGTGACCCCATCAATCGACCAATCACAAAAACGGAAGTCCATATCGCGTCTTTCATTTTGCATGTGATTGGCTGATTGATGGGATCAAAAAACGTTTTCAATCATTTCAACAAATTCCGCTGCCGTTCCCGCCTTTTTTACAAAAAATTAACACGTGCGTCCACGCGATGTACGCTCCGGCGTATGACATGCAGTACGGCAGGCGTCATGAAGCCTGCATGCAGCGACGCGAGCTTACGTTGACGCTCTGTCGACAGAGTTACATAGATTATGTATAGTATCTGGGCGATCGCGCTCTGCTCGGATGAAAATAGAGAAAACGACGTTTACTAAAAATATAACCTAGCTAGATCGATATATCGCCCCGAAACCCCCTGCATACTAAATTTCATGAAAATCGTTGGAGCCGTTTCCGAGATTTAGATTATACATACATACAAGAATTGCTCGTTTAAAGGTATTAGATAAGTTGCAAGCGGGCGTACACCAAGCGTACAATGACGAATACGCGTCTATGAAGATATGCGTCCGTGGACATTAGGCCTTACACAGCTGATAAGCCTAGTCGTTTAATCTAAGCATAAAGTTAAATTTAGATTTTTAAACAACAATTATCTACCTATTAGTAGACACGCTTTTATCGACAATCTATTGAAACATGTAATTATACCACAATAGATGTAATTAATAATTTTATTCTGTTCCAAATTCTTATATGGCAAGCAAAGTCGATGTCTCGACTATTCTTCCAATGGATAAAGTAAAATGGTAAAGCAAGTGTGTATATTATTATTAATTAAAAGAACAGGAACTGTAGACACTAACTTAATTCTTATTGATACAGTTGAACACTTGTGGGGTTGGTACGGGACTGGTTACGAACACAAGGGCAATACTATACAATAAGTCAAAATCAGCTAAATAATTTCTAAACGCAAGTTCTAACCAAGGAAGCCGTGGTGAGAATCTTATAAATCAGCCACACTAATTTATATGGTACTAGCTGTTACCCGCGGCTTCGCTCCCTTAGACCACCCCACAGGACCCGTTAACGGAATTAAAAAATAACCTATGTCACTCAGGAATAATGTAGTTTTCTATAGGTGAAAGAATTTTTTAAATCGGTCCAGTAGTTTGGGAGCCTATTCGGTACAAACAAACAAAAAAATCTTTCCTCTTTATAATATTAGTATGGAAATAGATATTAATAAGTTTACACAAAGTAATCTCAATGTAACATCGACACAAAACTTAACTAGGCCTTAAAAATAAATAGGTTAAATGTCATAGTAAATAACCATTACTTGCCTAGTATTTTTGTTATATTAATTATAAGTAGGAAAATTAGATTAGGAAGGAGGATTATTACTACAGGATATATTGTGAATAATGCAAATCTGCTTGTATAGTTTGGTAGTCTAGATTGTATAGAAATTGATATTTTCAAAATTAAATAAACTTATAACTATAGATACTAATTCGTCCCTATTTGTGACTTGTCATAAAATTGTAATGATCAAGCATACATTTATTAATTAAAATAACCCACTTAGCTCATAACAGTTCAAGAACAATTCATAAGCTCATATACAGTGTAAAACGAGTGGAAAATATTTTTTTAGGGAGGGGTTAAAAATCCAAACCAATAATGGCAAAATTTTAAGTAGCTTAATTTGTTTTATCATGAAATGATATCGACACTAATGGCGTCTATGAAGTTTCCGTAGTTAATTTAATTTTATCCTGTATACTCAATCAAATTATTTTTAGAAGAGCTTAAGTAAACTTGATACAGGTGGGCAAACTATAGTCATTGCAGCCGAGGCAGAATAGACGCCCGACGGAAAACTGGCTCTTATCCCACCGCTTTTAGAGCGATATGAAAATGTATTTCCTTCTTGTGTGGGTATGCCGGTGGCCAGCCCCATCTTTTCAATGTATGCCTAAATTTTAGAACTACTGGTCACAGATAACCATAAACTAAGTCCAATGTTGTCCAATTTAGAGGGTCTACTCCCTATCTCCGTCAACGAAATTCGATATGAAAATGTATTTCCTTCTTGTGTGGGTATGCCGGTGGCCAGCCCCATCTTTTCAATGTATGCCTAAATTTTAGAACTACTGGTCACAGATAACCATAAACTAAGTCCAATGTTGTCCAATTTAGAGGGTCTACTCCCTATCTCCGTCAACGAAATTACGGGTTCGTTGGAAAGTACTTCCGAACTTCGGAGTGAATGAACAAGTGTCGAATCACAGATAATATAATACTAGCATACAGATGCCTCATCCCATACAAAGAAACCGTGCCGACGTAACTAGCGTTTTTCGTCTGATTAATCTGATATTTTTTTGTACATCGAACGCGTTCGGTTCTGTTTCACGGTGATAGATAGATAGATGGTGTTAGCAGCGACTTGCAAGTAAATGGGTTTACTAAGTTCGTGAATATTTTTTTCTTTAAACACAGTGAAGGTTCGTTTTATAGTATTTTTTTACACGTTTTTACAGTTTTTTTTTGCACCAAAATGTGTTACAATGCAAATTTTAACAATCGAGTGGAATGCCTCAGAAATTTAGCATCCATTTTTAAATAATCCGTTCAAATAATCTTTGGAATGTGAATTAAGAGCCCAATATTCCATAATTTTGTACTTAGGAGAGTTGATTTAACAAGAACATACAATTTTTATGTTCAATTCCAGAAAATTTTAATTTTACACATTCAATAACAGATAGGTGCATATCCCGCCATCTAGTGAGATTTATTTGAACCAAATTTTATTTCTTAGCAATGAGACTCCGTGGTCAAGTTAAATTTTTCGGACGGGTAATAAGCAATAACACATCGGGAGTAGGTACAACTGCCAAATGGTGTTGTCATTCACTAGTAGTTCGGGCCACGAAGGAATCATCCGTCCGTAGGTGATACGGAGTAGGAAACGCCCGTAACGAAGGCCGAAACTACGGACTTCGTGCTTAGGGAGTTGACCCCAGAGGCGAGTTTGTATCAAAATCTACTATATCACTACACTTCTGACACAATTTGTGATGATGGGCAGCCAACCAAGAGATGAATCTAAAAGAAGGGTTGGCTATCTCGTTCGGGCGCGACCGCGACTCGCTGCATCACTTCATAACTCGCACGGTACATCGCAGCGCTATCTAGTTTAAGCATCGACATCTTGCCAACTTAGCTAGATATAGTATATGTGAGATTAATGTAATTATAGCCAAATGATGCAACTGTGATATTTATGAACACATGTATTTATCTATGCAAATAAGCTAAAATGTAAGTAAATTATAATTGTGTTGTGAAAGTAATTTATTTTCGGTATACTTGGATAAAATAGAAAGTGCTGCAAAGGCAACAAAGTTTTAGATACCTATTGTAACCTGGTTCACTAGACACGTAGGTGAGACCTACCTATCTGTTTCGGACATAACCTTTCGGGTATGAACTGGGACAGCTCAGCCCCCGTACTAAGCCGTTTAAGTTTCTTCTGTATTTATTTATAGTATGCTATAATAGATACTGAAACTAGAAGAATAAATAAATTATCTTGTCTAGAAGTTTTCTTTCTTCATCCTGGTCTGGGAGTGAACGGCTCGGCAGTGGCGCATATAGTACGGGAGCTGTCTCAGTTCATACCCGAAAGGGTACGTCCGAAACACAATCTATCGCAATTCATTGTACCTATTTATAAATAAGTGTTATGTTATTTTTCATTTTTAAAGTGTGAAATCTAATGTTTGTTTTAATAAAACCTTAAAAACCAAAGTCTCTCTATTATTTCTAACTATTTTAAATTTTAGGCGTTCGTTCACTTTGCCAAAATGGGGACAAGACTTGGAGAATCATAAAAACCTCATGGATATAAAGAAGTAAATACATAAAATAAATTGAATGTCGTGCAATAGGCCTTTAACATTGGTGTTGGGCACAGTTTGGGCACAGTATGTCCTTCTGCCTATAGATTATTTTACCTGGCTTTATACCCATTAAACGTTCGGTAAAACCTATTTTATAAAAATCACAGCCAGTGGTGTGGTGAGCGTCGCACGCAGGACACGCTTGATATGCCGCGTGTCACTGAACCACACGCTCGAACGAGCGTCATAAACGTTGGTCTACTCACTTAAGTGATAGGCCTAGTTCGTGTACACATCGCTAATCACTCTGCTCCTAAAGGCTGTTATAGATATGCCTTGCAGAAGTTGCAGACCTACGCTCCAGTAAACAGGTTCGATTCCAGCAGCCTTATTGCGTAATTAAGGTTACCCTAGTGGACGGCACGAACTATTTTGTGCGCGGGGTTAAAATGCATACTATCTCATCCGGCAACACGTGCGAAAGAGATAGATGTTTTGATAAGCAGTAAGAAGCTAGTTCGCGTACTAGTGGATGATAATTTAGAACGAAAACGAGCGCGCGGAGTCTAGATATCATGGAAAAACGACTAAATGTATATTTTCAAAATAAATTATTTGCATTGTTGAACTACTAATCTATCCATGTATGGTGACTGTTTTGCAATTTTCCTTCTTCTTATGGTATTTATTTCCACCCAAAGATGCGCTAAAATTTGTGTTGAAATATGGAACTTTCAAAGCTGGTAACTTTAAATTTTCTTTACTTTTTGTTTCCATACAGGGCTAGATAATGATGAGACAAATTGATATCATTTTTATTTTGAACGTACATCGTCAAACAGTGGAGTAATCGCCAGACTACGTTTGTATGGAAGAATGATCGACTGGTGTAACCTTCATTCGGCAAGGCAGAGAGCAAAGAGTATGAGCGTTCGACAGTCACATGTCAAGGTGAAAGACGCGATGTAATTTCCGCCTATTTGATTGGTCGATTGTTCATACTCTTTGCCCTTTACCTTGCCGAATTCATTACGCAATAAGGCTGCAGGTCAACAACGGCGGACAGATAGATTGATAGATTGATTTTCTATTTTAATTTAGTCTGTGACACTCGCAAGGTTAAGAATCGATTGACGCAAGAATCTCAAAACCGGCCTGCGCGTTCGGTCTCCAAGAACGTCACATAGGAACAAACGTACATACATCATAGACACTAATTACGTAGACTACTGCCGCGTGCCGGAGGACTAAAAAGAAAACCGAATTTATTACAAACTAATTTATTTTAATAAACAAATTACAATTATTGTAAAATCAAGTAAAATAAAATCAAGTTGACTCGATCGATGGTGGATACGAAGTTCACTTAGACGGTGTCTTCGGGCCTCGTGTTCTGTGTCAGCAGTTTCCCCTCTCTAGCAACTTGGTCGATGATGCGCGCGCTTTGTGCCTCGTGCCTTTGTGTCAGCGCTTTACTTAACTTAGTAGTGATGCGCGTAACACAGTGATAAACACATTACTCACCTTTGCGTCGGCCGCCGGGTAAAAAATTACAACACAATATTCAACTGGTCTGGTCTCATCCATACTTATCAATCAAATTAATACACAGAAAGAGTGCAACTTCAGCTTGCAATTCGACGAATCTTCGCCAATTACAAAAATAATATCTTTATAAATAACAATTAATAGCTAAGGACTTGCAGCGTTCTACACCTCTATTAAAATAATAAATACTCCGTAACTGGTTTACACAATGATTATTTGGATCACTGAAATTGCTTTTTACGTTATCGTGTGTCCTAACATGAAACCTCGTCCGCTCCACATTGGTGAAGTTGAAATAACCAATATAAGTACATGTTTTATTCATTCACGTTTAGAAATAAAATAGTACTCGTACCTCAATCACGTAGATCACGTATATTTCGAGTTAAAATGAGTGTTAAGGTAAATGTTGTTGTGTTACTAAGTGACCCTAAAATCTGCTGACATGGCTAAAATTTTAAAATTGTTTATTTGTGTCCGATAGGAACGTATCTCAGCTTTGAATGTGGTTTTGGTTTTTAAACCTGCGAACGTATTCTAAAGATAACCCCCCATATTCCCTCTTTACTTAGGTAGTGCATATGTAACAGCTCTGTAATTTTTTTAAATCCCTTTCGCTAGGGTATTTCTAGTTACCTAGTGGATACGTCTTCTTATTAGTTTTTACCATGGGATGGGAATGGTAAAGCTGGGAGATGACAACAGATTTCAAGCGGATTTTCCCTCCGTCCTCAGGCTGTGTTCTGGCCTTCGAACGGCAAAGTGAATAAGATGACAAACTCTACTTAAGCCTGATTGACTTTAAAATATAGTTTGGCACGTTTTTATGATTCATTTAAGAAACCGGCCCTTAGAAAGAGTTGAATTGAAAATCTCTAAAACAAATCGACTTCTTAGAGCTAAAAGGTATCTGGTGCTGAACAGCACCATTCTGGAAGTTTGGCAGTATTATATCATTTGTTGTTTAAACTTTATCTTCTTCCATTTAAGATATCGATTTCCTGTGCAGTATTGTGCATTCTCAGTTTGTGCTGCGCGCACGATAACTCGACACAAGAACTGGTGACAAAAGGTACATCAAACGAAACACTTGATTCGGATTCCAACGAATGGACATCAGATGACAATGACCTTGATCAAGAAGCCAGCATATGGCGACTATGGAGGCCGTTCAGGGACTGGGGTCAGTATAAACATTTTGATACCTTCATTTCCGATTCATGTTTTACAGACCATTATAATGTCAAGTAGTTTAGCCACTAGATACCTTGAGGGTTTCGTAATTTCAGAGGACCAATATTTACTTAGGAGGAAAGTACCTGTACTCACATTACCTACAACATGACTCACTACCAACTGCGAAACCAAAAATATATATTTAAAGATGACCAAATTAAACCAGAGTCGTGTCCTCATCTACGGTCTACTATTTCACTATAACTATGGTAGACACTACTATAGCTGTGGTACCTATGTAATAGTGTAGGTACCTAACTGTAATGCTTGTTTCTTTCAGGTCATTCAATGTTTCGTAAGAAGTTTACACGTTCCCCTGCGATGAAGGAGAGCGAACTTGGTGGACTACATTATCATCGTGACAGACCCAAACGCAAGCTTAAAAACAAAATTAAATTTCTTTTTAAATTAAAACAGTTCGAAATGTAGACATGTTTTAATCTATTATTTTGAACCTAGATGCCTACTACCAACTAGTTGCGTACTGTACGTGCTCGGGCGCAGTGTTCGTAATAATAATTTAGTCTATAATAATCATTTAGAATCACAGGTTAAGTACAATTACACGATTAACTAAATTACCACATACCCTCACACTAAACAAATACTAGAACTTTAACTTAACTATTGCAATATGTAATACACAATATTACGACTTTGTTACGGAGGACCAACGTCGTCAGATTTTTTTTTGGCATGTCGGGACTTTGAAACTTTTTGATGGAAAAAGCGGGCTTCTTTCTTTTCTTTTGTTAGAGTGAACCGATTGCGATTAAACAAAAACTAAGTAATATTTCAAGTTACGCACAATTTTGATGTATAAAAGTTATCTACATTGGTTTTGTAGTTTTTACGTGATGCGTGCACAGATAAACAGACAATCAGACAAAAAATTCAGAAATGCTGGCAATGGGTTCTGTTGGTTCTCCTTTAACGCCCCGGCTATTTTTTTTTAAATATTTTTAATGTACAAAAACGACTTTTCTACAGACTTACCCCCGGTTTCCCACGTTTCGACTAACGCAAAATTAATGTAACATAAGAACCAGACCAAAAGCGTTATCTGCTGTGATTGGCTGTTGAAAATTCATTCAACCAATCACAGCAGATAACGAGTGCTTGACAATTTGTCACATTAATTTTGCGATGCGAAACCGGGGTTGATTATATGTATTGATTCGTTACCGAGTGGCTATCACGAGAACGACCTATTAAAAAAAAAGTTTATCCAAATAATCAAAACCAAACATCACATCAAATCATCAAAATCATGCTATGCAGTCGGAGGATACAAATTCGCGAGCTGAATTAATTTTTTTATTTATAATTTTTGGTAAACATTTTTTTCTAATTTAGTACATTTAAACATACAGAGTTGATGTGACAGAGGGGCATTAAATGACACTACGTATACTATACGTGTTTAGTATTAATTCGATAAGGTATAAAAATCAAAAGCACCATAAATGAGTTTTTTTTTTCAAACGGACTAAATAGCTTACAAATTAGAATAAAACGCAACCACCCTATGTAAACAAATTTAACTGACCTTAGATACCTAGGCAACAACGCGTCGTAGGTTTTACTCACATTTATCGTTTTAAGGTGAATGACCTATGCATATAGACATAATCAGCTGTTAGAAAAGATACATCGTGTTCAAACGGAGCAAAAACTTTAAAATCATTTGCGACTAAACTACTGCTCCTATTTAATTGATTTTTGGTACAGAGCCTGAGAATGGTACCTAGTATAGGCAGTATCAAGGAAAGCCCCTCTGACGTATCAACTTTGTATATGTGATATATATTTTTGAAATCTCTTCTTAAAACCCTTTATTTTGTATTCCTCCACAATATGGCGCGAAAATCCGCTATTTTACTATTTTCCAATTTTAATGTAGCCAGTAACACTCGCAAGGTTAAGACGAATCGATTGACGTAAGAATCATCAAAATCGGCCAACGCTTTCTATAGGAACAAACATACATACATATATAGACTGATAAACACATTACCCTCCTTCGGCAGTCGGGTAAAAAGTGCACCGTTTTTAGGAGTTAGTCCCGACTCATCGCTGTTCCGAAAAATGAGCAGATGAGCAGTCGGACCACGGTCAGGTTTATATTTGCACCATCCATCACAAAACTCCAAGAGGGTAATTCGAGTAGGTACCTATTACGTGAGCATTTTTTTTTTTAATTTCTAACTCCTGCCTCCCCCTTGTCAGCAAAAGTTAGCAAAGTTCTAGGAGAAGTGACCTATGCTTACACATTAAGCATTTAATAAACATAAGTCATGTTTTTCTTAAATCTGTTCATTGTTATTCATAAGCAGCAGTTTATAAGGTAATATCAATTTTTTTGGGGTCTGCCATATCTGTTCAAATCTGAATCTGTTCAATTTTGCAGCAAAATCTGAAGAAGAAATAAATAAATATTGCTGATGTAATCACCATCCTGACACCCCATACCCTTTTGGTGCTTAGATACGTCATACTTGAATAATCCCAAGAACACCTGGATGTTATTGGATCATAGATAGAAACAGGGTAGTGCTGCCTAGTCTGTCCAAATTACTTCTTCTCTAAAAAGAAGAGACTGCCCAACAGTAACACTTGATAGAAACGACCTTCCACAGAAATGTACGGTCTTATAGTTCTCGCCAAATTTCTGGGCCACTCTGAAGTTGGTTTGCCGGATGCGCGAAGCACGAAACGGTGCTGTTTTTGTATGAGATTTACTACAGCTCAGCCATTGTAGCCAACTTCAGGTCGGCCAAGAAGTTTGGTAGGAACTATAGGTACCTATGCACATCAACAAAAGACATAAGTACCTACCTAGCGTTAGCACGTACAGGTAAAAAGAAACCACTTAAATTGTTTTAGGGTTCCGTGACAAATGGTAAAACTTTAATAATTGCCAATTAAAACCTTCATACATAAAAAATACATAGACAAACATAAAAAATATTGCTTCCTCATATTTTACGTTGTCCTAGCAACAATATTTTATCTAGTTTAAAGCTATACGTGCGTGTCAGACTGGCAGATAAAAGCACAGAGTACATTTTATCTAAAGTACTCTGTGGGTTTAGAGAAAGTGGTTCAATTTGTGTGACATTGACTCTTTCCTGCTGTTTATTTCAGCCATTTAATATTACGTTTTTGATTATCTAGACATAATGTTTTATGTGGATTCACAGCGAACAGTCACACGTCGTGACAGTTCTCTGCTTTTGAACAAAGGACCAGATTTTGACAATGAATCGTTGTCTACTGTGAAAGGACACATAAATTCTAATACACCGTTAACAATTGATTCTATGGCTTCTTTACCAACTCGTCCCAGGGGTTCCGTGAGAAATGAATTAATTACAATGATGTTCGATTCAATGCTGGATTGCATCGTAGAATCATGGGAAACCATTGTGCCACCTAAGGGAGATGACGGCTCCCATCTTCCTTCCCTAGAATTTGGGAAGACATCTAGCGATATTACAATTATGGGCAAAAAGAAGAAATCTCCCCGTAGGTCTCCTTCTTATGTATATAACTAGATACTTATACCTACCTACACTATTGAGACAGACAAAGACGGAACCACACTTACGTGGCGTGGCGTGTCGTGGCCCCTTCTGGCGCAGTTGATTGGCTACAAAACTCGTTGCGTTATGACGTAGGCTGGAACAGAGTCGTTTGATTGGTGGATCCCGCGCCACGCCACGCCACGACACGTAAGTGTGGTTCCGACTTTACCTAGGATGGTTGAAAGCATACTACCAGAAAAAAACCCTGTCTCGTATTCGTCCTGGCGTCAGATTTTAGTAAAAAATGCGACATGCCTTTTTTAGTTCTCTAAACAAAACAGTGATTAGCTTGGTATAATAATTTTAAATAATGAACCTTATATCGTAATATCACACTTATTTTTAGCACAAAAACGAGCTTCAAAAACGACAAAAAGAAGCCATTCAAAAGTTGACGATCTAGAGGTAAGTATTTTAAACCTGGTTTTTTTTTCTAGGTAGGTAATGTGATGGTGAACTCAATTTATTTTACCTACCTACGGCTATCATGACCTGTTTCGGCCACTTATTGCGAAGAGATGGCAGCCTGGAATAGCTAGTTATTGTTGGTAATAGTTGAGGAAAGAGCACGAGGCCGGTCGCCAACACGATGGTCAGCAGCGTTATTGCGTAATGAATTC
Organism: Orthosia gracilis; assembly: GCA_947562075.1. Taxonomy (NCBI): domain Eukaryota; kingdom Metazoa; phylum Arthropoda; class Insecta; order Lepidoptera; family Noctuidae; genus Orthosia; species Orthosia gracilis. The sequence continues at coordinate 30,649,476 of OX387267.1, read as the reverse complement.
GGCAAGGCAAAGGGCACTGAGTATGAACAATCGATGAATCATATAGGAAATCCACATCGCGTCTTTCATCTTGCCGATTGTTCATACTCATTGCCCTTTGCCTTGCTGAATTCATTACACAATAAGCTGCAGCAGGTATTGATGGCAACTATAGACCGGAGCCGATTTTTTAAATTTATTATTACCTACTTCCTTGGTGAAAGTTCTTTATTTGCATGGGCAGAAGCAGCCTTTAAAATATGCTCGCAACTTTCCGTTACACCCTGTGCCTATATTTATAAAGCGCCTTAAAAAAAGGTTTCATAGGTGGGTTCGCTCTGTATCGCTTCTCCATCCAAACTGACTGTATCTCACGACGAACTCGACTGCTCCTATAAATTTAAAGTTTGTATCTTTTTGATTAGGTACATAATTATATTGTGTTTTTAAGACTGGTTTATAACCCTCGACGGCAAAAGAGGGGTGTTATAAATTTGATGTGTTTGCCTGTGTATTTGTGTATCTGTCTGTGGCATCATAGCTCCTAAACGGATGACCCGATTTTGATTTCGTCTCGTTTTCTTGTTTGAAAGTTGACTTTATTGAGAGTGTTCTTAGCTATGTTTGATAAAAATCGGTTCAGCCGTTCTGATGTTATGGGGCGTTTTACTGTTTGAATTGGGGTGTTTTCGCAAGATACGATCGTATCGTGTCACGATTACATTTTCAATTGATTGCCGATCGAAGCATATCTACTATTAGTCAAATTATGTAGCATGAAATAAAAATGAGTCGGGGGTTGTTTTAATTCTATTTGTATTATTTACAGAACGACTCCACTCAAACAATTTGGTGGTCATGTCCTGATGAAAAGGCTATTATACGATTCCGAAACGGAAACATATATGAAGGACATATTTCTTCAAAATGTATGCATGGCGAAGGTCGTTTTCAATGGGCCGACGGTACCATCTACTTAGTAAGTTAAAAACAAATTCATGTTTTAAGTATTTAAACCCCGACGGAAAAAGAGGGGTGTAATAAGTTTGTCATGTGTTGCTGTGTATCTGTGTGTCTGTCTGCAGCACCATAGCTCCTAAAAGAAAGAACCGATTTTGATTTCGTTTAGCCGTGTTTTACTCTTTGAATCTGGGTTTTTTTCGCAAGATATCGTGTCATGATTACGTGTTTTGATAGATTGTCGATTGAAGCGTGTGTACCACTAGGGATATTAATTATATGAGGTTTAAAACGCATAAAATAAAAATTTAACTTAAAATATAAAAACCCCCGAAACAAACCTCTAAAAAGCAACAAATAAGCCTCGTACTCGCTTCGGGGAACTGCTAAGTAAATAAACTACTGTAGTTCTTGGCGGTTCCCCGGCACGATTACGAGGCTTATTTTTTGCTTTTTAGAGGTTTTTTTTTCAAGTATACGATATAATAAGAGATTATTTGTAATAAACTATTTTGATTTTGGTCAGTTAAGAAGGCCCGAAGTATATCAATATAAATGTATGCTTAATCGACATTTTTTTTTCTCATTTGCTGATCTTGAAATACAGTTTTTTTTTTTTAATTTAAGTAATATTCAATAAAGTCAAAAAGGCAATCCAAAATTTGGCTGTGGGCCATGTTAAATCAATAAAAAATGTAAATTGCTATAAAATTAAAATGACTTTGTGAATTGAGATATGCCACGTCCATAGACATTTATCATAATAGTTTGTAACAAAATATTATTAAATCAGTTCTTTATTCAGTCACGGATTTTTTTTAAATGTGTTCATGGGCCTTGTTAAGAGTATTAGAAATCAACTTTATCATATATCGTTAAAATAGGAACTATTCAATTAAGCTCTCCTGCCTTTAATAAAATTCACTGTCTGTCGCACTTAGAGACATTTAGCAGTTAGATAGGCGACTCCTTAGTATAGACTTTGCTTTTGTAATTAATACCTTACGTAAGAGAGTTAAGGTGTAATTTCCAAAGCGAAATTCTAAAGGATTATGAGATCCTGTTTGATGTAAAAATAATAAATGAATTATTGTTTGGTTAGTTACTTTGCCATGAAACATCTGTTTGCTATTTACAGCATGAAGAGTTTCCTTTAGTTGAGTTTCTGTCCACTCTCCACGCGGTTTTTTGCTCCATTTTCGCTAGGAACAATTAAAACCATACTAAGCAATTTTACAACACACAAAAGCCCAATATTCAAAAAAAAGTGTAATAAATTACAGTTAAAAAATAGAAAGAATAATTTAACAGTTATGTTAGGCGAGCTACAATTTTTTTTATGGTTATAAAATATTAGTTTCATGCCTAAGGAAACTTTTAAAAGAAAGAAAACTGATTTATTAGTTCACTTGCAATTTATTGTAAGCTTAATGCATTCAATGGTCCTAGAAAGGCTCGGGCCATGTTTGGGAAACATGGGATGGGCCATCACAAGAAATTTTACCCCAGTTCATTGCAATCTCGTAAAAATACGAGAAATGGTATAAACTAACAAAACTTACCCGTTACTTAATGTTAAACAGATTAAATAAGTAGTTTCACTAGTAAAAACATGGCTTTGCGCTTTAAAATTGTTATTTTTTGATAGAGTTATTTGACGGAGGTTAGCCATACTCAAAATGGCTTCCCGCTTGTTGTGAAACACAGATGCAGTTTTGACTATGGCCATAGATGCATACACCAGCAGAATTTGAAATGGTTTGGACGATAGCAACTGCGATTTTTTTTTTAGTGGGCAATCCTGGGAGCCGGGTCATCGTCGGTCTCACTACCTTATAACAAAATTAGGACAAGAGCGAGCGCGGGAGCTTAGGACACCCCGACACGGATTGGTTACGTTCGAAGGGGATGATTCCGCTCCCGTCATTTCCTTTATGTTATACCAGATGTGTTTATGTCCTTTAGACCTTGCAGACAGAAATAGGGAGACCCGCAATTGTTGCTAAAATAATAACATTTTGAGATAAATATTTTGCTGTTCAATCGGTATTTTTGATTGGAATTCGGATTATTTTTGGATACAAAAAATATTATTACCCGTCTGCCGAAGGAGGGTAATGTGTTTATCAGTCTATGTATGTATGTTTGTTCCTATGTGGCGTTCTAGATACCAAACGCGTTGGTCGATTTCGATGATTCTTACGTCAATCGATTCGTCTTTACTTTGCGGGTGTCACTGGCTACACTAAAATTGGAAAATAGAAAAATGGCGGATTTTGGCCGCCGTATTGTGGGGTTGGGATGATTTCAAAAATATGTAATACTTATATGTTTAAATGTACTTAATTCGAAAAAAAAAATGGTAACTAAAAGTTATAAATAAAAAAAGTTAATTCAAAATATCAAAAAACCCGACTGCTTAAGAAGCAAACTAAAAAGTCGTAAACAAGAAGAATATCATGCTGTGCAGTCGAAGGATACATCTGGTTTTGGTCAGCCAGCTCGCGAGTATGTACGTCTTTTTTAGTTCGCTTCTTAAGCAGTCGGGTTTTTTATTTAACTTTTTTTTTATTTGCGTTTAAATACTAATCATTTAATTTAAAATAAGTTAGGTACCTAAGTAGCTAGGTTTTATTAAGTCAGATTTTGATTTTAGGGACACTTTAAACATAATGAAATGTACGGCAAAGGTACAATTCATTGGAAAAATGACACGTGGTACGAAGGCGAGTTTGCCGGGAACCTTCGACACGGTAAAGGTCTGTACGTTGACTCGCGCACTCAACGCTCTTACGCTGGCGGCTGGGAGTGCGGAACTAAGCATGGAGAAGGAGTCATATACTATTCTAAAAACTTTAAGAATTCGTATGACGGCCACTGGATCTACGTATGTATTATAAATCTCCCTAAAATATATGGATTAATCAAAGTTACCTACATTGGAAGTAGGTTATCATCAGCCTTATAATGTTTCCATTGCTGGGACACAAGCCTCCTCTCATAGAGAAGGAATGGGCAATAATCCACCACGCTGGCCCAGTGCGGATTGGTAGGTGAACCGGTTAATCTTGGTTTATTAACAAGGAGGTATTCCAAATCTGTAGCGTTCACCTTAGACCAAGAGGGCTATGGCCCGGCGCGGCAGACTGCGAGTTTACCAGCCTGACGTTTTCTTTATTTAGGAAGCGTTGATAGAAGTTGAGTATACAAAATCAGAGGACCGTATTTTATGAACGGATTTTAACTGAGAAGATAGATAATTGTATTATAATATTTGTAATTATAACAACCGTTAAAATAGCTCCATAGCATGTACTCCAACAATTTCCTTTATACGAAAGTTGGGTTTATAGAAATGGACCAAAAGGAATATACCTGCTACAGAGTACTGTGTTAGTGCTATCATAATTCCGTTGTGAGTAAGGGTTAGGAACTACTATTCGCACTTGTTAGAATCATTAAGAAACTGCATGTAAAAGTATCGATTGGTCACTGGTTATTCACTGGTGTATCAGAGTTCCTATGTTTGTGGTGTACCAGGGAAAGGTTTTATGAATAAAAGCACAGAAAGACAAGACTAGGTATTTATTTCAATTAGGCTTGCCAATTAATTCATATTGAGGCTCAAGAGAGCTTGCCGTCCGTTCGCTAAACCTAGTTCTCGTGGAGAAGAAGGGCAAGAAACTCCACGGAAGCTCTTCTATAGTATTTATAGATATCTTTTACAATCATATAAATATTGTTTATCACAATAAAGATCTAATTCTATTATTACTATTATATGATGAATCTTGTAACATTTTACATGACGTACCATATTATGGTCATTAGGAATAAAGACCATAATATGAAACTGATAGAGTTTCAACACAACCATTAGCAATAATCATGTTATAATATCAAATAACTTACGTGAAGCTTGTGTAGTCCATCTTTCACAAAATATAACGATTCAGGAAAACAATATCACGATCACAATTACAACATAATATTTATTTATTTATTTATTTAATACTTCATGCACACAAGTACAGAGGCGGACTTAATGCCTTAGGCATTTTCTACCAGTCGACCTTTGGGTGATGGAGAGATAAACAGTGGTAGGTGCAATAATGAAAGTGTGGATTATTTAAATATACATATTAACTATAAATACAATATAATCATACCATACATATTCAAAATAATATATTAAATACATAAATATACTTAAACATTAGTAGTAATAGATAAATAATTGGAAAACATTAGCGCTGTTACGATACTACTGCCAACTTCTTACGAATATGCTCGCGAACTTTAACTTTGAAGGTTAACCGGTTGGTTGCCATCCTGATTTCCTGGGGGAGCGCATTCCATAGAGAAATAGATTGAACGAAGAAAGAACGGTGAATGAAGTCAGTGCGGTGAGTGGGACATTGAAGAAGGCGGTTATGTGATGACCGTAGATTTTTACAGTGGTTGGCGCAAATGTATTGAAAGTAAGGGGCCAGATAACTAGGGAAATTGGAAGAGTCGAGAAATGAGAACAAGGTAGTTAGTGCCCTTTGCTCTCTGCGCTGGCGTATGGGCAACCACTTTAGAAGTGAATAATATCTGGCCTGTACTGGCTTGTAGTTCGCAACAAAGTGTCTCAATTTACGAATTACACACTATTTACATTAACGAGTCGACCTGTCTCAATACGTCAATACTGGCTTGTAGTTCACAACAAAGTGTCTTAATTTATGAATTGCACACTATTTACATTAACGAGTCGACCTGTCTCAATACGTCAAATGTGAGATATCCCCACCATTGCTATAAATAATCTCACAATTAGGTCAATAATCAATTATTAAGTAATGAAACCTCTTTAAAACGTATCAAGACAATTAAGGAATTTAATATTGCCTATTTAGTCATTCTTAATCAATATTCGAAAGAATAGTGATATTAACTGACAGTCTTGTACTAATTGTCTCAAAGGACTTATAATACTAAAATAGCAATATAAAATCCAGGATATATCACAATGATCTGTACGGTCTCATCGCCGTACATTTTTCTGCTTACGCTGTAACCTACTTTAGACCAGCGATGCGCGTCACGATTGCGCGTTATAAAAATAACCTTATTAACTAATTTAATCATAGTAAACATAAAAGTGTGTGACTATCAACAACTGAGAGAAATAATCGCCTCCGCTCAAGTACTGTAACTTACTCTCAATAAACTTAACTGCATCTTAGTGGAACGCGTTTCTCTTCACTAACTTAACTTACAAACCTTCACGACGAATTACATGTACGGACTTACAACCCGTACAGATCATTACAAATAACGTAATATTTTATAGAATATCATCACTGTGGCTTAAATGTAAATTTAGAGTTATTTCCAGTCCACACAACAACCAGTACCCAACTAAGAAAATATTTACTTAGTTGGGTACTCTAACAAATGTAGGTATTTGACAACACAATAATAATTTAGGGAGGTACTTCGACATTTGTCGGTAAACGCTTAATAAACATGACATGTGAAATGTGAAAATTCATGATTTACTGACGTCACACGTACTTCCAATACTAACACACTCATCCTATTTCTCACGCTGAAACATGATGACAATACAATGATGGCTATAACGCGTCACAGTATGGTTTAGCTCTATGCCCAAATAAATTGGGCTGGTCTGGTTGATAGTATTTCAGTTCCCGTTTTTGATTAGTTATATATTTTTTTTTTTAGAATGAAAGATATGGATATGGCTCTAGAGAATATTGCGAACTTAGTGGATACAGAGGAGATTGGGACAGAAACGAGAGACACGGTAAAGGATTAATGATATGGCCGAATCATGACGTAAGTACTGTAATAGAATACTAGATGGACAACAGAGCTAGTTCAAATCAGGTAGGTCAGTGTATAAAAATACTAAAGGAAATATAATACTCACGTGTAGTTGGTAATTCAGCAATAATACACAGTTTGGACGTTGAACTATTATTTATTTTCCATTTCACACTAAGTTACCATCAACTCCATACAATATATCCACTTAGGTCAACTCTAGACTAAACTCCTAGGGACACTTTGGAAACATTCTTGCTGCCAGCACGTCCAGACTAGACTGCCCTCCTCAAAACTGACTCAACCTGCCTCGTGTCCGAACAATCCTCCTCCAATCGACAACTGTCATTGGATGTGACGTCATTTGACATTCGAATATTTTCTAGGATAATCAATTTAACAACTTTTAAGTACTATTTGATGTTAAAAAAAAATAATTTAATTCTTTACAAATAAAAGATGTATTTATCAAAGAAAACCTAACACTCGACCATCCTGACAACGTGTATGACCTCATACACGTATCCGGTGGTAACCTAACACTCGGCCTGTTGAGTCAATTTTCAAAGTAAAAAGTTAAATCAATTAAACCATTTAATGGCACTCTTGAATGTAAGAAGTTCAAAGCCAAAAAAAAAAGATGATTCTACTGTCCATTCGCAAAGGTAGTTTGCTATGGAGAAGAATGGGCAAGAAACTCCATACTTACTCTTTTCTTTAAAATAAAAACTTCTTTTAAATAGAATGTTTTACAATATTGGGTAAACACTATTTCATTAATTTTACATGAGTACCTAGTGAAGTATGATTTATCTAGAACTAGCGACCCGCCCCGGCTTCGCACGGGTGCAATGCTGATACTAAATACACTACAGAAAAACTGTGAACGTTGTATATAAAAACATAGCGGCCCGCTCCGGCTTCGCACGGGTATAAAATATATAGCCTATGTGATTAAAATCGATTCAGTAGTTTTGATTTATTCATTACTGTCCGTGGCCCGCACGCGTTAAATTTGGAGTAAAACAATCCCCCTTTCCCTATAACTATCTAAATTCATACACTACATTTTTACTTATTTACTTTTTACATTTTTACTATTTATTTTATTTTTACAACATATTACAGAATGTCTTTATAAACAACGTTCACAGCTTTCTTGTCATTAGACAATACAAACATGTTTTCTCTGGAAGTCACTCTTGAAAGAGCGACATACAGTTGTCCATGTGAAAAACAGTCAACGCTCAAATCTAAGCCTGCAACGTTGAAGGTTTGACCCTGCGATTTATTAATTGTCATTGCAAAAGATGTCTTTACCGGAAACTGTAAACGTTTAAATTGGAAGGGTAAATCCGATGGTATCAGAGGGATTCGGGGAATCAATACATCTTCTCCGGTACCACATCCTGTGAGTATTGTGCACTCTATTATGAAAGTTTTCAATGATTTTACCAGCAAACGCGTGCCATTGCAAAGTTTAGGTGGATTCAGGTTTCTTAATAAAATAACAGGACAACCTACTTTCAACACCATTTTGTGAGGAGGGAGTCCAGACGGGTTCAAAGAATTTAGAAATTCTGTAGGAAAATGAACAGCTTCTTCCAAATCGAGAACAGTATCGACCGAGTAGTATATTTTCGTCGGCGCATCAATCTTTGAAAGAATCAAGTTATTTACTTTATCTACTTGTTCGTTAGTTGGTGACAGAATCGCTCTTTCTTTAAACCAAGATATTGTCTTATAACTTATGTTATCAATGTCAGGATAGACATTGTTGACTAACTCTTGGATGTTGTCTATCAAAACGCAAAGGTTTTCTAGGTCAATCCTTCCCTCACTTTGTGTTAACTCTCCATTGCCAACTTTTAGCAGCATCTCTGGAAATAGCCTGTTCTCACGTAAAGATGACGAAACCCTCATATTAGTTTTAAGCTCTAATTTATTGACATGTGGCCAAAGGTTGGATCTTTTTAGGCAAGCATTTATTTAGTCAGCACGTGTTCCTCGAGTCACAACTGGTAGGATTTGACGGAAATCTCCTGAGAACAGAATTGTACATCCACCCATAGGTGAATTTTTGTTGCGCAAATCGCGCATTGTCCTATCCAGTGCTTCCACAGACGTCTTGTTTGACATGGTAGCTTCGTCCCAGACTATTAATGAGCAGTCACGCATCAATTTTCCTGTATTGCTCTCAGCGGGAGCTTGAATGTGGAGTGTGCGGTTCGGCCTCCTTCCAAAAGCGTAGCGGCAATGCCGGATGACGCAACAGCTAACGCAATTTTGCCGATAGATCTCACTTTTTTTAAAAGCAGATTGATTAAAAATGTTTTTCCTGTACCTCCTGGGGCATCAAGGAAAAACAATTTCCCTTCATTGTTATCAATTGTTGATAGTAATGCAGTGAATACTTTTTTCTGATCGATGTTTAATCGTGGCTCATCTTGAGCTATATTTTGTAAAAGTCTCGTTTGATCGTATGATGTTTCTCTTGTGTATTCGGCACTGTTGGTTAAATCTGAGTTAGTAGTATTAGCTGGCATCGGCAGCCCAAAATCCTTGATCGATTTACCCGAAAGTAATTGCACTACTTTGTTCAATTCCAATAATGCTTCGTCAAATATGTTTTGATCATATTGTACATCATCTGAGTTTAACTCTCGCCGTCGCCGAAACAGAATATCACTGGCCATATTTTCTTGAAATTTATTCCATAGATTAACAGAATCAGTTACTTGACAAAACACTACTATGACGGCAAATAAATATCTTAATGATGCAGCTGAACTACAAACAGCTGCTTCTGATAATGTGTTTTCCCAGTGAGAATCGTCTTCCAAGAGCCCCATAGCTTTGCATGCTGCTTGATAAGTATTGTAAACAACACCTTGTACAGTTCTTAGGTGTGCAAAGGATGTCGGGCCTTTTACAATATGCAGTAACATTCTCAGATAAAAGCATTCGCTGTTGTTGGGATGAACCACGTAGACTCTGCCAAGAGCATCCGTTTTTTTTACTCCGGGGAAACCATCAACCGCAGTACCTTGTTTTCGCCGTTGAAAAGTTTTAGAACTCTGGTTCCATGTATAGTAACCTGGAACTCTGTCATATGTCAGTGTTTTCGCGAAATCATCTTGAGCACATAACTTGAAGAATGCTGTCAATGTTGTATCCCGCGGGTTATTAACAACTTCTTGTATATTGTTCTCTGTGAAATATACTCTTTGTCCATTTTCTAAATGAACTGCAAGGTGGACAATTGTGGGAGCCCGGTCGTGCACTTCGAATGATAAAATCCTCCATACAGCTTCAGAGCTGCAGATGTAACGTCCAGACTGATATTTTTCCACTTCATTTGGTGATTGTATGCTGAAAGTGGCTTGATCACTGCCTTTATTAATGTACTTAGTAACATATTGAATTGACTTTATTGAATTGCACAACTCTACGTTGATGTGGGCATCGAAAATTTTCAAAAGGAGCGGATTATAGGGAACGATCCATCGGTTATCAATATCATGGTTTCGGACGGTAGCATTTTGCCCACCCTGTTCTGGCGATCGTCGACGATGTTTGGGATATCCGTCATCGCTAGTACTTGTTTGAGTTTGGAACGACTTCGGAAATTTTTTGCTGCATTTAGAATCTCGCATACATGGAGAATTCGGGTTTAAAGTCCCGCAAGGGCCGTGTACCATATGTTTCTTTACGATTTCGTACAGGATAGGATCTTCATCTTTATCCGGTAATTCAGCTGAAATAACCCTGTCAATTTGGTTTGGTCTAATTTTGTTCACTAACCACACCAACAGGTGTACATGTGGCAAGCCACGTTTCTGCCATTCTATTGTGTACATATGACAGCGCGGCGGACCGAATATATGAGACTTGTTAATGAGGTGCAGGAGTTTCTGTACTTTTAAATGGAAGACTCTGTTAACTATATCGTATCTGTCTTGTGGAGTTAAATTGGTGTTAATATTTTCTTTGATTTCCGGCCAATTTGGGTTACATGTTGCAGTTATAAATAAATCAGGTTTGCCGTAATTTCTTACGTAAGTCATGGCGTCTTGCGATTTTTCGTGTAAATATCGAGGTCCACCTGTGAATGATGAAGGTAGTATAACCAACTGCCCAATGCCGTTGCGGTGTTCATTCGCCTGTAAAGCATCCTGAAGATGAACGTAATTTTCAGCTCTCAATTTAGTTTGATTATTACGGATGTAGGCCAATCTCTCAGATTCAATTTTCGCATATTGATCTACCAAGTATTGGTTTGTTAACATTCCATATCTAAGCAAAGTATTGAAATTGTTACGTCTTGTCATTATACGGTAGCAATAGTAGTTCATACATGACACTGTTTTACGCAGAGGTGTACCACCGATTGGGTCAACTTGAGAAATATTAATGGCATAACCATTTTCTCCACGACATAACATCAAAGGATATTGTAAGCTGTCATAAGATCTGTGTAACTCTGAAATTTTTTGCAAATTATCATCACGACTATGCAATACAATATCTCTTTTGTCAAATTGCTGTCCAGCTATCACCACTGCTACTTCACTCGTGGAAGGCGCATTGTATCGTCCTCTGTGTTCTCCAACAGGAACTTTATTTGCATGGATTACGACATTAAAGTCAGGAGTATCTGCTGGAACACTCTCAATCGCAGTTTTGAAAGACTGTATGTAGCAATTATGAGAATGTAACATATCTTGGAGAGATCTAATCAAATCTCTATTAATTGGCTGTGCAACACTTGTACACCGCGTAGATGCTTGTGTATCTGGATCTGCAATAAAATATATTTGCAGAAATTTGTGATTATCGGGTCGAAGTGGTAGCAAGCTCCCAGCTAAGTGGTACACTTGCCCTTGAATATTAAATGTAGGCATGAACCCACGCTCAACGACTTGCTTACTCTTAAAAGAGGTCATTTGAAATGCGTTATTATAACGGCGTATATTTCGCATGAATTGCTTGGATTTCTGATGATGAAGAAGAGAGTGAAGTGGTTCAGGTGGAGGGAGAACTTCTTCTAATTTGACTTTTCCTTGTAAGCAACACATGCCTTTCGATTCGTCCTTGAATTTCAATGCCAAGCAATGTTCACACACTACTGACATAGTACCTATTGATACTATACGATCGTCCTTGTAAGAAATCGAAGGATCGTAATTCATGGCAGAATTTTCTTTATTCACCCATGAATTAGTAACTCGTGCTGATGATTCTCTGGCTCTCTGTATTCGATGTCTTTCCCTATCTCGGCTGCGGTGAACCTCACGCTCTACTGAAGATTCTCTCTCTCTCTCAGCTCTATATCTATCCCGAAGCTGACTGAGGCGAGCCTCACGCTCTACTGACGATTCTCTGTCCCTCTGAACCGTATGCCTATCTTGATCCCGGCTGCGGCGAATCTCACGCTCTACTGAAGATTCTCTCTCTCTCTCAGCTCTATATCTATGCCGAGCCTGACTGAGGCGAGCCTCACGTTCCGTTGACGATTCTTCATCTCTTGCTGAACGTACTCTTCTGGCATTCACTGTACTACGACCTATGTTCGAACGACGACGTCTTCCAGACATGACTTTATAATTTCTGTACAAAATTTACTCAGTTCTATATGTATGATTACCTATGCACAAATTGCCTTATATTAGTATGTGCCGCAGTAAAAAATATCTAAATTCTTACCATTTAGAAACAAAAGATAATCAACAATCATAAAAAACAAAAGATACCTATTCTATTCAGTTCTTTTTTTTTTTACTGAAATACCTCAACTTAAACAACGATTTTAATTAAATTAAAAGTACTTAAAAAATAATTTGCTATTCGTGTGACTAAAAACAAAAGATAATCAACAATCATCAACAACAAAAGATACCTATTCTATTAAGTACTTTTTCTGAACTTACATATCTCACCTTAAATCACGATTTTTGAAAATAATTTCCCTAATATTAAATTGATCTAACTGTAAATTTTAATCAAGATCTTAATAGAAAATTGCAATCCATAAATTATGGTTTTATTTAATCTAATCTTATCTCACCTTATGTAGGTACTTATAATTACTATAAGTGCGATTTAAAAATTAACCTTAGAATAGAATATAATTTATATTTTAAAACTACTATCATACAATTATTTATCGTAACTTACTTATAATTACTGATACGTTGTCGCGCTGAAAAGCACGTTTTTATAATAAACGCGTCCGATCGCTGCTAAATTCAAAGTGCTACAGGGAAAACCGCGGCCTCAGACGCGCTATTTATAGGCACGCTCTTGCCGCACCGGGCGGCCGGCCGCGGCCGGTACCGCCGTAAACGCTACGTCCCGCAATTTTTAAATCTGTAATATCTTCGAAAATATTCACTTAAATCATACGGTGTAAAGGGCCATATAGATCTATATTAAATGAACAATGTATTCAAGGTATTTAATTGGTTAAGGATTAATGCTGTATTGGTTAAAATCGCTTCGAAAATTAGCCATTATTTGTCGTAAAAAGTAAATGACAAAAAAAAGTTATTGTGGGTTATCCATAAGAGATAGACATATACCATCACGGACTTTTCTGTAGACCTTTTCGATGTGTACAATACTTAGTACATTATTTTGATAAAACTCGTAGGGTTCAGCCTGCGTTTGCAATCAAAGCGGAAAAAATGTAATTATTTACGACATCACATTAGAAACCTCAAAAATAACAGTACTTCTCCACTATTTAATGGATGTTATTATACATATAAACCTTCCTCTTGAATCACTCTATCTATTAAAAAAAACCGCATCAAAATCCGTTGCGAAGTTTCAAAGATTTAAGCATACAAAGGGACATAGGGACAGAGAAAGCGACTTTGTTTTATACTATGTAGTGATAAAACTGCTGTTCTATGTATAGATATAAAGTATTTCTAGCAATAACAGTTATATTGATCTATTTGATAAATACGAACATGGTACTCACATACTTACAAGATCTGCAAATTTATTCGACTGTATAGAAACCCGTGACTTATTTGCATACGAGTATATATTAGTTCGCGTCTTGCTCGCATAGAGACTTACAAAAATTAGGAAACAAATCCAATCAATTGTAACGTTTAAATTTGGCTACTTCGTCAAATTATACGTGAGTACCTTCTGAAGCATGATTCATCAAGAATAACATGGCTGTGCCATGCATAGGTACAAAGTGTTACAAGCCTTAACAGTTACATTTATCCATTTGATAATAGGAACATGGTACTCACAGACTTACAGAATCTGCGATTTATTCGCCTTAAGGTAAACCCGCGACTAATTGCATATAGACTTACAAAAATTAGCAAATAAATCAAAACAATTCTCACAAATGAACTCGATAACTTAGTCTAATTATATGAGAGTACTTTCTGAAGCATGTTTCACTTAGAATAATACTGCTATACCACGCACAGGTACAAAATGTTACAATCAATAACAGTTAAATTTATTAATTTGATAAATAGGAACATGGTACTCACATACTCACAACATCTGCGATTTATTTGCCTATTTATTCTTCTGTAGGCTAGTCTGCGACTTATTCGCACATAGACTTTCAAAAATAAACATCCAAACCAAATCAATTCTAACATTGAAATCGGACCACTTCGTCTGTACGTGAGTACCTCCTGAAGTATAATGCGCTGCTTTACTAAGTATAGGTACAAAGCAATATTAGTTAAATAATCATTTTATCCGTTCTGCGAGCAATGTGCCCTGCCCACTGCCACTTAAGTTTAGCAATTCGTCGGGCTATGTCGGTAACTTTAGTTCTCCTGCGGATATCATCATTTCTGACGTGATCACGCAAGGAAATTCCGAGCATAGCCCTCTCCATTGCCCTTTGGGTGACTTTAAGCTTTCTGATAAGGCCCATTGTGAGCGACCATGTCTCGGCCGATGTCCGATGGGGCCGAAAAGTTCTGGAATGGCGACCGCGAACCGGAAGACGATACGTTGGAAGGCCTCCCACTAGGTGAACCGATGACCTAGTTAAGGTTGCGGGAAGGCGCTGGATGCGAGACGCACGGGATCGGTCAATGTGGCGACGCCTGGGGGAGGCCTATGTCCAGCAGTGGACGTCTTTCGGCTGAAATGATGATGATGATGAATCATTTTATAAACAGGGACATGGTACTCACATATTTACAACATCTTCTATTTATTCGCCAGTTGGCAAACCCGTGACTTATTCACATATTAGACAAACCCGCAACTTATTCGCATAAAGCGATTTATTCGCCTTTAGGTAAGTCCCGCGATTTAGTCACCTGTAGGTAAGCTCGCGACTTATTCTCAAATTTATATTTACTGCGATTTATTCGCCTGTAGGCAAACCTGCGATTTGTTCGCCAGTAGGTAAGCCCGCGACTTATTCGCAAATTTAATAGTACTTCGATTTATACACCTGTAGGCAAACCCGCGACTTATTCGCACATAGCGATTTATTCGACTTAAGCAAGTCCTGCGATTATTCGCCTGTAGGTAAGGCCACGACTTATTCTCAAGTTTAATAATACTGCGATTTATTCGCCTGAGGGCAAGTCTTGCGATTTATTCGCCTATAGGCAAGCCCCGCGACTTAATCACATATATAAAAACTTAGCAAACAAACCAAATCATTTCCTACATTGAAATTTTACAACATCGACCGCACTCTACCACTCCCCGAGTAAGACTTCATTCAGTATAGGGTTAATATCGCAGTTCATACTAGTTCCAAATGTGACCTCTACGACGTTCTGCTAGCGGATACTTGAATAGTATTGGTATTAAACCCTCCAAAGACACTAATACCGAAAAGTGATTAAAACATTGCACTTTCAACGTTAAATCACTATCATCAAACAAAACATACAGAGCTCAAAACAGTGCTGCAAACCATCACTCATGACATGCTGGGCGATTGAAGTCCATCTACTAAAAAAAGATACTATCGAAGACGATGATTACACGTATTATATAGGATAACCAAGAATGTCCCCTTCTTAGTATAGACAAAATACAAGTAAAATATTCAAACTTTCGCCAGAATATCAGAAAGAGTTTTTGTGCCACAAATAGTTCTAGAAAACCTGCCTTTTGTAATTATATAGGCTTATGCAACTTCTGAAACCTCGTCACTAATTATTTTTTTATCAAACTTGGAAATATTCATTACGAGTACCTCCATGACCTCCATGTGTGATTTCAATGCACCAATCGGGGTATCGGTAAGGAACATTAGCATTAAGTTGCTGTAAAATATAGTTATGGAACCACCAGCACTCGTGTAGTGAGACTCATTCAATACGTATACGAATACAACCTCAAAATCATAAACAAGATGTTCATGTTACACTTAATCGATCTCTCCAGATAAACATACAAGAAAACAGAGTTTGATCATGTTACCACTACACATACACAATTACTTTCAAAGTACGTAGTTTCGTCGTCAGTTTGGATAAGACCACTTAGTTCAGAGAGCTACAATCAACCAGAAATCCATGATTAAGAGTAGGCGCAACTTCTCTAACACGCCATTAAGAATGAAAACGTTGAACGAGCAAGAAATTTATAAAGAGTCCTAAAATCAATTCTACTAGGACTTTTAGCGTCACGTGAAAAGTATGACACGTAAAATCTGATGAATGTTACCATAAAAATCAATCACTCTTTACTGGATGAATTATTAAATGACAAATATAGAATTGATCAGAGAAATCGCACAGTTAATGAAAGAATCCAATGACAAAATAAGCCAGAAATGAACAAAAACGATAAAGAAAACTTCAAAAACCAACAAAGAAATAAGGAGGTGCTATCTATAGAACAAACACTATACGTACAAATATATCTATAAAAAAATTATGAGATTGTCAAGTGCTATCGTAGTATCACAAAATCGATCCCCCACACTTAAGTATCGCCACCGCTGACATCGAATGATCCTCTGTATAGCATCTTTCAAGAAATGCATCTATCTCGAATACACTACTAAATGTGATTCGCGAATGGAAATCATAAATATAGCTACGGTTTATTATGCCAAACTATATAAGCAACAAGATTCATTACAGCAAACTGGTACTGGTACTGGTATTCATTATAACCAAGGCGACGAATAAATACCTCCCCATTCCCTGTACCTGAAATCCTACAACAAATAATGAAGATGAAACCAGAGAAGGGCTATCAGACATATCAGGCAGGTTCAAAAAAAATGTTGGAGAATAGGCATCCAATTATGGAAATTTTCCCAAAAGCTCATCAGCCACACGATATATGCAACCGATCAAGAAAAGCAGCTTCTTACACGGCCCTTGTCAATTGGTAACTTTTTGAGAGTTATTGACCAAAACGGGTTACTTATTTCGAGCAGCGACGTTAAGGATTTTCTGACTTCCAATTGCTACGACTATACACCACCAAAATGAGCATCTCAAGATGAATCTTTACCACAAAACCAATATTGCCAATTATAAGTCGCTCCAGCGTTAATGGCCCAAACAGGCGACTCATAAGACATCAAAGCCAAGACTTATACTCGATGTCCAACTGCCATAAGATACATAACAGATAGAACTTCTCAAAAGAACACTCGATATTAAACTACCTTTTGCTCATAAAAATATTCAAATTATTCAGAGTCAATCAAACCTAAATAGGCAAGCAATTGGGCACCAAGATTACTACCTTTTTCTTTTTGGCACCTAACCGCCACAAGACATACGCCACTGGAAAACCCACTCAAGAACCCTTGCTACAAGACAACTATTATCAATAGTTAGTTCGTTTAGAGTTAACGACCCTAATAGGAAAACCAGTCTAACACCGAACTCAAAGGTTTTTAATTAAAGGTCACTAGATCCACAGGAACACACGGTTAGCGAGTACGTCAATTGACCAAGTAAGCCAATTGACGACGTACCAGAGTTTAAATTATATCTACTTAATGCATCTCATTTAGAGCACTATAGCTCCTCACGTGTCAACTATCCAGAGAAAACGTTGCATTAAGAAATATTCAATTTGAAAAGATTCATCAGACACATATCTCAGCGCTACTGGGGCAAAGGTCAGGCTTAACTTTTGGTCTAATCGAGCAGGGTTTTAAAACATTGTTCCTAAATCGGCATGTAAGAGGCCAATATTTTAAAGTGGACGCCTATAATGAAAGTAACTATTTAATTGACAAAATACCAGAATTCAAATGACTCGCATTAAAAGCTCTAGCTCCTCAAGTACCCATAATCCAAGAAATATTCGTCCTGAAGAGATCCATCCAACAACACATATCATATCGCTACTGGGATGCGACAAAATTGCCTAGTGCCCTTTGCAAGGACTATACTATTAAGATCTATCACGCTTCTATGGAGCAAAATATTAGAAGAAAAAGTTGTGCTGAAAATCAGTAATCATCCTGTTGTACAAAATGTAATGCAATGGATATTGGGCTTTTTCAATAAAGAAGCCAAATCAGAAAAATAACAGCAAAAATGAAGTTACGACTAAATGTCATCCACTGGGTAAATGACATCCCTCTCAAGTTTGTAGAGAAGTATACCTATCTGAGCAAACAGATCTCCCACAGCAAAGCCAGAAATATTGAACAAGTCTATAGAAAATTAGAGTAGTAGAGTCGGTAAAAGATTAACGATCACTTAGCTATGAACATCGAAGCTGCTGCTGTAGTAGCTTCTTGTTCAGATTTCCTGGACTGCTGCACCTTAGGCTGCAACGTCCTGGACTCTTGCGCCTTAGGCTGCGACGTCCTGGACTGCTGCGCCTTGGGCTGCGACGTCCTGGACTGCGTCACCTCAGGCTGTGACGTCCTGGACTGCGTCACCTTGAGTCTTGACGTCCTGGACTGGTGCGCCTTGGGCTGGCGCCTCGCGAGGCATGATGTGAGGTTCATAAAACAAATAGAAAAGGTTTTAGAATAACTTCACTACGCGAAAGAAGTTTAAAAAGTTTTGTAGGGTATTATGAAAATATCTTTGAAATGGTGCGTCTGAGCTCAAAAATAACCAAGTTTTCACAACCCTTTAATAAACCCCGTAGAAGGGACAAGATACTTAATAACATTTTTTTTTTTGTTCTACCCTCAAATTTTTTTGCCACAAAAATACATTAAATATAGTTTTTATAAGACATTTGAAACTGTTATTTAATAAAAATCGTAATCAAAGCTCTTGATGTAGTAATAGGCATGTACTTACCACTTCTGAAATGTAATAGAATACTAGATGGACAACAGAGCTAGTTCAAAGCAGGTAGGTCAGTGTATAAAAATACTAAAGGAAATATAATACTCACGTGTAGTTGGTAATGCAGCAATAATACACAGTTTGGACTTTGAACTATTATTTATTTTCCATTTCACACTAAGTTACCATCAACTCCATACAATATATCCACTTAGATCAACTCTAGACTAAACTCCTAGGGACACTTCGGAAACATTCTTGCTGCCAGCACGTCCAGACTAGACTGCCCCCCTCAAAACTGACTCAACCTGCCTCGTGTCCGAACAATCCCCCTCCAATCGACAACTGTCATTGGATGTGACGTCATTTGACATTCGAATATTTTCTAGGATAATCAATTTAACAACTTTTAAGTACTATTTGATGTTAAAAATAAATAATTTAATTCTTTACAAAAAGATGTATTTATCAAAGAAAACCTAACAGTACTATGATACCTATAACTTACATCATTATGATCATGGCCCTAAAAACGATAGTTCCCTAGTTACTACATGTACCTACCATGTATAAAACACTAGCTGTCCCCCACGGCCTAGCTTCCGTCAACTGGCTACCTACCCTAACCTATCCTACCTACCTTATTTTAATTGACTTTTGGAAACCTTCAAAAGGCGCTTGGACTTTTAGGGAAATACCAGGAAGTGTGGGCTTTTCACCTAACTAAAACCACCCCGTTGATCACCATCAGCACTTGGAAGGGACCCGGTTAGCTCTTAAAAAAACACTCCGGAACCCCGTCTGTGCAACGCATGCTACGGCACGTCCCTGGAGACTGGAGACTGAGAAGCGTCTCCCCTAAGCCTCGCTGTGCACGGCAGTACGTGATCACTGTGCCACAGTCTTACCTGGAGTCATTTGGTGGGCGGTCAGAGTCCCCAGTCTGAGCGTCCGCGACTCCGGAGTCCCGCCTGCCTATTATGCAGGCGGGGCTTCGGCGTTTTAGACATCGAGGCGGTTGCCTCCCCGGTGCCTTCTTCTACGTGAGGGATAGGCTCTCTCACGATCCCGCTCGGCGGCCTTCTTCTGGACACCGTACTGTTCGGTATCCACGTGCGATTCGGATGGCCAGTTGCCGCTGCAGGCTGATGATTTTAGCCCTGCAGCGTCGGACGCCTGACAGTAGGTTTGGTCAAACAGGTGCCCCATAAAGGACCATCGATCGCACGACACCCGCGTAGAGACGGCGAACTTCTTCCCGAGGTCCCCCGAGATTGGGCTGTAGTCTGTGTAAAGCCACCACTGCCCGAACGAGAGGGACCAGGCGCTCGAAATGCTCTTCGAAACCCTACCGACCATCAAGGGTTAGGCCAAAATACTTTATATACCGACCCACTGGACTTGTGCATCTCCAACAGTCACTAACGAGCTGGGCGGCTCTCTGCCGGTTTTATGAGGTACTAGCTCTAAACCCAGCCGTGGATACGATCCGTGAGATCGACGCCACGACTTTTGATCGCAACATGCGCAATTCAGATACTCGGCCTGTTGAACTATTCGATAGATGGCGTTGTGCATTTCGCGTCATTTTCTGAATAGCGGTGTTAAGATTTTCCGCGGAAGAATGACAATAGAAAGAAAATGTTAGGTATATTTATGTTCCCTAACACCCGCCCGGTGACACAGCGAACCAAGGAGTCAAATCTCTATTTCAAATCAACGATATACCTGCAAGGGCTGTTTCAAGTGGCTAGAGTAAAAATAATAATTCGGGATCTAATGCACGAGACTAAAAAAATACTATGTATGAGATTTTAGGTCTAATCAAAATACTAATGTCAATAATGACGTTGACGTGCGAGCAATGTGGTTCGTAATTTCGCTGCCGCTATTGGTCGTCTGAATAGCCTCATGTAGGTACTTAAATGGCCTGCTATACTTTATGTTGCGTGTTCGAGTCCCAGCTATGGATAGGTATTATTTAACCGACTTTGCACAAAGGAGGATTCTATGTTCTACATTATGTTTTTTTTTGTTTATGTACACCGATATCTCCGTCAATTGTGGACCGATTTTGAAAATTCTTGTTTTTGTTTGAAAGAGTATAGGTACGTTCCCAAATTGGTCCCATTTTAATTTGGTGAACATCTGATGTAGAACTTCGGGGATATACAATAGTACTCTTCAATGAATGACGGCAAATCTCTCGGGATTGCTGCAATTTATTTATTTATTTAGAAAACCAAAAGCGTTACAAAAAGATGCTTACAAAATTTTCATATTACCTAAAGGTTAGGCCAATTGTAGGTTTTCCTGAATAATCGTAATAGTGTAATAGCTTACGAACAGACAATGAAATGAGAACTAGTAAACTATTAGAGGAGTCGGCAAAATATGTTAACATAAAAAAGTCTACGTTCTAAATTAACTTAAAACTAAATTTAAAGTACATCTATGCCTAAGGGAGTTGTTTATTTCTTAAAATCTTTACAATTTGCTTCCTGAATGTCATTTTGGATGTGTTAAAAATATCCACATCGAAGAATGAAGCGTTATAGGTCCGAGCAATGCGCGTGAGTATACAGTTCCTGGCGTAGTTTGTGACACGTCGGGGGATGTGCAGCAGAGGCGTGTGACGCGTGCGACGGCGCTGAGTATTGAATGTCATCTTTGACACTAACTCTGGGCAGTCAAGACGTCCATTAAGTATGTCGTACAATAGGCAAACATGTCTAGGACTTTTCGTCTATCCTCGAGAGTCATCAAGCCATGTGTTCTGCAGCCGAGGTGATATGGCATTGGAGGTTTTCGGAGACGATAGTTGAGGTGGTTTACGAACTTCTTTTGTACTCTTTCTAGTTGGCTAGTGTGTATAGTGTAATATGGTGACCAAATAGGGCAGGCGTACTCAAGTGTACTACGTGCATAACATTTTGCAAGATCTTAAAACAAATCCTAAATTTTTGAAAGCCTTGGCGCTCACCTTGTCTATATGTTCCGAGAATGACAGTTTCTCATCAAAAATAACACCAAGATCACGGACTGTATTGGTCTTGTTTATGATAGTGCCGTTAAAGTTATACGGATAGTTAAGGAAGTGTTTTTTGCGCGTGTACGTGACAGTTTGGCATTTGTTTACAATCGCATGTCTGTTTATTGTTTATATCATTTCATAACTTAACATCACGCCAGTACATTCTAAACGGGGTACGTAGATGTGTACTGTTCACCTTGGTACACCCTCATTTCACCGGTTATGATCATGATTCATGATATTCGGGTAATCTATTCTGGCATTATAGGTACCTTACTAAAGAACTTGCCTATTTGGTACAGCAAAAAAGTGAAAACTAAAAAAAAACCTTTTTTTCAATAAAGTACTACCCAAATAAAAACACTACAAAGTGAAAAATAAATTTCTTGTTTTTTTAAAGTTTTTTTTTTTATGTTTTCGTTTCGGTGCGGTGTTTTGGAGTGCCACTAGATAGCGCGCAGCAAGTCTGTCCTTACATTTTTGTATGAAGTTGATATTCTTCTCCCTAGACTAAGTAATATTCTGTGCAGTAAACGCTCGATCTAGGTAGGTAGAAAGGTAAGTAAGTTAGGTAGAAAGGTAAGTAAGGTAGATAGAAAGGTAAGTAAGGTAGGTAGGTATAGGTAAGTAGGGTAGGTACAGTTAGGTAGGTAAATAGGATAGGATAGGCAGTTAACGGGAGCGAAGCCACGGGCACAGCTATTACTAAAATATTTGTTATAGGTTTGTAAATATTTGGAGATTTTAACGAAGACTATCTCCGTAACGGCAATACTGCAGCATTCAAATTATTAATTGACGCTGGTTATAAATCCTTATCACAAACGCTTGCCTCTTCCCGCGGTAGTACTCAAATAAATAATATTTTTCTAACTTCACTTGTGAAGTTGGATTTTATAATTCCTTCTTCAGTTACCATCGTCCTATGCGGGCCCGTTTTTAGACGTTGTGACTCGCTGAAACCGTTTTCATGTTCATGTAACAACAAAAACCCTCTTAGTCCGCATTATTATGCAACTACGGAACTCTATTAATGTGCGTAGCCCGACACGCACTGGGCCGGTATTTTTACTACGTTAATAATGACATCGAATAATTCTGACTTAATAAAAATACAAGTGACTTATATAATACCATTGAACTGATAATAACATGGCTTGACGAAAATAATCTACGTGTAAACCTAACAAAAACTAATTTTATTTTATTTAGTTGGACGAGAAAATAAGTCTTTGGACATAATTATAGAATACTTAAATTAAAAGAATTAAACGAAACGACATTTCTCGGTATCACACATTGACAAACACTGCAACTGGTCGGCCCACGTTAGTAAAGTATCATCATCATCATCATTTCAGCCAAAAGACGTGCACTGCTGGACATAGGCCTCCCCCAGGCGTCGCCACATTGATCGATCCCATGCGTCTCGCATCCAGCGGATTCCCGCAATAAAGTATGCAAAAAGATAAATAAATTCGTTTACGTTCTATATGACGAACTCTCAAAAACATCAGCATTAAAAACTGTATTATCTGCATACTATGTCTAAGAATAGAATAGAATAGAATACTCTTTATTATGTACACCATAAGAGTTACAGAAAGTATAGAAGAAGTAAACATTACACTTGGTGACACAATGGGCGGCCTTATCGCTAAAAGCGATCTTTTCAAGACAACCTTTGGATGGATTTTAAAAATGAAAGGAAAAACAGACTACCTGTCTTTGGTGTACTATTTATATATAAATAAATACATATACATATATATTATATAGACAAATATATACAGTAATAAGTACGGAACAAAAACAGAGAAATCAAGAAAAACAACTATTAAAGAGAGAGGTAGTGATTCTGAGGTGAGGTGAGGTGCTAAGTTGATTCTGCGTTGAAATATGGCCTTATTGCGTGGAGTTACTCAATAGAAAGTCGCGAGTGTTCATCGCACAGAAAAAATGCATCCGCGCCATAGCACGAATGTGTGAATCTTGCAAACCCTTTTTCAAAAAGTTCTAGATACTAACTCTTCCAAGTCTGTAATACTTTGAATGCGTTAAATTTGTTAAAATTCACCCGGAGTTTTTTGCTCATGAATTGTATCCGAAAAGTAAAAGGCACAAGGCACGACACATAACTGGCAACACACACTGGTCAAAGACTTTCATCTTGACATACTGTGGTAAGTTGAACGAGAAGATACCGCGCAACTTCCCGAACGCTGCCCAGCCGAGTCGGATTCGACGGTTGACCTTTTTCTCGAAGTTGACCCTACCCAACTGGATCGTTTGTCCGAGGTAGACATAGTAGAGTGTAGAGTCTCCGACCTTGATAGGAGTGGGTGTAACATGGAAATTCAACATCACCTTGGTTTTGTCCATGTTCGTCCTAAGACCCAATCTTTCGGAAGCTCCACTGAGGTCATCGAGCAATTTACTGAGGTCCTCCATGGTCTCAGCCATGACCACTTTATCGTTGGCAAACCGAAGGTGAGTGATGTACTTGCCATTGAAGTTTATGCCTAGCCCTCTCCAGTCCAGAACTTTGAGGACATCCTCCAGTGCCGCGGTGAATAGTTTCCGAGGTCTGATTCTGAAGCCGAACTGACATGGTGGCGTTTTTGTACAAACACTTCAGCACTTCGATGTACCGGTAGGCAATTTGGCACCGTTGAAGAGACTGCAGCACAGCCCAAGGCTTTCTCGTAACCTGTCGCAGCGTATGCATATAATTTACAGTGTTAAAGCCTTTAGGGAATCCGGCTTGTTCGGGAGGCTGGAAATCGTCAAACCTGCGCGCGAGACGATTCGTGATGATTCTTGAAAACAGCTTGTAGACATGGCTTAGAAGTGAGAGGAGCCTATAGTTCTTCAGTAGGGTTTGTCACCCTTCTTGAATAAGAGCACCACCACACCCCCGCACTATGCATGTGGCGGTTTTCCCTCGAGTATGATGGAATCAAACAGATTCTGAAGGGCCTTAAGGATTGGTTTCCCATTCGCCTTCAGGAGTTAGGCTGTAATTCCTTCATCAGCCGGTGATTGGTTGTTCTTAAGCTGTTTAAGAGCCATCATAATCTCATGCAGGCTCATGTCCGGAAGGTCTTCGGCATAGTGTCGAGTCAGTCTAGCTCTAGGATATTTTGCTAGATTCGCAACGGGTTTATTGGTTGACGTTTATAACTGCCCATAGAATCTCTCGATCTCCCTCAGAAGCTCCGGTTTGGCAGGCACGAGTCAGATCTCTTGCAAAGACCGAGGAGCCCTTATTCCGCTCAATCGCGTCTTTAATACGCTCGGTATTAAATTGTCTATTGAGCTGCCGTAGTCCCACGCATCGTCTGAAGACTGCAGGATCATATCACGCCGAGAGCTTTTTTTTTATCTGTACGGCGGGTCTTGAAAAACCCATCAACCCATCCATCAATCATTCAGTTGCCACGAAACCATCGCTGTATGCGTCCACGGAGTTCCCTAGGCGCTCGAAACGATTCTGGAGTTCGAGCTGAAAGCTCTCGGGGATTTGGATCTGGATCTGTGTTGAACGGAGCGTCGACTTCATCAGTCGAGACCTTTCAAACTTGATATTAATCTTCAATGTGCCTTCCACTATGTGGTGATCGCTCCCGGTTTTCACCGAATTGATCACAGAGACATCATTGAACATTTGCTTCTTGGTTGACATGATGAAGTCGATCTCGTTTTTAGTTGCACCATCGGGGCTCTGCCAGGTCCACTTCCTGTACTCACGCTTTCTGAAGAAGGAGTTCATCATATAGAGGCAACTTCGCGTTCTAGTCTCCCATGACAATGGTGAAGTGAGTTTTGAAACCATGCATGGCTCTTGAGATATCCTCATACATGGTCTCTACCTCGTCGTCAGGGTGTGCCGAGGTCGGGGCGTAGACCTGTATGGCCTTCAGCGAATATCTTGAGGATATTCTGAGTAAAAGGTACGCCATCCTGGTCGACATACTCTCGATCTTCACCACGCTGTTCACAAGGGACTTGTGGACGATAAACCCGACACCACCTTGGGACTGCCGGTCACCCTCTCGGAAATAGAGCTGGTTACCGGATTTGAGGATTATCGAGTCCTCCCCCTCTCTTCGGACTTCAGATAACCCTATAAAATGGAATAATAATAAATAAGTAAATATACAGGGTGTTTGGAAGGGAGCTGTACATACGCCTAGGGTAGAAACTAGGGATAGTCTGCTACCTACCCCCGCCCATTATATTGACCTTGGCCTCAAGGTTTTTTTTTAATTTATTTTTATTTTTTATTTGACTTTTTTGTGATTTTTTGACTAAAACT
Organism: Orthosia gracilis; assembly: GCA_947562075.1. NCBI lineage: Eukaryota > Metazoa > Arthropoda > Insecta > Lepidoptera > Noctuidae > Orthosia > Orthosia gracilis. Next base: position 30,623,108 of record OX387267.1, on the reverse strand, counting down.
ACCTGTAGCTCAAAATCTATCCATGGGACCGGTCGGCTAATGGTCTTGTTTTAATCGTTAGAGTCTTAGGGTCCTGCAAAAAATTATTTTACACCAGAAAATTGTGGAGAAGAAAAGTTATGGGGCCTGAAGTACCATAGTAAGGTAAAGAAATAATTTTAAGGGCAACTTTCTATGGGGTTTAAAAAAAACTAACAGGGTTGGAGTTCTTCTGATTTTTTTAAAACATCCTCAGTCCATGCCCTTTCTAACGATATGCTAAAAGTGTATTTATCACTTTTAGTTTTAAAGTTTTTAATTAATTTCCGCAACTAGGGCACTTTTACCACCACGAGTCGACATTTGTAAGACAAATGTAATTTCCAGAATTTAAACCAGTTTGGCCTACAGTTGGCAAATTTGTTGTCTCACTCTTACACGAGAGCAACATGTAAGAGACAAAACATGTCATGTCATGTCTCTTTCGCTCTTGGGTCGACGGGGCCGGGCAGGTAACTCGTTGGGGTCTTTGTTAGTCAGTCGAGATTTACCCATCTTAGCTAACTTACGTACTTGCCGTTACGACGCTCCACTGTTTTCGTTAATTTTGTTGAGTTTGTTATTACTTCGTTTTTGTTATTTGTTACCTTGTTGTTGGCAAAATGGCTGGATTTACCAGTGAAGAGTACACCGACATGCTGGTGGTGTATGGAATGGCTGATTGCAATGGGCGCGAGGCACGGAGGATTTATCAAGAACGGTATCCTAACCGGCGAGTGCCTAACCGCCAAACGTTTGGTACGTTTGGCTCAACTTATCGGCGTCTGCGAGAAACCGGAAATTTAAATTTCCGGGAACCAGCCGTGAACAGATTTCAACCAAATTTGGCTGCGGAAGAACGCATATTGGCTGAATTTGAGGAAGATCCGACCAGAAGCGTAAGAACCGTAGCCCGGACGCTTGGTTTAAGCGTGTGGAAAGTCTGGTCGGTTCTTCGCGAAAATGGACGTCATCCTTTCCACTACACCCCTGTTCAAGGTAATTTTTTACATAAAGTTTTTGTTTTTAGCTCTTATGTAATGAACTAGCATGTGAATTTCATAGGCAATTTTTAAATTAACATGAGCATGTGTGTGAGAGAGAGAGAAATGGAAAGACAGAGATAGCAATCAATGTTACATAGCTACTAATTCATAAGGAAACCGCTAACGTTGATATTTTTATTGTTTTAGGCTTAGAGGATAACGACTATGCAAGAAGGGTGGAGTTTTGCCGCCACTTGCTCCATACGGACGTGGAAGATATTAATTTTTTACGGAGTATTCTCTGGACTGACGAGTCCAAGTTTGACAAGGAAGGAATTGTAAATTACCACAATCTCCATCACTGGGCACCCAGAGATCAAAACCCGAGAGTCAAGAGGCACAGAGGTTTTCAACGAAGGTTCTCCGTGAACGTATGGGCAGGCGTCATCGGTAATCGGTTGATAGGGCCGCACTTTTTGCCAGACAACCTAAACGGGCAAAACTACTTAGATTTCCTCGAAAACGATTTGCCTGATTTAGCGGAAGAAGTGTTTGACGAAGATCGGCCCATAGTCTTCCAGCACGACGGCTGTCCTGCTCATTGGAGCCTAGCAGTGAGGGAGCTTCTGGACAACTGCTTTCCTAATTCTTGGATTGGTCGGGGTGGGCCAATTCCCTGGCCCCCAAGGTCGCCTGACCTTACCCCACTCGACTTCTACGTCTGGGGAAGGGCGAAAGAGTTGGTGTACGCAGAAGAAGTACCAACAAGGGAGGTTCTAATTAACAGGATCCACGCCGCATTCGATACAATGCGCGAGGAACTGCTGCTTAGAACGGTGACCGTGGAGATGAGGAAGAGGTGCCGAGCATGTTTACAGGTCAATGGTCATCAATTTGAACAAAATTTGTAATTAATTAAAATTAGTAATTAATTAAAATTTGTAATTTAATGACATTAGTCATTACCAAATTTTTTGTTTCATTTGCCATCCTTTTACGATCGAACACATTTAATTTTCATTAGTTGAAATTTTTGCTTGAAGTGCCCTAGTTGCGGAAATTAATTAATAACTTTAAAACTAAAAGTGATAATTACACTTTTAGCATATCGTTAGAAAGGGCATGGACTGAGGATGTTTTAAAAAAATCAGAAGAACTCCAACCCTGTTAGTTTTTTTTTAAACCCCATAGAAAGTTGCCCTTAAAATTATTTCTTTACCTTACTACGGTACTTCAGGCCCCATAACTTTTCTTCTCCACAATTTTCTGGTGTAAAATAATTTTTTGCAGGACCCTAAGACTCTAACGATTAAAACAAGACCATTAGCCGACCGGTCCCATGGATAGATTTTGAGCTACAGGTAGTTTTAGTCAAAAAATCATAAAAAAGTCAAATAAAAAATAATAATAAATTAAAAAAAAACCTTGAGGCCAAGGTCAATATAATGGGCGGGGGTAGGTAGCAGACTATCCCTAGTTTCTACCCTAGGCGTATGTACAGCTCCCTTCCAAACACCCTGTATACTAAAAATAGGTATGCAATGTGTTGCATAGCTATTACTTATAGCATTAAATTGCATATTCAATGTTACGAGTATAGGTACCTGACACTATCAAAATCTTACCAGTTAATAAATTTTCAAAGTATCTTTTTTATGGTAATCTAAGTATCTAAGTATGGCTATTGGATAAGAATTTGTAATCGGTAAGCGACATATTGTTTAGTAAAGATAAGAAATAAATAGCTTTTTATTTATTTAATTTTAAGCGACATATTTAGTAGAGGGTTGAAAAATTAATAACAAGCATTCAAATTAATTAATTAATTTACCCTTGGACATCAATATTTTTTACTAATAACTGTAATAATATTGTGTAACTATAATATGACATGCAAATGTTTGCGTGTCACATTATTATGACTAAGTGTAATGGATCTGTATTATTATTTACTAGGCAGAACTAGACTAGGGTTTTTGGGTTGTCTGGTAGATATCGCAGTCAGCGATAAAACCGCCTTTGTACCCGTAGAAATAAGTATTATTGTAAAAGAGATGTGTAACTTAATTTTTTGGTGTACAATAAAGTATATTTTATTCTATTCCATTCTACTAGCTGCGACCGCGCCTTCGCTCCCGTTAATAGATTGCCTACCGTACCCTACTTACCTTCCTGCCTACCCTTCTTATCTACCAACCAATTTTTTTTCTAGGGTCATGATTCTTTCGCGTAGAATCTGAACACCGCCATTCAGAATAGACTTCAAATGCACAACGCCATCTATCGAATATGGAGTTCAACTGTCCGAGTATGTGAGTTGCGTGTGTTGTGATAATTTTACTTCTTGAACACATTAAATTCATGTAACTTTTGATAAAATGAACTGAATGCGATGAAACAAAAACTAAGTAAAACTTCAAGTTACGCACATTTTTTATTTATTAAAGTTAATAAATAAATGCTGGCAATGGGTTCTGTTGGTTTTCCTTTAACACCCTGGCTATTGTTTTTGGAAATATTTTCGATGTACAAAAACGACTTTTCTACAGATTTATAATATCTATTGATGTTAAACCAAAAATGTACCAACACTTATTGCGAATAAATTGATTTGATTTAAATAAAAATCGATGTGTATCGATATAGGTATGTGAATTTGGCGCTTTCATTGGTAAAACTATTCTTTTCGAAACAGTCAAATTTTTTTTGGTAATACCTATTTAAAGAATATTTGTCATACTCTTTCATGGGGTGAAAGCCTTTGCCTTGCCGAATTCACTTACTCAATTACATTGATGTGGTCTCCAAAACGGCTGGATCAATTTTGATGAAATTTTCCGTAAAGCCCAGCTGCGGCTGAGTTTGTGAATTGTGAAGTTCGATTGCAACATTTACCCTCAGTTTCCCAGCTCAAAATTATCGCAGAATTAATGTGACAAATTGTCAAGCACGCGTTATCTGCTGTGATTGGCTGTTGAAAATTCATTCCAATAGACCAGGGTCGATAATATTTAAACGAAAAAAAAAATAGTAAGATGAAACCCATTGGGAAAGGAAGAGAATATAACAAAAATGAAAGGAAAAATAATTTACGGGCGATCTGAGGTCGGGAAGTGCAAGCGGGTGAGTATTTAATAAGGGTAGAAAACGGTTTCTCGATTGCTGGGAAAATTACAAGTCCTTTGGAAAAAAGTTATGGTAAAGATCTACAACTTTTGTATTTACACTTTTTCACATAACCTCAAAATTTATGTCAAAATTTAAAATAACCAAGTTTTCGATTTTTATTTTTATCTTAAAATAAAAAAAAATCTCATGGAATTTGCTGAAAACTTACCTTTTTATGTCCCTAACACATTGTAAAGCCGTACCGTAAATTATGTTTCCTTTCATTTTTGTTAGATATATTCTCTTCCTTTTCCAAAGCGTTTCATCCAACTATTACTTTTTGTCACATTTTACCATTTTCAAAGGCTTCGGCCCTGGTCTACAAGGGTTCAAAGATTGCAGTAATCCAGTTGCACTATGTGCCGCGTACCTTTGTAGAAAAATCGTGAATATAACTTTACTATCCGAGGGTCGGGTCGAGGGTCGTATAATGGTTAGGAGTAAATAATATAGCACTTTATTCGGTGTTTATAGTTTATATTTAAATACTGCACATTTCAAAGACTAACATAAAACAAAAAAAACCCGGCCAAGTGCGAGTCGGACTCGCGCACGAAGGGTTCCGTACCATTATCGCGAAAAACGGCAAAAAAATCACGTTTGTTGTATGGGAGCCACTTAATTTTTTTTCTAATTCTGTTTTTAGTATTGGTTGTTATAGCGGCAACAGAGATACATCATCCGTGAAAATTTTAACTGCCTAGCTACTAGCTATCAAGATGCATGAGATACAGCCTGGTGACAGACGAAGAGACAGACGGACCGCGGAGTCTTAATAATATTGTTCCGTAGCCGAAGGATAAAAATCGTAACAATCTTACTTAAGCAAAAGCCGGTAGACCAAAAGATTAAACTTTTAGATATAGCCACCATGATTTCGGTGCCTGTCCGAACAATCGAAATGACTATGCCAGAAAAAAAATCCAAATACTTTATACTTACTTATTTTACATCTCGCACTTGACCAAAATAGTTACTAAGTACAACTGTATCATGTATAGTAAATTAAATATTTACTACTAACTTGTAGGTACTTAAGCAAAAATTGTTTTGATGAAAAAGGTCTAAAGGTTTCTGAGCGAGTTTTCTCGTATCTCATATGGATTCAGCTTTCCGGTGACTTTCGGATAGTAATTTTATTACTGGGATATTATTAGTTGTCCCTATCGTATAAAAAATCAGCCTGTATAATATATATCATTGTTTCTGTTCTTTTAGTTTTACCGTGGTGGTTGGCAAAATGGAGTCATGTCCGGATATGGTATTTACATATGGGAAGCATATTATAATAACACCATGGCACTGCCATCTATAAATGCATTTCGTGGTATGTGGGAAAAGGGTCAGCGAAATGGTTATGGTATACTTAATCTGGGACTTGGCTTAGGATCTCATTATAAGGGAGAGTTTAAAAAGAATAAAAAACATGGCGTTGGAAAATTAGTCACAAATAATGGATTAACTCTTCAAGATAGAAATCTTTTTACTGAGGACAATTTAGGACCAGTGAATTCTTCTCGTTCCAATGTCAGATCCCAGGAAGACTGTAAGATAACCGTTGCAGCAAATGAACCCTATCAATTTGAAATATGCGACAGCACTGTCGGCCTTATTTATCATATAGATCAAGCACTAAAAAATATAGATAAGCAAGCTGAACTTAGAGCCAACTTGATTAATGACTACTTGTATACTAATAAAATAACAGAAAAAGAATTGGCACATATGGATGGAAAAGACGAGCTTTCTGTAGAAGAAGTAAACAGATCGGAGAACATCGAGGACTTGATTAGGTTTGAGGAGTCTTCATTACGACAGACATTGAAGTTTTATAAGACCGATTTATTGAACATTTATTACAAGTATGCGACCATATGCAACACCGAAGAAATAGCGTTTACTCCTGTGCTGATTCGCTTGTTTCTATGGCAATTTTATTACGACTGTAATATTCATGAGAGAGGCTTGACACTCGTCGAGATTGACAAAATATATCACGAGAATCCTGAATGGCTCGCCAGGACCCCGCATAACCCATTCGAGAAAGTATACTTTTGGCAGTTTTTACATAGTCTGATAACAGTTGCCTGCAGATTATATGCAAAAAGAGAATTGCCAGGTACAAAACCTGACACAATTCTAGCAAGTGCTTTCAGGAAATTTATGGATTGGGATGTATTACGTGGATCTAGTCGTCAAAGAGGTACAGTAGAAAAAGTTTGGGGAAGTGTTTTTTCACCGTTTGGATTTGGACTACCAGAAAACTAAATTAGGTACCTACCTATATAAGTATATAGTAATAATTTATTTTAAAATTATTTTGTTTTAAGGTCATTTGGTAAATGGTTATGGTAAATGTATACCCTTGAAGGCGACTTATGAGTTGTACCGTAGCCTGGGAGAGCCACACACCGTGCGAACTTTTCTTTGCGCTGTGCGTCGTCCGCTACACTGCATGGAACCTCCTCAACCTGGCCTCGTTGAATTGCCCGACATTTGCGTACCATTGGGCCGAAATGTTTATATTTTTGGAGATGAGCTAACGTTTGTTGTTGGTAAATAATATTCATAAAACTTCCTTATCCTTCCTCTAAACCAGGGGTCACCAAATGCCTTACCGCCCGCACCCTAAAAACAGTAGTACAATATGATTTACTTGTATTAATTGAGTACGTAATTTAAAATTATCCCGCGTTTTCTTTACTGCCGTCGATTCGACAACGGAAGAACCGTCTCATCAAAATCTTCATTGATAAATACTTTATCTTTATTTACATATTTAAGTTTATTATTTCAATTTTAACAAAGTAAATACACGTGACGACCTAAAGGCTGGGGGGACATGTCTTTAAACCTTACGGACCGCGACGATAGTAAAACCGGTCAAGTGCGTGTCGACCTTCACACCTTTAGGGTTCCGTACCAGACCGCAAAATTAAAAAACTGATTTATCAATATATTGGTATTTGTTAGTAAAATATACGTAATAATAAACATTATCAACAAATTCGAAGCTCATAGGTCCTTCAGGTATGGAACCCTTAAAATCGGAACCCAAATGAAAGTCATTGGTGACCCCTGCTCTAAACGCTAAACAAAACTGAATTTCGTTACTTTATATTGCAGATGGTATGGAGCTCCCAGAACCCTTTCAAATAAACGAAAATGTTGAAAACTTGAGACTTTTCAACTTTGGAAATTTATCAAGCAAAAACATTATAAAAATATTTTCAAAAATATTTCCGAACATATGCGAAGGCGATAAAATTATGAATCTTAATATCGAACTATCGTTTTTAGAATTTTTTGAAGCTTTTGTTACGTGCGCGGAGGAAAGTATTCGCGTAAGAGACGAAGAATTAAAACGAAGGAATAAATTCTCTATGAATACTGAAATTGTGGTACCACCAAGTACTCCAGCGGGACATGGGACTAGATCCAAATAATTCCCGAGCACCTCTTTTTACCCAACTGCGGGAGGGTAATGTTTTTTGAGCGTATGTATTCTATAGCACGCTCTACAGCCCAAACGGCTTGACGGATTATGATATATGAGGTGATTCATCTCAATTGTGGGAGTGTAACGAGTAGTGCATAGGCTATAAAATTTTTAAACATGGCACCCTCCCCCTAAAATAAATGTGGTGATATTTTTTTCTTCATCGTACCAGTATGGGTATCAAATGAAAGCTACTTATTAATTATCCATTCCAAAAATGTGAATCTTGAACATGAACATTACAAGAGTCATAATTGTTAAACTATATGTTTGAGATATTGTTCCTTCCTTGGAGCTATTCTTAAAAGGCTTCAGAATCCCAGCTGAAAACATAAAAAAATATTGTTCAGTTTTTTATTAACAATTTACGTAGTTGCAACTTTAATCAATCATTGAATTTTTTTCATTTTTTAAAATTTTTTATGATCCGTTTTTTATTATCAGAAGCTTGGAAGCATGTAAATACTTATTTTTTATCTACTATTGTTTAAAAAAACAAATCCGTTGTAATTCGCAACTTGTTGCGAATCGCAGTTGTGAAAACGGCCGGAGGGGTTTGTCAGAATTGAAAATGTTTTTTTTGGAATCCTTATATTTGATGTAAATGAAGATTTAAAATTAACTTTTCCTTGCAAAAAATTTTTGTTGAATAACATATTTTCAAATGTAAATTTTTTTTTAAATGATTATAATGTACTTAGGACAATGATATTCTAATAAACAGATATGTTATGAGCGCGCGCATTTTGAAGACTCGAATACGTCCCAATTGGGAGGTATAGTCTTTAGTCTATGTCACGCATGGCGAAGAGCGATACGCTTTGTAGAAACAAAAACAAAATTTAAAAAATGCCATCGTGTGTATTAAGGAAGTGTACCAATTATGATACCAAAGTAAATAAAACAGAAAGGATTTCATACTATATGTAATTACGCAATACACCTCAATTTACTAATTTTTTTTTTTCCTAATATACTGATATTTGGAGGTTATAAAAAGAAAAAAACATTTATGGTCAGAATAATGTTTGTTTACATTCACACGCAAGTGCCAACACTAGCAGTCTCTTTTTTCTTGTTGGTTTTATCAAGCCATCCCTTTCGACTTGTTGTGAAATGTCAGACGAATGAAAAGTGTGTATGTGTGCTGCCGCTGCTGTGCGGAGTACTTTTTTCTGTTGTTTTGTGAGTGTGTAACGTACCTGTTTACTAGAATATCATTGACCTAGCAACATGTATTAAAATTGGGTTTTATTTAATTTGTCATTGTTTATTAATTTTACATTTAAACAATTTGTTACAAACAAATAAATTCTTACCTTACATATTTTTCTTACTCTATTATTTTATCTCCGGTTTCCCACGTTTCGATTATCGTAATATTAATGTGAGAAATTGTCAAGCACGCGTTATCTGCTGTGATTGGTTGAATGAATTTTCAACAACCAATCACAGCAGATATCGCGTGCTTGACAATTAGTCACATTAATTTTGCAATAATCGAAACGTGAGAAACTGAGGGCTAATGTAACAAAAACAACCATGACTTTTTAATTATTTTTTCCAAGTAACTACTCATGGATGTTTAATACCATTGGTTGAATACCATCGCTTGAATGCACGGAAATCTGTTCTAGATTCCACAAGGTCCGTATAGTAAACTCCCATAAGATATTATGTGCAGATTGTACATATTCGCAGTCAGATGTAGAACACTGACATAAAGCGAGGCAATGAATTTGGAGGAAAAAAATTACTTTTAAAGATACCATGCCCTGTGAGAAATTGGGCAACACAGTGATCCACCTCCAGCCACTTCCTGGTCAGCCGCACACGAACGGATGAAAAGAATTGGACGAGGTCGGCCCTTGATGGAATTATCCCTCCTGCATTATTGCCATTACACACTACTCCTTATTGCCATTCGGATAAAAGTTCTTCCCAGACGTCAATATGTGGTTTAAATAATCTAGAGATTTTCTCACGGTCACTCCGCGTTAAAAAGTCCGCGTCCATGGTCTCTCGTGCGGAATAGTACATTGCAGCACGTCGCTGCACTTCAAGGTCAACTGGAAGTACGCTATCAAGTACCGGTAAGGCCTTAGTACTAACCGTCCTGTATGCATTGTATAAGAATATCAAAGCTAAACGCTGACTTTGAAGTAATGTACGTCATAGCGCCCCAATTGTGGCCCTATCAGCCCAAACAGGCGCCCCATAGCACATACAACCCAAGTAAGTAGCCCAATAAATAGTCTTTGAATTTAAATAAGACAGACCTCACGTAGATTTAGATATTCTCGTTAAGGCATAGAAGTTCTTTTTTGCTTTTTTACACCGACTTTAATATAATCTATAAAATAAAAATTCCTCTCTAACACTAGATCATGATAGCACACAGATTGCTTCCTTTTTACGGGAACGTTATTAAATTTATTAGTAGGACACGATTTTAGATTACCTTTCAAAATGAGTTGATAAGTTTTGTACGGAGCAAGCGGAGTTTCGATCGCTGCACTGAGATATATTAATCGTAGGCATGTGTCAGCCAAGTTCTCGAGTCCAGCTAGAGTACTTGAGAAGACCGTCGTCCGCGTAACCGGTTAATGAACAGCCGCTTGGAAATCATCGAAGCCTAAATTCCATGAAGGCGGACCAATAACCGAACCCTGAGGACATCCCATGGTGAGAGACTTCGACATTGAATGATGGCCGAGTTTGAGTTTGGCGGAACCATTCAAAAAGTATGAGTAAACTAGTTATATATATATTTATAGCAGCCGCAAGTATTTATTTTAAGTAATAGCATGGCCACCATGCGTTATCAAAAGCCCCAGAAATATCTACAAAAATCCCAATAACGTACTTACGTTCAGATGTATTAACTATTTTCCTAACAGTAAGGGCCGCGTCTAAGAACGGTAGATTTTCCCATAGTGAAATCGAATTGATTGTTATGAAATTTTGGTCCGTCCGGTAGCAAACGTGGAACGATAAGGCGCTCAAAAATGGAAATAAGGTTATTTTGAGTGTGAGAAAGGGACAGGTGTATACAAGTCATATGCATCTATTCCTTACACACACTCAAAGTAACCTTTCTCTAAGAGCTTCATACATATGAAATTGGCGTTTTGTAAGGGAGGAACTTAGTGTGTTTTTTTTTTAAATATAATTATTTAATAAAAGTATTACCATTGCTATTTATGCATTTTTGCCATCTTATAGGTAGTTCATTAATCCCTTTACTAAAAAATCCATTCGGACGGGAATCAATAAAATCTTTAAAAGCGCTTTGGACTGCCCCAACGGAGTTAAATTTTTCCCTTGCAAGAAGTTACCCAAATTTGCCAAATATGAGTGAATACCAACCCAAAATGGAAATCTGTTGGAGGAAGGTCCGGGGAGTACGGTGGATGTCTTAGACATTCCAATTGAAGCTCCTCTAATTTGGTAGCCGTCTGTTGTGCAGTGTGTGGTCTATCGTTGTCCCGAAGCAGCAGTGGCCTAGAGCGATTGACCAGCCTCGGCTGTTTAGCAGCTAGCTTTTCCATCATGTAGTTAACGACACCGGCACTAGTCCACCAAACGCTCACGAGTAATTTTTTTTGAGTCAATTTTCGCTTGGAGCAGGATTTGGCTGGTTCGCCAGGGGGTTCAGCCATTGCGATGAGCGTTTCCGATTATTGTACAGGATCCACTTTTCATCACATGTAATGTATCGATTTAAAATCCCTTCATTATTGTGCCGGTTGAGTAATGTAACGCAGCAGTCGACGCGCGTTTGTCGGTTTGCTGCACTCAATTCATGAGGTACCCACCTTTCAAGCTTTTTCACCTTCCCAATTTGCTTCAAGTGGATTAAAACAGTTTTATCACTAACACCGCAGCCTGCTGCTAACTCGGACTTGGTTTGCGATGGATCCGCTTCCACAATAGCCTTCAATTCTTCATTATCAACTTTGGTCTTCGGCCGTCCACGGGGCTTGTGTTTTCTTTTGCGACACCGTCGCCATACACATCATTAATCCTTCGTGCCGTTTCTGCAGCACTGGCGCCACGATGGAACTAATACTCGTAAATATCGCGATATTTCTAGTTTTCCATTTTGTAAACTGACTGGCGCAAACAAAAAACCAAGAATAGGAAATTCCAAACCAAAGAGAAGATGTTTGAGATCAAAGTGTCCAGTACGACAAAACGCCAATTTCATAGGTAAGGACCTAATATAATACCTCCAACAATATAATTACCCAGAGCACATATGACAAAAAAAAAAAAAATATTAACCGACTTCCAAAACAAAACACTACAAACCAAAATAGTTATTTTCATCCAGATATTTTAGACCAAGAAATCAAGCACTCTATGGAGTACGTACGTACGTAAGGGTGTAGGGTACACAGTGTGAAAGCTTAGTTATCCAGGATGGAGTTCTGTGCCGGAAATGGGAGAATACTCGTTGTACCTAAAGTTAAGGTGCCGGAGGTCCTACAGCTCTATCACAATGGCTGTTCAGGCAGTCACATGGGAGTTAAGCGGACTACAATCGAGATCCAAGAACGCTTTTACTGGATCCATTGTCTAGAGGACATTAAGGAATGGTGCCGCAATTGCACAAGTTGTGCGGGTTCGCCCGTGAAAGGACCACACACTTGTAGTAGAGGTGCATTAAAGGTTTAAGAGCACATCAGAGAGACTGGTCAGCAGATATCTGAGAGGATGAAGACTCGCTACGATCGGAAGGCTAACAATCAGGGCTTCGATGAAGGATCTCTGGTATGGTTACATAACTCGGTACCGTACGCAGCAAAGGAAATCGCCTAAATTGTAAGCAAAATGGAATGGACCTTATCGTAGTTACCAAGATTAATGACGTCACCTACCGAATTCAAAAGGGACCACGAGGTGCATCAAAGGTCGTTCATATGGATCGGTTGGCCCGTTATCATGGGTCTAACAATGCTCGGGACGAGCGTGTCTAAGAGGGAGGCAATGTTACAAGATAAGACAACGCCATCTAGTGACGAGAGGAAGAACTAGATAGTAACTACTGGCGCCATCTAGTATCGAATAGCGGAACTAATATTCTCGAAACTCGTATCGAATGGAAGTTTCTAGTCGCTTGAGGAACAATGAGTTCGAATATCGATTATTCTGGCAGATTCTCGAAGTACCTACCTCGAATAGTATGGAACCATCGACCCCACAGTCACGGTTGTGGGATTGTGTGGTCGCTGTATGGAAACATCTTCCGTGCTATAAAAAGAGCGGTCGGGTTCGTCGTGAGACAGTTTCGATTTCGAGTTGGCGACAGGTTTGACATAGCAGAGGTTACTAATGAAATAAATGAGATTTTTTGAAACACAAACCTTATCCTGACAATTATGAACAGAAAGTGAATAAATCATATTATCTATTATCAGGGGCGGCCTTAACCGCTGCGAGGCTCCGGGCGGACGGCAGGTATTTGCGAGGCCCTTGACCTTTTTACACTGTATGAGATATACGAGAAATGGAAAACTTTGCATTTATTGTTATTGTTATCAATACTTAAATATGAAATCCTTAACATACCAACTTTATTTTATTGTTACGCATAACTGTTTGCTACGGATACAATTGTAAGCTTTTTGGGTTGTAGTGCGAGGCCCCTGCAACAGCGAGGCCCCGGGCGATTGCCCTGTTCGCCAAGCCCCTAAGGCCGCCAGTGTCTATTATATAAATCCTAATTTCAAATAAACATGAGTAACTTGTTCATAACAATATAAATCTTTTATTTTCATTTCGCTTACCTTAACGATAATATTAGGACTTAACTTTATCATATTTTTAATTTTGACACGCTGCTTTAGCGTTCTTCCAAAAACACCAAATTTAAAAAAAAAAGACTTAATTTGTATTACTTGGGCAATTTATTTGTTTACATTTTTGATCTCGAATTCTATTTCTGGATTTTAGTAGGGTGCACCACGATTGAGGAGGTTGGCATTAAGGACACTTGATGTTGATGTTCCCCCTTGCACCTCTAATATTAACACAAGTAGGTATTGTCTAATGTTAAAAAGCAAACGGCAAAAGTAACAAAAGAAAAAAAATAACAAAGGTTCTTGGGTCTTTAGTCTATTCTTGCATAACTTTGGGCATTATGGGTGCCTTACTCAACGTTTTTTATTTTATTTAAATTAGGCTCGCGCTTGACAACTCACTTTGTTTGCTCATTATGTACAGCTATAAAGCGAAAAACAAAACGTTTTTACAAAAAAATACAACCGACTGCCAAATAAAAACACTACAAGGTGAAAACTGACTTATATTTTTTAGAAAAACTTTAACACCCCTTGAATCGTCTTTTGGGGATAGTTTCGAAAAACTAATAGTTGAACCTATTCATTTATTTAGATTACTATTCGTGCTAAGTTTCAAGAGTTTTGGCCGAAGTAATTAGAATTAACATACAATCTTTCATCCCCCTTTTTACCCCCCTTACGGGTGGAATTTCCAAAAATCCTTTCTTGGCACTCACTTCTGTCACTTGAGGATCTTTGCTGCCAAATTTCAAGCTTTTATGCCTAGTGGTTTTGGCTGTGCGTTGATCGATCAGTCAGTCAGTCAGTTTCTTCTTTTATATATATAGAAGATACATGTAATAACATAAATACAAACTGATGCCATAACTCTGTGTGAGGTTCCCCCACATTATATACGTACTCTGGTTAAAAGTTTTATGCAAGCCAAACATACGCTCCTATTCCTACACTACTACTCGTGTTTTATTTCATCACTACGTCTTATGTCGCTGCTACATCTTGGTGACCCCGAGAAGAAAATGGAACACAAGCAAGAAATGAGTGAGCCTACAGACCTCGCTGCCATCTCCGTGCAGTCACGTCTGCTTCCCTTCTGGCGCGAATATCCACGCATGTGGTTTATTCAATTTGAAGCCGTCGTCGAACCTCAGAAGACCAGCGACGAAAACAAATATCGTTACGTCCTCGGCCAACTACAACCGACAGACCTTCAACATATCACAGATTCATCACTACGTCTTATGTCGCGATTTTCTCAAAATTGTACCTATTTTTCTCTAAGTACGGGGGGAGGTGTTTCGGCCAGAATATATTCGGCAGACTAGTACCTAATTCAATATAGGATTAATACCTAACATTTTCGAGTAATTTCATCTTTGTATCAAATGACGTAGATTGGGGGTCCAAATCGTTACCTTTGAAACAGTCTGCCGAACACTTTCGACCATACGAGAACTGGCAGACAAGATTTTTCTGTAACTACCAATATAGTGCTATTTGATGCCACAAGTATTCCTCGGTATCAAATGACGAAAACGAAAGTGCCATTTATTTATTTTTCACCGTAAGTGTTATTTTTTTTTTAAATTTCGGCCAATTATAATTTTTGCCTCCGATTTTTCGAAACTTAGCATCACTTTTATGAACATGTGCCATGAGGCTTATCTTAGTATCACATGACGTAGCGGATCTTGCGATCGCCGCTTCTACTAGTAGGTACATGCGGCTAACTTTCGAAAGGCAACCCGGAAACAATGTATTACATTTTTAGGGTTCCGTACCCAAAGGGTAAAAACGGGACCCTAATACTAGACTCCACTGTCCGTCCGTCTGTCTGTTACCAGGCTGTATCTCATGAACCGTAATAGCTAGATGTTGATGTTCAAGTTTAGTTTATTCCTCGCACTGGAACGCCTTGCAGCAATTACACCAATGGAGCACAATCTTATTATAAACTCACTATAAAGCTTAGGTTTCCTCACGATGTTTTCCTTCACCGTTATCAGCAATGACCAAGATAAACTTGGAAAGTGCATATGAATTTGAAAAACTCACATTGGTACTTGCCAGGATTCGAACCCACGACCTTAAGCACGAAAGGCGAGATCTTAGCCACTGGGCCATCACGACATCTAATGACATGATGTATTTCTGTTGCCGCTATAACAACAAATACTAAAAATAGAATACAATAAATATTTAAGTGGGGCTCCCATACAACAAACGTGATATTTTTTGCCGTTTTT
Source organism: Orthosia gracilis (assembly GCA_947562075.1). Taxonomy (NCBI): domain Eukaryota; kingdom Metazoa; phylum Arthropoda; class Insecta; order Lepidoptera; family Noctuidae; genus Orthosia; species Orthosia gracilis. The sequence goes on along the minus strand of OX387267.1, from coordinate 30,607,384 downwards.
TTCGATAATGGTACGGAACCTTTCGTGCACGAGTCGGACTCGCACTTGGGGGTTTTTATCAATTATTCATTTCAATAAAGTTTTATCAAAAAACCAACCAAGTGCGAGTCAGACTCGCGCACGAAGGGTTCCGTACTTGGTAAATTGCGGTTTACGATTTATGGCGTATTAAAAAAACTACTTACTAGATCCCGTTCAAACTAATTTTTGGTGGAAGTTTACATGGTAATGTACATTATACATTTTTTTTTGTTTCGTCATTCTCTTATTTTAGAAGTTACAGGCGGAGGACACACATTTTACAACTTTGGAAGTCTCTCGCGCAAACTTTTCAGTTTAGAAAAAAAAAATATAAGAAACCTCAATATCATTTTTGAAGACCTATCCATAGATAGGTACCCCACACACACGTATGAGTTTGATGAAAATAAGATTTGAGTTTTAGTTCTAAGTATGGGAAACCCCCAAAAATTATTGTTTTTTTTTCTATTTTTGTCTGAAAATCTTAATGCGGTTCACAGAATACAACTACTTAAGTTTCAACAGCATAGTTCTTAAAGTTTCGGAAAAAAGTGGCTGTGACATACGGAAGGACAGACAGACAGACATGACGAATCCAGAATCCATTTTTTGCCATTTGGCTACGGAACCCTAAAAATCCTGATTCCTGCAGTTTTACCTCGAATCTTAGTCTATTTAGGTATATGAATAAGAAGGGATCCTTGTTGAAACTACGGTGTTCTAAAAAGGTCGGTAACTCCTTGAAAGACGAGACAATATTGAATATATTTTTTACTGAGGTTTTAATTTTCTCCTTGTAACAAAAAGTGACGCAAGTGACATTAGGTACAAGGTTTTTCTGAAACGTTTAAGAAAATCGGCAGAAAAAAATATTTATAAATTTATTACCTACTACATACCTACTTTCTTACCTACATTAATAAAAGGGCTTCCAAAAATGAAGTTTAAGAATCCTATGGCAAAAAAGCCACAACAGATATTGTTTTCCAAAAATGAATATGGTCCAAAAACTAAAGTAGAAAATTGGGATTTTGCTATACATGCCGAAACAAAAGATAATTATGCATATCGCGACAAGTTGAGTAACCATGTCAGCACTTACAACCGATGGGGGACGGACGACCAGGGGACTAGCATGACCGAAACCCGCCACATGCTAGCACAGATATTCACTAAGACTGACCCGATATATGCCTTCAAGCCTCTTGTAAATTTCACATCTTATCCGTGCACAGAGTAAGTTAAGAGTTTCACCTCTATAGTACACAGTTCACCCTTATCTGTATGGCCGTACCTAAATATATACTTTTACGTTGTATAGCACTCCAGGAAGAAATAAATTAATGAAAAATGCAGACTTGGCTCAACTTCCAGCAGATTTTGGAGTGATGGATTACCTTACTACACAACAGGACGACTACAGGAACCCTTACCCAGCTGTGACAAAACCGGTATGTTATGTTGTTGAAGTCAACTATACATAATACTATATATACTTTCATATAACTATACTTATTTAGTCGATCTAAAATGCATGCTGTGGCCTTCTATTTGAGGGAGTGCACTTAAACTATCATTACTTCGTAGGTATTGATGATTCATTGTTTTTTTGTGTACATCTATCGTTGGAGGTCCTTATTAAATAAATAAATACAGCGTGTCCCGAAACTCAACAGCAAGCGGGTTGGTACCCCCCAGCCTTTTTGCCTAATGAATTTGGCAAGGCAAAGGGTATGTACAATCGACATGCGAGATGAAAGACGCGATGTGGATTCCCTTCTATGTGATTGGTCGATTGTCCATACTCTATGCCTTTTGCCTTGCCGAATTCACTTACGCAATGGCTGCTGTTTGAACGAGTTCTGACAAAGATAAGAAAATAAATCTATGAGTGACATGGATTTAAGGGTTCCATACCAGAAGGATGCATACGGAGTCCTATTGCTGTCACTCACTTGTCCGTTCGCCTGACTGTATTTTTTAACTTCCGATTGAACTATGCAGTGGCACTAAGGGGTGACAACGCGGTCGGAACAGTTGGATTATGTACCTACGTACGTTGCTCGGATTAGGCGCACAATGCCACATTCGCAAAATGTCATTTCTCAATATGCCACATTACCAAAATGCCACATTAGCAAAATGACACATTCTCAAAATGACACATTCTTAAAAGTTAAAACCACTTAGTGACTTCTGAGCCGATGATTTATAAATAAAAAATAAAACTAATTTAATTACGTATTTAATCACATTATTTATTAATTTTCATTTATTTTAATATAAAATAAATTAAAAATGTAAACTGAAATAATATATGTCGCTGAGAATCATAAACATAATTAACAAAAAAAAATTACTTTTTTCAAAAAAGCTTAATTTTTTGTAAAATTGGCTTGGGTTTTTGTAAAGTATTTTTCCGCATGCGCCATCTATTGCCAGTGTACCTTTAGGGTAAATGATTTTCATTATCTATTTGCTTAATCAAGTAATTCTTAAAGTTATAGCTAGGTGGCGTTATTCATAAAAACATTTAATGTTTGAATAAAAAAAAAATCGACTATGTCCCAAGTGACATTGTGCGAAAATGACATTTTGCGAAAATGGCATTTTGCGAAAATGGCATTTTGCTAATGTGACGTTTTGCGATGTGGCGTTTTCGGAATATGACAATTTGAGAATGTGACATTTTGCGAAATTTCAAAATGTCATTTTGCGAATGTGGCATTGTGCGCCTAATCCCGTTGTTCATGCGGCTAGCATTATGGGCAAGAAGACGGGTGATCGGGTAGTGTAGATATAAGAACCTAAAGCCTACACGAGCAGGGCCGAATATATCCTTACAATCGTCCAACGACGTCCAACGACGTTCACTGTTGGTTATCGCGCCCCAGGCCATATAGTTTTTGCCGCCCATCAATTAACAAAAAAAGGAACATTTTAATAGAAAACCTAACATATCCGAGGCAAGCGTGCTAAAAAATTCCGAGCTCGCAGTACAGTACACCTATTTTCTTAATGTCCCTCGGTAAACTTTGTGTTTCGTCAGTCGTCAGATTTCTATCAGTTGCCCTTTGCGCTTGGTGCAGACCTGACGCTCTCCAATCAACTTGGAAGTATATTGAGTTGTTCGCACTCTTTTAACTTAATTTTTTTAAGCGCAAACCTATCAATAGTAAAAAAAAACAAAAGTATTCTTTAAAAAATCGTTTTTTTTATTAGAACAAGCTTTTTTCGTATTCTTCTCAGCAAACCCATATCATGGCAGTGGTGACGGACGTAAAGAATTTCACCATCCCATATCTTCCCGTTGCTGTCGTAAGAGGAGACTAAGGGACACGCCAGAGAATGGGCAGCAGCGTTATCTGTGCACTTTTACGACAAACTGCGATCGCCAGCCCGCCTGCTAATCGTGGCATTTTATTTATTTTACGGAAAGCCCCCCTAAACCAAAATGAAAAGCACAAAGAAAATCGGCCCCGAGTGCCCGGCAGCCTCGACTACGGTAGCGGTTGAGGCGATAAGCTGTGCGAACACAGATCATAGAAACAACAGTTGTTTCTATGATCTGTGCAAGCGAAGAATCCCCGGATTGGACCCACCTACCACAATAATCACCGACGACTGGACCTGGCAACATATAACACGCGAACGCCCCGGACGAACAAGAAGATAACCGAAATCGAGGCAGAATTGCGAAGGTTATGATGGAATAGTGTAGGGTTATCTGAAGTCCGCAGAAAGGCGGAGGACTCGATAATCCTCAAATCAGGTAACCTGCTCTATTGCCGAGAGGGTGACCGGCAGACTCAGGGTGGTGTCGGGTTTATCGTCTACAAGTCCTTTGTGAACAACGTGATGAAGACCAAGAGTGTGTCGACCAGGGTGCGAATATTCTAAGTATAAGGTAGACCACCTTATACTTAGAATATCTGCAAGATATTCGCTGTAGGTCATACATGTCTATCTCGACCTCGGCACGCCCTGTGTGCTTATTCCGAATTTAAACGTACTCACTCGTGATAACTTAAAGGATCTCTTATATCAAAAAATATACAAAAAAGAGGTTTCCCCTTACCGTCACCAGACGGCGCTTATCCAGTCTCTGGAGGTTCTGGAGTGGCGACCGCGAACCGGAAGACGTTGCTTTGGAAGGCCTCCGACCAGGTGAACCGATGATCTGGTGAAGGTTGCGTGGATTCGCTGGATGCGAGACGCACGGGACCGATCAATGTGGCGACGCTTGGGGTAGCCCTATGTCCAGCAGTGGACGTCTTTCGGGCTGATGTGAGGATGATGATGATGATCATGGCAGTGGACAAAAATAACTGGTCCACCATCTTGGGCCGTGCGCCACATTGTCTTAAGAATGACGTCACTTAAGTTAACCATGCATTGTCATCCAAACTAAACGTGTATGCAAAATTTCATCTTAATCGGTGGAGGATAACTGCTTTAAAATTCAGTTGCAAGATTTGACCCAAACACACCTACATACATACCTATATAAATAGCAAGTTAAATAAAAGCTTGTAAAATGGGAGGAAAGCTGCTAAAGGAAAAAAAATGGCAAATAGTTTTACAGCTCTTAAGCATGTAGTTCACATGGAAATAAAAAAAAAAGAAAACAACAATAAAGTACCTACTTAGTTCCGAATTCAAATTATTTTACTTACACGATAAATCTAATAATTGTTGGACATGGAAATTAGCATTCGTTTGTATTCGGAAATGCGATGGTTGCCGAGAAACATGTAACAAAATAGTTGCACTGTTACTACTGTACCTACTATGTAACTAATAACTGGTAATTATTTTCAGTTGACCATGTCATCTCCACCCTGGCTGTTGAACCGCGTGATTCGCTCGGACCTCACACACAATCACGGCACTGCACCACCGCGTGGCGATTACCAGTGTCTTGATACCCACACACCAATTGGACACATACGTGATATGAGATTATTCCGCTATCAATCTTTCGATCCTGCATCATGTCTCCAAGACTACCCTACTTTAACTAAATCTTTGGCTATTGATGAAACAAACAAGTAATTTATGCAACTTTTTATTACAAATTATTCCATACAAAAAAAATTACAAAAATGAAATTAAACAACAACAAAAAAAACAATCATTCATAAACAGAACTTATGTAGTTACAAATTACTTTATTTGTTGCCAAAGAAATTTTGTCAGACATAATAAATTTTATAATAATTTTATGACAATCTTCTGAAATAAGTGTAGTTTTGGAAGGTTTGAATGGTACAAATGTAAACTAACTAAAAGATTTTGAATAACATGACCTCTCTATTGAGTATGTCTTGTATCATATTGATTACCAACATAATTTAGAATATACATAATGAGATTTAAACTTAATTTTGTTTTTGATTTAGTCATGCTCCCTTATTGCTGCATGGTTGACAGAATTGCAATATCTACTGTTAATGTAAGAGAGAATGAAAATCATAATAAAAATCAGGGGATTATCTTACATAACATCTACTTTTCTAAGCATTATTAGATACCATAGAAAGGGACCATAGGGTGGGCATAAAAGTCACTTGGCTTGATGGAATTCAGTTTATACACATGCAGACAGACATGCAAATCTAACAACTGCAGACAGTAGGTAGAACCATTAGTCTCAACAACTCACCATAAAATGAAGTGTACCTATACCTAGTGGATGTTGAAAAGCCTTGTGTCGAGCCCTTAACTAGCAGTGGTACGAGTGATCCATCTCAGGGCATGCGTGTTCCAACCAATGTTCTAACTAATATACAGCATCCATCAGCAACCCACACATTATCATTTGTGTAAAGCTGCGACCATACTGTGGCCGGTCAAACTAGAGGCAGACCAGTCTGCGGCCGGTCAATGTGCGAGCAAACCATTTTAAATTGAATCAAAATATTTTATACAAAAAGTTTGATATCCATGCTTTATAAATAAATGCCAAAGTAACTTATCATAAAAATGCGTCCATTACTTTTTCTCATCTTATTGGATTATTGAGATATAGCCTTTGGATTTAAATTTGGCACATGGGAAGACCATATCCTGAATTAGGACAAAGGATATGTTTTATTCTAAAAGTATGTTCCCTCGAAATAATTTTCGAGTTTCACAAGTGAAGCCGCTGGAAACTAGTTTTACATGGATTGATTTCATATGTATTTTGAAAATCATATCAATCAGGTTTCGGATTTGGCCATCCATGTCCACTTGAAAATCTCACCTATATACAGGATGATTGTTAACCTTTCTTTTTTAAAGATGGCTAAAAATAATTTACATTTATCAGTTGTAATCTAGCTACCAGACACCACACTACTTTAGCCAGAGCAGTCTAGTTGCACCTTCATGCATCATGTCATGTACAAACAAAGGAAAGACAATATGTCTAACCAGTATAAAATAAAACAGCTAACTGCCACTGGTATTTTTGGTACTTACTTGGTTTACTGGTATGACTTTTTTTACATGTTTGCAAATACATATGTCATCAAAATGATAAAAGGAAAATACTAAAACAAGTATTTTAGTTGATACTGACCTATGAAATGTACATGACAAATATTTTCTGATAATGTCTTTTAATCTATGTATTATAATGTAACTTGGAATAGTATTTTTATTTAAAAAACAGATGAGAATTACCCTGTGCCCTATCTTGGCTATCTATGTTCTCTTTAATATACCTATTGAAATTTCAATGTGTTGAGTATTTACAATAATAAAATTTTGTAACATTTTGTTAATATTAATCATAATAGTATAATAATACAGTATTGAAATACTATGTTCAAGAAAACAAAAAATGAGTTAACAAATATTTTTCATTAAACCATAAATAATATAATCATGGAAAAATTACCAAATTAATTGGAAAATAAAGTGTAAATCAAAATAATATTATGGAACTCTAGTTGCCAATTTAATGAAATGAGCTATTGCAAGTTTTTGTCTCGTGGTACAAGTTCATTTAAATATAAAGTCAAGAGTCTGGTCTCATTGAGTACGCCTTCTCTTATAACCTTTACCTTTCTTAGACTTCATCTTGTGCTTTCGAGGCTGGCGACTACTACTTGTGCCCGTGATTTCATCAGCAATCATTCCTACTGTTGATAACTTTTTCCTGCGGTTTTTCTCTGCTTTTGTAACTGGCAGGCGGGTTAAATAGTTTTCTTCATATTCAGTCTTTTCCATTTCATATTTAGATATGGACTGCTTAACATGGTTTCCTGTGCTTACTTCCAAAGGCGCTTCAGAATATTCATCACGAAGTTCACGCATTATACTTGAGTTTAGGAACTGCTTCTTGGACTTTTCTTTGTTTTTCTTGTCACTATCAACTCGTGAAGTGTTTTCATCAAAGTGCACTGCAGCTAATTTAGGTGGCACATAAACATTCGGCTTGCTGCTTTTATCTTTCTTGTTCTCTTCCTCATCAGAAGATTCACTTGTTTCTTCAGCAGATTCATTTATCTTACTCATTAAATTCGCAGGATTAGCATGATACCCTTGAGGATCATCTTTGGATGTGTCACCAGTAACAGCAGTTTTAACAAGTTTGTCAATTTGGTATTTTAATTTTGAATCTATGGGACGAATTTTTTCGAGAACAGTTCTTATCTCAATAAGCCTCTCAATTGATGGATCTGATTCTATTCTTTCACCAGAACACTTTCTTAACACTATATAAGTTAAATTTATTAAATAACTAAGTAGCATTTGATATTTCATTTCCAGAAAACTAAGGCCTTTATCTGTTGACAGTTCTCCACTTTTGACCCGCACCAGCATGTTGTCCACAAGCTGTGACACCTGCTGGACATTGGTATTCATTTCTTTGAGAAGTTTAACAGCTTGAGGTAGGTCAGGTTGCTCCATTTCTTCCGTAGCCTGTAAATAAAAAAAATAATGACATTATTACAATGCAATCACCTTACCGGTCCCGTAGTTAAAGTTAAAATTCTATAGTCATATTTTATTCATAAATAATTATTAATCACATGGACTAACTAAACTTCAAAACAATCACCTGCACCATGATGCTGTGTAGTTAACCTTAACTTTGGCTTTTAATATCACTTTGTTAATAATTCGGAGAGCAGCTCAGTGTCTGTTACAGGATCGAAATAACCAAAAAAAACACCTGGAAATAAAAATAAAACACCCATGCGCTGCAAATATTCAATGAGTAACGACGACCACAGAGTACTTTTTGGTAACGTAGGTAGCGAATCTCTTTTTTTTATCTAGCTGGCATAGTAACATAGTAACTCCATGGCTGACATAGACTAGACAGACACAGAACAGAAAATAAAATAAAACTCTGTGGACACGATTCCAAGATCTACTTTTTGCAAACTGTCCTAATAATTTAATATTCAGTACTTTGTGAGTATTCACCTTATAGACCGATAGCGCTGGGTATGGTTTACACCTATGTATGTTTGAAACACCTATGCATCGATTTTACTCCTCTTCTTAATCCTTCTGGAAAACATGTATGTGTTATCTATGTGTAGATAAGTATTTAATGTCTGGGGCTAAGTAATCATTTCGAGAAAACGTGTACTCAGAATACTAGCAAGGTCATACACGATTGTGAGCTTAGTGAATCTTGAGAATAAAAAGTTTACTTAAAATTCACAGAAATTATTTATCTTGAGCAACCATACCAGTGTCAAGAAAAAAAAAATCTTAAGATGATTGAGAAAGGTTCTCAGTAACCCAAAACTGTTGTAACATGTGGTTAATTCGAGATTTTTCTCAAAGGTGTTGATGAACTGAAAGTGGAATTAACCGCCGATTATTCGTCGATTACGTTAACAGCCCGATAATCGAGAGCTGGGAAACCGGGTGTTAGAAGAGAGCTATTACCTAGAGCTAAAGAGGAGAATCCTCGCTCTCGGTAAAAAGTCTTTCGTGTTTCGGTTCAAGCACAGTTTATATACCCTAGGCAGTGCTGTCTCGCCCTATACAAAGAAACCGTGCCGATATATTGTATCGATCGCGTTCCACGGATATAGATGGTAATCTATTTATCGCCGTGGAACAGAACCGAACGCGACCGATTTACAAAAAAATAATCGGTATAATCAGATGAAAAACGCTATTAAGTCTGTACGGTTTCTTTGTATGGGATGAGGCATCTAAATGCTAGTATTATTTATCTGTGCCGTAGGGTTCGAAACTGTGTGGAGACAAAAATACCTTTGGTGGATTTGTGGGACATCAGACATCACCACAAAATATTGTCTTCAAATTAAAAACATGAACGAAGCCATAACCGAACGTCAAAATTGTGCGGATTGGAACGTCAGATTTTTATTGACAGTCGACAGACAGATGGGAAACGAAAAGCAAGCGATCATAGAATGATTATATTTTCCTTTAGTTTACCTGAATAATATTTATTAAAATATGTTATCGGTGCGTTTTCCCTTTATGTAAACTATAGCAAACGGGTTTATAGTCGAGATTTTAATGTATTCTTTTTTTCAGGTTCTTTTTCATTGCTTTTTACTTAATAGCTTCATTCACTTTAGTAATGGATTCTATGTACCCGGGGTGGCTCCAGTGGAATTCAAAAAAGGACAGAGAATTGAAGTTAAAGCCGTCAAAATGACCAGTATACACACACAACTTCCATATGAATATTATTCTTTACCTTTGTGTTTACCCAAAAATGGTACATTTGTTTATAAATCAGAAAACTTAGGCGAGGTATTACGTGGAGATCGTATAGTTAATACTCCGTATGAAGTCCATATGGCGGAGAATATTAAGTGCAGACTTCTATGTCACCATAAAAATAATCCCATAAACTGGAGTGTGGAAGAATCTGAAAAAGTGGCGAGCCGTATTGAACATGAGTATTTTGTGCATTTGTGAGTATGAATTGATTATAAATTTGTATCTATTATTTGAAATTTTATATTGTGACTTATCACATGCACCTTTTCAGACTTGTTGATAATTTGCCAGTGGCTACCCGGATTACAAATACTGATACCTCAGAAAGAAGTATAGAGCAAGGTTACCGCCTTGGTTTTATGTCCAAAGGCAAAGCATATATCAACAATCATTTAAAATTATTGCTCAAATATCACAAGCATAGCCAGTAAGTACTAGTTTCTGTTTTTTTAAACTCTTATACTTATGAAAATTTACAGGAGTTGTGAATAAGTGTGTAACAATATTATTATTGAGTAGACATTAACAGTCAAGAATTTTTATAAAGCAAGTGAACTAAGGCCTACCTACTATTTGCCATTGTGATATCATATAAATTATGTAATTCTGTCGTTAAAACAGGGTTTAAGTTTAAGAAAAGTGAATATTTCATTTTTTTATTTTTTTTTTTCTCTTTATTTTTTTTTACAAGCCTTTTAATCTACAGATTATGCCAGGCTGAATATTTCTTTAAGATCCAAACTAATAGTTGAATAAATGTTGAAACTACACAAACCAATAAAGCAATGAAGCAAAATTGTTTATTTTTATACTTATTTCCAGGGACTCTTACAGAGTGGTTGGATTTGAAGTGGAGACAATTTCTGTAGATAAAGATGATCTAACTTTTGTTGATGATTCTTGCCAGTTTCCAACGGATCCTAATCCGCAACTGGTCAATGAAGACACAGGCACAAAGTTATATTTTACATATTCCGTTGAATGGGGAGAGTCTGATATAAGCTGGGCATCCAGATGGGATATATATTTAGGAATGAAAGATGTACAAATCCATTGGTTCTCAATTGTTAACTCTATTGTAGTCTTGTTCTTCCTATCAGGTAATCTATTGATACAAATTTTTACTTTTTGATTACTTTATTAAATTTCTTTTATATTAAAGTAGCTGTCCCACGCGGCTTCACTCCCGTCAACTGGATACCTACCTACCCTTCCCTACCTACCCTACATACATGAATTTTGCGTTACTTACGCAGCCAACTACTTACGCAGCGCACACAACGAAAGCTCTCAAAAAGGAATAATTTTTCCCATTATTGCAAAATTTTTCAATTATGCTCCGCTCCTATTGGTCGTAGCGTGATGTTATATAGCCTATAACCTTCCTCGATAAATGGACTACCCAACACAAAAATAATTTTTCAATTCAAACCTGAGATAAGCGCATTCAAACAAACTTCAGCTTTATAATATTAGTATAGATATGTTGCTTTTGCAGGTATTCTAACTATGATAATGGTACGCACTTTAAGAAGAGATATAGCCCGTTATAATTCAGATGAAAGTATTGATGATATGATGGAAGAAACTGGCTGGAAGCTAGTGCATGGAGATGTTTTTCGTCCACCACCTAAACGAATGTTGTTTGCTGCTGTTATTGGTAGCGGCATACAAGTCTTCCTGATGGCCCTCATCACAATCTGTAAGAATCAGCCTGATGTAAAATAATGTAATCAAACATTGTTTCAGTATCGGTGTCAATAGCATAGCAAGCTAAAGAATACTTTAAAATTAAAATGTAACCTATTTGGCAATTATCTTAATTGAATTTCATGAAAAACCAATGTGGTGGGTTTTTTAATCACTGCGCGTTCAATATCAGTGCCAGCGATAATATCACAACACATCAAAATTTTAATTAGTAAATAAAAAATGATTACAATATGCCTGGGCAAATTAGCAGTGTATTTTGTTAGGAAATTGATTTTAAATACAAATGTTTGGCGTGTTTTATTGAAAGTTTTCCTCGTTAGTAATATTGATGCTTAACTAATAGCTCTATGTACTTTTCAGTTATCGCCATGCTCGGCATGTTGTCACCGGCGAGCCGCGGTGCGTTAATGACTGCTGCTATATTTCTTTATGTATTCATGGGACTCATTGCGGGCTATTACTCCGCGCGCTTATACAATACTATGAAGGGAAAACAATGGAAACAGGCTGCATTTCTGACGGCGACTCTTTATCCAGCTATTGTTTTTGGGACATGTTTCTTTTTAAACTTCTTTATCATGGGTAAACATTCCAGCGGTGCAGTACCGTTTTCGACTATGATGGCTTTATTATGTCTTTGGTTCTGCATATCATTGCCATTGGTATATTTGGGATATTATTTTGGGTGCCGGAAACAACCATTCCAACATCCAGTAAGAACTAATTTTATTCCAAGAAAAGTCCCTGAACAAGTCTGGTACATGAATATCTTTATTTGGTAAGATTTAGATCTATACTAATTTACGACACATAACAGCATGATTAACTTAAGCACGTACAAAAATTCTAGACATATCACTGAGAATGGTTTATCAAAATGAACTATTGGTTCATTAATTAGGGCCTGAATAATTAACTAATTAATAACATCAATATGATAACAATACCAATGTATCATAACTTTACGTTATAGTTCATCATAGTAGCACAATAACATCGTGTTTTCCACAACATCTTTCATTGTGTAGGTATAAGGCTGTCCACTTGCGCGGAGCGGAAAAAAGGGCTGAGCCAACCAATCGATTTGGTAAAAAAATGGAGTTTTTAAGCAATTCGATTGCTTGGCTTCGCTCCTCTTTTCTCTGCTCCGACGCGCGAGCGGAGTTTTTATGCAATTCGAATGTTTGGAACCGCTCCGCGCTAAGTGGACAGACAGCCTTACGGATTTATTTTAAGCTGCTCCCTCACTTGGATCTTTCGCCTACAATGTAACATTTCATATTCGATTTTGAGAATTACATGACAATACTGCCTCCCTGACTGACATGCATTCGCCTGAGTCGCCTGTAATGTAACATAAGATCCGATTTTGATTGTTTTAGTTGATTCCACAATGTCAGACGAAGCGGTCCGCTTTCGCGTCCGCGACACGCCCATTACGAGTGGTGCGCATTGATGTTACAAGTTGTATCAACACATTGTGTCATCAAGTTGCGCACTTTAATGCTCGGTTCTCTTCCCTCACCATTGTAATGACTAATGCCCGAATCTGTAACATTGCATTACAGGCGAATGCTCCTAGTGAGGGAGCACCTTTAACTGTATATTAAACTGACTTAAATATTGTTTCAGCATTTTGATGGCTGGCATTCTACCATTCGGAGCTGTATTCATTGAATTGTTTTTCATTTTTAATGCACTGTGGGAGAACCAATTTTACTATCTATTTGGATTTTTATTCCTCGTGTTTTGTATATTAGTGGTGTCTGTATCACAAATATCAATCGTTATGGTATATTTCCAACTCTGTGGAGAGGTAATCACTATTTTATTTTTCGAGAATATTTATAGTACCATTGGATTGGTATTTATTGTGTATTTCTGTGGTTTACAGGATTATCATTGGTGGTGGAAGAGCTTTATCGTCTCAGGAGGCTCTGCTGTGTATATTTTAATATACTCAATATTTTACTTTTTCACGAAATTGGAAATCACCGAGTTTATACCGACACTGCTTTATGTTGGATACACAGGTAATTTAATGCATAATTTACGCAACAATGGCGCTTTTATTGATAATATTTTTAAATACTTTCTGGGAGTAGGTAATAATTTTATGCTTATTATTATTAGACTTATCCAGCTTTTTTCCTAAGTGTACCTGTACATCTAGCGTGCATCTAGACAGTCCAAATTCAAATTCATTTATTAATTTTGTGAACATAGGGTAAAATTACTGAAGTTATAAAAAAACAAAATTAGTCCATACTATGTCCCGCCAGAAGGCATACAAAATATTGGGCATATAAAGGTAATCGAATGTCACATTAACAAAATAAAATAAATAGATGTCACAATTTCATGTCAAAAAATAATAGTTAATATTAATGTGTTTAATAAATTAAGACGGCACATAAACAAATAGATAGTAACTAGACAAAATTAATGTAATACAATAATAATTGAGATAAAAATGTCAAGTCAGAATACCATTATCATATGGGAGTAACATATTAATTATACATACACCTGCTACCCAACTTAATGACTCGCTAATGGTTTTAGGGATTCCGTTCCTTAAAAGGAAAAAGGAATCCTTATAGGATCACTTTGTTGTCTGTCCGTGTGTCCTTTTTCTCTGGAACGCCTTTTTGTCTGATCTTTATCTCTGGAACGCCTAGAGGCATGTAGTTGAAATTAATATCATAAGTATATTCAAGTCTGCAACATTAAAGCTGTGATAAATCAAAATCAACGTAATCACAAGATACCGCCGTTTATGTCGCAAGTTTGACGAATCGCAACGGGCAGTTGACCCGTTGACGGAATCATGAAATTTGGCAAAAATCAACGTCTTATAGCACACAAGTATAGGAAAGAATCCGAAAAACGTAAATTTGTACTTAGATACATAAAAAAAATTAAGACTAGATTAGTAACTTGCAGTTGGTAAACTGACCGCAAATTATGTTGATGTATGGGGACACCAAAAATTAATTTTGCCCCTCAATCCAGTTTATGTTTTCGTTAGACAAATGTTCGGTGCTTTTATTGTTTATGAACTTCAAATTGAAGTTCACAAACAATAAGGTAACATTACTGAAGTCTTCAGTAATGTTATCTAATTATTTTGGTAAATTTAGCTGTTTCCCTCGGTGTGCGAGTCACACTCGCCCTTAGCCGGTATTTTTTTTAAATAAGGATGAGCTCACAATCCGTCGGTTAAGAATGCGTTCCCAGTAAAGCGGTGATTACCGGAACATGAGGTTTGCCTAGACACCACGATATCTCCCCTTTCGTCCGTTTATTATTGATAGATTTCTACAAGTCTTCGCCTCTATCGTAACGCACCAAAAGGCGCAGACCAGTGCGCTGCGTCGGTAACCTCGACTGTTCAGGCTCTAGACACAACATAAATATTATAATTGTGAAAATCTGTATTATGTGAACACGCCTCAAAATCTGAAAGAATTTTGATGTAATTGGGCACTTGGTTTGACAATTGGGATTAGGTTAATAGATACTTCTTAACCCGAAAGTACAGTAGGCTCCCGTAAGATAATTTTAAACGTGAACACAGGCGAAGGCGCTGGTAAAACATTTTCTTTTGCCTTGCTGCCCATTGATTGACTAGAAAGAGACGCGAATACTCTTAATTGCGTATCTGTCTAAAGTAATTCAAGTGTCGATTTTAGAAAGAGACGCAACTATTATTTTCGCCCGTCTTGAGTAAAGATTGAAACACACTTTCGTGTCGTGGTGTGGCGTGGCGCGGGATGCTCCAATCATACGACTCTCTTCCAGACTACGTCATAATACAACGAGTTTTGTAGCCAATCAACTGAGTCAGAAGGCGCCACGACACTTAAATGTGTTTCCGTCTCAAGTCTAGTGTAGAACCAAAGAGACGCAGACTCTTAGCTGTATCTCTATAGCGTTAGCAAGACAATTGTAAATTTTAGACAGATACGCAACTATAGTTCTCGCCAAACTTCTTGGCCGCCCTGAGGTTTACTACAATGGCTGCACAGTAGTAAATCTCATACAAAAACAGCACCGTTTCGTGCCTCGCGCATCCGGAAAGCCAATTTCAGGGCTTCCGGAAATTTGGCGAGAACTATACCTACTAGTAGTAGTACCTCGTTTCTGGAGACACGGAGGCTCGCGCGGCGCGCGCAGCGTGGCGTCTCGCAGCGCGACGGGCGTTTCTGTTTACAGAGAGACGGCACGTGCAGAGCAGTAAGGCCTCGGTCTCGAAGTCACCGATTGCGGAGCGGGGGTAGCGGCTCGGCAACGCAGACCCGCAGCCTAATTGCGTAAGTGAATTCGGCAAGGCAAAGGGTTTCACCGCCTTCAATCGAACAACAACATAGACGGAAAACCACATCGCATGTGATTGGTCGATTTTTGGCGTTAAAACCCTTTGCCTTGCCGAATTCACTTACGCAAATAGGCTACCGGTCTCGAAACCAGGGGCAGATCGCGCGGCGCTAGAGCGGCGTAGAGTTGTGTTATAAGAAATTAGTGTCTTTGTTCGCGGACAAAATGTCTAAACATCGACGACAACATCTTTTTGATAACATTAACATAACACTACGTCAAAACAGATACGGGCACCGCTACACCGGTGTGCATCGCTCGTACACCGCTCCCCGCGCCGCTGCTTTCGAAGCCAGTTTCATATAAATCTGTGCATTGAAACACGCCGCAACCCGCGCCGCGGCCGCCGGCGCCCCGCTCCCCCTGATTTCGTGTCCGTAACTCCGTAACCCTGAGTGTAGTGGTGCCCGCCACTGCCCCCGCGGCGGGTCCTGTAGTAAGCGTGTAGCATTGCATGCGGTGGCGCACACGGCGGTCTGGGATGATGTCGTACTTCACTGCTGACGGTGGCTAAAGTCTGCGTTGTGCGATTTCCAAGCAAAACTGGCAAAAGGTACCGCCTCGAGCGCCGCTTTGGGCGCAGTAGCGGATATCGCCGTATGTTCGTATTGGAGCGTGCGACGCCGCGGGCGCCGCCGCTTCTCCGTGAAAAAACCTCCAGAAATTAGCACTTAGTGTACTTAAAGATACTACAGTGACGTCAGTGTTGAGAGCAATCCATCGCCTACATCAGGGATAGCAAACCAGAGTGGCATGCGACAAAATAATTCGGGCACGCCAAATTAAGAATAAATGTCTAGGGATAAAAATAAACCTGTCATAAAAGTCATTTAGCATCTAGTTTGCAGCTGCAGAACTAACATATTTTTTGCCCTAGATAATAGTTTAGAGCCTTATTAGTCGATGCTGACTTGAGTCGAGTTGATGACGATTGAGTTATTGTTATTATGTATTGTTGCAGGTCTCATGGTGTTAACATTTTGGCTTCTCACTGGCACCATAGGATTCTTCGCAGCATACACATTTATCAGAAAAATTTATGCAGCTGTAAAGATTGACTAATTTTAATATCTAGCCATTACTATTTTATTTAGGTTTGTATATGAGTGTCGAATGAATTGAACAAAGATCTTTTGCCGATTTTATTGTGCATAATTTGTGAGATTTGTGTAAATAGTTATATAGTTTAAATTGCATTTTAAGCTCAAATTTATTTGAGTACCTATAAAATAAGATTGATTTTTTATTATTTCGAATTTTAAGATACATATTTATAAAAAACGTAGAAATTTTAAACACTGCCTGCTTTCTTTGTGAACCTAAAGATTGTAAGTATTCCATTTGTATTTTTTGTTTTAGCTTTTTATTATTGATAGGATCACGTATGACCACAATCTCATCTGATGTTTAGAGATAAGCTTTCCATATATCCTGTACTAAATGGTTACAGATTCTCCTGATCATCATATTTGTAAATCATTTAGTCATGTTACTTTTATTTATATTTTATTATTATTTTAAACACGCGTAGTGGCTATTAAATCTCCTTATAATGTTTAAAATTTTACTTAAGTACTACCCAAAACATGAAAATACAAAAAAAATATAAAGCTCGTTTCAATCATATATAGGGGCTTATCCTAAAGCCGGGCAATCACTTGCGGGATTTCCCGTGGGTATGCTTGCGGCCATATCTGCCGGTCGTCGCCAGTCTTTTTGGTCTCTCCTATGTGTGGTCAGTGTATGACTGTCGCAGACTGGCCATGGCCATGGCCCAAGGGCCAAATGATTTATTCGTGTGCCATGTCCGCCGGGACCTCAATTAGGTCGGAAGGTAATCCTAAGGAGAAAATTATTTTATGCATTTACGGTAAATCCATAAAAGAATGCCGCATTTGTATGTCCTGTTGACATTACCTAACACTCGTTGTATAGCGATATGTTAAGAAAGTGTTTGATTTATTCATCGCCCCTATGTACAGTCGGTAATAGTTGTTACCTGACTCACCCTGCCGTTAGCTACCCACTAAAAGTTAGACGATTTTGAACATTCTGCAATTAGCAGTAGACAAATGAGAATTGATGCGTATGAGCTTATCGAACTAAAACGACTTGTCCAAGGTAGGCAAATAATAAAGAATACAGTTATGCCAATTTGATCTTTAACACGTAATATTAGGGTAGGTAAGCGTTTGAATACTGTTTTGTCACCATGATGGACTTGTTAATTTCATACTACTCGATAAGTCGATATGGTCTAGTGGTTGCATCAGTGAACCTATGTCAACATAGTTGCGAGTTTAAAACTACCCTCCCACTTCTTTTTGCTTTAAGTTTACAATATTCAATTATGTTTTTGAATTCAAAATATGATTTGTATTGAATTAAAATAGTTAATTTAAATACACTATTTAAATACAAATAACAACAGAAATGAGTCAAACAATAATTATTATGATAACGATTTTATTCAATATAAACATTTAATAATTACTTTTCATATATTAAAAGCTAAAACATATAACAGTCATTACAATACTTAACTAATACGTTGTTAACGCGACAAAAAAAAACAGTTTCTGCGTTTCAATAGTGCCTACAAAATACCCATTTTTATTTTAAAAGTAAGTAAGGTAGATTTTATTTTCCTACCCTTAACCTTAGTAACATTTGACTAACAGTTTCGTAATGAATACGCATATTTGTTTTTCAACTACCCATTTTTTACAAGTTGGCGAAAATATGACCAATTTAGAAATTGTATATTTGAAGAATGTGTTCCTCTATAGTTCTTTACATCAATGCAAAAAATATATCTTCGACGCAGGGTTTGTATACGTATCTTGTTCGTCTCAACCATATACACGAACCACGAGACCAAATTAGTCTTACATCAGAAAAATCAAAAACAAATAGTTATAAATATCCTAACGCTAACGTTCTCAAAGATCAAATTTGCGTATCTGTATTATTATTGTATTTGTTCATCGACTATAGTCTAATAAATTCATACAAATTAAATAATCCTTAATACAGTTTCAGGCAGAGGTTTTAAATTCGTTCGCTTTTAGGATGGGTCAGGTAACAGCTATTACCGACTGTACTATCAATCAAACAACAATCAACATTCTGCGTCCATTGCCAAGTGTGTCTCTCATCATAAATAAATGCATAATCAGGGGTGGACCGTGAATTTTTTGGGCCCTAAGCTAACACTACTTGAATTATAGTCTGGCCAGGCTAACTCTGCAGAAGAATAAATGTACAACCCCATAAAGTTTTATACAATGTACAGTACTCGCCCAACTTCTTGGCCGCCCTTAAGTTGGCTACAATGGCTGCGCAGTAATAAATCTCATAGGTACAAAAACAGCACCACCCGTGCCTTGCCCATCGGAAAGCCAAGTTCAGGGCGAGTTTGGTGAGAACTATATGTGTATGCTTTTACATCAGTCAGTCGCTTTCGTGGTATTACTAGTGCTGTCAGGTTGCTTACGCTGTATTGTTTTTACACAGAATAAAGTAGAAAGAAACACGATTAAATCTATTAAAAGTGGAGTGAGAGAGTTATTAAATAACATGATATGTAAATTCCAAGATGTGAAGGACGACGACTGCACGATGTCGTCTGGAGCCAAAAACGGCAATGTAATTTGGATATTTTGATTTTTGCAATAGATTGCAATGTTTTAGAATACTCATAGGCCTATTCATGTTGTTTACAAGAAAATCGTGCCAAATTACAACATTAAGAAGCATAACAATGAACTTAATGGTTTTGGGTTTCACGGTGAAAACGGTAGGTGACATTAACTGTACCTACCAAATCCATACAGTATATGTCAAAATGACTATTCTATAGCAGGAAAAAATCTTAATTTATAGTAAATAGACTGACAAAAAAAAAACAATCTTTTTTCGTTGTACCTATAGACGATGTTTCCATCCTTAGATTTTCGAATTCCACCATTTTTAGGGCTCCGCACCCAAAGGGTCCAAACGGAACCCTATTGCCGTCTGTCGGTCGTCTGTCACACGGGTTTTACAGCCAAACGGTAAGAGCTACCGTTAGTCTTCAAATTTTCACAGTATAAGCATCGTGTTGACATAAAATTGCCATAAAATTATTAAAAATCATTTTTAAATGTTTTTAAGGGTGGCTCCCATATAGCTAAAAGTGGGCGTGAATTTAATTTTTTAACGTTGTTTAGAGATCGTTGAGTAGATAAATTCTGATTTTTTTGTTAAAAATATTGAAAAACAGAGGATTGAGAAGCCACAGAAGTCAGCTTTTTTTACAAAATTTTGTTTCGAAGAAGTTTTTAACTTCACATTGACCTATGAACTTTAAGTTTGATGATAATTATATATTACATACCTAGACACGCGGCAGCGTGTCAAGCCAAGTTCTAGCAAAGGAACTGGCGAAGGACAACAGCCATGTGTTATATTAAACGAACCATTTGGAGCCACTTTTGACCCCTAAATAACTCGAAATCTATTTACCATAGACGCATCAAATTTGGTTTATATTTTTAAAACCCCTTAGTATATTTAGAACCAAAAATTTCAAAAATATAGCTCAAATAGTTATTGAGATAATAACGTCTAAAAATCATCATTTTTATCAATGATGATGGGTAGATAAAAAATCTAACCTACTTCCAGATGACCTAGAAAATTGAAACTTTGTGTCCAGCTGAATTAATGTGCGTACAAAGAAAAAAAAAACATAAATTTTACGATTTGAAATATTTTCCAAGCAATCGATTTTTGTTATTAACATCTAGCGCCTTTTGAAATTATAATAATAGCAAAAATTTCGCAGGGAAATAGATTCAATGATTAAAGTTCGCCTTTTACCCGATGACGGCGAATCAAAAATGAGGGTTTTGATTCTTACCCGGCTTCGGCGAAACCAAAAGGAGAGATATGATTCTTAGCCGACTTTTGCAAAGTCAAAAGAAATTGTATGATTCTTACCCGACCACGACACGGACAGGAGAACGAAGCATGTATCGTACCATATGGTGTCGGACGTAAAGATTAGTACCATCCCAAATCTTCCCGTGGTTGTCATAAGAAGCGACTAAGGGACTTACCAGAGAATGGGCAGCAGCATTCCCTGTGCATTTGTTACAACCATACTGTGATCGCCAATCCTAATCCTACCAAGCGTGGCGAATATGGCGAAACCGCCCATAAATAGCACAAATAAAAAATGGCCTTGGGGCCATTTTATTGCCCGTCAGTCCGTTTACCGTCGACTACGGTTGCGGTTGAGGTTACCTACGCCATGCAAGGTGTTCTAAGAATCTAGGAAGTAGTTCCTGCTACCCCAGCGAATACCGACGAATGAGACTGGCTGTTGTATGTTACAACTCAGTCCCACCCAGGATGGTGTCGAGTTTATCGTTCAGAAGTCCCTTGTGAATAACTTAGTGAAGATCGAGTGTGTATCAGATTCAGGAGTAGATACCTTATAATCAGAATATCCTCAAGATATTCACTGAAGGTCGTACAGGTCTATGCCTCTACCTCGGCACACCCCGGATAGTTAAGCGTGCAGTGCTTTTTTAAGATATTTTCAAAATGACTCGTCTTTTACTGTCAATAAAATATTATAACAATTTACTTCAAGCACTCCACGCTACTAGTACTTGATTTTCTCTATTTATTATTTTCTCTACTTATTTCAAAAATATTATTGGCTTGGTATAACTTTGTTTTTTATTTTTTTTTATTTTAAAAAGCTAAAAGCTGCATTAATAAAAAAAAAAGACAAATATATAATTTAAATAAAAATATATGTTTAAAGATAACCAGCAATCTTCATGGCAAGTGAGAGAGGGCTAAGCTCAGATCACTTTCGAACGAAGAATAATAATAATTTGTTTACAAAAAGTAATGATATCCAAATATAAATTAACTTCTTAAATTTGGTCGGCGAAGTGAACAACCACGCATATTTTTAATATTGAACTTGCCTCCCATTTTCACATTTATTTTTTGATGATGGGATATTTAACTATCAAATACCAATATGATATATCAGGTTTTTCTTTTGAAATTCCGTAATTTTTTCCTATTACTTCCTTTTTCCAACTTAATTTTGCGGTTTGGTACGGAACCTTAAATGTGCGAAGTGTGAAATGCACTTGGCCGGTTTTTTTTATTTCTGCAGAGTGAGCGTGGCCAGACTACTGGGTCAAAATAACTGTACCCGTCACTCTGGCGTTCAACTCTTGCTATTGCCCATAGACATATTAAATAGTATGGACTGGAAATACCTACGAAAAAAAGGTGCCTACCTAAACCTTAAAATGTCACATAAAATGGCTGCCGATGCTATGGTTGTGTGAATCAAGGAACACACACACACTCACAAACCTCAATAATACAATAAGTAAACAACCATTTGACAGCAGGCCTACCACGAACACAAGCACAAAAATCGTCACATAATATGGCGGATATGGCACTTACCTACAACTGTCACTACGTCACAACAAAATGTTGCCATTGTGAGCAATAACGGTAATATTGTTGTCTCTTTTACCAAATACGATTACTATATTGGAAAGAATGAAACAACACGATGTTCCGCATTCTGTTTCGTATTTCACTCATATTTGTATAAGCTAATGTATGTATAGAACATCGCGGCGCCTCCATGTGTTACGACACGTAAAGATGGAAACACACTTACGTGTCGTGGCGTGGCGTGGCGCGGGATCCACCAATATAACTACTCTGATCCAGCCTACGTCATAACACAACGGTAGCCAATCAACTGCGTCAAAAGGCGCCACGCCAGTACAACAATACCAGTACATGCCTAGTTACCACTGGGTCACCACTGCTATCTTTTGAGTGTTATATGAATATTTTTTTATATTTTCTATGCTGTGGTCGTAAAAATAACATTAAATGTCTCTACGCTTCGGTGAGACCTAGGTCCAAAGTTTCACATCATCACATCATCAGCCTATTAATGTTCCCACTGCTGGGACACAGGACTCCTCTCTGTGAGAGGGAATGGGCCGTAATCCACCACGCGGGCCCAGTGCGGGTTGGTGGATGTCACATGTCTTCGAATTTTTGGTTCTAGGACATGCCGGTTTCCTCACGATGTTTTCCTTCACCGTTTTGTGAGCAGTGGTGATGAAATAATTTACACAAAGTAAAGCGCCTGCCTGGGTTCGAACCCACGACCTACAACTTGTAAGTCACGGCCGATACCACTGGGCCACCACTGCTCATCCAAAGTTTAGTTTGTTATAATATATCGTAATAATGTAAGTCAGGTACTAATATTACTCTATATTTGAGGGTGTAGTGATTTCACCCCATAAGTGGAGTGTTAATATAAAATTAGCTGTATTTTACCACGTCCGGACACATTGTTCAATTGACCATAATTTAAATGATCACGGCGTTCAATTATTTTGGATAATGGATTATCACTTACTCCTGAATGCATAGGTATAAACTGGGAGACAAAATATGATTAAATTTTTTTGATAACTGACAAAAAGTGCTCAAATTTCTCATTGATCCGAGGAAATGTGCAAACAACTATGTATGTGTGTGTTAGTACATACAATTATTAATAATTAAATATATAAATCATTACTATAAAATGCCCAAACAAATAGCACAACACAAAATTGGCACAAATTACCTGTTCATTTTTTTGTTATGAAATTAATGGCAATAGTCCGCGTTTCTACCGAGAGGTTCTTCGTTTGTGCCGTGCCGTTCTTTGCTTTTTTTTTTACAGTGACACTGACAACCTCTCTTCCGGACCAATAGTTGTGAATTGTCCATGAATGTGTCAAAAATGACCGGAAAACCAAAACCGAAATGTCATTAGCCGCATTGATAGAATAAATATTTATTTTTACTTAAAAACGTAGTATTTTCTACGTAATTAATATTAAATTTCTATGTACAAAATGGAAACCAAAGTAGCAATAGTAACTGGAGGCAACAAAGGCATAGGATTTGAAATAGTGAAAGGGCTGTGCCAAAAGTTTGATGGTGTTGTGTACCTAACGGCTAGAGACGAAGAAAGAGGAACAGATGCCGTAAAGAAATTAGAAGAATTAGGCTTACAGCCTCTATTTCACATATTGGATGTCACATGCGAGAAAAGTGTTCAAGACTTAGCTACATATATTTCAACACATCACTCTGGCATTGATGTTTTGGTAAACAACGCCGGCATCCTAGACTTCGATAAGCCTGTCTCAACACACGAAGACTCTAAAAGACTCATTAATACGAACTTTATGAGTTTGTTAACAATATCAAAAATATTGTACCCTCTACTTTCAAACACAGCCAGAATAATAAATATAAGCAGTGATTGGGGATTACTATCGAATATACGTAAACAAGTATGGCTAGACAAGTTGGTTAAAGAAGATCTCACTGTTGAAGGAATCTTAGACTTTGTGAATGAATTTCTGCGAGCAGCTAGTAATGGTAAAAATTCCTTTGTTTCAATTGCGGGCCATTTTGGTGATTATAAAGTGTCTAAAGTGGCTATGTCTGCTTTAACATTTGTTCAGCAGCGCCAGTTCTGTGAACAAGGCAAAGACATTTCTATAAACTGTGTTCACCCTGGATTTGTAATGACTGATATGACCAAAGGCATGGGTGACTTCACTCCAGAGCGAGGGGCGCGAGCTCCTCTGTACTTGGCACTTGAAGCACCGCAGTCACTAAAAGGGGAATTTGTATGGCATGATTGTCATCTTGTTAATTGGGATGACTAAGGATGTTTTTAAATTGTTAGTGTTACAAGCATGAGCATGTTATTCCTGTGATATCAGTGTCACATGCACTTTAAACTAAAATCCATGATTTCTACTAGTTTCCATGTTTTTATTTGTTACATTTTATTATCTGAGCTATTGTGTATAATGTGTACTTATATTTTCCTGTACGGAGGTTGTGAATCATTTAATTAATAGTACATGTATATTTGTTGACCTAGTTGTGGGTAATGTAAATTCTTTATGCCTGTTCACATTGGAAATTCCATCAACACTGACTGTGTGATAGTGTGATGCAAAATTATTTTTTGGTTATTAAAAAGTATTAAAATCAAATTAATGCAACTCAGCAACTGTTTTCTTTAGTGTATTAAATTCATTTATGAAAAAAGTAAATACACCTACATTGCACTTACTTACCCTACATTGTTTTGATATTTTTCAAAATTATATTTTTTCCAACTTCTTGATTGCAGTTTGTAGTACATGGTACAATTTTTTAGTGAACAATTAGTGAAAGCTCAGCAGACTTTTTATTTTTACTTAATTAATGTAAAGAGTAAAAATGCAAAACTATAGCGACACAAATTATGTTCTTCAATATAATAAATAAAGCTTGGTCACATATTTTTGTGAAATTACTGTAATGTTATGAAATATTAAATCTTAAATGTTATTTCTTAGCAATGGCAAAGCTAGGTTTTTAGAAAGTCTAGGTAGCCCCATTTTGTACAACCCAAAGAAAAAATGGACAAATATGTAAACATGAAAGACTGTAAAGCATAACATAACATTATGAAAATCATGTTTAGTATGTATATTTTAATGAAACAAGTCAATGAACAATTAAAATAGTTTTATGATAACCTTTTGATAACTTGTACAGTTGAAGTAATTCAGTGGGCTTGATGATTCAGTTCTGTACTTTGTTTATATGAGAAAATAATAATTACATATTATTCAATGTCATTCAAAATGACCATTTAAAATGTGCTATTATGTTGAAATCATCAAATCGTTTACTGTAATACTCCTTTAAACATGAAACCTCCATAATATTGTCATATCAGATTGGACTGTCTGGAACGTCTGTCTGTCGGGCACAGATACAATAAGCATGTGCCAAAAACCCCTCACATTAGCAGGGATCCAGGAAGACAATTATCAAGTTTGTGTTTTAACTGTAGTAAAAGCATAGCAACAGCCTTAATATTCTTAAAAGCAGTAAGTTATATTGGTCATCTGTCAGTAGGCTAAGTACCTACAATGTAGGTGGGTACTTAATTAAAGACTGCTCACTTAGTTTCAGCGAATGTTATTGTACTGATTTCAAAATCACGAAATAAATGTCTTTTCTATTCTGTGGATTTTTATAATTTAAAATATTCCTAACGAATGACCCTTAGGTACTGACTGGTATCATACCACATACAACCCACACAACAATCGCTGGGAAAGGCTGCCAATTATTTGCGGCAGTTGGAAGCAGTCAATTAACCGCTTTAAGCACATCTTAAACCAGATAGGTAGGGTCAAGTGGGGGACGGTGTAACAAAAAAATCATTTTAATTTTTAGAAAAAAAACCTTTAATATATCGTCTTCTTATAATTTACCATAAAATCAGCATTCTTTAACCTTCATTTATTAGGCTTGATATATTAACGAATTTATACTTAGAAACTAAATATTTTTTTAGTTTTCTGAGGTCACAACTTTGTTGTAGTGTACCCCAGGGGTGGGGTACAGTGTAACAGCCATAGGGGTACAGTATAACAAGATGGGGTACACTATAACAGTAGACTAAACATACATCATACGAAATAAAATATGAAAATAGAAAACCTTTAACCTCAATTAAGTTCTATAATATATTTTTGGTAATTAAAATCTAACATAAACAAATTTATAATAAGAAAATGTTATCTTTCCTTAGCCTTGATTAAAATGCCTCAGTATTTTCTTTCGAAAATACCTACAAAAAGTGCGTTTCATGGTGATTAAAATGACTACAAATTAATTCGAAAGTAAGTACCGTCAACTCACATTGTAATCAAGCAACAAACACAATGCTAACGATTTGCTCTGTTTTCACCAGAGTTTGAAATTAGCGTTCTTTTTCTCTACAATGAGGGTAGTCGGATATTTCTTATAATTTCTTTAGTTTTTGTCCATCGTTTGCTCAGATGCGTGTGTTTTTGCTACTTTTTTCGATTAATAATGGATACAACACCTCAGGAAGCAGCTCAAGCTGTAGCATTACTTCAAGCAGGCATTGCGCAACGTGAAGTCGCTCGAAGGCTTCGAATCAGCAGATCTTCGGTGCAACGAGTTTACAGACGATACCTAGAGACTGGAGCATTCGATCGCCATCCAGGTACGGGCAGACCTAGGGCTACATCAGCAGCAGATGATCGTTTTATCCACCTTACTATTCTGCGAAATCGCCACCTCAACGCAGTTCAAGTCCAACAAAGTCTGCGTGACGAACGCCAAGTGGTCATAAGTTCAGATACCGTCAGAAGGAGACTTGCTGAACGGAATCTGACCCCAAAAAGAGCTGCAACAGGCCCAGCATTAACGGTAGCACACTGTCGAGCACGACTTGAATTTGCTCGAGAGCATAGGGATTGGACATTAGAGCAGTGGAGTAATGTACTCTTCACTGATGAGACCAAAGCGAGTCTACATGGAAGTGATCGACGTCAGAGAGTATATCGTCGCCCTGGAGAACGTTATTCTCAGTGTTGCATCGAGGAAACTGTTGCTTATGGAGGAGGATCTGTAATGGTCTGGGGCGGCATCTCGTTAACAGCACATACAGCGTTAGTTTTCATCGAACCGACGGACCGTACACGTGGACTGACTTCTCATCGCTACATTACTGAAATCCTCGCAGACCATGTGGTACCTTACGCAGGATATATCGGACAGTATATGCAATTGATGCATGATAATGCACGGCCTCATGTTGCTCATGTGGTGACCCAGTATCTACGCGACGTCAGCATTCGTACGATGGACTGGCCAGCTCGAAGCCCGGATTTGAATCCGATAGAACACTTATGGGATGAGCTGAAACGTCGGGTTCGAGCCCGGGTACCTGCTCCAACAAGGCTTCCAGAGCTGCGAATCGCATTTGAAGAGGAGTGGAATACAATTCCTCAAGATTTTATCGTCAGGCTCATAAGGTCGATGATTACAAGGATGCTGGCAGTTATCCGAGCAAGGGGAGGGAATACGGAATATTGATCAAATTTTTTTTTTGATTTTATCTTTGTTTTTGGCTTTAATTTTTTTTTTACTTTATCATTACTAACGATTGTCACGACTGGAAAACGACTCTTCTTTGTAAAATCCTTAATAAACACTGAAATATTGATTAAACCCAATGAGTTTCCTTTCATTTTAATCACCATGAAACGCACTTTCTGTAGGTATAACTTTGATAATTGTAGGTTTTTTAGTTTTTGAGAAAATCGAATTAGAGCGCCTAGGTAGCGGGTGGCTCGGTTTATTTGCTGTCCAGTTTATTTTCGATGTAGCACACCTAAAAATAAAGTAATAAACACTTTATCATGTTACACTGTAACCCATACCCAATGATATTCTAGTAAACAGATATGTTATGAGCGCGAGCATTGTGAAGACTCGAATACGTCCTAATTGGGACGTATCGTCTTTAGTCTATGTCACGCATGACGACGAGCGATAGGCTTTGTTGAAACATAAACAAAATAAAAAATATGGCATTTTGTTTATTTAGAAAGTGTACCTGTATGATACCAACAATGTTATTAAAACACTACCGAACTCATACCATTTGTGAGTACGCAATAACCCTCAATTTACTAATATTATATTTCAATAATTTTCCTAATATTCTGATATTTGGAGGTTATAAAAAAGAAAGAGATACATTTTTTGCCGTGAGAAGGACAAAGACGCGTGCACTCTGGACTTAGATTATAAGTACCGATGCAAATATCTTAGGCAGTATAGTCATAGTTACCCCACAGTTCAACATCTGATGACAAAAAATGTGAAAACAATATTAATATCCTTTCTGAAATGTTGAATAATGAAAATTGTTCAGACTCAACAGGTTACCTACATTTATAGTTGGATTACACGAAAATTAACAAGTATTATTAGGTGTAAAACCTGTGTTCGTGCATTATAATTATATAAATGTGAAATTCTGGTTCCACAAATTAGACACAACCAGAGACTTGGGAGGTTTATGCTATGCATCATAATACTTGATTTCAGTATGCTTAATGTGTTATAAAATGTCATTTAAATGAAAACAGTACCCATTTTGTTATTGCGGTACCCATTTTTTTATTACCCATTTTGTTCGCAAGAAACTGAGAGACTAAAATGTAATAATTCAAAAACTTTTCAAATTCCAATATATTTGACTCACTTTTTGAACATTCCAAACAACAGGCACTTGCACAAACCATAATTGATAAATACACAACAGTTCGCCTCCATTCCGCTAATATTTATTTGGAACAAAAACATGTACAATTTAATTAATTATATTGTTTACATAAAATCAATCCCGAAATAAAATAAACTCTCTAGGCAACAGAAAAGTAATAAATTGAATCTTTTCGAAGGTGTATGATTGTTTTATTACAAGATATATATATTTTTTCCTTTTACCTACTTAGTGTTTTATTTCTCACCTATCTACATTTTGGACTATTTATTCATCCCTTTTGCATCATTTCGACTTGTAGTGAAATGTCAGATTCAAGTGTGTATGTGTGCTGCCGCTGCTGCATAACGTATCTGTTTGCTAGAATATCATTGCCCACACCATATTGTTTCAAACGAGTTTCAAACAAAAATTCGTTAAAATTTTATGGGGTTAAAATTGCAATAAACTTTGTTTACTATTTAAACACCAACTAATTAAAGATTAAAAGGAACATATTTAATCACCAGAACTTATTACTTTTCCAATAAGAACAAAACTTCACTCTCTAAATTTTTTAATTTTGTTTTACGAAAAACGTAAATTCAAGTATTCTTCCTTTCATCCAGCGATTTGATTGTCCGATGACAGCTGTCTAAGATGGCGGCGCATGAGACTGACAAAACTCGTATAGAGACACCCATAGATATTATTTTTATGGAGACACCATTGTGAAATTAGAAAAGGACAGAAATCTTGATGTTATACTGTGTTCCCTGTTACACTGTCCCCTACTTGACCCTACTCATTACTCGCTAGCTGTTACAGTAATCGTAACACTTTACGTTACCAAAAATCCAAGTCTGTAAGTGGTTCGAGCCAGCCGCCAGCAGAACGCGTGCGATCTGCTGTTTCGGTGACCAAATTGAAAGAAAGATGGAGACTGAAAAGTTGAAAGAACGAACATAACGTAGAACGTGAAAAAGGTTTTACGATGCGTATAACGATTATAAAAACCAAGGCAAATTAGCAGAACTATGGTTGTCAATTGTTGTTGGAATTTCTTCATTCTTAACCCATTTCAAAAAAAAGTATGATAATAAATTCTCTATCTTGTTCTCTATCCTTATTTACTGGGCGCATTCAGTATTTCCATACCCGTCTTGATGCTGATAATGATCACAAAATCAATTATTCGTCTTCCGATGAAACTATCGTCAAAAACTGGCCAAGTGCAAGTCTGATTCGCGCACTAAGGGTTTCGTACCATTATCGCAAAAAAACGGCAAAAATATCATGTTTGTATGGGAGCCCCACTTTAATATTTATTTTATTCAATTTTTAGTAGTTTTTGTTATAGCGGCAACAGAAATACATCATCTGTGAAAATTTCAACTGTCTAGCTATCACGGTTCATGAGATACAGCCTGATGACAGACACACGGACCGTGGAGTCTTAGTAATAGGGTCCCGTTTTCACCCTTTGGTTACGGTACCCTAAAAAACTGTTGACAATAGTGGTACTTACCTACCGCGTAACAGCGGGGTTCGTAAGTATTCCTGAGCATTGAGCAACTGCACCCTCGAACCAGAGCCGCGCCGACCCCTGGTAGCGCCTGTGAGCGAAACTTATGAAGCGCCTCTTTTTTCTTCGTCGTGATTCGACATTTTTATTTTTTTATTTTTCTAATTTTGACTGTTATATTATGTTGTCCAGTTTTAAATTGTTTTTTTTTTCAAAATTATTATTTTTATTGATTAAATACTTCCACACACTATCTTTGCTTCTAACATATGAGAGATTGGGTAACAGTGGATCACTTTTTTAATGTACCTATAATGCTACTCCGAAGTTTATGTCTAAATGATTCATCTCTGAAATTTAATCATAATATGAGTATCCAATGTTTAAAAAAGGGCATTTAATGGAGTGTGTTATATAAACCTACAAGATATTGCCATTTTAAAATAAAATGGCAAATGATCCAGTTTGACCCGGGAATGGGTCACTTTGGATCAATGCATGGGTGACAGTGAATCGACTGCGGCAGACTGGATCTATTTAATTAAAATCAGTAAAAGACAGCAATTTCCATATAATATTTACATTTGTACTATTAGACAGTCTTTTATAATAAAATAGTCTTAGAAAAATTTACAATAACGCTTTATTGAACATAAATATAGGTTTTTCTTTGACCTAAAAACATCCATAATATTACTTCTTCATTTGTACTAGGTATTTAGACAAATGTGCATAACTCCAGCTTCATCATAAGTAGTAGAATAATTCTATCTAATCCAATATTTAACGCATAATAGCAGCAATCAAAGTTCCCAGTCTTAATTTAGCTGCCACAAAATCTTCGTTCATATGAGTCGTTTATTATGTGTTAGCTGGAGTGACGTCACCCCAGCTTCCTCATTCAATATAGGTAAACTAGTGAAGTTAGGGTTTTGGACTATTGTCAGAAAAATAAGGCGTAATAACTGCACATGGAAGGAAAGAACTGAACGATAATACTTTACGATCAAAAAACGTGTGTGTAAGCTGGAGTGACGTCACCCAAGCTGCCATGTCATATTTCCGAACAAAAGAAGGCATAATAGCTGCCATTGGCAGTAAAATTTTCTAATCTCTGGTCCAAATACTCTAAATGTTATCAAATCGACAAATATGTGTAAGCTGGAGTGACGGCACCCCAGGTGCTAATGTCATATC
The DNA here is from genome assembly GCA_947562075.1 of Orthosia gracilis. Taxonomy (NCBI): domain Eukaryota; kingdom Metazoa; phylum Arthropoda; class Insecta; order Lepidoptera; family Noctuidae; genus Orthosia; species Orthosia gracilis. The sequence goes on along the minus strand of OX387267.1, from coordinate 30,575,624 downwards.
TTCCGAGAGAAAGAAGATATAATTATGTATTATAGCTCAAAAATTGAGGCATAATAGCTGCCATACGCAGCAAAAATTTTAAATCTCTAGTCCCTGTAGTTTCCACATCATCATCATCATCATCATCATCATTTCAGCCGAAAGACGTCCACTGCTGGACATAGGCCTCCCCCAGGCGTCGCCACATTGACCGATCCCGTGTGTCTCGCATCCAGCGCCTTCCCGCAACCTTAACCAGGTCATCGGTCCACCTAGTGGGAGGCCTTCCAACGTATCGTCTTCCGGTTCGCGGTCGCCATTCCAGAACCTTTCGGCCCCATCGGCCATCCGTTCTGCGAGCAATGTGCCCTGCCCACTGCCACTTAAGTTTAGCAATTCTCCGGGCTATGTCGGTAACTTTAGTTCGCCTGCGGATATCATCATTTCTGACGTGATCACGCAAGGAAATGCCGAGCATAGCCCTCTCCATTGCCCTTTGGGTGACTTTAAGCTTTCTGATAAGGCCCATTGTGAGCGACCATGTCTCGGTCCCATAGGTGATCACTGGCAACACACACTGGTCAAAGACTTTTGTCTTGAGACACTGCGGTAAATTGGACGAGAAGATACCACGCAACTTCCCGAACGCCGCCCAGCCGAGTCGGATTCGAAGGTTGACCTCTTTCTCGAAGTTGGACCTACCTAACTGGATCCTTTGTCCCAGGTAGACATAATCGTCTACAACTTCGAGTGTAGAGTCTCCGATCTTGATAGGAGTGGGTGCTACATGGGCGTTCACCATGATCTTGGTTTTGTCCATGTTCATTTTAAGACCCACTCTTTCGGAAGCTTTACTGAGGTCATCCAGCATTTTACTGAGGCTTTCCATGGTCTCAGCCATGACCACTATGTCGTCGGCAAACCGAAGGTGAGTGATGTACTCGCCATTAACGTTGATGCCTAGGCCCCTCCAGTCCAGAACCTTGAATACATCCTCCAGCGCAGCAGTGAACAGTTTCGGAGAAATGACGTCTCCCTGTCTCACGCCACGCTGGAGAAGGATTGGTTTCGAGGTCTGATCCTGAAGACGGACTGACATGGTGGCGTTTTTGTACAAACACTTCAACACCTCAATGTACCGGTAGTCGATCTGGCACCGTTGGAGAGACTGCAGTACAGCCCAAGTCTCGATCGAATCGAAGGCTTTCTCGTAGTCCACAAACGCTAAACAGAGAGGCAGGTTATACTCTTCGGTCTTCTGTATAACCTGCCGCAGCGTATGTAGCGTATGTATGTGGTCTACGGTGCTAAAGCCTTTTCGGAATCCGGCTTGTTCGGGAGGCTGGAAATCATCAAACCTGCGCGCGAGACGATTCGTGATGACTCTTGAAAACAACTTGTAGACATGGCTAAGAAGTGAGATGGGCCTACAGTTCTTCAGCCGGGCATTGTCGCCCTTCTTGAAGAAAAGTACCACCACACCCCTGCACCATGCCTGTGGCGTTTTGCCCTCGAGTATGACGGAATCAAACAGCTTCTGAAGGGCCTTAAGGACCGGTTTTCCACCCGCCTTCAGGAGTTCAGCCGTGATTCCGTCATCACCCGGCGCCTTGTTGTTTTTAAGCTGTTTCAGAGCCATCCTAATCTCGTACAGGCTGACATCCGGGATATCTTCGGTATAGTGACGGGTCAATCTAGCTCTTGGGTCGTTTGCTAGACACAACGGGCTTGCTGACTGATGTGTATAACTGCCCATAGAATGTCTCGATCTCCCTCAGAAGCTCCGGTTTGGCGGATACGGTCCTGCCATCGTCGGTCTTCAGTTTCGTTAGCTGGCTCTGCCCAATAGCCAGATCCCTTGAAAAAACCTTGGAGCCTTTATTTCGCTCAATCGCGTCTTTAATACGCTCGGTATTAAAGCGGCGGAGGTCTCTTTTCAAGGATTTAGAGATCTGTCTATTGAGCTGCCGGTATTTGCACGCCTCATCTGAAGACTGCAGGATCATCTCACGCCTCTCCTTCATAAGCTTGAGGGTAGGATCAGAGATCTTTTTGTTTCTATCTGTACGACGGGTCTTGAAAAACTTAGACCCGACCGTATGGACAGCTTCCACGAACCCGTCGCTATATTCGTCCACTGAGCTACCTAGGCACTCGAAACGATTCTGGAGTTCGAGCTCAAAGCTCTCGGGTTTTGGACCTGGATCTGTGCTGGACGGAGCGTGGACTTCATCAGTCGAGACCTTTCAAGCTTAATATTAATGTTCAATGTGCCTCTTACCATGCGGTGATCGCTCCCGGTTTTTACCGAATTGATCACAGAGACATCATTGAACATTTGCTTCCTGGTTGACATGATGAAGTCAATCTCATTTTTTGTTGCACCATCGGGGCTCTGCCAGGTCCACTTCCTGTGTTCACGCTTTTTGAAGAAGGAGTTCATCATATAGAGGCCCTCCTTCTCCATAAAACTGGCCAGTAGGTGACCCCGGTGGTTCCGACGTCCAACTCCAAATTGAAGTTGCAGCTCATCCTCGTCTCGTTTGCCCAGTTTCGCGTTGAAGTCCCCCATGACAACGGTGAAGTGAGTTTTGAAACCATGCATGGCTCTGGAGATATCCTCATACATGGTCTCTACCTCGTCGTCGGGGTGTGCCGAGGTTGGAGCGTAGACCTGTATGACCTTCAGCGAATATCTTGAGGATATTCTGAGTATAAGGTACGCCACCCTGGTCGACACACTCTCGATCTTCACCACGTTGTTCACAAGGGACTTGTGGACGATAAACCCGACACCACCCTGGGACTGCCGGTCACCCTCTCGGAAATAGAGCAGGTTACCGGATTTGAGGATTATCGAGTCCTCCCCCTCTCTTCGGACTTCAGATAACCCTATAATACTCCATCGCAACCTGCTCAATTCCTTTTCGAGTTCGGTGATCTTCTCGTCGGTCCGAAGTGTGCGCGTGTTGTACGTTGCCAGGTCCAGTCGTCGGTGATTGTTGGGGTAGCCGGATCTCGTCCGGAGATTCTTTGCACCCCTTGCCATGCCGTAACCTCGACCGCTACCGTAGTCGAGGGTAGGCAGGCTGCCGGGTACTAGGGGCCATTTTTTATTTGTGCTTTTCATTGGGGGGGTTTTGCCATAATCGCCACGCTTGGCAGGCGGGTTGGCGATCGCAGTATGGTTGTTACAGAAGCACAGAGAACGCTGCTGCCCATTCTCTGGTTTGTCCCTTAGTCGCCTCTTACGACACCCACGGGAAGACATGGGATGGTGAAATTCTTAACGTCCGGCACCATACGGAATTTAATTCATGGCCCTCTATATAAATCCGTTTTATTCAAGAGTTGCATACTATATTTTATACCATGACTTCGAGAAAAAGAAGGATTTAAGCCAAAAGCACAAGGAATAATCATAAATAAATAAATGGTTTATTACCTTCAAAATTTACAGAAAATGAGGACCTTAGGGCTTCACATTTTTTGTAAATTGAAGCTGAGCCATTGAGTTTGAGTTACCTAAACAGCACCTGTGTTTCAGGGGCCAGTGACCTTCTCCGTTAAGTTACATAATTATAATTAATTAAACACAAATGCAATTAATATTAAAATTACAATGCAAATAAGTATTCACTAAACATCCTAGACCAAAATAAAATCATTATCAAAATCCTAAATATAAACAAACTCAAAATTAAATCGACGAAGGAGTTTGAAATTCGAATATTCTTTGTTTGCACAAGAAGTTTGTATCGAGTATTTTATGCGCAAGTAGGTTGTATTGCATTGAGATGGAGGTCAAATATATGTATATTGGTGTGTTCTAAATTCAAACACCAAAACAGTGATTAAAAGTGCTTTTTATTCACTGTTTTCAGTGAATAAAATAAGCTTTTTAGAGGGGGAATGGTATAAAGTTATTTTTTACTCTGTAGTTTTTTATTTGGTAGTCGGTAATATTTTTTTTGAAAAAAGGATTTTGATATTTTTCACTTCTTAGTTGTACATAACAGGCAAGTTCTTTAGAAAGATACCTATAATGCCAGAATAAATCATAGATCATGAAACTTTAACATAACCGGTGAAATGAGGGTGTACCAAGGTGAACTGTACACATTTGCGTACCCCATCAGATCATATTGGCGTGATGTTATGTTATGAAATGGAAACAATACACAGACATGCGATTGCAGCAATCCCGAGAGATTTGCCATCATTTATTGAAGAGTTCTATTGTATATCTCCAAAGATCTACATCAGATCTTCACCAAATTAAAATGGGATCAATTTGGGAACATACTCATTCAAACAAAATAATAATTTTCAAAATCGGTCCACAATTGACGGAGATATCAGTGAACATAAACAAAAAAAATAACAATGTCGAACATAGAACCTCCTCCTTTTTGAAAAGTCGGTTAAAAATACCTATCCACAATTTAGACTCGAACTCGCAACCTTAGTAGGCCACCATGTTTATCATTAGGCTATTCAGATGGGCAATAGTGGCAGCGAAATTACGAACCACATTGCACGCACGTCGACGTCATTATTTAACATTGAGAGCTAAAATCTCAAAAAACTTATTTTTTTAGTCTCGTGCATTAGGTCCCGAATTATTATTTTTACTTGAAATAGCCCTTGAAGATATATCGTTGATTCGACATAGAAATTCCACCGCCTGGTTCGCTGCGAACAGCACGGGGGCGCGGCGGGCGGGTTTTAGGGACCCCAAGTACCTACCTACCAATTTCTTTTCTATGGTCATTAGAATAGAATAGAATATCTTTATTTCGGGCGCAAATATCCATACGGTGTTAGTAACATATAAAAAGTTATTACCTAGTGTTAGAGACATATAAAAATGTATTACCTAATGTTAGTAGCATAGTAAAACTTATTACCTTGTGTCAGTAACAATCAACCTCCGCACAAACTGCTGCACAATCGGAGAGCCGAAGTTCTCAGCTACAGTTTTCAGGATGACGTTTTGACTGTCCCTCACTCTCCTCAGTAGCGACGCTGTTTTTTTACGTATAATCGCGAGAAACCGTCTGTACGGGCTTGCGCAAAAATCTCCGACGCGCTACAGTAACCTGAAAGCATTGTTATATTGGACGCGCAGGCCATCCAGCGATCTTTTAGCATAATTGACCCACAGACTGCCGTGTATAGACTTTGGCGATAAGCCTTGAAAAGTGTTACTTTTACTAGGTCCGTACACCGCGCAAATCTACGGGACAACATATTGCTCCGGACCGCTAGAGCCCTACGCTCCCTCTCAATGTCTACATCGTCCGAAAATGCCCCAGGTATTTAAAAGTGGACACCCTATTAATTGGTGACCCGTTCACGAGCAACTCTGGTCCTTCTCCACGGCGTTTGCCACCTACCTCAAAGACCATGTATTCGCATTTCTTCACATTATATTTTAAACCATGTGCGGTAGCGTAGGCTTCACACGTCTTAAGCAGCTCTCTGATTGCACCCGCTGACGGACCCAGCAGCACCATATCATCTGCATCGCTGATGTTGTTGATTCTAACTAACTCCATCAATACTGCATCCGACACGCATGCTGCTGAGAGCGACTATGAGGTTATCCACGTACTGGTTGAAGAGCCTAGGAGACGTCAGACCCCCCTGCCTCACCCCGCACTCCAACCTATACTGCTCATAGACTGTATCATCCCATTTCACATGGTTGCCCTGATTACCATACCAATACTGAAATAGTCCACATATTACCGCGGGTACACCCCTGTCTCCCATCTTTCTCCAGAGCACATCGTATGAGACAAGATCGTATGCCTTGGAGAGATCAAGGAAACAGGCGTACACCGGCGTCCCGCGATCTATATAATATTGAACAGTATGCTTGAGACTTAAGATAGCACTTTCAGTCGATAGTCCGGGGCTAAAGCCGAACTGTGCGTCGTGAAGATGTATGTAATTACTTAAGCAAGAATCAAGCATACCGTCCAACACCTTTGCTATGATTGTCGCAAGACAAATGGGACGATAGTTACCTCTGTCCGAGATGGCACCGGTCCTGTTCTTCACAATGGGAATCACGATGGTCTTCATTAGTTTAGCAGGTAGGTACGCGTGACTTATACATATTGTGAAAAACATAGACAAAACCCGCGGCAGATGGACACCGGCGTGCTTCAGGCCAATACTGAGCCCATCATGTCCTGGAGATTTGCCTCTGCTCATACTATTTATGATTGTACGTTCTTGCTTGGTTGAGAAACGTATCAGAGGTTTCGCACCACGACAGCTGGGCCCACCATCATTCACCAAAGTTGAGTGACCGCCCAAGTAACGCAGAAGTGCTGTATATTAGCTGCATCACTGTCCACAATAGAATCCTAATCTGTACAAGCCTTCTGAATAAGAGCATTAGAGGCGCTGTTTCAGCTGATATAACTCTGATTTGGGTACAAATTAAACAGCTTTTAGCTGAATTACTGTAACTATTTGCAATCAGCATTATTTGAGCATTATTAAAGGTAACAGTCGCCCCAATAGCTGAACATTGGCTGATTATTAGAGTATGTGTTACCTTTTATAAAGCACAATGGCCGATAAATACAGTTCTTGTTACCTATATTTCAGCACAAGGTTCACACCAGAATATTTTTAACGCTTCTATGGAGATAAAATTGTGAATAATTTTCACCCTACTCCTTATTCTTTTGATATGTTGTTTGTGATAAACATTTTGTGGTGAAATAGACAAATTTTTTTTTTGGTACAGAAAACCTTGCTTTTTCCTCGATGTCCGTGAAATTCGAATGGGAAAGAGAATTTATTGTCAAATAGTATATGAATTTAGGGGGATCCCTTTTTTTCGCATAATGTTCTTTATCCTAATATACTTCGGCATAACGATTTTGGCACAATTTGTTTTAGCATAATAATACTTCGGCATAATTTTTTTAGGCATACATTTTATGTTGGCATAATCATCTTAAAGACTAATTTGTTTTGGCATAAATTTGATTCGCATAACGTTAGTAGGCCTAATGACTATTAGCATAATGTTAGCAGGCCTAATGACTATTAGCATAATTATATTAAGGCATACAATTAATATAAATAACAAAAACAATTTTCATGCAAATGATTTATTATACATAACATTATGTAACTTAAACGATTTTTCAATCGCGAGATAACTTTTATCTGAAGAATAAATTAGATGTTTAGACAGTTTTTGTAAAAAAAAATATGTCAATCAGTTAACTTCTATTATGAGAAATAAATATGGCGGTTATTCCTCAGATAGAAGTTAACTGATTGAAACAGTGGTCCTTAATTATGTATAATTCTTTAATAAGGTGTATATTTTTAGCAATTGCTTGTAAATATGCTAGTTTAGAAGTATACTCATCTTTTTTACTAATAATTTTTTCAATTCTTTTTGATGTTTTATTTCTTGAACGATCTTTTTTGCCAAAAAATAAAATCTAGGATGGTGTTTTCCCACAAAATGTGCAAATCTATTGTGCCATGCCTCTGCATGATTTTGTGTCCTAGGTCTATTTTCCTTTTATAGTAGATACGTACTCCAGACTTTGGGTGGAAATGGTGGTGGTGAACTTGTAGTGCCCCATACATAATTTTGATCAAACCAATTTGCTATAGTTTTTGTAACAATTAAATAATATTGTTGGTTAAAAATTTAATATGATGTGCAACAAAAGTTAGTGACAGAACCGATTTGCTGCAAAACCGACTCTACGTAGTATTGTTTGTCCTACCCCTAGACTGTAATTTAAAATCGCGTAGGCGCGTAGGGGCGAGGCGGCCCACGGGCTGAGGAGCAGGCGGCTGCGAGCGAGGCGCCGCGGCTGAGGCTGGCCGGCGAAGCCGGCCAACAAGCCGAAACTGCGGTGGTGAGCGAAAGCCGTCTGCGACGATTAGCACGTGTGGGGCCGCCGGAAGCCCGCAGCGCCGGAGCCGAGACAGAAACCCTGCCTGCTGCATGTTGCCTGCTCGCTTGAATGCTGCATGCTTGCTTGCATGCTGCGTGCTTGCTTGTTTGCTGCATGCTTGCTTGCATGCTGTATGCTTGCTTGCATGCTGTATGTGTAAATAAATTTATGCTTTAGGATATTATGCTTAAAAAAGTTATGCTTTAGAACTTTATGCTTAATAAATTTATGCTTTAGAATATTCTGCTTAATCATTATTATGGTTAGAGAAATTATGCTTAAAAAAATTATGCGTAAGCTGTTATGCGTAATTATATTATGCGAAAATATAATTATGCCAAACAAAATTATGCTAAGATATATTAGGTCTTAAAATTTTATGCAAATGGATAGGGAACCGAATTTAGGCGAAACTTTTCACGCGCTCTCAAAATATCACTATTTATTTGAAAATTATAGTGTAAAATAAGTTGATGATATATTATAAAAAAATAAATCTTTTTATGTTTTATTTGTAATTTGACAATAAGCTGTTTACGTATAAAATATTATTATATTTTGTTTTTAATATATTATATTACATAGGTTAGAACCTAAAAATGGCAGACAAGCAATGTGCACTGTAGTAAACTCAATTAAGTGGTATGGGCTGTTTAAGTATCCACTCTTGGTACATAAATCAGTAACGAGCTGATACGAGTAGTTCTTGTGTGAAACAAGTCAGCCACAGATTCGTTTAAAGCTTGATATTGTGTAACATGTACGCAACTATTTTAGGTAATTATCAGTGAAACACTAAAGTCTCTGCAGGAATTCTGGGGATCCGTGGCTTTATTTTACAAAATTATATATCTGTTATGTCTACCCTTTTATGTTATTTGGTTAACTACATCATCCCAAGAACACTCCTCCGATTTTATTTTTTATTTTTGCAAATTCGGTAGCTGAAAAGATGTCTAAAAGGTCATTAGTAGATTAATTGCCGACGCTTGTACAAGTTTTCAGCTCTAACCGGAATCATGGGTTACATGTAAGCTAATTTATAGCAGTTTGCTGTAATTTAGCGTCATATAAGTTCGCCCATAGTGATCATGTGGGCTATAAGTGCTATTGGTTGCGTGTAACCAGCTGATTAACACTATTAAAGCTCAACTATGTGCAGCAAGACGCATTATATCATTGTTAATTGAAGTCACAGATTAAGTGATAGCATTATAGTAGCTCACTTGTTCTTTCTTAAAATGCAAGCGGTCTAAGGGTACACTTGTGGCTTTCAATTCAGAATATAGCGTTTTTTTAGCGCAGAGTTAAAGTCATTAAAAATGCTTAATTGAAGCTTACAGTTCTAACACTGAACTGCATACCTATATTAACGCTTGCAACATTACAGTGTTGTCTCCGTGACGCATAAAAGCATTATTATACAGGCGAAAGCGTAATTTTCAGCTATTCCAGTTCGAGTGTACTGTAATAAGTCTTCATAAATGCTAAAGTTACCGATGTTACCCTTTGTGACATCCTATAATGCAGTTTTGTGCTACTTGGGGAGTGGGGATTGAACTTTGAAATGCTCCTTGAACTTATTCGCGATTTCCCTCTTATCACGCATCCCTTCCAAACACGCAGAGAGGCCAGGCTTCGCATCCAACTTACCAGTGGACTTCCAAAATTTTGCAAAAATTTTATTAGCTCGTTGTTCTGCTAAGCTATCCATAACAATTTGCTTAGCGTTATTTTGACAAAATTTCAGACTTTTCGCTTCTCATACATTTCATCATACACCGGGCCAGACGAGGGGCGATTGTTCAGAACCCAGGTCTGAAAGCTACACCTGGACTCGCGGTGTGCAACTCTCACATATTCACTCCACCCACACACACGCCTACCACGCCTCGGACCCACCGCAGATGTCCTTTTAGATTGCCTAGCCGCCGCACATAGGGTTTCTACAATTTGCTCGTACAAACTATCTAGAACAACTCTATGCTCAGCCAAACCGCAAGATCCAACACTGCATCCTTCAAACTCATGGGGGAAATCAACGTCTCGCAATTTACTGGTACATAAATTATTATAATTTTGCGTTTCTGACTCAGTTCTTTCACCCAAATGACAGAATTGCGGGCCGCAGTCATTAATTTAGGCCTCACAACTTTTAAGTCGCATCCGCAGATCCGAAACATAAACATCTTCAGAAACATCAACATTTGCAATTGTCTGCCAAGCTGACACATTCACCACACAGTGATATAACCATCTCCTACTTCCGTACACATCACTTATAAAAGGATGGTATTTAAAAGTACTTCAATTTTTTCCCATTTCATTTACCTAATTTTGCCTGTGTTCCACCAAATATACTGAATGTGCACCAAAATATGTTCATTAAAATATGTCATAACGAGCATCTATTTAACAACTGTTGCAAATTTGTAAAAATAGTAATACCTACACCTAATTTTAAAAACAAGCATTTATTTTTTTAGTTTTACTTCAGATAATGCACTGCAAAATATATAGTACTTTGGCAACATAGTCGACGGAGTACTATATATTCCTATATGTCCTGTGTCTATATGTCCTATTTCCGTCCGCAGGGTCTAAAGTAACCTAACACGAACGAGATGACGGGAGCTGAGTTCGCTCGCTTTGCTCGCTCACTTCAGCTCACGTCATCTCGTTCGAACCTAACCTGTCCGTGTCGGGGTGCCCTAAGCTCCCGAGCAGGAATATTTGGTGCACGATCAGTATTTTTCGGGGAAGAATAAAATAGTTATTGTTACAATAGAATATTTGCAGCGCACTACAATAAAAAAGTGTTATATCTTGGTGTTAATTTGGAATTTGTTTGATGTAACATATTTTGTTGGCCGAGTAGTTTAATTATAGTAAAACAATTAAACGGGTTCAAGATCAATATTTTAGAAATGCATACATAGATGTACCTTTAGATTTTTGGTGATCACAAAAATATTATCCCTTATAAAATTGTAAGACCCAGTTTCCCAGCCGCTTGTTACATTTCGAATTAGCTGACAATTTGTCACAAATTATCCGACCGTCAGTTGTCAGTGGGTTTCCCAACTCTGAATCATCGAAAAATTACGTAATCGCTTGTTACATTGAATAATCGGCATCAATTTATTTCGGTTGGCAACCGTAGCTGGTATTCATTCACTTCTTTCACTACTATAACGTAATCAGTAACTTTAAATAGTATTTTATCTTGAGCGGCTGGGTTGGTGTAGCCGCCAAGTTAAGCAAACCTCACCAAGGACGGTTTTTGGATAGGTAAACACGTTTTTTTTAGTTAACTTGTGTTTGAATAGGTATGTGCGTGTGAACTGAGGGTCCACACTGGAAATTCGCGAAATGAAAATCCTAGGATTTAGTAGCAGACTTAAAACAATTGTAGAACGAATCTGGGAATTTGTAAGCAAATATATTAAAAACTACGACCGATAAAGTGTGGTCCCTCAGTTCTCACAGACGATCAGCCAGATCTCGGAAAGTATCTTAAAAAAAAGTTTTTGTGAATACAGACTTTTAGTGAAGAATTTGTAAAGATATTTACTGAATAACAGACCACAAAGCATTAAAGATAAAAAAAATATAACGAATAAACCATGGTCCCTCAGTCCACATAACAAAGATAAATGTTTTAGTAAATATTACTGAATAAAATTAATAAAACCGTGGTTTTTCTGCATAAAGTTTCAGTAAAAGTCTTAAAACATTTTGTAAAAAAGAAATGGGGCAAAAAATCCAAGCATTTTGAAGATAGCGATGATTAAAACTGGTCCCTCAGTCCTCTCCTCCACTGACATATGTGCGTGTGCTAGCTGCTAGACGAGAGGAATATCAGAAAGTCTAGTGTACTTAGCTTTTAGTAATAATTTTCTACTAAATAATAGGTATATGAAATAGTGTATTTCGTACCTCTTAGCTGAGATAATATTTTTTTTTAATGCTATGAAAATAGATAGAGCAGTGTGACCACACAATAAAACAATATGTAGACAGTACTATTATACTTTATTTAATATAATTATTTAGACGAAACGAAAACAAGGTTGTACGGTTAATTTAATGCTAGATTACATGGCTTATGTGTATTTAATAAAAAGTAGATTACAAAATTAACTAATCACTTATTATAATACTTTTGTCAGTACCGACAATAACTTTGAAATAATGATCATCATACCAAAAGAAGCTCGATCAGAAAACAGTAATATCGATCACTGTTTTCTGATCGAGCTTCTTTCTACCGATGTAGATAAAGGAAGATTATATAGTCCTAGTTTTTTTATAGCATTTAATTTTTTTTTGCTACTCGTAACTTTAAATAACTAAGTTGATTTACAAGCTGTTTCCGAACGCAAACTTGAAGTAACTATAAATGAAGTTACCCTCATTTTTTTTAATTTATGTTTAATGTGTATCAGCTCAGATGTTTTTAACGTACGCATAGTGTTTATGATGATAAATAAAACAGGAAACTGAAAATAGATGGTATTACACTTGATAACAACAATAGAGAACAAACATTACAGTTTGTGATATTAGTGTCATAAATCAGTTTTCAATAATAGTCATTTCCCTTAATAGAGAAAATAAGTGCCACTTTAATTTGAAGTTTAGTGAAATTTAACTTAATAATTTTGTCTTGTTCAGCACAGGTACGTATCATTTTCGTTAATTAAAGGAATTAAATGTGTCCATTCGTAGGTTGATTTCCACGGAGATTAAAAAGTAATAAGGATTCGAAAATGGTTTTCGCCTCAGAATTTGCATTGGCTAAACTTTCCATTATGGGCCGCTGATTCGGCAGTCCATTTTTTTTTGTAGATAGTACTCATAAATAGAAAGCTATTTACAAATTTTCCAGACTCGGAAATTTTATTCAATTTTATGTCATATTTTTACTTAAATATACCTAATTTGTGAGATAAAAAATTGTGAATTAGTCCAAGAGCGAGCGAAGCGAGTTCGGGAGCTTAGGGCACCCCGAAACGGACAGGTTAGGTTCGAAGAGGTGACGGGAGCTGAAGTGAGCGAACTCAGCTCCCGTCACCTCTTCGTGTTAGGTTACTTTAGACCCTTCAGACAGAAATAGGAGCCCCGCTGCGCGGGGCTCCGTCGTCATTGTTGTTAAATAGTAATTGTAAAAACTTCAACCATGGATATATCTACAAAACCATGGGGTTCCGTGGGGTGAGGATGGTATAGGGGGGTAGCCCCGTTTCCCCCCTCCCCCTCCCCTCCCTCCACGTGCCATAAATCAGCGGCCCATAATCGAAAGTTTAACCTTCGCATTCTTTTCCTGAAAGGTATTCGATGGTTACTTTCAAGTAGGACTTGTATAAATCCTTCCTCTAAAATCCAGTTTTATTACAGTGGTATCATGGCCAGAGATCGAAGAACTTGAGCACAGAATGACTCCGTTGGCTTGTTTTCGTTTCGTCCAAATAATGATATATTAAATAAATTAGTACTGTCTACATTTTGTTTATTGTGTGGTCACCCTGCTCTATCTATTTTCATAGGATTCAAAAAATATATTATCTCAGCTAAGAGGTAGGATTTTTTGCTCCATTTCTTTTTTACAAAATGTTTTAAGACTTTTACTGAAACTTTATGCAGAAAAACAACGGTTTTATTAATTTTATTCAGTAATATTCACTAAAATATTTATCTTTGTTATGTGGACTGAGGGACCATAGTTTATTCGTTATATTTTTTTTATCTTTAATGCTTTGTGATCTGTTATTCAGTAAATATCTTTACAAATACTTTACTAAAAGTCTGTATTCACAAAACCTTTTTTTTAAGATACTTTCCGAGATCTGGCTGATCGTCTGTGAGAACTGAGGGACCACATTTTATGGGTCGTAGTTTTTAATATATTTGCTTACAAATTCCCAGATTCGTTCTACAATTGTTTTAAGTCTGCTACTAAATCCTAGGATTTTCATTTCGCGAATGCCCAGTGTGGACCCTCAGTTCACACGCACATGAATAGGTGACCCAGCACAGGTTAAGCAACACTTACTAAGGTTAGTCTTTGGAAGAGTGACCACTTTTTTTGGTTCGTTTATTTTTGGATGGCTTACCCCGCCAGGGTAAGCAACACTTACCAAGGTCAGTGTTTAGATGGGTGACCTTTTTTTGTTTCGTTCGTTTTTGGATGACTGACCCCACCAGGATAAGCAACACTAACCAAGGTTAGTGTTTGGATGGGTGACCACTTTTTTTGGTCCACTTGTTTTTGGATAGGTGACTCCACTAGGGTAAGCAACTTTTACCAAGGTGAATCATGGGATGGGTGACCATCGCCACATAAATCAGACATCTACGTGATGGCCCAGTGGCTAAGACCTCGCCTCTTGTGCTTGAGGTGTGGATTCGAATCCGGGCAAGTTCCAATGTGACTTTTTCAAATTCTTATGTACTTTCCAAGTTTATCTTGGATATTGCTGATAACGGTGAAGGAATACATCGCGAGGAAATCTAGACTTATAGTGAGTTTATAAGATTGTGCTCCATTGGTGTAATTGCTGCAAGGCGTTCCAGTGCGAGGATAAACTAATAAGCAAATAAATAAATAAATGAATTAATTTTGGCGATTATTCGTGGATTAAGTTAACAGCCCGATAATTGAGGGCTAGGAAACCTGCAGTAAGTATCACTATCAATCCCCCGTTTCTCCCCGTTTTTCCCGTTTTACATCAGCACAAACCCAGGATTGGTCAGAACAAAAGTTCATCAACTCTTTATAAAACATTTCATGGGGGTGAGCGTTGAAATCACCAAATATAAATAAATTCTCTATATCACAGCTTGCTATGGTTGCATTTAACTCACTTAATACATCTGTAAATGTTGCTAGGTTGTCTGGACAATTTGTAGGCATGTTTACAGAAAATACAATAATAGTACGACCCTTTGACGACGCTGTGATGGCAACTAACCGAGGACTGCAATACCAAACAACTGAGACGGTCTCAAAAATGCCCCTACTCCAGAAAATGGCAACCCCCCCATGAGGTCTTCTTCTAAACAAGCCCTCAGAAGTGTCCATAGCCGATTTACCCGTACATTCAAAGTCAGGGCTTATTGTTCCTAACATAGGAATGTCATGGGGAAGCAGCCAGGTCTCTTGTAGGGCCACCAAATCAGACCACTCACATATATCCTTTATATTATCTATGGATCTTTTAACCGACTTATAATTGAAACTAGTTAACTTAAGATACTTATTTATATTTTTCTACCCATAAATTATGAGAATGAATTGATTTAACTTTAGATTCCTGAGGTTTATAAATGATAAATGATTTTATTTCTGTAAGTAGGTTTGTACAAACACTTTTACATGTCGATCATATTTTTAAAACTAGATGAAGTCGGCGTTTCCTATCTGACTACTCTGAGAAGAAAGGCCGAAACAAACTCAGAGGTCACAGTCTCTTTTAAGGTCCAGACAAAATCTTTGTTAGATCATGTGAAGACCATGTAGACTGAAGTCTGAAATGGTCTTTTTAGGAAAGAACCAGCCAGATTGAGTGGACCTGTCCAGTCAGTGCACGCATTTGTCAATAACCGTGCAGCTCAACTCAGAAATTAAGGAGCTCAACGATTCGACGAACAATACCAAAGAAAGGACATTCGGGTAGGCCGCATAAACTACTCAAACTGCCAGACCATGATTAAAACTAATTTGGATAAATTAAAATTAAAAACAAACAAAAATTGAATCCACATTGTCTTCACATTCACAACAATTAAAATAAACTAAAAAAAAAATATAATACTTTAAAAAGTAAATATTCTTGTCATGATTCGTTCGATACATAAAATGTACAAAACGCCTAAACACAATTCCATCAGGCCATACCTCGTTGTTTAAGAACAAGTCCGCCTTGTGTCTGGAAACATATAGTTTGTAAGCATTACACTTTCTATTCGACTACATATTAATCTTTTAATGTTACAGTTTCACTAGTCTTGTCTTTAATATAAGTAATAATGTCATCTTCACTTACTTCTGTACTAACGTTGGAAATTAGCTACGGCACTTTGATATCCGGGGCCCGAAACCTGCCTCCGGCGCAGTTACAGCCGTTCCCTTTCGACTATTCAAACTATTTTGTTTATAACGCTTTTTCTGCATTAACTTCCATTCAGAGTCCACAATGTTACTATCACCTACCGTTTGTTCACTACTCACGTTAGCATCACGCAAACTCGCACACCGTACCGTCGCTGACGAGGCCCACACCTCACTCGATACCGATTCGCGTGATTTCGCCGGGACCACAGTAGCTCACCGTCCTTTAGTAGGGGACCGTAACATCTTCTCTTCGATCTCGCTCACACTCACCGTAACATTCACGTCATTCTTCCGCGGAAAATGTTAACACCGCCATTCAGAAAATGACACGAAATGCACAACGCCATCTATCGAATATGGAGTTCAATACTCCGAGTATCTGAATTGCGTATGTTGCGATTTTTTACTTCTCGAACACTTTAAATTCATCAAACTTTTGATAGAGTGAACCTATTGCGATTAAACAAAAACTAAGTAATACTCGTACTTCAAGTTACGCACAATTTTTATGTATAAAAGTTATTTATATTGGTTGGACGGTAAGTTTGATCTAGCAATACTAAATTATGATGTCAATCGTAACCAAGCCAGTGGCATAGCCACAAACATAAAAAAAAACAATGAATTAAATACTTTTTTCTGCTCCTGGATTAGTAATTATTATAAGTGTAGAACTTATTTTTATGTTAATGACGTAAGTTTTATATACTAAGTTTTAGTTTATTCGATTGATTAAGTCTTAATGGTTTCGTACATTTTACGTGATGCGTGCACAAATAAACAGACAAACAGATATACAGTTAACCAGATAAACATACAAAAATTCCAAAATGCTATTTTTTTGGAAATATTTTCGATGTACAAAAACGACTTTTCTTATATGTATTGATTATTTGTTTTGTTTGGAAACACAAACTAGGTGTTTTAGCTTATTTACCCTATGTCTATGACTGATAGTCATTACATAGTAACGGTACGTAGCAAGGGCTAATATAATCTCATCCTGGAACGGACACATTTTCCTTAAATAAGTGAGCAGTAATCAAGTTATTTTCATTTTAGCGCTTCTAGGTAACCTAGACTTGTACCTAGGCCCTGTATTTAGATTAAAGTCATGTAATTCTAGTATATAAACACCACTTAGTCGAGATAATGTGTTTGTATGAACCAGTACAGAGGTTTCTATATACATACCGCTTTCAGGGACTTAATGGTGTCTGAAAGATTATAGATATGCTTTCTGAATTTAAAGATGTTCGTGCTGACACGTCAGCCATTTAAAGCGCAATATATCTTTGTTGTTATTATTTTTATTTCTTTTAGTCAACTAGGTTGTACCCTATGCATTTCTCAATTTTGGCATTGTTAGCAATCAACTCTATACATTTTAAAATTTTATCAATTTTATACGTATTTCAATTTTACCAATGTTATTAATTTTATACTTTTTATAATTATTACTTTTTAATATTGTTTATATTTTAATTAAGCAATTTTAAACAATTTGCATCGATTTTGTACATTGATCGATTTTATCATTTTTGCTTTTATTATTGTCTCGATGTACCGATGACTGTTTATTGAAGGCAAACGTGACCCAGACACAAAGACAAGGTCTGTCTTACCGTCGGCGCTGATCCATCCCCAAACCGTCCACGAACCGCCACCATAGCTGACCTTTTCTTCAATGCAGCATTGTGCAAAGCGTTCTCCATCTCTTCTGTAGACCTTGTTCCTTCCGTCGTTACCATACAGCATAATTTTACACTCATCAGAAAAGAGGACTTTGTTCCACTGGAGGTATGACCAATTAAGGTGCTCACGTGCAAAGTTAAGGCGCGCTCTTCGATGGTCTGCAGTTAATTTCGGCCCATTTGCTGGCTTGTGTCCACGTTCCTTCAACATTCTTCTAATTGTAGAGTCACTTACAGCCACCTTACGTACAACATGAAGCTGCTGCAGTTGAAAAGCATTAAGGCGTCGATTTCGTAAAGAAGTTGTTACAATAAATCGATCATCTAGCTCAGAAGTGACCCGATTCCTGCCAGATCCTGAACGGCGCTTGAACAAACCAGTCTCCCGATAGCGTTTGTAGGCTCTATGAACAGACGACAGGCTTAGATGCAATCTTTCAGCCACAACACGCTGATTAAGTCCAGAATCCAGCAATGCCACCGCTTGGGCGGCTTCTGGGGGCGAAGTATCCATATGTTTTAGAAAAAAAACTTTTTCAAACATCCCAAAATCACAGTACTGTAGAGGTTTTCCACATAGGAAGAGCAACCTGTTCGGCCGCTGACACCTAAAACTGGCGACTTATATTTATTTTAAGTTTGGAAGGAAATCGAATACAGAATATTTAGAAATATATCGAACGCGTGTAGTTTTTTGTTTAGCCGACACTTCTGTGAGAGCCGACCTACGGGCGGCACGTTTGAATTTCACATAATTAAACCCCATCCGGGTGGATGTGAGTTATCACATCATTTCTGTTAGGAATAAGAGGCCGCCTTGTTATTTTTGCGGAGGTTTTGTGCAAGGAGGTTCAAGCATGACGGCGTTGACTTGTTAATGCATGTGCACTTGTTAGCTGAAGTTAGAGTAAATATCGGAGAATCCGGTAATTCGTTTGCCATGACTTGAGCCTTCCCCTTGTAAGGGAAGGACCTCAGATTAATTCCTCCGTTAGGTAAAGGTGTTAGGTAAGAGTGATTTTCCTTCCAAAGTTGAGAATAGCTGCGCTTCACATGATTCTGCGCATCTATTCGTAGGGGCGTAGCTCATGTAGAGGTTTTCCACATAGGACGAGCAACCTGTTCGGCCGCTGACACCTAAAACTGGCGACTTATATTTATTTTAAGTTTGGAAGGAAATCGAATACAGAATATTTAGAAATATATCGAACGCGTGTAGTTTTTTTGTTTAGCCGACACTTCTGTGAGAGCCGACCTACGGGCGGCACGTTTGAATAAATATACGTCGTAGAAGTCCGCTCAGCCGCTGGCTGCGTCCCCCTTTTACAGTACACACACAATATACAGAACACAGAACAAAAAGTTTTAAGTAAGATAAACGCTAATGTTTCGTTTTCAAAGGTGAAATGTACTCCAACTCTAAACATACATTTGTCTCAAAACAGTGAATCATTTTATTTATGGGATAAACAAATGAAATTCTAATTTTAAATTTTTAATTTTCTATACAATCATGTGATTTTTTTCATGGAATGAAAACTCTTTTGTGTTAAATTAGGACAGAAACCATTAAAACGGAAGTGTTTCGATTTTTCTGATGAGAAGTGTATTTAATCCGTGCGGGATTCGAATCCGCGACACGTATTGCAGCCGCCGATCGCTTAACCACTATGCCAACCGTGTCGTCAAACAAATTTTGGTTTTTATACGCCTTTTTAGCTCGCTTTGCGTTAGTTTTTGGATAATCTTTTTATTATTACTTTTTCTTCTTGTATGGTCGTGGTAAGCTCGGAAACTACTGGACCGATTTTGGTGTGGTTTTCACTAACATTTTGGGGATGGTTTTAATGTATTATAAATTAGTATGTATATTTTATACCTGTTTACTGTAACTCGTCGCATCGGTGTTGTCGGTAGTTTTAACTCAATGCGAGTTACCTACTTACTTATGTAAAGAAAATGGGTAAGTACCAACGTTTTATCTGTATTACCTACTCATGTAATATTACATATTTTATTGCAAGTGATCCTCATATTGGAATTAATGGAGCATGCCGCCCGACCCAACTATTAAATCTAACTGTTAATGCCATCGAAAAGCGTTCGGACAAATTAATGTTAGTCAACTTGCCGAATACAAAGAAGAACATTGACAAGTCCTATGTTATTCGCGAGGATCGTGTTGATATTATTAAGGAATGTAAGGTATTACGCCCTGCTTATGCGAAAACAGATCGATTGTTGTTGCATTATCATATCGATAAGTGTTCGAGACAGCCAATGGGAGTCAACAAAATAGGCGGGACGCCGCGAGACATAGCTACTTTTCTAAAACTACAGAAACCTCAGATTTACACTCGACATTGCTTTCGGCGAATTTCAGCCACGCTTTTGGCTGATTCAGGAGCCGACCTCACTACATCAAAGCGACACGGCGGATGGAGTTCGAATACGGTTGCGGAAGGATATATTGAGGATTCGATCCAAAATAAATCTATAAGCGTATAGTAGAGACCATAAGCTTGACCTCAGATCCTTGGTCTCGCCTGTCCACATCCAGAGTCACGAATACCGGCGCTGTGACCTACTTTCACTATCCTCCCGTCACAATCCACACGTAAGGGAGCCGAAACCTCAGCAAATACTCAAACTCAAGTCGCTAACACAACAATATCGGTTCCAAAAAAAACTGATACTTTTAATTTGCAAAACTGCAATAATTTTACTTTTAATTTTTACAAACATATATGTGGTTAAATTTTTACCATATTGTATTTTTTTACCTTTAGGCACAGATAATATAATACTAGCATACAGATGCCTCATCCCATACAAAGAAACCGTGCCGACGTAACTAGCGTTTTTCGTCTGATTAATCTGATATTTTTTTGTACATCGAACGCGTTCGGTTCTGTTTCACGGTGATAGATAGATGGTGTTAGCAGCGACTTGCAAGTAAAAGGGTTTACTAGGTTCGTGAATATATTTTTCTTTAAATACAGTGAAGGTTCGTTTTATAGTATTTTTTGCACGTTTTTATAGATTTTTTGCATCAAAATGTGTTACAATGCAAATTTTAACAATCACGTGGATGCCTCAGAAATTTAAATATGCGCCATCTATTGGCATCAATTTTAAATGATCCGTTCAAATAATCTTTGGAATCTGAATTAAGAGCCCAATATTCCATAATTTTGTACTTAGGAGAGTTGATTAAACAAGAACATACATTTTTTTATGTTCAATTCCAGAAAATTTTAATTTTAAACATATTCAATAACAGATAGGTGCATATAGTGCCATCTAGTGAGATTTATTTGAACCAAATTTTCTTTCTTAGCAATGAGACCCCGTGCTTTAGGTAATATTTTCTCGCTGCTGAGGTATAAAGTTGTAGATATCTGTTACACGGGGCCAAATTAAAATGTTGTTTGATTCTTATTATCAAATTGAGGGTAGTTGGTAAATCATCACTAAACTCGCCTTCGACCTAAGTCGCGGTTCTATATATCCGTGGCGTGCAGTACGAATTAGAGCCCTGAGCTGGATGAACGTTTCTTCCTCTCTTGTTGTGATCGTGTCTCAAGCTAAACGTTTTAGCATCTGTAGTGTTTGTGGACTCACTACCGTGTGGTGTGCGATCTTCAAGACCTTTGAAACCAGAGTACGTCTAGACTGCCTATCTGTGAAGTGCCGTGCACGCCGCAGGTCTTCTGCTGACCCGGGAGTTGAGACGAGGTAGGTGGTGTTCAATTGCCTTCTTGGAGATAGTAGGAACGAACGATTTCCACCCACAATTACTTTACATACACATTCTTAGGTTCATAAGCCGCCAGCAAATATTTTCTTAAAAAAGGTTGGTCAAAAACCGAACTAAATGTATTTGCAACTCGTGTCTTTGAATCCCTCGCTAGAATCCTTCTTGCTCTCTTGTTGCACAAATAACTATTTTCGTTATTTACCTACATAATAACACTAGTGGCTCTGTGAGCTGTAGTCCTCAAGTCTGTCTGTTTCGATTCAGTTTTCTGAAATTTTTGAAACTAAATCGAAAAGAAAAGCCATTTAATTAACGGACCTGCTGACAAAATTTCACGAAAATCGGTTGAGAAATGCGACCTGTAGAGGAGAACAGCCGGACACCCGCCGGACATACGAAAGATACTTTGCCCAAGTTGCAACCGAGACGCTTCGCTCGCGCTTCGCGCTCGCTCGGCCAATTAAACGACCACAGGTCAATAAAATACTACATTCTACATAAATTGACATTCTTTAATATGGCGTTAGTTTAATGTTTATGATATCTTACAGAAAACGCCCACAGAAGCCGTACAAATCTCAGATATAAGACGCTATCGCCCCGTACAATACTACCCCTTTACCGTCCACTATTACGATTTATAATACAATTAGGGAGTAAACAGCGATCGACAGCGACATTAGAATCCATACAAGGCGCTGCTTGTGCATTGGTACTACTGTACATAATGAGATTTGTTGCTAAGTATCGAAGGGTTGACACGGATGAACTAGAAGGTATAAATAAATCGACACGTGTATGTATATCTAACGTCATCTAGAGAACCTAGCGAAATGTCAACTTTCTATAAGCAAATTCAACCATGACTAAAACAAATAAGTCTTACACTCAGTTTCCCAGCTTTAAATTATCGGAGAATTAATGTGACAAATTTTCAAGCACGCCATATCTGCTGTGATTGGCTGTTGAAAATTCATTTAAACAATCACAGCAGATAATGCGTGCTTGACAATTTGTCACATTAATTCTGCGATAATTTTGAGCTGGGAAACTGTGGGTTAATGTTTCAAGATTTATTGTTAGCAAGTAAAACGTGAAATGTTTTATGGGGTCTCAATAAATCGCGTTGCATCTCTTTGAAACAAAAATCTATTCTTAACTGGGACTCGGGTATCTTGTAGGCGTAAATAATATAGATCTACGCCTGCCTATCCAAGGTACAATCTTCCTGGTCGAATTTCGATTAGGTGTAAGACCATCGATTTAATGTGCTTTCCGAAGCTTCTTGCAGGCCTTGAGAAAATCCTAATTAATACTTTTTCCGAACTGGGAATCGAAGCCAAGACTTCGGCTAAAACACGGCTTCGGATAAAAATAATCACCCGATTTAATAAAAAATTGGACGCTGTTTAGCAAATTTTTAACCCCCGACGGAAGAGGGGTGTCATAAGTTTAAAGTTGGTGTTTATTTGTGTATCTGTCTGTCTGTGGCATCATAGCTCCTAAACGGATGAACCGATTTAGATTTAGTTTTTTTTTGTTTGTCTGATGACTTTGTCGAGAGTGTTCTTAGCTACTATGTTTAATGAAAATCGGTTCAGTCGTTGAAAATTAATGCGCATTTTACTCTTTGAATCGGGGTATTTACGTGTTTCGATGGCCGGTCGATCCACACTCAGCGTTTCTACTACTAAATAAATTATGTAGTTTAAAAAGCATCAAATAGCCTCTTCTTTTCTTTATTTTATTTACTTTTATAAGGTAATTTGTGTCGAGGTTTTTTTTAAATATTCTTGTTAATCAAAATTAGGTATCTAATAAAAATTGAATTTAGAATCTTTTAATCTATTGCTAAGCACCGTCGATTTTTTTTAAATGAAAGTCCGTTGAATCCTGGATTTAGGGCTACATTCATACGAAAATTTAACGAATAAGTTAACAAGGTATTTTGTCTCTAACTGTCATTCGATTAATAAAGCTATTAAAATAATTGAGTCGGACCAAATTACAAAATTCTTTTAGTGCCACCTACAATATCTACAACAGAATTGATAACTATCACGCGACACTCGTTATTTTGATTTCCTTAGTACATTACCTCTTGGAAACGAAATGAAAATGCTTTGATAAACACGATTAATTCCGAATGACTTGTGTTGGTTCTCATGTACGTAATGTTCGTTTCATATTCAGTAATTGTTTGTTTACATGACGCGTCTAGTGCCGGCGTGGATATCTTTCACTTGATTGTTGTTGATTTAATTTTGGTACTTTACTAGATAGAAGTTCCTAATTCAGTATGATTTTTTGATAATACTGAAATACATAAGTAATAAGTTGTGAATATATGATTCAAATATTGAAAAGAGCCATCTAGAGTTAAGTACCAGCCCCAGTCCACATTAAGATATTCTCTGGTTAAATAAAGACTAATAAAAACTTAATTATCATTATAGATCAATTTATATGTAAGGTAGTTTTGTAGGTCATCTTCGGCAGGGTGGCTGGGTAGTTTTGGTATAAGAGGTTTGTACCCAAGGGCTGAAAACAGGAACTATAGTTACTAAGTCTACACCGTCGCTACCGCACCGTCTGTAGAGTCTGTCTGTCCATCCATCCGACTGTTTGTTACAGGACTGTTTCTTAACTGCTTTTAGCAAAAGCTTACAAGATAGCTCTTTTGTTTGCAGAAGTATATAAAAATATATAATATACAGATATATACACTGATGGTCCTCTAACGATTATGCAGATAACCGCCCCCGTACCATGAAGTGTCAAAACTATAATGGTTCGACAGATATATACAAGTCATATACGAGTACATCTGTCTCTTACGCACACTAGAAATAATCTTGCTTGCATGTTGTGAAAGTGTTTGTTTTTATTCTTAGAGCGGTTACGCACAACAAGTCCGTGTCCGTTATTTGAGTTTCGAGTTCAAAATGTTCTGAATTATGACAGACTATCGGAACTGAATTATAATGGATAGAGTTCGGATGTAGTGCATAAGCTTCCCTACAAGAAGTACTACGTCTACTTCTGAGACGAAATTTCACGGACCAGAATCTATCTATGTATATCTCTTTTTCAGTTACTTGCCCGATATTTTTTGTTCATAATTATCAACATATCCGAATTATGGACTTAAATGGCAAAAATATCATCCAGATAAAACTTTCACATTTTAGTAAACATTGTTTTAATACTCAGTCGCAACATCGAAGTTCGTATCACCAGAAGCCACTCACTTGAAAAACAATAAAGCCTCTAGGTTAATTGGTTTGTTCAAATAAGACTCCTCGAATGGAACCAAGATGCTTAGTAAAAATATGCTGATGTTTCATTCAATCTTGTTTTGAGAGGCGCCTACTCATATTAATTGCAATGTTTGATTGTACAACAACGGGATTTAAAATAAAACATGCACGATATTTCATAAATATTTATATTGAACTGGCCTTAATAAATTACAACTTAAATCCAAACTTATAAAAAGTGACTGACGACTCCACTTTTAACCAAATGGTGATGACAATAATAATATTAAAATATGTGTGTCCAAAACATTGAAAGTTAGTATAACGGTTTAACCGCAATACTTGACCATGAAAATTTGGTATTTTAATAACATACAAAGGTAAATACTTATTCTAAACGCCTCGATAATGCTGCTCACATCATTCAGTCACATTCAAGTCGTAAGGTATGGACGAATCAATCATAGCTGACGCTTCTCTTTGGTGTTCTAGCCGTTAAGTCTTCACGTAACAACATAACTTTTACAAATGAAAACATGCGACTGTATGCTATACATATTTAAACATAATAAGGTACATCTGATTTTTACAATAACATAAAATTTCACACTTCAATTACCTACATTGATATAAAAAACTTATAAACCGTTCGTAATACACATTCGAAAAATAGTGTTTCACTTTAATTTTTAGTGCAGTCTCTTAAAAGAAATTAGGTATAGCCTCTAATGAATTATGTCTATTTTTTCGATATTTACACCGTTAAATTTTGGTCGTTTAAATCCCGTAGAGGATCGATCCGGTGCATGAAATAGTATCAATTTGTAAATATAAAATTAAAAAATAATTTTAAAATATCACAAAATAATTAACCCACTTCTGAAGCAAAACAGGGTGCAAACATAACTTTCGTTTCGGCAGTCAGTGTTGCAAAATGGTAAAACAAGAAGTACCAAAGACAAATTCTTTTTGCACCTTTTACCCCGAGTTTCTCAGCTCAAAATTATCGCAGAATTAATGTGACAAATTGAAAATCCATTCAACCAATCACAGCACATAACGCGTGCTTGAGAATTTGTCACATTAATTCTGCGATAATTTTGAGCTGAGAAACTCGGGGTTGGTGTTTTGCTTTGGTAGTTGGTTTATTTTTTAACACGCTTTTGTTATCTTGTCTATGCTTTTATTTTAATTTTACATTTACAAAGCGATACTGTTTCATGTCCCGGATTGACCATCCACGGGACTTAAACCACCACATTTTAACAGCGTATAAAACACAACTTATTTCTAAAGTAAATGCATTATGACAAAATATACATTAATAATTTGTTTAAAATGGTGACATATTATGGTAGTTGGTGCCGTATAGGTGCTATATACGATGCTATGAAGTACATAGTTCCTACGTTGCTGCTTCCTAAGTTCACGTAAATGAATATATATTACAACACCAGCTAGTGGTAGATCAGCAACGTAGAAAAATCGATAAGATAACTGTGTACGGAGGACTTGCCGCCACGCCAAGGTGTTGGTAACCAATAGTGGTAACACTTAAATTTTGCGTTTGAACGGTAAGATCCTGGTAAAGTGGTGTTTATGGCCACAAGAATAGGTATAGGAATTTATAAAATATAAATTAAGTGATTTAATTGGTACACCAACAAAATATTAAATGCCTGAATGCGGATATGTATTTTGAAAAGAATAATCAATAAAACTACACAAGTTTATTATTTCAAGACCTATGTGCCGTTTCGTTGCACATATCGCCGGTTCACTACACGAAATAAATAAACTGAAATATATGACGCCTATTTAGTTCTAGTCTAAATAAATAAAGCGTTTCACACTCGACTAAATAAGACACTTTACTTTGGTATTATTAGACTACATAACTTACCTACTGTTTACCTGGTTGCTGTGACAGTTAATGAAAAAACTGTATCATTATCTATTTATTATATCACTGTATCATGGGACGGATATTTTAGAGTTTTATACTAAACGTAACATATTAATCGAACTTCTTGTAGTTCGTTTTGGAACACAGATAAATATAGTAACAACACTTTTCACAGGTTTTTCTTAAGGCACTAAAAGGTAACAATTATTTTTATTTACACATAGACAACTCCTAAAATACAGCCTTCTGATTCTGCAACTCTATAACTCTTACATAATACATTCTTCATAATTAAGATGTTTTGGTTTGCCATCAATAGATCGAAATGTTAAGTAGGAAAAATACTACCTTGCATTGTAACATATTTCAGGTTTTCTCATGTAGTGAGGAAAATTCTACAAACAGTGAATCGGTAGGCATGTATTGCTGCAGCTGTGGTTTCAGATCGAATTTAATTAGTGATAAGTGAGGTGAGTGGTGCCGAAGGTTCGTCGCCGTAGTACCTGTAGCGATGGGGGACCTGCAGCGTGGCAGGTTCAGCGACGTCCGAGTGTTGTGAGTCGCGGTGCCTGCGTAGGTCCACCTTGCGCTGGAAAGCCTTGTCGCACAGACCGCACGAGAAGGGCTTGTACCCCGTGTGCTTGCGCATGTGTGTGATCAGGTTAGAGCTCTGGCTGAACGCCTTGGAGCATACCACGCACTTGTGCGGCTTCTCACCTAGAACCAAAGAAAGTTCTTTCTATTTATAATTCCTTTAGACTTTACTAATCAAGCGAACTTGGTAGAGTACTTATAGCTACATTAAAATATTATTATCTCAATCATTCTAAGTGATAGACTAAGCTCGAGCTCTGTCTATCGCATACGATGACGGAATAACTAAGTAGTTAATAAATGAATTTATTTTTCGTCATTTTTTTTTGCAGGGCGGGAACATTATTCATCGGATCTTAATCCAACTAAAATACCAACGTCAAATAGCATAAAACAGCAAAGTTTTCGAGAAACGATTTTATAATTCCAAAACGACCTAAAAACCCTAAGTATCACTTCGTCGAGTAATTAAAGCTTGTATAAGTGGAGCAATACTCATAATCATCGTCTATCTATTATTTATGGTGAGGTTTCCGAACTGATTTAATATGCAACGTCGCCTTGTACTCCGGTATTTATTAACTTCAGCGGTAATTGTTTGTAGCTCGATATAACGATATAACACTAACCAGTTTCGTAAAACTTTATTACTTCGAGGGTTAAGCACAGAAGGATATTCATGACATTTTTTTTTATTATGAGCAATGAATCACGTTTCAATAAAAACATCAAAACCATTGGCAATTTTACTTGACCAGTTACTTAAAATCGCCAAAGATAGTTTACGAATACAATTATAGCAAAAAATGCAAATGTCATTTTATAGATAGAACAGGATTTTTAAGTTTACTTTTTGTTTGTGCCGTGATCGGTCTGCACGTGAAGGCCTGTGAAGGCTGCGCGGCTAATTGCAGGCCGAGCCGCATTTTGGAATATTGATGATGAGGCATTTATCGGGAGGACGAGCTCCATGTAAGGCCGCTGTAAATCATTCGGAACAGGGCAGAGACGTGACGAGATGTCTCCGGCCAAGACAAATACGTCCGCCACATTTTTTAGCTACTATAATTCGTCTCGTTGAGCTTACTGGAAGTAGTCGGACCATTGAAAAACGTATGAGACGTTTATTTTTCTTACAGATCGCCAGTATTTTTTGAGCACCATATTCATTGTGATAGGTAAGCTTTTCTCATTCAGACGGTCTTTTATTATTATTTTAATTCAGGGTAGTTTGGGAATTAGAATGCCGGATATTGTAACTGATAATGTGAAGACGTTTTTACACCAATTGAGCGTAAAGCTGTATGAAGCGATGAAAGCTCTGGACAAACTGCAGCGCATTGCATTGCACGATATATTTTTTGCTTACCTATTGGAAATTCATTAAGTACAGTGGACAGGCTGCGATTTGCAGTCGAAAACGTAATTGCACAGTATTTAAATATTTAGTTCCCAAGGCATCGTCTGCGATGTGTCGCGTGATTGCTTTTATTGAGCGACTGCCTATATGTTTTCCATTTAATGAACTTGTTTCACAGTAGAGAAGTCTAGGCTATGCCTGGGTTATAACACTATATCATGTACTTATACAGCTTAATAAATCGACGAGGATAAAGTCGGATAACGTCTTCAGCAGCTGTTCACTGTCATTCCGATTAAAAGGGCAATCGTCGGAGATTACCTATCATTACACGCTCGACATGAACGTACGTGGGTATCGCAAGCGAACTAATTGAGAAAGTAAAATTTTATGTGAATAAATAAATTAACAGCTACTTGGTAATGATACAAATTCGTATAAAGACGACACGATTGAAATTATGATGTTGAGGAGGAAAATAATGATATCGGCTTTCTTTATCGCAATAAAACGTGCTATAATGTTTTTGCCGCTGACTTGTTTAGATGCTGTGGCTGCAATGTGTTCATTCACACCTTTTCATGAAATCTTATTTGATATCTTCGGGCCTTCGGGTCTCTCTTCGTTTTAGTTTGAGGTTATCAACAAAATATTATTACACTGTCAGCATAGAACAAAATAATGATTTTAAAGATGCAAAAGTTAATTAATTAGCGAATTTAGAAATTAAGTTTCTGTCTTCACCAATATAAAACGCATAGGAAGGTAAAAAACCCACCTTATACTAACATACTTTTAACTCTTTATTGATAGACGTTATCCATATTAAGGTAGCAATAAAAGTTTCAAACGAAATGATAGGTCTTGGTAAAGTTGTGTAATAATGAGGGGACGTGCCGACACTTCGTTACGTGAAACATGAAACAGTTGTCACAATAATTTGAGTTTCACACTACTTAGAAACGAATACACCATATAATTTAGTTCCTGTTTTATATCTACGACAAGAAAGCGTTATTGTTTAAATATACCTTTTTCATTTTATTAGTTTCAGTTTATTATTTATATTCGTGGATACGTAAAATTAAAAAAAAACCATTTTAGTGCAACATTTTCCTTCGATTTTCAAACAACTGCATCAGAAAATAACTTTTAAATTTTTATACACTTTTACTTTTTAATTTATTGGCGATTATGGGCTTATTGTAGAAAAGTAGTGTCATTGTCTATGGATGCGCGCGCTGCGCAGTCATGCGCAATCAGAATTCAAATAGCTCGCCATACCACATATTTTTCTCAGTTTTCACTTTTGTTATATTTCAACTGAATGAGTGAAGATAAAATAGTGTATGCAACGGCATGTATTTATGTATTACAACACACGCGTGTTATTATTATCACATTCGGCTTCACCTCATGTGATAAACAAACGCTCATGTTTTAATAACCCCTATTATATGACCATTGCATGAACTACTATTATTGTACACCAAAAAAATTACGCATCTCTAAAAAAACTCTCTCTATTTAAATGATGACCTGTCATTTTAAGTTTTCTGAATTGCAATTTCGAAGTTAATAACGTGTCAAAAACCCAACTTCATATTCTTAATCCGGGAATCAGCGTTTATTTCTTTCTTCGTTTTTGTTACCAGTAAAAGTAATTATACTTTTATTCTGGAAATAAGTAGGATAGTAAAAATGTAGGCGAAATGTGGACTGTATTAGAAGATAGGTCAATAAAATTGCGAATCGCTGACACAACTAACTTTGACCTCTGGCCATAAAAAAAAACATAAATTTATATAAAAAGGTCGCAACACTATTCCTGCAGTACTTTTGTACTCATGTTGTCATGATGTTTTGTCTCTATCTATTATACTGAGTGTACATTAATTATAAAATAAATAAATACGGTTTTTTTTTATATACATTTTGTTTAATTTTGTTAAATAGTTATTTTTCGCCGTATGTAGCAATGAAAAGACACATATTCGTAAGCTATTGAGGTCAAGTTACACCTTACCTCAAGATTAAGACTTGTAACCAAATTCACTATCTCTACAGGCGGTTTCGTCATACCTAGGGTTACCATTCGTCCGGACATATCCGGGGATATTTGGCGTCCTATCCGGCCTTCTAATTTGTCCGGCTTTTTGCCTTATATGGCAAAAACTCATCGTTTTGATGCGATGAAAACGAATTGACAGCCGTTCGTCATTGACGACTATTCCTTTGCCATTCATATAATTTATTGAGGCTACAATTTGGTCAAAATTACTTTTTCCCTTTTTTAACTCAATCATTCAAAAACTTTAAAGCCTACCAAATGTCCCGCCATTTCTTTAAAAGTCCGACTTTTCAATTTTCGAAATGGTAACCCAAGTCACACCACAAATAGTAGATAAAATAAAGCAGGAAGAAAATTTCAACAACAGAAACCGAAACTGTGTTTTGTCAATACTTATTCAAATAGTCCTTGAAAATAATCACTTTAAATGAAAATGTTTTTGTGCGCAGCTGGAAATGCACTTCATTCGTAATTTGCAAATAATTGAACATACTTATCAGCTTCAATTTGCTTTGAACTCAATGATTTTCGTAAAATTTAATTCGGTTATACCTTTTTTTACATTGTAAAACCCTGTCCTAGTTTCTATTCGATTGAAAGTGTACTCTACGAAAACCTAAAATAATGTACTGCCTATACTGAATAGCAATCGCGGTTAGAGTATCAGTTAACCGCAGTTAATACCTACATTTTAAGAAGAAACAAACTAAAAAATTGTTAATTATAGTGTAGAGATCGATGCTATACGTGATATGTGCTCTATTAATAGGCAAGAAAATTTCTTTCTTCTTTTCTTGAAAAAAAAACCTTGTCCCACACTAGGAATTTCTTCTGTATCGTGGGTACGTTTACAAAGATTCAAAATTCACTCAATGACTTCTTGAACCTACTGTAGATTACCATGATTTTTGAATTTAGAATTAAGAACAATGTGAAAACTTCAATGACAAAGTTTTTAGGCAAGAGTTAAAGAAATACTCATCTTCAAATTTCAGGCATACAGGGTGTCCCAGAAATCGACGTCAAGCCGTAAATGGGTGATAGACCAAGTTATAACAGTTCTCAGAAAAATACGAAAAAAAATCTATCTCATGTTTTTAAAAAATTATGTTCACTTTAAAAATTTACTAAAAAAATCAATCCCTGTAATGGTTCTTTAACTCCAATTGCTACAAATCCCATAATTTATCTAATTTTTTTATTATTATGTAATCTTGAATAATGCTTGTGTAGATTTTTGCCTAAAATTTAAAGCCAACTCCTCCTACTTAGAAGAAAATTAAACTTTTTCAAAACCAAATTATTCAAATTTACTGTTTCGCCCAACTTTAACTGACTGTACTGAAAAAAAAATGTACTACGCTAGTTTGGCAAGTAACATGAAAAATTGGCGCATTTAATAAGGATTCAAAAATGGTGTAACACTTGCTAGATTACGTTTTCAATAATTGGTCAAATTTTTTTTTGTAAATAGCCTCGGTTTTTACACAAAATGTCCATACTTCCTTAAAATGACTTTAGCTTACCTAAAGCTTTGCTAAACTCCGTTTCTAGTTCGATAGAGACGTTACGTAATTTAAGAGCAAAGTTATGATAGTGACTCAACCTTTTTACTTTAAGTCAGGACCAGTTTTCTCATCTTAGAAAAAAAAACAAATTATCAGATTTAATTTTTTTTTATTACAATAAATGTTCAAACTGCCTTCCTTCGACGGCAATGCAAGCACGACATCTTCTTAAAAGATGAGAAAAAATGATGATTTTTCTAAGATGAGATAAAAACCGAGGCTATTTACAAAAAAAAATTGACCAATTATTGAAAACGTAATCTAGCAAGTGTTACACCATTTTTGAATCCTTATTAAATGCGCCAATTTTTCATGTTACTTGCCAAACTAGCGTAGTACATTTTTTTTTCAGTACAGTCAGTTAAAGTTGGGCGAAACAGTAAATTTGAATAATTTGGTTTTGAAAAAGTTTAATTTTCTTCTAAGTAGGAGGAGTTGGCTTTAAATTTTAGGCAAAAATCTACACAAGCATTATTCAAGATTACATAATAATAAAAAAAATTGATAAATTATGGGATTTGTAGCAATTGGAGTTAAAGAACCATTACAGGGATTGATTTTTTTAGTAAATTTTTAAAGTGAACATAATTTTTTAAAAACATGAGATAGATTTTTTTTCGTATTTTTCTGAGAACTGTTATAACTTGGTCTATCACCCATTTACGGCTTGACGTCGATTTCTGGGACACCCTGTATAGAAATAATCTACTTCAAATTCTTAATTCAGAAACCGGGACCAAGGAAAAGTAATCACAAACCTGTGTGTATGTAGGTGTGCTTCTTCATGTCGGACTTCTGGTGGAAGCGCTTGCCGCAGTACTGGCAGGGGTAGGGCCGCGTGTCCGAGTGGATAAGCAGGTGCGTCGAGAGCGTGCTGGAGCGCTTGAAGCACTTGCCGCACTGCTTGCACTGGGGACAAATAGAATATTGTCAAGTTGGTTCGATGGTCTAGTAGTCGCAAACTCTAGATAATGCTGAAAGGTCCGGTCGAACAGAGTTTTAAAGGAATTTCTTTAATTTTTCAGTAGCAACTCAGAGTCAGGCAATGGGCCCTACTGCGTATGATTTACCGCTAGAGGCGCTGGTGTAGCGTAAGATTTCCGATATGTCAAACTCCACAGTTTGTGTTGTGAGTGGGCGGGTTTTTTCCTAATTATATTATTGTTATGAATATTTTGCGATACCTCAGATTAGTTAGTAGTTACGGGTCAGTGAATGTCAGTGATTTAAGGTATTGAATATGATTTAAATGTAAACTTAGTTTTCACGCCCGTAGTGGGTACGTACCGTTCAACTATTTTATTAATGTCCCTTGGCAAACTTCGTGTTTCGTCAGTCGTCGGACTTCTATCTGACTTCCAAGTTGCAACTGAAAGAAAATATAGAAATCCGACGGCTGACGAAACACGAAGTTTGCCGAGGGACATTAATAAAATAGTTGTACTGTAGTAAACTTTGACAGCTATACTTCTGGACCTTAGTCAACGTTCCCAGTTTAAACTGACGACAATTAGGTCATCCTCATTGACTCGTACATTAGACTGAAAAATAAAAATATAAATGAGGGATTCTACATCTCTGCCTTACCCTTCTGGAAATACAAGCGTGATGTTTCTATATAGCTAAACTGTAGGAACAACAATCCCCTCTAATAAAAACATATTTATTAGATGCCTGTCGTCTGCAAGTCGTCAATGCTAATAACCCATAATAGTTTCCTTTGTCTGACGTGTAAGGACTATTGCAATTCAGTCATTTGACCCCACGACGATTGCTGAGAAAACGGCTGAAATATAGCCAGGTACAACACTAGATATAATTATAAACATGGCGCGGACAGCGTCCATCACCTTCAGTTAGACGGTGACAGCCAGTAATAAACTAATAACAGGGCTCTACCCCTTTCTACACTTTTCTTTGATTTCCCATATCTAGCAACGGCTTTGAATTATTTTTTTCATTACCTAGTAATTAGCGTCTATTAACTGGTTATTATCCGCAGGTATTTTTCACTGGAATTACTAATAAAAGGATACTATGAAAGAAATCAAATGTAGGAACGTAATGCGATGGTACAATTTATTGATTTGTGTGGCAATGACAACACAGCGTAGTCTACTTGGGTCCATATTTATTAATTTATTCCATTTAAACAAAGCCTTCTAATTTCTAACGTAGTTCTTGATTTAATGTCTACGTATTGATTTGATCGCGTATGCAAAAACCGGCCAAGTGCGAGTCGGATACGCGCGCCAAGGGTTCCGTACCATTATCGCAAAAAACAGCAAAAGAATCACGTTTGTTGTATGGGAGCCCCACTTAAATATTTATTAGTATTTGTTGTTATAGCGGCAACAGAAATACATCATCTGTGAAAATTTCAATTGTCTAGCTATCACGGTTCATAAGATACAGCCTGGTGACAGACACAGACAGAAAGACAGACGGACCGCGGAGTCTTAGTAATAGGGTCCCGTTTTTATCCTTTGGGTACGGAACCCTAAAATCATTACAAAATTACCAAAATAGTTCAATCGTAAGAATGTGTTGGCGTGCTACGAGCTTTTCTGCCACAAAAACAGTCTCAACTTAAATATAATTGGTTTCTGAATTCCACACAAAGCTTTAAAAGCAAACTGAATGTCTCCTGTTCACCTTTGTGTGCGAGACAAAAGATTTTTAACTAAGTACTTGCTGTGACTTGCTTTAGATTTATTGAATCAGATGTTTTTGGTATGCATTGGAATAATTTCGTTACTAACTTAGTTTATTTACTCGACACACAGATTACCGGTGTTGGACACGGATTGTTTTGAAGAAGGATTTCACAATCACTTTTGAAAAATCCTATGTGACTTTAAGAAAAGGAAGAGGTTCTGAATTCGACTGATTGTTTTTTTTTTCTAAGTATTTTTTAATTAGTCATTAATAAGTTTAACAACCCCTCGATGAAGGGCCGATTTCACCATTGAAACTAATCGCGATTAGTTCAACTTAACTCAGTTTATGCAAATATAGAGTTCTGATTGGTTGAGAACCTACCTAACCTAACCCTAAGTGAATTGAACCTCCTATTGTGTTTTCAGAAGTTTTGTTCTCCAAGTGGCGTAACAAAGTCACTAATCCGACAGCTAACGTTTTTAACAAAAATAGAGAATGTATACTGGACGATTCGCAGATTGAAAAGCGGATTTTAGTAGTTTTCACAAAATGTTTAGTTACGTTAAACCAAAACCCATAAATTGTAAAGATTACGCGCGAAATTGCTAATGTGTTTTCATCTGAGAAGACAACCAGCCATCTTGTCACTATCCGCAGGCTGATATAAAACATAAGGAAAATATGTTGTGCGGCTATTAGTCGGGTGGTTAGTCGTTAAGTATGCGGCGCATGATAATCCTTGGCACCACGGCACAAATCCGCGTAGCGGGCCTGTGACAGTTGGCAGGGCAGCTGCACCGACTCGCGCCTCACAAAAACCGCTACTTTTTTGGTCGCCTTTTTATACAATCGATGCACTCTCTTATAAACAACACAGGTGCTAGGGTATGACCGTCCACATATGGTTATCGGCTTGTACCACGTAGAGAGGTGATTTTTTATGATAGCCGTTTGAATTTAAAAAATCTAGTGTCGTTTTTTACGAAACTGGCTTTTTATTAACGGCTTTGTGGAACCTGCTACGGTCCCTCGCGACTCGAGGGGGTCAAAACGACTGTTACATTCTTAATGGGAACTTACAATGACTGCAAGGAAACATTTTAATTGTTTTTTAAGATAATCGTTTTAAAATAAAATGGTGTTTCACTCAGTTGCCCAAAGGCTATTTGGAGGTTTTGGCCAACTGAGTTCACTTAAGCTTTTTATTTTCTTCATTGGTTTTTGTATAGCGTTTTCTAGCAACAAAGCGGTCAACTTTGTTCCCCTATTTGGAGCACTATTTTACACTCACATTTGCGTCTACGAAGAGTCTAAGCGACTGCTACGAGCGTCTGCGCAAAGCTTACGCTTCGTCGGTGGTAAACCATTATTAGCCCACGACCAATAAATAATAGAGAAATGAATTTGGAACTTGTAACATTTTTAATTAAGATGGAATGTTAAACAAAATACCATAATTTACGTAACTACATGACCTAGATGGTTCATCCTTACTTTGGAAGTAGTTCACATACTTATGAAATAAAATCCTGTTTCACTCAAGCAAAGAAAAGGGATGTGTCACCTACTGTGAAAATAGCAAATGTTATCGACGGCAATAACTTATATTTGTATTGACTTTCATATACGACTTTTCTTCTACAACTTTCACAATAAGAACCTATGAGCGTAGAGTTGGTTTGTCTTGCGTAGGTATCTACTTCATTTCCTAGATACGAGTACTTATAAATAGAAAGAAAATAGATTATTAGTTTTGTTTTTGTCAAAGGATTCCGGGCAAAAGAACAGAATGATTGAAAGGAGAAACCGTGTACCAAAAAACCGTGAACCATAGTAGTATAAAAGCTCCAGGAAAGTGGTTATCTAATATAAATTGTAGTGTCATTTCTTGGCCGAAACTTAGCTCTACTTTTTAGAAATCAGGGAAGGTGTGATTTTATGTGCCTTTTTAATAGGTATTATAAATATTATTATGTAATAAACTAGTAGTAATAAAGTTAGTACAAAGCGCAGCAAGGCGAGCGGTGCGTGAGAGACGCGTGGCGCGCACGCGCCACCACTCTCGCGCACTGCCGCCCGCCATTGTTCCACCGCGTGCACATTTTAATGCGATCATAATTACAACTTATTGTTCCCTCATAAATTACTAATTAGCCAAAGGAATGACCATCTTTTTTAGGTACATGAAAATATAAATATTTATTTATTAATTGACGATGATTGTCTTCGAGCTGTTATTAATAACATCTTTATGAATAAAATTAAATTGATAACTTTCATTTTCTCTGTAGTTCGGTACAGGTAGTAGTCGTGTCACTTTCAATTTTGCACGGCTCGGTATCGATGATACCTAACAAACGCTCAACGCTTCATTTAAAAGATAAAGTGAGGTTCTCCAACATATTTATAGTCGAATGACACAAGGTAATTATTCGTCCAATTATAATCTGCCGCGCCGTGATATTAAAAGTTGGTATTTTGATTAAAACCGATGCGGATTTTTATAACGGCGGCACGTAGAAAAAACGAAAGGCTCAAAAATGGCGAGAAGATGTTCATCAACAGGCTCCGAACGAAGCCGAGTGGCGAGCGGCTAGCGGGCGGCGCGCGACCCGTTCTGATACGCGACTACTTATTAAGACGGGGCAGTTTTTGCTATTTGATTTGTTAAAGAGACTAAAACGGATACTGGTTTTGCTATTTTAAAGCATTTTGAACGGAAACTGTACAGTTATTCTGAACTTGTTGGTGCTATCTCGATGTTGGAGTTAGGTATGTATTGAGAATTAATACTACTGAATACTTACTTGGAATGATTTTTCACTTCTGTTTTCGTTTTTGAGGAGTAGAGAGAAGTTGACGTCTGCTGCTGGCGGGGGTTTGATAGGGTAGGAGTGGTGCGCGGGGGCGGAGGGGCAGCGGCGCGGCTCGGCACTGGGCGGCCGATCGGCCTCTTCGGGGTTGCTGCGGCACCGCTTCACCAGCTCCAGGGGAGTGTCCATATCGTCAGGACCATCCCACCGCGAGATCGGTGACTCATTTCCCACTTCCACTTTTTCACGCTCACATGCGCTTCCCGGAGACCAAATCTGACGATTCTTAGTTGATAAGTTTAGAGGAAGCTCTTCCTCGTCATCTACAAACAAAAGAACGACACGGTTAAAACAAAAGCCTTAGCATATAGGAAATACATTGTGTATGCAGTAGGTACTGTGTCAACAGACGGTGAGTGCCGACAGTTTCTCTTCTACTGTTCTTCACGCTTCTATAAGTAAATTTAAAGTCGGACGAGTCAAATCGGGCGTCTGCGGAGTGACTTATGAAATCTGTACAGGTGCGCCAGTGTTTGCCGACTTTACGTCACTGTTTGCTCAATAATACATTAAAAACTTGCATGCTTTTGTCTACTCTATTATAAAACATCTTATTTTCTGTGAAAAAGATGAATTATCATTATCAAAATATTCAAATTGTTGTTGTGTTAAACCATTTACCCAAGTCATAAGTTATTATTAGATTGTGTGATTTCAGAATAGACTTAAAAGTTAGAAGCCTTTGCTAGTTTAGATGTAACACCTTACACACAAAATTAATTAAGATCAACCCGACTTAACCATACAGTAACCAATTGACAACATAACCAAATATCCTTAACCTACCTTCTTATCAATGTTTTCAGTTAGAGCTTAATTACTCTACCATTTCACTTTCTAGTCTTAAATTAATTACCTACTAAGTTCGAGGTTTTAAAACACAACATACGTCTTTAATTTACAATTACTTAAAGCCGACAATGATAACATACAAACCACTTCATTTCATTGTTCCTAATTAAATCTTTAAAATAAATTCTCTTATCGAAGGCAATTAAACGTCAGTTCGTTAAAACATTAGTCTTAAACAAATAAATAAAAATCAAGTACATAATGGGGTTCTTACGCCCGGTTGGTTTGTTATCTACGAGGTTGAGTGGTAACCGGTACCAATGCGGATAAGAGACAATTAGAATACAATTTCGTTTGGCGACAATGAGTGGCGCAGGTAGGTACGTCGTCGCTTTTCCTTGGAGCCACTTGGAGCGTAGAAAACGAGCGCTTGCTTCCATCGGCGGAGGTAAACGACATGTAAACGACGACATATCAGCGCCTCAAGTTATTAATCGGTGCCTTCCACTGATAGCTATTCTAATGAGTATTATACAGGAGAAGCCGCGTAAGGAGGCCGAGGCGAACCATGTGTTGTAATGCCACGAACGTACTCATTAACATTTTTTTTAGGATTCTTGAAACACGTAAACAATTTCAGTGCAAGCTGATCTACTCTGCTTTTATGAATTCCAATGTGAAGACATACAGTACAATACACAAAAATTATTTCATTCTTCAGACTTTGATTTAAGCACTCGATCGATTTATAAAATAGAAAATATGTAGGTCAAGTATTGACTGAAAATGAGTTTCAATACAATGTAATTCTAGTGAATTACTAATAAAATATTACTAAATAACTACATGTTATCTATTGTCAGCTGCAACGAGTCCAGACAGTTACACAATGTTCTAGAAGAAAACTAGGGTACTGTGAGTCACATTCGATTTGAAAAAACTTTGTAAAACTGTAATTTTTGTAGCATGGTTTGTATATTGATAGATATGAGAATTTTGGATGCTTAATTTGATTTTTTTCGAGGGTTCAAAGGAAACATGATGATTAATTTCCTTCGTCACTTGCAAGTAATGTAAAGTTTTGATCGTCGTGATGGCCCAGTGGCTAAGGCCTCGCCTCTCGTGCTTGAGGTTGTGGGTTCGAATCCGGGCAAGTACCAATGTGACTTTTTCAAATTCATATGTACTTTCCAAGTTTATCTTGGACATTGCTGACAACGGTGAAGGAAAACATTGTGAGGAAACCTAGATTTATAGTGAGTTTATAAGATTGTGCTCCATTGGTATAATTGCTGCAAGGCGTTCCAGTGCGAGGATAAACCAATAAATAAATAAAGTAACCGAATAACTTACAAGTTGAATCGTTAAAAAAGATACATTAGTGCTCTACTTTTAGACTCGTACACACTTGTGCTTGATCGTCATCTATCGAAACTACAGTCATTATATTTTTCAGTTACTTTGCAGTTGGCGAAAGCTTTGATGCGGTTAGAAATAAGTCAAGGTATTTACCATCTCTGGGCGGGGTATGCCTGGCGTGATCGATGGGTGGTCGCACGTACTGCGGGGAGGCACGGGGCATCAGCAGAGGCCAGACTCCGGCGCCACTGTACAGTGCTCCGAGGCCACTGCAGTACATCAGGGCTCCCAGTTCTGAACAAGAAAGGTAGCTGGTGACGAACGCTGCAATTGTGAGGTCTCATGTCCAGTTTAAGATTCCAATGCCATTTTCTCGACCGAACAGGAACTCTAAATAACATGACATTTGACGACGGCGACTGTCGAAATGACCACATGGTTCACATGGCGATCTCTTACATTTTTGACTTGTCCGAAAATACTAATCAAGAATGATAGAATGTCACTTTGATAACCTTAGTAATTTAATTTTGACCACATGGTCCACATGGCGATCTCATACATTTTTGACTTGCCCGAAAATACATATCAAAAATGGTAGAATGTCACTTTGTCTAGAGGCTCTATACTCTATTTGAAATAACATAAGATTTTTTTTACAGTTCGTTCAACCGATTTTGAGTTCTATCCCGTAAATATAAGGATAGCATAAAAAGCATAAACCTGTTACCAAAACATACTGTTTACTACAGCTGCCATTTGTCGTATCACCAACGCAATAGAAATCAAAATCAGTTGAACGTGCTGTAAAATGGGATGTCTAATGTTATCTCAAAGTATAGTCAAAAATTACTAAAACGTTCAACGAGAAAGGCTAACCAGGAGACTAATTGCGTAAGTGAATTCAGCAAGGCATCGACTAATGAAACATAGACGAAAAGCCACATCGCGTCTTTAATCTCGCATGTGATTGGTCGATTGATGGGGTCAAACCCTTTGCCTAGCCGAATTCACTTACGAAATTACGGGGCTTAACTATTATAATTAAATTATGCTGCGGGCTTAACTATCAGTGAACCTGAACACATACCAGTAGCTCGCGCGTATTGTTTGAGCGCCCTCCCTGCAATCTCGATATCTCCCAGTTGGCGTAGATCCAGTCGGTGATGTGAGAGAGAGTCGGGCGAGCGCGGGGGAGAGCGTGGCGACGGCGGGGTGCGGGGGGACACGCTGCCTTCTGGAGACGGGAACCGGTGAGCTGGTGGCGGCGGCGAGGATGGCTGGAACTGCTCCGCCAGCCGCGACAGCAGCACGTGCCGAGACATCCTAAACAACAGAATAAATAATAGTTTAATAGCCAATTTTCCGAAGGTCCCTTCGAGAAAACACCGTGATAAAGGCAAAAGAAAAATACCTCAAGTTACAATCTCTTTTGTTTCACGCAGCTAAAATAACACGACGTGAATAAATTACAGGTAATGACGATTCTTTAACAATTAACGCCTGCATCACAATGTTAAGCTTCATTCTGCGGCCAATTAGAACAAACCACCTGAGCTTTTGAATTGTCGTTGACTAGCAGAGTCTTATCGATCGATCGTACTGCAACCATTCTGCTTTCCCGTGGGAACCTTCAGCATTCTGAAGAGCTTTAGGTATCTACAGCTTTTGTAATAAGGCTTGATATTTACATTACATAAAACTTATTATATTTTTAAACTGACACAATTATTCATTCATGAAAAATGTTTAAAGCCCGCTAAGGACAAACTGGATATCGCAAGGATTTCTCGTTTCTGCCTGTTTGCTGTATTTTAGAGTCAATGGCATCATCTTTACCAAGGACACGCACTAAACCTAAGCACTTCGAATGTAGGTTAAACTTTTAAAAACAATATAGGTATGTAAGCTGACATAACTTTCTTGTTAGATAACTTTTATTGTCATAGTGCACATAGATACCTAATAGCACTACTTAATTATCATAACTACATAATATTTTGTAAATGGTTCCGGCGGCGGCACTGTCAGTCACCTTGTTCATGAAGACAACTCAATATGATGGTAAGTAGGTACCCCGTTTATCAAGATTTTACGGTCAGCGCGGATCAATTCAAAAGTTGCGATATCATCTTTGTTTTACGTGACCGACGTCATTAGTGTCCATCCGACTACCTACGTACGTATTTGTTGACAGCCCTTGCTGATTAATCCGACCGCTTGTTTGTTGACAGCGAATCGTATTAAAAGCTCAATCAAGCAAATGAAGAATCAGAATAATGGAAGTGGTCGGCGGCGGCGGCCGCGGCGGCGCCCGCTGCGTACGCGCATTAATAATGCACGTGTCGAGTAAAACAATCTTCATTAGACTAACACACATTACATATTTACAGAATGGATGTCCGCGTGTTCCATACCATTTCACCGCGCTTCCATTAGGAATTAAACTCGAGGAGCTCACCAGCACC
Source organism: Orthosia gracilis (assembly GCA_947562075.1). Lineage (NCBI taxonomy): Eukaryota > Metazoa > Arthropoda > Insecta > Lepidoptera > Noctuidae > Orthosia > Orthosia gracilis. The sequence goes on along the minus strand of OX387267.1, from coordinate 30,533,214 downwards.
AGTATAGTCGGAGACATTACATTTGTCGTCGTAAATTATAAATAATGATGTCGGACAATGATTTGCAAAATTTCCTAATTACAATAATGCCCAAACAGAATAATTATTAACGATAGTTCACGTGTAGATTTCGATCACATTCATGATATTCACGCAGAGGCAGTTCAATTTTCTTGTCTTACAAATGCAAACCAATTGGTTCGAGCTATTACTACTAATTGGCTAACAAGCTGGCTGACGTGAGGGTTGTGTGTCGCAATTTCTTGTTTCAATAAAGCAAGGCTTTACTTATTAGATCGCGAGTAGTAATTACGTCCCGCGCGACGAGTGCCTGCACTTATTTTTTTTTTTTACGGTACAGTGGGAATTCGAGCAAATGTTGATAAAATCAATCAGCGCAAAAATTGACATGAATGAAATTATATTGATGTTTACCTAACTTATTTGTTCATGACTATTGTTTCTTTTAAAATTAAAATGTTAACAAACACCTGTGTGTGAGTTGTAAAGTGCTGTCCGCCGTATGTTATCGCTTTTGATACGAACAGGTGTTTTTTTATAAAAAAAAGATTACATCAAAATCTGACACAGATTACTTGAACAGATTTTTTTATAAATCTTTGTCTCTCAATGTCAATCAAATTAAACAGTGTTTTACACCATTGTATGATTCTGTTTTATAAATTAAAAAGAGATTAATATTACTAATTACGTTTTAAGCCTCTGTAGAATGAGAGTACTTTATAAGCATAACCAGAGCCGTGTAGCCTGTCTGATATTGACTGAAAATTAATTATTTCATCGATATTCGTGGTTCCGGTTTCACGGCGCAGGTTGCAAAGTAAATTACGTTGTTTCCGAGTGAAAATGAGAATTCATAATGTGAAAATTATCACGAGATGGAAAAGGAGCTTTTTGCGAATGTAAGTACCTATATTTCATATATTTGCTTTTCTTTTTTACTCTGATTTTCATTCATTGTTATCAGAATAGTTTGCATACTCGTGATGGTACTTATTCATATATTTCTTGTTATTCAAAGAATAACGTGGTAAAAGCTTACATCAGAAGACAAAAAGACATTGGTAATTCATTACACTACAAAAGCCCAATTAACCAAATGAAAAAACGATTCATTCGCAGACACTGAAAATATTTCACCGCCTGTGGTTTTGTCTGCCGGGTTGTTTTGTTCTTGTCTTCAATACTTCTAGGTATTAAACATGTCGGAACACATGTACAAATTTGGTTTCGCCTTGTTTGTATATTGCTACGGGAATATAGACTTGCAGATTATTTGCACGGCACTGCATCTGCAGACGTTTGGTTTAGCGACGACGTAGGTACGTTTTAAATTACAGCACATTGTTGCTTATATAAACATAGACAGACATGAACAAATAATTGTGAAAAGTAGGACTTTTAATGTGCAAGTGTGCAGTCCTTGCTTCCGTACATTGCGTAAGGATATGATTTTATCGACATGCAGGTTTTAAAGATAGGAAATGATCACATGAACAGGCTCTACAGTTCGTTCGTTTTAAGATAGAGAAGTAAATTAAAAAAAAACAAACGTAATGTAGAACAAAGAACCTCCTCCTTTTTGGTAAGACGGTTAAAAATATGTAGGTAAGCTGTCTAATCTCATCATGCAACCTAACTGCACTTTCATTATCCGTTTAGGTATGGATCAACGGATAAACATGAGTTTGAGGTCTTTTATGATGTCATTAAACAATGCAAATATGTTAGTTTTGCTGAAGTAACCAAAATGATGAAGATTTAAGAATAAGTAATGAAAATTATTATGCACCTGTCATTGATGTAAGTTTGACGTTGTGCTAGGGAATAAAATATTTAAGTAGTACCTAAGGTGTAAATTGAGTAGAGGTCATTATGACTATTAGTTATTATAATAAGTAGGTAAACTTTTGATATTTAATATAAATGCTAAAACAATCAGATACATAGGGTATAGAAATTTACAAAAAGCAAAGCAATTAGAATATGTTTATATGACTCTTTTTATCATGAGTGTTAAATAATTTAAAAGTTAAATGATCTAATTAGTTTTTAATGATGACATCATCAATCGGAACAAAACATATTTAATAAAAAGGGACACAGTATTAGACATTTGTTGTTATTGTTAATACAAATAAAATAAGATAATAGATTTAATAATAATATCCAACAGGAACTTACCTCAAACCGTACTTCTACGAAGCTACGAAAATCTATTTCACTCACTGCTACGAAACACTACGAAAAATATTTTTTAAACTAGTCCAAGAAACACCATAAATCTAATGTCATTTTATTTTAGGTAGAATGATAAAATAAAATAAATAATAAATGCTGCGAACGATATGACGTCGCGAAAATCGTAAGGCTGCCTAGGATCGGAAACGTCACTGACAGCTCCGGTGCGTCGCGTTTGGCGCCTGGCACCTGACTGAAATAAGGCTCGCGCGCCCCGACCTACCCGACTGCTCTTCCACAATAACGTTCTTTTTTCAAAACTCTGCTAACAAAAAAGAGGTCGGACGGAGCCTGAGCAATAAAGAAATGATTTGATGAAACAGGCACTTGACAGGTGGCTCGCGTCGCATCCTCGCAGGCAGCACTTAATTGTTGGTTGCGCTTACGTTGACGGCGCAGAGGATGTACTGAAAAATGGCTTTTAAGTATTAATGCCCACAAATAAGTGGTTGCTCCCTATGTGACATTAAAACCCTTGCATTAAGGATTGCAAAAGTTGCACATAGACCGGTCCGGACTTTGGTCGAGCCTCAGGTTGGATACATGTCATGTTCTCGGATTATCTATGTGCTGGTAAATACTAGTTAATTTGATTTGTGCCCAAAACTGATTAACAAAATGCACGAGGCTTAGATTTCTCGTAGCGTCGCGCCCCGCCCACCGCGCGCTATTGGTCGCCATCTACCGCTGGGCGGAGCGTTGCTTAGATACTAACTTAGAAGCCTTTTTAACGTAACAATCTAATATTATTTGTTTACAAAACGATTCGTTAAATTATTTTAGAGCTTTAATGTAAATTAATTTAATTTAATGACACAAGGGTCATAAAAATTTGTTCAAGGTATTGCATTTGAAAGCTCTATTTGATGCTGCTTATCTAAGCCCCATATTAAGAAACTTTTATAAGCTTCTCGAGAAAATCTGGTGAGGATTATTATAATTTTTTGTTAAAATTGTTTGTCACTCTAGACGTTTTTACGTGCATGTCTTTTTGCATCGTTCTCACATATATGTATTTTCTTCAACAAGAATGATGTAACGAAAAACTTGTAATTGAAACTGATGGAAAAGAGTGTCCGTGGAGTTTCTTGCAAATTCTTCTCCATTGAGATCTACTGACGCTTGCGAATTTGCAACTAGAGTAATATTTTTTTTTTGTTTGTCAATTCAAAAGTACCTCTAAGGTTTATTTGAAATAAACTATTGCAGTTTGAGAAAACACAGCAATTACTTAGTATGACTTCAAAATCACATTCACCTCTGTACCTATGTGGGGAGACTTATTTTTAGTGGTTAAACGCTTTAAGCCCGAAGTAAAAACTGATTAACTTTACATAAATAGGTAATACTTCTTGTGAATTGCCCATGGCTTGACAGATGAAAGGTGCTCTACGAACTTGCATGAGAAATTGGCGATCGATACTTTACGTGACACTTATAATGTCACACACATATTATGTATTACAGTGCCAATTAAAATATTCAATAAAAAATATTTATGCGACTAAAAATAACTGTGACTTGTTATTACTATGTGAATTATTTTTATACTGTGAGCAGAGCAGGTATATTATATATATATATATAAATCTAAGCTATGTTATGAGGATGTATAATTGTTTGTTTGTAAAATATAATCTGGGGAATACTAATCTAAACAAGAAAATTCATTCACTGATAGATAGTGAAGTCGCCGGGTGAAACCAATGGAACAAGCTAGTATTTACTTAGAATGTAAAGTTGGTTTAGCGTGATAGAATAGCAGTGAATGGGTGTATTACTTTTAAAATTGGATAAAGTATAAACTATTATTGTTTAAGAAAAGTTACTGTCAAAGTGACAACACAATGACACAACGCCGGTTCAAAACCTTTTTCAGCCATTTCAAAAGAGTTTTTATTCGACTGCCGAAAAGCAGAAACTAAACGTTACGTATTTATGGTTTACGTTTCTTTAATACAATATCCATAATCAGTGATGAAATGGACGCCGACCTCAACGTAGGTAGTTGGGAAAAGTTTAGGCAGATTGAATCAGTGGCCAATTGTAAACTGAAACTTTGTAATAAACAAAGAGGCTACCAGATTTTCAGCATAGCAACTATCAATTCTCAGCGTGTTAGAAAATTGTCTTTCATTAATCACATTTTCACCTGATCGAGCGATTGTAAATGTAATAGCAATCTCGGGAAATTCAATTAAGCGGATAATCTGCTTTGGTTGCTGCGTGTTTTGTTACGGAGGAGACGTAGGGCTTCACTCTTCAGTAGGGGAAGTGCTTCAGCGAGTGCAATGAGGGGGGACATGGGGGCTGTAAACATAACGGCGAGCGCGTGTCAGGGTGTAGGGGCAGGGGCGCTGGCACGCGGGTGGGGGGCGCGGGGGCGCGTCACGGCCCGTTAGCGCGGATCCTCGGCGCGTGCACATGTCGCCCCGGCACGCGCCCGCGCCACTTTTTATCCTCCTTTTTTTTCTGTTGCTGTTTTTGTTTTCTCCCTTTGTTCGAAACACGAATTAAAGCCTCCATTTCGATTTCTGGGTGAATTAATGAAGCCGGGTTTGAGATATCACGATCGTAAGTCTGATAAGATTTTGTTATTCATTCATAGCTTTGGCTTTTATTTTTGGATATTCCCGAAAATTTTGGTAGTGTGTCGATTAACGGAACGTTGAAGGGCTAAAATTAGGTCTACACATACAGTTAAGTCTAGATGTTGTGTGGTAAAGAGTTAGTATCGAAGGTTAAGGTCCTATTTGCAATGAATATCTTAGCATAGGATACATAGCATAATCAAAACAATTGAAAAACAAAATTGAACAGGTAGGTAGTGCGGGGAGATGTATGTAGATAAAAACCATGCAAATCCTTAAACACGTTCATAAAGTATTCGAGTACATGCTTGATAGATAAGTAAATCAAAATAAAACAGTTGAAGGGTAGATACGCATGTTTCAGCTGCAGGCTACAGAACCGGTCGCTGAGCTGGCCGGCACAGGCGGCTGGCGCTGTCGCACTGCGCCATTCCTTACAGTCAACTTTTATTAATTGGGCAGATGAGAGCCACGGCTTCCATGATGAATGCTTATCCCTTATACGGCCAGCAGTTCGCGAAACCTTTTATAGATTCTCAATTAAAAGTGTCTATTATAGTTAATAGGTCGATCAGACATTGTAGCGTTTATAGAAACGAGAATATTTGCTTTAAGTACATATAAAAACAGGTAATATAACGGAAAGGACGATTACGTGGAATAAAATATAAGGTAGGGGTGCGGGTGGCAGGTGGCTGCGGCTTAGGGACGCTCCCATTGTTCCGACTTAGATATCGACACGCAATGTGATTTGGAGACAAATAACTTCAAGTCTTTTTGCGGTTTCTTCGAACTTTTATCTTTTTACGTTTCGCAAGTATTTTATTATTGGTTAAAAATGATACTTTTAGATCATGACATGGCAACTATTATCAGAAAAGCTTCCTTGCCTATCTGAATTCTATTAATACAATAGGTTTAAATAATCAAATAAAACATGAAATTGTGAGGCGATTTCAGATGTCTATACCGACTTTCAGCATCGTATTGAGACCTTTGAAAGCTTTCGTGTAAAATGCCCACATCTTATAGCGACTGAACCCTAATAAAGATGTAGATAATTAATAGCGTGCTCGACTGCTTGTATTGGTCACTGGGTTCCATTCCAGCTGGAATTCCTAACATTCCTGTTTGTGGCCTTGGCGTATAAAAAGGCAGAATCCGAAATAAGAGAGGTTATCAACATAGTATAAATTTCATCGTAGTCGAAAGCTTTTCGTATTTGAAAGCCATTCGACGGTCACAGGATCAGTCTGACCAAATAAATCTCACTTATTCGATGAAATTAATTAAATGAGATACGAACCTAAACTTTAAGCTTGGATGTTTTAAATTGTTATTAGTTTATGATATACATTTTTACCTAATACCATACCGTGATGAGACAATGTATCGGGCTTTTGGTGGATCTGGCTTTTTAACCTTCATTAAAATAGAAAAACAAATTCGTAGAGCTCTCTAACTAGCTGCTACGGCCTACAACCTACGCAATGGTTTACGATTGTAGCACTAACAAATAATATAGCATTAAAAAAACTTTAAGTAGCGTTGTCTAACGTAAAATCTTAACATCGATAACTGCAATCGACAGACGCCGCGTCTAAGGAGCACCCTCAGTCTTGAGTCAAGATTCAGCACGCGACTCGGCCGAGTGGCCGCGCCATGTGCCTTAACGGATTTATTGGAGCCCGCGCGTGCCGTGCGTCAGCCAACGTGTGCACTGCCTTTATTTGTCCAATGTATGGGACTGGCACAGGGTGAACACTTTCTCTCCACTTTATAGAGGAATCGAGACAACGGTTATGTTGATTAGTCTCGGTTTTCCCAAATGCGAGCAAAATTCGTTCGAGCAACTCATTAGGATTTTACAAAAGCTCAAGGTTTTTTGCAGGTCCGAATATGAATGTGGGTAGTTCATCTGACTTCTATGATCGAGTTTTTTTTTCTTATAACTAATGTTTGTATCTAAAGTGGCAGTACGGAGCATTGTACAAATAATCTAGTATAGTTCGTAGCATTCATAAGCGCTTTCTAATGTTTCAGGGTTTAATATGTGGATAGTTATGTTTTTCAGGATTGCTATTTTTTTGTGTTAGATATTTTCTTTGCTGATGTACATAGTTCAGGATTTAATAAACACATTTGTTCCTTGCCAAAAAAATATCATAATTGAAAATTAATCGTATTATTTTTAGGCAAATTCCAGTTTTTCAGTAAACCTTGTACTGGGTGTCTATCTACGAGTCCATTTAATAGATGGTACCATCGTCATCCGCTAATCCACGATAACACTTTTGGGAACACTTTTATTATGCGTACAGCAAATGAGTGGAATTCCCTGCCGGAGTCTGTATTTCCTGATAGCTACAATCTAGGAGTCTTCAAGTCAAGAATGAATAGGTTTCTTTTAGGCAAGCGTGCTTCATCGTCGACCACATCATCGCTTACCATCAGGTGAGATAGTGGTCAAGCGCAAGCCTTTCAACAATAAAAAAAAAATGTTAGCGCTTTTATGTTGTAGCCGCTACAGTCTGCAGCCTTTTGTCATACTTCAAGTGATAGGTACCACTGCCCTGCAGTTGACTGTCCATCCTAAGAAGCTAAGGATACATGTTTTTTTACCTAATGCTGTTTACGATAGAGACAGTAAAATACCTTGTACTATTTTCATAAAAACCATTTATTTAAATTTGCTTCGTCACAGTCATTTAACTATTCGATACATTTTATACACTAAACATACTTATCATTAAGAAGTTCCAGTGGCCAGCTGTGTTCGTCTTCACCAAATGGTACTTTCTGAATGAAAACGCTTGCCATGTTGATGAAAATACCAAAATCGCTATATGTACCTATGCCTACAAAATTTGAAGAGTTCCCTCGATTTCCATGGCATGCCTTCATCAGATCCTGACTTGGTTACAATGGGGCCACCTCGAAAGTAATATAGTAAATAATTTTCAACATCGATCCATAATTGACGGAGTAATCAGTGAACATACACAAAAAAAAACAAACAAAGCCTCCTATAACCTCCTCCTTTTTGGAAAGTCGGTTTAAAAAGATAAATCTTTGAACAAAGAATTTGTTTTCATTCTCATAAATACTCCTCCTAAAGTATTCCATCCGAAAATGCGCAGCCACACTAATGCATGTTTAAGTATTCCAAAACAACAGAAGGGAATCCGAAAAATCAGTGTGACTTTTTATTGCCTAACATCCGTTGCAAACGGTATCATTTTGCATATGTTAACAGTTGGAGGCTACAGTTAGGAGGCGTCTGCGGCGAGTCATATGGCGGGCGTCGGCTGAAACCGTAAAAGCTTGCGGAGCGCGCGTCGTGCGCCGTGCGGCGGTGGAAGCGCGCGGTGCGGACACGCCCGCTCATTACGACGGAAAACTGCGCCTCTCCGCTATCATTCTTACGCTCCCATATTGAGTGCACACATGTTCCCGCGCCGAGGCCGCGCCGTGCACTGCTGCTATGTTGCGGTTTGCGATTACTGCGTGTATAATTGTGTAATGAGTGCGCGAGTCCTCGCAAAAACGTACGTTTCAGATACTCATATCTATAGCTTTTATTAATAAATTATTAAATATACAGCAGTTAAGGTTTGCGGTAACCGACTGCTGGGCGCTCGAAGCTTGCGTGTGCGCTTATGTCGAGCTTTACAATCGCGTCTGCACATTTCAAAAGAACACAGACATTCACTTGACTTTTGATTATTGGAAGCTATCAGAGGCATACACAGGCATGCGTACGTGTACTCTTTGACAATTTAATAGCATATGCGCTTGCACCTGCCATTGCAAAAAGTAGGCGCACGCTTCAGGCAGTGAAGCGCGGAATTCGTCGCCGCGGCCATCCTCTAGCCTATCGAATACGCTATTTATTGGTAATTGATTGGAAAGGTGCATTTAAGCCCCTGTGTTATGTTTTTATAACGTTTGACCATACTTGGATTTGTTGGATCTTTAGATCAGCCCTGAACCTAAATGCTTATTCATAGTATATCTTGTTTTCACATTTCACGTACACCGACATTCCTGTTCTGCTATCTAAATTATATGTAATTATATGCCATTGATATGGAAGGTTTGCCTGTTATGTCATCCTTTGAAAACAGTAACTTGAATTAGAATTTGATTAGCCCGTCGTTTTACTCGTAGGTATTAAAAATTGTCCATATTTTCTTAATGTTTGTCTCAGTAACGAATCTACGTTGCAAGATCTATGTTTTCAGTACTTACTACTTCACAAAATTAGAAATTATCAATTTCTCGAGTCTCTAGTTGTGGCGGTTCCTTGGTGAGGTCCTAAGTGTTCGTAAAGTTACTAGGATTTTCCAATAGATAAGCAGATTTTTGTTGATTGCCGTTTGTTGGAGCGGACTGTAACTTAAATCAGTACATCTCTAATTTTCTACCCGACTTGTTGGGGTAAACCTATAGGTGTGATGAAATATTAATAAAATAAAAGTATTTATTGTTACAGAACTTACCCATAAATATGAATAATAAATTATGTTGGTAAAGACAGACTTAAGAAATTAAATTTTTCAAAGGTACCTTTAAAGAAAAACAAAATTTCATTTTACAAAAGATTAAACTGACTTCCAAAGTAAAACACTACAAAGCAAATAATAACTTTCTTTTCCGAAATCGGTGTCTGTGGTACCTGTTGTTTTTTGTTTCTCGACACACATCTATTTATATGTATTTGCTTCATTATAGTCGCTAACTATTCGAGATATCTTCAACCCGTGACATACTTATCATTAAAGAGTTCCAGTGGCCATCTTTGGTCTTCTTCATAATTTCCACTTTACCAAATGATACTTTCTGAGTGCGAGTGCTTGCGGCGTTGACGAAAATATCAAAATTTCTATATGTATGTCTATAATATTCCAGGAGTTCCCTCGATTTCAATGGGACTCCATCATCAAATGCCGACTTAGTGCCAATGGGCCCACCTCGGGCGTTTACCCTTTCAAAAATAATTTTCGAAATTGGTCCATAATTGACGGAGATATCGGTAAACATACATAAAAAAACATACATACAGCCGAACATAGAACCACCTCCTTTTTGGGAAGTCGGTTAAAAAGAAAGAACCTATTACACTCAAAATAATATAAACCTAGGACTTTTTCTTGCACTAATTAGAACTGGACTACGGTCTACGGCAATTTTTCGTAACCGATAGAAATTCGTAGCACAGCTCTACGCCGAATTTTTGGGGCCTACGAGATGTTTATGCAGACAAATTCAAAAATATTTTTATTTACGTGGCATTCGAATTTTCTTTAACTAGTTTTTTTTTTGGTATATTAAAGTTTCATTGTTTATAGACACATATTTTCTACTTGTGTTCTGTGTTGCTCTTGTTATTCTTGTTTTGTCTCCGCATTTTTAAAACGGGTGAAATAAAATTGTCATAAAATCTTTTGCTAACAGGGAATGTAAAATGACTAAATTAAATTTGTTCAGGTTTTATTTCTGTGGGCAACGATCAGTCTGGTCTGGGCGGCTCGAAGTACTCGCAAACGCTCAGTGAAGATGTCTGGGCGAGTTAACGCGTGCCCCGCGGCGGCGGCTGCGGTCGCCGCTCATGTCCGCTTAATGAGTGTTTTAACTACTGTTGGTAAATCATGCTTTTACGTCCTTCGGGCTCAGACATAAGACGCCGCGACCCAGCTGCGCACCATGATTCAGAACTTAAAGGCAATTATCGTATGCAATCGAATAATATCGACAACGGAAAGGATGTACGCGGAGAGCAATAAAACTCATAAGATGTCCCAAATATAACCTATATTTCAGTAAAATCGTCGTCAACACGAAATAATATGGCATGTGTAAAGCTATATTTTTATTTTACGACATAATATTTTTTAATCCATACACACGACAATCGAAATAAACATCGCAATGTGGTATCCCGAGCGACGACTTGAAATTCGGATACAAAAAAATTGGGTTAGCGCAATTAACCGCCAAAGGTGCCGCGATTTTGCTGGCGGATAATGAATGGGCAATCACGCGCCTTGATAAGTGCGCGGGGTGAGCAGCTAGCGGTACCCGGTGGGGGACCAAGCAGGCGCGCGGGGACCGGGCGGCCGCGCGGGCAGGTGGCGCGAAGGCCACTCTGGGACCGGGAGCGCGTCGCCTCCAGTTAATTGATTCCAATCTGAGAAGCGGCCCACGATAATTCACTCCGTAAGTAAGTGTGCATCCACTCTCGCTCTTTAGTAATTATAAAATGGTCGACAGGTAACGGGATTTGGTTTTTCTATTGTTTTTGTATTGATTGTTATTTGCAGGTTGCGTTTTTCTTAATAATTGACATTCATCCGTTATCAAGTTTATGAGACGCGGACTATTTTCTTCTTGTTTGTCAATTCAAATTTTCGTTTAAGTTTTGTAACATTTTTGTAGACATGCATTTTATTTCTGTAGAAGTGTGGACATCTTTCAAAATCAGTGTAGTTAGGTAACTCCTAAATCATAAAAGATATTTGCTATAGACACCTCTGAAAAAGTTAGAATAACCTAAGATAGGCCTTTATTGACCAATAACGATAAATTTTCGATTCAAAGATTTCGATACAATTACATCGAAATTCAGGTTTACATCCAAAATATGGATCGAGATATTATTCATTCAAAATAAAATGATAATTTTGCGAGTGCAAACCTGATTAAAGATAACAGATCCATTGATTTTCATTAAGTACCGTCTAGAAGACAGTGACTAGCAAAAAACGAGCTTTTGGTCCGGACTGCCCGGCGGCCGCCCGCCATGCGCCGGCGCAGGCCTGATCCGATTTAATTGCCGTCATTAATCCGTGGACAGGACCGTTTCCTCTGCACAGTGGCTATTTTGAGTATGCATCGCCATTTTCTGTCCATTTTACTCAAGTAATAATAGGTATCGATATTGAAAATGACATAAATGTTAATATTTAACGACGGCGATCAATATTTGGATGAGAAAGCTGTGTTGCATCAATTACGAGTGATGAAAAACAATTGATTTACATGTTAATAACTTTTGATACAGGTCCATCCATAATTGTTCACTATATAGAACAATGGACCGAATATAGTAAATAGGTGAGTAATATACTAACCTACCTCACATAAACCACGAATTAAGATGCGGCTTTTGATTAACTTATTCACCTACTTTACACACAGAAAATGTAATTTATTTACATACAGAGCTTTGATCAAAGTTTTCAAGCAAGTTCATAAAAAGTTCTTTTGTTATTTTTTTTACTAGGAATTTCTTCCTGTATCGTGGGTGCGTTTACAAACATATAAACTCATATACACAAACACCCAGAGCCGGAACAACTATTTATAGGTCATACAAATATTTGTTTCGTGCGGGAATCGAACCCGCGACACGCAGCGCAGCAGTCAATTGCTCAACCACTGCGCCAACCGTGCGCCCAATAAAAAGTTCTTGCCAAGAACTCGGCCTCTTGCCTCTTGTTTCTTTAGTCAGATTCTAATAGAGTCCGACTGAAATATATAGGTTAACACTCGGGCATACGAATATGGACAGTCTCGTTATGGTTAGAAAAATCCTAATTCGGCTAAATATCATCGTTTATTTAGGACGATCGTGTGTTCGATGTCAGTTGACAGAGAGGCTCAACCCTGTAAACAATTTCAAGCTTTACATGCATGACAGTTTTAAATTATGCTGTTTACTCATGAAAAACGACAGCAGCAATGATTAATTACTCGTCAATGCCCATGTTGGCAGGTTACAAAACATACCAAGCATTTTAGTCGTTACTGATAAAAAGCAACTGAGTATAATAAAACACTTTGTTAACTAGTGTGATTAAAATCAAACACAAAAAATGCTAATCAAAGGGCGAGTGTGTTATAAAGTAGCTGTTTCCATATATGTAGTGAGACAGCGGGTATCGGCGAACGGTGCGTGCGACTTGCGCGGAGAGCGCACGCGCCTAGTAATTACGCGCAAAAGGTCGCGCGCGCACATTGCGCTCGCGCCGCCTGCGCCCGCGCATGCCCATTCCACCACCATTACACTGCGCACCGCCGTCGTCGCCTCGGGCTCATCTTCACTTTCAAGCAACATTAAACGCTTTGTACTGACGTCATTAGATCCTGTCACATGATCTTTTGCCATTAAATCCTGCGCCAACTCGACTGGCTAATGGCTGGCTCAATGTTTATGCTTATTGTACCCTCTTACGATTACATTTTATTAGTAGTACATGGGCGACCGGGCTCTGCTCGAGTGAAAATAGAGAAGTTGACGTTTCTAAAAATGAAACCTAGCTAGATCGATTTATCGCCCCCGAAACCGCCTGCATACTAAATTTCATGAAAATCGTTGGTGCCGTTTCCGAGTATCCGATTATATATATATAACGAGCAATTGTTGTATATAAATATATATTTATATATATATACATTCTATTATATATTATATGTGTCGATTATCTTTTAATTATCTGATTCCAAGTGCTACAGAAATGCAGCGCTGCCTACCACTTAAGTCTGTAAGTCGTCTTTCGTCGTCATCTTTAGTCTTAAGTTCTAATTATAATGACCATCAGTTACCTTTGTCTAGAGTTTTTAATGGAGTCTTAAACATGGTTTTTGCAAAATATAGAAAGTAAAGTATATAATAGGTCTACGTTTTATGTATTTGACCTATGTTGTTATTTGTTACGATATCGCTATAGATAATAAGAAGTTACCGTAACCTTTCCATGAAAATCACGAAGAGCAGAAATCTAGATAATTATGTAAACGTATAAATGTTTGTTTTGTACACGATCATGAACGTTTAACGCGCTCTTATACAATAAATGCAAAAACACCATTCATTATACAAAGCCCATAGATTTCAAATGCCGAATGAAGAAATAATCTCTACCACATAAAGTGATTCTCCATTCACTAGCACATGTAAACACACATTGCATTATTGTTTATAGACGAGTCGCAATACCTGCAAGTCATTTGAAAAATGCAAGCTTATGTCGGCAATTACGCCGTTCTTATTAGAGATTAAACCATGGCTGCTAAGTACAGGGAATTCAGTAACCGTATCAAAGCTGCATCATTCCGATCGTACGTATGCTCTGTGCCACCATTGACCGCTTAATCTTCTTGACAGAAATTATGCTGTACGCTTCAGGACAAAAGTATTAACTGCAGTATTTAATGTTAGAATTTAGTAAGCATCTTTAGAGTTTAGTGTGCAAATTTTGGCAGCAGATAGAAATGGAAGAATGCATATCGAGTGTTTCGGTCACATATTTTAAAGTCTGTGAAGTTTCATGAATACATTTAATTTGGCCTCGTCTAAGTGCTCGTTCACACAGTGGTCCGTGTTACAGGTCCGCTTTATCGTATATGTTTTTAGGGTTACATACCCAAAGGGTCCAAACGGAGCCCTATTGCTGTCACTCACGGGTCTGTCCGTCGTCTGTCACACAGGTTTATCTGTCTTCAAATTTTCGTAGTATACGCATCTTGCTGAACCAAAGCCATACAAATTGTCAATAGTATATTATGCAACTAGTGAATAAAGGACGGATTTAAAGCGAGGGCCATTGATGAATCACGAACAAGTGAAGGATTCTAAAAACTGAATCACGACCGTAGGGAGTGATTCATGATGATTGAATCACGAGCATAGCGAGTGATTCAAGTGTTAGAATCCTGAGCGACGCGAGTGATTTATGGTCCTCGATATAAATCCGTTTTATTCAAGAGTTGCATACTATATTTTATACCATGACTGCGAGAAAAAGAAAGATTTAAGCAAAAAGCACAAGGAATAATAATAAATAAATAAGTGGTTAATTACCTTAAATTTTTTGGAAAAAATTAGTAACCTCAGGGTTCCACATTTTTTGTAAATTTAAGCTGAGCTAGTGTGTTTCAGACGCCAGTGACCACCTCCGTTACGTTTCATAATTATAATTAATTAAGCACCAATTCAATTAATATTAGAATTACAATCTAAATAAGTATTCACTAAATATCCTAGACAAAAACAACATCATTATTAAAATCCTAAATATAAACAAACTCAAAATTAAATCGACAAAGGAGTTTGAAAATCGAATATTCTTTGCACAAGTTTGCATCGAGTATTTTATGCGCAAGGAGGTTGTATAGCATTGAGTTGGAGGTAGAATATGTATTGGTGTGTTCCAAATTCAAACACCAAAACAGTGATTAAATGTGCTTTTTATTCACTGTTTTCAGTGAATAAAATAAGCTTTTTAGAGGGGGAATGGTATAAAATATATTTTTAAATATTTTAAGGGGGCTCCCATGCAGATCAAGGAGGGGCGTGAAAAAAAAAAGTTGACGTATTCCTATATTTTTTGTTATATTCGAAAACAAAGGAATAAGAAGCGAACAAAGTCTGGTTTGTTTTAAAATTTTGTTCCGAAGAATTTTTCAAGTTTCCATTGACCCGTAAATTTGGTGATAATGTTTATTATTACGTATATTTTACCAAGAAATAGCAATATATTGATAAATCAGATTTATCTTTGAAATTGCCTCATTTTTCCTATTTGAACCAACGTGAATTTGCAGTTTGGTATGGAACCCTAATTGTGCGAAGTCCGACATGCACTTGGCCGGTTTTATTCGGCGCTGACGTATGTAGTTGTATGAATGAGTTCACGCACATGACAGTATTCAGAATCCAGTAAAAAATATCGATCTGACAAAATATACAGCAGTCCGTTTTACAGGTCCGCTTTATCGTACACGTTTTTATTCGGCAATGGCGTAGATAGTTATATGAGCGAGATCACACACACAACAGTATTAAAATACTGATCCGTTTTATCGGACTTGTAAAAAGTTGGTTGGTGTGAACATTACCCCCAGTAGCGACGGATCCGTTTAAAACGATCCTGGAAATACAGATGTTTTAAGTGAACGTACCCTAAGGAGGCCGAATATTATATAAAACAAGAAAAATTTAAAAAAAAATATAAAGCCCCGACACATCTTTATTTCGTGCTATATAATTTATCTATTAGTAGACACGCTTCGCTCAACAATCTACTGAACACGTAATAATGACACGATATCTTGCCAAAACACCCCGTTTCAAACAGTAAAAACACCCATACTTTTGAACGGCCAACCGATTTTCATCAAACATAGCTAAAAACACACTCAATTAAGTCACCTTTCAACCAAAAAAATCAAAATCAAAATCGGATCATCCGTTTAGGAGCTATGATGCCACAGGCAGATACACTTATACACACATTTATAATCACTACTTAGACGAAACCCGTACCTACCTATTTCAAATGTTCAAGAAAAAATTATATTTTAATCAGGATCGATCGTGCATAGATCCTTTTTGTAGCCAAACATAATTTTGTAGACGACAGTATCAACATATCATAAATGCTTTTAACGATTCCATTTAAATGTACATAAAGATATGCAAAAACGTAAGCTGAGTGCCAGTGTTAAGCTTCATATTACCATAGTAAATTGTATATAGGATGACGCTATTCGAAAACGAAGATATTTTCAAGATTTTATTGGTACCTATCAGGGTTGTTGCGAACATCATTGCATTGATATATGCTGATTAATTAACGCTGAAGTTCGAGTCGTGAATGACTGCAGAGAAATCTAGTAATTAGTCTAATTCTTAGTATAAGATTGATTCAAGTTACTAAAAGTAAAAAATAAAACTTTTCGTTTTTTTTTTATTTAATTATTTTTAAACTACATAATTTATCTATTAATAGACACGCTTCGATCAACAATCTATCGAACACGTAATTATGATACGATATCTTGCGAAAATACCCCGATTCAAATAGTAAAACACCCATAATTTTTGAACGGCTGTACTGATTTTCATCAAACAAGCTAAGAACACTCCCGATAATGTCACAATACAAACAAAAAATAACTACTTCAAAATCGGTTCATCCGTTTAGGAGCCATGATGCCACAGACTGAAACACTTATACACAAACACACAGGTACACACTTCAAACTCATCACACCCCTCTTTTTCCGTCGGGGGTTAATCGGTAACAAAATTATTAAAACAATATTTTATTTCAAAACCTACCAACTTTTGGATATCAATTCATAATGATCAGTACTTTTACCCTGCTTCTTAAAGAAAATAATTAAAATCAGCTTCAGCGGATGTGAAAAAAATGTGCATCAGCAATAACCCTGGTACCTATGGGTACAGCACGGTACCGGCCATGATTGCATTTAGTATTATGAATCCTACAAGAAATTTACATTATATAGCAATAATTATTGTCCATCGACATATAAATTACCTACCTAAATGTACACGCGGGTACCACGTTCAGGCTATTTATAACAGAGTTACGCATAATATACTGAGATATTATTTAGGGACGAAGAAAGATAGTTTATCAAAACTATCTACAGTAATGTCATATTTAAATTCAACTTGCAAAGAATTCAAATCAATGTTAATAGTGGTCGCATATTAATTAGTTAGTAAATAACAATAAGATCAGCCTTATACTGTCTCACTGTAGGATAAAACCTCTTCTCATGTAGAAAAGAATAAAAGAAGAATATGTCGTGGTGGCCCAGTGGCTAAGACCTCGCCTCTCGTGCTTGAGGTCGTAGGTTCGAATCCGGGCAAGTACCAATGTGTATTTTTCTATTCATATGTACTTTCTAAGTTAAATTTGGCCATCGTTGACGACGGTGAAGGAAAACATCCTGAGGAAACCTGGACTTATAGTGAGTTTATTATAAGATTGTGCTCCATTGGTGTAATTGCTGCAAGGCGTTCCAGTGAGAGGATAAACTAGTAAATAATAATAATAGAGAAGGTACAAGCATTAATAACCCTGCTCGATACAGAAAATTTGATGACTTCTGGCTTATATTAATTAGAAGTTCAATTTTTCTCAAGATGTCTCCCTTCACCAATGTCAGTGGTGCCTAAGATAAACTTAGAAAACCAAATCCACAACGACGTGGGAGACGAGACCATTGGGCCATCATAACACGTTCGTAAACAAAACTTGACAAAACAAAACAAAAAAAATATTTTGAATTTCTGATTGCAGTAGGTAGTATGTTACTGTGTTTTACTTGTGCAACTGGCAATAATTGAACGCACTGTTTTCATTTCAGTCAACCTCTATAAATGTTACATTAAAATTTCTTTTGTCAAAGCGCTTATCCAAATGCACAGCATATTCATTGTATTTCAGTGAATGCATATTTTTCAGGAAATGTACAAAATTACTGTTTAAAAAATTCTTTTGCGGCACGTGATTTTACAGATTGCACAGTTGAATAAATATGTAATTAATTGCCAGCAGCAAATGGTTTGTATTTGAGGACCGTCTGGGAAGACTTTGGTGTTTGCTCGTTTCTAGGTTAGTATATTATTTCAATACGAATAAAAAACCAGGAAGGCCACAAGTTCATGATAAAAACAGTGCACATTCTTTGTTTATTAGAAGCCGTCAATGAAAGATGTTTTCTGATAAATTGCCGGTTCACCAGCGCCACGGTCATTCTGTCCGGTTAATCATTATAGGCAATTGCAATTAAGTGTCGGTGGCGACGGCATGTGGTAGTAGACAACAAAGCCTCAACTACAACTAGGCACGGCCATGAATTCCATGTGTTATGATTGTGCGACAGGTCCGCGCGTTGCGTCGCGCGTCGGTCGTGCATTGACGCGTCGTCGCGGCTCAGCGCGTCCACTAGTAGCAACATCTGCCGCCGTGCCGCCTTTTAGCCCAACGGACGTCACCTTAACCTGCCTAGTAAGCAAGTCCTATCTAAGCCTATGACATGAATGAGATTAAATCTATATCGATTAAACTTCTTCTGATTTTCCCGAGTCGATGATATATCAATTATATTTCTATTCTGTTTAGGCAAAAGTTATTAGCACTGGCTAAGTGGCTTGGTATATTAACGCACTCGTTTGCAGAATCTCTGCCATAAAAATATTAATATTTAAATGTCTTATTAACATTCTTACTACAGCAATTAACAGATAAAAAGAGTTATTTAATTTCAATGTTTCTTTGACGGCGAATTTATATCAATGTAGATTAAAATTTTACGATTTCAATTACGTATAAAGTCATAATCTGGAAGCACTCATAGCAAGCAATTAGGTATTTTAATAATCACAATTTGATATCCACATCTGAACTGAATAAAAAAACTTAATTGTGGATTATAAAAACCAAGTTTTAAACTCTATAGTTAATAGGCGTTTTATTGCTTACTTACGGACACTAATTGATTTCAGTAAGTCCGGTAAAGGACTTATACACCGTTAAATTTCGGTCGTTTCAATAAAAAAAAAAATCGACTCCCAAAGCAAAACACAGAAATAAATTTCGTTTCGAAAGTCGGTGTCTTTGGTACCTCTTGTTTTATCATTTTGCAACACCGACTTCCGAAAGCGAAAGTTATTTTTGCACTTTTTATTGTATTTCTTTGTAAGTCGGTTTATGTTTTTTAAATTTATCCTAACAAATCGATACATGTCATGTACCGAATCGGCCTTCCTGGAGATTTAAACGAACATTTAACTTGTATTATATTAATTTTTGATATTATCAATTTCTTCACAACCTAAATAATCATAGGTACTTTTTTACATTCGAGGCGTTGGTTAACTTTTAAAATATCTTTAACATATAAATTTCATAATTGTGTATTGGATTATACAGAAAGTGAATAATTTTTCGCCAAATTGCAAGTGCTTGTGGCGCGTAATAGCTGAGCAGGCTATGCGGTTATAAATAAAACTTTCGCGCGGCGCAAGCGCGTTAAATCGAATCCGACGATGGCTGGAACTCGTCCTGGCGCACCTGCGACAATTTTTATAGTATAAATTTGCATTAATTCATTTAGTCCTGTTTTCAACGCAGCGTATAAATGGGTTAGCCGGTAAGTGGTGGGATCTAGCCGCTGCTGCCAGCGCAGCGCGGGTGTGCACTGTGCCGACTCGAGCAAGTCGCGTGTCCCCATCCACCTTTCAGAGTTAACCGACAGACAAGCCCACGCGCCTACTGTATTTTCTTTTGTTGAATTTGAAATATCTATGACTTGAACTAAAATGACTACATTTAAATGGGATCATACCGTGTTTGTTGTGCATGGGTACGCCAGGTGTAAAATATTACATGAAGGTAACCTTTACGAACAAGGATTGGTTGTAGAAAAGAAGCTAATTTCAAAAGACCTAGGAGAAGAGAGTTGTAGCTTTTACGCTAGTGATATTGTGTTACTATAAAAGAGCCTGCCTTGAAAATCCAATACAAGATTAACGATGGTGTGATACCATTGAGTTGGATTTTCAAAGCAGATGTAGCAGACAAAAAGTATGTTAACAGCAGGCATACCCGAGAAAATCTATGTATGTAACTGTTATGCGTAAAGCCTGTCTACATAAACAGATCGCATCTGTAGTAATCTACCTATCGACTGTCAGCCATCATCTACGGTGTAGGACAACTAGCGCACGTTTATTATGTAAATGTTTTAGATTTTTACTTTTTTTGCCTTCAGGCTATATAAAATGGTCTTTGCGGTTTTAGATCCATTGCATATTTTTACTTTGAACTTTGTCTACAATGTAAGGTTTTCTAAATACTTCTTACAAGCCGTATGCTCGTTGGAATTTTCCAGAGACAAAGATAAGGAACTTCCATAGAAAAAATCCTCCCTTATTGCAATCATTTAGGGAATGAACTTGTCAAAAACCTTGTGCATGTAATGGCTCTAGCCAGTCCCAAGGGTTTAAGCTGTGTTATTTGAGATATAATTATTAGTTTAAGAAAATAAAAAACTTTTTAACAAAAATCAAACCGACTTCCAAAACAAAACACTACAAAGCGAAAAGTAATCTCAGCGAAAATAAAGCTTTCGTTTCCGAAGTCGGTGTCTTTTGTACCCATTGTTTTCCGTTATTTGACACCGTCTTCGGAAAATAAAATTATTTTACGCTTTGTAGTGTTTTAATTTGGAAGTCGGTTTGATATTTTGTTAAAAAGTTTTTTATTTTCTTCTTTTTAGTTTTGGTAGATACCTCCAATTATCATGAAAATCATTTATAGCCAGAGTATCTCATGACGATTCTAATAAACCCAAACACGACTAGGATACATTGTGTAATTTCGGAGTTCCAGTAGCCATTGTGGTCTTCTTCATCAGTTCCACTTCACCAAATGATACTTTCTGTGTGCAAATGATTGCATTATTGATGAAAATACCAAAACTCACAAAATATAATATTTGAGGAGTTGTCTCGATTTATCTAGGATCCTATCATCAGATCCTGGTTTCCTTATCATGGTACCAGCCTTGGGATATTTCCTTTCCAACAAAAAAAGAATCATCAAAATCGGTTCATAAACGACGAAGTTACACAAAACAAAGCGAACACACACAAAATATATATATATACGAGTATATACGGTCGAATTGAGAAACCTCCTCCTTTTTGGGAAGTCAGTTAAAAACGAAGATTTATTTTTGTCTCCCTCTGAAAAATAACAAATGCTACGATTACTTACAACACCGGAATATTTTTATCATAGCATTTGCATATCAAAACAAATGCTATCACAGTATAATCACCAATTTCGGCATATCATAGCCAACGCAAGTAATCCTCGCAGAATCGATTACAGCGGTGGTTTATGGTATACCACATTTATCAGTGAACATTTACGGGCTATATGATGGGTATCCGCTCACTTTCTATTTCATTTAGAGGACTACTAAACAGGTTCTCTTCACACCCAATTTACTCTGTGGTTTAATAAAATACACACGTGTTTCTTACATGGGAAAACACTTAGGATTGGTACTTATGTAACAAAGGTACGTACATAGCATAATGGTACCCATAATGACAATATAACATTAGACGTTAGAAGGATCCGGGCTAACCGTCTTCGACGAAACGTTAGCTTCATTTATTTATTCATTTCGTGTTCACTCCGCATTTTCCCACGGCTCAAAACTTGGTGACGTCATGTCAGGTTTTACAGCGTCATTAAACCAGAACATATTTTAAACTTAACGTTTGGATCGAATTCTTTCCATGTTGTCCCTGCAGTCGCTTATTTTTCTCTCGTGAAATTGCTTTAAATTGTTAATTAATTTTAAATATGATAATAGGGTGATTTATTATTGCAATTCTAATTTAGCCTTGGTTATTTTGTAATATTACGGAAACTACTTAGTAATAAATTAAAGTGGACGATTAATAGCTGATAAGATCAACATAAGTAATGATTCAATGTGAATTTTATTTTAATATATTTTTAATAAAACCAATTTATACGATAACTATCCTGGAGATAATAAAATAACCTTACCTACATTATACTAATGTATACGTATGAATTCATTGGAAATTTTTCAGGGGTTGTCACTGAAAGAACATATGAGCATATACCAACTTCTTCACCAAATCTGAAATGGTGAAAAAACGTCAACGATTCCTTTCTGTTACGAGTATCCGTGCATTTTTGCGAGTTAGGTATCATAGGTACTCGTATATTAATTCAACAATAGATTATAGATTTGCTTTCAAAGTGACAGTATTTTATTTATATTTATGAGTTCTTTCACGCCCAATGTAATGGAAATGGAATAGTGATGAAATAAAAGTCACCTGTTATGTTCAACAGAGTACTCACATGCGCGCAGTACAAAAGACATCAACGATCTAATCGGTTTGTGTGCATACGCAGTTTTTATGATTCACCGCGTTCTTTGTGATTTTTTATTACGATTCAAGATTATTACCTATAGTGGACCAGTGTGATTACAGTCCAGTATTTATTTATTATATAATTTATTTTACACCACTTAAATAATTACAGAACAAATATTTATAAAGATAAGTATGTGATTAAAATAATAATAATAGCTCAAAAATCTGTATATATTTAAATACCTACTTCCTTCGTTTCTGGTTGTTTAGAATTATCTTTTTCCTTATCATCGACGGTTTTTATAACTTTTTACGAATCAAAAAAATTGTTATTATAAAGTTTCTCCCTGTAGGGTCATGTGTATAACAAAACCGCGACAGTTTTTATGAGATGCCTTATAAGATATTCAAAAAACTTCAAGAAGTTTTTCGTTATTCAAAAAAGTCGTGGGGTTGCACTCCGTTTACGGCTAAAGTAACTTTGTTGCTGGATCAGACAGGCTTGCCAGTTTAAAATTTATTCAGTCCGTTTTTATTTACTCGCAAACACCTTTAGTGTTTCAGTAGCCAAGTAATCAAAATAATATATGGATAGTTTTATGTTTAATTTATTAACTGCTTTGTCGTTCGCTTTAAATATGTATAATTATTTAATGGTCAGATTATATTGCCTTTATTTATCGGAAAACATAATAATTATAAAATTAACAGTGGACGTATAAAGACTTGTCTTTATGGACGTCGCACGCGCAGCTTTGAAGAATAACAATCGTATTTAAGTAAATCAGAAACTTACTAAATATGGTATTCTATTAATTTTAGTACTTATTATATGATTATGCTCGCAATTTAAGGTTTCTTTTAACCTATTGGATAAAATAGGAATTAAAAGTCATTAGTGTGTTTTGATATGATATAATCAATGAATTCGGCAGTTCTAGTAAGAGGGTTGCCTTGGTTCGTATTATAATGTGTGTGCAAGGTTTGGTGGTTGTCCCTGGGCTCGCTGGCGAACACCGCGCCATATGGCCGCCATGCGCCTGCGCCCGTGCCCGCTCCAAATTGCAGGTTATATCAATTGGTCTCGTTCAAGGGGGACCTAACTTCGGGAGTTTGGGACGAGCCTGGTGTTAGTGTAATTGTTAGCACTTAAAAACTACGAGTTTATGTACCGTTACGAAAATACACGCATCGGCACGCGAACACTCAGTTATTTTTAAATTGATTGTCGGCATTTGATTTGGAAATGTAGAGCTTTGAGGTAGATTATGCACTTTCTTTTGATGTTTTCTACGTCTAGCAGTAAAGTTAAGATGCTTTTGAATCTGTTGCTGATGGACGTATGATAAGAATATCTATGATTTCCTATTTTGAAGCTAACCCCGATATTATCGCAGAATTAATGTGACAAATTGTCAAGCACGCGTGATTGGCTGTTGAAAATTCATTCAACCAATCACAGCAGATAACGCGCGCTTGACAATTTGTCACATTAATTCTGCGATAATTTTGAGCTGGGAAACTCCGAGTGAGGCTTTTAATAGTTTAGCAGAGAAACCCACCTAATGTGTGATTTATCAACCGTTATGTGTTATGTCAGCCTCTATCTAAGGTAAAAAAAGAATAGAATAATAAAATATATGTTAATTTTTTGATGCCACACTTGCGCTTCTGAATTTCATAACCTTATTTATACACAGATAGGTAGACCCAAATCAAATCAGCCCAACCAATTGAAGTAAACAATCTATCCAATATCATAATAAATATAATTATATTAATCACTAGTCGTTAAGCTTGATCTAATCATGCTTATTCAATCCAGGACCCCTCTCATCTCCGCTGAAAACCAAAACGAATCGTCACGAGATTAATTCGGGTACGTGTCGACATTTTAATTGTTACACATTGTTTTAGAAGGAGGCAATATGTCGGAGGCGGTGGGCCGTTATCTGATGAAATATGTCCGTTATGATTGGCAAACAAACAGTATGGCGCCGCCATATGTCGCGGCACGTGCGCCCGCGCATCCAACTCGCTGCTCACTCACCGGTGAAACTATACACCATAGAGTGTTGAATAGATACAGGGCACTTTGTTTAAGCTTTTATTCCTTACGTAATCAGTTTACAGAAAAAAAAACCAACCTAGACTCTGTGACTTGCCCAGATCATGATTCTCTAGCAAAGCTACCACAAATACATTCTGTGCTGAAAATGTGCTCACGATCGTCAAATGTTTGAATAATAAGCATTCAGCATTATCTATTCACCAGACGCACCACCGCTATTTATTACCCTCGGAAGTGAAATAGCAATCTTCCAAACGGCAGATCTTATTACATTTTTAGATTTTATGCATCGGAATAACGAGATCGAGGCTTAACTTAATGCAGATTTAAGAAGTACACTATTATAATGATTGCATTATAGGTGTGTCGATAGCGTAAGAAAGGATAACGGTACTTTTATTAGTCCTATCTATCAGCTATTTATCTCAGAGCTTAAAAGTTTTTGTTATCGAGTTCTAGTAGATTGTAAGCTCTGTGGTTAGAGAAGCCAGTGCGCCCGCGCCACCCATCCGTCAGTGTAATCGCTAGTTAATCATTTTTCGGTTGATGGGGTTCATTGTGCTTCACCCTACACGGATTATAGCTCATAGCCAATTTTAAGCGTGCAAAATTTTTCAAATTACTTTTTTTTGTGGGTAATATTTCATGAAGATACGCGGTGTCAACGAGGTTTTCAAACAATAACAATGTGAGCACGTCATCGTTCGCCCGTATGGCTCGACCGCGGCGCGACCGGCGACCCTATGGCTGACATTGAACTCTACAGCTTGAAGCTAGAGTGGCAGTGGAAAAAATAGCACCACTTTACTTTATCCTATATTTAATCCAGTCTATTCCTGAGATAAGTGATGAGATAGATACCTTAATTCTCTCTGAGAGATAGATATCTTAATTCTCTCTGACAGACAGATATTTTAACTTAATTCTTAATTTACCGAACAATGCTGATTTTCACTCCAAGGCCTATACTCTGTCTTTTAGAAGAAAACTTATACTGAGTGGACCCACTAACTAATTGTACAAATAGGTACCTAGAATAACGCGCAGATACCCCTCAGTCGTAAAGTTTTGGAAAAAATATGTGTTGCATAAGAACATTTACTTAATAATTAGATCTATGAAAATTATAGTTTCATCCGTATAACATAGTGTAATTAATTTGTAAAGTTATGTCTAAAACGAAAAAAAAAGGACAATCGCACCAAAATCAAAGGGCGTATTTTAATGAAATTTTGATCTATGTTTTTTTTTAAGTAATAGAATAATAAGGAAAGTACAAAAACTACTGAATTTTGGGTCGCGCGGGTGTGACACGAGTGCGTCGTTTTAAGGCGATATATACGCCCCAATGTTGGCCGTGCGCCCGCTCGGAGCCAAAATATCAATATTGAACCTCCTTTTGAACAGTTTTATTTGCAAAATATTATTTGATTTATAAATGCTATTTCAATTACGAAGAAATTCCAGCCATCAATTTTTCCGTGTAAAAATATTTTTTAACATCCAAGTCATTTTGGAGAAGTATCCAAAAGTTGCGAAAAAATATCTTGTCGTTGGTTATGTTTTAAAGCAATTCCATTAGTTACACGAAAAAACCATGTTTCACAATTAATGTACATGAATAAAAAATAAATATACCTTTTTTTCAAATCTTTTAACCCAGCCGTTACATAGGAGTATGCTTTATAAAGTAACCGTTTTACGGCACTAAAGCGGTGGAAGCCATCAAACGCTAACTTTCCTGAAAAAAAAACTCTGCATTTCTTATACAGATTTTATGCCTACAATATCCAACTATTAAGCACCTTTCGGCATATCAATAAGGACTCGCTAGGCAGGTTGACTATCTGCTTGCCATAAAGTTTGCAAATAAATGATAATTGGGTATCTAATAACTAAATAAGATAATGCCAATCGTGCCGTGCTTCTTAGATAATAAACGTAGTGAAAGCTGCTAGCGCGTAAGTAACTACGATTACTTGATACGGTTGTTTTTTTTTCTGCTTTTCGTGCTGCGCACGGTTGGCGCAGTGGTTGAGCGATTGACTGCTTAGCTGCGTGTCGCGGGTTCGATTCCCGCACGGAACAAATATTTGTATGACCTACAGATAGTTGTTCCGGCTCTGGGTGTTGTGTATGTGAGTTTATTTGTTTGTAAACGCACCCACGATACAGGAAGAAAATTCCTAGTGTGGGGCAATGTCTTTGTGTAAAAAAAAAAAAAAAAAATGTTACAGAAAAAAAAAAAAATTGTGAGAATATACTAAGTGAGAACTCCATCATGACAGTAAATATTGCGACACTACATACATAAGTGGATTGAATCTGAATCTGTAGACACGTATAAAATCTGTAGCCGTTTTTCGACAAACCAGGATCGAATGTGAGGGTCGCACTAATATCACTTCCTACTAATATTATAAAGGCGAAAGTTTGTGAGTGTGTGTATGTTTGTATATTTGTTACTTCTTCACGCTCAACGGCTGAACGGATCTGGATGATAATTGGCACAGAGATAGATTATAGTCAGGAATAGCACATATGATACTTCTCCCGGGAATATGGTCATTTGGGATAATTTACGACATTCACGCGGGTGAAGCCGCTGGCAGAAGCTAGTCTATCAATAAACATAAATACACATAACATCTCGCCTGTATTCCACGAAGGTTTAGGCAGACGAGCACCTTTACGGCGGTTACGCACTACACGTCCGTGTCCGTGATCCGTGATTTGAGTTCCGAGTTCAAAATGTTCTGAATTATGACGGATAGAGTTCGGACGTAATGCGTAAGCTTCCCTACAAGAAGACTAATTCGGAACCGAAATTTTACGGACACGGATCGGATGTAGTTAGGGCATGCAACCGGTTCTAGCCGGTTCAGGGAGAACCTGGTATACCTTGTTCTTTTAAGGTATTAGCAGAACCGGTTCCAGTAGGAATAAACCCATTTCCTCCGGTTCTTCCGGTTAAATCCAAGGTTGACATTATTTCTTCGATTCAAAATACAGGCTGTGCCCAAGAATGGCAGTCGGGTTGACACGGCCAACTACAGACCCATCTCAGTAACGTCCATCCTCAGTAAGAGTATGGAAAGGGAGCTCAACTGTAAGCTCCTGGCATACCTAGAAGCTAACGACATCCTCAGTGACCGCCAATATGGCTGCCGCCAAAATCGATCAACTGGGGATTTTCTAGGGATAGCTTCTAGCCATTCACATCTAGAGTGAGGCCATCGAGAGGCACGGAGAAGCGCTTGCCGTCTCCCTCGACATCCCGAAGGCTTTTGACAAGGTCTGGCACGAAAGGCTCATGGGTAAGCTGCCTTCATTCGATCTGCTCAGTGTTTTGTGTTTTGATTGCGGACTTCCTGAGGGATCGGTCCATCCAAGTGGTCATAGATGGATAGGTCAGGCTCAGGGGTCGGTGCTCTCAGCAACATTGTTCTTGCTCCACATAAACGATCTGCTTAAACCTTTGGGTATGCAGACGACAGCACTGTTGCTGGGAGGTAAGTGCCTAACGCACGAGCTACTAGGTTTCAGTTCCGGTCTAACCGGGCGGCCATGGTTGAGTGCTTGAACCTGTCCTTGAAGGCAGTCTCCGAATGGGGCGATGCCAATCTGGTCAGTTTCAATGCTGCTAAGACCCAGGCGTGTCTTTTTACCACAACAAGGAGCCAATTCCACCCGGCTCTTTCTTGCCGGGGTGTGACCGTTCCGATAACGGACCATCTTGAGCTTCTTGGCGTAACGTTGACGTCGACCCTCAGGTTTGGTCCATACATTGAGATAAAGGCTCAGCTGACTGCCAAAAGATTGAGGATCCTTGCGAAGGTGAGACGGTTCTTCACGCTAGAACAGATTCTTAACTTGTATCTAGTCGACGATTTGTTTTATAGATTTTTTTTGCAAGTTTTACAGCTTCATTGTAGCAAAATGTGTTACAATACAAATTAAAAAAATCGAGCGGCATGCCTCAGAAATTTGAAACCACATGAATCGAATCAATTTTAAATGACCCGTTCAAATAATCTTTGAAATGTGATTTTGTGTAAGAGCCCAATATTCCATAATTTTGTGCTTAGGAGAGTTGATTAACATACAATTTTTATAATTAATTCTAGAAAATGCTAATTTTACTCACAGTTTAATAAAAAATCGATGCATATCGCTCCATCTAGTGACATTTGTTTGAACCAAATATTGAAACCAGATGGAAAAAACCAATAACACTGTTTGCGACCCGGGCATCAAAGCACACCTCATGTTCCTGGACCTCATGTTCATCATGCGCTTGCGACCACTAGACCAATAGAAATAAAATCATTTCATAGTTTTACGACAAAACTATGAAAACGTTGTGTAGCACTCGCATTCGTAGCCGTTCCAAAGAAATAATTACATGTATAATAAAATCGAATGAGCAGATTACATTGACTGCTAATTTATAATATGCTGCACCTGGTTATACAAAGACATAGCTAATGTTAAAATAATATGAGTAAGTAAGAGCACATTTGCCTACACTATTACAAACGTGAAGGTTTGTGAGGATGGATGGATGTTTGTTACTCTTGCATGACTGAATAGATTTTAATGAAACAATCGAAATTTTGCTTACACATCAGAATAACACATAGGCTATAATTTCTAAAGATATTAGGAGAAGTACTAAAACCACGCGGGCGGAGTCGCAGGCGGCGGATAGTCCAATAAAAAGTAGTACTTTCTTAGAATGTGTAATTTATATCAGAGGTTCTGATGGTATCCAAAACTGCATAACAATGCTAATTTACAAAATAAATAATTTAAAAATAAATATAAATGTAAGCCATGCCTCCCCACGGTTGTGGTAGTGAGGAGTGTACCACTGTAGGTACCCGCATGCCGCCTCGTGGCGTAGTGCGGTGATTTGCATGCTCCTCCACCGAACCACACCGAACCGATCACTTCCACGATAACTTTAACAGCTTCGACGGTTATAAATAAAACACATGACGCACTCACTAATCAGACGGTGAATCAAACTCGTGTACGTATACGTGGGCACTTAGCTAATCAAAGGACCTATTGGGGACACATCGACATTATGAGTCGGTAGACGGACTAAATGCGCCGCAAACGTAATATTAACAATATATAATCAAAAGCAGTTTAATTCAAAACTAATTTACAAAAATAATGAATAAATTAACCTTTGAAATTAATGTTATAGATAGGTTAAACTAATAGGTAAAAGTTCACTCACGGAACACTTAGCAGAGGATAGCGATGTTGATGCGATATTAGTTCCCACAGGAAATTATTTTGCCCCAAACTGCCGATGCCCAATAAACAATGATAAGATTGCAAATGTGTTTATTCACACAATTAATACACCCTACAAAATAAAAACATTTCAATATCTCTCTATATTTTCAATTAAGATAAAGAAGTGGTCCAATAAATAGGAAACTTTTTCAATAGCATTTCGCAACGGAGGAAACAATATATTTTAGGTTTACGCGATTAACGTGTCGAATTCTTCGCTAGCGATAAAGACAATAAAACAAATAAATTATTGTTGCGAGGTGTGTCTATTATTAGAGGATGATATTAATTGCGCGTACGCACCTGGGCATGCAGGTGACTGTTTCAATTTGGGGTCAGCCATGGTTTAAACACCGAGAAACAATTTAAAGAATTGTGGGAATTGACACCGCACAGAGATAAGTAGATAGTGTTTGTTTAAGTGTTTATTTTATGCATTTGTAATGTTTAGTGTTTTTAAATGGAAGTAGTTAAGTAATGGAATAAAACCTGAGAAGGTACCTACTTCTGAAATCCTATTTCGAAATTAGTTGTTAATTAGTGTTTTGTATACACAAGAAGGAAAAAAGCAGCGATCCGGACGGCTTACCAAATGAGGCAATTATAGCAGGAGAGCCCATCCTAGTACCTCTTTTGACCACTTTATTCAACAAAATACTAGAAGAACAAACAATTACAGGCGAGTGGGTGAAATCGGACATTTTCTCTTATATGAAAAGGGAAACCCCATGGACATTGGAAATTACAGATCTATTAGCTTACAATCAAATCTGTACAAGCATTTTAACGTGGAGGAACCTAGCGTTTATAGACTATGCCAAAGCGTTCGACTGCATTTCCCACAACAGTATATGGAGAGCTTTACAAGAATGCGAGGTACCATAGAACTTATACAAGATTTAAGTATACAAAAACAGCAAAAGTAGAGTAAAACTAGATAAACAGGACCTGAATTTGTCATTAGTAGAGGCGTACGGCAAGGTGACCTCTTGTCACCCAGAATATTTATAACCATACTGCAAAGCATTATAAAGAATCTGAAACGGGAGAACAAATGCAAAGGCTTGTACATAAACGGTATTTCTTAAGCAATCTAAGATTCGCAGACGATATTGTACTCTTTGCAGAAAGTGCATCAGAACAAGAAGCTATGGTTAAAGAAATACAAGCGGTTAGCCAGGCAATTGGCTTGCAACTGAACACAACAAAAACAAAAATAAATACAAAAAATAAAAAAAATCTCCTTAAGCGTCGACAACGGTCCTCTGGAATATATTGAAGAGTACATATATCTAAGCAAGCAAATATATTTCAAATGATCTAGACACTGAGATGAATTGACTACACGTATGAACATGGCCTGGAACAAATTTTGAAGTGTTAAAGCAGTTCTCAAAGAAACAAAGATTCCTGCAAGTCTGAAGAAAAAAGTCCTATACTCGTATATTGGCTTCTCTTTCTTATGCATCACAAACATGGATATTCAACAGACACACTAGTAATAAGATAGAAACCACCCAAAGATCCATGGAGCGGAGCATTCTAAATACAAAATTAAAACATAAAATGTCAAATGTATATGTGAGAAATACAAGCAAAGTTATAGATGTTCTACAACACTGTAAAAAACTAAAATTGAAATGGGCTGGGCATATTGCACGTATGAACGAAAATAGATGGACAAAAAAGATAGCCACGTTGGAATCACTCATTGGAAAGAGCCATCAGGTAATAGAAAAAGAGGTAGACCAACGGAAAGGTGGCTCGACGATATACTGAAAACAATTGGCAATAACTGGATGGAAATAGCAATAGATAGAGATAAGTGGAGAAAAATGGAGGCCTTTACTCTGAAGAGAGGTCCATAATTATAGTGATTTGTTTGCATGTAATAATAATTATTTTTGTATTAAATTAATTTTAATTAGTGTTGTTTTTATAATTATTATTGTAATTTAAGTTTAAATTATTCTCGAATTGTATTGAATATCAAATTATGTAATTTTAGTTAAGGAATAAACAAGGCTTTATTATTATTATTAACATACACATAGTTACCTACTATGCCGGACATGCAAGTAACAGCAATAAACTACTTACATTGTAGATACTACCTAGAATAATATACCTAGATACTATGCTTTTCTGTACATCTCTCGCCTACACTTCTCCCGGTTTTGCTTTTGCCGCCTGTACTTTTCCCGCCATTGCTTCAACCGCATATGAATCTCTTGCTAACCAATTTACACGAAGTGTTTTTTTAGGATGTTCCTTTACTACATAAATCACGAATGTAAGCTCTCCGAGAAGCTAACCTAAAAATTTAGAATAAAACTGATATTTCCTTAGAAATTCAGCGTGAAATCATTAGATGCCACCGCGCCCACGGAATTTTGTTAAAGACGGCCGGCCGGCCTAAGGAAAACCTTTAAAATTAATTTGGAAATCGCCAACATACTCTTGGGGATACGAAGGTAAGAAAGATCCTAGTGCCATCTATCTTCATGTCTGAGTATTTCTGCCGCCAAGCGAGTGAAAGAAAATGCCATAAACCGCTTTGAAAATAACGAGTGTGAACAGGCAGGCAAGGCCCACATGTTCTGCAAGGTAGGTTATAGGTACGTTGCAGTTTTGTTAAGCCTCACTCTGAAAACGAAGAAACATGTTGAATAATGAAAGGATGGGGTCAACACCCTTTGCCTTGCCGAATTAACTTAGGTACCTACGCATTTAGGCTGCCGGACCAATAAGTGGGCATTATTCAGATATATAGCCTGGTCAATTTAATTATTTCAATAGTTTTTAGCATATTATGGCCTACTCATTTGGGCATTTTTCCATGTCTGTCCATTATGAATAATGCCGTATTAATGTTGACGATGTCGTAGGTTGCCGACAAGTCCACGAATACTGCACCCGTCACTTTCTTAGTCTCGAACCCATCCTCGATGTGTTGCGTGAGGTTCAGGACCTGACCGCAGCAAGACTTTCCAGGTCTTAATCCTTAAGCTTCGGATCGATGACACTTGCGAGACGAGCTAGCAGTAGACCCTCGAACATTTTGTACGTGTGGCAGAGGAGTGATATTGGGCGAAAGTTGTTAGGTTCATCTTGTGGTTTTCCAGGTTTGGTAATAGCAATGACCGTAGATCTCCTCCAAAGACGAAGTATGTTCGCCGACTCCAATCAATGTTTTGAAAAGTTGCAACAACCATGTCATAGATACCTGGGCCGAGGTGCTTAATCTGTTCGACTGAAATGTTGTCAAATGAGCTCAGCTTTTTAATGGCTGGGACAATGTCTGCCAGCTGGAATGGGTCGCACACAGAATACACTGCGGGGTGATAGGTTATTTATTTTAGGGACTCTGTCAAGGCGTTGTTGTGATGATTTGCCTTTCAGGAGTTTGTGGGGAAGTTGATCATCGTCACTGCACTGGGCGTGCGAGGTAGTGGTTCGCTGGTGAGTTTGCGGATAGTAGTCCATGCCTTTTTGCTGTTATGAGGCATCATCAATTTTTCACCAGCTTCAACGGTTTCTGCTGAGAAGGGGTCATTGTCGAACAGTTGTTCGTACGTCTTAGCATATCGCCAGATTCCTGGGGATTGCCGGGGATGTACGATGTGCGACACGCTCTGGGGATATTTTTTCATGACGCTGCTGAGGCTACGCTTACGAACTTGACGTATTTTTGTGGGGTAGGCGGGATATTAATGCACATTGTCGGTCTATGTTGGATGCGGGGGATAGGTTGACACATACGTGTGACTATTTTTTAGTGCTGATTTTTTCACTAAAGATAAAAAAAAAACTATTTTTGCGTCCAATTTGTTATGCCGCGTATTTGCTAGTTAAGTTAAAATAAAAGTCCATATTAACACTTTCCCGTTTATTTAGAATATTCAATAATATTTTATCACATGTCGGTAAGAGTTGACAATAAGCACGCCAAGCATTCTTGTGTCTTACCACGAAAGTCGGTAGACGGTCTACTCTGCCAGACCAACACCAGTGGGAAACATATTGAAGAACAAAGAAAAACAAAAGAGAACAAAAAAGTTATCATAGTCAGTTGACGAATAATTAATCATAAGTAAAACCTTTCATAAGTTTAATAAAATATTCAGCAGTTGAAAGCTCTGTTTAATTCAGCTGTTATATTAATTCCCTGTAAATTTTATACTAAAAGAGTACAATTTTGTAAGTTGCCATATCAAAAATGTTGGAAACTATCGCATATTGATGTGTTAAATACTCAGCTCATAATATTAGCCGTCTCCAGATTATCAAAAAATATAGTTTATCAGTAAAATATAGTCTGTCCTTCTTGTTACTACATACATGCATTTTTTTTGAAAATGCTCATTTTTCACCATTCAATTAATGGATCCCGAAGATAAAAGAAGTGGTATTCTTGAAACGACGAATGTTTAATTAGATTTTACAATTCTTTATCGTCAATGGAGCTTTTAACACACTTGTTAGGAGACATAAAATTGTCATAAGAATCAGGTTTAAGCAGAAGATAACAGAATAACATTTACAAACAGGCTGAGTACATTGTATTAATGTTTGAATGAGTTCAAGTGCACCTGTGTTGAATGATCATAAAAATATAGTAACATAGAGTGAGTGAGTAACTAAAAACCGGCCAAGTGCGTGTCGGACTTCACACATTTAGGGTTCCGTACCAAAGAAAAAAATGTTATTTATAAAATAATAATATTTTATTAAAAAAAAAATATTAAAAATTATTATTTATAAAATAATATTTTTTTCTTTAAAATAATAAATTATGATCCATCAATATATTGGTATTTCTTAGTAAAATAAACGGAATAATAAACATTATCACCAAATTTCAAGTTTTAAGTCAATGGGAAGTTAAAAAATTCTTCGGAAAAAAATGTGTGACAAACAGACAGACGGACGCGTGAGTGACAGCAATAGGAATCCGTTTTGACCCTTCGGGTACGGAACCCTAAAAACGACCATCCACATCGTGATGTTTAAAAGAACACCGGTACTACCGACCTGTCAAATTCACCTTGTTGCTGCTACGTCCGTTAACATTATAAAAATATATTACAATACATACATAAATTATAGTTGTATTATTCAATATAATAGCGTAACTTACGAAACGTTTCTATCATAAATACTGGAGTGCGGCTAAGGTGCACATTTGCATTATTACATTTTTTTTATGCTTTACTTATTTCCAACATTTCATTATTGATACATATAATTTTACTTCAAGTGTTAATTTAAACTTTGATTAAACTAGTGAATAACATTTAGGTAAATAAATGCGAATAGTATGCTTGTAGTAAACAATTTAGAGAGAAAGGTATTAAGGTAACATAATATCATAAGAGCCTACATTGATACATTTTATATTGTACCATCACCTACATCACAGTAATGCCTGAGGGTATTTTATGGATGTCGGACATGTTCTGAATAGAAGATGCAACATATCTCAAAAATGTCTTCTCTTATACACCTTTTATTTAACTTGCAATGTATGTATGTATATGCAGTTATCCGCTACCGATTAAAATGAAATTTTGCATACATGTTTAGTTTGGATGACAAACATGGTTAGCTAAGTGACGTCATTCTAAATCCAATATGGCGGACGGCCCAAGATGGCGGACTAGTTATTTTTTGTGCACTGCCATGATATAAAAGGGTTTGCTGAGAAGAATATGAAAAAAGCTTGTTTTAAAAAAATCATTTTTTGATGAATAATTTTACTTCCATATAATATTAAGGAACGTGGAGGACTATCCCATCCATAGCAGATGAAGAACTTATGTCTTCTAATGTTACAAGCTTTAAATAGTAGAATTAGAATCAAGTAGGTAGTATTTATCATTCATGCAAAGTCGTCACGAATGGCCAACAGCCCACCTAGCCAAGTTACAAAAGTTTCGTATCGAATCTATTTGTACAATCGTTAACGCCTTCTATTTGTATGATCTGACCACGTGACTTAACGTTCAGATGTGTCATTTCCATACATTGATTCGTTTTCTGCTAGCGTTATCGATTGTAGATTGCCAACTTAGCTACAGATGCAGTCCTAACATGCAGCGACTTATTATGAGAAGCGAGACCGTAATGTAAATGATAGCACTCATGTCATAGCCCTCGCACATACAAAAATATCTAAGATATATGCACGAAATTATATAGAACACAACTAACAATAATGGTAACTAATTCTAGCACAGCAAAACTAATTATCAGGCATAACTGTTACTTCTACACCTTAAAATGTGTTTGAGTTCAGATTCTAAAGAGTCCGAAGACAATTATGCCCCATAACACATAATATTACATAGTGTTCGACTACATAAAAAAGTAAGAAAGATACTTAATATCAATAGGTACACAATAGTAGGAATAACACTTGAGATCTCAAGTAATAAACGATAGAAGAATAAAACATTCTAAACAATGAGCTATTAAACCACGATGAATTAACTTATTTTAATGATACACTTTGTTTTAATTTAGAGGCCTATACATACTTATTAAACTGATAACATTGGTGTCTTTCCAGTCAGTACCTATTATAAGTAGGGCCATTATAATACTGAGTATTTTACTTGAAACACTAAGTTGCACGATGAGTACCATAAGAGGTGGCATATGTGACGTGAAATAATGCATCCATACATTTAATTGTCTGATTTAGTTGCCAGTTATTTAAATTTTTAATGATTTCCGCAAAATACTCAAGCTTACAACGGCATAAATACATAACTAATTAACATTGTTATAATAATAATGAATATGTTTATGTATCACCGACGAAGTGCTTAGCGCTTAGCGAGATTAAATTATTTGGATAAGGCAAGAAAGATCCATAGTAAACTATTTGCTGATTGATGGAACTATATATTTGATAGTAATTATTACACAACAAATAACCAGTCAGAGAAATATATCTTTGGAATGCAAACGTGAATAACGTACTACCTGACAATAGTATTTATTAGGATTATATAAATATTCTGAACTTTTAAATACATGTTTGTGATGTACAGATCATGTACAGAGTGAATTATCTCATGTAAATACCGTGATATATTTAATAGTTTTATTTAGAATGTGAAAGGCGTCAAAATGCCGAATTATGTTCTCTAAGACACATTTTAAACACATTGAAAGTTCTGTACATAAATAGTTATAAAAATGAGACATCGTAACCAACAATTAGTCTAGATATATTACTGTAGATAAAAGTGATAGATATTGA
This sequence comes from Orthosia gracilis, assembly GCA_947562075.1. NCBI lineage: Eukaryota > Metazoa > Arthropoda > Insecta > Lepidoptera > Noctuidae > Orthosia > Orthosia gracilis. Next base: position 30,495,952 of record OX387267.1, on the reverse strand, counting down.
ATATTAATGAAATATTCCAGTTTGTTAGGTAGTAAATTATGAAGGTATTGACGAGGTAATCACGGGTGGCGCGGGCGGTCGCTTTGCATTCCGTTAGTTATTTAGTATGTAAACTACATCCATTACAAGCTTCCGATAAGATCACTGGTCATGATCGACGGCATGTGCATCTCTACATGCCTACCTGTATATATTGTGAGTATACTAGTTTATAAAAACGCAAACGTCTATGTCTCCGTTGAAAGATAATGCGGGGTTTTAAATAACTTAAAAATTGCATATCTCACGAAAATTGCATTGTTTTTTTTTTACTTTTACCCCCGGTTTCTCAGCACTCGATTATCGGGCTGTTAACGTCATCAACGAATAACCGCCGGTTATCTGCTGTGAATGGCTGTTGAAAATTAACTCAACCAATCACAGCAGATAACGCGTGCTATACAATTTGTCACATTATTTCTGCGATAATTTAGCGGTGAGAAACCCGGCCTTAGTGATACACATAAATTTAATCGTTTGGGTTTTAAAAATAATATTTTTATTGTAAGATTACGTAAATAAATTCCGCAATGGTAGCCTCTACCTGACCCCGAACACATAGACGCATTATCTATAGATAACAATGAGCACTATTATGAAAAAATATTTTTCTAATCTGCGAATAATATTGTAAAATATAAATATTTAGGTGGGCTATAATATGTATCTATTTAAAGCGGACATGTATCATTTGAATATACAGTAGATCCGATATACACATTTATAATAATAGGGAACTGTGACGGAGTTACTTTACTAACGAGAGAACCAGTATATACAAATATATTGCAATAATAACATCTGTTACGGAATACCATGCAGTGTAAACAATTGGGCCGCGGTGTCGGCGCCGACGACGTGGCTATTTGTCTGCTAACAACTTCATCTCCACTCTTCTGATGAATATTTTGATTAACTGTAGCCTTCACTATCTATAATTGAATTATAACTTGGTCTACAGGAAAATGAACAATTTGTATGTAATGTTCTAACTAGTTTCTTTTTTCTCTAAATTTCGTCATTAAAGTTCTTAATAATATTGCAAATTTAGCTGCAATAAATACCAAAGAACCTAATTCTTTTATTGGTACTATTAAATGCACTCAAGTGTATCCATAACCGAGCAACGTCGATCAGTGTCATTAGGAACGTTCTCGTAATAGTTGCCACACGGAATTTACCTCGGCTCCGACAACCGCGACCCTGAACAATTTAACTACCTCAGCTGTCACAAAAATTATACCACATTACCGATTATAGGATTTTAGAATAACATTTACAGTGCGAAGATAGATGTACAACCAATTTAAAAATAATGAGATTTCAAGTTTTGGTTTTTATACCTACTCATAGTTCACGGGGTTCTATTCTTTTCAGGGACAAAGTGTGTCTTAAAGACACTTTTTTTTCTAGCAGACTAAAGTATGTTATAATCAGTGAATCAGTACAACACATTTACATCAACAGCTACTTATGTTGACGCGCATCAGAGCGATTCGATATACAAAGCGTTTTCACTCTTACTATTAACTTAAATGTTAATGTGGAACGACAATGAATTTGCTGTAGGTAGTGTATTTAGAAAGACACATGCATATCGAAACTTTACTCATATCTCACTTAATTTGCTCACGTGTATATTCAACCTCAAAAAGAGCGACTCAATGTCAGTACTCTGTCGTAATATCTATCTTTCGCACTGTTACATAAATGACTTACAGTGACCACCATTGTATGTACTAAATAGATAGATCGCAGTTATAATAAGCCTAATGTTAAAATATTGTGTACTTATTTGTGCACTAAAGATGTGAGCCTCCTCATAGCCGTTTTTGTAGTGCCTTTGGTTTTCTTAGTCTGCTCTTTCACGCCCCTGAAACATTAACGAAGTTAGTTAGATTCTAAAATGAGATGTTGAATTCATGAATAATAATATTCATAAGTACAATTAAGACTACATTTAGCAGTTCTATTATGAGACTATTGTAACTGAATATGATATGACATACAAGTGGAAACTAACATTTATGATCCTCTGTATGTTTATGTGCATGAAGTATTAAATAAGGTTAACTAATGATAAGGACAAAATATTTAGTCATAATTCACATTGGCATAACGAAATTCAGCATAATGATCATTACGCATGATATTATTAAGCATAAATGTTTTGACTGCCATAAATACTGTTGGCATAATAATAATGAAGTATAATTTTATAAAGCCTAATGTTATAAACGAATAATGATATTTACACGTTATAAACGCATAATGATATTAACGATATAACTCATACAAAAACAAACATGTTTAGTATGAGTTATATCGCCCAAATTATCTATACTTAATATTATAAAGCTGAAGAGTTTGTTTGTTTGTTTGTTTGTTTGAACGCGCTAATCTCAGGAACTACTGGTTGGAATTGAAAAATTCTTTTTGTGTTGGATAGTCCATTTATCGAGGAAGGTTATAGACTATATAACATCACGCTACGACCAATAGGAGCGGAGCATAAATGAAAAATGTTGCAAAAACGGGAAAAAATTTTCCTTTTTGAGAGCTTTCGTGCGTGCGTTGCGAAAGTGGTTAAAGTTACGCAAAATTCATGTATATAGGGTAGGAAGGGAAGGGTAGGTAGGTATCCAGTTGACGAGAGCGAAGCCGCGTGGGACAGCTAGTATTAAATAATGTAAGTACATAAGAGCTATTTTTAATTTCACAGATTAAAATAATTTTCCTATAAAATGTATGCAACTCCAAATTATGCCAAATAACTTTTATGCCACGGTAATATTATGCTAATAAAAGTTATGCGAAAACGTTAGCCGTTTTTTCAGTTTTAAGTTTTTTTTTTCTTGTATGAGAACATACAATAAAGTGCGTACAATAAAGTAAGTGTATATAAATATGCCTTAAAATTTTATGCCAAGAGGAGGATTTCCATTAAATAAATGATACAGTTACTATTGTGTGCTAATTATCTACTGAATGTTAATATTATCGAGCGTTACATCAAGCTCTTCCTCTTCAGCCTCATTTTCCGGAATTTCATTATCTCCGAGACTTGGATCGCACAAATTGTAAGTTTCGTAGCTACATATAAGATTAATAAAAGGAAAAATAAATTAATAAAGATAAGGTAAGCAAAGAGTATGTTTTAATCTTATTAAAAGTAATAATTGGTTTATCCGCAGACCTTGGCATTTTGCCTTATTACTGAAATAATAACTATGCATAGCGTGATGTCATTGTCTGCAATCATAAAAGCTTTCAAAGTCTGGTTCGCTTTATTATGATTGCTTGTTCTATTTCTTCATTCAAATGTATGTATTGAAAGTGGAACACGTGTGACATTTTCTACAGCTTCGAACGTCCCTCTGTAGTTTATGTCTTAACCGTTATTTACAAAATTGGTTTGGATGAATGTATCTTGACTCGTATTATAAAGAGAGAGCCCGAATCGTTTGAGTTTGTTCAGACGTTTAGGCTAATCTCTGGAACCACAACAATTAATGAAAAATCTTTCACCATTTGAAAGGTACAGTACAAACATTTTCATAATGTCCCTCGGCAAACTTCGTGTTTCGTCAGTCGTCGGTTTTCTATTATTATTTTTTTAATTATGAATAGGCTCGCGCTTGACCACTATCTCACCTGATGGTAAGCGATGATGTGGTCAACGGTGAAGCACGCTTGCCTAGAAGTAACCTATTCACTCTTGACTTAAAGACCCCTAGATTGTAACTATTGGGAAACACAGATTCCGGCAGGGAATTCCACTCCTTAGCTGTACGCATAATAAAAGTGTCCCCAAAACGTTTTGTGCGTATTCTATCAGTTGCCCATTACACGACGCTCTCAATCAACATAGAAGTATAAAGAATTGTTAATACTCTTTTAACATAATGTAAATTATTTTTAAAAAATGGGAGGAAAGCTGCTATTTTTACAGCTATATTACACACGGAAATCAAAACAAAACAACAAAAAAGTAAAAAAAGTTCTAAAAGTTCTAATTTATGTTAGTTCTGAATTCAAATTATTATACACGATAAATCTAGTAATTGATGGACATGGAAATTAGCATTCGTTTGTAATCGGGAATGCGATGTATGCCGAGGGACATTAAGAAAATAGTTGTACTGTACATTATTACAGATGGTTATAGTCTATAAATTATTAGGACCCAGCCAAAGCTTCACTAATTGTAATGTTGCGCTTACACGTTCTGCGAGACAGATGATCGTGGTTTGTTTAGAAATATCAAAACAGATCGTCGACTAGCAAATGCACTGAATCCTAGTAACCTCAAACAGTCAGAAACTAGACTACTAATTTAATTTCGAGTGATAAGACTAGGCAAAGAGAGATAGACAGACAGAAAGTGATATTGCCTTAAAACGTATAACTTGTGTGGATAGTAAGTGACTCACAGATAGCGCGTCAGGTCCTCAATATCGACGAGCATGGAGTCCTGTCCCATATGCAGCTCATCACGTGCCATCAGCATCTTGACGAGGGTGTCGTTCAGCGACTCGATCTGAGAGTGCAGCTCGTTCACTATCACCTGCAAATACCATTCATTACGTTATTCACTCATTCATTAAACTTAATTTTACGATATCAATAAAACAAGAGTCCATTAGTGGACTGCTGAAGGCTAATGATGACGAGCATATACATACACAGGGCATGCAAGATGTCTTTATAAATTACACACTTATTAAACAGTCATGTGTTGCCTTTAAAGGCATATAAAAATAAGTGGGTAATTAAACATTAAATAACTATTTATAGTTTGTTTTTCATTAAAAAAGACTTATATGTCTTTTTTGTTGTTTTTTGTTTGTATGGATTATGTTGTCAGAAAATAAATAAATAATTATAAGATTACTATAAATCTAGTCTGTCCGTTTCTTATTTTAAACAGTTGGTAATCGCAGTTTTCATAATTGGCCGTCGCTAGTACTTAATTTAACAAATCGGAACAGCTCACACAAGATACAAATAACACTAGGAAGCAAGAAACCTCAGTATTTAATATTACGTCTGCCCCATCTATACATACATATAAATAAAATTGGAGTGTCTGTTTGTAATATTGAAATAACCGTTTTTTACTACATGTATATGAATATATATACGGTACATACACCAAAATGACATTTTTTACAATTTTTGTCTGTCTGTCTGTTCCGGCTACTCCTGAAATGGCTGGACCGATTTTGACGGGACCTTTATTGGCAGGTAGCTGATGTAATTAGGAGTAACTTAGGCTACGTTTATTGTAGAAAAAATCTTTTATTTAGAAATTTGTTAGGCGGAACGAAGTTCGCCGGGTCAGCTAGTGTACAAATAAAACTCGTTATCGAAAAGTAAATAATATTATTTAATATAGGAATACCTATGTCCTTCTAACGGTCGCGGTCTGAAAGAGATAACCACGGGCATGATAATAGGTAGGTTTTCAATATTATACCTAGTATTTATTAATTAAACTTATCGTGCTAGGTGTTTGTTACAAGTTTATCGGATGGGTAATTTTTCCTTAACATACTTGGAATAATAGGTAATGTTGAGTTCTCAAAAGTATTATATACGTATTATGATATATTTATAATGTTCCGTTGGAAAGTTAAAGCATTCATCTCTATAGTCATAAAGACCGCTAACGGTGTCAAAAGTAATTACATACTGTACAATTAAGCTTAAAGAGTAATTTTATACCTTATGGAGTACAAATTAAAGTTCTAAATGTTATGAGTTCAATGATTTCGTGTCAATTACTAAAGGTAATTACACAACAGCCCACGCATATAATACACGGTATGCTAATATTATAAAATGCGAAAGTAAATCTGGCATGTTTCATACATTTTCACATGTTATTCAAAGGTTTGCAGATTTCGATGTTGTGCTTCTGTCAGCAAACGGGTCGTCGACCCTGAATAGACGCTTTATTACATCTTGAAAGTTATAAGTGGTTAAAGCCGCCATGGACATTTGCACTAGCCAGTTCATTGACGGCTTAAGTTCGACGACCTCACTACCATACAGGAACATTGGTACTCCTGTGCCTACCTTCTGTAATTTAACCATATACACTTCGAAACGCAAGAATTAAATGCCAATTTCGAATTGAAGATCAACCCATTAATTTGCCCGTTTATTTTGTGTGCAATAAACAGTATTTTATCTAACGATGAAAAAGCAAACAAAATCTTAACACAATAGTCATTGTGGTTGAATAAATCCATTGTATATAAATGGTCTTTGTGCATGAGTCAGCTCGAGTCGATCTTGATCCTCAAGGCCGCGGCGGAACGGCATAAAAACCAGCGACCAAACCATATTGCACGTTTACAATGTACAGTATTCTAGATCTGTTCGACACGGATCTTTAGAACGGATAACTTGGTGTCGTGTAAAGGTATCATTAATGCATCTATATGAATCATATAAGCACAATATCGCAATACCAAAAATATTTATCGTGGGCAGCTATTGATATTCATAAATAAATGCACTTTCATAACTTATGATGACATAGATTGAGCGTGGGATAATTTATGCATTATGCATTCGTCCTGAATAACTTCAGAACAAAGGATGTTTACTTAATCTACATTAGTATTTGTGTTACCATCTAGATATTTGAAGATGCAGGGAAACACTTCAAGGCCTTTGTTTCAAGTATTTATTAGTTGCAACTACTAAAATATACAACATAATCCTACAGTTCCGGTACGGTTGGATATCCCGACAAGTCTCGTAAATGATACCTACCAAAGGGCTATTGTAAATGTTATTATATCTGCACAAAAGTTGGGAATTAACAGATTTAAATATAAAGAGGTTTTATATGAGTATTGACTGGAGCCATTTTACTCTTAAAAAATTGTGACCACAAAACTGCTCATTACGAAAATATTCGTCAGATTTTACTATTTCAACTTTTGAGTGCATCTTTGGTCTAATGTTCTACTGCTGATTATGAGGACCTCACTTCAATACCTGGATCGGGCCGTGTTATTGAGTTTTTCGTTCTAGAATTTCTCAGAACCTTTACTCCATTTGAGATAACATTAGACATTTAAATAATCCCATTTTACAACCCGTTCAACCGATTTTGACTTCTATTGCATTGATGATATGACAAATGGCAGCTGTATTTAACAGTTAGTTTTGGTAACAGGTTTATGCTTTTATGCTATTCTTATATTTACGGGATAGAACTCAAATTCGGTTAAACGGTATGTAAAAAAGGGTTGTAAAAATTTCTAATCTTATTTCAAATGGTGTATAGTAACCCAGAGTCTGGATTTGTGCCCATTGATGTATGTGCCGCACTCGGGAACAAGATATCATATGAGACTTAAATATAAGTAATGAAATGTGGTTGTTCCTTCTATAGTAGCCACAGCTCTGCCAAACCCTAATGCCTGGCCCAATATTGCAAGTATTTTGACCTAATAGAATGGGAATAGACATCATTTTTGTTTGAGTGTGCTGATGTATGTGAAACAAACCTGCAACTGGGCGATGTTCATATCGGTGAGCAGCTGTCGCGAGACACGGCGGCGGTCAGGCGCGAGCGGCACGTTTGCCTTCTCCATGCTGCGCCGGAGCATCTCCGTCACCGGTGACACCGCGCGGCTGCGGCGCTCGCGCTGTGCAGTAGATCATTATGATTACCTACACTGGCTGACGATACCATCAATGTATGGTCTACTTTATTGTGTCTTTATTACTTTATATCAATAGAATTAACAGGCCAAGTAAATAAAATGTCGTGGGATATAGGATATCATACTACACACAATTTAATAACAATTGCTGCTTTACTGAACTGAGTCCATTAATCACTCAAGAGTTAAATAAATAACAACTTAATTATACATACTTATAATACGAAAATCAACCAGGCATTCAATATACTAGTCTAGTTCATTACATTCTTAGATAATGTAAAATACATTCTGGTTGCATACCTCCATTTGAATTCGAGCCATTTCCTTTGCTTGTGCCAGAGCAACCCTGGCCTCAGTCTGTAAAGTCGCTTGTAGGACATAGAAGTCAGACTCTTTGATTTCAATGTGCCCTAGAGAGTGCGACGACCTCGACTTCGTCTTTAATGAAAGGGACGTAGGACGTAGTTTTGCACCTGCAAACAAGCAAGACAAATAAATTCTCTTGTTAGATACTGTAACTAATATTAATCACATGCAATGATTAGTTGATTACATGCAAGATATTATAAAAGAAATTTTTTAAAATGATGACATTCCATGACTAACAACTAAACAAAATTTCTATTTGTTAGAAACATAATGCACTCATGTAATTTACTTTATTACCAATAACTTTCATTTTTTCAATTACAATAGAACTTAAAAGCCAAGACAGTGAAAGTTAAACGCTTAATGACAAGCCTTCTGTAATGGTGTTAATGGCAAATCAATTGTCCACACACAGAGAGACCGCAGCATAAAACAATAGGCAGGATATACTCACCACTCTGCACGGTGCTTATTTTGTCATGTTTTGTGATGTTAACTGATAGTGGTCTTGTTTGATACGGATGGTTGTAGCCCGACTTGCTAAAAATACTTGACCGTGACAAACTTTTTGTGTTATTGTAATTTTTTTCTAAGTCTGATGCTTGAGATTCATTGTCAGATGCTGTCTCATTCATGAAACATATTTGTAGGTTCATCCCTGTACCAGACACCACAACACATTTAGTATGAGAACATCACAAAATGATTGTGAAGATACAGAACATAGATACATACAATCTACACACTACTATAATTCTTTTTTGACTATAGATATTCAGCTATTTAATTACAGTAGTTCACATAATACAAAAGTAGCACCTTTACCCTTTTTTATAATAAATACAGATTATAAATAAAAAACAAATTTCCAAAAGTTTTAATTAAAATTTACTGCTTAAAAACTTTTGAAAATTAGTTGTCATAAGGTGGTATAAATGGACATATCAATTAGTTACATACAACCCAACCAATAGCATGTGATATAATATCTAAACCTTTGGTGGCTAATAATATCTGAAATGATACTATAATAATGGTTGGCGGTTAGAATTATAAATGCAATTATCTGATAAAGAGAAATTAATTAGTGCTGAACAAACAGTGTAAAATGCTTTTAATTATTGTTTAAATTGTAATATCTTGTTATTATTTATATGAGCTATTTATGATTCCACACCAAACATTGAATTGTATGGCGATGTACTCACCACTTTGAAGTCGTGAATGCAGGCTGGGTTTCTTCCCGGGCCGATCAGTGTGGCCCATACTGTAGTACTCCTCAGCATCTGCTCCCATAGCCAGTCGCCTTCTGATCTCTTCCCTGTCATTGCGTTTCTGAAATAAAAAGCTGCATGAGAACTCATTTCTAGTATATTAAAAAAAAATACTTGCACCACCATGTGGTATATTCAAAAGTAGGTTTTTATTAATGTATTTTAACATTTTATTTTAATACCTAACATTAGCTTCATCACTTTGAAAAAAGGCAACTAAGCTAGCTAGCATGCATATAGCTACAATGGGTTGGTATGTTGTCCACAATGACCTGGTGCAGATAATGTACACAAGGTTCTAAAATCTCTGGCCCCAATTTAAATTAGAGAGATTTCGGAAACATAGAAAATTAAGCTGAATTTCATTTGGTTCTTAGTATTAACTGCTATCAACCCTTACATTTTTGTCATAAGGTGCATGGTCAGTAACAGATACAATTCTTGTGAATTTCTCTAAGATGTTGGGATTATGGTCGGCAAGAAGAGGCCACTCAATCTCTGTCAGGGCATTACACTCTGCTGAGCCCACAGCTCTTGGACTCAGCACAGTATCGTCACAATTTTCGACGCGAACATTTTCACTGTCGCTTTTATTGAACAACTTCGTCTTGAAAATATGTAAACTTCGTTTGAATCCAGATTTTTCTATCGTTTCTGTATTCACGTCTTCACGAATTTCTTCGGGTGTTTTGCTAAACTTCCTTCGGATGTTAGTAACTAAATTTTCGAACATATTAAAAACTAGTCAGTCTTCTTTATTTTGGCAATATTATGGCACGGATGGCTTTGTACAAACGTTAGCTGTAAATTGACTTTAGTAAACAAAAAAATGGAAGTCCTGTCATCCTGTCACTTTGACATTTAGGACAAGGTCAAGAAGTGTTCCATCTAACCTATATCCAATATGTTGAGCTTGAGCAGGAACTTGACTATCAGTTGCAGAAAAAAAAAGAAAATCAACTCACTAGGCAGCAGATGTTGTCAACAGATTCGTGGTTATCATACGTAATTGTGTACAAATCCAATAAAAATCTGGTATCTTTTTTATAATGTCTTTGTTCTGTGTTAACAAAATAAGGCATCGACGCCATCACTTAACTGAATTCACAATATAATAAAACAATAAAAACTTGTATTGCAGTCTAAGCACCACTCGTACACCTTGCGGAATGAATTTTATTTAGCAAGAGACTGGCAGCTTGCTACGCCGCTGAATCACCTTAGAAAGCTGAACGTACTACCTCTACCTATTGATAATTAACTGTTACACATGGCTGCGGCAGACGTGGATCAAACGCGAATGTGCGGTTACCGTTAACTGAACATAGCGCGGATTTTAAATTATTCTCATACTTAGTTTTATTATTTTGATCTACTAAGTGCAGACAAATCAGTCAACAGCAATGTATTTGGTAATAATGTTACCTTTTAATTTTGTATAGCATGATTGAGGTAGGATGTACAGTTAGCAACAAAATTCGATTAGGTCTGAACAATAATCTTGATAATACGAACTCTATCGCTATTACATAGATGTATGGGAGACTGGGGTGACTTGGTTCTACAGGAGACTTGGCACATAACAATAAATAAAGCCCCTAAACATCTTCGGTTTATTTAAAAAATCAAACCTCTACTATTAGTTCTATTTCCCCGGCTTTATTATTTTATGCATAGAACAGAAAAAAGCCTTCTACAGAGTTTAGAAAACTTGGAATTACCATTTTAAAACCATTTAAGATGAAGTAGCTTTATTATTTTTAGTGAACGGTCGATCCGAGTAGTCGTTGACGGCTGCTCCTCTGATCTTATAGCTATTGACGCCGGAGTTCCTCAGGGGGCTGTTCTCTCTGTAACTATTTTCCTGTTGCACATCAATGACCTACTTCAGCATGGTATTATTGGGTACGCAGATGACAGCACTGTTTCAGAAAGTTATTTGACCAGCGCAAAAACCAGCGGGGATGAAGTTCGTTCCTTGAGAGAGGTTATGGTAGAGCGGACAGATTTGACCTTAAGCCTTGTCTCCCAGTGGGATGTTAACAATCTGGTCTCATTTAATGCCACCAAAACACAGGCGTGTCTATTCACCGTTTAAAAGAGTCGTTTCGACCAAACTCCTAAGTTTCAGGGTACATCTGTTCCTGTAACTGATCGGCTCGAGCTCCTAGTTGTCATCTAATCTCAACTTCGACGCCTCCATTGAGTACAAAACCCAAATTGCGGCCAAAACACTGGGTATCATAAATAGAGTGAAGCGATACTTCACGCCTGGACATCTTTTAACACTTTACGAAGCGCAAGTTCGATGCTTCATGGAGTATTGCAGCTACCTTTGGGATGGCTCAGCTAAATATCAACGCGGCCAGTTGATTAGAATTTAGCTTCGACCACCGAGCTGCGTACCATCGAGGTGGAATGCAAAGCTAAGAGGCTTATAGGCGACGTTAAACTAGCGGATGCCAAGCTTTACAGCATCGCTCATCTTGCCGCTAGGTTGCCTGCAGCGTGTTGTAATTGTGCTCAAGAACTCCACGACCTCATCCCACCAGTCACTTTCTAACATCGGACATCTAAACGCACTGCAAATCCATTCCACGAACTCGCACCAAACGCTCAAACATCCTTCATAATGCGCACAACAAACGAGTGGAACTCACTACATGCGTCTGCGCATTCAACCCGAATCTCTTCAAAGTTAGAGCAACTTCTTCTGGGTAAGCTCACTCCATCGTCGACTTTGTCTCTGTCACCTATGACTAGAGTCAAGAGCAAACCCATCTAAAATAAAATAAAAAGACACAAATTGATTGAACTCACCCGTCTCTCGGCTTCTTTCGCTGCTTTCAAGTGATTCTCAATAGCATCCAAATCTAATTTGGGTAGCGCTGTTTCAATGTTGTAGACGTCAAAACTCCCTGAAAATATAAGATAAAAGAATATTGGTTCGTACCTAGTATATATTTTATCTTGCAAACATTAACAAGCAGTCTGCTCTCACAGCACACCATTAAATTTGAATAATTGCACAGTAGGTATTTACATTATAATAGGCAAAGAAAGTACGACGAGAGACAGTACAATAATATTTATCTACATGGGTTGGTTTGTGAGATTACCTAACATAGCACTTACTGGGGAAAAATATTTATAAATGAAATGTGTAAATAAGAACACTTAAGGTGGGTGGACCATGGAAGGCCATGCTCATTCGAAGGCCAATTATTAAAAAGTCGTAATTGCCATGTGATGACAAATCCCTTCTACCCATAGAACCCGAGGACACGAACGCGGCCGCGAGACGCTCGCGCCGCTATTTTGTTTGTCAGTGAGGTTGAGGTCCCTCGCTTCGTTGACTTCGGCTGTCGACGTAAAATTGTAATTCACGCTCACAGCAAAACGTCAATTTTTAAGGAAATAACCTATAACATTCTTTTTTTTTACTCTGAATTAATATAACTGGATTTGCTACGGCACTAAAGAAAAAAAATACTAACCTATTTCGATTTCAGTTAAAATATCGGTAATGTTCCTAGAAAAGTCAATAGTCGAATATTATATATATTCTTAGATACATTAGACAATCATATAACTAAGAATGTATTCGTAATATTCAAATGTTAGTTGAATATTTTATAAGTGAATAATATATTATGTTAAGCATTTAATGTTTTGTTTTAATGAAAGATCTTTCTATGTAGGTAGTTGATTGTGACAACTTTAGTTTTAAGTTAAACGACAGTTTTATTATATCGGGGTCGTATGCAGCCTTGTTCCTAGCAAGGCCGTTTGAAAGAGTTTAATAAAACTCAAGTTTAATAAATAGTGATTAAATCTGCAATAAAAAAAGTCGTGTAACTAACCTTACGGCAGACTAAAATGTGCACACAACACTGAAATAAACAGATGCTCTCTATGATACTAATTATCTATATTACCAATACGTACCAACAAAAAAAATAGGATTGTTAGTAACCTATCTCTGTGCCCAGCACCTGGAAATACTGGCGTGAACATTGTTCCCTAAACATTTAACGTGCACAAGTAGGTACCTACTTAAAGGGTGAATTATAATATGTAACAGCTATCTACAAAATAAAAACAATGTAAAATGGCCGACTTACCCAAATCTACATCTTTTGAGTTATCATTTTTACGGACGGATGCTTTGCTTTGAGCAGTGCGGTAAGAGTTTTTACTTGAAGTAATTTCTTTTTGTTTCTCTCTGGCCGCCTTGGGTTCACTGAAGTATGAATGCATTTTAAATAACACTCTAACACAATTTCAAACAATTGTACCACACCTAATTTGCAAGAATTCCACCAATTCAATGTGGCCAGCTAAATTAAATTGAAGCAAGAAATTCCCGAGCACGTCGTGTGTACTTCCCATCTGAATTTATCGGAGTTATACGTGCTGCGTCAAATCTATTTTAAACGTTAACCTAAGCGTAGTATGAGGCAATAAATTTGCATACGGAGGCTTGCACTGTTTTACAACCATGATAATTAGGAACAATCTATCACTGTCTTTGTTATTCGAGTCAGTTTACTGTAAAAAAATGACAGCTGGAAGCACTGCGTTAAAATTCAGCTGCAGATTTGACAAAAATCTAACGCGGCAAGTTCAACAAAAGCTTGTAAAAATAGGAATGATTGTTCCTCTATCAAACAGGAAATATAAAATACTTACTTTGGTGACCGTATAGCATTATTTCTGCTACTAACATAATTATCAGTATGCCTGATAGTTTTACTAACATCTGGTTTGTCTTGCGTATGAACACTATTTATTAAATTGTAAGTCTTAGAATTATGCGCTATCTCATTAGAATTTCCATCTATAATAACTGTTTCTTTTTTACTTTCGGCCCATAGTCGATCACGTTCACGCATTTCATCTAGTTTTGGAATTATCTTTCTAAGCTCAGTGCTGAGCTGCTTAATTGTGTTCTCCACATTAAGACTCAACTTCTCCGTATCATAGTCGTTTATATTTATTTCGTCCTTTCCATCGGACAGAAAGGCGTCCGTGATCTTTCCATTGGTATTATTCTCTATTAGTAAAAACGTAGGCCTACTTAAACTCATTTCTGTTCGAGTATTTTTTTCATTTTCTTTATTTATTTCACTAACTTCTTCGTCTATCGTTTGTTTTTGAGTCGAACTGTCTTTCAAACTAACCTCATTTTCATCACACTGCGTTTCCACTAACTTCTTAATAACGTGATTAACAACGTCGCTTATATTATTGATAGTATTTTCAATAGGTTTTGCAAAAGTGTCTTTTATATCTTTGCGCAATTCTTCTAAGTCATCTTGTATGTTGATGTTGTAGTTAAGTAATTGTTTAATTTCGTCTTCAATTTCTTTATTGAAGTCACCAATTATATCTTTGGCGTGAAAGTTATTTTCTATATCTGCATCCGTGCAGTTCAAATCATAATTGAACGCCTCATCATTGTTATTATTATTCTTAGATATAGTTTTTAAAAGATCTGGTATATCATTTTTTATTTGACTATCTAAATTTTTTTGTTGATTATAAGACTTATTATTTGGTGACAATAATGTTGTCTTGACTAGATCAGAGTTTACGTTATTATTGTTATTAATATTTTTGTAATCCGTGGTTCCATTCTGGTTAGCTTCTGGCTCGTACGCCAGGTCAGTTATTTCTATATCGACATCATCATCAGTCATTTCATTTTCCGAATGGTAAAAGTTTTCTATATTAGATGAATAATCCTTAAAAAAGCAAAATGTATTTAATTATCATTATGAATGTTAATAAAACTCTGAAAGGAAAGCGTGTCAATAGAATATAAATCTACAAGAGTTACACAAATAGACAGAGCTCGGTAGAAGCCCACATAAATGTACATATAAATAAGAGTCACGGTTCCCGGCCCAGTAGCATTCAGTAACAACTGGGGTTTCCTTTGTGTAGCTGTAACGAGCAAAGTTTAAACACTTCCAAGGATTCTTTTTGTAAGTGAAACTTTACCTGTAATGTGTGCGCTAAGTGTTGGAAGCCAGGATAATTTGGATTCACGATTCCCCTCGGCACTAGATGGATGCCGTTCTCAGACATCTCATCTGTGTCAGAATGCTCAAATGCTCTTTCCTCGTCGATTGGTGTAGGTTCTGCCGACACATTAGTATTATCTGAAATGGTTTGTAGTTAAATTTTAGTTTCTTTAGTTTAAATTTAAGTACTTTTGATTTTTTGAAGTTATATTTATTTTATTTATTTATTTTATTATTAAAAATACAGAGTAGACTTATAAGCTACACACACTCCCGCAAAACTGCACATACAGTTTGACTGTGGGATCAATGATACTCGTAGTGATAAGATGATAAATGATAGGTGATTGACGATTGGGTAATAAGTAATACCTACTTAAGATACCTTCACAAGGAGTTCGGACGGTGGTTATGCTTTCCTCCAGATTATCCGTCTCGCCGTTATTGAACGACTGCACGGTATTCCCGTGCCTGCTGTTGATCCGGTACTGTCGGTTGCATACCAGCTCTGCGCTCACTGTCGAGTCTTGGCTGTCTGCACCGGTTCCCTTAACTGTCGAGTAATTCTCAAAGGTCTCTGAATTCCTTTGATTGTTAAAAACTGTATTATAATTCGTAACTTGCAAGTAACCCGTTGTCCTCTCACGTAAATTTGATTCTGCACTGTTCGCAGTTAACCAAGTTCTGTTGTCTGGATTTCCGTGTGACGATGCGTCCTGGCGGTTGTATACAGTGATGTTACCATTGTCTGCCGTTTTGATCCTCATGATTACCTGTGAACAAACATATTAAGGTACCTTTTTAACAATATTTAAATTAGAATGATAATGTCCTTAAATAAAACCAAATTTGATTAAGTTCCTTATGTTTTATTTAGCAAGGCCTCATTATTAAAACACCGGCGTAACTCGTGAATATTCATTATTTGAATTTATTGTAGGTAGCGCTGTTATACAATTAAATAGAGCAAAACACTACAAAACGAAAAATAACTTTTTCGTTTTGTATTGTTCGTAATCGTTTTTGGACACCGGCTTCCGAAAGAAAGTTATTTTTCGTTTTGTAGTGTTTTGCTCTAGAAGTCGGATTTATTTTTTTGTTAAAAAGTTTTTTCTTTTTATTTTTACTTTTTAGTGGTACATAATGGACAAGTTCTATAGTAAGGTACCTATAATGCCACAGTGATGTCAGAATGGATAATTTGATTAACATGTAACTTGAACATAACCGGTGGAATGAGTGTACCAGGGTGAACTGTACACATCTGCGTACCCGTTTAGAGCAACTGGCGTGATGGTATGTTATGAAATGGTGTAAACAATAAACTGACATGCGATTGCAGCAATCCCGAGGGATTTGCCGTCATTTTTCATTGAAGAATTATCATGTATATCACCGAAGTTTTTCATCAGGTCTTGATAAAATTTAAATGGGACCGCATGACAAGCACCAGCTTTCTAATAAAAAAGAATTATCAAAATCGGTTCATCTAGTAAAAAGTTCTGAGGTAACAAACATAAAAAAATACAGTCGATTTGATAACCTCCTCCTTTTTGGAAAGTCGGTTAACAAAACACAAAATGAATCACGCTGTACCGGCAGACCAACACAGATTTACACATAAGTAGATAGCTACAGGTAGACATTCCCCTAATAAAAGCAATAACCTAACTAGCCACGTTGAACACCTGAGGAAAATTACCTCTATTTTGGTTGTCAAAAAAGTTGAAATATAGAAACGAGGGTCGACTTTTTTATATTAGATCTAGCAGCAGGATCGTACTATCTAGAAAGAAACGTTAAAGCTATATTATAATCATTGAATTTTATGTCCTAAATCCATATAGGGTTATATTGCGGATCACTACCGGATATTGTGAGCACGGCGCGGGGGCGGCCTGTGGCGGGGAGGAGGGATGGGTGGGCAAAACGCCGCATGTCTCAAGTCCGACCCCAACCCCGCACGCACCCACTTAATAAACCGACCGACCTCACCCATATTTACTAAAGATAACATTACGAAAAAAACCACAGAGCACTGACTTTTCTTATATTCCCACGCGATTTTAAATAAGAGGGAAACTGTCGAAGCCTTTTCCTCGACCCGCAAAGAAAAAACTACATATATAAAATTCATGGATATGGTAATGCTCCGATATTAAAGGAATATATTGGATAAGTTATATGGGCAATTCTTTAAATGTATGCAAGTACCTACCTATCTACATAATACCTACGTATTACAAAGTTGTGAACCTTTCTTAAATCGAATAGGTACTTATAAATCGCTTTTCACCTTTAATCTGAAAAACTACGCAAATCATCTTCCACAAGTGGTGACTAGATCTATCAACCATTGTTGGCAGATAAGTTTTACAATAGTATTAGTGGTCATTGACCCCAACTTTATTCATCTATTCAGAGCAAGTAGGAAAACAGAATTCATAAACATACATCCTGATTTTCTGAATACCGGTATCGTTTTCATAACAGTTTTCACTAATGAATGACGATTGACGAAACAGAGGTAGATACTATATCAGCAATCAGCAATCATCATTGAGGCTGGTTAGTTCCGCGCTGTTGAAATAAAGTCTGGAATTGTAAGGTAAATGAAGTCAAATCGACCGTCTCGTAATTTTAGACACAAAAACATCGGAATTAAACTGGAAAGTTTAATATTACCCGATAAGATTAAATTTTTAGTACAATGGATTGCTCCTAGCGAGTTACAATCGCGCAGCTCATTGGTTGAAACAGAAAACTTTAAATTTTATGTCTGTAGAGAACGAACTCCTTAGATAAGTGAGAGATTTAATTAATTTTAACTCCGCCACCACGCCGCGGCATCTAATGGCACTTAGGTAAGAATTTCAGTCAGATATAAACACGATCTTATTTTTCCTAACGGTCTCATAATCTTGCCACTTTATTGGATAAAATGAAATTGAATTGGATTTTTAGATTATAGTGAGTAATAAGCTACCTAGTAATGGTGTGGAAACCTAAGTAGATAATATTGTGTTCCTTTTTTAACTAATATTGGATATAGAAGTGTTATTACTAAGGAAGAAAGAAATCATTTATTTGCTGATAATGTAGGTATTAATAAGTTGGAATATTAGTAAATTGTTCCGATACATTTTGCCTTACGGCATGCAAAATATAAGAAGTGAATTTAATATCAAATACTTAAGTAATCTAACAAAAGCAGCCTTTCTTTAGAAATGTCAAAATTCCATTTTAGTTTAGAATAGAATAATATAATTTATTGTACACCAAAAAAAAAGTTACACGTCTCTTATACCTAAGTCTTGTTTTTTAACCGACTGCAAAAAAAGACGGAGGTGAGAATTCGGATGTTTAAATTTTTTTTACGTGTTCGGGCATTACAACACATCTCATATACCTAAGTTTTTTTTTTTAACCGACTGCCCAGAAAGGCGGAGGTTCTAAATTCGGATGTTTCATTTTTTTTTACGTGTTCGGGCATTACACCGAAGGATTTACAAAATTCTTTTTTGCTTGAAAGGGTATACTCTACTACGAGGTGGACCCATTGTCTCCAAATCAGAATCAGATTATGGGATCCCATGGAAATCGAGGCAACTCCTCAAATATTATAGGCAGACATGTAGGGATTTTGGTATTTTCAATAACATGGCAAGCATTTGCACTCAGAAAGTATAATTTAGTGAAAAATAGTTAAACGACTATGATGAAGCAAAAAAATTAAATAGTACCATCGAAATGATCTGATGATGAAGCCGGATGGTAAGCACTAGAACTCCATAATAAAACAATGTATCCTAGTCTTGTTTGGGCTATTGGTATTGAAATGAGATGTACTCTGGCTAAAAAGAATTAAATAAAAAACGTTGTAACAAAAAAATAAACCGATTTTTTTTATCCTCAAAAGACAAAGGTCCGTTTTGTTCTGCTACAGCAGACAAAGCTGAGTAGCAATATAAAGCTTAGCAGACTGTTATAGGATACCGTGCCGGGAACGGGAATCAGCGTGGCTGGATGCCAGCAAATTGATTGCCTGCCTACAAGCGGAAACTAATCTCATTAAGAAGAAAACTTCAGGGCCCTTCGAACTAATTGTTTACACTTCAAATTATGTTGAGAAAAGACGAAATGAAGCGCATTTTTGTCTCTTGAATGTAAGCGAGAGCCTTTTGTGCTCCCTAACAATCTCGTTAAGATGCCTAAATAAAGCAATTCAGCTTTATAATTGTTAATTTCTGAGCAGTAACGATCTTTGTTTAGGATAATTCAGCAGAAACGTGCCCCGCTCGTGCCGCATCCCGGCTCAAATGGATATTTACAATTAAGGAAGTTGGGACATTCACAAATATTTACATTTTATGCGCACATGTTGCGCCTGTTTTTCTTTTGAATTAAATTATTACATGAAAATTAAATCTTTTAGATCAACAAAATGTTTTTTTAGGTGTTCAGCAAGACAAAATACTCCCATTGTTAACATGGACCATTGTTAAGATGGACATTTTCAGTTTATAGAATAACTATAGGCACCAATTTAAAAAAAATCCGTAGTTAGATTCCGTGATTTTATTGGTAAATATTTTTTCTAAAAACGTGTACAACCCATCTGCCTGGCATTTTTCCAACTTTGTTGGGATCGGTATCCGAATTCAGCTGAGTACCAGTATTTTACATGGAGCGCCTGCCTATCTGACCTCCACAAGTCAGTAACTGGGTAATATGGATACTCCTTGGCCAGACTGGTGTCAGATTTCAGGCTTCTGACTACCCGTAACGACCGTCAAAGGTCTTCAAATGACAGCCAGGACCAACGGCTTAGCGTGCTTTCCGAGGCAAGAAGGATACTCGATATGTAGAGATGGTCACTCATCCACAGACCAACCTTAGCAAGCGTTGCTTAACCTTGACGATCGATCCGTGTACGTATGTATGGCACCTTATCTTTTTTCTTCAAACAAATGTGATTTGTATGTGTGACTCCACATACCACCTGTGTGACCTGTGCACGTAGGAGAGTCTCTCTTAAGTATCCCCCAGGGGCACCCACACCCATGGATAGATGTTTATATTTTATGGCTGTTTAATTTTATCGATCTCGCAACTATCACTACCCATTTTGTTTTTCTCTTTGTTATTTTGACCTAATTCTATAGAAATAAACGAAATGGTTTCTTTCCTTTGAATGAGGGCGATACTTTTGTTTCAGTCTTTAGAAAGCCTGACCTAGTTTTGAACTGACTTCATTAATGTCAAAAAAATATTAACCCATTTACTTAGGCAACGGAATTCACTTCAAGCAAATCTTTGTTCTTTCAACCTTTAACTACTTGTTAGCTTCAACAAGGAAGGTGAAAACTTCGCAGTGTTCACTTCAATGGCAGAAACTTGTACAAAAAGGGACCGAGGCACTACCGTTAAGATAACGCTGAGAAGGAAACTTTGTCAAGAATCATTTACATTTCTATACAAACGTTGGCGTAAGTTGACTTCTTAGGGAAGGTTTGGGACTGTTCGTCCTACAAGTTTTGTTAGAAGTAAATGACATACGCCCTAAACGGAAACTGAAAGCAAATCACAAGGCCGGCTATAAGCATATCGGGTCGAATCGCTCGCTATCTAAAAATGTAATCTAGTATTCTAATGACTTTCACACAAGCCCTCTTCAAAGTGAACTTAATTGATTTACCTAATCTGAAAAGCTGATGTCATGATAAGCGTGTGCCTGTTTCCATACTTGTGCTAGTCCTATCTGATTGATATCAGAATCTGAATAACTGTTTTAGCAAAGTTTTAGTAGTAAAGTACAATATTTATTTTGATGTCAGCAAAACATTGTTTTATTAACATTAATAAAGCTTATAATTAGGGCCCCGAAAATACACAATATTTCGATCTAATAACGTAGCGCCGGCTACAGTTTTTAATGGTACATAATTTTTCCTTTCGCGGCGCCCACAACAACTACAGCCACCACTAATAGCCGAGTTTTATCGATCAAACAACTAACAATCCATTGCGAAGCCTCTATATATAATCCTGAAATACCGGCCGATTGTGTATGGAGCACAGGCGGAATGAAGGTATTTCATTTTGTTTATTATTGACGCGTAAACTGTGCGTTCAGACCCTAATACACTCCCGGGGATGCGAAAACCTCAGAGCGTGAACATTATTTCGTGTTATTAGAATGTATGGGACAAGATAGTGACACATCGTGTTGTGGACTATCGATTCTCAGGGTTCCAGCTGGCAGTGCGCGGCGTGAGCGGTGAGCGCGAGGAGGCAGTCGCATCTAATATTTATAGCACGGCGTTACAGCGTGCGAGCGGCCGCAGGTCGCCACGCGCCACGCCGCGCCGCGCCACGCGCCACGCCACGCCGCACACTGGTCTGAAAATCGAGCTCCATACACATAGAAACTTAAAGTAAGAAATTAAAAAAAAATAATGTCTCTGGTATACCTCCGTAAGTAGTAAAAGGGAGGTATACCAGACACATTTCATTTTTTTTTTAATTCCTTACTTTAAGTTTCTATGAGTATGGAGCTCGATTTTCAGACCACTGTGCGCCGCGCCGAACCGTACCGTCATCAATTGCTCCGGACATCAAGGACCAAATAAATAAAATTACTTAGCCATATTTTCGGGTTGGGACTTCATGTATTACGGGACCAACGGAATTTATTTCACAAAGAAGGTTATTCGCCTATTTAATAGGCAGAGACAATTAAAACTAAAAGTTTAAATCTAGGCAATAACAGTCATTGTTGCTATTCATGGCCATAGATTAAGGCTCCATTTCGGCGATTTGAGAAAGCAATTGCCACTAGAACCGTTCCCGGGAGCTCGGTACCTAATATTACCCCTCGCAATGGGCTATTTGAAAAATGAATATAATGAAATTCCACGTCGATCCAAGAAGGAAAGAAATCGAAACATGGTGCTGTAGTTACCTAGGTTAGTAGCCACCCTCCACGTTTGTCGTTGAAAGTTAGTTGTGAGTGAAAGGCACTTTTATATAAGTTTCTGCGATGAGAAATCAACTGCGTAGCGGTAAACTTTGAACTAAAGGTTTCACCAACCAAAAAGGTTTCACGTTTCAGTAGTGGAAATCTCTGAAAATAAAATAATAAAGTTTTCGAATACACGGTGGTTCTACAATAAAATTAGTACTTTTCTTGTTTTCATCGGTATTTAAACGACTGTCGCAAAGTCGAAAATGCTAATGTAGGTAGTCAGATTAACAAGGCATTACCCAAAATTCACGTGGTTGTCCGACGACAAACCAATGGTAGATAAAGATAGACATTATTAAAGATAGAACGCCACTTTATCGAGGCGCTTGCTTGGTCTCTATTCAGGAAACCGAAAATTACGTGAAGTTCCCTGAAATGATATATTTACTAATGATTTCTGCGCTACGGTTTTGCTGCAGTGATAAAAATGGATCATCTTATAAGAGGGTACTGAACTCTTAAGTGATGCTTGATGCTCCGCCATACCCTTCGTCGGCGTCGGGACGCCTCTCGGCAACAATTCGGGTCATCTGGTGTATAATAACAATTTGAATCAAAGTTATGTAAATTGTTGGAGTAGGCCGTTACAAACTGTTTACGAGAACCTACAAAATCCAATTTATCTTAACTTAAATGACTTCCGCACACACTTGTGCACGCGAGGCCAGGACTGACCCGCACCGTAGATCTATCTACATCAGTATGTGTAGCTAAACCTCTTTTTTTCTGGTGTGAAATTATCCAATGACTTCTCTCACTCAGGGTTAAGCGGGACGGCTTGTAAGACTTTTACAGACTAAAACCCACACGTGTACCTTCAGTTGCTTAAGTCACGACCGCGGTAACTCACTTTCAAATTTACCCGCGACTCAGACAGGCATTGGCCCTAGCGGACCCCGTCAGTTTTGCTGATAACTCTTTGAGGCGCGCGTGGAACACTACGTGCCGTCGACTCGGGCCTGGTCCTTATCGGACAGCGAGCTACCCATTATTCGCTATCCGCAAGCTGGCGCCTACGGTGGCCGGGAATCGCCTTGTATCTCCTCTCCGTACCATGGCCTGAACCAGGGCCGGACGCGAGAGGTCGCACGCGCTGATCGCCTCCACGAGGACACAGCGGTGCACCGCCCAAGCGGGGCAGATCTCCACCGTTTGCCCCACCGTTTTCTCCGAGTGATCCACACAATGGTGACACCCGTGCGTTTCCTCCCGCTTTATCGTGAACAGGAACCTCCCGAAACAGCTGTGTCCGGTGAGGACCTGCGTCAGGCGAAGGATGCGGACGCCGTGGTGCCTCTGAAGCCACTCCTCAAAGCGGGGCCTTTTCGCCGCAATTGTGGCGTGCGCAATTGAAAAAAGACAAAAATGTATGGGAATGTCAAGCGCTATTGAAATAACGACGGTCGAAATACCAAATTTTAAGGGTCACACCCCGCTGGGTTGCGAAAGTCGCTCTCTCCATGTCGCCATGAGATCCTGCTGGAGCTCTATCTTCCGAGCCGTGACTTGTCGCGACAGCGGAGTTTCGCCCCGGCGTTTCGCCTCCTCGCGCTACTCCCATGTGCGCAAGGACTTTTGTCTCCAGATCCCATGGCTGCAATCCGGCAAGGAGGCGCACCGCCTCACCGGATTTCTTGCTATCTTAATGTCTAAGGTGACGTGTTGTAATTGCACAGATGAAAAATAATAACAGCTCATAGGTATCTAGTTTTACAAAAATAATTTAAACTATTATTTTAAGGCATTAAAATAAAAAAAATAACAACCAACGTGATAAAAAAGACCTAGATGTCCATCTTTCTAGCTTTCAAGCCTGCATTTTTATTCCTTGATTGCAGCACCCCCCTTATGATGGCACCCGGTGCGGCACCACTCGCAATACCCTAGGGCCACACCTGTACCTACCTAGTTATTTTAGTCATTTTCATTCCTAAAGTTTCAATTTCTGAAGTCATCTCGCGTATATGTAAAACTTACTTCGGTCATATTATTATCATTGAAAAACTATTCTTCATTCGGCCTTTTAACTGATTCACCAGATATGTTTAGTAAACATATGAATATATATAAAAATATGGGCCTATAAATTCTCCATGCCAATTTTTTTTCTCGGACTTAAAACATATTTTTATATAGCAATACTTAAAGCCTTTTTTCGGCGGGTTAGGTTGGCGTGACCCGGCGCGCCCTCAGCCTTCGCCCTACGCGTTAATGGCCCCGGCATGATGGATAGCTCAAGTACTGCACGACACAATCGCGACCCAGCACCCATGGGGCCTTATTTATGAAAAGGCGGCCAAATAAATATTAATTATTTTTTTAATTGGACACGACCGCGACACTAAGCGGGGATATTTGTTTTTATTACTATTTAGTAGGAAAGAGTGTTTAGTTATATTTTATGCAAACTGAATATTTATTACCTCTGGCTTTTTACGTAACTGAGCTCCTGTAGCCTCTACCAGAAGCACCGCGCCTTTTGCCGGGGTTAAAAGAAACGCACGACACTGAGCGATTGATTTCTACATTATCTCTTCTTTCTACTATCATTGAGTGAGTTTTCAGCCTTTTACAACAATATATTTATATATTATAGATAAACAAACAATTTTACCACTATATAACACTAGCTTCTGCCCGCTTCTTTGCCCGCATTAACTTAGCAATAAGTTTCGAACGACTGATCCTTTTTTTTTGTGTCTTGCATAAACCTTTTTTGATTGATATCTAATACCTCGAAAAAAATTGGCTGGTCATTGAAAATTAACTTGTTATACTATCATCTAATTTCATCCAGATCCGTTCAGCCGATCTGACGTGATTGAGTAACAAACATACATACATCCAAACTTTACAATATAAGTAGGATTAAGTTTACATTTAGATAGAAACTTTATCGAGTGTAAATTTATGTTGTGTTTGCTCATTGCAGATACGCAGTGTACCTTACTTAATACACTTAAGGAATTCGTTTCTCAAAGGTAAGTAGATACGGCTCTACCCAAACCACTTCCAATAATCCAATAAAACGAGCATAGAACGAAATGTTCATAGTGGTTTTGTTTTCAGATTTAGTATCTAATGAGGCGTATACAAATCGTTACGGTTCAGTGCGGTGTGGCACGAGCTATCTATTAGCTAGCTAGGTAGGTAAGTGTTATGGTAACAGGTACTAGAGGCAATAGGTTCGATCAAATTAGTACATAATAGCATGTTTTACCTTCGTCCAATACTAGTGTGATGTGTCGTGTCAAACTATTAACCCGACTGCCGAAGGAGGGTAATGTGTTTATCAGTCTATGTATGAATGTATGTTTATTCCTATGTGGCGTTCTAAAGACCAAAGTTGGCCGCTTTTAATGATTCTTACGTCAATCGATTCGTCTTAACCCTGCGAGTGTCACTGGCTACATAAAAATTGGCAAATAGATAAATGGCGGATTTTGGGCGCCATATTGTGGCGGCCCAAAATTTTTTCTTCCGAACCTATTGAGTGTAATAAAATCGGGGTATCAAAATAAAAGATTTTAAGAGGTGATTACAAAAATATATCACACTTATATGTTTAAATGTACCTAATTCAAAAAAAAAGTTGTAAGTAAAAAAGATATTTAAAAATTACAAAAAAACCTGACTGCTTAAAAAGTGAAATAAAAAGACGTAAACAAGAAAAAAATCATGCTGTGCAGTCGGAGGATACATCTGGTTTTGGTCAGCCAGTTCGCGCATATGTATCCTCCGACTGCACAGCATGCTTTCCTTTACGTATTTTAAGTTCGGTTTTTAAGCAGTCGGGTTTTTGGATTTTTTTTTGTTATTAATTTTCTGGTTGAGTGAAAGTAACGATGGTCTGTTATTAATATCTGCTTTACCTACAATGATCTTTAAGCACCTGACTGATGGACATTCAATAGTCATTTTTACCCGACTACGGCGAAGCAAAAGGGAGGGTTATTTTTTTACCGGTATGTGTGTATGTATATATGTTCATCTGTTCCCTCATAGCGTCCAAACTACTGCTCATAATTTGACAAATGAGATGTCATTGGAAGCATATTTTTTGTCCGCTGATTATAGGCTATGTGACATCACATTAAATTGAATATAGCGCGCTCTAGGGGGCACGAAGTCAAAAACAAAAATCGGACCATCCCATCATGTGTAGTATCATTATATAGAACAAACAAACATACACACATACCGGTCAAAAACATGACTCTCCCTTTTGGTTCGCCGTAGTCGGGTAATGTAGGTAGGGTTTGGAGCATCACATTTTTGTCAAGCGTACCGTTTGCGTTTGAGAGGTTCCGTGGTCGTATGCCACCTACAATACATTCTGCAAAGTAGCATACGACCATAGTTATACTCTGAACACCACTATGACTATGTATGAAATACCTTAAATTATTTATTATCATATAAGTTGTTTATTTAATACACGATACATGTCGAATAGAGTGTACATAAAAAAATCAGAAAAGAATATTTTCTGATTTTACTTTTTACAGCGTGATTTTTCAGTAGTCGGGTTTTAGTTTTTCAACTCATTTTTTGTAAAATTGTCTATAGTGGCTAAGACCTCACCAATCATGCTTGAGGTCGTGGGTTTAAATCCGGGCGAGTACCAATGAGAATTTTTCAAATTCATATGTACTTTCTAAGTTTATCTTGGACATTACAGGCAACAGTGAAGGAAAACATCGTTAGGAAACCTGGACTTATATAGTTAATGTAAGTTTGAAAAAGCCAAATCAGAGGCCTGTGGGGTTCCCAGAGGCGGCCTTATTAACTCTGACACCAAAAGTGGCCACATCATTTCATCATTCTAAATTTCAGCCGAAAGACGTCCACTGCTGGACATAGGCCTCCCCCAGGCATCGCCACATTGACCGAACCCACGCGTCTCGCATCCAGCGCCTTCCCGCGACCTTAACCAGGTCATCGGTCCACCTAGTGGAAGGCCTTCCAACGTATCGTCTTCCGGTTTGCGGTCGCCATTCCAGAACATTTCGGCCCCTTCGGCCATCCGTTCTGCGAGTAATGTGCCCTGCCCACTGCCACTTAAGTTTGGCAATTCTCCGGGTTATATCGGTAACATTGGTTCTCCTGCGGATATCCTTATTTCTGACGTGATCACGCAAGGAAATTCCGGGCATAGCCCTCTTCATTGCCCTTTGGGTGACTTTAAGCTTTCTGATAAGGCCCATTATGAGCAACCACGTCTCGGTCCCATAGGTGATCACTGGCAACACACACTGGTCATAGACTTTTGTCTTGAGACACTGTGATAAATTGGACGAGAAGATACCACGCAACTTCCCGAACGCCGCCCAGCCGAGTCGGATTCGTTGGTTGTCAAATCCTCACACGAAAAATAAAGAAAATATAAAATCCAAGATGGCCGCATTCATTCTGATTTCGGCCACAAATCCAAAGATACACACAGCTATATCTATGTTTTTATTGATACCTTTCAAAAAGCCTCTGAACCAAATAATATCATAACAAATAATGTCAATGCACAAAAGGTTAATGTTCAGGTCAACCTTTTTAACCTTTCTGGTATCTAATGTTAAATGTGATTATATTTGGTATTATCTTTATCTAAGGCACGCGTGGGTTA
The DNA here is from genome assembly GCA_947562075.1 of Orthosia gracilis. Lineage (NCBI taxonomy): Eukaryota > Metazoa > Arthropoda > Insecta > Lepidoptera > Noctuidae > Orthosia > Orthosia gracilis. Next base: position 30,467,900 of record OX387267.1, on the reverse strand, counting down.
AAACCCAATGATGGGCGGCTTGCTATATTGTAACAACAGTACGTTCTCGGCCATAGAAATTATTTCCAAATTTAAGTATATCGATATAAGTTATTGAGTTAAATAGGTGTTGTCATAATGTAATATAACACAACAGCTAGAGCATTTAAACTAAAAACATATTTAGGTAGTCCTAAGAAAAGTTAAGATAAAATGTATATGAACAATTATTGTATTTGTTTTATTTATCTTCTTGCAATCTGACTATTATATTCCTGGGTAGCGATTTCCAGTTCGTAAGTATAAATATTTGATTGCAACCTTCACGCTGGGTGAATAATGCAAACACTAAAATGTGTTACTGGCCGGTGTAAAAATATAAAAAGCTTTTTACAAAAAAATACAACTGATTTCCAAATAAAAACACTACAAAGTGAAACATAACTTATTTTTCGGCAGCCGATGAACGATTATTGTTTTTCACTTTTTAGTTATGGTACCTAACAGGGGAGTTCTATAGTAAGGTAGGTACCTATAATGCCAGAATAGATTACCCGAATATCATGAATTTGAACATAACCGGTGAAATGAGAGTTTACCAAGGTGAACTGTACACATCTATGTACCCCTTTAGAGCGTACTGAATGATGTTATGTTATTAAACGGTATGAAAAATAAACAGACGTTCTATTGCAGCAATGTTGAGAGATTTGCTGTCATTTATTGAAGAGTTCATCAAATTTATATGGTACCAATTTGGGAACATTCTATTTCAAACAAAAAATGTATTTTTAAAATCGGTCCACAATTGACGGAGAAATCAAACATAGAACCTCTTCCTTTTTTGGAAATTCAGTTAACAATGCCTTTTGACATTCTTTCTTTTAAAATTCAACTCCTAGCCTGAATTTTAAGGCGTCACCTTCTCTTTTTTTAAAGTAAAACAGTCAGGCTTTTAATAAATTAAACCTTTTTGTATCATTTTTCGGAAGTTTTAACAGGAAAACGAGCGTAGAGTTTTCTCAAAGAAGTCGTAAATCTAAAATGGTGTGTCTTTTCTCTTGACCTCGCACTTGACATGAAACATGAAAGGACCGGTGTGTTCATAAAGCGTTTATAAAATGTACAGGTTTTATGAAAGAAGCATTTTATTTTCTTTAGCTGGACGTAGTTTAACATAGCGCTAAATTATTTCAGCAATTTGAATAAAAATAAAATCTTATAATCTACGAAGTTGGCAAGACGACCTAGACTCCTACAATAAAGGCTGGTTCGAGGTTGCTTAGGAAAAGAATAGCTGGAATGATTTGGGGGAGGCCTTTGCCCATTAGTGGGACACTGGGTAGGCATATAAACGGCTTATAATAAAACATAGTGGTGTGTGTAGGAGGTAGGCATAGAACTCATTTTATGCAAATCGATGAAGCAATCTCCGCTCCGGAGATTGCTTCAGCGAGTTCCAAAAAAAGTTACTTAAACTATATTTATAATCACCATATAATCATCTTCTTATCTCATACCTCACTTTCAATACCTATGTACTTCACACGCTAGGAATCTGCGTCCATCTAACAATCTTCTCTTGCTCTGTCCTTCTCATACTTCTGATTTTGTTCATTCTTCGTTTCATATACAATCCATTCTTCTCTGGAATGCGCTTCCTTTCGATATCAGGACGGCCACCATTCAGTATGTATTTAAGCGGAAGTTGCAGCATTATTCTCTAAACGAATAGCAGAATCGTCTCGATATGCGCCTTTCTATTAATTTAAATATATATTTATATAATATTTTATATATAGTATTTATTATGGTAAATATTTAAGTATATACTGCTTATTTTAACTATATACTTTTGCACAAAGTTTACGTTTATACTATTACTAGCACTTCGCCCGCGACTTCGTTCGCGTGATTTCGTTTATCCTATAAATGATTCTTATGTGCAGTTAGTGAAGGCGACTAAAAATAAGTTATTCAATCATTAAAAAATGTCGTAGACATACAGGGTTTATTGGTTTGGGACGATTCGTTTTTTGACTTAAATAATAATAAATTTTAGGTTACCGCCACAAAGTAAAATCCTCCCCTCAAACTTAATAACCAGAGTTCGCCCCGTTGAAGGTAGAGTCTTGAACAACCCAAATATATGTTATTCACTCTTTTCTTCTCTTTTTTATTTTTCGTAGTTCGTTCTTAGTGGAATTCCTCAGTAAGATTCCTCAAAAAAACTTTAACACCCCTTAACCCTATCTGGGGGGTAGTTTTAAAAACGTTTTATGTAAATTTCAATTATTTCCTTTATCCCCAAGGAATTAGATTTTTCGTACAAACAAATTCTGCCCTTTTTCACCCCTTTCCAGGATTTGAATTTCCGAATATTCCTGTTTGGTGCTCCCCTAGAACCCTACGTCAAAAACGAAAACCTGTCCAGTAAGATTCCTAGCTTAACCCCAAGCTTTTCGAAGAACTTATAATGACAACCTTTATTGCTTACTTATGTTGGTGTTTATGTCAACTTTCAAATTTATTAACCCAAGAAATAAGATTCTCCAAAAATACTTTTATCAAAAATGTTGGCCAAAGGAATTAGACTTTTCATACAAACTTTCAACCCCCTTTTTACCTCCTTAGGGGTGGAATTTCCAAAAAATATTTGTTATCGGATGCCTACGTCATAGAAAGAACACACCCTCCAAGTTTCAGATCTCTACGATCAGCAAATTAGGCTGTGCGTTGATCCGTCAGTCAGTCATTCAGGACAAAGCATTTTATATGTATAGATTATTTCATTTTATACGCACCTGCCATGCTATCTCTCCGCCCTTGCTTGACTGGTAGAGAATGCCTCAGGCATTAAGTCCGCCAGTGTACTTTTATGTTGCATGAAGTTTTAATAAATAAATAAAAAATCTCCTACAACATACAGTATATAAAATCTATTTCTATTCACAAACTTATATCCCTCGCTATTCGTGTACGGAATGACTAGCAAACAGGTATAAAGGTCGGAAAAGATTGATTCTCGGTGACGAGAGCTTAATAGGAAACTTGGCCCGACATGTCATAATGTTTACTTACGACGCGGTTATTACTTTATGCCCTGGAAACGGGTTATATACCTACGTGAGTAAACGGCAGGTCTGCTACACATTTCAGTAAGTAAATTGAACAAATAGATGAGCAAATAAAATGTTGTGTGTAGGTATTATATTAGGTATCTGTGGTTGGTATACCTTCATCTCCTCTAATTATTTTATACTTGATCTCATTGCCTATTCTCTAACATTACAAGTGTATGTTTGGATGTAGGAACATATACAGCGTGTAATGGCAAGGTAAGATCTTATTTTAAAAACTGCTTCTGCCCGTATGAACAACTTTTTCCAAAGAATTTAAAGCCAATTCTCAAAAAAGAGATAGACAATTTAATGTAGGATCAGACCTTGCCGTTCAGGATCAAGGATTCCGTCGGGAAACCGTTATTGACCTTGGGATCGAAATCGGTTTCTCAGGGGTCGATATAACTCCCCCGGTGGGTGCCCGCATTGTCGAGGAACTCACCGGGGCTCAGTAGCCGTACACTCATGGTGAAGCGAAGAGGAACCCGAGGAGGGGCCGCTCGTCAGGGCTTTTGCCGATTAAGCCGTCGACGTAGCGGCCAACAAGTAGGTTGCGGTGCCGCTTGGGCGACATCACAAGTCACAACTGAGGCGGGCCTTTATGTTGTATGGGGCCTCCCATACCCATACGATATCGCGGACGCGGGTTGGAAGCCGCGGCGGGAGAGGAGGGCCGGTATTTAGATGCGCCGCTTTCCCTACCTTGCGGGGCCTGGACATCCGCCACCGTCTGATGGCGGACGCGGCGGGCCACAGGGGCGTTCCCTATCACTTGCGGCCTAAGAGTGGCAGGTGGCGGGGCCCCTGATCTGACCCGTCACAGGGGGACCAAGGGTGCTATACACGGGGTCGTCTGGCGCCCATGTGCTGGTCTGGTCCCTTGTGTGGTCACGCCGTGCAATTTGTTCTGGTGCGCCGGTGGTGGCGGTTACTCCCCAGAGGAAGGTCTGGTGACGAAAAGCCCCGGCTGGTTCACGGTGAGTGCTAACGCGAGCCCGTGTTCCCGCCATAAGCGGCACAGAAGGACATCGTGGAGTTTTAGTGGGTTGGAGTCCCACATAACTATCTCCCCGTGGTAGCGCAGTATGCGTGAGCATTTATCCACGATAACAAAAAAAAAGGGCGTCGACATAAACGAAAACTGAGTTTGGTTCTCAGAATCAACCCTTATTAATTAACACAAGTTCTTATTTGAAACTTTCAAGATACTGTATAAGTTGTGGTACGTGTACCAACTTGTTTTACTCGTAAGAACGACAAATATTTTAGTTGGAAGTATCATTGTTGTACTTTTAAAAAACTCAACAAGTCGATACGCGTGCACAAGTTCGTATAAGCGGATTTTTAAAGTAATTTGGTATCAGTTCATTTTGGAAAAGGGGTCTCTTGCTCAAAATAGTTTGGGAATCCCTGCCCTAGGTGGTTTTTAATTAACCCCTCTTAAAAGCATGCCACTGTTTTGTTTCCGTAAATAGTTACTAAGGCTAGGTATCGAGCGACCCGACTTCAGTCGCAGTAAAGATCTGTGCAAGTTAGAATTTCATGTATTTCAGCAACTAACTACCTTTCGTTGAAACCCCTTTAGTTTTATTTAAATAGTAGCACTGGCCAGTTTCAGGAAAAAAAACTAAACAATGCAATAAGAGTTTTTTTTACATTAATTAATAGCTATTTTAGGAGTTTTTTAACTAAACCAGCCAAGGCAAATAACGTTATTAATCTTATAAAAATCGATTTGATTCTTGTAAAAAAGGTTATCTACGTTTTCATTAAACATCTGAATTTGTTTTTAAATCTATTATTAGAATTGTGTGATACATACAAGGAACATCTATTATGTTTTGTTTAATAAATACTTAAGCCCACCAACAACAGCTGTATATAACTACATTTTTCGCCCATATACGTTCAAGTTTGCATGTCTAGTTTCATCAGCTTGATTGTACACGTGTAGGTTGATTTAAGTTGTTGTACAAATTGCCAACCAACCGTGCTATAACGACTACGACCGACGACCAGGGAGCTCATTAAACTAGACACGTTATATCAAATTGTTAAAAATGGAATTGCATGAAAACTGATGCAAGCCCGACCAGTGGTAGCAATGTATAGAAGAAGCCTATTTTAAACAAGAAACTGAAAGGTTTAAGCAGCATATCAGCTTTTACTGGTTCATATCCAAACTTGGAAATTCAAATATCCAATAGAGTACTTTGTCTTGATTGTTCAAAGTAAAAAATACGCTAAGAAAAGCTCCATATTTTTGAGATTACTTTTTTGTTACCGTATAACTTAACGCGTAATAGGTATGTAAACAAACATTGCCAAAGCAACGGTTTGGATTCTCTTCATCATGCCAAGAAAACAGGCTAATGATAGGTACTGAGGAGAATAAATACATAAATTGTAATACTCTCCTAATACGATATTTGGCAAGAGAACTTCGCTCAATACTCTGTTGAAACTAGTAGGTCTGTACAAATACTGTGGCATTTTCTAATTATAGCTATTGATAGTACCTTACGAAATTTTCCAGACTGATAAATTCGTGTAGATAAACACTAAATATTGTAGATCCCAGTGATTTCTGCCATGGCCGACAACGGCGCGCCGTCGTCGGGCCAGACGCTCGCCGATCAGACCCCGTCTACCAGACGCCAGCACAGTCTCGACAACACTTTATTTCTATTATTATTTAAGTGATAAATGCATAGACGAGAATAAACAGGCGGGGAGACAGTATAAAAAATAAGGACGCTATCATTTTGCCCTTCTGTGTAATCTCTTATAGACAATGTAATAGTTTTTCCTTTTGAATGGGTCGAGAACATTTTACGTCCTAACGAAAAAAGGAAAGCGCTGTAATAATAAAGTTTTTGTCTGACAGTGGCATCCTAAATGGATAGAACGATGCCGATGTTAGGCAGAAGGGTATTTCAGGAAAGAATTCCTATACCTAAGATACACGCGAAAACACGGTCGTTTCATTGAATGAATAATCAATATTACTTGGAATCATATAGTACACCATTCTTGGCAACAACTAAGTGGTTCCTACGTACTCATTCGGAAAGTTCAATTAATGTTATCATAATCAGCTTCTCTTTACATAAATCATTCAGTTCCATGAAGCGTTGCCTTTGCAGTTAGCATACGAACATAAACCATTCGATATGCAAATTATATGTACATAGTAGCTCACACCTATAACATGCCTCTACTCTGTAACTTTAAACAAATATGCGAATAGTGTTACTGTATTATTTACGTGATAATAGGAGATTTTGTACAGCTGCATTTGCTCATACTTATGATCTCGGGAGGGTATTTCATAAAATCCGAGGTGGCATATTGCCCACTTTTATCAATTCCAAAAGCGTAACCTACGAACCCATCTCATCATTATAGGTCAGTCTACGAACGACGCCTACGAGAAAAGCGTAGGCCGTCGTAGGCCCTCGTAGACCATTCGTAGCCGCGTAGCAAGAGCTACGAAATATTTTTGTCCTTTTTTTGCTGTAGGCACCGACTGATAAGATATATCTTTATGTGTACAAGCTTTTGTGTACATACAATAAAACAAATAAGATGTTAAATCATTATAATCCAATAATGTTTACATTGATACCTGTAGCGGCGTACAAATATTAAACATGCCAATATGGTAAATATTTTTTCATTTATCGATGTTTACAAGAACATGAAATGAGATTTATGATATAAATGATTAAAAACGTTAGACTACGGAGAAAATAATATTAGTATTGCATTATCTAGAAATTCTCAGCAAACTCAGCTATATTCAGTGCAGCAAACGTTTTATCCGTAGGTTTTGGCTGGTTTGGTGTGTGTTATCGAGAGACAAGTGCTATTTTTGGAGTCTCTCTGAGGGATCGAATCCAGAATGAAGAGATCCGATAGAGAACCAATCTAGTCGACATAATCCACAGAATAAGCAAGCAGAATTGGCAATGAGCCGGCCATATTAACCGTGGAACCAATATGACCATTGGGGTAGAAGTGCTCTTGAATGGAGACCACGAATGTGTAAAGGCAAAGCGGGACGCAGCAGCTGGCTGGTAGCAAATGGACGAGAGCTGTCGAAAATCGAGACAAATGACGTGCAATTGGAGAGGCTAAGTCCAGCATTGGACTGCTATAGGCTCATGACGATGAGGATCAAGTGGCGATAATCTCAGCTCAACTAACTTAACTTTCTATTTTCTTTTATGGACACTATAGGCTCGCGCTTGACCACTTACTCACCTGATGTTAAGCGATGATGTGGTCGACGGTGAATCACGCTTGCCTAGAAAATACCTACTAACTCTTGACTTAAAGACCCCTAGATTGTAGTTGTCGGCAAACACAGACTCCGGCAGGGAATTCCACGCCTTAGCTGTACGCACAATAAAAGTATTCCCAAAACGTTTTGTGCTGAGGGTGGAAATTAACATTGATCATCCAAGAACATCCTACTTTTCAACTAACAAAGTATTATCAACGTTAAAGATGTTATGTTTATACATAATGTAGGTATATGTTTGTTAATCAATCACGCCCCAACGGGTGAACGGATTTGGATATTTGGAACACGGGTAGGTCAGGCTTTTTATCCCTTTGGTACGTTCCCGTGAGATAATTTTCGACGGTAGGCCCGCAGGCAAAACCTAATTATTTTATAACAACACTATGCGACCCGCCCCGGCTTTGCCTGGGTCGTATTAATTTATAGTCTAGAACCATCTGGAATAATATGTGTAAGTTAGTGTTTTTAGGGTTCCGTACCTCGAAAGGAAAAAACCGAACCCTTATAGGATCACTTTGTTGTCCGTCTGTCTGTCTGTCAATACCCTTTTTCTCAGGAACGCGTGGAGGTATTAAGCTGAAATTATATATCAAATACTCAAGTCTACTGTCCCTTAAAACTGTGAAAAAATCAAACTTCTAAACCAAATTAATCAAAAGATACAGCCGTTCATGCCGCAAATTTCCGTAAATTTTCGACACTCGCAAGGAAATCAAAACCTACAGGGTACTTCCCGTGAATTCAGAATCTTGAAATTTGGTACGAAGCAACGTCTTATAACACAGATAATGATAAAATTGCGAAAACCGTAAAATTTTAGTTACATCAAACAATAAAAATATTTTTAATAATTTTAAACTTACTGCCCCTTTCCTCATGAACGCGTAGAGGTATTAAATTGAAATTCATATCAAATACTCAGGTCTATAATACCTTTAAGCTGAGGTTACGGAAGCTTCGGTGCGCGAGTCCGACTCGCACTTGGCCGGTTTTTTCATATAGGTTTAGCGGTACCAGAGATTACCCTACGCGTATGAACAAACTCACAAAATTCGGGTTTTCTCTTTATATTATTAGTTAAGATAAAGCACCTAATAATGACAAAAAACAGCCAACAAACTATATAAGTACTGAATCATCCTACAAAATCAACGTGCTTGGTCTAAGGGGAGTATGTAGTTCAGTACACAATGGTAGTTATTAGGCTAATTTGTTCAGCATACGCCCACTGGACGTAATTATGATAAGCTGGATATTAGCATATCGTTACGTATGCGTGGATTATTTGTCATTGATCTAACTATCCAAAAAAATAAGGGCACATGTGTCCAATATTATCAAGCGAAGAGACAATGTTAAACACGGCTTAAATAATTTGCTTTATTATATATATATTACAACGTCAATTGTCCTGGCTTATCACTAACAAAATACTATCCCTTTTCTCGTTTGGATAAGCCAGGACTAACGCGTAAACCGATATCCGCGTTTGGAAATTATTTTTTTTCCAATAATAATATTGAAACCAATCTATTTTCACATAACAATGCTTCAGAATTGTATTCAGCCATTGAATTAGTATCGATTGCCCGCTACAACCAGGCCGGCGCTGCAACCACATAATTCTAGAGTGTGTGACAATGTACGAGGCAACGTTTTACTTTGCGACCTTAGAAACGCTCACTTACGTAGTTCCACTGAAACAGCTTACACGCCATTCTGGCCGTTTTGTACGAATAAAATATGTAAAAGTGCCGTCTTCTTTAATGTTCAGACTAGCAGTTATTCGAAATGTTGTGACAGTATTTTCTGAATCTTTTATTCTGAATACCATCGTTCGTCACACTGAAATTACGTTATATTTCGTCGATAAAGTACTGGGCAATCGTTCAAGAATCATTTTGAAATTCAACGTTATTTATGAAAATGTAAGGCCATTGTTTGTTAGTTACAATGGCTAAAAAAGTAAGTTATGAGTTAGCAAATCACACATAAACTTCAAATACAAACTATCAAAACTAAAATTATATCACAGAAATATTAAATAGGTCCGCGGCCGAGCTAGTAAATAAGCTGCGAACGTCCAAACAATACAGTTGCGTTAAGACGTAACACAACCCTACGAAACCTTATCGCCATACTCCGTTGGCACTTAGTTGGGTTTATTTTTAAATGTGCTTCTTAGTAAACTACAATGTAAGTTTACCGTTCTTTGTTTGTAGAAGAAAGAAAATCGTAGGGCCTCGAACATAAAATGTGACGTCAATACTTCATTTAATCACGCTAATATGAAGTATGTAAACAGGGGCAACGGCAGTAAAACCTTTATTTGGTCCAGTCAGGCTACAACACACACTTATTCCGCCGAAAGAAATGTCGACTAGTGTAATGTAAATAACGTTTCTCGATTACATTGGGCTCCGGTGCCATTAATCGAGTTGGCACAACTACTACCCAACTGCCGACCCTAGGGTTCTAACATACATTGTTTTGTGTGTTTTCGTATTGCCAAGCAAGGCAAGACCACATTTACATATAAATAAGTGGTAAAGCTTTTATGTGTCCATTAAAAACGTCTGCGGTATGAATGTGGGACTCTGATGAAAAATGTCGTCGCCGACGCGTTGAGTCCAGCCGATGCCATACGAGCGATTAGAAAGTGCCAGTGTGGCTTATATTTTAATCTGACGCGTAGCTTGGAAACCTTACGATCCGAGTAATATAATCGGTCACGCTTCTTAAATATTTGATTATGAATTACGTATTTCACAAAGTATTATAAACAAATCCTGAAACCAATTAAAAGAGGCAGAGAAATTCTCTCCCAACTTGTTACGAAGTATCAAGTGAAACGCGGTTTTGTTTAACTCAAAGATACTTCCTTAATTGGAGTAGGTTACTTTATCAATGTTGGCGGCATGTAGATGCCCATTAGGCCTCGCACTTAGCAGCACTTTAGGCCTGAACCGTTCGCTCCCATTAAAGCAATGTTTAATCAATTTAGTGTCGTGCGTTGTTTGCTGGCAGGCCGAGTTGTGCATTAAGTAAAGTTCACGCTGGCAATAAAGTGACCGGCGGTAAATGAACCGTTCGCGCCGTAAATAGCGCTTACGACCGCCAATGGCCCTTTCCACACTGCTCACTGCTACTCCAATCGTTTTAGTACTTGACTACTGTGAAACTACCCTGCGGACAGTAGTTACGCGGTTTGAACGACAACAGCAGCAATTTAACTTTACAAATTGGTTTTGTACACTAATGTTATCCTGTTCTGTACTTATCAACCAACAACAAATACACATAAACCCTCATTCCAATGTTATTTTACCAAGCATTCACATCAGCATAATAAGGTAGGTACCACTCCAATTTCTAGGGTTCCGTACCCGAAGGGTCCAAACAGAGCCCTATTGCTGTCACTCACGTGTCTGTCTGTCCGTCGTCTGTCACACAGGCTTTACAGCCAAACAGTTGGAGCTACATTCTTCAATTTTTCACATCTTGTTGCACCAAAGCCATACAAATTATCAAAACATATTTAAATGTTTTTAAGGGGGGCTCTCATACAGCAAAAGGGGGCGCAAATAATAAATGTTGACGTTCCTCATCGAGTGGGGTATCATTGTTTAGAAAGTAGATAAAAATGTATTTTTTGTTTTAAAAAATATTTGAAAACAAAGGAATAAGGAGCCACCAAAGTCAGCATTTTTTTATAAAATTTTGTTCCAAGGAATTTTCCAACTTTCCATTGACCTATGAACTTCAAATTTGTTGATAATGTTTATTATAATGTATATTTTACTAACAAATGCTATTGATAAATCACATTTTTCTTTGAAGTTCCCTCATTTTACCTATTACAACCAACTTCATTTTTTGTTTTTTTCTTGTACGGAACTCTAAATGTGCGAAGTCCGACATGTACTTGGCCGGTTTTTACTATCTCGCTTATGGCTAGATTTAAAAAAAGCAGATGGAGAATCAAAGCATGCCGGCTGTAAAAATAGCAGCAAGGAGTTGCGCACCTCGGAAATGCAGCACGCTAGATATTGCAATTCATTGTACTTTCAGTCACTGCATTTTGAACCTTAACCACAAAGTCAATTATTATTTGTAAATAAAAATCGACTGAAAAACACATCACTGAATACGTGAGCGTATCTACAAGTTGTTATAAAAAATCCATATTTGTAGCTTCATTTGACATTTTGAAATCTGATGGGAAAACAAAACCCATAGAAAACTCACCTGTACAGGGCGCCATCCTGGCTGTATATGCGGCTGTAGCGCAGTCACTGAATAATAAATGCACCTCGCAAGGGTATCTTTTATTTGTCCGTACACTACAAATCCAATGCAACGTTGTCCTCAATAACGTACGAACTCATTCACTGTGCGCGTCTATATGGAGTCTTTACGTCACTTGACTAACGAGGTTGTAGTATAGAGTGGGTCCGTGGAAACGCGGGCGGAGGTTCTGCTCGAAGCCGACGTGCTCCCCGCCCGCCCGTCGGTGCAAAATGATCGCGTGGCGCGGCCGACGCACGCACCCCGCGGTCCCGCGCCCCGGCTGCAGGCGAGGGCGACAGCAGCATAGTAAATACTAGGATTTCAGATAAAATAACCCCTATTGTTTATGCCTAATATTATGGCGACCACACATGTGTTGCATGACCCCTTCAGAATAATAAGGGCGGCATAAGTTGCTACTAGCTGTATCTCTAAACGTTCTAGAAATAAATTGTATAGAAATTGAAACGAATTGTATCCTTTCGTAGACACTCTGTTCAAAAACTTTCGTAACATCTAATTCTGGATTTAGTCTGTATAAATAAATACCTCATTCAGGGTAAAACTGTGTTCTATTTAAGCTTTGCATTCGCGGCCTAGGTCACTACCGCGCAGGTCTGTTCAAAGTTGCCGATGAATTTGTGTGAATGTTTGCCTAGTTTGTAGGACTGCATCTGATTGTGAATAGAAGAGAAAGCACGCCTATACTATTCGCAGCTTTATCTACACATAAATAGCGTCGTTTTTTGCGTGCATGAATATTTATCTGCACATTGCCTATCCATTTTAATGTTAACTTAAACATGCCTATCGATTTGAAGCTTTTAAATCATCACAAATTCATATTGAACCAACCAAGCGTCATTTTACTGCGACGACCTTGCCGATCGCCGGGCTGTTTTTAAATAGTCTTCTACTGATAGGAAATAACCATAGCAACCCTTAAAGCGGTCGTAAAATTGATTTGATGACGGTGTGTTCTACTCGAAGTTGTAAAATTTTTATACGTCGCACAATACGAACGGAATTCATATCGGTCGTTACGTTTGATGTGGCTTTAAGGATTCATTCATAGTAAGTAAGTACTTAGTTACTTTCGAACCTTGTACGTATAGAGGTCGACGGAGCCGGCAAAGCCACTGGGAAAGGCCCTCTGGCTTTCGTGTAAGGATATCCTCTCCTTTGTCCGGATGTATTCATGGAACTTTGTTGTTCAGTGAAAATGGAAAATGCCTAGATGTCGCTTTTGTCAACCGTCTACCGAAGTAGTTCACTTTATTTCCACGTAGGTATACGGAGTTTCACGACCCCTGACACTGGCAGGCAGGCTTACTGTTTATACTACCCTCCGCTAGATAGCGCTTGCCATAAACGTGTTGCTCAAGCTTCGTTACTATCTTCACCCTCCCACAGATGGCGTTGCTCTTACTCGTTTGTAAAGTCTCGATAGTTACAGTACGGATACAGTGCAATGTACCTAATTGAACCTCATAAATATGCATATTCACCAACTGTTAAATATTTAATTGCATTGAAGCTCACTTAATGATTATAATAAATAAAGACGGTATAGCTTTTGCATTTAATATTAAAACTTAATAAATTATTGGATAAATTAACCCGTATGATGCCGTGATAACCGAAACAATTAAAAGCCATTGTGACTCGCGTGGCTCCACGTTTCCGGCATTGATATATGAAAGCCCTCAACAAGAAGGTAATTCTAATACATATTTACCTACCGATTACTCTTAGAATAAATCTTTTCAACAAAAACAATTCATCAATTTAAAACAACACTAAAACAGATCTATTGACCATTAATTCAACGCCGAACTTGATTGCTTTATCTGAAAATCGCAAGCGGAACTGGGGCCGATAATAAAGTTAATTAATTATTCGTGGTACGTATCCTATTCAATCTTCCTTTGGGCAGTGAAAAGTTTGTAAAACTATGATGGATTCAAAGCAAATAGAAACAGTATCTAGCTGTGTTTTCGGTTTGAGGTTAATGAGTTGTAAACACAGACATAAATCTAAATAGATAACGCAAGTTCCTCCATCTGTATGAAAACCAAGCGTGCCCCTTTTTCACAAACAATTAATAAACAAATTTGCTTGCCAATGAAAGAAAACATTTTGTAATGCTTTGGCCAACTTTTTCTATACATTCTTTATAGCTCAATATTGCATAAAAAGGCATTTTTCTAGATTTCGGTGGATATCCGGTGCCGATAATGCTAAATGAAAAACTCAGATTACGATTATTTGTCGTAACTTTAGTCCGTTTTTTGGCACGTGAAGTACATACAATCGCGTCATCTAGTAAGATTTATGTCTGTGGTTGTAAACAACTCACATCTTATTGATTACTGTATTTTCGGCTCACTCATATCACTCACTTGTAATTGTCACTCCCGGATATAAAAATAAAAACTTTCGCGGAAAGTGTAAAACCAAAGTGCCAGTTGTGTTTTTATTGGAGATAAGTGCTTAATGGAGTTTTTGACCTTTAAATATCTGTCTGAACAGTGCATAAATATCAGGAATAACGTTATCAAAAATCGTGCTTGACAGTTGTGTATTTTTTACTAGTTATATTTTTATCGAAATACCCACATAGTTTTCTAATGAGCTGTCAGTACCGTCACAATGGTGAAATCTACTAGGACCAAAGACAATTTGGGGTGACCAGAGCGAGGAAATTTCTACCATACTAGTGGAAGATTGCGAGTTAGTGGGTACTAACAAGTATCTTGCTTCGGTAATTAGATAGATTAGATATCATAATGTCTGAATCATCTCCGCTAAAAAAGTCTGGTGGTACACCACTGCACAACATTTCTGCACCTTCTAGAGGTAACAAAAGGCAAGCCCTCTCGTCACCACCACAGGCTAGTACCGAGCAAAAGTTGACTCGTGAAGACGTTCGTCAAATAGTTCAGGACGTTATGAAGATCGAACTTGAGAAGATTTTATCCAAGTTCAATATTAATATTAACGATATTCTGAACAGAGAAATGCACCCTATCAACGAGAAAATGGAAAAGATGAACGACTCTATGACGTTTATGAACAGTCAGTATGAGGACCTTCTTAAGGAGCATGCAGCCTGTAAAGAAAATGTTAAAGAGTTGCAAAAAGAGAATTTCAGCATGAAAAAAACTATTGGGGACCTAACAGGACGTTTAAATAACCTGGAACAGCAAACCCGTTCAAATAACATCGAAATTCAATGTTTGCCGGAAAAGAAGCAGGAAAATTTAATCCAAGTTGTGGCCGACCTATCAAAGGTGATAGGATGCAATATCTCGGACAGCGATATACTGCATTCCACCAGGGTTGCTAAACTTAATCCCAGCACAAACCGCCCACGATCAGTGGTAGTGCAGCTTAGCTCTCCGAGAGTTCGTGACGAATTTCTTGCAGCTACTATTAAATATAATAAATCCAACCCTAACAACAGGATAAACAGTGCGCACCTTGGATACTCCGGTACAAAATTCCCTATCTTTGTAACTGAACATTTATCTACCGCCAACAAGGCCTTGCATGCTGCTGCTAGAATCAAGGCTAAAGAAATCGGGTATCAATATGTCTGGATTCGATCTGGTCGAATTTTTATGCGGAAAGCCCAAGAAGCGGGGCATATCTTGGTTAGGAATATGGAGATGTTGAATAAGTTAGTTTAGTTGTTTTGATGTTTATTTTAAATTCATTTTTTTGGTATTTTATCCCCGTTAAAATTCAAAGCTTTGAGAATATATTATCAGAACACGCGAGGTTTGCGAACAAAGACTCACAGCTTTTGTCGTCAATTATCTTGTGAGTCTTATGATATTGTTATATTAACCGAAACATGGTTGAACGATTCGGTCATGAGTGCAGAGCTGTTTGACAATAGATACGTCGTCTATAGGCGTGACAGAGATGGTAGAAAAAAGGACGGGGGTGGGGTTTTGATAGCCGTTTCAAAGAAAATTAACTCAAAACGCATGAGTCACTGGGAAAGCCGGTGTGAAGATCTCTGGATCACCGTTGAAGTACCTATCACAAAAACTATACGCCAAATAGCTCTGTGCGCCGTATACTTACCACCACCTGTTACTCGACTAACATTGGAATCTTTTTTGGATTGTTGTAGCATGGTTTTAGAACAGTCAGGGTTGTATACATGTATAGTAGGTGATTTTAATCTGAGTGCTGTAAACTGGAACTTGGTAAGTGATTCTACTGTTGGTTACGTATCACCTGGATTCACTCATGTGTTGACGGATTTTACACATGTCAATAAACTCGTGCAACTTAACAGCATTTGTAACAATTCTGGAAGAATATTAGATATAGTTCTAAGTAACTTGCCTTCTGGTGGCGTGCGTGCTGCACAAAACCCTTTAAGCAAAATTGATCCCCTGCAACCTCCTCTGGAAATTTTACTGAATTCTAACTCAGACCCTAGACTTCCCTACAACCCTAACAATCTCCGTCCTAATTTTTTCAAAGCGGACTATGAAAAAATTTGTAAGCTTTTAAATGAAATTGATTGGGAGTCATTATTGGTTCACACAGAGGATGTTAATGAAATGCTTGCAATTTTTTACGATAGGTTGTTAGCTATTATAAAGACACACGTCCCTATCAGAGAAACTCAGAAAAGGAAATATCCACCTTGGTTTGACAAAAACTTAATCAGAACGTTAAAAGAGAAGGAAAAGATCAGAAAGCGTTTTAAAACTTACAAGAATCCTATGGATGAAGTAGAATTTAAATTGTTAAGTAAAAGATGCTCGCACTTAGCAACCATTAGTTACAATAAGTATATTTCAAATATTGAAACTGATATCTCTGAAAATCCTAAGCAATTCTGGGCATATATTAAAGATAAACGGGGTGGTTCTGGCTCATTTCCCATAACAATGACTGATGGAACAATAGCAACTTCAGATGGACTCGAAATTTGTGAAATGTTTGCTGAGCAATTCTCTTCTGTTTTTGTTGGTGGGAGGTCAGATCAGCGTTCTTCTAACTCAGACTACCTACGAAATCTGAATAATTATAGCCTGTCTCTCACGGCACCTGCAATAAACCACGACTGTTTAGTTGATAAATTAAAGTCTTTGGATTGCCATAAAGGTGCTGGCCCTGATGGGATACCACCTGTATTTATCTCCAGATGCGCTTCTTATTTAGCATCTCCACTACTATTAATATTTAATAGATCACTTAATACAGGCGTCTTTCCGGATATTTGGAAAATTGCAAAGATTGTGCCTGTTTACAAGAGCGGTGATAGTGATAATGTGGTTAATTACAGGCCTATCTCTCTCCTGTCTACAATAGCGAAAGTTTTTGAATCTTTGCTTTGTCCTCTTATTCAGTCACATTTAAAACTTTATCTTGATGTCTCCCAGCATGGTTTTGTGAGGGCCAGGTCTACTTGTACAAATTTGGTGACTTTCACGGAATGCTTGGTTGATGCTGTTGACTCTGGCAAACAGGTTGACGTTGTCTATACAGATTTTAGTAAAGCTTTTGACCGTGTGCCACACGATATCCTTATGGAAAAGTTAAAGGCATACGGCATTACTGGTAATTTACTAGCTTGGTTGAAGTCTTACTTAGAGGACCGTTTCTACTTTGTTGCAGTTAATGGCTTTCAGTCTGGTAATTGTGCGATTGCTTCGGGCGTTCCACAGGGCTCTCACATCGGCCCAATACTATTTATTATCTTTGTCAATGATATACCTGAATGCTTCCGTTTCTGCGAATGTCTCATGTACGCCGATGATCTCAAATTTAGTAAAATAATTGAGTCAAACGATGATTCTGAGCTATTACAGAGGGATCTAGATAAGCTAATCGAGTGGTGTGTTAACAATGATATGAACTTAAACATTAATAAATGTTTTCACATTAAATTTTCTAGGAAGAAGCTCTTGGTGCCCTCTGTTTATTACATTGGTACCCATGTCATCCAGGAAGTAGAACAAATCAGAGATCTGGGTATAGTATTTGATCAAAAGATTACGTTTATACCTCACTTGGAGAGCATTATCAAGCGAGCCTCTAGAATGTTGGGATTTGTTATTAGAAACGTGGTTGGCTTTAGACGTAATAAAACTAAGATTTTATTGTACAACTGTTACGTTCGTAGTATTTTGGAGTACTGTAGCACTGTTTGGAGGCCACATTACGCTACACATAAGTTGAGACTGGAGCGTATTCAGAAGAGGTTCCTCTGGCATTTGGCATATTCCTGCGGAATTTCCAAAAAGAAGCCATCGTACGCGGCTATAGATTCAAGTTTCTTAATTAAAATCTTACGTAACAAAATAGACTGTCCTCAGTTGTTAGGCAGGATCAGGTTCCGAGCTCCAGCTAGACAGCCCCGTGCTCCTATCACTCCTTTTTACCCTCCACCACGTAGAACCGTCCTCGGTGACAATTCGGCTATTCCTCGGCTGTGTAAACTACTAAATAGTTGCAGCGATTTAGTAGACGTACATGCGGACTCACTTACCAAGTTTCGAAAACTGACACACGATGTTATGTAGTCTGATGGTTATAAATTTTAATTTTATAGTGTAAGATGTTTTCGGTATCATTTAATGCCATTTTTTATTTTATTTAATTAAGTTGTTTCTGAATGTTTGTTCAATATTTTAGCATAATATGCTTACCTGTAAAAAATTGTGATACTCATCTAGTTTTAAGTGAATGATTACTGTAATATTCTTAGTGTTAACAATTGTTGGTGAGCCTAATAAATAAATAAATAAATTACCATAAGTGCATAAGCACCACACTGGTTTATATTTGTTTAACAACCTCGTAGAATGTCTCTTTTTGAACTGCTTTTAGGGTCACGCGACGCAGTGTGATTCTTTTCCATATCCGCAATTGTGCTGAAAAGCGTGCGGCCTATTGTTCAGTTTACTGAAAATCTTTGTTTGATATGCATGAACATTTTTTATTGCACTATTTTCTCCATAACTCTCTCGCCTTCGACTCGGACTTCAATCCCGCCTTGCAATGCCAAACTTCGCCCACGTATTTCAATACATAGTAATTTACCACGGCAACTGAATTGTTTCAGTAGCTCATGCTACCGCAACAATTCAGTTCGTATGAGAATGCTTTGTGGCGGTATTATAAGAGAAGAAAAACATAAATAGGTACAATTTGATGTTATATTTAAGTAGGTACTAAAACCAAAGCTGTCACAAACGATGCTTTTAAAATTCAGCGCTTGTCGCACAATTTCTCTACGGAACAACTTCTTTTATTTTGAAGGAAGTGTCTTCAACATTTTTTTATTATATTCTAGATGTACCTATGCCTATGTGTACCTAAAAAATAAAGGACTCTCCTTCTAGGGCAGTGGGTTGAAACTATAGTAGGCTGCCCTAGAAGGGGCGTCCTTTATCTGGATATCGTGATGTAACAATAATTAACCAATAGCCCAATAGTGATGTTACGGAAGTGATGATATCGGAACCGAAGTCGGAATCGGAGGTTTTAAAGTTTGTTTATTGAAATCGGAACCGGAACCGAAACCGGAATCGGAGGCAGCCTCCGCCTCCGATTTAATTAAGTTAAAAGAATTGAAGAAAGATGTGTTAAGATCAGGGATGTTACGGAGCTTCGACTCCGGTTCCGTTAAGTCGGAACTTCCGATTATTATTATACCTTCGGTTCCGACTGCGGCTCCGACACTTTTAAATCGAAGGTTTTAATCGGAGTTCGAAGCATAACATAGCGGCGGTGGCGGCCTTTGTCGACTGTTATGAACAGGTTCATACATGTCGCGCTGGGAATCCCCTCGACTCCCACTACGTGCAGTCTATCGTCAATTATTTTTTCACTTGTTGTTAATTTGTTACGCACACGACACGTTCATGCTACTTTGGGATTAAATTCATTTATTTTAATTTCTTGTTTATTTGGAAATATGCCAATTTTTTTTCATTATTTGTGTTTTATTTATTGTAAATTGAAATGAAAAAAAAATTACTAAATAATGTTTTATTTGTCCTTAAATAAAAATTCTCTCTCATGCCACCACTTCTGATCCTGCCTCCGACTCCGATTCCGACTCCGATTCCGACTCCGATAAAGCAAATTTAAAAACTCCGACTCCGCCTTCGGTTCCGATAAAACTACCTCCGTTACATCCCTGGTTAAGATTAAGAGAAAGCAGGTTTCTGAACCGAAGTCGGAATCGGAAGTTTTAAATTTTGTTTATCGGAGTCGGAACCGAAGAAATAGGAGATGGAGCCTGAATTAAGATGTGTTAAAATTAAGAGAAAGCAAGTTTAATTAAATAAAATAATATTATAAATAGTTGATTAGCCTTTTAAATTTCAGCTGAAAAACAATACACCTAACTACGCCTAGTTAGGGTGTATATTTTATTTTTTATTGCAACAAAACAAACAAGTATTCTAAAATCAGAATTAAACAAAAAGTTTGTAGTAGTTAATTAAATCAAATCAGTAACTCGAAATCAGCCTCCGATATAAAAGTTTCGGCACCGAAATCGAAATCGGAGGTTTATAAACAATCGGAAGTTCCGACTTTTCGAAATCGGAAACGAACCTCCGTAACATCCCTAGCCCAAATACGACTGTTTAAAGCTATAAATTGGTATCTAAGGTATTATTAACCTTACACAATTTAAAACAGGTCCGGCAATTTTTTTTTTTCGGTTAAGGTTTTATGGTACTTCCCATGATAACAAGCAAATGAAAATTGAATCGTGAGTACCTAGAATTATCAGTCCACCAATGGTGGATGGTCATATATATATATATATATATACCAACCGGCTTTCCACTATCACGTTAACATAATAACAAAGATCTCAGCACAACTTTATTTGCGGGAATAAAGTGGCCTTTTCATAGCTTCGCCCGGGGAATTTCTTTATTCCTAATACCGTCTCCAAGGTTGACGGTCTGTGCGATACAGTTATAACAACAAACAGCTATCCCGGCGAGGAACACGTTCAAGAGTTTAAAGTGTAAACGATTTATATGTAAATGAAGTACAATTATGTGTGTGCCAATAACTTTGCTTAGGAATAAAATATTATGTATTCAAAAGCTTGAGCTACATACTCGACCTAATTACAGAAAAATATCGTTTTATGTATTACATTTAACAACATTTTGATCCTCAAGCAGCAAATCAACGGCTGAACGTGAACTGGCCTCGTCCGACACAATTTATGTAGCTTAACTTTCATTGCAAGCGGAAAACCCTGTTATAATTACACTGGGAGCAAACCTCCTTGTCTACGCAATTTATTGTAAGTTATGTAACTTGTTATAATTAACTTCAGTAAAATGGAATTCTGTAGTTTGCCTTCTTTTGACGTTAACAATATGTTTCGTTTTGCAGTTATCATGAAGGATTAAGATCCCTCTTCTATGAATTGTGAACCCCATTACAACGGATTGTCAAGATATCGTCAGGTCGGTTTTATAAAAGAAAAGTTTTATATTTATTAGTTTGTTATCTTAATTCAATCCCGAATCGATTTTATTCAACTGTCAGAAGTTTCAAACGTTAGTTAGTATGTAGGTCGTTTATTTATTCGAGTCAGTCTCTGAACTATTCAGAACAAACTACTGAGCATACATACGAAGTACGAACGGTGCCTGATTTAACGCTACGACAATAATTTATATTTGCTACAGTGGTATGTTAGAAGCTTTGTTTCATAAAGTTTGTTATCACGATTCACATTCATTCATTTACACTGTTTTGCTGATAATTCTGTCCAAGAACAGTAAAACGATCAATACTGAAGCACCGTTCGATTTTTGTCATGAACACAATTTGAAAAGACGTAAACAAGAAGAAAGTCATGCTGTGCAGTCGGAGGATTCATCTCGATTTGGTCAGCCAGCTCCTCCGACTGCACAGCATGACTTTCTTCTTGTTTATGTCTTTTTAGTTAACTTCTTAAGCAGTTGGTTTTTTGCTTTAACGAATTAACTTTTTTAATTATAAAATTAAGCCCTCACAATATGGCGCCCAAAATCCGCCATTTTTTCTATTTTCCAATTTTAATGTAGCCGGTGACACTCGCAAGATTAGAACAAATCGATTGACTTAAGAATCATCAAAATCGTCCATCGCGTTTGGTCTCTAGAACGCCACATAGGAACAATAATACATAGACTGATAAACACATCCCTCCTTCGACAGTCGGGTGATTAAATTGTAGTAGAGAAATAATAATTACACGCAGACGGAGCCACTTGCGGCCACTAGTTTCATAGATAGATAAGCAAGCTTACCATTATAATTATTCAAAATTTATATTTCTGTCCCAGTCCCTAATGAAAACGGGTTGTCGTAAAGCTAAACACTAGGTATGAGCTTCAGGCTTTATCTGTAATGCCTAACGGCCTACTCTGCTTTATATACATGAGCCTGAAATATAGTTCAGTCTCAAATAGGACAAACCATCGCTGTTGACAATCTGGGCTTGCGGCTTGCTCATTTTAATTTTGAGAGTGCTTCTGTATGCATTTGGTTCCACGTGTAGCTTTTGAAAACAAGTAATATCTATCTAGGTCGATATTTTACCTACCTACCTGTGTTTCTTGTGTTTGTACTCGTACCTATACGTGATTTTCAATTGAGAAATTATGACCCACGTGATGGAACGAGATAACGGTGCAGTATGACATCGATTACTTCATCATCAAATATCAAGTCGAAGTTTAATTTTATATTTTTATACTCATCGCATAATCCATGTAATCCACGACATATGAAGATGCTGAATACTTATAATGGATATTTAAATGAGTGAATTCGGTGTTTTACTAAAGCAAGCCTGGCAGTGTGTGCATTACCCCAGCCAGAAAATGTCGGAACTGTTTTATCAAATAATTAAAAACTATCAGCTTACCAAATTAATAAATCTTAGTAGTAGTAATATTAAGCCTACCAATTACAGAAATTGTTGATCTAATTATGTATTGCACTTAGATGAATACTTTCGACATTTTCTGGCTGGAGTAACGCACACCCTGGTAATGTAGCATCGGCGTAGTGGTTTCGTAGCTGTTTCGTCATAGTGTTTCGTATTTCGTCGCAGCTTTGCCGTAGCGGCTTTGTAGCTTGGGCATAACGTTCTTGTAGCAGTGTCGTAGAATTGCTTTACCAGAGCCGTAGCAGTCAACTGGTTGATTCGATACAATGAATATGCGGTTAAACAAACACTCGAGGTTATTAAGTGTATGATTTAATGAATGTTTAATTTAAAGACCGACATCGACTACACAATGTAGACCTTCGATTAACTAGTCTTTGATCAATTGATATTTGATACATGGCAAATGATATGGTATAGTATACAAAACCCGTGATAACAATAACTTAACGTAGGTATCGCAACACGAACGTATTTACCGGTGCGGTATATTCGCAAATTGCAAATTCACCGGCACCCAATATTTTCATGATAATTACTGCAAGCGTAACTTTTGCAATCATCATTCGCCCTCAATAAACTATTTGTATGTTTTTTTTATTGTGACCATCTCTTCAACTTTGTATTCCATTGTTAAACCTTTTTTAATGTCTACATAAAATATCGTGTTTTTAACATGACCGGGGACCGATTATATCATTCACGAATATCTGACGGATTTTCACACTAAGATAATTGTTAAGTAGTAGATAGACCCACCGTAATAAGTGCAAATAAGGACGCTAATACCCATTCCGTTTCATAATCCCTTAAGCTTATTAATGACACTCACCGACTCACCGCAGAAAAAGGATTAGACCGTTCAGAAGCATAAATAATGAAATATTAAAACAGGCGCTATTTGGACACTGAAACGATGTAAAACACCTTGCAGATAAACAGCCCGCTGGCACGTCCAAAAGTAGGTTCATTTAAACCGGAAATGGAAGCAAATATCAAGTGGGAAGCAAGTAAAATATTCCATTTGTGTCGCCACCGAAATGGCGATGATATCAGAGGGCAGAATCGCTATCGTTAGCATGGGGCTACACGAATGTTTTTCAAGCATGTTTACTTTTTATTTCGATTTATTATTAAGTAGCCGCACGTAATAAGTATACACAAACCTTCCTCGTGTATCGCTTTTTCTATAAGTGAAAATCGTAACAAAATCCGTGCGTGGTTTAGAAGAAATGGAAAAACAGACAGGCAGGTAGCGACTTTGTTTAATTTATTTATATACTATTTATTCAATTTAGAAAAGATATGGTCTAATACAATCAAAAACAACAGTACAAAGGGGGTCCATACATTATGTGAGGCGTTTAGGATAGGGGGAGGGTAGGGGTCAAGCCGAATCTCACGTGGGGGAGAGGGACAAGCACCTTGCAAAATTGTGAGAAATTCTCCACAAAAAGTTTCCGCAGTCCACAGAGCACCAGTTGACAGGGCAATGGGTACCTCTCATGATTTATTTCTCGTCGAGCTATACTGAACCACTGTATGCAAGCAACAACGGCTTACAGTGGCTTAATCAGAGCGAGGTTGAAGGAGCAGATAATTTTACTGAAAATTACATGGACATTTTGGGTTCAGCAGTCACTCTTGACCACACATTGGTTCCCGTGGATTGAATTAGAATGAATATTCGTTTTACTATTTTATTATAAGATTTTCTTACTGTGATTCTAGTCTACGTTTTTTGTACCTAGTCTTAAGTAAAAATAATTAAGCATATTTTTTAATAAATCCAACGCAATCAAGCACGGAGTAACGTACTTACACAAAAAAAACAAATCGAGCCAAATCTCACGACATCCCAGTAAGGGGGGAGGGGTGGTCGAAATATCGTTAGGATCGCCTCACTTACTTAATGGACGCCAAAGACGTCACATTTTTAATTTATTTATAATGTTTAGGTATAAAGATTATCTCTGAGAGTACTGATAAGATTTTTATGGATGAGATTTTATTTTTAAATTATGATAGGCTCGTGTTTGGCCACTATTTCGCTTGATGTTAAGCGATAATGTGGTCGTCGGTGAAGGACGCTTGCCTAAAAGTAACCTATTCACTCTTGATTTAAAGACCTCTGAATTTTAGCTATCAGAAAACAAAGACTCCGGTAGGGAATTCCACTCTGTACGCACAATGAAAGTACTCGCAAAACGCTTTGTGTGTATGGGTGGGATGTCCACCATGTAACGATGGCGCATTGCCGTACGTCATATAGTCTGATGATGGAAAGGGCTAGGCGGAATCAAATTGTGCAGTTCCATCGCACACTCCTCGAAATGTGACCGATAAAAAACCGGCAGGCTGGCAACTTGGCGTCGATGTTCAAGGCTCTGGAGCCTTGAGTTGACCAGTGCATCGTTGCCGATCAGCCTCTCGATCAAATTTAACTGAGTTTATAAGTTACTTTATATCCCGCAATACTGCACGGTTACTGTTTCCATGACAGCTAGTTTGCTGTGCCCGCGGTTTCGCTCTCTACCTAACTGTACCTACCCTACTTACCTAGACCTACCTACCTTACTTACCTTTCTACCTACCTAGATCGAGCGTTCACTGATAAGAAGAGTAAATAGTTACACTAGGGAGAAGACAGATTTGCTGCGCGCCATTTAGTAGCATTCCAGAACACCACACCGAAACCAAAACATAAAATAAAACTTTTTTTCAAAAAAATACTACCGTCTTCCAAATAAAAACACTACAAAGTGAAAAATAACTTTCTTTTTGGAAGTTGTTGTCCATAACGAAAAAAAATGTTACACTGTAATGGTTTTTTTTTTAATTCTATCTATCCACGAATATAAAGTTCGTGTTTATAAAATATTTTGTGAATTGATATTTGGAACATTACGTTGTGAGTGTATATGAAAAAATTAATTGAATACAGCTTTAAAATTGTCGCAACATAATGTTCAGAAATATACAGGGTGGCCAAAAAGTCGTGGATCAAACGAAACAGGAAGACAAAGGAGGTAATTTCCAACAAAAAATCTTTCTCCAGCATGGCCATAACTTCATTGCAAGGCATAATCGTTGTTTTTATAAAAAATCTTTACTATTTTATTAAATTTGCACCTTGATATGAAAAAACGACCGTGAAACCAAAACTAAAGATCAAAGAGTAATGTGTTGTACCTCATTCGAATCAGCATTAAACCAGCAAGCTTTTTTAATACAGGGTCACTTTTCCGTAATACATTTTTTTTTCAAATGGTGGTCTTAAAGTGAGAAGTAATTTTTTGTAACGCTTCAAAATTTACGGAAAAAAATTCATTGCTCGTTAAGTTTGATACCAAGAGCTGCAATACAATTTTTGTAGTATTGATACATAATCGAGTCATAATACAACACCTTTTGTTTTATTGTTTTTAATCAATTTAATTTTCTACTGATTAAATTGTAAAAAATCTCGGTAGTTTCATGGAAAAAAACAAAAATAATTCATATCTTTTCGTGCAATGAAGTTATGGCCATGCTGTAGAAAGATTTTTTGTTGGAAATTACCTCCTTTGTCTCCCTGTTTCGTTTGATCCACGACTTTTTGGCCACCCTGTATAAAGCTGCACACAAGTGCCACAAGTCTGTGGCTTACTCGATAAGTGACGTAATCTTAAAACGCCACATGCGTCATTTGAAATCGTTGTGGGAAGATACTTGTTTATCTGCAGTCTCTTGTAAGTATTTATATCTCCCACGTTATAATAAATTTGCATTTATTACACACTAGCTTTTGCGAGTGGCTCCGCCCGCGCGGGGACCGAAAATTATCCCAAGAGAAGATGAACAAACGCCCTGGATAAATGGTACCCTATTCCTATGTATATCCTACCCACTACTAGCCTACTCGTGTACAAAGTTTTATGCAAATCCATTCAGCCGCTAAGACGTAAAAAGGTAGCAAACAGACAGAGTTACATTCACATTAAAGTATGGATTTTCGAACTACATTCAATGAAAACGAAAATTATATTTTAGTACCCAATTTTTGTTTATTATGTGAACAAATATGTACCTACATATTTAACAACTTATTTTTGGTAAATATATGTTCTGTTATCTAACACGGTATCATTTTCAGTAACAATATGTTTTCTTTTTTTAATAAATCTCATGACCCATCCAACTAACTCTGAACGACACACATCGAGGGGGAACATCCATTTAATAATATATTCTCCTTGCGTCGTGCACTGAACGCGACACTGCCGGCGAAACGACCACCACCTGTCACGCTGCTTATGAAATAACGTGTAACCAAAGGTTTTTTATGCCGTGGACTGCTCCTTTATTAACAACTAGCGGACGCTTCGCAGTTTCACCCGCGCGATTCCCTTTCCCGTAGGAATATGGGGATAAAAAGTAGCCTATGTCGCCCGGGGATGATGTAGCTTCCCAACGGTGAAAGAATTTTTGAAATCGGTCCAGTAGTTTTTGAGTTAATTCATTACATACAAAAATACAAATCTTTCCTCTTTATAATATTATAAGTATAAATGTAGATGTGCGTTCATGACACAACTATAATAGCCCAACTTAGATCAACCGTAAAATCAAAATTTACGAGCTTTTATGTAGCATTTAATACCGATCACCGAAGGAATATACTCGTATTGTAGTAGCATCGATTTTGTAATTTGGACTCCACCCTCCTGACTGAACTTGTTTCATATTATGTTTTATATATATGATTACAGCGTATGTTTCTGAAAGGTACTATAAATGCACGGTATAACGCCTTTGTTGTCTTGAAAAACGTCAACGTTACAAAAGGCTAAACTTATTTTCCTCCCTTCCCCTTCCACTTGACACCGTGTGTAATACCCCATTCTGTTTCCATTGTACATTCCATAAATATATCATTGTCAAAACAAAAGTACCAGGAGAACATTCTACGAAAATAAATCTCGTAGCTATATTCGTAGCACGTCTACGAAAAGCGTAGCAGTTGATTTTTGCACGATAGTGTTAATTGAAGCTAGTTCTGCTTTCCTTGTAATGTTTTTGTTACAGTAACAGTTGGAACGAGTGTTTTGAAAAGGATTTGGCTGGTTTGTTTAAATATATTCACGCTGTATCCGTTGCGTGGGAGTAGTAGAATTAGTGTAAATGACACGGCGTTTGAAATCGAAACGCTTTTAATTGTAAGTGTGGGTTATATATGGAGAATAAAAAAAGATGGAAGAGAAGATTTCATGCGAGGTGAAAATAGACAAAACGACGTTTTCTAAAAATGAAACCCAACTAGATCGATTTATGGCCCCCAAAAACTCTAACAAATAACTTTTTCTTTGAAGTGTAACAAATTTGTTGTGAAATGTATTTTTGTTTAATCCCTTATAATGCTTCTTTCCATGTTTATCTCTCACGTTGTCAATGCCGTCTTCTCAATTTTATTCATAAGTTTATATAAGTGGAAACTTGTAATTGGCCTTCTTCTACATGTTACTCCTGACTACTTGTATGTATTAGCTGTAAGTTTTCTTAAAATTAATAAAATAAAATAAATAAACATACTTTAATTTCATGAAAATCGTTGTTGCCGTTTCCGAGATTCAAATTATATATAATTATACAAGAATTCGAGGTATTACATAAGACATGGCAGCCAGCCACTTGAAGCCAGACGCCACATACTGATTATATTTTTAAAGGGCTTCTTTTCTAACGACAAGAAATAAATCTTAAAACAACCCACTTCTTCGTAAAGTGGCTTTCACTGTGTTGTCATCGGATTGCATTAAATGATTTACCCGTTTGTATCAAAATATAAACGAGTACCATAACAAATAATAACAATAATAAAACTGAGAAAAATAAGCAAATCAAGTATCATGACTTGGCTCGCGAGGTTGTCGACATGTGGGATGTGGACACAGCGATCATTGTACCGTGATCGTGTCAGCCAATGGCTTAATAGCCACGAGCCTCGACCCACACTTTAGGATATTTTTTAATGATTTTTTTCATATATTTTATAAAAATATTTAAAAATGTATTAAATAATGACTAAGTTAAATAAAGGACATAATAATAATAACAAATAAATACCTTTATTGCCCAAAAATACAGATAATTATAGGTAAGTATGTAATAAAAAGGTGTTGCGATACCGAAAAATCCTTTTTCTGATATCAAGATACACTATCGTTGAGTATGGCCTTTTATCCTGAAAATATGTACGGTTTTATAGGATAGGCCTCGGAAGTGAAGCTGCGGGAAAACGCTCTACCTACACCCGTTGTCTTAAGATTATGTTAGAGATAAAATAAAGACATTGATATAAAATAACAAAACAACCCTTTATTTATAACATCTGCAATGCTTTATCAGTTAGGTCAATATAATTTTCTATTTAGGTCTACACATTCATCCACCCGCCTGTCCCATGCTGTTCATATTTGCATTATTTTTGTATCTTACTAACCCAAAGCCAAATATAGGTACAGATAACCGTAAAATATTTTGTAACATTTGATACGGAACCTTAAATTCGCCAGATCAGACGCCGATTTGGCCAATTATTATATATAAATTTAATTAAGTGAATTCTATTATATATTTTAATTGTATTTTTAATCGACTTACCAAAAAGGAGGTTATATATTCGAATACATGTTTTTTTTGTGTGTATGTTCACCGATATCTCCGTCAATTGTGGACCGATTTCGAAAATCCTTTTTTGTTTGAAAGAATATGTTTCGAAATTGGTCCCATTTTGATTTGGTGAAGATCTGATAAAGAACTTACGACAGAACTCTTCAATAAATAACGGCAAATCTCTCGGGATTGCTGCTCTGTTTATTGATTATACCATTACAAAACATAACATCACGCCAGTACGCTCTTAAGAGGTACGCAGATCTCTCATTTCACAGGTTATGGTTAAGTTTCATGATATTCGGGTTATCTATTCTGGCATTAAGGTTACTTACTAAAAAACTTGCCTATCTTACTAAACAACTTACCTATTAGGTAGGTACATCTAAAAAGTTAAAAATAAAAAAGATTTTTACAAAAAAATACTACCGACTTCCAAATAACAAAACTACAAAGTGTAAAATAACTTTATTTTTGGAAGTCGGTGTCCATAACGCAAAAAAATGGCACCTACGAAAGTCACCGACTTCCAAAAATAAAGTTATTTTTCACTTTGTAGTTTTCTTATTTTGAAGTCGGTAGTATTTTTTTGTACAAAAGTTTTATTTTATATTTTTACCCTCCTTATTTAACTTACTGGTTTAATTAATTAACAACACTTCAAAATCAACTCGTAAAACGATAGACCGTAACAGTGTCAACTTAACAGTACTGTGAAGGGGTAACTCAGGGAAACTAATAATAAGCAGAAATTACTTTTAACTTATATTGACTCAACAACGTGCCTGCCCTCGGGCGGTTTTTACAGAAGTCCCAGCTAAACAAAACTACACGCGTTCGATATATTTCAAATATTCTGTATTCGATTTCCTTCCAAACTTATAAGTCGCCAGTATTAGGTGTCAGCGGCCGAACAGGTTGCTTGTCCTATGTGGAAAGCCTCTACATGAGCTACGCCCCTACGAATAGATGCGCAGAATCATGTGAAGCGCAGCTATTCTCAACTTTGGAAGGAAAATCACTCTTACCTAACACCTTTACCTAACGGAGGAATTAATCTAAGGTCCTTCCCTTACAAGGGGAAGGCTCAAGTCATGGCAAACGAATTACCGGATTCTCCGATATTTACTCTAACTTCAGCTAATAAGTGCACATGCATTAACAAGTCAACGCCGTCATGCTTGAACCTCCTTGCACAAAACCTCCGAAAAAGTAACAAGGCGGCCTCATACCTAACAGAAATGATGTGATAACTCACATCCACCCGGATGGGGTTTAATTATGTGAAATTCAAACGTGATACAATATTTCATCCTCAAGCATTTATCAGGCCAGAGAAGGAAAGGCTGGATCGCATCGAATCGTCTAAACCTATCATTGAACTTTATCCAGAGCTTATCACACTTATCGTATTTAATATTATCAATAAGTTATTAACTGGACCAATGCCTTAAACAGTCATCAACTGGACCAATGATGCCAAATCAACATCCTTTGCGAAGGCTATGCCCCGTATGCAAAGTCGGTTTCAGTTATGACCAATACCTCTCCCACTCTTGAAATGCTTATATCATCAATGCACTGGATTAAGCTCAGCCTAGCTGAATAAAAAAAACAAATATTGCTTCGATGCGTAGTCAGCATTGCCAGCCTTTTCTTCCCCCGGCAGCTTACATCAGCTCATGGAATTGGAAAATAATTTGTTTTAATCACATCGATACTAATTGCAGCAAAAATCATCGATAAATATATTTTCTGCTTGCCCATCCCTACTAACTATGACATGTCAAATCTGAAAACTGTCTATCATATATATATTTTTTAACATACCTACTTAGACATTGACGTTACATAACCTTGCCTACCAGTATCTACATTACCTTTAACTAGCCTACTCTAACATTAAACGGTTTTAGCCTATTTATATGTACAATATCCCTAAATCTATGTGCGTGTGGATTGAGAGATCTTTTCCAAAAACTCTTTCAATCCCAACCAAATTATAAGAGGATTTAGGAAATAATTGTGAAAACTTCATGGTAAGGTACAAAATTTGTGAAACCTAAACAAAGAAAGTTAGAACTCATTAACTGGATCTCTCAATCTGGACAACTGAAGAAAAAGCCATAACGCGTATCCAAGAATATACGGCCTATGTGTTTATAATTTGCATTTTAAATAATTGTGAAGGATTTGTGAAAGCTGCTAAACAAAATTTCGATTCGTTTCAAAGCCACGTATAAGATTTATAACTGTTTAAATGGATCACTCAGAGTGGACAATTTTCATTTGAGTGATCTTGTAAAACACGACCTAATACTGAAAAAGTATGAATAATTAGCATGTTTATTGCAAATTATGCTTCTGGGAAAATTTGTGAAACAATAATCGTGATT
Source organism: Orthosia gracilis (assembly GCA_947562075.1). NCBI lineage: Eukaryota > Metazoa > Arthropoda > Insecta > Lepidoptera > Noctuidae > Orthosia > Orthosia gracilis. The sequence goes on along the minus strand of OX387267.1, from coordinate 30,436,199 downwards.
GAAATCTTACTGGTTCAAGAGAAAATGAAAATCTTGTTTTTTGTCGATCGTCCCAACTGAGAGATCTTTATTTTGAAATATATTTAATAAACCAAAACTTATAGGTAGAAGATAAATGCATCAGAAATTGTGAAAAATGTTGTCCTAAAATTTGACGCTTCAGTCGTCCCTTACTTAAAAAGATAAATCATTTTTTACAATCCTTGAGGAAAACGTTGAGTACGGTGACCATATTGCCGCGCCGGTCGGAATCATTACCGGTACTTCTTTCAGTAAAAACGGCGACAGACATAATTATGTTACTAGAAATAGGAACCAATTAATCCAGCCAGGTTTCAGGCTGGCTAAAGTAGCATCATCTTTTATGGGGTACTGTATAAAATGTTACAATAAAATACCTCCCCACATTCTAGAACTGAATGAGACGAAATTTAAAACTTGTATAAAACGCACACTATGCAGGCAAGCATATTATAAGTTGGGGGATTACATCGCTGATAAAAATGCTTGGCTAAATGCTGGTCCCGCTCCGCAGCCATTAGGGCGCAAAAACAATTAGTGATGGGCAGAAAAGTGTTGCAGTATTGTTGGAGCTGCTGAAGACTGTATGAATATATTTGTATTGTATAAACTCAATTTCTTTTAGTATTATATAACTGCACAGCACATGTGTGAGTACTATGTTCCGACTGTAAATCTACCTATGTGTCGTTGGTTGACTTCTGTGTGCCCTGGCATTTGAGTGTGTCATGCTCTCTCTAATTTCTCTCTGATGGTGGCACATGTGTTGGATCATTCGGTTCCCTCCATAATGGTTGAGCTGAGTGGTGCCGATCCATGCGTCATGTTCGTGAACGGGCGCCATCAGTTGGGATTGGTCATAACTTAGCTGCCTCGGCCTGTCATTGCATTTTTATGTTGAAATTGTTTGTTACTCTAGACGCTTTTACGTGCACGTCTTTTTGCATCGTTCTCACATAGGTATATGTATTTTTTTTTTTTTAACAAGTATGATGTAACCAAAAACTTGTAATTGAAACTGATGGAAAAGAGTGTCCGTGGAGTTTCTTGCAAATTCTTCTCCATTGAGATCTACTGACGTTTGCGAATTTGCAACTTGAGTCATATTTTTTTGTTGTTTGACAATTCAAAAGTACCTTTAAGGTTTATTTGAAATAAACTATTTTGATTTTTGTTTTTTTTTTTTTTTTGTACAATTCAAATTATGATGCACTTTAAACGGTTTTATACAAGTAATTTATGTCTGGTTTCTGTTTCTGGTGTTCTGGTTTCAATTTAAATAATATAAAATTACGTTTTTAAATGACAAGTTTCTGCAAAGTTAAGTACTATATGTGTAGTGCTCTTACTAAGGAATTCTAAGTTCGTAATTCTAATTCTAAGTAATTCTTACACACAAAAAGTTCAGAAATTTTAAGGTAACTAAAAAAAATAACCTTTTTAATTTAAACTTTTTATTTTATTTCTCTATTTAATCAATAAGTCCGAAACGAAAACCATGCGAAATCTCGGAAACAGTGCTTAAAGGGTTTCCGAGTTATTAAGGTACCGTGGTACCACCATTTATGTGCATAGTAGCACTATTTAGCACTATTTCAATACTACTTTTGGCATACTTGGAATAGCGAATTCTATCGAAAAAAATGGTGAGGATTCTGGGGGAAACGTCACCTATTAATGTCTATAAATGACCCCTGTTACAATCTTTTGTCCTTATTTCCCCATTTCATTTCTTATATTAAAAAACGTAGTCACGTCCTTTTTAATATGTACCACATTTAAAAAAACATTAGTGTGACAAAAATGTACTAATGATAATGACGGTTTGAATGATAATGATAAATGATAAATGATTTATTTCTGTAAGTAGGTTTGTACAAACACTTTTACATGTCGATCATATTTTTAAAACTAGATGAAGTATAATTTACGTAACGTAATATTGAATAAGATACTTACACTGTCAAAAAATCCGACAAAATAAAAAAATATGTCTACCCTACTCAACGTTTTCCTTAAGGATTGTAAAAAATGATTTATCTTTTTAAGTATAACACTTACAGGGACGACTGATTCGTCAAATTTTAGGACAACATTTTTCACAATTTCTGATTCATTTATCTTCTACCTATAAGTTTTGGTTTATTAAATATATTTCAAAGTAAAGATCTCTCAGTTGGGACGATCGACAAAAAACAAGATTTTCATTTTCTCTTGGACCAGTAAGATTTCAATCACGATTTTTATTTCACAAATTTTCCCAGAAGCATAATTTGCAATAAACATGATAATTATTCATACTTTTTCAGTATTAGGTCGTGTTTTACAAGATCACTCAAATGAAAATTGTCCACTCTGAGTGATCCATTTAAAACGTTATAAATCTTATACGTGGCTTTGAAACGGATCGAAATTTTGTTTAGCAGCTTTCACAAATCCTTCACAATTATTTAAAATGCAAATTATAAACACATAGGCAGTATATTCTTGGATACGCGTCATGGCTTTTTCTTCAGTTGTCCAGATTGAGAGATCCAGTTAATGAGTTCTAACTTTCTTTGTTTAGGTTTCACAAATTTTATACCTTACCATGAAGTTTTCACAATTATTTCCTAAATGCTCTTATAATTTGGTTGGGATTGGAAGAGTTTTTCGAAAAGATCTCTCAATCCACACGCACATCTAAATCTCCTATTATTTAACTTTCTAATTACATAATTAACATCAGATAATCGCCTAACTATTTGGTAGGGACCTTTATATAACCTACATAGTTTCAAACTCCTATTTATGGTCCGTCTGGGCGTGTAGAGCATCACCAACTGATTCGGCGTAAACCTTCTGAACTTAGCTTTTTTATCATATCGCATTTTCTGTTTAACCTGTGCCCTTTTTATATTGGCTATGGCACATCGTGTCAGATTATTTCCTAGTTCATGACGTCCCACATAATCAATCATGTTATTATTTCCGTTATTTACTATCATGTCTGTCTGAAATAATGGTTCCCTCGCGTACAGCAACATATGGGGTGAAATTCTAGTGCTGGTCTGTTTGCTTGAATTATAAGCGAAACATACCAGTGGGACATAACTACACCAATTTCGCTGATCGGTGGAGACGTACATGGACAACATCTGACACATCGTTCGATTAAATCGTTCAACTAACCCATTTGTTGCTGGGTGGAACGCAGTGGTGAAGCGTGACTTGGCTCCGAAATACCTTACCGTTTCCTTTACCAAGTGGGACGTGAAAACTGACCCCCTATCCGATACTATTTCCTTAACTCCTCCAAAACGACAGAAAATCTCCTCTATCAAGAACTCACTGATCCTCTGCGCGGTCACCTTAGGCACTGCTCTGCACACTGCATACTTCGATGCATACTCTAAACTCACAATAATATACCTATTACCTCTCAGCGACTTTCTGAATGGACCTAAAACATCTATCCCAATCTTCTCCATCAAATGATTCACCACAACAGGTTGCAACTGTGCCACCTGGTTATCCTTCTTCCGCTCCTGGCACAGCATACAGCTTCTTACATATTTATCTATTACTTTCTCAGCATCCTTAATAAAGTACCTCGCTCTGAACTTAGCCAAAGTTTTCGCCAGACCTAAATGACCGCCTGACCATGGATCATCATGAAGTTCCCTCAACACCTCCTGCAATAAGCTTTTAGGAATGACCACCACCATTCTATCATCATTTAAAATTCTGATCTTCTTACACAAAATGCCGTCTACCACACTAAACCCTTTCACCACATTACACCCACTCACTGCTATCCTATCCAACCAATACCTACAATACTCATCTCCAAGCTGCTCATCTTTAACTCTAACTATCTCTATCCTATACAGCTGCATGCCATCGTCGGGGCCCTCTTCAGACTTCTTCTGGTCCTCATCTACTTGACCCTAAGGATTCCTACTCAAGAAATCTGCTATGACGTTGTCTCTTCCTGCACAATGAACAATGTCGAAGTCATACGCCTGGATGCACAGCGACCACCTAGCCAATCTTCCATTCATGTCCTTTCTACCTCTCAGCCAGCACAACGCCTTGTGATCAGTGACAACCTGGAACTTTAAACCCCACAGGAAATGTTTGAAATAATTCAACGCCCAGACTAAAGCAAGACACTCCTTCTCTGTTGTGGAATATTTCTTCTCTCCCTCACTCAGCTTCCTGGATGCATATGCTATAGGGAACATCACATCACTACCTTGCTTGAGACAGCAGCCAAGAGCCTCACCACTCGCGTCCACATGTAACCTAGTGGTTAATAACTTACTACTAGAATAAAAATGCAAGATCGGGGGTGATTCCATAATTTTTATTATCTTCTGGAAGGCTTCTTCTTCATTCCTTCCCCAAATAAACTTGATGTTTTTTTTCAACAATTTTGTTAAAGGCAGAACTATTTCAGCAAAGTTACTAATAAATTTTCTATAGTAGGAAAACAAACCTAACACAGATTTAACCTGTTTTGCACTGGTTGGAGTCTTTAGTGTCTTTAATGACTGTAATTTCTTATTATCGGGCTTAACTCCTTCCCCGGAGATTTCATGTCCCAAAACTGAAATTTTGTTATAACCAAAACTGCATTTGCTCGGTTTCAGCGTCAGGTTTGCTTTCTTCAATCTACTCATGACTTCTAACGATTCTAAAAACTCTGGGAAACTATTACCCCAAACTAGGATATTATCTACATAACAAATAGCCTTTTTATATTTAATGCCAGCTAATACCTTGTCCATTATCCTTTGGAAAACAGCTTGACTCGTTTTGAGCCCAAAAGGTAAAACATTGAATTCATACAACCCCGACGCAGTAATGAATGCCGTTTTATGTTTATCTTTTTCGCATAAACGATGCTGCCAGTAGCCTGAATTTAAGTCTAAGTCCGCAAAGTATCGCGCCCCTGATAAGTAAATCATCAGATCTTCTATGATTGGTAACGGGTAACTATCGGTAATGACCTTTTTATTAAGTTTCCGATAATCAACACAGAACCTCCAGGACTGATCTGGCTTTTGCACTAGCACCACGGGTGAGGCGTATGCACTCCTTGACTCCCGGATGACACCATTCTTTAGCATCTCATCTATTTGCGTGTTTATTATGTCAAGTTGTTTCGGAGATACTCTATAGGGTGGATGATGGACTGGTATTTCATCTACAGTTCTAATAGTGATTTCTTCTACACTACAGCTGCCTAGCTCTGATGTTGAAAATGCGAAATTCTCTCCATAAGATGAAAGAAGTTTCGTAAGTGACTCTATTTCGCCCAGACTCAAGTTCGGGTTTATATCAAGCTCCCTTTTTACATTACATTCTTTAGGTACAGTTGATATAAAGTCCTCATCAATACTATTCGCTAATCTCGAAAAATATACATAGTCATTCTTAGATACGGTATGTACACTTTTTTCTTCTAAAGATTCTTGGCCGTTTACGACGTTATTATTATTTTTTGTTTTGTCATGACAGCTCCAACAAACCAGAGGTTGTGAAAATGACGTAACGTTTTGTTCAGAGTATTTACAAAACTTAGCAGAAAATTTTCCTTTAAAAAATACACATTTCTTATTAAAGTCAATGATGGCCCCGTTTTTATATAAAAAGTCTTGGCCTAATATTAGATTTTGGTTAATGCCTTTCATCACAAAAAAGTCATTCGTTAAAACACACGAATCCACGATGAAGTTGATTCTTGTTTTGCCCATAATCGTTAGAAAAGAACCCGAAATGGATTTCACAAAATGTGTCGCGTCAGCACTGGTTTGCTTCAAACCTAGCAGCACAACTAATTCTTCGGCGATGCAAGAGATGGAAGCACCTGTATCAACTAATGCGTCATACGACCGGTTACCTATACTAATTTTAATAAATGGAGTTTGATCACCGTGTTTATTGCTTTCAATCGGGAATTGCTCTTTCATGGACACAGCCCGCAACTCCTCATCCATCTTTATTGACTGTGTCCTGGTTCGTTTGGGTGATCGGTTGGTAGTGGGCTTCTATATCTAGGGGCAATACGAAAGCGGTTAGTTCTGTTCTCGAAGCGCTGCCTTGGGCGAAAATCGTACCTCGGCGTGTGAAAGGATTCGCTATCGCCTTCCCGATGCGGAGTCGCGCTGGACGTGGTTGGACCAGGGCCTGCTGGTCTCCTAGAGATAGGGGACCTTTGGTTGTTAGAAGACGGCGTTTCGAAACGCACGCGCGGAGGCTGCACCGGCAAATTCATCCGTTCGCTTTGCACACCACCAAATATCTCCTTCATTTGTACTAGTGTGTCATGCAGCTCTGTCCTGGAGCTGTATAGTTTCGTACCTAATTTATATTTGTAGTAGTTATTTACTCCTTTTAAAAACATTTTAATGAAAATTTTTTCATCGGTTATGCCTGCTTGCTGAGCGTACTCCGACAGTCTAAAGAAAAAGGCATCTACTTCCTCTTGTCTGTCTTGTCGTGCGTTGTAAAATTTTTCGACAAAATCTATCCCCACCGAAAATTCCTTTTTGAGGCCATCGCAAATTTCTTTGAATGAAAGACCGTCTTTATAGATGAATTTAAAATAAGCGAGTGCCGGGCCGTCCAGGTACGCTCCCAAAATGAGCCCTAAGTCCTGTTCTTGCCATTTATTTATAGCGGCGATAACCTTGAACTGCAAGAGGAAATCCTCGAAACTGGACTTTGTTCCGGTCCCGGTAAAAATTGGCTGTGCCATTTTTATTTAAAATAGACCACTTATCTTTATTTTCTCTGCGTTTGCTCGTCGGCTGGGGTTCTCGCCGACAGGACTTTCGTTCCTCGTAACGACGCGACGTACACTCGTTGATAGGGCTTCGCGCACTGTTCTCGCCGTGCACACGCGAAAATATGTTTTTTCGTATTTTTCTTAGACTTTTATTTATTTACCCGGATTTTCATTACCCGGCGCCTCCACCAATATGTGAAGGGGTAACTCAGGGAAACTAATAATAAGCAGAAATTACTTTTAACTTATATTGACTCAACAACGTGCCTGCCCTCGGGCGGTTTTTACAGAAGTCCCAGCTAAACAAAACTACACGCGTTCGATATATTTCAAATATTCTGTATTCGATTTCCTTCCAAACTTATAAGTCGCCAGTATTAGGTGTCAGCGGCCGAACAGGTTGCTTGTCCTATGTGGAAAGCCTCTACAGTACCGACCGAATAACCCACACACCCGCACAGAATGAGAGCAATATTAAATAACAATAATATTACGGGTATATTCGCTAAAGCTCTCAAGTAAGCAATTAAGTACGAGCATTCTTCTCGTAATAGGTATTCAGTGTGAGTTCATAACGTGCTGTCATTTACATTCGCTGGCAACCTCGTGAACTTGTACGTTATTACTACAGTACCTCTGTTTGTTATTACTACAATCTTGTATCTCATTATCTGGTTCGTGGAAATAACCAGAATGTTTTGACTAACAAGTATTATTTGTTAAAATAATGTTAAAATAATTCTCTGATATGAATTTGCTTTTTTTTTACTTTGTAGATCGTTTACAATGAAGTTTATAAAAGATGTTATACCGAGCGTAGGTATATAACTACCGTGAGCTTTCAGCTTCAAAATGTTTTCATACATTCGCTCCAGAACTTTTGTTTCGCTGCGAACATTCAACCGCTTATATGAAGATTAGACAGCGATTCAAATTAATTTGTTTTTGGTAATTCGATTCACGTAATGAGATACCAAACTGTTTATTTCATCAATGTTTGTCACGTTACAAAGGCGTGTTTGCAAAGTAATTCCGACACACATCCGAGAAGTCCTATACAAAAAAAAAACATTTAATAGGTAATTAGGTTCTTTCGCTGAAAGTATATAACGATGGAACGATTGTAGCCGATTTTAAGAAATTATCGTGTCGTAGTCACTTCTTCATCCCCTTGTCATTGATGTCTCAAAGATTTAGTAAAAAACTAACTAAAAGGTATAATGAAGAATAAGTTTCCATCCGGTTCATTTTATGAAAACAGGTAACATTCAAACTCTTTACTAAATTTTTTCTAACGTCAAATGTACCTACTGGTCATTTGTGGTCCAAATAACATGAGATGCCATTATAGTTTCGTTTTTATTTATTTTTTTGTACCCAAATATTGCGGCGGATATTTTTTTGATGCAAAGCTGCCTGCAAAATGTCATTAATACCACAAAGTATTAATGACATTTTGCAGGCTGCTAATGCATTTCTTATAACACTTACCTATGCCATGCAAGACGTACCTATAAATTAATACATAGAACCACCTCAACGATTTCATCGAACCCGTGGCTTATATCGGGGCCCATTTTCTCTGAATAACAGCAGATACACAAACACACAAAAATATTTTTATTGTATAAATTTTAATGTTACTGTCACTTTCTCGTTTGATAAATATTGATGGTATGATACAGAATCCCCATTACACGTGTAAGCGTAGTGAAAGGTATTTAATTATTTTATGATAAAGGTGCTAGCTGTTTGCTTGCAATGCAACCTCTTTTCATATTTTAACCGTATTTCAGTCACAAGTTCCTACTGGGTTCCTACCTACTGGCCATTTATGGTTTTGACCATATTATAAGATGCCATTAAAGATTTGTTTTAATTTATTATTTTTGTACACAAATAAAGCATCTGATATTTTTTTGACACGAAGCTGCCTATAAAACCACATAGAAACTTTAGTATTTACATTTAAACCTTTTTAGTTAAAATTGACGCAAAAGATCCATGCCATGCTCTTACAAATTGAAAAACATTTTAAAAAGCATTCAAATGCGGTCGTTAGAGAGGGTACTCCCTATTCCATTCATGATTACAAAGCCAGAATCCTGAATCGATAAGGGCTCATAGACAAAATGACGCGGTCAGGGCAGACGGGGCGGCGCTCGAGCCCCTGATACTGAGCCGCAAGACCGCAGGCCAATCTACTGGCAATGTACTTACGTAGCTAATGTAAAGGAATAGGCACAATCTATGTAGGCTTCCGAGGCGGCACCGCTGATTAGTTCACTCAGTAGTTCAGTACTAGTTACCAGTTACGACCTAGATTAAACTGTTGCGGTTTACAGAACCTATACAGCGGGGCCTCCCTACAAATCTTAAACTAATTGCTTAAGTATTGTGTAGATAACTACCGGCTTTCTTAAAATGATTTTATGTTTGGTATTATGACAAATTTTCTATTTTTTAATCTAGTGTTTCGTCCTTTGTTGTTGTGTCATTTCAAAGCTTTTTACTTATCTACGAAAAAAACTATTTAATACAAAACCACGTTTAATTCTAAGCAAAGAGAAGTTCATGAGTTATCATCGTTAATCTTGAAATACTCATTAGAGAGTTATTTGAATGTAATAGTGAATGCAGTTTATTGTTATCAAAAGCATAAACAAGAACAAATAGGATGTTTTGAACCCATCCATTAAGCAAACATTTATTACTATAGTCAATCTTATCTATAATGTCGTTGGTTGCCTTGTTGGCAAAACTATTACGTAAGCTCTGAAGCCTTGGTAGTAAGGACAAGCCGTTGTCCCGTAAGTAGATCTTATAACAAAGAAAACAAACAGAGAACACGGAAAATTGCCCGACTCGCCACCGATCATCTTAATCTGGCAGCCCGATATCCTCGTATACGTAACTCCTAAGACCTGGGATCATGTTGGAGAAAACATACTGGTCTTACGTATTGTTGCTACTTTTTTGTAGGTGTACGTACCTACTTCTATACTAATATTATAAAGAGGTAAAGTTTGTGAGGTTGTAGGGGGTAATCTCTGGATCTACTGAACCGATTTAGATGAATTTTTGGCATGGAGGTAGTTTGAATTCCCATCAAACACTTTTTAGCGAGTGAAGCCGCGGGCAGAAGCTAGTAAATAATAATTCTTTATTTTCTGCCAAATAAGGCCCATAGATAAAATACACAAAATAACAAAAAAAACTAATACATAATCCTTAGCAGAGATAACACGAAACATGAAAACCTATAAGGCTATGCGGGTTTGTCACCTCGTCCAATCAACTAAGTATGCAAGTACCTAAATCCATGAAAGACGTGTCTCTGAGTTCAAAACTTCCTCAATCTGCCTAGCTTTGCCCCGACTAAGTTGAAGATAGCTTCCAGTGTAATTGGAGATAGCTTCCAATGTAACTGGAGATAGCTTCTAATGTAACTGGCGATAGCTTCCAGTGTAACTGGAGATAGCTTCTAATGTAACTGGAGATAGCTTCCAGTGTAAATGGAGATAGCTTCTAATGTAACTGGAGATAGCTTCCAGTGTAACTGGAGTTAGCTTCCAGTGTAACTGGATACAGCTAAATATTAGTATTTTACACGGAGCGACTACTTTTCTGATCTCCACAAACCAGTAACTGGGTAACTGGATAACCCTGAACTAGGCTGGTGCCGAGTTCAAAACGTCATATGTAACCCTTTAATATAATGGTTACATATGACGTTCAGGTTTATTTTGCGCTATGCCAATTTCTCCTAAGTTACTGCATATCGTCCTGGGGTGGTGCGCCAAAAACGATCATTCTAAAACTGGAGAGAGCTCAAAGAGCCATTCTAAAAATCAGTAATTTTAAAAAAATCATGTTCCCCACTGCTGAACTATATAAATATTGTCAAGTATTGACGGTCAGACAACTTTTTATTTTAAATACTGTCCTTATTCAGCATGCTGCGACCCCATACCAAGTTATCACTAAAAGACGTAAGGATCTAATTTGTGAAAGTAAAAAATGTCATTTCACTCAATCTAAAAGATACAACTATTTCCTTGCTCCGACGTTATATAATAAAGTAAATAAGCTGCTGCCTGTTTATCAACTCCCTGGCCAGGCCTGTAAAAAAGATGTTAATAAGTGGCTCCTTTGCTTAACCTATGACGAGACAGAGAGTCTATTGGTCTTTTAGATGGTCTTAGTGTTACATAAACGCATATTACCCTCATCAATTTCATATAAACCTACACAAACACACCATCTCTATCACACACGCACAAACCCACCACATTGGAAAGTTTTAAAATTTTGTTTTGTATTTTTTAATTATACTGACATTCAAATTTCAATTTTAAATAGGCTATTTCTGATATTTTAATTCGAAAATCATTATAATTCCATTTTATGTTATTATAGTTTTAAATTATTTTAATTCAAATATAATTACATCTTATTTTAATTTTAAATTGTGATGTTATGTATTGGTTTAAATTTTGTTTAATTTTATTTTAATTTTGAATTGTGATTTTAATCTGAAAATTTATATCCCTAGATTTCAATCTCTTTGCACCTCTTTAATTGTTCTATCTATAATTTTAACCTTTTGGGGAATGGAACTGGCATCCTTAACACAGGTTATTCTTGTAACCTAGCTAGGATGTCAGTTGCGAGTCTTATAGTGAACTCAAAACCAAATTTATTGTTCTTATGATTGTTTAATTATCTTTTTTTGTAATTTGATTGTTGGTTTTTATTGTGTGTTATAGACAAATAAATAAATAAATATTAAAAAAAAATAAAAAATTCTTAATTCTTTATTGTACACAAAAAAAAGAAATACTACAACTTGATTGATTATAAAGTTGATGTACAAAGGCGAGCTTAACTCTAAGAAGAGTTTTCTACCAGCAAACCTTAGAGTGATAGAGAGTTTACAAAAGGAAGAAGAGAAGTAGTCCAGTGTACAATTTTAGAATAATATAAAATAAATCATAAATATATTAATATCAATTAAAAATAAATAAATAAATATAATTTCATAGGAAATTCAAATAAATTCACACTAAGAATAATACGTTTCTGATTTTCCTTTTCCTACTGTTATTTTTGAGTTATATCCCTTACAGATAATAAAATACAGCCGAAAGAATTTTGTTGTAACCAAAAGTAATATCCTTAGATAAATACATCGCTAGATTACTCACGGGGAAACATGTAACGTTATTGATGCTGATCCATTACGTGCGTGAAATTGAATCACAAGTTAGCGTGTCAAAATTTATGAAGATATATCTTTTACTTAAGATTACGCCACACGGTATAGCTATTCTACTTTGCAACCCTTCGTGATCCCGACGACAAAATCCTTTCAATCGTAACAAAGTAGTAATTTAAGAAATTCAATTTACAACACTAACAGTGAGCAATTAATCAGAACCCTACCACCATCCGTTCCAAGATATAATCAAAAGATAAAGTTGTAATTTTAACGATAAACGCTTTCAGACATTTCAGAACTTCGTGGGATTCATCTAGCCTTCAGCGAAATCAGCAAACGTAAGGGATCGCTTCTTCGAAAGCAGGTATTACACAAACTGCCTTCAGGCGAATCATAACGATCCCTCCGACAAGGCCTCGGCGAGCGAGAGCCATAACTTTAAAATATTAGCTATAAATGCGGGATCGTAGAACGTAATCGGAAACAAAGCCTTGTTTAACCGCCTATTAACAGCAAATTACTATAAGTAATTGCCTTCTTTGATATCTTAACAAATGAATATAAATTCTATAAAGTGTGCAAATCGTGCAAAATAAAAAAGCTGCAAAACAAACTCGAGATAGTCTCAATAAACAAAAATGTTTACGACCTCGGTTTTGTTGAAGACAGCGGAGGAAGATTCTTTGCTCAGTGTTGAGCTTTTATTTTTATGTGGTACAGGTGCAGCTATTCCAGAGTGAATAGTCATGAGCGGAACCGCGCGTCATTATACTGCTCCTCTTATGTCACAGAAAGTGGTGAGTGGCACCATTGTGAGCCACAACGAGCTAGCACGAGTGCGCATTCACAGTTGTCACCAGGCACTGAAGTGACGCCGCGCGCACTAATTGGGTCAAGGTTCCTATCCCGGGTAACGATAACCAATTAAAATATGTCTAGGGACTTATTCTGTTTGTTTCTGCGTTAATATTGTTATTAAAGTTAATTTGAGACACTTGCCAAAATAAAAGAAAGAGCTTTCTCAATACATTTTGCAGTATAGGACATTCATACAACAACCTACCCTTTGACTTTGATAATTAATTTAGAAAAACCGTAGTATGAATCACCTACGCATTTTCTATTTTCCTACCGAACCTACTCACATATTTCGAAATCAATCCTACACATACTTCCAAATCCATATCCATAATCCATACTATAATTTTTATAATTGCGGCAGTAACTCTGTATGTCTGTTACCTTTTCACGCTTAAACTGCTGAACCGATTTAGGTGAAATTTAATATCGAGATAGTTTGAGACCCTGGAAAGGATATAGGATAGTTTTTATTCCGGAAATCATCCGTTAAAAGGGAGTTGGTAGTTTGTATGGTACTAATACCTACTTTCCCAAGTAAGGAAGTTTTTATGGTGAACTAATACCTACTTTCTCAAGGAAGGAAGTTTGTATGGTGAACTAATACCTACTTTCTCAAGTAAGGAAAATTGTATGGTGAACTAATACCTACTTGCCCAAGTAAAGAAGTTTGTATGGTGAACTAATACCTACTTTCTCAAGTAAGGGAGTTTGTATGGTGAAGTAATACCTACTTTCTCAGGTAAGGAAGTTTGTATGGTGAACTAATACCTACTTTCACAAGTAAGGAAGTTTGTATGGTGAACTGATACTCTACTTTCTCAAGTTAGGTTATTGCGCGATATAAAAAAGTAGGCAAGCTAAGCAGATGAAGTCGCGGGCAACAGCCAGTACTATCTATAAAGAAGGTATGTATGTACGTAAACCCTCGCCAATGAATTATTTATTATATTAAAATATCATAATGACAAAGAAATAAATGACACTGAACAAAAATAACCCACTGAAATTGCGCTGCGTTCGAACAGCCAAACAGATCCTCGATTCGAAATTGCCATGATAACCAATTGAACACGCTTGGCAGATCACGACCGCAATTCGATCCTGAAATGTTGCTAACGAAGCGGCCTTCGAGCCAAACCATAATATTACCTATCCTTTAATATTAACGTAGTTTCATTACCTTTTTAGTACCCATCATGTCTTGTCGGACTTGTCGTAAAGGTTCCAACGCATTTGCTCGTACTTTGCTGAAGGACTACTCGTAAAAATATGTACGGAATGTAGACAATGCCTTAGCGTGTTGCGGAGAACTCGTTTACAAGGCAATCACACTGGAGGCGTTTTCATAACAAACAATGGGCTCTTTGTGCTCGGTCACCAATACAAACGGGAGCGGATTGCTCTTCACAACGTCAAGTTTGGAAACAAATGCCACGGCACAAAAAAAAACTGAAATAAGTTTCTGGATAATATATTGTAACAATAGCTATAGGTAGATACCTAAAATCCACGTGGTTGAGCATGTCAACCCTAGTAGATGTACGAGTATTTTATTAGATAACAGAAAACCTCCGGATATTCATTCGTTGATATATACCTCCTTTTATGCTTTTATGTTTTTGTTCAGGACATGATTTGTAGGATATAATTTCCGTACCGTTCCATAGACTGGCCAACGTAATTTCAGAAGCTTTCTGATTTACCGATGATCGGAGAATTCATAATAATCAATTTAATTTATTAAAATATGCAGAAAAATTTACTCAATCGAGTGGGAACAATCGAAAGATTCTACTTTGAAACTGAAATTGGTCCCTGGCACAGCGCACAGAACGATCTCCATATCCACTCCTCTCAAAGTTCCCAGCTTTTTGTTTTATCTGACTCATCTGCGATGCGATGAGGAAAAGTTTAAATTTCGGAGTTGACAAAACCAGGGACACGAAAAGTATTTTACTCCTAAAAATCACATATGAAGATTTATATCGCAACTTTAGCAGTCAATTTATTTTCTTAAGCATTATCCTCTTCAGAGAAGACGCGGGGCCTTTACCTGTTAAGACTTTGCGAACGTTTAATGTCAAGCCATTTCATTTTACTTCCTCCTAACTTTTAACTCAGATAAAAACGTAGTAAAAGTTGATTGTCTGAGAGAACATGCGAGAGAAATATAGTGAAAGTAGCTTATTGTTTACGTTTTTTAAGTAAAATAAGTTAATAACGCGTATTTAAAGTTTATAAACCTCTATAAAAACATTTCTAGAATCTTTTTTGAAAAATATTCGTTTCCTTCATAATAAATCATTCACAACCAGCACAATAAAGTCTTGTTAAATGATATAAATAAGGGAGTTCGTGACAATTTGACAAGCGTTCGTTTGGCGGCACATCGCTAAATTCCGCACCTTATTTATGTCATAATTATCGAGGCTTCTCACCCAAGTGGGCCGCATTCCGGCTAACTTCAGGGCGACAAGTTAAAGGACAGAGTTGCACTCCTCCACGGGAAACTAGATTACGTGAGTTGGCACAACGCCAGTTGTTACTAATATCATTTCATTTTTGTCCACTGTTGTCCAAAATGTTATTAAATTCTTTGAAATAGTTCAAAATTACTAATTTCAAGATGGTGGTGGATGGTGGAGGACAGTGATGGAGGATCTTAAATTAGCAAATACATATTTTGCACTTTCAGAGGTTGTCTCTAACAGCAAAAATTATTTAAAGTAATTACAACCGTGAAGTAACGCTTTATTTTCGATATGTTGTTTTTCGTGTTTTTGGAACTCGTAGAAAAGATATACGTATAATGTTCAACGTGAATTTAATCTGATATCGTGCGCATTTTAAAGTGCTTCATTCTTATTCAAAATAGTTTTATAAAAAGTACCCTGATTCCAATCAGGCAGTCTTCTGGTACGCTAACGTTGCAATAAATAACTAACTCATTTCGTAATTAAAATTTTCTTTGCAAAGTAGAGATTACCTACTCGAGATAACGAGCAGTGAAAATAATCTAGGTATTTCAATAAGTCTTCTGTCGGTCTACTGCTGGTCAAAAAAAACTGTCGCGATGGCGTTCATCGAGATTTTGTTTATCGGAATTACGTGGTAGAGAAATATGTAGATATCTACGTACAAAAAGTATTACCTTTATCTATTCAGTTTCTTTATCCAGGCATTGAAAGTAGGTATTGTACTCCGTTCCTCATCAATGCCTATCCGAACAGCTGGAGAGAATATTCCTCCAAGGCCAATAAACGAAGAGTCGTACTGGAATTTTGAACTACGCCAATGCGAAAAATATCAAGATATTGTTTCTAGCCAACCCCACTTAGACAAATATCTTTGTTTGTGTAATACTACTCGTGCGTCGCATGTAAAGATAGGCGAACAGCCGTTAAGGTGCGTCATCGTGGCACATTTACATGGACTGTCTTTTGGAATCTTGCCCCCTAAGTGGATCGATGCGTACGGCGCGCGGCGGTTTCCCATTCATCATCCAACCGAACCTAACACCCTTTATAAACATTAATTTGAAACATTCACCCGCAGTTTGGAAGGTTTTTTACATACTAAGACAGATAGTCAAATTACTTTGCAATGACTACAGGGTTATTTTATGTACAAGTTAGTTTTCTTGGTTTTCCAAGACATTTAAAGCGTTAGTCTTGGTCGTGGCTTTATTCTTTCTACGTAAGTAACGTGTCAAAATGAGAAAACTTTCCTTATGACTATCAGCATGGTCTTAGTGTTCGTGGATATCGAAGGAAGAATCTTACGGTCTAGTAAAGTTTTGTAATATTTTGTATACGAACAAATTGAAGCGAGAACTAAACAAATAAGAAGTTGTCTGAAGTAAACACATACCAGTGCACTAGAGATTCGACTTACCTAAATGAATTAGGCTGGATTTTAAATTGAACTAATATCACTAGGCTAGATCTTAAATTAAAAATAGCAGTGTATGAAGATATTTTCGCATTTGTAAATGGTAGGCGGGTCAGATCCACATCTAATCAACTAATAAACCCGAATAAATCGAACCTAGATAATGAAAGTTTCTACGCTGATTTTGCAAAGTACATACCTAGTCGGGAAAGCAACTTAACCTCCAATGCACGTTTAAACTGTCAATAGAAGAAAACAGATGGCTGTGGTGTCCCGGAATAAAGGTTGTGTTACTACTCACGCTCTACCGTGATCCCTTAACCGAAGCGGTTTGCTGAACGGACAAACGGAGAGTACCATTTAGAAACTTTCGGACCCAATGACTCGAATTGTAAGTAATGGCTAGTGCCCCTTCAAATTACGCTCATCCTGTAAGAAAAAGGGGTGCGTTTATGTCTGTGTGAGTAGGTAGGTAGTTGAACACCTACAAAAGTAGTGTATGTATATATAGCTAGGGCACCCCAGTAACGAGGGGTTGTGGAATGGAATTTCTCTTAAATCCTTTATTGAATTACAGAAAGTCACAGCTCGAATCGAGACGCAAGTCTGGCCAAATTTAGGGATCTGTGGTTCAGAGATAGCGCGGTGAACCTCCTTGAGCAGATTTACAGAACAAGAAAATCGATACCGAACAGATTTCAAAACAAAAACATCCTTGGATGTAATGTAAGTCTGGCAATATACAAAGTGCTTTTTATGGCTTTCCAAATTACTTCTCCCAACAAACGTAGAAATATGAATATAATTCGTTGCGTGACAGAACGGTATCAATAAAGTGGGGTGATACGAGCTGCGTGTAGGCGAATGTACAATCAGACAAACTTCGTGGTATACCTTGTACTTGTTTCTAATTTAGGAGTGTGGGACGTTCGGTTGTATTTATAGCCATCCATATATCGGTCAGTTAGTAGTAAGGTAGATAATTGTGATGAAAGGAGATCAATGCTTTACCTATGTAAAGACATTCCTGCAAATTAACCAAATTTTGTAATATCTTGATTTTCATAATAAAGTCTGACTGTATGTCTCTTGCGTCTAATAACTCCCACCAGGACGATATAAACGTCACTACACATCAATTGAGATAAACTGAATTTATTAAGCATGTTGTAAATCATGTTGAATACTTATTATCAACATTTTACAAGGTTATCTATTGATTTCAGTTGCTACGCTATCTCTAGCTCTAATGAGACACGTAAACACGCCACAAGAAACGCCGACGTTAGGCAAATTAGTTTATTTGTCCTTAGGATTTATCAAGGCTCTACTGAACGCTTCGAGTTGTGAATCACTTCAACAAGCTTAGGAATTTTTAACATGTTTTCTGCGTAGTGTAATTTTAATGGTTTTTGTTTTGTCAATTCATAGAATAGAATAGAATAGAATACTCTTTATTATGTACACCATAAAAGTTACAGAAAGTATAGAAGAAGTAAACAATTCATTTGGGCTCAGGAAGGTACATTGTGTTAAGGACACAAACATATTATTGAAAAGGCGAAATTATTACAAGATCGACTCTGAGCAAAGTCCAAATCAGCTATTGTCTAATCAAAACTCCAAAAAAGGTAAAACAGCTGATTAGTTGTATAGTTTGACCCACATTATCTAGACTCTAGAGGCTCCTCCTGTATTTCTTTCTTCATGGTCTCCTACTCGTCTTTACACTGAGAATTGCTTACAACTTTAAGGGCCAAGCCATGACTCACTATAACTTGGTTAACCACTGCAATCAGGATGAAAGAGAGTGGTTTGTTGTCATAATCGTTAAGACAATCACTAGAGCTTCTTTACTGCCAGCAGTTTCAAAAAATATATAAGGGTCATTTTTCGAAACTGCTGGCTCCTAAAATAAATTCAGGTTAAAATAAAATTCGTCGACTCAGCAGACGAAAAGGTCTTTACAAGGTTTGAGAGCTTCGTGCTAACTTGTAGGATTACAGAGGAACATGCTAACGTGTGAGAAACCTAGGTAGCTAATTAGCTCCTGGATAATCTCGTATAGATCCTAACCTACTCTGAAACGTTACGTAGGAACTGAATCATAAAGATTGAAGTTGAATGACTGATCTATTTATACTCAAATCTATTATAAATCATAATGCATATAAGAGTGAATCATGAGACAGATCAATAGATAGGTACTGCAAGGACAGTACTTTATAGTTCAATGGCTAATCCTGAAGATCCTGGAAAGGATAATGGGACAAACTATAAATAAATATAAATTATTGCATTGTCATGAATCCTTGATAAATTTCAAATTGATCCGACGTTTTGAAGGGGGTGAAAATCACGTTCAACGATTCCGTTACATGGATTCATATTTACCAATACATACCATATACACTTATATACCAAGCTAATAAAAGCGTGTTAATTAAAAAGAATGTTAACCACTGAATTTAACCAAACTCATATGGTATAAAACAAAGGCGATTTATAATAATGTATAAATTTCCTATGGCTACAGTACACTGCAGTCTAGCGCGATGTAGCAAAATGTAATTCCCTTATGATATCACCATAAATTCTTGCCATGGAAGAAGAATTCAGGAGTACCCCATAGATATAAATTACGCCGTTTTTACCCCGGTCCCTACCTACATAATAAATAAGCATCCTTGCCAATTGAGACTCTGTGGATAAACTATTTACGGAACTATACCTATATGGATTAACTTAACCACATTTTATTTGTGTTTTAGGTTACTTAACTTACAACTTATTCAATTTCTTACAAATCAAAATCAACGCATATAATACATTTGTATTTAAAAATCGTAAATAAGTCCGAAAAAAATAGCCAGGGTGTTAAAGGCAGAACCCATTACCAGCATTTTTGGAATTTTGGTCTGTTTAGTTGTGCACGCATCACGTAAAATGTAAGAAACCAATGTTGATAACTTTATACATAAAACTTGTGCGTAACTTGAAGTATTATTTAGATTGTTGTCTTGTTTCATCGCAATTGGTTCACTCTATCAAAAACTAAATTAATTTAAAGTTTTCAAGAAGTAAAATTAATATTACAACACACGTAATTCAGATACTCGTTGTACATTTGACGTCATTTTCTGAATGGCGGTGTTAAGATTCCCCGCGGAAGAATGACCCTAGAAAAAATATTGGTTGGCAGCTAATAAGGGTCTAAGTTTTTCAAGACCCTTCGTACAGATGGACACAAAAAGCTCTCTGATCCTACTCTGAAGCTTATGAAGGAGAGGCGTGAGATGATTCTGCAGTCTTTAGATGAGGCATACAAATACCGGCACCTCAATAGACAGATCTCTAAATCCTTGAAAAGAGACCTCCGCCGCTTGAATACCGAGCCCATTCAAGACGCGATTGAGCAAAATAAAGGCTCCAAGGTATCTGGCTATTGAGCAGAGCCAGCTCACGTAACTGAAGACCGACAATGGCAGGATCGTATCAGCCAAACCGGCGCTTCTGAGGGAGATCGAGACATTTTATGGGCAGTTGTACATAATATATGGTGCGAATCTAGAAAACGACCCAAGAGCTAGATTGACCCGACACTATACCGAAGATATCCCGGACGTCAGCCTGCACGAGATTAGTATGGCTCTGTAACAGCTTACAAACAACAAAGCGCCGGGTGACGACGGAATCACGGGCGAATTCTTGAAGGAGGGTAGGAAACTGGTCTTTAAGACCCTTCAGAAGCTGTTTAATTCCGTCATACTCGTGGGCAAAACGCCACAGTCATGGTGCAGGGATGTGGTGGTACTCTTCTTCAAGAAGGGCGACAATGCCCGGCTGAAGAACTATAGGCCTATAGGCATCTCACTTCTTAGCCATGTCTACAAGTTGTTTTCAAGAGACATCACGAATCATCTCGCGCGCAGGTTTGACGATTTCCGACCTCCCGAACAAGCCGGATTCCTAAAAGGCTTTAGCACCGTAGACCACATACATACGCTGCGGCAGATTATACAGAAGACTGAAGAGTATAACCTACCTCTCTGTTTAGAGTTTGTGGACTACGAGAAAGCTTTCGATTCGATTGAGACTTATAGCACCTAGACCGTATAGTTAATAGAACGTAGAACTTATCTACAGACATGGCTAGGTACCAATTCAGGTACCAGTATTATACGCGCGACTAATAAATATAAAACGAAATATCGTTTGGTGCATAGAAAATATATTTTCTGTGATTTAAACTCATATTAAGAAGAGGTAAAATTGGTTGTTTGTAAATCTTTGATTTCTAAAATTTCCTAAAAAAACAAACGATAAAAAAATATGATAGCCCACCACGATAGAGAAGCCGATGGAATCACACTAATATTATAAAGGTGACAGTTTGTGAGTGTGTTTGTTACTTCTTCACGCTCAAACGGCTGAACGGTTCTGTATGAAATTTGGCACAAAGATAGTCAAAGATAGTCAGGAATAGCACATGTGATACTTTTTATCTCGGAAATATGTTCCCACGGGATAATTTTCGACATTCACGCGGGTGAAGCCACGCTTTAAATCGTAGTTTTTCAACAGCAATTTTTTTTTTTTTGTTTCTACTAATTAACGGTTTTTGTGTTATGGACTTTACTTCTGCTATAAGACATTGCTTTTTTTTTAATTCTAACTCGATAACTCCACCCGTTCCTAAGAAAAAATCGTAAAAAACGGAATAAAGATTTTTTTGTTTTATTTTTATGTAGGTACAAATTTACGGTATTCGGATTTTTCCCTTTGCTACTAAGATATTGCTTCTTGCCAATTTTCATGATTCTAGGTCAACGGGAACAGGGTTTTGAGTCCCTTGCGAGTATAAAATTTGTGGCATAAATGGGTGTATCTTTGATTGTATAGATTTAGAAGTTTGATTTAATTATAGCTCCAAGGGATTGCAGACCTGAGTTGTATGATTTTAATTTCAACTTGATAACTCAACACATTCCAGAGAAAAAGGTTTTGACACACGGATAGACAGACAACGAGGTGATCCTAAAAGGATTTCTTTTTTCCTTTTGAGGAACGGAATCCTCAAAACGATTACCAATTCACGTGGTTAAAATAGCAGGGACACTTTGCCGCACTATTGCAGAAGGAAAAGAAGAAGGCGCTGGCAGAAGCTTATCTATACTTAATATTATAAATGTGAATGTAAGTTTGTTTGTTACGCTTTCACGCAAAAAGTACTGAACCGAACATCATGAAACTTTGTACATATATTCTTGGAGGTATTAGAAGTAACATAGGACACATTTTATAAAAAAAAAATGGTTCAATGCGAGCGAAGCCGCGGGTAAAAGCTAGTATACTATAAATGCGAATGTTTGGTTGGCTGGATGTTCGGTACTCAATGATGCCAGAACGGCTGAAGGGATCTTGATGAAATCTGGCACAGAGGTAGATTAGAGTCTGGAATAGCACATAGGCTACCATCATTGCATCCCGGTATAATGGATCCCTTAGGATAAGAAAACACTTTTCACGCGGACTAAGACGCCAGCAAAGGCTAGTATGCTATAAAAATGCACTGCTTGTGAAATACACTGCATTGTGAGATAAAAGCGGTGCAACACGAGCTGGTTTTCGAGCAAACGTGTTGAAAATTAGTCTATGCGATCGAAATTGGAATTGGTGTAATACAACAAAACAATATGCACTAATGAAACTAGTTTATTTTTAATAACGCTGAGGGGCAGTTAGGAAACATAAGTAATATCATTTATAGTGGTTTGTGTGCCATTGAATTTGTTTTTAGTCCAACAAAGAAAATGCTCCAATCTTTATGTTAAATGTATAATGTACCCAGGCATAATAACTTACTTTGGACGGCTGGGTATCTACAATTTATAACGTATAAAACAAATGTTATAAATCCTTCTGATGGAGGGTCCCACTCTTGTTTTTATAAAGGAGCGCGATTTACATTTAGCATTTTACGAGTTGGGTCGACTTCACCGGAGTTCTGCTTTATACCTATCTTACTTATAGCAAAAATGCTAATATAAAATCTCGTTGCCTGCAATAACACCTAAACTTTATGCATAAATATTCAAAACACTAACATGCAAATTAATCGTAAGCCCCTTGAAGGCTTCGGGCCGACTGTAGCCTTATAATAACGTGGGGTGACTAACGGTAGAAAACATAAAATGTTTTGTTGAACTTTTACGTAATAATCTGCTTAAAATAAAATAAACAAAAACATATCTACATTATGAGGAGAAAAAAAATACAACCATTATGTTTAAAATCATCTTGAGTTACTCGTATTAGGTAAAAACTTTTACTAAACGACCTGAAAGCTTCAAGTTGTTTTTAAATACTCGTAACTATCTTATTTGTATAATAGTTTAAGTGATAACAAGAAATAAAGCTACTTACGTATGTGAGATAAATCCTATGTGTACACTTTCACGTGAGGGATCAGTTCGACTCGGAGTCGTAAGCCGAGTGGTGCAGCGGCGGAGACGCGCAAGGCGGGCGCATGACGTCGCCAATGCGCCCCTACTGAAGGACTGAGGGTGACGTCGGCCGGGCCGCCCCGCCCGCATACACCACTTCCTAGCCTGCCAAGTGCGACATGGAACTACGATAATTCATTTTAGGGTTCCGTAACCGAAGGGTCCAAACGGAGCCCTATTGCTGTCACTCACGTGTCCCTCTGGCTGTCTGCCTGTAACGTATGTCTGTCTGTCTGACGTCTGTCACACAGGTTTTTCAGCGAAATTAACTAAGAGCTACAGTCTTCAAAATTTCACAGTATAAGCATCTTGTTGACGCAAAGCCATATAATTAGTCAAAATAATAATTTAAGGTTTATATGGAAGGCTCCCATACAGCTAAAGGAGGGCGCGAAAAATCGTTTTGACCTTCACCACCGAGTGGGGTATCGTTGTTTAGAACTCGTTGAGTAGATAAATGCCACATTTTTGTTTTTAAAATATTGAATAATAAAGGAATGAGAAGCCACCAAAGTAAGCTTTTTTTTACAAAATTTTGTTCCCGAGAATGTTTAACTTCCCATTGACCTCCCCTCAACTTCAAATTTGATGATAATGTTTATTATTACGTATATTTTTCTAAAAAATACTATATATATTGATATAAATCCTATGTTTTCTAAATTTTTCCTATTAAAACCAACTTGTTTTTGCGGTTTGGTACGGAATCCTAATGTGCGTAGGTCGACACGCACTGGTGTTTTTTGTTCTTTCGAAATATTATCAACTTTTGTAGCGCGTAGGCTGGCTACGAGTTGCTACGGCTACGGCGTAGCAGCGATAGCCCTCCAGATAACAGTTTTGTATAAACATTCCATACGCGTGGCGAATAAAAACTTATTTGTTGCAAATTCAAAATATCAATGTAAGTATCACGATGAAAAATAATATCCTAGATATCTACTTAAATATTATATCTGAGGCTTTGAAACAGGCTTTTGCAAAACCAGTTTATCTTCAGAAATTATTTCGATAGAAAGCTTTTTTGCAAAAAGATACTATACTGACTTCCAAATAAAAACTGCAAAGTGAAAAATAACGTTATTTTTGGAAGTCGGTGTTTTTCATAGGTACCAATCTTTTGCGGTATGGAGACCGACTTCCAAAAATAAAGTTATTTTATACTTTGTAGTTTTTATTTGGACGTCGTCGGTAGTATTTTTTTGCAAAAGTTTTTTTTTTATTTCCCTTTTTAGTTTAACCTACCTAATAAGCAAGTTGTTTAGTAAGGTATCTATAACGGCAGAATAGATTACCCCAATAACATGAAACTTAAACATAACCGGTGCTCAGTTATGGCTGCCTCAAGTTACAATAAATATGTCAGCGATCTAGAAGCAGTAATAACTAAAGATCCGAAGCGTTTTTGGGCTTATGTCAAGGGCAAGCAGTTCTTATCCCCTAACAATGACGAACGGCATCACATCTCCGGATGGCATCAATATCTCAGAAATGGTCACTGTTCACTCCTCTTCCAAGTACTCTCAACAAAATTTGAATCATAATATCTTTCTCAGAATACATGCAGGACATGTTAGCTTATAGTTTATCTTTGACGGCACCCACGATTGAAAGTGATGCATTGCACAAAATAATGAAATCACTGGATCGTCGAAAAGTCGCTGCGCCCGACGGAATTCCTCCTTATTTCGTCACCATGTGTGCTTCGTCTCTGGTAGCTCCCTTATTACAAATATTCAATCGATCGCTTGCGTCCGGCATATTCCCAAATATTTGGATGGTAGCAAAGGTAGTACCTATTCATAAATGCAATGATCGTAATTATGTGTGTAACTATAGGCCAATTTCAATATTATCTACCCTAAAAAAAGTCTTTAAATCCTTGGTTTGTCCCTATATACAGTCTCATTTGAAGCGTTGCCTTAGTAACTCCCAGCATGACTTTGTGAGTTCCAGATCTACATGCACAAACCTGGTGACTTTCATGGAGACCCTAACAAGCACCTGGGAAACAAGTTGACGTGATATATACTGATTTCAGTAGAGCATAAATTATCTGCTTATGGCGTAACTGGGAGCCAGTTATGCCATGAGCAGATAATTTATTTATTATTCCTTGATTGGTTTAAATTATATCTCGATGATCGTACTTTTTATATTGCCTTCAATGGCTACCAATCAAACACCTACAAGGTAACATCTGGCATCCCACAGGGAACACATGTTGGCTCAGTTTTATTTAACTTATTTAGTAATCTCGCCAATGAGTAATTTATTTATTTTAACGTTTTTGGTTTTTCATTCAATTATATCAATTAAAATTTACATAGTATATAATACTTAATTAACAATAACTACCTATATATACACTTAAATAAAAATAAAATACGACGAACACGTATAAAAGGGCAGGGGTCATAGGGCGTCAAAAAATTCGTCCACATCGCTGTCAACGTGAAAAGTGCCCAGAACGCTAGCAGCATTGCCACGTTGGATGGCAATGCTGATTCTCTGGCCAAGGAAAAGCCCAGCCCTCTGGTCACGTGAAGAGTCGACTAACCGCTTGCTTACATCTCGAAATACTCGAAGAGCACTCGGACCCCATGGACCTAATGTTTCAACCCCAAACGGCTCAAATATATAACTTCCAATAAGGTTGTTGTATTTGCGCAGTTTGAGGTTTTCTGCACTAGCAGCAGCTGCCCCAGCACAGCCCGCCGTGCTAAGAAGATGGGATGGCGCAAGGGTGTCGACACATGTTGCATCCCACACCAAAGGCCTACCCACCTTCCATGGCATTATGGTCATCCCGTCTGGTCTCTTCCCATCGTCGCGCGCCAAGCTATTGGGTTCTAAAACAGCTGGCACACCGGCGGTGACAAGAGCTCGACGTATGATGTCATTAATGCTGGCGTGCCGTGCTAACCGACCAGCGCTCCTACTGCAGGATAGGCCATGGTGTCCGAGGCGGTCGACTGCTTCACCACATTGACAACGATGTGGAGCTCCGCTGGGAGCACCCAAACGCAGACATGTAGCGATCCGGAAAGTGTTGTCACTCAACATAGTTCCTATGTTGGGTGACGGTAGTGCCTGTAGCCAGAGGCCTGACTCCCATTCTCCCACAGCCAGCAGGCGGGCACGCTCAGCAGTATTGGTGGACGTATCTATAAGTTTATTCCGTACCAACCTGCAGAGCGGCTCATCCCACTGTCTCTGGGAAAACGGGGTATGAATGAGTTAAAATTTTCTGAGTGTTTCATGTAGGCTGACGATTTAAAATTTTGCAGAATAATTGAATCAGATCTTGATGTTGAGCTGCTACAGAGAGATATTGGCATATTAGTTAAGTGGTGTGATGATAATGAAATGAGCTTAAATTTCAGTAAGTGCTACCATGTGAAATTTACCAGAAAAACTAAATTAACAAGATCTGCTTATTACATTGGTGGCAACTTAATTCAGGAAGTAGAACAGATATTAACATTTGTAACCCACATTAAAAATGTAGTTAAAAAAGCTTCCAGAAAGCTTGGGTTTGTCATAAAAAAATTACCAGTTTCCGTCGCATTAAGACTAAGATTCTGATTTATAATTTTTGTCCGCAGTTCGTTAGAACATTGCAGCACTGTTTGGAGACCTCACTATGCCACCACACACTGAGATTGGAAAGGCCTCAAAAACGATTTTTGTGACATTTAGCATATTCATCCGGAATTGCTTAAAATAAACGATCGTGTAAAGAGAGCCTTGCAACTCAAGATGATATCCCTATAGAAGAGGAGAGATTAATTCGATTCGTCATTTTCATTTAAAATTTTGATATCAATAATTGCCTACCCTCAATTGTCGAACAGGATCAAAATCCGTGTACCCACAAAAAGCCCACGAGCTCCTATAACCCCCTTATGTCCTCCTTTTCGCATAACTGTCCTTGTTGCTAATTCTCCAATTCCCCGCCTATGTAAGTTATTAAACAGCTGCAGTGATCTTGTTGATGTGCATTCCGACTCACTTGGTAGGTTCCGAAATATTATGTACCAAAATTTGTAAAGTCATTTTAATGTAGAACGGAATAGAATTTTGTTTTGAATATCATTAAATTATATGTCATTAAATTTTATTTTGATTTTATTGTTATTTTAATATTAATTATGATATTAATGGTATTTGATTTTGTTTGTGATTTTAATTTTTGTTTAAAATTTGATTTCGATAATGTGATCTTGATTTTTAATCTTGATTAATCTGAAGTCTGGTCGATAGCATAATCATGAGTGCCTGCTTGAAATTGAATGAGTATAAGAACTCATCTAATTGTAAGTAGGCGCCCAATGTCAATGGGCAAATAACTAATGCATGATGTGCTTACCTGCAAGAAATTAGTACACTAGTCTATATGTATATTAGATGTATCCCATAACTTTGTATCAGTGTATTAAATTGTTGGTGAGCCAAATAAATAAAAAGAAAAATGAGAGATCTGCGGGGTGCCCCTTTACAGCGTATTGGCGTGATGTTATGTTATGAAATGGTATAAACAACAAACAGATATGCGATTGCAGCAATCCCGAGAGATTTGCCGTTGTGTATTGAAGAGTTCTGTTTTATATCTCCGAAGCCCTCATCAGATCAAAGGGACCAATTTCAAAACATAGTATTTCAAACAAAAAACAGATTTTTTTAAATCGGTCCACAATTGTCGGTGAACAAATAAAAAAAACAAACATGAAGTCGAACATAGAACCTCCTCCTTTTTGGAAAGTCGGTTAAAAACGACAGAAGAAGGGAACAAAATAGAGATTTTTCAGAAGGTACCTAAATCCTTTTAACGCTGAAAGTCTGAACTCACAAACCGGCCGATAAAAGCCATTTAACCGGAAACTCGAATAAGCTCGATGTCGGATTAAAGCCTTCGGAGGGTAATGCGATGATCGCGCCTTTGTCTTAGATATATTTTCAGCTTTGGCTTACACAATATTGGCTGCGAAGCCCTATGTTGTAAAGTACGTCTCATCAAATAGATAACTTACAATAAATAAACACCTGCGAGATTCAGTAGATCAAAGAATAACTTGTTTTTACCAATTAGGTAATTTGTCACACTTTTATGATTCTTTATCAGTGTTAATTTGGAAGAGATTGTTGGTTTGTCAAATTAATATAAAAACCTGCCAAGTGCGAGTCGGACACGCGCAAGAAAGGTTCCGTACCATTATCGGATAAAACGGCAAAAAAATCACGTTTGTTGTATTGGAGCTCCAGTTAAATATTTATTTTATTCTGTTTTTAGTATTTGTTGTTATAGTGGTAACAGAATTGAAGCTCTTCCTTGTAAGCAAATGCAACTATAGCATAATCGAATACCTAAATGATAAATTATAAGTAACCTCATAACTATCTATTTGTATCTACAAATACTCACTATTAAAGATACGCCTGCCGACCCATAAAGCAAAATATTTTTTTAAAAATAAATATGAAGTGTCCAATAAATATCTTACCTTAAGAATAATAAATATTAATTACTTAATAAATAAAATAAACATGAATAATTTATAATGAATGAAAATGAATACTGGATAACGAGCGAAGCTATGGCGACCGAGCAATAGCGGGATAACTATACACCCGTCCGGGCAACTGGTTTGGAAGAGTCTGCAGCGGGCTTAGGGCCTAAATAACCCTTAAAATGTCTGGTGCAGAAGGCAACGGGAAACTACAACACTATTTCCCAAGAGAGTCACAATGGATTTAAGGAATAGCGATGTAGATCCGTTGAGCGATCCGGCTGACGCCCGGCGCCACCAAACCGGGGATTGTGGTGTGAAATGTGCTATCGGCCATGTGATTGTGTCAGATCAGGCAACACATGGAAACTATGTTACTGACATATCGAAATCAGCTAAGACAGTCTCACCGCCTAGGCACCTGGAATGTACACGGCCTTAACCAACCGGGCAAACTCCAGATAGTAGACATGAAAAGGAAGGGTGTCACTATCCTCGGACTCAGCAAAACACACTGGAGAAATTCTGGTTAATTTTCGACTGACCAGACGAATAAAGTCTAGTTTTCAGGACCTGAGAATGAGAGCTCGAAATGTGTTGCCTTTGTGGTACCACTTAGCATAGATAAGTATATCAGCGGTTACAAGCCGATTAAAGAACGAATTATTGACATCAAGGTTAACACTACTCTCTGTAAGCTGAACATCATACAGGTACGAGTATATGCGCCTGCCGCCCAATCTAGCAAGGTCGAAATTGAGAACTTTTATAGTGCCTTGGCAAAATCTCTCCAAGAAATACCTAAAAGGGAGATAACGGTAGTTTTAGGTGATTTTAATGCCAAAATCGGTAAAACAGATAGCGACGAACATCTTCGGCGGGTAGTCGAGATTTCGAGAAGTATGGAATCGGTAACAGAAACGAGACAGGCGAACGTAAGCTTCAGTTCTGTAGTGAGGAAAATTTTACTGTGACGAACACCTGCAGCCATGGAAAAAAAAGGGAAATCCACATCGCGTTATTCATCTCGCATGTGATTGGTCGATTTGGTCGGTAGGATAGAGTTTAAATTCTTTGCGCACTTACGCAATACGGCTGCTGTTTCAAACAACATATCCGACAATTGTAGGTATACCTGGATTTCTCCTGGCGACTGTTTTAGAAATCAGATAGATTACATCCTCATCCAGAACCGATGGAAATCGTCTGTCATTAATACAACAACATACCCGGGGGCGGACTGTGGCTCAGATTACCAGCTTTTAGTCACCACAATCCGTTTTCGGCTGAGAAAACTCCTCAAGCAAGAACACACATTAAACATGCGCCATGTTGACCTACAAGCCTTCAGAAAAGCGATTGAACATAAAGTGACTGAACGTTCTCTAAGTGACGCTACTGACCTAAACGTCACTTGGAGGGTTTTGGAAAAAAATATTGTGCAAACTGCCAAAGAAAATATGCTTCTTAAACCTACCATGAAGCCTTTTATATCTTCGGGAACAGCTGACCTAATTCTTCGTATACGTGAATTAAAGGGAAAGGATCAGACCTTACAAAAAAACAGAAGGCTATATGACCAACTCAGCACAGAAGTCCAGAGAAGTTGCCGCAAAGATTATGACCAAGTACATCAATAACATCTGACGGAGTAATAGGTGAATATACACAAAAAAAAACAAACATACAGCCGAACATATAACCTCCTCTTTTTTGGAAAGTCTGTTAAAAAAATTGCTTTTGCGTTTTCAAACTAAGGTTAATCAAATAAATTACTAGTTATTCTTAAATGCAAATATTATTCTATGGAAAATTATTATCGGGATAAGAAGTATCCTATGTTCTGATCCTGGCTGTCTGCGCTCCAAATTTCAACAAAATCCGTTTAGCCGTTGAGGCATAATTGATTAACAAACATGGAAGTCAGCTCGTATTTATACTCGTAATATTATTAGGTACTTTTGGATGGGACAATACTAATACCTAACAGTCTACCAAATGAGTTTAGATCAGTGCATCGGCTGGAGTCAGGTAAGCCATTGAGATATGTAATACCTACTACCGACTAAAAAGTCGCGACCACAGATATACATTTAAATAGATAACGCAAGTCCCTCCATCTGTATGAAAACCAAGCGTGCCATTTTTTCACAAACAATGTAAAAACAAATTTACTTACCAATGAAAGAAAATATTTCCAATGCCTCGTATATTTTTTTCTATACATTCTTTACAGCTCAATATGGCATAAAAAGGCATTTTTCTAGATTTCGGTGGATTTCCGGTGCCGATGCTACATGAAAAGCTCAGATTACGATCATTTGTCGGAACTTTAATCCGTTTTTTGGCACGCGAAGTACATACAATCGCGTCATACAGTTAGATTTATGTCTGCGGTCGCGACGCTTTCGCGACTTGCGACGAAAAACAAAAAAAAAAGTAAAAAAAAAAGCTTTTGCCCCTAGAGGAAAATATACTACGTCTATTCCCGCTCTGGTACGCTACAATGACGCACTTTTTGAGCAATTGAATTAATTATTTAATCCAACCGTGTAACGAATTTGAAAATAAAATTGCATGAAATACAACGACGGACGAAACAACGATCACAATATCATTTAGTGTGACGAATGGCACTAACATAACATATTCCCCTCGGCCCTCTAAAATCCCGAGTGGGATTATCGGGATTATAGGAGGATGGGCAATTTTCTTAGGAATCTGGTCTAACTAATCAACAGAGTTGAAAATAGTACTGACTGAACCGTTTTCTCCCAAACATTCTATTACATATAAATTTGAATGAGAACCTTTTTAACTTAATTTTTCAAAAAAGTTACATATAAATTTTACATAAAAATAAATATAATTTAAGGGTACAAAGGCGGTCTTATCGCTGATATCTACCAGACAACTTTTGGATGGACTGAGAGGTCTTAAAATAAAAAACTGGCCAAGTGCGTGTCGGGCCACGCGCAGTTATAGGGTTCCGTAGTTACATAATAATGCGGACTAAGAAGAGGGTTTTTTGTTGTTACATGAACATTAAAACGGTTTCAGGGGCTCACAACTTCTAAAAAACGGGCCCACATAGGGCGATGGTAACTGAAGAAGGAGTTAAAAAATCCAACATCACAAGTGAAGTTAGAAAAAATATTATCTATTTGAGTACCACCGCGGGTAATAAAGATTTATAACTAGCGTCACATAATATTTGTAATACTGCAGTATTGCCGTTACGGAGATAATCTTCGTTATAATCGCCAAATAATTACAAACCGAAAACAAATATTTTAGTATGAGTATTTTCAAACAACCTACTCAACTACCAAAAAGTAAAATTAAATTATTCAATGATGAGAACAAAGAACCGGCTTAAATAAGCTGAAATATATAATCTATATGAAGGATGTGAATTGCGAAAGGAGTCGATATGGCCGCGCGTTAGAGCCATGGGGAATGGTATAGTTCGTTCCTGGATCCTCGCACGCACGCTTCTTGTTTCTTTCTCTTTCGGAATTTTTTAAAATTTTGAATGTATTCAGTATTTCGTTCTCGAAAGTTCTTCGCTATTCAATTATACTTCATAAAAGATAGCTTGATCTCTGCGACAGCTGTCAGTATCCATACAGTAACCATAGCGCTTGACAGGCTAACAATAACGTAAAAATAACTTATACGTCAGTTTGACATATGTCACAGAGATCAAGCATTAACAAGCAATATTGACTTTATAGATGGATATCGACAAAAGAAAATAAATAATTTAATTTTTAATAATTAAATTAGTACATAATTTCAAATAGATTATATTTATAAAATATACATAAGGCTTCAAATAAAAATAAAAATCGAATTAGATTTTTTTCAAATTAAGAAATCGGGTAGGCATCTATCGATATCGATAATTTTATTAATTATACCATGTGACCTTGGTTGAGTAAATATCGACCTATGACATGAATGTCAACCTTACGACAAACGCAATTAAGTTTGTAACTGCGACCACTGAGCAAACCGCCATCTATGTTCGGGTAGCGGAATTTTCTTGGCAATCGAATCTAATTTGACTTCAGATTAGAAAACGTCGAATATATTTCTGCACTAACACAAATAGACACACATGCTCGCATGCGCCGTACGGACCGGTAGGTACTGTGAAGGAACAAAAAAACAAAAAACAAAAAACTACACGCGTTCGATATATTTCAAATATATCGAACGCGTGTAGTTTTTTGTTTAGCGGTGACTTCTGAAAAAGCCGCCCGAGGGCAGGCACGTTGTTGATTCAATACAAGTTAAAAGTAATTTCTGCTTATTATTAGAGCTCCCTGAGTTACCCGGCGCCTCCACCAATATGTGAAGGGGTAACTCAGGGAGCTCTAATAATAAGCAGAAATTACTTTTAACTTGTATTTAATCAACAACGTGCCTGCCCTCGGGCGGCTTTTTCAGAAGTCACCGCTAAACAAAAAACTACACGCGTTCGATATATTTCAAATATTCTGTATTCGATTTCCTTCCAAACTTATAAGTCGCCAGTATTAGGTGTCAGCGGCCGAACAGGTTGCTTGTCCTATGTGGAAAGCCTCTACAGTACTGCCAACGACTCCGTCCATTCCAAAGCGTTATTAGAGCTTAAACAATATTAATTTAGAAATCATTATCATTAAGGACGTCAAGATTTTACTTTTGAATTGATTTTTGTTTTTACATAGTTCAGCACATATTTTCTATCTATTTTACACAGCAACTTTTTTTGGCCGATTTGAAAATTCTTTTTTTTTTAAGATAAGTATTTTTTTTTTTTTTTTTAATACCTATCTGTAAAGAATACGAAAAATAACTTTCTTAACCGAGTCTTTGTTACCAATTGTTTTTCGTTGTTCGACACCGACTTCAGAAAAGAAGGTTATTTTTCGCTTTGTAGTGTTTGGTTTTGGAAGATGGATCGATTTCTTTGTTAAATGTTATTTATTTTCACTTTTTAGTTTTGGTATCTCAAATTACCATGAAAACCATTTATAGCTAAAGTACATCTTATGACTATTCCAATAAACCCAAACACGACTAGGATACATTGTTTTATTCCGGAGTTCTAGTGCCTACCTTCCAGTTTCATCATCAGATTAGTTCGATGGGTACCATTTTCATCAGTGCCATTTATTTATATATATTTGATTCATCATAGTAGGTTGACTATTCAAGATATTATCTTATACCCGTCACATACTTATCATTAAGGAGTTCCGGTGGCCATCTGTGGTCTTCTTCATCAGATTTACTTCACCAAATGATACTTACTGATTACAAATTATTGAATTGTTGATGAAAATACTAAAATCGCTATATGTAAGTATGTCTATAATATTTGAGGTGTTCCCTCGATTTCCATGGGATCCCATGATCAAATCCTGACCTGATGACCATTATGATGGGAAGTGTACCCTTTCAAACAAAAAAGAATTTTCCGAATCGGTCCAGGCGCTTGAAGATGATATGAATCGGGGAACGTACATAAAAAAAAAAGATTCCGACTGAGAACCTCCTCCTTTATTTGAAGTTGGTTAAACTTAAAATACAACCAACTTCCAAATAAAACACTACAAATTGAAAAAAATACTTCGATTTCGGCAGTCGGCGTCAAAAAACGAAGATAAAAAATCAGAACACCAACTAATCAAAATCTTGACTCCTTTTGACCTAACTATAAAGTACTTTTATATTTGTCCATCCCCACACCCTTGAGAAATTCAAACACTGGAAGTTGAAAGGTAAAGAAAACAGGTACGAGTAATATTAATTTGCAAAATATTTTATTAGGTAGGTATAATATATCTAATATATATAAAAAAAACAACTTATATCATATCAACAGGATCAACTCTAATTACAAGGGATCACGCAAGATGCCTGATAAAAGCCATCAGGACCCACTGAGTGTCGCTGAGATAAGTGAATTTCTGTTAACTCTACCACTCCAAAGTCGTAGTCAGCGAATTTCTTAAGCACCTCTGTGCCGTCGAAAGTTTCCCTCGGCCGTCTTGTGTTTCTCGCTGAAGACGCAGAATTGTCAGCAATCACGCTTTCTGAACAACTCCTGTACTTAGAATTGATTAAAGTTACATGCAGTTTCACACTGTCCCTGTCGTGTTCTCTGTTCATAAATCCTGTAAGAAGACAAATCTCAGTTTGATAGTTGTGGTACCAAAAATGGATTATTATTCTAATGTTTTGAATTAGCATTACATAGATACATTATATCATTCGCCCAAAAAAACGGTATAATCACCTGCTTTATAAAAATGCTCCACTAACGCATCAGCCAGCTCTTGAATCAACCCCTTTGCATTCCCCTCTTCTTGAACAAGTCCATACAGAACATCAATTTGAGAAGGATCATCATTCATGTACGATAGTCCTTTTAGTCTGATCTTTAATGGTAAATGCCCTTCAAGTATAGGCCTGAAAATAAACACTTTAATGACAAGATTTCAAGAAAACTGTAAAAAAACGGCTAAAGGCATGGGGGATTTCGCAAAAATCTGATTTATCAATATATTGGTATTTGATATAGTAAAATATACGTAATAATAAACATTATCACCAAATTTGAAGTTCATAGTTAAATAGGAAGTTAGAAAATTCTTCGGAACAAAATTGTGTAAAAAAATGCTGACTTTGGTGGCTTTACATTCCTTTCTTTTCCAAAATTTGTCAAAACAAAAAACACAGCATTTATCTACCCAACGAGCTCTAAATAAAGAGAGGGCAGTTCAAAAAAAAAATTCGCTCCCCACCTTGAAAACATTTAAAAATATTTTTTTGACAATTTATATGGCTTTGGGACAACAAGATACTTATACTGTGAAAATTTGAAGACTGTAGCTCCAACCGTTTGGCTGTAAATCCCGTGTTACAAACAACGTACAGACAGACGGTCAAGTGGGTGATAGCAATAGGTCTCCATTTGGACCGGCTACGGAACCCTAAAAAGTAAGTTATTGAGCAAAATTACAATATTAGATAATAAAATAAAATCTCACATTAAAACTTTATCTTTAGCTTCAGTAAGTAGCTTGGATGCGCACAATCTTTCCTCATTGTCCATCAAGCACATAACACCAAGTGTTAGATGTAACTTGTTTGGTTTGATAAATAGAGACTTATCAAGATTTCTGCTAGGGCAGTCACGTATGACACTTGCCTAAAAAAGAGAAAATGAGCATTTAAAATAACTTAAATAAGTAAAGAAAGAAAGAAAAATACCCGCGGCAGCATCGGGGAAAGGGCCCGCGATTTGTGAGTGTGAGTGTCACTGTACTGTATCAAATATAACGCGATGCTTCGCGCAAATACCGATGTAAATACGACTGATACAAACACAAGGAAAGCGCGTCGAGCTTCGTTATTTATTATTTATTTATAAACCCTAAGATTTGTGAGCAGATACTCTCTACTTGGAACTTGGATCATTAACTAGAGGTGATGTTAGGAATCTAGAACCAAAATAAAACATTATAAATTATTTTTGCAAATAAGTTAATTTGTGCGTGTATAGAGACCTGATCATTGATGCAAATAACATAAAAAATCTACTTTTGACCTCTCAGAATATTATTATGAAATTACCTCAAATTCTTCAAATCTTTTCTGTATGCTCGGCTGGTTCATAGGTATTGATATAAAATGTGTTGCCTTCTGTTTCATCCTAGATGACATCACTATTATATTTATTCTTCTTCTTGCTGCTTTTACACTCTGAAAAATAAAATTATTTATGAAAATCTATTATTTTGGTCATTAAGAATCAGAACTTGTTTCTGGGTACGCAGGACGCCGCGTGCAGCGTGGGGTCGGCTTTTTTCTGTTTAAGGAAGGTCGGCGCTTGCAGCGGCCCGCGTCAACAAACGCGCCAACACAAACACATGGCAATGAACGATGTTGTTTATGAACATGCGGTGCGTTGAGCTGGGCGTGAAAAGTAGCGGTACCCGCCACTGCGCCCGTTGTGGGTCCACTAGTGTGTGATTTCCAAACCAAACTAGCAGAAGGTTCCGCATCGCGCACCGTATTGGGCGAAGTAGCGGGTATCGCCGTATGTTGGTGTTGGCGCGTGCACCGCCGCGGTCCCCGCCGCGATAAATATCGCGTGCGATTCGACGCGGGCGGTGCAATCCGCGAGCTCCGCCTGCATCTCAAGCAAAGACGTGTAAAATCGCTTCTCCGGAAACACTCTCATACAACGCCATATGTTTGAATTTAGTACGGTCCGCACCGCCCGACGCGAAACGCAACGCCCCGCGCCTCCAGTAACGAGCACTCTAAATAAAAACACAATCAAGAATAATTTACAGATGCTGTAGGTCCAAATATGACAATATCACCCTCTTGGCCATGCCTTGGTATCTTTATGTCTGTCTTGGTATCTCGCTCAATCCTTACTCTGATTGCACCCTTCTTTCCTATAATTGATCCAAGGTAATGCCTGCAAAGAAATAATCACACTAATATTATAAAGGCGAAAGTTTGTGATGTGTTTGTATGTTTTTTAATTCCTCACGTTCAAACGGCTGAACGTATTCGGATGAAATTTGGCACAGAGATAGATTATAGTAAGGAATAGCACATAGGATTTTTTATTCCGGATATGTTCCCTCGGAATAATTTTCGACTAACACGCGGGCGAGGCCTGTGTCAGAAGCTAGTGTTTAAATAAATTAATAGGGATCTGTGATACAAAATGGGAAGCCTATTGTAAATGTGAGTAAGTGTAAATTAAAGTATTTTACTGCTACATAAATACCCTTGATGCTGAAACCATTTATTTGAATAAGAATTAATACTACGATACGAATGTAATCAACTTTTGTTTCTACCGACGATCTAATTGAATTTTAAAACCCAAAAGCTGCGATTGTGACATAACTATGATAGTTATATATATTCGTTAATGAGTTCTTTATTCATGTAGTACATAATTTTGGGAATCCCCATAGTGGCATATTTGTTTTAGGCATAATGTTGTTTGGCACGTTTAATAACGTAACTAATTATATGTTTACGCCTAACTTTTATCAGTATAATAATACTGTGGTATAATAATACTTTGGCATAGTGCAACGGTTAGCATAACTGTTATTTGGTCTAATTTGTTTTGGCTTCATTTAGATTGGGTACATATTTGAACGTCGAGTATTACGGTACACATTTGAACGTCGAAAATTAATATACCTACGGATAAAATGTGACTGTTCAAAACATCGAAAATTTAAATATGTTCAAATACGTACCTACCCCTAACGTTATTTTAATTTACGGTAATATGGTCATTCGATATATAAGTTTTCGATGTTTCTTAAAATACCTACGGGTAAAATGTTAATGTTAAAAACTTCGAAAATTCAAATATCGATTGTATCGAAATATCGAAAATTGTTATATCTAAGCTTAAAATGTCTAAGATTAAATTGCCGAGTGATTTGAATATCAAATGATTAAAAATGTCGATAGTCATTATACATAAGTTCAAAATGTTAACATTAAATATACTTAAGTTCATTGTATTAACGTTAAAAATACAAATGAAACTCATTAAATAGTTAATAAGTTAAATTAGGTAGAAATCTGTTCCAAAACTGAATTGGGGCAACACAACTACTAACCCTTGAGTGTATATAAAAAACCGGAGGCGCGAAAGAAGAGCAGCCCCCGCCTGCTGTACAACTCCGCAATAACACGCACGGCTCGCACGAGTGCCTATCCTTAGTTACATAAGGGCGAAGAGGTATCCCTTCTCGCAACGCCGAAGAAGTTGCAGAAGCAACTTACCTATTGTTTTTATATCGATATTTAGGATATTCATACAGAGTGTACTTCGATATTTTGATAACATTTTTTTTTCGATATTTCGATAACATTTATTAAATTCAATTGAATTAGGTTAAAGTGCAGCGGGGGTGGCCCTTAAGCTGCAAATATGTTTGTTTTATTCCAAAGAAAATTATGTGTAAATATCATTATGCGTTTATAACATTATGCTTTATAAAATTATATATCATTATTATTATGCCATCAGTATTTATACATTATGGCAAAACATTTAAGCCTAATAAAATAATGTGTAATGATAGAGATCATTATGCTGAATTTCATTATGCAATGTAAATTATGAGGATTCATTTCATGCTTATCATTAGTAAACCCATAAGTTTATGTATCTTGAATAGGTTTCTCAGCGCACGCCAAATAATGAATTTTATAGGAAAAATTTTGCCACTTTGGGTTACATTATTGCAATTTTAATTAAGGACATCTATTTTCTTTTTTAAATTATTTATAGTCTATGCCTTCCTGATAATTTAGCTAATCATACGAGATTTTTTTATTAAATCCGTCCAGTATTTTCGGAACTTATTCGGTACAAACAAACAGACAAAGATATATTTCATCTTAATATATTTCTTATTTTATTAATAAAAATATTCTGTGTCATAAAACATATGTGTAACTTGCACTTACTTAGAAACATGTACACTGGTGCTGTACCTAGAATTATCCACCATAACTACTTCAAAGTCATCATCATCTCCTTCATCAAGAACATCATTACGAGCTACCTCTGTAAAGGAAATATATAAACTATTTAGAATAGAATATAAAACATTGATTTGACATAGACACAATAACAATAACCACAAAGTAACTGAGAAGAATAGTAAAAAAGTACAAACAAGCTTTAAGAATTGCACTGGGCGTGACCATACCAAAAGGATTACCAACTCAGTATTTGCTGGGCCTCACACAACCAGTGCTGTTTTCAGTTGGCACCCCAGTGATACACAAATAAATAAATAAAATACTAACGTAATACAAACTTACCATTTTCGTACAAATCGTGTTCTTGAAAAGTGGTTGTTTCTACAGCTGGATCATTCACCCTATAACATCTGCCTTCTATCCATCTCACGTGTGGTCTAAGAATGTCTGTCATTTTTTATTAGATGAATTAAATTCTGGTTTAAACACTGTTAACTATATACTGCCGTTTGTTATCGACATTAGATAGGAATATACGAAGGCCGGAAAGTTTTGTTTACGTATAACAAGTCACACATTTTGATTATTCAGGTCAGAGGGGATTTACAAACCAGCGATCAACAATAGTCGTAGACTCGTAGTACCTATAAATGAAAGAAACACGGATTGACTTGGAAAATTAATTTATTATTATTTTAAGAATGAACACATAGAACCTGCGTTTGACATTAAATCAGTGTTGCCAGTGACAGATAGTCAAATATTACATGAGACATCTCATTACATTTTCATGAGAAAAGTTACATTACCTCATATGTGGAAAATGAAACTAATAAATACGCTCACTCACTCGCCGGAGTAAGCGGGAAGGAAGATTTAAAAATATACGTGACTGGGTGAGTGAATATGCAATACGTTAATTTGTGTGTCACAAAATCAGTTGAGACAACACGACGAACGAAAACTCCCATAGATGCGTTCCGTTTCACGAATATTTTGTTGCTGGAAAAATTCCTGGAAAATATTTCGATTTTTTTATTAAGTCCTAAAAGTTACGTGAAAGGTTACATGAGAAGGTCAAAGTTACGTAAAATGTAACAAAAATTACATTCTGCAACGCTACATTAAATTGACACTACCTATTTGACGGTGACAGTATGCGTCAGCGCCAAACCAAACTGTCAAAATAAAGCAACTAGCCAATTAAACAGACGAAACCGAAGCATCAACCAAAAACCAACCAAGTGCGAGTCGGACTTGCGCACGAAGGGTTCCGTATCATTATCGCAAAAAACGGCAAAAAGTCACGTTTGCTGTATGGGAGCCCTAAATAAATATATAAATTATTCTGTTTTGAGTATTTGTTGATTAGCGGCAACAGAAATACATCATCTGATAAAGGACAATGGCAGAATTACATACTTTGTTTTAGCTGAGTATTTCCCTTTTCTAGTTATTTCAGCATGAAATGTAAAATGAAACTCTTTGGAAAGAGTATATTTATATTTAAGAGAGTATATTATAATTTATATTTATTTATGCGAGCTTGACGTGTATCAAAAGGTCGTCGTCAATAACCAAGCTATATTTTTATTTAGACTTGGATATTAGTCTTTTTGTCTATCATTTATTGAAAGTAAGTAATTCATTAATATCAACTACACTACTGTATTCTTACCTACCTGCAAGGACAGCTACACTTAGACATAAACTGTATTGTTAATTTATTTACTCCTTTTCATTACAATAACAAATACAATACTGATATATTTACTACAGTCACTATACTTCATAAAAGATAGCTTGATCTCTGCGACATATGCCAAACTGACCTAAATGTTATTGTTACGTTATTGTTACCCTGTCAAGCGCTATTGTTACTGACAGCTGTCGCAGAGACGATAAGACAGAGATAAGTGTAAAATGGCAACACTAAGCTAATGAGAATAAACGAAAATT
Organism: Orthosia gracilis; assembly: GCA_947562075.1. NCBI lineage: Eukaryota > Metazoa > Arthropoda > Insecta > Lepidoptera > Noctuidae > Orthosia > Orthosia gracilis. Next base: position 30,394,916 of record OX387267.1, on the reverse strand, counting down.
TAAATAACTTTCATTTATAATTCTTTTTTTATCCGTGATGAACCAGTTGATATTATATTTTGAAAAAACGTAGTCAATTAATCGAATTTATTCGTATATAACTCATATTCAGACGCTCAAATTTAAGTCAGCTTATATTTCGTCATTGTTCTTTCAACTGTCTAGCTATCACGGTTCATGAGATACAGCCTGGTGACAGACGGACAGACAGACGGACCGCGCAATCTTAGTAATAGGATCCCGTTTTTACCCTTTGGGTACGGCAACCTAAAAAGATCGTGTAGACGGTGGTTGGCCAACAAAATTGGATCAACCCAACCAAAGTTCTTGGAAGGTCTACTACCCCTTTTACACACATAGTCGGAACAACAGCCCGACCAAGGGGCCTTTGGTCGGGAGGTTGTTCCAACTGTGACTGTATAAAGGAGTTTGTCTTACAGGCAACCATGGAATTACTATGTACAAAGTGTACTTTATTTTTGAGTGAATCTCAAAGAATTATTTTTCATTTAAATTAATCATTTTTTTACTACTTTACGTTCAATTATAGATATATCAAAGATTTGCTACTAAATAGTAAAGGTACTTTAAAAAACACTCAGTTTATTTGAACATTTAAAAAAGTTGGTGTTGGCAATAATGACAACATGAGAGAAAAATGATGTTATTGCCATGGATATATTACCTAAACCATGGGTATATAATCATCAGGGTCACCTGCTGGCCAGTTTATGGGGAAAAAGGGCCTCTAAATGATGAACTCTTTTGCAGAAAGCGTAAGCACAGGAAGTGGATCTGGCAGAGCCCCAATGGTGCAACTAAAAATGAGATTGACTTCATCATGTTAACCAACAAAATAAATATTCAATGATGTCTCTGTGATCAACGCGGAGAAAACCGAAAGTGATCACCACATGGTAAGAGGCACAATGATCGAAAGTATCAATCTGGAAAGGTCTCGAGTGACGCTCCGTCCAGCACAGATCTAAACCCGGCTTTCAGCTCGAACCCGGTTTCAACTGCCAAGAGACCTCCATTGACAAATAAGAGTTGGAAGAGGTCTGACAATGGGAAGACTGACGATGGCAGAATTGTATCCGCTAAACCGGACCTTGTGAGGAAGAATGAGAGATTTTAATCAGGGCCTGATTTACACATAGGCTAAACAGGCTGTAGCCGGGGGTATGATGGATCGAGGGGGTGCCAAGCTTGCCTTTGCAAGTACCACTTATTTATAATTTATGTAAAATAAAATTACCTACTCTTACATTACAAATTCGCGTTTAAATAAATACTAAAGCACATGTTGCATAATAGGTTTTCCCGGACATGGTTTCTCAAAAGTCTTTGCATCCTATCCATCTAATGTGCCGCTTATTACACTAGTTCAATTCATTTAACGTGTTCTACCTTAGTCAGCCTCATTCGTAGTCACGCATTAGCGTATTTACCATTATAGCCAGTTGAACTCCATATTCGATAGATGTGCATTTGACATCATTTTCTGAATGGCGGTGTTAAGATTCTCCGCGGAAGAACAACCCTAAAAAAATTGGTCGGTGGGTAGGGTAGGATAGAGTAGGCAGTTCACGGGAGCGGAGCCGCGGGCATAGCTAGTTGAGTATTAACCACACAGCCACACACATGTAGTACTAATAATAATAAGTGTGCCATATACTTATAAGGCTGCGTACACCTTTGGTGTCAGACCGATTCAAATATGACAATACCGTAAGACGCTCCTCGCTGCCAATTAAGTATTTGCCTTTTTGAAGAGCTCACTCTACACCAGCGCAGCGTCAGCGGAACGCTCTTCAAAAATGTCACCGTTTATTGGCTTTCAGCGCGAGTTTATTTTCTACTTTTTTATTGTTGTGAATATTTTCCAAATATGTCAGTTTAAGATAGGTACGGGTTTACGCCCTTTTTTAGAAAAAAATATTAGCAAAACTGCGGTATATAATGGTAAAGAGAGCCATGGCGAGAGATAGCCAAGGGAGACGCAATCAGCCTAGCATATATTTTTGAGAAAAGTTCTTCTAGATTGCCGCCCCGTCTTCTTGTTTGTCAAAGTCAAAAGAAAACCTTACCCATCCATCCGAGGCAGCTTGCTAATAATTGTCGATCTCGCTTCGCTCGCTCTTACAGTCTCGTTAGTCAGGATTTTTTGCATGAGTCGACACAGTAACTCCTATTAAATATGAATATAGCAGTAGCCTGAGGATATATTCAATTAAAGATACGTAAAAAAATAATACAACCTATCCGAAGCGAGATGCTAAAATTGTCAAGTCGAGAGTTAGACTGACGCGACATTATACCGAAGATATCCCGGACTTCGGCCTGTTTTAGGGCTCTGAAGCAGCTTAAAACAACAAGGCGTCGGGTGATGACGGAAGTACGCCCAAACTCCTGAAGGCAGGTTGAAAACCGGTTCTTCAAAAGCTGTTTAATCGGTCATACTCGAGGAGAAAACGCCACCACAGGTATTGGGCAGAGGTGTGATGTTGCGAACAATGATATAGCCAACAATGGCGAATTCTAAATAAATCCTCGCTTTGCCTAACCACATTTTAAGCAGGTATTTTAGTGTAAATATACCGGTTTATTTGGCAATAAAAAAAATATTTGAAATATTTAGTGCCCGAAGAGCGTCCGAATGTTATGCATTTTTTTTTGACATACTAAATTTCCACGAGCTTCCAATTTAGTTATTTCAAATGTTTTTGATGAAATACATAGTTTAATGTTTCGTTAGTAATATTACTGATTAACGTCTTTTAGCAAAATTACCGCTATTGAATTTTGAACAACTAGCATAATGTATTGCTTCGATATAGTTGGTTTCGAAATGTATGTGAAAGAAGTTTATGAGTAGGAATTTTAAAAAAACAACATCATTTTTTCTTTCGTAATAATTTATTGGGTTTCCTTCTTAGTTCCCACACTTCAAAACAGAATGGTCTCTTTTCTTTCAATTACTTCGTTATAGAAATCACCTGGAATAGAAGGATGGAAGGGAAGTTCGTCCGAGTTTTTATGATTATTTAGTGTTATATCAATTAAGACACGGAACTCTAAAAATACAAAACTTGAACGAGCGTGTACCTGTGTATATCTAATATGTTAACCACTAAATGCTAATAAATCATTGATGATGTCTATTTAAGTAAACAAACAAGTGGAAATCACGAGAAAAGACGAGTCAGTATCAGTATGCATATTGCTCTCAATTGTGGACAAGGCGTAACATAGAACGTACAGCTGATAAAACGACTGATAAGCTTATCATTAACCTATTGCGCTGCTAAGTACATATAATTTATATATTCTTTTATAATATAGTTAAATGACACTGCAGCTAAAGTGTCAATGTGCCCGCTTCTCATGTTTTATTTTATATCAATGTACTCTTAGTCTTTGAAAATGGATAAAAACTCTCAGAGGCTAGTAAATACGTCCTACTATAATACAAACTATCAGTACACTAACGTAAATAAAGAAGGTAAGTGCGTGAACATTAATATACCTTTTATTGTGATTCCACTGTGTGTTGGATGCTTTATTGATTTGTTACCTAATCAGAGATGTGGTCTTATTTAATTTATCTCCTTGTTTCTCTCATTTCATACTGCTTCATGTGTAATAAACAAACTTAATTTAGTCTCGCTTTTAGTCTAAGAAATTATTGTGTTTTAGATGACACAAGAAAATGTAAAACTTAGTCAAAGTTATACTGGTTACTAGTGTTTGGATTTTGATAATACTGCGACTAGCCTATTTAGTTTACAATTCGCTATGTTAGACTAGATGCCCTGCGCCCGGTCGGTCTTTAACGCAGTCTCTAATAAGTTCTAGTCGCAGTCCGAAAACAATGATCTTCACTACTGTGAACTGTTTCCAATATTTCCAATGAAAGGCTTTGGGTGCTCTGTCAATGTTGCTAGCGAAATTAAAATTGTGGTAGCGCTGTTTTAAGTTAGCGTTGTGATAAAAAAAATACATTTTATAAAGCAAAGTTCCGTGTTAACATAACAAATACAACTTAATAGAGCTATCTGTATATATGTTATTTTATGATTACGTATTAAATCCACTGCTGGACGTATTGCTTTATATTTATCCCTATACTTAGATAAATATAAATCATTAAGGAATATTACGCAAATCTGATCGATCAAATACTTAGCGCCACGTTTATCAGATTTTTTTCGGTTTTTTCGTATATATTTTCGTAGGTTTTTTTAAAATGTTAATCTGTATAAACGTAAATTTATATGATATATCAACACCAAAAGGTTACAAACATGCGCATGAGTATTTTAAACACAGACAATTCTCAAAAACAGTCACCTAATTATAGACGAGATAGTTTTTTCTTGCCTTCTTGATTTAGTGAAACACGTATCGGGAAAAATTTCAGTAAGAACCTATACAGAAAGATCATCAGTGCTTGAAACTTTTAGCTGTTTCTTTCTGTTGTTTTCTGAGGTTTGTAATCTTCAGGACTAGTCTCGCGGATAGAGATTTTGTCCCACTCTAGGAATTTCTTTCTGTATCTTGGGTGCGTTTACAAACACAACACCCAGAGCCGGAACAACTACCTATCTGTTGATCATACAGATATTTGTTCCGTGCGGGAATCGAACCCGCGATACGCAGCGCAGCAGTCAATCGCACAACCACTGCGCCAACCGTGCGCCCGTTTAATCTATTACTGGATTTAAACCTTTAACCCATCACTTGCTATCAGCATCATAGGATATGGATGCAATCAACTCATAAAATCCTGTTAATTGATTTAAAAACCATATTTCGACCAAGTGTTTTTGGCGGAATTTGAATATTCGCGCAATCGTGACTTGCGGATCCACAGACTTAATATTGTCCCAGCTAAGTTGCGGCCGGCACAACGACGTTGCTAGCTATCCGTCAGTACTCAGTATTACTCAGTTTCCGTCAAACCGCAGTCGATCAATGTCGCTACGTGTGTGCGTTAAAATATTGTCAGGATGATGGATGGATGGTACGATATTATGCCTACTCAGTGCCTAATAGTATTTTTAGTCTGATCTGCATTTTATGTGAACAGCACAATAGCTGAAAAGACAATACTCCCAGCCTGCCCAGCTAGTATCTCGTCTGATCCTGATCTCGTCAGTGCGACAAAGAGAAAGAATCTGAGATTGATGTTGAAAATATCAAAAGTATCGATTTGACATCAAAATTGCAGTGTATCGTTATTTTAAAAATTTATATTAAATTTCTTGAGATATTTTTCCAAAAACATACATACTGTATCATAAATAATTCATCATTTTTTGTATATGCCTGATGGGTGCTGTATTTTTTTACGGATCTGTACTCTAGCCTCTTGAGTTAGAGATATTTTTCTTTCGAATATATCGTTTTCTGCTTTTCTTATTATATATCGACACAACAAAATGTTATGCCACACCAATAATAATTTTATTATCTATTCTAATGAAATTTCAATTTAATTTTGACAAGCCAATGTTGTTAGATTTAGATTGTACTCTGTGGACAAGAACAAGTATGACAGAGACATTTGACGTCAGATGAGAATGAAATGTGATTATCAGTCGACAGTCAGTTTATCTTTAATGTAATATTGTAAACATAAACAAGCAAGACTCAATCCATCTTTCTTTAAAAAATATCTTGATTTACAAGGCTAAACAAAGCAAGGCTACAATGATTTTTCCATACAATGAGTAACTGGTACTTACTTCAGTATTAAAACGTTGTGTCTGTGCGAGTGGAAGTGTTAAATAATCGTTTTACTTCAAAATTTTCCGTATTATTCACAAGTGGCTTATTTTACAGATGGAAATAAAATGCATGGATCTCGGCGAGTAATAACATTCTGCCTGCTAACTACAGTTCTGCCTTCGATTCTGATTGTGTTACCATTGTATTTAAGAAATATAAAATATGCTGATGTTATGTATAAAATATCAGATTCAGATGTTATACAAATTCATAAAGGTCAATCATCAGTATTTTGTGAGAAGCATTCACTGAAGATGAATACCACATTTAGTGCATTCCAAATGAAAGGTACACCAGAAATATCTAACAAGCGGAAACATATTCGATTAAAAAAGTCAATGACTATACCAGATGATACATTAGAATATTGGGGATTTTATTTATTAAAAGGGGCTGCTGTTGAATTGAAAGCATGTTCTCGACATAAAGGCTCCAAGATTCTAGTTGTTAAAGGGGAGAGGATATTAAACACCTGTGGCATTTTGGAAGGATATAGTGGGCAAGAGAAAGATCCGTCCAAAGTGGAACACCAAGGAGTTCTAGTAACATTAGAAAAACCTGGAGAGAGATATAAAAATAATTATACTCAAAAACATGCAAAGTATAATAAAGAAAACTTGGACAAGACACTTCCTAACAAGAATAGCCCACAGGACACAATGCTAAAATATAGCAATGAAGACAATTACTATTCAAAAAAACTGACACATAATGATCAAGAAAGACTAAGAAGAGATATAAAAAATATGCCATTGCATAATCCTAACACTTTATTAGATACTGGCGTCTATCATGGAGGTAATGCTTTTAACAGTACTCCGAACCTACAAGAAACTTCTAGGTTTGAGAACAATTTGCATGAATGTTTCCATGACCAAATTTTAATAAATCGCTTATTCCCCTTCTCCGTGCAATGTAATAGTACAAATTACTTAGAAAATACTACCATCCTAAAGGTAGTTCATGAAGTACTTCTTGATGGATATTATTATTATATATTCTATACAGATAATGGAGTTAATGACATACATGCAATTTTCGATATTTATAAACCAACATTCCAATATGTAAATAATTCTGAATCTAAAGTATGTGTTAATAAAACTGAATGTGAATTTGATATAGACTTCTTTAGTGATGAATTAGTCATAGTTGAAAAACCAACAAAAGATGGTTTACAAAATGAAGAAAGTGACTCTTCAATTCTTATTTCAATTTGTCATCCTCGAATTTCTATCTATATATTTTTTCCTATATCTGTCTTGTTACTTATACTCCTTTTTGCATTTTTATGATATTTGTTAATAGTTTTATTCCATTTAATTTTAGTCAACAGGAACATTACCAGAAGTGTGATATTAATTTATTAAGTTTTTAAGAGTTTATCTTTAGCAATGTTAAATATTAAAGTTGTGAATAAAAATAAAAATTATTGTACCTGCTAGTGTTGTTTAAACTTATTATATTTAATAATAGTACCTATTGAAAACAAATGTGTTTTTTTAGTCAAAAGTTTAAAGCTGAAAATGCACTGCTTATCGTCTAGATAATAGAGAGTTGCCCCATTGCCTGGCAGATAGCTAAGTAGAACCAACTAGGTGCACGATCGCGAGTCGCCAAGAGCGCAGGTGTGGTTGACTCTGGCTTGACCACCATCACCTCTTACTAATAAACACGGAATAAAATTATACCAGGAATAACCATACATTTTCATAGGTTTATACTTGTTATCGTAAGAGGTTTAGACGCTTATTAGTCGCGGAATATCAAAATTAGTCGGCCACTGGTTCAAAAGTTAGAAGGGTTTATAGGTGGCCGATCTGGAGAGACGGAGAGACTCTCCCTGGCTTGGCCACGTTTATATCTCAAAAACTAGGAAAACTAGTGAAGATCTGTTTTCTCCCAGATTTAGTCGCTAATTAGTCGCCAAGTCACAGATTTAGTCGGTGTTTAATTAAAAAGATATCAATGTCTCCATAAATTGGTACAAGCCAGAGTCAGCCACACAGACCGCAGTGCGATCAGCAATTGCGCCACTTCAAGGAATGGCGCACGCACGCTTTGCCCGCATTAATTGCTTCATAAGGTCAAAAATCCGTCTACTCGACGATGTGAACCAGAGATGAAACGACCGGTGACTATCCTGTATCCGGCCAAACCGGCGGTCTAATTACTATCCGGCCAGATACCGGATGACAAGCGTCTATCCGGCCCGATACAGGATTTAAAAAAAAATTTGGTTATCAAAATACAATCAGTGATCGCAAAATTTTCATTCGACATCTTAGCAAATTACTTAGCACTCATACTGCACTATGGGCAATTTATGGTGAATGAATACTAATTTGACTGCGTTAAGAGGTAACAAGTGGTTTCGCTTCTCTTATGTAATGCCCAGCTCCAGAAATCTTATACGTTAAATCTTTTTAGAATTATAAAAATATTTCAAATGTATACGAACTAGCTGACCCCCGCGGCTACGCTCCCGTCAAGCGGCTATCTACCTACCAAACACCTACCTATCTACCTGCCCACCTACCTACCAACCTACTCACCTGCACTACAAATCAATCTACCTACCCTAAGCATTTTTTTTTAGCTTGTAGAAACGCTCATGCATACTGCGCTACCACGGGGAGATAGGTCACCGGACGCTCCTCTGGGGAATACCCCCCTATCAGCGGCGCACCAGAACACACTGTGCACTAGGTATCAGTACGCTGGAAGAAGTTTTTAGAAAGTTGGCCACCGACTGGGAGGAGAGGGGCCTTTGTCTTCGCTGATAACACTGCTCTTCATCAGCTTCGGAACTGGAGAAGATGCTACAAGAGTTTAGCAATGCAAGTCTTGAAGTTGGACTAAAGATGAACATGTCAAAGATATAGCTAATGACCTTATATAGCTTACACATCAACGTGCACATAGATGGGTAGAAAAATATTGTGTCCAAGAATGTCTACACATCACATCACATCGTTTACATCTACTTGGGCCAAGTAGTCTCGTTCCAGGCGAGGCAAGATAAAGAAGTTGAAGTGTAGATGCACAGAGAACGCATGGAAGAGCTACTGGGTCCATGAAAGACCTATTCAAGGAAGATTTAGGTACCCATCCCCTTAAAACGCAAGCTAACGGACATGTGTATTCTTCCTATCTTATCATAATTATGGTGAACAGATTTGGCCTTTGACTAACATCCAGAAGTCCAAGCTCTCGATCTGCCAACAGACGATGGAGCGCAGTATACTTAATGTTAAATTGACTTACTGTTTATGTAACACCATACTGCGCTCCATAAAGCAAATTGCCGTCGTAGCTCAAAAAGCTGCAACACTCAGCTGGGCAGGCTATGTTTGTCGGATGCCATCTAAGAAATGGGCGCATATATCGCAAAACTGAAGCCCTAAGACAGCCGGACCGGGTCGCGACAGAACTCTTCAATAAATAACGGCAAATCTCTCGTGATTGCTGCAATCGCATGTCTGTTTATTGATTATACCATTTCATAACATAACATCACGCCAGTACGCTCTTAAGGGGTACGCAGATCTCTCATTTCACCGGTTATGTTCAAGTTCCATGATATTGGGTTATCTATTTTGGCGTTCAGGAAACAAAAAAAAAACTTGCATAATAGATAGGTACAACTAAATACTACCGACTTCCAAATAAGAAAACTACTAAGTGAAAAATAATTGTATTTTTAGAAGTCGGTGTCCTTAACGCAAAAAAAATGGTATCTACGAAAGACACCGACTTCCAAAAATACAGTTATTTTTCACTTTGTAGTTTTCTTATTTGGAAGTCTATAGTATTTTTTTGTAAAAAAGTTTTTTTGATTATATATTTGACTTGACATCAGGTGAAATTAGTATTGGCCACATAATCGAGAAACTTCGCTTGTTCACACAAGACATTGTTGTTTTATTTTTACTTTGGCCGAAAGATAAGTTTGTTTTTTGTTTAGGTTACCTCCTTTTTAGCAATTAAAGTGATATTATCTATTAATTTCTTTAATAAAATGCAGGCCCCATTTCTAGAGGTACCTAGGTAGTACTATTGGGAACAAACAGTCTCACTAGTAGGTACCACTAATATTAATTAATATAAATGGTGGTTTTTCTGTGGTCACTTGTCAAGAGTGACAGTAAAATTTTCTTAGCTCTTCCAATTTTCTATAATATATTTATCAAACACAAGTCATAAAATCGTTACGTAGTAACACGCGCATTAGATGTGCGCCGGACCGCCCGGTTGGACTGCCTGGTACATATCTGTGTACATCTATCGAGTTAGATGCAGTAGGTATGGCTGATAACGCAAGCGCATCGCCGCGTTGCGTTACGCCGATTTTCTCGACTGTCGAGAACAACCTTTTGGAGGATTCTCCGTATGTAAATGCTATAGATGATGGAATAGAACTTGAGACCGATGAGGCATTGTTAAGAGCAGCCAAGAGACAAAGAGAAGGTAGTACTGAGGAAGAAGAGACATGGACAGAAGTTAAAGGGAAAAAGAAGTCAAAATACGGTAGCAATAGCACAATCAAAGAAATTAAATATGAGGTTTATATATCTAGTAAGGAACGCCTTCCCAAACAATTTGCAATGGCCCGGATATTAAAAGAGAATAATATAACAAAAGTTCTCCAAGTCAAGTATTTAAGCCCTTTTAAAATTCGTCTGCAATTCGAGTGTGAAACAGCTGCACAGTGCCCATTTACTTGTGAGAAGCTTTTAGAGAAAGGCTGGAGATTGCAGAAGGCCACGGAATTATCCGTTTGCTATGGTATGATTAAGGATGTTGACCTTGACCTTGCCGATGACGAGATCCTTAAAAATATCTCTTGCTCAGCCCCAGCAAAGCTTATATCATGCCATAGGCTTAATAGACGGAATAGGGATGAAGGCGGTTGGTGCCCGAGTGAAACTCTTCGACTGTGTTTTGACGGTAGCCATCTACCAGCAACTGTTCGCGTATGTGACATCAACGTGAGGGTTTTCCCCTATATACATCAAGTTTCCCAATGCTCTCAATGCTGGAAACTAGGTCATACCCGTAAAATGTGCCCTTCTAAAAACATAATTTGCCCTAAGTGTGGCGGTCATCATGAGAATTGCGATACCACAACGTATTCCTGTGTCAACTGTAATGGCGACCACTTATCCTTGAGCAAAGCTTGCCCTACGTACAAGAAAGAGAGGAAGCTGAGAGAAATCATGGCAGAATTTGGATGTACATATAGGAAAGCATTAGAAATATATGTCCCACCTGAAATGCCCATTCCCCCCAAAAATAGTATCTCTCAATCTTTGTTAACACCTAGATATGATGTCACTTTCCCACGTCTTAGCTCTGAACCGACACCAATTAAAAATATCTTCACCGACCAGTCCAGTCAACCGTCTTATGCTGAAACAGTCAAAACAAAAGCCACTATTCATGAAATGAAGACTGCAATCAAACCTACTCCTCGTCCCCAAAAGCCTAACATCAAGTCGTCAAAACGTCATAAGAAATCCACCGAGGAGGACTGGACATTTTGGAATTCCGATGGAGGCAGTAAGGAAATTTATATGTCGTCTGATGAAGATGAGGGCCAAAAGGAACAGTGTCCGTCCTTTAAGGAGCTGTGGGCTAGAATCAAGGAAGTAATTTTTCTTAAACAGCATAATCTTTCTTATAAAATAAGATCCGTATTGCAGTTGTGCCTAGAATGGTTTATGTTAGTTTCCGTTAGCTTTATTTCAGATTGGCCTTGGATAAAAACATTGTTTAGTTTTATAAATACTTCCCTGTGATGGCTTCTAAATTACTTATGTTAAATATTTTACAGTGGAATGCCCAAAGTATCAAGCCTAAGTTATTTTCTTTTCGCGAAATTCTATGCCAAGAAAAGATTCATATTGCTGTCCTTAGTGAAACATGGCTCGAACCGGAATGCAATTTTAAAGTAAATGGTTACTGCGCTTATCGTGCGGACAGAGATGACTCATACGGCGGTGTAGCTATCTTGGTACACAAATCCATTAAGGCGCAACAGAAATTCATTCACATTAACAATAGTGGAATTGAAATAGTTTGTGTTAAGGTTTTTAATTGTGAATCTTTTGAAAATATTGTTGCAATCTACTGCCCTTCTAGAATTGTAACCACTCACCAAGATTGGAGTAATCTGCTAGGATTGTGGTCATCCAAAACTCTTATATTAGGCGATTTTAACGCCCATCACATCAGCTGGTCATATAAAACCGACCGCAGAGGATCATTCATCCATGACTCACTTTTAGATAGTAGCTTCTTCGTCTTAAATGATGGCACTCACACGCGAGTTCGTTTGGTAGACAATTACCTGCAACAGTCTTCGCCCGATATATCTTTGGTTTCAATAGATATCGCTCATAATTTCAATTGGACGGTTCTAAACGAAAATTTAGGTAGTGATCATTTACTCGTTAAAATTTCAACTTCTACTTATTCTCATCTACCCTCAGTTACAAAAAGAAATTTTTGCAAAGCTGACTGGATATCGTATAAAAAATATTTGCAACAACGTTTTTGTAGTTTACAGTTACCGTCTGACCTTCAAAAGGCCTATGACCTTTTTTTAGATATTATAAATGATGCCGCTAACAAATTCATCCCATTTGTAAAATTAAACCAAAACCCTACCTCGGTTTTTTCACCAAAACCGTACTGGTCAGCAGAAATTTCACAAGCAGTAGCACAACGTAGGCTAGCTTTATCCAAATTTAGACGCAACCCCACCCCCGAAAATCTTGATATCCTTAATGACAGAATACATTTTGCACAGAAGCTAATCCGTCAGGCTAAGGGGGCGAACTGGCAAAATTTCTGCTCCTCGGTTGACCATACGACATCGGCTAGTGAAATGTGGAACAAAATGAGATGGCTAAAAGGTACCCGATCTCCCTCACGTTATGTAGACTCCCAAACCGCCAAAAATTTATTGAATTCTTTAACACCCGATTATGTTTCCCCAATGTCCCCCTTAGTTAAACATAGCAACCCTTTACTAGAATGTGAGATCTCTATTCAGGAATTAAATAAATGTATTAAATCGAAGGATACATCTCCTGGATGCGATGATATATCTTATTCTATGATAAAAAATTTACCAGATGTAGGTAAATCGGTGTTGCTTTCTTTATTTAATAAATTCTTTTATCATGGTTTTGTTCCATCTCAGTGGCGCGACATCTGTATTGTGCCTATTCCAAAGCCTGGTCGTGATCTAAATATTGTAGCTTCCTTGCGCCCTATTTCCTTGTTATCTTGCATATGCAAAATCTTTCACTATATATTGTTGCGAAGACTGGAGTGGTTTGTTGAAAAACAAAATATATTTTCTATTAACACAGTAGGATTCCGTAGAAATAAGTCGTGTTTAGATGGTCTAGCTTGCTTAATATCCACTATCCAAACCGGTTTCTCAGAGGGATGCGCAACTATGGGCTGTTTTTTAGATATAGATAGTGCGTATAATAATGTTGATAACTATTTATTAATTAATATTTTGGACCAGTATGGAGTAGGACCCCATATTTGTAACTATTTATGGAATTTTCTTCACAGAAGAACACTTAAAATAAGAACCGGTAACAGCTTTATTAGTAGATATTCGGGTAGTGGTTTGGCGCAAGGTGACCCGTTATCACCACTATTGTTTAATATAATTACGGCAAACATCTGCAATCGCCTTCAAAATGAAGTTTCTATTTGCCAGTATGCGGACGATTTCGCAATGTACGTACTTTGTTCATCTGTCAGCGAGGGACAACATAAAATCCAATCTGCCCTCAATATTGTCAATAAAATGCTAACAGACGTAGGTTTAGATATTTCGCCGGGTAAAAGTAAAATTTGTTTATTCAGTAGAGGTTTTCGTTTACCTATTGTAGACATACGTTTAAACGGCACACCATTACAGTTAGTAAATCATGTTAAATATTTAGGGTTATGGCTTGACAGGGGTCTCCGGTGGAAAAAACACGTTAATGAGGTGTGTGAGCGAGTCTTGAAGCTTGTTAATATTTTTAAGGTTTTGGTGGGCCCCGGATGGGGTGTTCATCCAATACACTTAAGACGACTATACATATCTCTCATTCGTAGTCGTATTGACTTCGGTTGCTTTTTACTCGGTAATTGTGCTGACATCCACTTGACAAAGTTAGATAGATTGCAAAACGTTTGCCTACGTTTGATAGGTGGGTTCATCAAAAGTACGCCGATTCACGTGATGGAATCCGAGCTGTCATTACCTCCCCTATTTATCCGACGCCAATATTTAGCTAGTAAATTTTATCTTAAATCTAAGTGCTATAATTATCCACTGCTTAATATACTAGTCAAGCTACATCATCTCTGCAACAATATATATTGGAGAAATAAGAAAAAACCCCTGCTTGTTTCAACACACGATATTCTAAATGGAGAACTAATGTACTGTAATAAGACGGTTCACATGTTTTCCATGGATACTTGGGTCAGCAATATGGACTTATCAAATATAGTAATACCTGTTTTGGATCCTGTTGATAAGCCTAAGCGTTTTTTCAATAGTTATCAACTTAATTCACTTTGTGTCAAATCGCTTAATTTATTATATTGTGGCTTTTATCATATATACACGGATGGTTCAAAATACGATATTAACTATGGCGCTGCTTTTTATGATTTTCAAACAGGTGCTTCTGTCAAACTCAAAATCATGTCAAAATTATCGATAATGCATTTAGAATTAATAGCTATAGCAGAAGCTTTGGCTTATATAGAATCTTTAGACGGAGATCGCTTTGTTGTCTTCACCGATTCAAAAAGTGCTCTCCTCCATCTTATTAAATGCACTTCACCATTCAGAGGGCTACCACTGGCTTATTCTATTTTAAAATCCATTGGCAATATTGTGGCTAAGCATAAAACCGTTATCCTTCAATGGATACCTTCTCACGTTGGACTGGAGGGTAATGAGATTGTGGATCGTTTCGCAAGAGATGCCGGGTCTGATGGGGATCCTTTTACTTGTTTACCTTGGCACACCGAACTTTTACCCACTGTTCGAGACAAATGTTTCCAGTCTTGGTCAGAATATTTTGACAAGAGATCTCTGACAAAAGGCATCTGGTACAAAACCATTCAGCCCTCGCTTCCTCGTTTGCTTTGGTTCAACATGAGCAGCATGAGTAGACAAGAAGTAGTGATGGCTTTGAGGCTCCGATCCGGTCATGTCCCGCTGAACAGCTTTGGCTTTATGATGCGTAAAGTGGACTCCCCCAATTGTGCTGTTTGTGGAGTGGTCGAGGATGTGTATCATATCCTCACCGAGTGCAGTCGTATTGGGGCTCAAAGACGCGGCGCTTTTGACATCGATAATTATAGTGTAGGATACTATAACAGTATTCTGGCTTCACCATTGTCAGATGAGGCCAGAATTCTTATTAATATTATTATTGTGGGTACTAGGTTGCGGGTAGGTTAATTTAAATCTAAGTGTTTTATAAGTGTTTTTTTGTTTTGTATTCAATAATCGGGGTGTCGTTTTCTTTATAGAAAAAACCCTGTAAATAAATAAAGATTTAAAAAAAAAAAAATGGTGGTAGTAGAGATAGTAAGATTTCACGCTAGTACCACCAGTGGTTCAGTTCGATGGTACTAGTTAAAACAAAGGAATAAAATAATGTATCCTAGTCGTGTTTGGGCTTATTGGAATCGTCGTGAGATGGGGTTTTCCAGTGGTCAGACACTTATTTTCGTAGTAGCAGGATAGGCAATGTTCTGGTTACCTTCAGGATGGCTGGACCAAACGAGATGTACCTACATAAGACCATATGCACTGTTTTAATACCAATTTGCTACTATTTACTACCAATCCATACTAATATTATAGATGCGAAAATACCTTACCCTGTCCGTCTGTCTGTCTGCTACATTTCTCGCTTAAACCGGTTATTTGATTGATATGAAATTTGGTAAGAAGATAGTTTGAGAATCTGGAAAGGACATAAAATGAAGGTAAAAAAAAAGGACATAAAAAAGGGATAAAAGCTATCCTTCTTTTATCCCGGAAATCACCCTTAAGGGGGTGGAAGTTTGAATGATGAACCATTTTTCCAGTAAGGCAGCCCACACGAAATATTACTGAGCGATTTAAAAAAAATTGGCTTTTCGAAATACTAGTGCTACGCGGACGAATTCGCGGGGAAGAGGTAGTTGAAATATTTACTACCAATGCGTTAAGAAATATATCAAAGAAATAAAGTGGCCAGCCATTCTGACGCCAGGTTGGCTGAACATTTCCAAGTTTTCCTAGTTTTAGCGTTGTATTTACCGCGTTGTTAATGTAAATATTTTCTGTTTGATAACTTAACATAACATAACTTTAAGAAGCTCCTGTAAAAAATATGGATTAACGTTACCAATTCAAAATATAACGTTTGGTATCTCGATGATGGAACCCTAGGAGGCGACGTAGACACAGTTTTAGATGACCTGCAATTTTTAAAAAACCAACTACATTCTATATGACTGGATCGAAATTTTTCCAAATGTGAGTTATTTTTATCTGACAGTATCGACTGTCCGTAATATGTTTCTCTCTGGTATCGACAGACATGTGATACTTTCAAAATTATCTCTGAACTCTTCAATAAATAACGGCAAATCTCTCAGGATTGCTGCAATCGCATGTCTGTTTATTGTTTATACCATTTCATAACATAACATCTCGCGGTATGCAGATCTCTCATTATGATAGAATTCTTGAAAAAAGCTCTCTTCGTCTCCTTTGGTCCTCAGTCTTCGATGATTCCTTTCCCGATTCTTACGAGGAAAAAATACAAAATTTCAATAACATTTCGGAAAGATTACTCCAAATTAACATGCATTCGGCCATCACCTTAATTCGCTTTTATTGTTTTGGTCCCAAATTAACATATTTCCTGCGTGCTTCCCATCTATGGAAGCACCCTCCTCCTTTTCTCAACTTTAATTTTAAATGAGGCCATGCACGACCGAGCTTGGGCTCAAGCTACTCTTCCTATCCGTATGGGAGGCCTCGGCGTCCGCAAAATTTCTGGTATTAGTTTACCGGTTTACCGGCATTTATATCCTCGGTCCACGGTACTTACTGAGAAATTAATCAGGAATATCCTAGCTCCCATACTGGTTAATTTTATATGCCCTGCTTTACTGAGGCTATTGATACTTGGAGACTCGCTTGCCCGAATTGTAATCCCCCCCGACTACCCAGAGACGGTGGGATGAGCCGCAGGCTTATTACGTATCTTTTGCAAGAGTAAAACGATAGCGATCAAATGATTTATGTCATAAAAGTCGGCATTGCCTGCGGTGTAGGTATGGTAGATCCAAATAATGTGTCCAAATGTCAAAATAATCGTTTGCTAATCAATTATTTAAAAAAAAAAAACACCAACAACTCTAACTTCTGTATGGAAGAGGAATTATTGCGCAAAAACCGCTATCGTTTTGTTCTTGCAAAAGATACGTAATAAGCCTGCCGCTCTGCAGAGCGTTAAGTTCAGGAGCACCAAATTGCCACTTCTGCCGAGCGCGCTCGCCTGCTGACTGTGGGTGATTGGGAGACAGGCCACTGGCTTTACGCACGACCGTTGTCGAACATAGGCACCTCTTTTGACGACACTACTTTCCGCCTCGCTGCTTTCCTACGTCTTGGCGCTCCCTGTTGTATTCGTAATTGTTGCATCTGCGGTGAAGTGGGGGTCGCATCGCTCGTCACGGAAACTTATCTTACGTTCTCTCGTCAACGTCGGCGTTCCGGCCGTATTATAACCCCATGGCCTGGCATGCGACGATGGCAAAAGACCGGACGGTATGTCTTTGTTTCCATGGAAGATGGTTAGGCCTTTATTGTGGGACGTTAACTACTTGTGTCAATACCCTTGCGCCATCCCATCTTCCTAGTTCGTCGTGCTTTGCTAGCGCTGCCACTACGGTTGCATAACACCTAAAGCGGCGAAAATATAATAACCTCATCGGTAGTTATCTTTTCGAGCCGTTTGGGTTTGAAACTCTTGGGTCAGAGTGCTCACGCTTTGTTTAAAGATCTTTTCAAACGCCTACCGCGTGACCCAAGGGCTGACTTTTACCTTGGTCAGAGAATAAGCATTGCCATACAACGTGGCAATGCTGCCAGTCTTTTGGGCACATTACCAGTGGACAACGATGTGAAGGCGTTTTCAGACGCTATATTTTAGTTTGGTATATTTTAAAGTTAAGTTCGAGAGTAGTTTTTGGTTAAAGTGTAGGTATATGTTTATAATCTTAGTTTACTAGAGGTATCCAGAAACAAGTTGTTCATAAGACACTAAGCGCCTGCAAAAACATGGTTAGCAATTATTCTGAGAAGAAAAGACGTAGATATTATTGATGTACAGGCTTTTCAATGGCTTTTATTAATAACTTTTTATAGGAGCTTCCTATAAAAAAAGAAAATAAATATAAACAGGAAGTTTATATGTTTTCTTTAAAAATTTAATAAAAAGCTAAACTATGAGAACTTTTCTTTTCTATATTTCGTAACCGCAGGTAGCAAATATTTCATTATTAATAGTAAATAAAATGAAAAGGCATCGGTCAGTGTGGCGACGCCTGGGGGAGGCCTATGTCATTGGAAGTGAAAGACTTCTGGCTGAAATGATCATGACCGTAGTAAATAGTAGCAAGTATACCTAGTTATTAAACAGTGCACATGGTCTCATGTCTATAGCTCGTTTAGTCCAGCAATCCTGGCGATCGAAATTAGCGTAAACGGAACCTTTTTCTCACAACTTTTTAACGTAATTTATCAGAAAGTTTTTCCGCTTTTAGCACTTGCATTTGTTATGTCATCCTGGCACTGAACATGTTAACCATCTGATTCTGATGTGGTTTTGGCCATCCAAGAACATTTCCCCAGTTAGGTTTATGTTTAATAATATCCAAAGTAGATGTTGCTGTTTTGACATTCCGCCACATTAGCAGATGGCACCGAAACGACGCATGGGCTCTGGGCATGGTTCATAAAATACTTGCCAGAAATTATGGGAAGAACCTGGAATAGGGTTGGGTAGGGATGCGTGATTTAATTTGAGATCGATATAATAAGGTATCAAATTTTTAACGATTCCAGTTGACTTAGTTATTTCAAACATGAAAACTAAGATCTCCGCAATGAAATTTGATAATTCAATTTTTTCATAGACAGTTTCTGTTAATGCTGCTCCAATTGATAAAATCTGGAATAGCGAGCATAAGAATATTATCGTAGTGATTTGGGTATGTACTATAAGTGTTATGTTGAGAGTTAAGACACAAAAAACTTGTCATGCGTTTATATCTGAATATTGATCGTCACAAAGTGTATATAAGCTAAAATTAACATTATTTCATTAAATGTATTTGGAATAAGATCGGTTTTATTACTTATTTAAAGATAATATTATGAAAGCATAGGAACCTTAATTATCATTTTTGTCAAAAGTCACTAATACTTTGAACAAAATTTATTCCAAAAATATAAATAATTCGAAATGAACATAAAAACCATGTAGAAAACAATCTTTAAAAGTAAAATGCAAAAGCAAATGTAAATGGGAGTACAGGATACAATAAGGACCTGTCAAAAGAAAGTAATGAACATATTAAGGAAATTTTGATTTATTATTTCCACATAGTTGTGTCCAAAGTGCGTTTCACAGGCTCAGTGGGTAGATCTTCTGTAAAACAAAATTTACACAATTCAATACAATTGCTTTAGAGAAATTAAGGTTCCGATCGGGAATGGAGCGCTACAATTTCCAAGTATATCAATAACAATACAGTTGAGATATTTAATTATATTTATTTAGGGTATTACAAAAACAGTTACCATATTATGTACAACTGGAAAAAAAGTTACAATACAGTGGGTTTCCTTCTAGAACTTTTGTGATTGAAATAGCCTCTCCAGTACCCGATGAGACCTCTGTGCAAGCGGCAGAGAGGCCTGCGCGGAACGGGGGCCATCCGGCCGAGCCGGTCTTACTCCTAACTATGTATATTAAACTTATATTGATACGTCTATTATAGTATAATGTAATCATTAATTAAACTAAAAGGATTATATCGGTCCAAACGAAATGAGTTCCAATGAAAAATTCGGCACAGCGGTTATTAGAAGGCTCCTCCTAATACACACACCTTATAAATATCGCAATAGAACGCAGGACACAAAGTATAAACCGGGTAAGCGTAGGCCCCTCAGATGAGGTTAGCCACATCGCTGGGCATTTCTGAGATGCTTGTATGATAGAACTCCTCAATATCCTTGAGCGCTCTCCTGTCAGCTTCAGTAACGAAGTTGATAGCAATTCCTTTACGGCCAAAACGACCACCTCTTCCAATTCTGAAAAAAGAAAAGATCTTTTTTAATTCCTGAGTACTTAAATATAATGTAAAACTTTGTCACGGTTAATGTAGAATAAGCAAATAAACAGGTCTTTGTTTGAAATATTCAATCATAATTATGCAACTTAGGCTATTCCTTTTATTATTAAGGCACATATAAGCTAGCTAACAATTTGTTCAAAAATGTGAATACGTAATGACAAAATAGTTAATTAAGTCATTAAATCTGGTAAACATTTAAGAACAAATTGCTACTCCAGTAATTTTTCATCTTCAAATGGTATTTGGATGCTATTGGTATCTTAAGGTGCGCCTACGCTAGAGAGGCCTAGAACGCGCGGGGCCGTTCTGGCCGTCGTCGTTCGCGGCGTCAAGTGTGGACATACAACAAACCTACAATGATCACTGTCCTCGAACGTAGTTTGCCGAAGTGTGGTCGCGGCTCTTGGCGAATATGGACAACTTTGCTATTGCAGCAGCCACTGCTAAGGCTAAGACGATGGGGATCTACAAATCTAGTCAACAAAATCCAGAAGCAACTGGCCAATTTAACTATCTGTCCATGTTATCATGATGCTCGAGCGTTTGGCTACACGTCTGTCACTAGACACATCCACGAGCGCAGCGCACTGCGAGCGTGATGCAAAACGCTATGTGTTTGTCAAAAATCCGTCAAATTTCGGAGTACGAACCAAAAGCTCGAAGCGCGCTCGTTCGAGGCTTGTAAGTCGGTCCACACTACACGAATTTGTGGTCAGCTCGTCTAGCGTAGATGCACCTTTACACTTTTTTTACAATATTTCAAAATGGTAACATTTCAGATGACCATGATATTTCGTGGAGTATGTTGCAAGTATTTTACGTGAATATAAATTAGTTTTGCAAGATTAGGCGAGATATTCTATGCTCACTACATATGATAGATTGTGAACATATGTTGTGCTGACACTGACCATAGCAAGAGACCTTACTGTAGTGGAAGTTTTCAAGCAGTTATTTTTTTAAGATTGTTTTTTTTAACAATTCCTTATCAACATGTTAGTAACGCTAACTAATAATTCATGAAGTACACTTACCGATGAATGTAGTTTTCACGGTTAGTGGGCAGATCATAATTGATGACGCAAGAGACTTGCTGCACGTCAATGCCGCGGGCAAGTAAATCAGTAGTGATCAGGACACGAGAGGATCCTGTGCGGAACTGCCGCATAATTACTTCACGTTCACGTTGGTCCATATCGCCGTGCATAGCAGACACGGTAAAATCACGCTCATGCATGGATTCGGTCAGCCAGTCCACCTGAAAAATAATGTTAAGCTTATAGTAAAAACTAGTGGGGTAATGTTAATAAACCATTGGTTGTGTTCCAGCAGCGCTACCATTCTCAAATTCTTATAGGTATTTAAAAGTGACAATAAAAAAAACAAAATGCCTTGATATATCAGATGGCATTAGTTTTGGAGGCTAAATTCCTTCATATTAGCTTCTTTTTGTACAGATGACGATTTTCAAGCTTACTCATGCAGTATACTCTATGACAAACTGTTTCTTGCGCAATGATTCACAGAAACTAACTTCAGAAATAAAGATCCACTGTGACTACTCTAGGAGGGTTATGATTTTAAAACATAATACAGGTTACATCAATTACCTTGCGACGAGTGTTGCAGAAAATAACAGCCTGAGCGATGGAGAGGGTGTCATACAAGTCACAGAGGGTCTCCAACTTCCATTCTTCGAGTTCAATGGCAATATAGAACTGTTTGATACCTTCCAGTGTTAACTGTAATATAAGATAAAGACTTAATAATAATTATTACACTTTAGATGGGTACCTTATTATGGTGAATTGTTTACTAGTCACTCTAGTTTCTAGGATCTCTGTTATAGAGACACTTAAAATGACTTAAATCTTTCCAATATTGGAAGGCATTATCTGAGATTTTAAAAATAATAATTACCGGCAGTCAACCAGTTAATACTGACAAAAACCATATGCTGTAGAAATAAGCTTTTAAATTTTTCTTGCAGATTGAGAATTAATTTAATTTCTTTCTTTATTGTTGCGGCGCAGGCGTCGAAAAGACTACGCCGCGCCTTTCTTAGCCTTGACGAGAAGACTGACAATGAAGAAACTAGACTAAAGTTAAAAATAGACTATGCATCTAGCATGTTATTCTCAAATTAAAAAAGAAATATATATACAAACAAGACAAAACTATTGATCCATTGTGGAAAATTGGCTTGTTTTTGATCTAACCAAACTAATTAGAGATAATGCCTGAATATAAATAGATATTATATTAATTAAACCATGTTCTGAATCCCTAAAACTGCCATGTCTCTTGGGTTATGTGAAACTGCAATGGTTTTAAATCACCACATGCACACTTGAAGGTTAATGACAACTAACAATTTCAAGCATATAGTTATCTAGCAGCCGCAATTGCAACAGAACGAGGTCCACAACAACTGGCAAAATGTGGGTCTCCTATCCAGCTCTGTTCTCTGTTCACTTTTCAGAGAGCACAAGCATGACGTCCTGATTGTTAAACAGAGTAAACTTTAATTAAGGTTGTAATTATGAAATGATGACATTTAATTACCTCTTCCTTTTGCACAAGAATGCGCACAGGGTCTCTCATGAAGCATCGAGAAACCTCAAGTACATCATCTGGCATAGTAGCAGACAGTAAAATGACTTGTACATCAGCAGACAGCATCTTGAATACATCATGAATTTGATCTTTGAATCTGAAATGTTTTAACACAATTATTAGCATGACAAGAAGTAATTTAGAAACTTAGAAACTCCCATGTACACCTGAATGATGAGTCACAATTGAGTTGAACTTGAATACCTAATTATAAACAGTAGTAGGTTGATGTTCACATCATCTAGGCAAAATAAATGCCCAATGTATTTTATGAAAATTAAAATAAATATGCTACATCCAAACAAAAGCTGCCTGGAGTCGAGATTTGTGCCTAGTGTGTCGCAATAGGCTAGCTCACTGTTACATGGAACTAACTGGCAAAATGAGGATGTACTATAGTTACACATCTGCCTAACCCTACAGAGACACAGGCATGGTGTTTTACTAGACTGGTCCAATATTACATGGTACTAACTGGCAAAATGAGGACATACTATAGTTACACATCTGCCTAACCCTACAGAGACACAGGCATGGTGTTTTACTCCACTGGCCCACTATTATCTGTGTAACCCTACAGACACAGGCATGGTGTTTTACTAGACTGGCCCAATATTACATGGCACTAACTGGCAAAATGAGGACATACTATAGTTACACATCTGCCTAACCCTACAGAAACACAGGCATGGTGTTTTACTCCACTGGCCCACTATTATCTGTGTAACACTACAGACTCAGGCATGGTGTTTTACTAGACTGGCCCACTATTACATGGCACTAACTGGCAAAATGAGGATGTACTATAGTTACACATCTGCATAACCCTGCAAAATGAGGATTTACCATAGGTACACATCTGCATAACCCTACAGGCATAGTATTATCTTTAACATACATGTTACCCAAATGACTCCCACATTGTAGGTTGTTTACAAACATTTAAACTCACATACACAAACAGCTAGAATATATCAATATTTGTTTGGGTTTCAACCTATGATAGCCAGCCAATTGCTCAACCACTGCACCAACCAGGCCATAAAACAGTTATGTTACCCCCTCATCTGTCGTTATAAGTGAAACAATAGTAAAACAATTAGACAGCTGCTATAAAGGACACTTTATAGACAATTGAAGGGAAGAGATTCTACCATAGCTTAGAAAAACAAAAATCTAACAATCAAATAAATTTTAGTGTGACTCACCCTCTGGACAACATTTCATCAGCTTCATCAAGCACAAACAGCTTGATAGTGTTAGCACGCAGTGCACGGCGGGTTATCATGTCGTACACGCGACCAGGCGTGCCCACCACCACATGTACACCACTCTCTAGTTGACGCACATCCTCACGCACGTTGGTGCCACCAATGCAAGCATGACATTTAGCATTCAAGTGATCACCAAGAGCTATCACCACCTAAAAATACCACATGTTAATTTCAAACTCTAAAGCATTAATTTATCACCAAACACAACACAAACACCACAATTTCATACCTTCTGAATTTGTTGAGCCAGCTCTCTGGTTGGGGCCAGAATCAGTGCTTGGCATTCACGAATACTAGTATCAATTTGTTGAAGAATCGAAATCGAGAAAGTAGCAGTTTTGCCAGTTCCTGACTGAGCTTGAGCGATAACATCGCGGCCCTGAATGCAAGGCATAATAGCGCGTTGCTGGATAGCCGATGGTTTTTCAAAACCATAGGCGTAAATTCCTCTCAGTAATTCTTCCTTCAAATTCATGTCATCGAAGCTCTCCACGACTTGATGCCAGTTAGTATCGAGGTTCCCTTGGGGTTCCATCCCCGGAGGTCCATCATAGCTTCCTTGATCTTTTGATGGCCCATTTTTGGAATCCTCCGGCCAATCTTCTGATCTGTGAAACAAGTGTTAAGACATTTAAGTAACTTTACAATCCTGGTCATAGGTTAACCTTTGTTGAACTAGCAAAAAATTATTAAAATTGCAAGTAGCACTTCTGTCAAAATGTCATATCGTTGTTATAAACGCTAGAAATAGAAGCAATACATAAAAACAACACAGAAGTTACTACAATATGTTTTTAACTGAATGGAGATGACAAATAGTTACTAGAATATAAAACACGTGCGCTGAACCGAACTTGCATTAATGTACTCCTACCAGCGCCATGTTGGCAATCGGCGACAGGGACATTGAAATTATTTCACAATTTATGGCAATTTACATGAAATTACGAAGCCAAATCAAAACCCAGGGTTTTTTCTATCAAAAATATCATAAAAACTTGTGGTATTAAGGCTCATATAGCTCAAGAACTCAACTTACCTTCTTTCGGGTGAATAAGACATGTTCCAATCGCGGTAGCTGAACGGAAAAGAACTAGCACAGCATAAGCAAGGTCAAGTTAACTTAACAGAAGCTTTTTTTTTAGGTTTTGCGAAATTAAGTATTTAATTGAACAAATTGTTCAACAGTAATTTTAATATATTATTTTATGATTTATACAATTATTATAAGCCGTCAAACGTGTTTCAATTTTACAATCTGAATATTACTAAATTATTGAGAAGTAAAATACCGGAAGAACGTCACGAAAATTTATGGTACATAGGCCTTTTAATCGCGAAATTCACAGCGCACTATCGATTGGTAGTCTATGGCCATTAAAATGTATGTAAAGCTGGCAATACACTTTCGTTTACCGCATTCCTTTTGCTATTACGGAATTCCGTATAAAGCTAGGCACACACGTTCGGTTTCAACCTGAAAGAACACTTTAAAATAAAGTGTTTACTTGTAATGTTCTTAATATGTTAGCACTAGGATTTGTGGGCGGAATTAGTCCGGCCGTACCAAATCCGGACGTGTGTTAGCACTCTTAGATTGGTGTGATCTATGAATGAAAATAAAAACTGATTATCGGTTATTTTGGAACAACGTGGTATGAAAGAAGAAAACGTATTAACCCCTAACACCCATTAAGCACTGTCGGCTGGTCGCCGGAGACTTATTCTCTCGGTGACCAAAACATAGGCAACTAGGGCCAGGAGACCAAGCCGAGCATAATGTTTCTTGTATATTCGTACAGAATGGTCGTCGAAGAAGCTGCATTATAGCGTTACTAATTATAAAGAGAAAAATAAGAAGAGAAATGCTAAAGAGTATTGGGTACATCCTTTTGTTGCAAGAACGGAGATTAAAAGGAATGTTCAAAATATTTTATGAAGACATTCTTTAAAGTACCCTCGTATTTTAGACCGTAGACCAAGTGCGTAAATATCTATTTAAACTATAGAAAGTCACAGTCACATTCGCCGTCGACCAAGTCTCCGGCGACCAGTTGAAGGTGCGTAATGGCTCTAAGTAACATGGGACAAGAGCAGGGAGATGATGGTGGTTCTTTTCGAAAAACGCTTTCGGGTATGAAAAACGTCTGCGCCAATCTTACGGTATTCCGATTCGGCAACTGAACAATTGCAGTCAGACTAAAAGCTTTGATAATTTTATTTTTACTAAAACCATCTACGCATTTTGCACAGTGAGTGGTGATAGTAAAAAAAGAAACTTAATACATTTTATAAAAAATAATATCTAAAGAAACTTGAAGAACCACCTTAATGAAAAGCCATTCCACAAAATAAATATTTATGCAATATTAAAGTAATGCCTTGTCACGTATTAAGGCCCGTGTGTGTCTGCGAACATGCGTTATTCCATTGGCTGACTGACATGGCATGTCTCACCATCTCTTGCGAGGCAATCCACGATTTTAATTTTAAAAAAAATGGAAATCACGGGTTTAAACTGGAAATATTGCACATTCCCACTTCGTTTTGCAAATCTTTAGGACGGCTTTAACGGTTACCTTGGTTCTTCATTTCTGATTCGATCACGTAGGAAAATTGCAATCATAACCCTCTCTATTGCCTTTTAGTGATGCGAGTCGACCGGCTTAAGTAAAATTTGACAAGGTGGCCCAAACTATCGTACATTGCCAACGTTTTACTAGCCTTCACTGTCGTTCGCCGAGCGTACTTACATAAAAGTAACGTAGGCTAAAATTAAATAAATAAGTGGTCTCCTTTTAGAATTCCGTTCCTAAAAAGATATAAAAGGAACCCTTTAGGATCACTTATACTTCATAAAAGATAGCCTGATCTCTGCGACAGCTGTCAGTATCAATATAGTAACAATAGCGCTTGATAGGCTTACATTAACGTAAACGTCAGTTTGACATATGTCGCAGAGACCAAGCTATCTTTTATGAAGTATAGTGAACTAACGAGCGGACGACCGACCGTATGCAGTGTGTCGTGTGTTAAAAATCGTGACTACAAATCGTGTCGTGCGGTGCCTCGTGAACAAACGACCTAAAACTGGTGGTTTCAACCTCCTATTTAATGGCGTTTAGTGGCTGGTGGATTTTTCTAGTGATTTATTAAAATTATGTTTACCCTTTAAATTACACACAATGCGGTTATAAATATTTTAACTGCTATATTAAAGGATCCATTGAAATGTCGGGCGAGTTCAGAAGAATCCTGACCATGTGGCAGCCCTAGATATATACGATTTAGAATCCAATTTAGGTGTAGTGTGATCACTTGCTAACAATATATATAGATTCCCAACTGTTCCTTATTGGATTCCTATATCCAATAAATTGGATAGTGTAATAACTGCTTCACATGTGAATATTGTGAAATGCCAACACTATACATACATACGTATCTCGTTTTTTTTGAAGTTGGTAAAAATAAATCCGTTTCGAGAATCAATGGCCCGTCACCAAAAACTTCTAGAGCACATCATTTTCTTTTGTCAGATCTTAATTAGATATAAAAAAATAAAATCTTTTTAATAGAATTAAGTCTAGGGAGTATAAAGATCATTTGATAAGTACCCTAATTCTGTAAGTTCTTAGAATAGCGCAAGGTACGCTTTCCTTACGTTGATTGTGTCGGCGACGAAACCCCATCTACAAGCTGATTAGAACAACGAAGTTTATGCAGTACCTACTCATTCAAGTACCTTAAGTACATAAAAACTGTATATAAAGTGTTAGTTAAGTACATCTAATAAGATTTCAACTAGTAATAAGTGATAATTATTTCTTGTTAGATACCAATTAGAGTGTTGTAATTG
Organism: Orthosia gracilis; assembly: GCA_947562075.1. Taxonomy (NCBI): domain Eukaryota; kingdom Metazoa; phylum Arthropoda; class Insecta; order Lepidoptera; family Noctuidae; genus Orthosia; species Orthosia gracilis. The sequence continues at coordinate 30,366,908 of OX387267.1, read as the reverse complement.
TTTTGTTTTATGTCCAATTAGCATGTACAATCGTATAAAATCCTAATTTGTATATTAAAAGTTGATATAGATAGTTGTTTAAAGAATTGATAAGAGATATCATTCAAGTTAATAATTACGCGAGGAACTTGAAAACATGATTTTTTGTTTGTGGAGATTATTTGATAAGAATAAGAATAATTTATTAAAAAGTAACTACGTTCACAAAAATGTACATTAGGTGCAGTAGTATTATTTCTAAAACAATGGTATAAATAGTGCTTATATGAGGTTAGTGTCAAAGGTGTGAAAGGTCTTGATCTAAAACCATTTTGTCCGTTTGAATCATGTAAATGTCGGTCCACAAGTTTCCGAGATAATCGCACATCATTATAATCAAAATGTAAACAAAACGATTTTTTATGTTTTTGTTCTAGAAACTTTTTAATTATGCTAAAATGTGTAAATATATTGTGTGCGTGGTCAAACCCTATCTTTTAAACACAAATTTGTAAGGATTAAATTGAAAATTGAATTAAATACACGGCTCCAAAGATTTTGGCTAAGTGAAAATAAACGCAAGGATGGTCTCAAAAGGCGCGGTTGTTAGTCGTCGGTGCTCTAAAAGAAGTTTATTTGCTAGGAATAATTTATTTATAATTAAAACTTCATGCAACGTAAAAGTACATAGGTGGACTTAAAGCCTGACTTATTCTCTACCAGTCAACCAATGGTGGTGGAGATATAATATGGCAGGTGCATACAAATAAATTGAAGGCCTTCATTGAAATCATCATCCGATTCCGAATTAAACATTATGTACGTCTACACGTTGCAAAGCTTCGATGTATACTAATTCATAAATAAAATAGCGCCAGAGCGCGCTACGACAGGCCAGCTTAGTTTGCCTACTCAGCGTCACGCCAGTATGCGCCACGCCACGACATGCCACGCAAATGTGGTTCCGCCTTTAGGCTGGTCTAGTGGTCACAACACTGATCGACGGCCGTTTTGACGTTTTCAAATAATATTTGCCAATTTGAGACACACTCTTTTGAGTTCCAATTGTCTTTGGTAACACATCATAAACAAAATTTACGTTATGTTGGTGATCTGTTCTTCCGGTCGTGTCTATGACTACGCTGCCATTTTGGAACGGCAGTGCTTTTTGTTCGTGTGAAGCGCTTGCTCGTTGTGAGGAGTAGATTGTGATTTAGTCAAGTGTAGTTTTATTTTAAGTCGAACTTAATCAAAATGAGCTGGCAAGATTATGTCGATAAACAGTTAATGGCATCCAGATGTGTTACAAAAGCTGCGATTGCCGGTCATGATGGGAATGTCTGGGCCAAGTCAGAAGGCTTCGAAGTAAGTTTTTCCTCTGTCAAGTTCTTACTATGCGGTCAGTGATTTGGAAATTTTATTTTTGCTGTGAATACCAGTGCCAAATAGTGTTATCAAGTGCAGTTCGAATTAGGTTCGACGGATGACGAATTCTTTATCCGGCGAGTTTGACAAGATGGCGACATGTGGTGAAGCCTGCTTTTCCGATTAGGAACGTTAAATTCGCTGCAATTCAAATAATAATGCAGTAAAGCTATAACTTATAGCATTATTGATATACTATAATAACTTGCCATTATTAATATCCTGCTTTTGTTTGTACTAATCAAAAGCCGAAACTGCCGGCCGGTAGATTGTCTCGCAATCTCTACCTATCAATATTCGTATGAGTACCCCGTAAAATTTTTCCGTGCACCACGGTGTTTTGAATACAAATATAGGTATTTGAACTCAAAGATTAAAATTTGGGCTAATGACGACCTGTTGTCAAATTAGAGTACCCTACGTGATGATCTCCAAAGCATGTTATCTCACCAATGTTAGCGCTTAGCTGATGGACATCGCTCGAGGACTGACATGACTACTATATACTCTGATCAATTTTGATGTAATAGTTGGGGGTATCTGTACCTAGCATATAAGAGTGTAGCTTTTCAATATCTTCCATTAGTATATTTTATTTGCTTGAATAAGTGGTTAGTCACAAATGTATTTTTTAGGGTAGTAATTTGAGTCTGATAGATAGCAATCAAACCTGGAATCACTTGTGACAGAAAAAATCCCTTGAATTCAGTGATTTGCATATTTAATCTCCTTGGGCCACTTGCATGAAAAACTTAACTCGGAGTTAGTTGTAACACAAGATTGAATTGACAGTTTGTCATACAATGTTACCAATTTAACCTTGTGTTTGCAACTAACTCAAGTCAAGTTTATCATGCATGTGAAAATATTTTTTATTGATCACAGGCAGAGTAAGGATTTAGTATGCCCACATTTTCTTTTGATACTACATTTTATAGTTTTTTCACAAGCTTTTACTTCAACAGACCTTTATGACTTAGGTGAAAAATGAGGCTTTTAAATTAGGAGCCAAAGTACATAGTACATACAGATTACTTTCCAATTATTTTGGAATACTAGATGAGGTAACAAGTATTTATTGATTAAAATTTTGTTTTGCCCAATTATAAGACCAAGGTTTGTCAAGTCACAAAGAATGCCGAAAAGCAAATAGGTTAGGTGAAATCATATTAAGTATATGGCAGACTTCATGATATTATACCAGCTGACTAAACAAAGGACACATTGAAGAGGGACATAGGAGAATAATTATTCAGTACTATGAGTACACAATTATTCTCATTTTTACTTGTATTTAATATCCTAATACTATGTTTAAAAATGTGACCAGGATAGAAAAGCTTTTTCAGCATTTTAAGCAAAATCTTAGCATTATTCTATTTTTAATTTCAATAGTTTTTACACACAACAACTAACAATGGCAACAATGATCAGCCATGAGAAATAGAATAAGTATGCTAAGGACATTGTCCAGTTGGGCCTGATAAATGATAATATTAAAAAAACCGGACAAGTGTGTGTCAGGAGTTGTCGCACATTCAGGGTTCCGTAACAAAATGCAAATACTAGTTGGTATTAATAGGAAAAATTAGGAAATTTCAAAGAAAAATCTGATCAATATATTGGTATTTGTTAGTAAAATATACATAATAATAAATATTATTACCAAATTTAAAGTTCAAAGGTCAATGGGAAGAAAAATTCTTCAGAACTAAATTTTGTAAAAAAGAGCTCACTTTGCTGGCTTCTCATTCCTTTGTTTTCCAATATTTTTTTAGACGAAAAATACAGCATATTTATCTAACCTATGGGCTTGTAAGCAACAATACCCCATTTGATGGGATAGGTCAAATTTTTGTTATCGTGGCCCTGTTTTGCCTTAAAATTTGTTTGTGAACAAGATGCTTATAGAGAGCAAATATGAAGAATGTAGCTCCAACTGTTTGACTTTAAAACCTGTGTGACTGACAGACAGATAGACATGTGAGTGACAGCAACAGGTCTCGGTTTGGACCCTTCGGGTATGAAACCCTAAAAAGAACTGTTAAAGACTAAAAATTACAATACTTTGAATAATCGAATAAAAACCAACCAAGTGCGAGTCGGACTCGTGTTCAAAGGGTTCTGTACCATTATTGCTAAAAACGACAAAAAATCGCGTCTGTGTATGGGAGCCCCACTTAAATATTTATTTTCTTCTGTTTTTTGTATTTGTTGTTAAAGCAGCAACAGAAATTCTGATTTTACCCTTTGGGTATGGAACCCTTAAAAGGTGTTGACTCATAACAACCTTTTTATACTCCAAATATAATCTTTGCAACTCAACTGGATAATACTGACTGAGTCTGTCTGACCCAATTACTAGAAAATGTTATTACTTAAGAGCAAGGTTCCAAGTACGACTTTTATTATTATTTTAGACTGCCTTATCTGTTTACTTTTTCTAGTCTACGTTAATGATGTTATTAAAAGCCCTAGGGCTTTAATTTATTTTTTTATCTATGTTAAGGTGGTTTCTTCAATGCAGACCACAGTTGTTTTTATTTTTTCAAATTAGTGCTCAAAACAGAAAAACAGGGCAAGTGCGAGTCGGACTTGCGCACGAAAGGTTCCATACCATTATTGCAAAAAACTGCACAAAAATCACGTTTTTTGTATTGTGAATAATCTGATTATTTTATTCCTGTCCAATTTATTAGGTATCAAATTATTAAATATGTAAGCAAAGACAAGAATTAAGAAAAGTCTCTTAAAAATAAAAGAATCCAACAGTTTAGAACATTCTTGTTCACTATACACAATGAAATTAGGTACTTTTTTAGGGTTCCGTACCCAAAGGGTAAAAACGAGATCCTATTACTAACACTCCGCGGTCCATCTGTCTGTCTGTCAGCAGGCTGTATCTCATGAACCGTGATAGCTAGATAGTTGAATTTTTTACAGATGATGTGTTTCTGTTGCCGCTATAACAACAAATACTAAAAACAGAATAAAATAAATATTTAAGTGGGGCTTCCATCCAACAAACGTGATTTTTTTGCCGTTTTTTGCGATAACGGTACGAAATCCTTCGTGCACGTGTCGGACTCTCACTTGTTGTTATTGAATTTAGGAGGCTATCTTGACATATGCTTTTTAATAATGCATATGCACAGTAAAATAACTACAAGAAATATGAGTAAAATCTATGAAATATACCAACTAATTTTCAAGTAATACCGAGTGAATAAAAAACTCCATTTTTTTGTTTGAAATCTTCAATTTTATTTTGCTTCATTTTTATCGGAAACTTTCGTGATTGTCATTTTCCACTTTGTAATAGCCAGTGTGTTTTTGGAAGTAAAACGATTTCATTTCATTGAATTGTTTACTTTTGATGCCCACTGTACAAATACGACCCCAACCCAAATACTCATGGCTATATAGGACAAGTATTAAAAAAAAAAAAGTTCATCAACAGCTACCTGTCTTCACCCACAGCTGTGCATAATGCTCTTTTCCCTGGTGCCCATCTCCACGGTCCTGTGCCAGCCTTTTTCTAATATGGTGGTTTATAATCCTATTTTTGTTAACAGATATCAAAAGATGAAGTGGCGAAGATAGTGGCCGGTTTCGACAATGAATCACTGTTAACGAGTGGTGGCCTGACGATAGCGGGTACCCGGTACATCTACCTCAGTGGCACAGACCGCATCATACGCGCAAAACTTGGCAAGGTCGGCGTGCACTGCATGAAGACACAACAAGGTAGGATTTGTAGTCATAAGTTGAACAAGTAAAAAAAATAATAGCCTTTTGTCCTGCGTAATCCAATGTTTACCAGAACGAAATCAAAAGGGATTCAATTGCGCAAAACAAAAAGGTATTTTGAAAGAAATGCCTTCTAGATTAGTCAAATCTCCATTCAAATTTTATAAATATCGCCTTCTAAACAACGTAAATAACGTATAACGCATATTTCCTAGAAAAAATAAATTACACCCTCCATCAAGTCTCAGAATACAAACGTCGCGACCTCACACACACACACACCACAGCGCTAGCGACTTGCAGTGCATAAATCTCCTATCTGTATCACTATTTATTCAGGATCGGCGCGACTTCAACTTTTTAGATGGTGTTAATTTCATAAAAATACAATTTGTGGTTTTGGTGCGATTGTCTGTTTTGTCCGAATTAGACATAACTTTTAATTAAAATGGTCTAGTATAACATTTTTGTTTTAAATTACTAGTAGCAGCTTAGACGTAATGTTCATTTCAAAATCAGTTACAGAGACCTATCTGCGCCTTAATCCTTAGGTGGTGGTGTGAAATATCAGAGAATCAGAGAAATATGGTTTTATTTTCTTCACATAAAGAAAATTTATCTTCCTGTATCAAAATCCATTTATATAGGACCCAGATTCAGTTCAATGTATACAAGTGTGAAAGGAATAGGGGAGCTATTCGTCTTGCGGCAGGAAAATAAAAATGCAATTATTACAAATTTTATCTCATGAAACGTGTAATTCATTGTGGTCAGACATGTTTTGTTATTTATGTCGTCATCTGCCTGCCCTTGGCTAATATTATTTGGCGTTTTCTTGGCTGCCGTTCCGCTATCATAAACTTGCTTTTCTTTCATTCCTCACATAATATTTAATTTTGAATAGGTTTGCAACTTTAACCATTGAAATTTCTCATTATTTCGTAATTTAATTATATTCTGAGTAGATGTTACGTAAAATTGTAATGTTCATTATGTTAACGAAAGGGAAAGTTCGTAAGGTACTTAGGCACGGCTATATGCGGGGAAAGTGAATCAAAGTGACGCTCGTGCATATTCTACAGCGGCTAGTTTATTTTAATATTTTGTTTCAGCCGTCGTAATTTCTCTGTATGAAGAACCCATCCAACCCCAGCAAGCCGCATCTGTAGTGGAGAAGTTAGGAGACTATTTAATTACCTGTGGTTATTAGAGGTGAGTTCTATAACACTATCTGTCCATTTTTAACGATTTAGACTCAGGGATCTGTGAAGTATGTATGTTGTAGATTTATCTGAACACTTGTAAAATATAGTTTCTTTCTTTCACAGATCGAAGCGCGCCGTGATCTAAGAATACTATAAGATAATATTTTTTCCACAGGGAAATAAGTAACTGCATTTTGTATATTCTATAAAGTGATAAGGACCGTTCATTTGTTTTGATATTCGATAAATTATGGCGTCATCAGTGCGTGATGCGTTTAGTAACTGTGTGCAGATGCAATTACTTTGCGGATTTTGGACCCTTTTTATACGCTCACCGCTTCCATAAAGTAATTGTAAGCTGTAATGGTTTAAACATGTATTTTAAAGTTTGCTTTTATTGACCAGTATGGTAAAGCATATTCAGCTTTGCAAGCAGGTCTCAAAGCATGATGTATAGAGATTTTTTTAGGTTTCTTCTCAAGCATTCTGATACTTTATCTGGCGTGTACAATGATCTAAATTATAATTATAATCGAGGTAGACTTGAAATAGCGTCATTAGCCATCTAGACAAATATGCCCGCGTACAGATGCTTGAAGAGAAGTTATAATAACCACGTAATGAAATTACTGTAACAACATTATACAATATATATATAATTATAAATAGCATTTGTGTAAGGGCTTGTTACAAATTGAAAGACACTGTAACCCAAGTATTACGATTTTAATTGAAGATCTCTAGTCCCACTGGATCCATCGTGTGAGTAATAATATCCGACACATCAACGCGAGGCGCGAGGCCCGCGCCGCGACGCGCCGCGGCCGCGGCCTCCACATGGCCCGCTATTACAGTTTTCTGCTATGCTTTCTTTTTAATTGTGCCGCATTTATAATCTTGTGTAGTGAGTAATAAACATTTGCATTCTGTTCTATTCTATCTCTTAGCTGCAGAAATAGAAGCGCTCAATTACCCTGTATCCTCAGACAAGGCTTGCAGTAAACGAAGGGTGCATATTGTTTATATTTGATATTACTACTATAGCTTTGTACATTGTTTCTGATAAGCGATGGGAACTGTGTCTATCTAATAATAAAATGATTTGTATTATAATATTTTGTTTCTTTCAAAATTACCAACTGAGATGCAGGTAGAAAAGTAAAAACCTTTTTTATTGCTAATGAACATAATTTATTTTCCTTTTGACAAAATCTACAGTATTAAGAGTTAAGTACACTCGAATACAAGGATTGGTATAAAATGTTTAAACTTGTAGCAATAATTATTTACCAAGTAATTTTGGTTCTTTATAATCCAACACCCGAAGGTTTGTTTTCTAATGTTGTTTTAAATTATCTTCAGAGAATTTATGAAAAAGGTTTAGAGTTAAGTTGCGTTACTATCTACATAATATATTTAATTTAAAGTAGATTTCCTCTGATGACATACAAATTGCTGTTTATTTCGTTATTTTACTAAGAGCATTTATAACAATATATCAAAGAAATGAAAACGCCTTTGTTTTACTTACTACGTGGTTATCTACATTTCTACAATTCTATTTATAAGAAAAGAAAATGCTTGTGTAAGAATAAAATACGTAGGTACTTATCACATCTTAACAAATTAATTATGCGTTGTTAAAAGCATGAATTATACAAATCAATACACAATATCATCCCTATACAGATTTATTAAAATAATAATACTCCAAGTCCCATAATCCAACACATCTTATGTTATAACTAATTGATTCCGTAACACAAGTTATGATGATGATTTAACAACTACTGTAGTCTCGCACAACTGCTTTAGCCTATCAGTGTTGGTTATTAATTTTATTTCATTACAAAGTATTTAATCGAATGATAGTCATGACGTCATAAACGTGTTTCAAAAATATATTCGTCATGTTTGACTGTTCGTTCAAGCAGACATTTTATCGGTTTTCTCTCCGAAGTAATACGCTCATTAATTAGTTACACTTATCGTCCGAACATTTTCTTGATTGCCATCTTTGCTGGGTGCGAGGAAACGACATCATGAAACGCGATCAAGTCGAAAGTCTTCCATGTTTCTTCAAGGATGCTCAAGAGAGTAATGGCGAGATTTTTTCCAAAGGCTTCTGAAGAATCCTTTGCGTTGCTTCTGTCCTGGGTGCTCCTCGCCTGTTAACAATGAAAGGAGAGTCTTTAGTTATACATATTGCTGAGCCGCTAGCACAGAGAAGATTAAAAAAAGTTATTCCGATAAGAGCGTCTGGAATGGACTCATCGCATACCTACATATTATGCCTAAACCCGCATTACAAATATCTTTGCGATTTATGCCGTAGGTCTTAATATTTTGTTTAAGTAAGAGCTTTTAGCGATTACTCATATTTTAAAAACATACCTAAGTACTAATTTAAAAAAAAGTATGGTGTCGGCACAGATAATATAAAACTAGCATAGCGTCGGTCTCATTCGCTACTTATTGTGAACCAGAACATTTTTTACTAACAATAATTGCAGAAAATAAACGATAAAAAAAATAAGAATAAACGCGCACAGAGAAAACTATCTCAATAATAACGTAACGAGTTCATAATAATTATATCACGGGTTTTTTATTTAGGTCTTATTCTAGTTAAATATTTAGGTAAGTACCTACCTAGTTAGATAGATGATATTGCGAATTGAATTTCAACGATTTTTTAGTACGATAACAATAAAATTGTATTTTAGAGTACGTACTGCAGAAGGAATCCTTTTATAAAAATATACACGATATGAGAAGTGATGCAACAAATCATACTTACTATTTAAGAGATGTTAGTTAACATGTTTTGCTCTACAAGATAAATTTGCTTCCGCTGTATGGAATAGAGATACAAATACAAACGAAGATAGTATTTTCCTGTTGCTATAATTAGGGCGATGATAAAATGGAAGTTATAAAACGCCGCTTTGAACCACTTAGTTAGAAATAATAAAATATTGTTTTTAACTGAACAGTTATGGCGTCACCAAGTGAAAAAGAAGAAATTTGCAAGCAATGCGAATAAAGTAGGTAAGTTAGGTACTTTTTGGTATAGTTAAATCCAACGCTTGTAGGGTCGTGAACCCCTCTATAGGGGAACGCGAATGTCAAGTGTACAAGCGCGCCGCAGCCGGCTCGATCGTCGGTGTCTCGGCAAGCGGGTCGATACAACGCGTAGTGCCCTACCGCGGCGGCGGTGTGAGAAGAGTTTTCGGCTCGGATCGGCACGGACAAAATTTGCTGTAGTAAATACACCTCCGCCGTCCTTCTCTACCTCGCTGGGTCATTAGATTCACCAATGATTTTAGAATTGCAAGTTGGATATGAAATAAATTCGCCATCAGTTTGACAAATAGTAAGTTGTTTCTTGTGTGCCAAATCAAAATATATTCGAGTCAGTCAGTTACTGTCGGTACATTATTTTTTATAATGGGCATACCTATGTTGGATCTGGAGAAAAGCTCTTCGATACATTATGTTCATAGGTATTTTGATCAACGTACACAATATTTCCCACAAACACTGTAAAACAATGTGATCTAAGTAAATATTTGATTTGATTTCTATAAAAAAATATATAAATTTTAATATCGGATGTTGAATAAAAGCATTCAAAGATACTTAATATTGTTTAACCGTTAAATTTACTGCTGCTGTGTCTGTGCTAGGTAAGCTAAAAAAGTTTGTCAGTTCACTTGTGCAGACGAACCTAATTAGCAGAACTTTTTTTGTTTAGACGCTCTGGAAAGTCGTGAATTAATTTTAAGCTCACGAGACCGTGAATGATTACTTTGAAGCCAGATATCAATAATGCGTCTTTAATGTAAAATATTAATTTTATTATTATTATAGACAGGGTCGATGTAAAAATTATTTAATCTATCAGCCTTAACTTTTAAAGTAAGAAATACCGATATTTCATCTATGCAGTAAGAGACTCGTTAGTAGGGCATCCGAAAATAAACCGCAGTATGTAGGTAGTTTCCAGCACGCGTCCCAAATGCCATGCACGCTGCCTAAAATAGTCGTGGACTGAGCCACGAGCCACGTGAGATGCCGCACCCGACATTCGACTCCGCTGCTAGTAACCGGAATTTGTTTCTTGCTCTGAATTGAGCGGTTCTTCTCTTCCTGATTATGTTATTTACTGTTAAATAGTTCTTAAGAGTACTTACTGTAATTACGAAGTTAGCTAGGTACTTATCATTTTTCAAAATTTAAATAAAAAATTGTATTTTACGTTCTACGTTGTGTTTAGAAAATCTTAAAATCATTCATTTACACCTATTTAATCATTATTAAATAATAATAAAATTCAGCTGTGCGACAGAGTGTCTTTGTATTTATAGCACGTGTGTTATGCGGTGGGGGTCCCTTCCAGTTCAAGTTCATTGGCTAGACTCCCCGCAAAGGTAACGCCACTGCGGCCTATGATCCAGCTAATGGGCAACTAATGGCAGTTGGCACTTCGGTAATACAATGTTTCATTCAAGTAAAATATTGTAAACGAAATGGATATGTTCCCTATTAATGTGACTTTGGAAGTTAATTATTTATGCAATAAAATAAAGGGTAAAAGCCTGTATGTGGAATTCTTCTTGTTGATTTAAACCTATTCGAAAACGTATCCTAGATAGATAGGTCTACAGATGTGTCCGTAAAATTCGCCAACGCCAAAAGAAAAAACCGAAAGAATGATTGACAGCTAGGAAGACAAATAAAAAAACTGTCCATGCGGAAATGGGCGTAAGCTTTTATACAACCGATACAACTAATGATTTCCATGCCATGCATTGAGTCGAACCAAATTAATGATCTAACATGAATTAGCCTATATCTTCACGATCATGGTTTTCTGGTGACAAAGGAAATTTTAACTAATCAGGTCACGAAGATCGAGTTGGAGAAGTGCGAAGGGCTGATGTGTGAGGGACGCGTGGCGTGCGGGGGTGCGGGGCGGTGTGCGGGCTCCAGGGGTCGTCGACACTTGCTGAAGGGCAGTGAGGTCGGTGCGTTCGCTTTCGTAGGCGCGCGGCGGGCGGCGGCGGCGCGGCGTTGACTCCGCGTATTGATCGCAGCTTCGCAGCCTCCCGCACTCGATCCGCGTTACATCTCTACAAGTTGATTCCCTAACTAAACATTTTTGCCATTACGAATACATTCTGACGTAGTTTTGTTTAAAGTAGGTAGGAACCTAATTCAATCTATCTTGCTCGGCAGAAAATTTCAAACATAACATCAGAAATGACCTTCATACTCATTCATTAAACTGATTTCAGTTATTTATTACAGACGATTTGGTTTTCTTTTCATTGTTGTCAGTAACTTCATTTTAGCATACTTTTCAGTAGATATTGCTTAATAGCGAAACTTGATATAAAAAACATGGTAGGAACATTGGCACATCAATAGAGTGCTACTTTGCACATTATAAAATTGTTAGTAGTAAATGGGTGCTAGCTCTGAGTGTAACGTTAGCCAGGCGGTGGCCGCAGCCCGCAGCGACCGCGGTTGCCGCGGCGCCGGCTATTGTTTCTGCAACATGATCACTGGGGCTGTTCCTGTGCCCGAGCTGCGCTTGCCTACATTATCTTTCCGATTCAGAAATAATGTCACAAAATAGATATAGGTGCTCATGTATCATCTTTTAGGACAATTTGCCATTTCTTTCAAATATTTTCTATGAGAATAATATAATTTATTAGGTACTACTTTATAATAATATTTCTTCCTTGTAATTGTAAATCTTTACGGCCGTTGAACTGCGATAAACGACGATGTATTGACCTCTTATCACTAGCGGCCCACTCTTATTAATTTTACCTTGTTATTGAGTGCAAATAAATACTATAAGCCTTATTATAAGATTATTATTAATTTGGCTGTATTTAAAAAATAATTTAGGTATTTTTTATAGTTAGTTGCGGTATGCACTAGCGGAGACGCTTTCAAACCATAAGCAATTTTAGTGTTATAGCTCGAGTGCACTAATTAACAACGAGAGGCGAACGTATCCGTGCCAACAATATTTACCGTTTGTGCAAAATGCAAAACTAATTGGAGCTTTGAGCAGTGGCTAGTTACTAAGTATATCAAGTCTTTGATATTTAATCAAAAACTAGTCGAATGTTTTACTCAAAATTCAAACAGATTGATGTCAAGTTTGGATCTGTGTTAATATGCAGGTTAGTAGGTAGGTAGGTGAGGATACATCTCTGAATCTTACCGACTTTACTTTCTCCGAGTAACAGGCTCGACGCTACCTAGACCAGTGCCATACATACCTACATACGCTCCAACTTAGACGTCAAATGCGACACAGTTAATCTACAATAATTTCATGTTTTTTTTGTTTTAATAAAAGATGTCTGTTAAAGTGCCCCCAAATAACATGGGACGTAAAATATAAATGGCGAAATGTTCGTGACCTCTGCCTAAATCTTCGGGGGATACGATACAGGCATGATGTTAAGTAAGTCAAACATTTTAGACGTTATAATATAGCCGTGACAATCTAAAAGTTGGCTTACACTGAGAATGAGCTATATGTTAGTTTAGTTTCGACGGGCTGTTTCCGCAACACCACGACTAAGGCTCTAGACAGACGGACTGCATTTCAACTGCAAGCCAACTGCAAATTTGCAGTTCGGATGCAGTTTGTATGGCAATTGGACCGCACGGTTGGTTTGCAGTTCTATTGCAGTCGTGTCAACTGCATTCAAACTGCATCCGAACTGCAAATTTGCAGTTGAAATGCAGTCCGTCTGTCTAGAGCCTAAGCGCGTATTTTGCGTTCGGGTGGGCTAGGTATATATAAAAATACGTATTATAATTTAAACTTGATGCTTACGAATGATACCTAATCATTGTTATACTGTATGGATAACATTAGTAATTAATTAAGATTATGAATTTGATTTTTCAATTTCTTACGTACCTAAAAAGTTACCGTGGCATGTAAAATGAGGCGTCGGATTTCCTAGATTGACACGAATCGTGTCAATCTCGGAAGGAACTTCTGTAACGTATTTAAAGAAATGTTTTAACAAGAAAAATATAGTAAGGTAAGTAATTAGGTACCTAGTTATCGATAGCTAAGCAAAGATATGAAGTCTACCTAATTGATGGTTAAGTCACTCTCTTCCGGTAACGAACAGACTAATCTGCACATCAAAGCGGAACTGATCCAGCCGCCATAACTGTGGCTATGATTACTACGAGTATTTTACTATAAGGCGCGAAGAACGACGGTGACGTGCTATCTGCGAGTGTGGATAAAGCATGAACGTAAATACGTACCTACCTATCGCTAGCAAGACTCGCTTATGAGAATTCCGTATTTTATTGTCACTGGTTAAGTGGTGAACCATTATACAACTTTAGATTCATGGTAGACAAGTAAATAAATCCACTTAGAAAATAATGATTTGCCTTGGAATAATGATTGCGAAAAAATAACGTTCGCCAAATGTGTTCGCGGTCAGCCGCCATAAGCATAACAACATGAATTATTAATTATTGTAGACAATGTTCAGTACAAGTTCGTTGACCTCGCTACTATGACATCAACTGGAAGCCTGTACGCCTCGCTCTACTAAATAAATTATGATCATGACTCGCGAAAATCAATTAGCATTTTTCTAATTTGCCACCTTCAAAATCTCTAATGCTGGAATAGAAAGTAAAGAGAAACCTGTCGTATTAGGTTAATAGATACGAATTAGCACATAATATAATACTAGCATAGTATTAGTAAGAGAAATATCTGTAAGGCTCTAGTGAACTGTGGGCTCTTCGTTGGGTAGGGTCAGTCTCAAAGACTGGATAGGCCTGGGCCAGCTCTGTACAGTAAATGACGTAATTATTCATAAATCATTGTGGTACAGTATGTACCTAAAGTAAGCTTTTTTATTACCTATTATTTATAGGCTCGCGCTTGACCACTGTGCCTCACCTGATGGTAAGCGATGATGTGTTCGATGATGAACCAAGCTTGCCCAGAAGAAACCTATTCACTCTTGACTTGACTCCAGGTTGTACCTATCAGGAAATACAGACTACAAAATTCCTTTGATTTTATTGCTTCTAAGTTGTGTATAGGGTTACCATTTTGAAAATTGAAAAGTCCTGCCAAAAAGTCGGAATTTAAAAAACAGTTAGGACATTTTAGTTACAAAAAAAGCTTAAAATCTAAAATTCGGCTACTTAAAATCGCGATCTGAAAATATTATATAACAAGAAAATATTCTTACAGGATAGCCTTGGTCGAATAAAAAATCAAAATGTTGCCATCCAAGCTAGAAATCCGGACAAATTCGGCCGGACGAAGTCCGGATGGATGGTAACCCTAGTTAGGCTTAGTGGCTTTTAATCTCGTACTTAAACAATATTGAAATTAAAAACTACACTGAAATAATTATTTTTAATATCTGTAAGCATTTCATGCTGTCGTTCACTGGAACCGATCCAAATTGCGAAAATAAGGCGAATGTTTATCAGCAGCTGTGGCTATGAATTAACGAGCTGCGCTCAGAGCTAAAAGATAAATAAATGTACAAGACAATCAACTACGAAAATACCTGGTTATATTTGGAAGGGGTCATTAAAATTAAGTAGATATTTAAAGACGTAATTTGTTATTTGAACGGCTGATAATAAGATTTTAATCGTTAATGGGTAATCATATACGTAGCACATATTAACTCAACGTTTAGGCACAGTTTTCTTTAATTACCAGGCAGCATAAATAAAACATTATTAGACGTTATAACAACAGTATAACGCTATCTCAGTGAGTGAAGATAAAACCGCGTCACAACAATAATTAAGGAATACCACGACACTCGACTCACCCAGTCTGCTGTAGCTTTGTAATGGCCGGGAAGAATCTAACCAATTAACTTATCGCTTATTCCCATTGGAAAGGTGGTTGATAAGCATGGTGACGTCATCAACTCGTCGCTCTATCGATAAAAACTGACATGACTTGGACACGTGCATAGGTTGTTTACTGCGACTCGACATAAATTAAAAAAAACAAAGGCAGAGGCAAACAAACATAACTTAAAAACTTAACCATTCTTGGCTGTCGGATAATACGAGTAAAACAGAGATAGTCAGACAATATTTTTTTCAATTTAAATAGCAAGCCGTTCTCAAGCTTTGGCGTGACCAAGGGAAATAGGGTATCATTTTTACCCGACTGCAAGGAAAGGGTTATGTTTTATATATATATAGATGAGTAAAAATCGTTAAAAGATATAATTATGTAAGTGTTTGTCTTTGTGCACATTACCCATAGCATTAGCAATAGCTTATTTCTAGTATATTGATATACCTTTGGACATGAAAGTGATAAAACTGAAACATACCTAGTTCTCTTGGTGTTTTACTAGGTACTAGCTAAATAAAGTCTATACTGTAATCTTGGATATATAAAGGATGTTAGATTACACAAAGAACCGTGAAATATTATAACAAACCGGACAATGCGTGTTGGGCCACGCGCAGTAATAGGGTTCCGTATTTGCACAATAATGCCAACGAAAAAGGGGGTTTTTTTGTTTCATGTACATTTAAACGGTTTCGGTGGCTCACACATAAACTTTTTAAGTTTTATTTATATTCAGAATAGGCTATACGCGCTTGACCACTATTTCGCCTGATGTTAAGCGATGATGTGGTCGACGGTGAAACACGCTTGCCTAAAAGTAACTTATTCACTCGTTACTTACAGACCCCTAGATTGTAGCTATCGGGAAACACAGACCCCGACAGGGAATTCCACTCCCTAGCTGTACGCATAATGAAAGTATTTCCAAAACGTTTAGTGCGTATGGGTGGGACGTTCACCATGTACCGACGCATCGCCGTACGTCTTGTAGTCCGATGATGAATCGGGCTTGGCGGAATTAGATCATGCAATTCCATCGCACACTCCCCGAAATGCAACCGATCCAAAACCGACAAGCTGGCAACTCGGCGACGATGTTCAAGGCTCTGGAGCTTTGACTTAACCAGCGCCTCATTGCCGATGAACCTCTTGGCCCGCTTTTCGATCGATTCTAGTGCATCAAGCTGGTATTTAGCAGATCCGTCCCAGAGATGAGAACAATACTCCATGCATGATCGAACTTGTGCTTGATACAAGCTGAGCAGCTGTTTTGGCGTGAAGTACATTTTAACCTTTGCAAAGATCCCCGGCTTTTTGGCAGCCAGCTGAGCCTTTACCTCAATGTATGGGCCAAAGTAGAGAGTCGATGTCAACGTAAAGCCAAGCAGCTCAAGATGGTCAGTTATTGTCACGGTCGCATCTCGGAAAGTTGGAACCGGGTGAAATTGGCTCTTTTCAGCGGAAAAAAGACACGCCTGGGTTTCAGCAGCATTAAACCTGACCGGATTAGCATCGCCCCATTCGGAAACTGCCTGCAAGGACAGGTTCAAGCGCTCCACCGTGGCCTCCCGGAGAGGCTGGATCTGAGGCCCGGTAGCTCAAGCGTTGGACAAGTATCTCTCAGCAACAGTGCTGTCGTTTGCATATCCAAAGGTTTTAGCAGATCGTTAATGTGAAGCAAGAATAAAGTTGCTGAGAGTACCGACCCCTGAGGGACCCCGGCATTAATATCCAATTGGTCCGACGAGCAGCCATCGATAACCACTGGAATGGACCGATCTCTCAGGACACGTGACTCTCGATGGCCTCACTCCAGATGTGAATGGCATACGCTAGAAGATAAACTACACCGATTTCGGCGGAAGCCGTATTGGCGGTCACTAAGGATATCGTTTGCTTCTAGGTATGCCAGGAGCTTAATATTGAGGTTACGGATATGGGTCTGTAGTTGGCCGGGTCTGCTCGACTAAGGGCTTATTGGGCACGGGCTGTACGTTAGCTTGCTTCCAAGCATTCGGCATTTTTCCAGCCTCATACGAAAGGCGGAATAGGCGTGTCAATATCGAAGTTCAGGCGCATAGGTTCTAAGAACAATTGCTGGAATTCCATCAGGGCCGTGCCTTGTTCACGTCGAAGCTGCTCAGCACCATACGGATGTCCTTTGATGGATAAGAATATCCGACATACTCGTCTCGCATCCATCAGGAGGGGGCCGCGCGTCACCAGGATTCAGACGTGAAAATTCCGCAAAAAGAGAGACAAATAAATTTGCCTTCTACTCTGCGGAGTGGGCCAGCGACCGGTCGTGTTTCAGCAGTGGTGATAGTGAGGGATGGCAAAAGTTCGATTCCATCGACTTAGCCAGGGACCAAAACGCTTTACTACCTACTGGGTAAGAAGCAAGTTTGGTTCCTATTCGGCCAATGTGGTCGAACCGAGCCCTTCGCAACACCAACTTGTTCGACAAGTTGGTCGACTATTATTCGTAAACTTGTTAGTCCACTTAGCTGTGATAGTTTTTAGTTTTAATTTCGTTATATATACTACTGTCGTGAATTTTTTCACATATCCAAAAGCAACTATTTAACTAGCAGTAGGAACACTTGACTCTAACAAAAATTAGCAATTGAAAGCTTAATTATCCCTGCAAACGGATCCCTGAATTGAAAAATGATTTTCACAGATCCATAATATTTTTAAATGGCCTATCAAACATCCCCACTTTACGTGTACAGGAGGTACCCTAAAAAATATAGCTATCTAAAATTAATAGTCATTGACATGGCGAAACTATAAGGATTCCTTGTTGACTACGGAACCCTAAAAATGGGCTATTCCCAACAGCAAGATTTTTCAAGGTTCCCTTCCTCAAAATGAACCCTTGTCTCTTATACAGTATTAGCATTGAACAGAGACAGCGATATTTGCCCGTTTTCACTAGCACTAAGCTCATTCAACTGTGCTGGCAATAAAGTTAAGGCATTAAGTTAGATGTTTCTTAGAGTACCTGAATAGCAGTGGTGGCCCAGTGGAAACGGCCCTGACTTACGTGTCATAGGTCGTGAGTTCGAACCCAGGCAGACGCTTTACTTTGTGTAATTTATTTCATCACCACTGCTCTTAAAACGGCAAAGGAAAACATCGTCAGGCAACCGGGGCCTATGTCCTATGGCCTATGACGTGTGACATCCACCAGCCCACAATGGGCCCGCGTGGTGGAAGCCCATTACCTCTCTCACTGAGATGATGCCTGTGTCCCAGCAGTAGGAACATTATAAGGCTGATGATAGGGTACCTATCTAAGTGAAAACAACCATTGGAGTACAACGTGTTATTATGTGCATGAGGTATTTTACAGTAGGTGTTATCATATTTCTAGTGTAAAACGAGTAGGTAGGCACGGAAGACGGATGTCCTTTTATTATCTGGCAGTTTGTCCCATTGATATGTCACGTCTGACGATCTGACGGCATGGTGACATTGTGTTTCAACGTTATTATCATTTAGCATACTGCGGGGGCTGTTGGGATGCTTTTGTGCGATAATATAATATTGAAATAAGTAGGTACCCACGTAAACGGTACCGAGATTGTGTTATGTTAGCACTATGTAATGTAAACTACTTATATCAAGTTCATTGTTTTGTCTCGTACCAAGGCGACGGTTATTATTGTTATTGTCATAATAATTGATTGGACGGGCCGTTAATGAAACATAAATTCAATGATCTATTAATGTTATCTTATGACTCATTCTCGTTTACGTTATTGAGATAATTTTATTAATAATAAACCTATTTATAATGAACACACTGGGTTTGGCGATTGGGAATAAAATCGTACATGCGAAACATTATGATGTGCGCAGCCGAATTTCGAGGGAGGATTCCAATTTCCGCAAAAAAGTGGTAGGATGGGGTGTCGCGAGTCGCCCCTGCAGAGCGGGGAGTGCGGCGCGGGCGCGGGCGGGGGCGCTCAGCACAGGGGTGCCGGCTGCGCGCGCCGCCGTGCGCCGGGCCCCGGGGACGCGCCGCGCCGCATGTGCGTCGAGCGCGTCCCTCCCTGAACCCTTGCGAGTTGCGCCGCAAACGAGGGGAGCTCCCTCTCCCTCCCTTACCGATTGAAAGCTCGATTATTAAGCACTCATTCAAGCTTTATAAGCATACGCGATTATCACCATGGTAACTACGGACCGCGAGATGGCGAAGCTCATCAATGAGATTTGTATTGTGTTCTTATATAAATTTTGTAAGCATAAGAAGAACAGTGCTGTAAAGTTAATAGATAACTAGGAGGTTAAGGGAGGTACTGACCGTTTGCTGAGCGCGCTGCTGGTGACGTGGCTTCCTTGTTTCGAGAATTTTCTTTCTCCTTCCCGTTGTTCCCTAGGACAAATCAAACAAATAATTTCAAACAGTAGAAATTTTATACATTCCAATAGTAATAATTTAATTTAGATTCTATTCAGACGATATTTCTCTTGTCAATCGGTCGTAGGATAAATTTGTAAATTTCAATTCAAAAGAAATTTAAATCCACCAAACATAAAAAGCTCGAGAGGTGTATCTACATAATGTACTTAACATTTATTATAAGCTGGTACTAGTACCTATACATATAGCAAATAGCAATCAATTGAGTCAGCCCAGAACTTGTTCAGATTATAACTCGAGTCGAGGGCGTTGTTGGCAGAGGACAGGTGTGCTATCGTTCACATAATTAGTTCGCCGATACTAATATTAGATCCCAGTCCCAATATAACTGCACACAGTCTATTGATGACTTATCGAATGGAGAATTCGAGACACCATCCGAGTGTGACTCACACAACTCGGCTAAAGGGTTAGTAGTGGCCTACAAATGTATGTTCGTCAGGCTTTAAACACAAAAGAACACGAACTGAATGAAACATTATGAAAAAACCAGTCAAGTGTGATTCGGACTCGCGCACGAAGGGTTCCGTATCGTTATCGCAAAAAACGGCAAAAAAACACTTTTGTATGTGAGCCCCACTTAATTATTTATTTTATTCTGTTTTAGTATTTGTTGTCATAACGGCAATAGGAAAACATCATCTGTGAAAATTTCAACTGTCTAGCTATCACGGTTCTTGAGATACAGCCTGGTGACAGACAGACAGACGGAGAGTCCCGTTTTTACCCTTTGGGTACGGAACCCTAAAAACTATTATGAAACTTATAAAAGTTGTAGAGTAGTAGGAGAGGCTCTGAAATACATGTAACCGCAACCACAAAGTAATAGTGATATTATTTCAGAAAGATATTAGGTATCTTGGTACTATAATATCGATACGAATGATTGTAACATTTCAAAGTGATGTCAGCCTGATAAGTGACCGATAACACACGTCTACATAGACTTGACGGAAATTCGTGACGCTCACTAATACCAACCAAAAAGTACTTAATCGATATTCCTGATATCAGTTCTCGCAATACGAAACGGTTTATGGCTTATTCATTGCAAGTATCTACCTACGAGGAAACGTACTGAAAAACAATAAAATTCTAAGTAGCCACTTATCGCGAGATCTTTTAGTATTAATTAAATTGTTATTAATAATTAACAGGAAAAATATATTCGCTATTGAATCACTGTTTAATATTTTAACAATAAAACAAAGTTAAAATCCATATTTCCTGTTGTTGCTTCCTCTGCGCAATGACCGATAACACCATTGTAGAGTGGTTTTCGAACGAATTGGTTTCAATATAAACCGGAAATATCTGGGTGCAGATAGAGGAGTGCGGGAGTGGTCGGTCGGTCGGTCGGAGGCCCACACTCCGCAGCGCGCGGCACATTCCCGGGAGGATCCTTTTTGCCGCGGCTGCCTGTCAGACCGGTTCTATTACGATCGTTCACCCGAGCACACTCGCTCGCAAATTTACTTTGCTCGGCTTTCCTCTACAAAGTAACAAATCCCAAATGAGTATTATTCGATACTCATTTATTATCGATTTTGCTGAGTCATCTCATTACTATTCTACTAACAAAATCAACAAGTTCTCGGAACGATACCCCTGTAGAGGTGACCGTTTGGGTTGATCTGGTGACTGGTCACTCTAGTGGTCAGTTCAGGATATTGGTTAGAACAACTCGCTCTCTGAAATTTGGTTTTCGTGAAGGAAATCAAATTTTCATGGAGGTAAAGATAAAAAAGTTACAAAATGTGACAATAATTGGTATTATTTGGGACCTATTTATCTGCTTGACTGAAAGATACATCCTTTTCACAAAAGTATTTAGTTAGCCGGAAATTTTCGTAATGTTTAATAGTGGCACAATGAACGATTAATCAATAAAGATAAAGCTCAGTCGCTTGCACCGAATCCAAGTAACAATTGTTTTATTTGAAGTGGCGGACGAGCCGACCTTGGCAGTGGCGTTGACTCGCGCGGCCTCAAATCGCAACCGACCGTCGCGGACGCGCCATAGATTTAACACATGAGCCATAATATATACCTCCTGTGCTTACTCGACATCGTTTATTACCTATTTTTATTTCTAATTGTTACCAGATTTACCTTTAATACATATATGTCTATAACTGGGGTTCCGTACGGGTGGGTGTCATCGGTGTCATACGCAGCTTATACATTACAATGTATGTCTGTTCATCGGCTGTTCTGTCAGGGAGCTTTATTTCAGTATCGATGAGAGACCCAGATGCTTTATTTTTATTTCATTTTTGTCTTGTGTGGCTACATTTTAGTAACCAATGGAATATCACAAATGATTCTCCAAAAAAGCAAAGGATTCACTAAAATGCTAATTTTGTACGATTTTTGCAAGAGCTGCGTTAAAAAGCTCAAGGGGTACCTACACTAAATAATCATTCAGGAACTGTTTGAAGCTATGTGTTTTATGGATAAAATAATTATACTACTATACTATACTAATAACAAAACTATACTAATAAACATAGTTACCTACGTGTAGCTGTAGCACCTAAATAGTCCATCCTATTATTTCCACAATCCAGAAGGTAAAGGAAGGAAATCACGTATTTCCTTCCTTAACTGTATTATTTCGATCCAGGCTAGCACTGTTGAATTTAACGGACCAACCAACATAACAATTAACCATAGCTTTTAATTTCTGTGATGTATCCCAATAGGAATCACGCATTTTTGCCGGGACAAAAGTTGCATAGGCAACCAGAGTATAGCTTTCCGTCAGTGTAGATAATTTTCTTTAACCTTATCAGTATTATCAATACCCTTTAAAATTAATTTTACCCCTCAGTTTAGATGAAGAAGATTACCGCCTATCCCCTATGGTCCCATTATATATTTTTTCTAGATTTTAGAAAAAAGATTCTGAATTCGACTGTTTTTAGAAAATAATGTTTCGTGAAGATGCATACCTCCAGGCGATTCGAAATTCACTGGAATTATTCTTCGTTATGGTTTTATAGTTGTTGTGGACGACTATGTCTACCTGGGACAAACGATCCAGTTGGGTAGGGCCAACTTCGAGAAATAGGTCAACCGACGAAGACGAGAAGTCTTTTGTCTCAAGAAGAAAGTCTATGACCAGTGTGTGTTGCCAGTTATGACCTATGGCTGAGACGTGGTCGCTCACAATGGGCCTCATCAGAAAGCTTACAGTCACCCAAAGGCCAATGGAGAGGGCCATGCTCGGAGTGTCCTTGCGTGATAGAATCAGAAACGTAGAGATCTCCAAGAGTTTGGAGAGGTTACCGACATAGCCCGAAGAATTGTCAAACTTAAGTGACAGTGGGCAGGGCACTTGCTCGCAGAACGGATGGCCGATGGGGCAGAAAAGTTCTGAAGTGGCGACCGCGAACCGGAAGAGGCGCGGAAGTTGCGTTGGTAGGCCTCCCACCAGGTGGCGGTCCACCTGGTGGGAGGCCTTCCAACGCAACGTCTGATGAAGGTGAAGGTTTCGGGGATCCGCTGGATGTGGGACGCACGGGACCGTTCAATGTGGCCACGCTTTTGGGAGACCTCAAATTCAAATTCAATTTATTGCATCCATAATGTACATACAGGTGGTAAATATAAGTAACAGAAACAATATTATGGACCCTGTCGGGCACAGCAACATTCTAGATACAGTCAGTGTCTAGGAGAGAGGAATAGCGCTTAATAGTTTTCCTATATAATTAACCTCTGTCCGGCAGTGGACGTCTTAAGGCTTATATGATGATGATGATGGATTTAGAGCGTTAATGAAGTATGTAATTAAATTATGAGCTTTATTTTTAGCTAGATTTTATACTGCAGCTATACCTATCATATTATTATCATAAATGGCGTTGCCGCTTTGGTCAACAGGAAAACACGACTGTAGTTGAGCATGTTGACTGTGTGGAATCAATCAGCACATAATAGTCAGACTTTGTGCTAACGAACCAACATTTATAATAAGGTAAAGCATTAAATCATGTGATAAACGACAATCAGGTTAAATTCAGTGCTTGTGTGTCAATAGCCGTATCTAAAATACAGTGCAAATGAGGTACCTATTGTGTATTTCAACTGAATAGACAGGAGATATATTATGTGACATCTGTTATCGTAGTGTATACGCTCGTTCGTTAATGAGGAGAATTAAAGTATTATTGATCATTGTTAGTCCTAAGTAGTTACTACCCAAAGCACCTGCCGTGACTAGTTCAAATGAAAAGGAATGTGGTAAGTTGGCAGGGCACCCATCGTATTGACACTATAAAATATATTCATATTATAGCCAAAAGTAAAATTGTCGCAAAAGTAACGTCCTGTGTTATTTTACCTTCTTTGGTAGATAATTATACATGAAAGGGTATTTTACATTTTAAATGATATGTTATTGGGAGCATGTGTCAATCGGTGAAAAATGGCTTTCGAAAGTTTCGTGTTTTTTTTTATCGTAGGAAGGTAACTATTTGAAATGTTGTGCCAGTTATTTACTGCAATCATCATCAATTTATCTTTGTGCCTTTAACATTTTAAATGTTTTGAGAAAATTTATTTCGTAAAATTCTACCTATTTGCTAGACTCCCACAATAATAGATAATATTTCAATCTGGAATAATTATAGCTCTTGCCTGTAAACTATAAATTATCGAATCAAATTAAATCCTTCTGCTCTAAGACGAAATTATTGTCTTAATGAGTAACAGTAATGTCGATTGTACAATCGCGCGAGAGCCCGCGAGGTTGATGTTCATTGCTCTAAGTACTGAGTTCCATCATGAAGTATTCAGTTTAAAAACTCAGTGTACAGCGTTTCCTCGGGCTCTCGCGCGAGAGTGTACAGCCGGCATAAAAGTGCAGTGTAAGTAGCGAAGTGTGTGCACAGGTGCAATAACTAGGCGTGCGGTATGTGGGTGATGGTCGCAGAGGCAGTCGCCCGCGCACCGAGCTACCGCCGCGCGACCACCGACCGCCACGTCTGGACTGGAGACGAGTTTAAAAATAAATTTACAGCTCGTTCGATTCTCGCCATGGAAAATAACAGATTTATACCGACTCTATCGATTTTATTTACTACCATTCGTAGCTTGAACCTTGTGATATGATATGAATAGCAACATACAACCAATGATTTCAACTCTACGTAGTGCAATTGATGCTGCCTTATCGAACAGCGAGGGTGACTCATGCTCTTTATTTTTTTCAAAGAACTGTTTCGATTACCGAGATGGCACGAAGGTACACTCATTAGAAGGATTACTAATAAGAGACGATTGTAACATGTCACAAAAGAGTAATCAGGGCGTAAGTCGAGCGTGGCGCCTCGCCATATTGTGTTACCACGAGGTCGCGGTCGAGCGTGTGATACGAAAGGATACCACTAAGGTTAAGCTTTGTAATGTCACGCACAAAGGTTTTAACTACATTATGAGAAATGATCAGCACTCCTTTCTCTACAAAGGTCTACCAAACATTCAGCATTTGCCACAGCGAAAACGTGCAAATCGATTGCTATTAAAATTCTGACGGAAATGAGTCACTTAGTTGTAAGAAAGTGTTATCGCCGATAAGAGTTTTAAAATTTTAACTTATCTTATGCGTGTTGGCAGGCAGGCAGAACTCGGTAATGGTTCGACAGTTTTACCATTGCTTAATGTACAAAATTATAAAAAAATATCATACAATAAAAGTGGTAGCTCGTGAACCCTGTACGTATTCAGTTAATCTTTGATTTCCAGCTCAACAGAATGAAGTAGTGATCCATGAACATTATCGTTTCAGTGGATGTGTACTCGAGTGTACCGCGCCATATGGCACTGGCGGTTGTCGACGGAGTCATACCCATAAAAAGGTTTATAAAGCTTTTAGGTTACACGCCGGCAAAGGTCGTGCGTCGTGCATGCATCAACATGTACCCACTGAATAACGTTACTCTTTTAAGGGACTGTTTAGATCGCTCATGGGTTGAGAACACACATAGACCGTACCTTAATGTTTGAACAGCCATGTTCTTAACATACTTAAATGGCTAAATAAACAGATGTTGTATCTAATAATTATTTATCGAGGATAATAAATTTAATACCTGAGCCATCTGGGTTTATAACGTGGTAACTAAATTCAATTTAATTAAATCCTCTGCCGAGTCAAAAACCGCTTCTAATAATTGGTGTTGAAGTGTCTACAGGCGAGACAGTCGTGAATATATGGATGGATTACTAACAGGAGCGCAGAACGTCTGCACTTCTAAACGAACTGGAGTGTTGCGTGCTACGCTGATGTTTATTGGGTTTTTAATAAAGATTTATTTGCTAACTACTGACTCGCCGGTCGTTTAACTTTTGCTTAAATTAATTGTGCCCAGCCCACATATTGAGTGTCCGTAGCTACTAGTGTACAGTATATGTTGTGTAAGTCGTAGCTGGTAGGTACATTAGAACTGGTAAGCACGTGGGCACCCAAGGTGAAGGTCGTTCGCCAAGGCGTTACGTAATTGAGATTCAACAGATATTTTCCAATACCCAACATATAAAGTATACACCACATCTCGGACGACGTTAGTGAAGCTTACTCATAAGTAGGTACGGTAAGTACATATATCTACTCATCGTGCATCGTGGCCTTGCTGGGATCATGTTGTAAGTTTAGAATCATTCCTCAAGCAGTCCGGCAAATGCTTGTTTTATTAAATAAATTGTCAAACATATTCATCAGTGATTTCATCTTCCAACGGAACCTAAAGAGTCACCCTCGTGACATCATTGTCATGACGAGTCCCTAAAGTAAGTCTCTGAAGTAGTTTATGATGTTTTCTCGGCTGTAACATTCTAACCTGAATAGCGGGAAAACGTTCCATGAAACTGTTTTTCTAAAAATATAACGGAATAGCTGAGTTGAGATGTTTACTGTTTTTTGAATATATATCAAGAAAGTCTATTTTTAACGTTTCTTTGAATGAATTTCTTAAGGCTGAATCATTGGAGATGGGCTCACGCTCAGTCCAAATTCATACACTTTCATTCTAGTAAAAAAATTAGTTCTATCAGTTTGTATGCCTCTAATCTATAAGCGTAAGCGTGTTAAACTAAGTGGTTCGTGTACCGCCAAGTCGAGTGGGCTCATCAGATTAACTGACATAACGATAAACGTTTCCCCTTTTGTTCTAAACGCAGTTTATCTATCGCGGAATGTAATTTTTGATTGCTTATCTGGAAGCAACATTGCCGACATAGCTGAATCCTCTTCGATCAGTAAAATCACGGGATTTGGCAAGAGTAAAATGTACCTTCTCACAACTACCTAATGCTTTATTGAGAAGCAAAAGATGCCTAATAAATAGGGACTCTTTTATTTACGGCTGGTCCACAAGCATGATTGTGATATGAACAAAATGGAATTTTAATTAACTTCTGATTTTCCGCAAATTGTAACTAATGACAATGTATCTAGCCTAACAAATAATGGAAGCGGATAAGTAGAGGAAACACAAAGTTAGCCGGACTGGCATCCTTCAGTGTTACGTGGCCCGGGGGCCGTGGCGTCAGCGGCGTTGTTGACAGAGGGCTGTCCTGCCAAGAACAAGGTTTTCTATATAACAATATGAATATTAAAAAGGCCTTACTTACTACGCACCGGATATATTATTCGTTGGGAGACGGATGTGGCGTCATTTGCATGCACGTCGCGTCGCAGGACAATGCATGGCTGCGGAGCGCGGAGTGCGGAGCTCCCCGAAACGATATTACTAGCAGAATATATTACCTACACTGCTGTAAAACTAAGTTTTATTGTGTACCAGGTTTTGTGAGTTTAGAGAAATTCAATAAGTACGATTTTAAACGTATTTGAATACGTAATTAATTAAATTATTAATATTAACTTGAGTATGTAGGTATTGTTTTGGTATGGAAAACCGTTTATTAACAATGGATTATTTACATACACATGACTAATTAATTGGAATGATATAAATAACATGGAATTTATTCATTGTGTAGGTAAGTATTCTGTTTTATAATTGTTTGTTTTATGAATTCATGACGTAGAGGAATAAATGATCCAGGTACCTGTTCCAATAGCTTTTAATTAAGTAAGTACAAATATCTACTTTTTGCGAAAAAAACATGATACCATTGTTTATCTGTCAGACACTAATGTGTTGTACAGCTATCAAATATTTCGTCTGATAGTACCCGCAAAATATGGGTTTGGTTGAGCCAGGCTTGATAACGTTGATTAAGATGTGAAGTTTGTTGATTGCACCGCGCTATCACTGATACCAGCGTATTAGATTGTGTTATCAATATTGGATACTGTGAGCCAGAGATATGTCAGCCAAGTTGAAGGCGGTTCAATTTGTCCTAATGCAACCGCTGATTCAAAGTTTAGAATAAGTATTTGGAAAATGTAGCCAGAATAGGAAGGAATACTTGGATAGAATAGTTTATGCCAATTTTCTTACTTACTGTTTGCAGAATAGAACTCTGTAAAGAAAGGTTTGATACCGAAAGTGTTACTTAAATACCAAAGGGTTTGCCCTTAAAAGCAGAGCCAAGTTTTAAATAACATGCTAGTGTACACAATGAATGAAAGCTGGCCACCGTCCAAACTATTTTAGAGAAAATATTTTGCAGTATTTCTAACAAACGACACACACTGTATCTTATACAAGTTTACACTTTGATGTCAAAAGGGTAATTTTATGTTATGTGATAAACTTGGTGTTACGGTTGCAGAATTTAAAATATTTCTCGAAATGTGTCATTTCGTAAGAACGGCTGTGAGTAGTCATTACTCATTAGAGTTAGACCAGTCAACCTGGGTTTGGGCACAGTGTATGCCATCATATTATTAAACGTTAAGCGCTGAATCACACTTAATAATGTAAAAAATCTAAACCAAATGATTCGGCAAATTTGATATTGTTGTCATTTTAAATTCAATCAATTCGAGTGTAAAATTTATTATAAAGAAGATAGCGGGGAGGTCGTATGTAGGGCAGCAGTCGGCAACCGCGCACTCGGCCGCTCCGGCCGCTGTTACAGCTACGATCTTGGCCTCAAATCCTGACCGGTTACCTTCTTTGGAAGCGACCGGTTTAACAGACCAAGTTCTTTGTAGAAAAGTTTACTCTCTAGCTCTCATATTTGCATCGACGGACGTTACAAAGCAAACGAATCGTTGGATGAGCATGAGCTATCAGGACTTCTCATGACGGATGTGTGAATAATCAGACACAAACGTTGGTTTTCTGAGAAATAATAATTTATGAGTGAGTAATAAATAATAATGGAGTCGGGCATTATCTACTTTCACGTCTCTATTAATCACGGAATATGGGTGTATTGGCATCTTCCCTGGCGCTGTCGGTGGCGGCTGTCGGCTGGCGCTGGTGAGTCACGCTCGCGACAATCATGCAGCTGTGATTCACTGACACTGCAGCGCCACACTCACACCGCGCCATGTGAGCCATACCGCGCCATACCTTGCCCCTCACCATACCATTATGCACATATTGATGTCGCAGGTAACAGAATCGCTATTGTATGCTATTCACTATTGTGCAGCCGAACTTTTTAGGTCCCCGTAAGCGATTGTTAACGCCTTATTGTTACTCGGCTCGAATGTGCCCGTTTATTTAGAGTGTAATAATAACAGGCTTCTAAGCCCACAGACCAGTTTCATTCAAATTGTTTTGTTTATGTATTATGAATATATTCATGTCTTGAGTCATGCCTGCAGCACGTTGTGTCAATTAAAATTTTAATTGTCTAGACTCTAGGTTCTGAGTTGCTTTGTTAAATAGCGCATCGTAAGAATCTTTATAGGCAGGTAGGCAGTAGCCACACGGTTATGTTTCCTTAATCTGTATGTGAATATGTAAAGTTTAATAAAAACTAATCTGACCGCGATTTTTTTCCATTACTTTTTGTTATGTTATATATATCCGGGCCATAATAACGAATCAATTGACACCTTATTCATAAAAATCGGTTGAATAGTTTAGGCACTACGGAGGAACATACGTAAATACAAACATACATATATAGACAGCTGAAATCATAACCCTTGCTTTTGGCTTCGCCGTAGTCGGGTAATACAGCTTGCACGATGCACGCGCACGCCCGATGCACGTGTCAAGAAGACGGTTAACTAAGTAAAGATATCTTTACTACCGTTATCTACAATTTGGCAATTTTTGATGTATTGACACTTTTCAGTCGATCGTAATGTATTCGCAGTTCGCACGCTTTCTAGACAATTCCGATATATATAACTTATTAAAAAAAAGAAATATACTTAAATTTATCTTCTTAGAATCTTTGATTACTTTTCTTAGTAGTTATTTTATTTATGATTACGTATATTTAGACCAAAGAGTTTAGAATCTTAATTAGCGGCCCTTGTGTCATTTTCACCAAAGTTACTTTTTATGCACCTACCTAGCTGACTAGGAACTACATGATATAACCCACGTGTCTGTTTCAATACGCAGATGTTTCCTATGTGAGCAGAATAACGGAGTCATTACGTATGTAGTTAGGTACATTAAGTGCCGTACTTTTATACAAATCTAGGAATTACAGTGCAGATTAGTTATCATTGTCATATGCATTGAACAAAGTCCCAGTGATTGGGTCAATAGTTGAAATGACGATTAAATTACATGCGAAGATCTATAGTTATTGCATTACAAACAGAAAATGAGCGTGTCTTGTTTTAAATCGATAACACACAATTTATAAATGTGTCTCATAAAGTAAACAGCTATTTAGACACGTCCGCGGTTGTTTGTGCCGCGCGGGAATTAGTCACACACACAAATATCACACTAACGACGATTCGACACCACTAGCGCCACCTAGCGCCATCTATTAGCAACGAACGTAAACTCATATGAAATATAACGGTCAAACTAAAACTGGTCTTTGTAACAAAAACATGATACGCACGTAAATGCAGGTAGTTATGTTCAATCTTAATTAGTGCTTTAATTTATCCTATTAGATATAGTGAAGCTAACTTTAATTTGACTGAAATATCTAGGTACCTAATTAAATTTATTCTGCACAGTGCACACCTAATAAGTTACAGGCAAGGATTATTTATTACTCACAATGGAACTGTAATTATCTAACGAATAATTTAATTATTATTAGAATACTGAAGTGAAATAAATAACGGTTTAACAAGATCAATGCCGATTGTATCATTGAGATCGAATTAAATAACCTTGGTAGACAAAAATAGCCTAGAAAGAGAAAATTTTAGCTTTTTATATTTTAAAATAACTTTTCGACGTGCAAATATGATTGATGAAGCCTTGGTAGCGAGTCAAATTGTAATTGATAAGTAATCAAATTCAAAACTGCACACAAGACTAGAGGGCACTCAAGATCAATGCATTTCATTTAACGAACAATATTTGGCAGTAACCCAACTTTATTTTAACTGTTATGTAATTTCCTATTTTATCGTTTAGTTGTTGGTTAGATATTATAAGGTTAATGGCACCTTATTAAGGTCGTTATAAATGATGTCATGAATGGAATTCTTTACGACGGGCGTGGCCATGAAATGTTTTCGTGGTTTAAATATTGAACTTTGGAAGATTGGTTCTACTTCTTTTCATCCAGCTTTATAACTGCTACATCATTTCATTCAGGAATCAATCTGTGATGTGTAAAGTTTCTTTAAAATCAGACACGGCTTTTGTTGACGTCTGCAAAGTTGCAAACTACAGTCAAAATTATTAAGAATTTGATTGATTTTCAGCAAAGAATATTTTCGAGAATTCAGTACATATTCATAAGATAATTATTGCACGTACATAGACCACATACATAGAATGAGTGTGTATTCTTGCACCTACCTACTCTGAGTAGGACGTGTTATTAAACATCGAGTCATTCTACACATTAAGATGACTAATTATTTGCCTATTCTCTGAATAAATGATAAGATAGACCCATTAAAAACCTTTAAATAGATTTAAGATGCAAATATAAAAAGCATTTACTGATGTTTAACTAATGATAATGATGTTTTTTTGTAAACATCCATTAGGAATCTACATATTGTTGTATTTGATTTATAACCGTACTTGCAGGAAACACAAACCATATCTTAGGATAAATATATAGTTAATCAGTGGGTATATCCGTTTAAATACATTGTAAAATGGGAAATTATTGGCATTAAAATTGATTTATATGTAGGTAATAATTGATGATAGGTACTAAGGGCCGATTTCACCAATGAAACTAATCGCGATTAGTTGAACTAAACTCAGTTTATGCAAATGCAGCGTGATGATTGGTAGTTTCTCAGTGGTTTCAACCAATCAGAATGCTGTATTTGCATAAACTGAGCTTAGTTGAACTAATCGCGATTAGTTTCATTGGTGAAATCGAAAATAAATCAAAATAATTTCTAGTTAGATTACTACTACTGCTGAAGTATTCTTAAGCAAGGCGCTTATACATACTTAAATGAAGTGATATGATTTATACTTGTACTACTTTGATTTCCTACATTTATCTATATAGTTCGTAGGTCCGGAGCGTTGGACACATCTACCCCTTCATATTCCAAAACATATGAGCTTATATTGTAAATGCCCGTGGTCTAGACAACGCACCTACATGAAATTGTTATGTAATATAATAAGTACGAGCTGAGAAGATTGACAAATTCACCTATAAATTAAACAAAATAAGTAATTTATTAGCTCACCTTTTCGTATTAGTAAGCTGGTTACTCTGCGAAGCGCCTCCCTGGGTGATTTCTGGAAGAACTTAGGCGTCAGGTTGGGCGGCAGGGTAAGGGGTTTGCGGGCAGCGCTGCCCTCCCAAGCCACGGGATGCTCCACCGCCATCTTGGACGAGGCTGTTAGTCGGTCCAGATGCTCCGTTGAAGCGGGCCTACCAACAAGCGGAATGGTTAGACAGCTGCTCAATGCGAGTCAAGAATTTTTGTTAAAATGTTTTAATTCATTACAGTTTTAAAAAGCTCAGCTCATGTGGCCAGATGTACGAAATATTCACGTAAGTTGGTATAACGGTAGAAACAAATCTCCCTAAACTTAGAATAATTCCTACTATCTGCCAAGATAGTAGAGATAGAATAAAATAAATAATTATTTTGATGAATTTATTATGTGTATTAAGAAGATTGTGGTTTTGTAGTTCATCGATACTACTACTACATAATTGTAATAATTTATTTCCTCTTTGGGATAACTGTAATGCCTTTAAATCCTCGGGACTGTTCCAGAAATCAAGGTTTATCACATAATTTAACTCATTGTTGAGGAATGATATTACATTTTAATTATAATAAAAAACTTTTTTACAAAAATTACAACCGACTTCCAAACAAAAACACTACAAAGTAAAAAAATTACTTCAATTTCGGCAGTCGGTGTTTCTGGTTTTGTTTCTTCGTTTTTTGACACCGACTTCCGAAATTGAAGTTATTTTTTACTTTGTAGTGTTTTTGTTTGAAAGTCGGTTGTAATTTTTGTAAAAAAGTTTTTTATTTTTCACTTTTTAGTTGTGGTACATAATGGACCAGTTCTATAGGCTAGGTACCTACGCGTATAGTGCCCAAAGTGAAGCTAGAATAGATTAACCCAATAACATGAAACTTAAACGAAACCAGTGCAATGAGAGTATACCAGGGTGAACTGTTCACACCTGCGTACCCCTTAAGAACGTACCAGTGTGATGTTATGTTATGAAATGGTGTAAACAATAAACAGACATGCGATTGGATCTATCCAGAGTGATTTGCCGTCATTTATTGAAGAGTTCTGATGTATTTCTCCGAAGTTCTTCATCAGATCTTGATGAAAATTAAATGGGACCACATGACAAGCACCCGCTTTCAAATTAAAAAAGAATCATCAAAATCGGTTCACCTAATAAAAATTTCTGAGGTAACAAACATTAAAAAAAAAAACACAGTCGAATTGATAACCTCCTTCTTTTTGCGAAGTCGGTTAAAAAAGTACCTACATAATTATGTAGATATATTATGAAAAGCAAATTAACAGGCTTAGGTATAAGTATGGGTGGCAGCATTTTGGTCGTCATTTTGAGGTATTCCAGGTTTGAATTTCC
This sequence comes from Orthosia gracilis, assembly GCA_947562075.1. Classification (NCBI taxonomy): domain Eukaryota; kingdom Metazoa; phylum Arthropoda; class Insecta; order Lepidoptera; family Noctuidae; genus Orthosia; species Orthosia gracilis. The sequence continues at coordinate 30,333,067 of OX387267.1, read as the reverse complement.
TCACTTTGAGTATAGTTAAATTAATATAATTATGTTATACTACAGTTCACGTATAAAAAGCGCCAGGACCAGCAATTGCGGTGCTTCAGTTTTCCTTACGGATTGAACTGGCTACAATAGTGATGGCATTGTAATCGTGTGATGGAGGAAACAAGTATCAAACCTAGTAAAACGTAGCGGTCAAAAAATCCCGAAACTGTCCATGCCTATGCTGATAGTTGTTCACAAGTACCTAACGCTTATTAATTTATCACACCAATATGGAACGAATGACTAAGTAAGTATTTATCTAGAATATTTCCTTCCTGTTTATTGAATTTTTATTTTAATAAAATAGCAGATTTAGCTATGTTGCCTACCTAAGTTTAAATACATCGCACCCGTTATTTTTATTCAGTGTTGAAGCTGCAGAATAAAGGCAAGGGCCTTGTTATAGTTTTGGGTAAACTAAAACAGGACAGTATTTAAATATCCTCTTACCTGAATTTTTAGTTTTATAAATAGGTAGATACATAGTGGCATTCTTTCAGATATAATGGCTGTTGAAATACACACATATTTGTGATAAATAACGTAATATTTCGGTAGCACTTGTCAATCCCCTACATTTTTGACTTTTCGACAATTGTTATAGTTGAAAGAATGCCAGGACTAGTGCAGCGAGTTAAGTAGAAGCATGGCTCCTGTGCTATCTCCTGTGTCATACCTGTGTCTCTGGCGAGGATACCAGCCGCGCGGCGGGCCACCTAGCCGCAGCAGGTCAGCACCGGTGCAGACGCCAGTTGCGCCCATCACCGAGCCGCGTCCGTACCCGCCCAGCGTCGCTGAGCTCCCTGTTCAAACAAAAGAGAAACATTTTAATAGACCTAGAATTTACATAAATAAATCTTCTTTCTAAGAAATCTTTCCCAGCGCCTTTTCCCTACCACCCATAATCCTGAGGTAGATCGATTTGAAGTCCTGCAAATGAATGCGCCAAACTTTCACCTAACAGAGCCAAATGGAGAGAGATAGTGAGACGAGTGAAACCTAGTGACAAGAACACCAGCGATCGGACAAAATTCATCGTGTCTACGACCGCTCTGACAAGAGCGAAACGAAGAAGAATATTAACGCTCGTACGACTTCGCTTGTTCAATCATACACCATCCGAAGCTTTCCTTCAGGAGCAATGAAGGACAAGAGCGGGTTCATTGTGACAAATAAACATCTAATTTCTTCTTCTATTTGTTGTCATAAAAACAGGAAGGTGATGAGATCAGAGATCCTTTGCTGGTTTCGCATTTTGCCTGATTATGCCTTGTAGGTAAACACACGCAAATCAGACTTCGGAACCTAAAATAGGTTCCGAGGTCTGATCCTCCGGCGTTTACCTCCAGCGCAGTGTGAGACAGGGAGACGTCATTTCTCCGGAACTGTTCACTACTGCGCTGGAGGATGTCTTCAAGATTCTGGATCAAAGTTAACGGCGAGTACATCACTCACCTTCGGTTTGCCGACGACATAATGGTCATGGCTGAGACCTTGAATGGCCTCAGTACAATGTTCGAAGACCTCAGTAGAGCTTCCGAAAGAGTGGGTCTTAAAATGAACATGGACAAAACCAAGGTCATGGTGAATGTACTTATCAAGATTGGAGACTCTACACTCGAAGTTGTGGACGATTATGTCTACCGGGGACAAACAATCCAGTTGGGTAGGTCTAACTTCAAGAAAGACTGTTGAATTCGATTCGGCTGGGCAACGTTTGGAAAGTTGCGCGGTATGTTCTCGTCCAATTTACCGCAGTGTCTCAAGACAAAAGTCGATAACCAGTGTGTGTTGCCAGTAATTACCTATGGGACCGAGACGTGGTCGCTCACAATGGGCCTCATCAGAAACCTTAAAGTCACCCAAAGGGATTGCCCTTTGGGTGAGGTGTCCATTGGGAGAGGGCTATGCTCGGAATTTCCTTGAGTGATCGCATCAGAAATGAGGATATCTGCAGGAAAACCAAAGTTACCGATGTAGTCCAAAGAATTGCGAAACATAATTGGCAGTGGGCAGGGCAAATTGGTCGCAAAACGGATGGCCGATGGGGCCGAAAAATTCTGGAATGGCAACCACGAACCGGAAGACGATGCGTTGGAAGGCCTCCCACTAGGTGGACCGATGACTTGCTTAAGGTTGCGAGAATCCGCTGGATGCGAGACGCACGGGATCGGTCAATGTGGTGACGCCTGGGGGAGACCTATATCCAGCAGTGGACCTCTTTCGGCTGAATTGATGATGATGAAACGCACGTCTACCTACAATCTTGTAGATCAGTCGAGGGAGTACCGAATGTGCTGTAGTATTTGATCGGCCGTGGTAGCACATAAGCTGAGTTCTCTTAGAGAGTCAAGAATCATACAATTTGAGAAATTTACAGGTGCATCCTTTTAATGTCAGCAGTTAAAATGAATACGGAAAATCAGCAGTCTTTTGAGGGTCAAACCCGAGGTTAAACCAGACAGTATAGTGTTGCTGTTTTCCGTAAGTGCATACCAACATATTATTTTAAATCATAATACCGGGACGCTGCAACAAAACATATCCTATTTCCTTATATTATCGGAGTGTGTTACGAACTGTCAGGCACTAACTTAAATGCTTCGTGACCTATCTATAGAACAACAATTCCACAAATGAGTTATTGGCACAAATAAATATTTAAAAATAAAACGGTGTAAACTATGAGAGAGTAAGTATGTATCTACTTATATTCCGATCATTAATGAATCAAATATACCTAAAAACTACCTTTTACCTACCTTTTTTTGATTATTCTTGTGTTGAATGCCTATATAAAATCATCATCTTCCAGCCCTTGTTCCAAGATACTTGGGGTCGTCGCAACACGTTTTCTTCTTCCATATCGTCCTGTTCCCCGTCACGCCATCACTGACTCCCTTTTCTTTCATATCATTCCTCACACAGTCCATCCATCCTTTTTTTGGCCGTCCCCTCCCTCTCCATCCATCCACATTTATATTCATTACTCTTTTAGTAACATGCATTTCATCCCAGCTCATCACATGACCATACCAGGACAAACGGATTCCTTTCAATTTTCCTGTCACTGGTCCCAGTTTTAAAAGTTCCCCTTTAACTCAAGGGGCATCCGTGGGTCGCAAGTTATTCCATTGACCTTTCGCCATTTCATCCATCCCGAATTGATCCGGTGCGTTACGTCTCGGTTTACCTCACCATCCCCTTGGACAAACGACCCTAGGTACCGGCAGTCGGAGCAGAACGGCAGGCTTACGTAAGAAATAGCAATCAACAATCATCTTGCGATCAAATACTTTGTCATAAAACTCGGCATTACTTACAGTGAAGGTATAGTACACAATCGTTAGCTAATCGCTCGTGGTTTGTCAAATGCACTTATTAAAAAAAACCGCCAAAAATTCTAAAACTTCTATATTGAAGAGCAATTATAGCACAAAAATCGTTTTGCTCTTGCAAGATACGGAATACGCCTGCCGTACGGGTGTTCCAGCGAGAGCGAAAGGCTACTAGAGAGACCGCCGAAATCGCAGAACAATTATTCTGTTTTGGTTCTGCTTAATTTCAAGCGAACAATCTCCAGTCTGTACCACCTCCGATCAGATAGGAGGTGTGGTTGCCTAGGCCTAGATAAAATAAAATATGATAATTGTTTTAATGTGACGTAATGTTGGTATAACATGCTGTGAAGTTTCAGCACATGTTGATATAAGAGCACTGGAACCAATCATAATAATGTTCAATTATTATGATTATTTCTATTATCAAGCTGCACAACACCATGCATGACATCATAGACGCGATTATGGTTTTTAGGTATTATTAGTACTTGCCATGCTAATAGGCAATTTGCGCGACTTGTCCTATCTATATGTAAATTACCTGTTTGTTCAGTAGTTACGGTAAAGGACGCTTCTAATTATGCAAGTGTTATTGTTTCGCGTTATTTACATAGTTTTACTCCTCCCAAAGTGAATATTTTTATTAGATATATAAAAATAATGGTAATTTTAAGGTAATTTTCTTATTCTCTTATATTGATAATACATAACTTCCCTATGGGACTTGGACTGACAAAAAAAAACCGTTGAATTGAGTACTTCCTCCATTTTTTGAAGTCGGTTAAAAATTTAGTCACTTCCATCATTTTTATCTTATATTTAGTTTAGACCCTTTTAGAGGACGATTTTTTACTTTTGTAATATAAGAGAACTCTTGTGCAAAAGTAGGATGAAGACAATCAATGATTCTAATACCCGTCACTAGTTTTCAAACGAACGAATTAAAGAAATCCTGAAACCTGTACGACTGGAATTATTTTATTTTAAGAAAGAAAAAAAATATTATGTGACCCGCAAAGGAGACACGAGAGATATGCAAAATCAAAACAAAAAAGTTCCCGTGCGAGACCAAAAAGGCTCCTATCTCAGAAGTGAACTCAGCACTGGTGTTCGAGAGTTACTTTCTTATTTCTGGCAATTTAGCACATAGTAATAGTTAATACATAGATTTTCAAACATATTATTGAATAAAATCATTGGTAAACACTAGGCGGTTTCGCGGCGTCACGGCGACGTTACGAATAAATAAATTTGAATACTAATTCCATTCATGGCGTAGTTAATTTAAGGTACCTACAGTTTGATTCTCTATCGGCACGCATGTTTCCATGTCTCGGAATAAAGGAACAATAGATAATGCATTGTGTTTATCGAAGAATTTTTCGACAGAGGTCATAAAATACCATTTTTGGAAACGCACTCTCGTAGCACTTTTAGGAACATGTCATGAAAAATTAGTGAATGCTTCGGCTTACAATTAATTATTTCTAAAGTTCCGGATAAAAAGGGTGTCAACGAGACACTTACACTAAAACGATGCTGTCTGACTTTCCGTAGCCGTACGTCTGTGAGTCACAAAGCTGAAACAATTAACCACAATAGGCAGCTAGTTGTCACAGAATATGTATAACTATTACTTCTATCATGGTAAGTAATAAAAATAAGGAACCAATACTGTAATAGTTTTTGAGATACTCATAACTCGTAGCTCGACTCGCGGGCAGTTTTAGCAAAGATCATAAAAATACCTTCTACGAGGCCGTAGCACTTTCGTAGCATGCGTAGCACTAGTAACAGACCATGCAAACATTCTGCATATTCATCATCATTATTATATCAGCTCAAAGACGACCACTGCTGGACATAGGCCTCCCCCAAGCGTCGCCACATTGACCGGTCCCGTGCGCCCCCATCCAGCGGATCCCCGCAACCTTCACCAGAATATCGGTCCACCTGATGGCAGGCCTTCCAACGCAACGTCTTCCGGTTCGCGGGCGCTAATCCAGAATTTTTCTGCCCCATCGCCCATCCGTTCTGCGAGCAATGTACCCTGAGCACTGCCACTTAAGTTTGGAAATTCTTCGGACTATGTCGGTAACCCTGATTCTCCTGCAGATCTCTACATTTCTGATTCGATCACGCAAAGAAAGTCCGAGCATAGCCCTCTCCATTGCCCTTTGGGTGACTGTAAGCTTTCTTATGAGGCCCATTTTGAGCTACCACGTCTCAGAGCATAACGTCATAGACTTTCGTTTTGAGACACTGTGGTAAGTTGGACGAGAAGATTCTGCACAACTTCCCGAACACTGCCCTACCCGAACGCAGCCTAGTCGGATTCGACGGTTGACCTCTTTCTCGAAGTTGGCCTTACCCAACTGGATTGTTTGTCCCAGGTAGACATAGTCGTCCACGACTTCAAGTGCAGAGTCTCCGACCTTGATAGGTGTGGGTGCAACATGGGCATTAATAACATCAACTTGGTTTTGTCTATGTTCATCTTAAGACCCACTCTTTCGGAAGCTCTACTGAGGTCATCGAGCATTGTACTGAGGTCCACCATGGTCTCAGCCATAACCACTATATCGTCGGCAAACTGAAGGTGAGTGATGTACTCGCCATTGACGTTGATGCCTAGCCCTCTCCAGCCCAGAACCTTGAAGATATCCTCCAGAGCAACGGTGAATAGTTTCAGAGATATGACGTCTCCCAATCTCACACCTCGCTGCAGAAGGATAGGTTCCGAGGTCTGATAATGAAGACGAACTGACATGGTGGTATTTCTGTACAAACACATCAACACTTCGTCGATTTGACACCGTTGAAGAGACTGCAGTACAGCCCAAGCCTCGATCGAATCGAAGGCTTTCTCGTAGTCCACAAACGCTAAGCAGAGAGGCAGGTTGAACTCTTCGGTCTTCTGTATAACCTGCCGCAGCGTATGTATGCGGTCTACGGTGCTGAAGCCTTTACGAAATCCGGCTTGTTCGGGAGGCTGGAAATCGTCAAATCTGCGCGCTAGACGATTCGTGATGACTCTTGAAAACAGCATGTAGGCATGGCTAAGAAGTGAGATGGGTCTATAGTTCTTCAGTAGGGCATTGACACCCTTCTTGAAGAACAGTACCACCATGCCTGTCCTGCGCTCCATGCCTGTGTCGTTTTGCCCTCGAGTATGACGGAATCAAACAGCTTCTGAAGCCCGCCTTCAGGAGTTCGGCCGTAATTCCGTCAGCCCCCGTTGCTTTGTTGTTCTTAAGCTGTTTAAGAACCATCCTAAACTCGTACAGGCCAACGTCCGGAATGTCTTCGGTATAGTGTCGAGTCAATCTATCTCTAGGGTCATTAGCTACATTCGAGACGGGTTTAATAGTTGATGTGTACTGGTTGTATATTATGTTTTTATTTCTATTTGGTTTACGTACATGTTTTTATTTTTGGTTTTAGCTTCATCTTACTAGAACCCGCTTTCACAAGTATACACCTGTTTTTTCCTTTTGATAGGTGCCTATGAACACACGATTACAGATCAGGGTAATTTCTGGTGCCTATTTAGGCTTATATCCAATAATGAGAAGATTTAAAAAAAAAAAAAATGGGGTCGTGTTTGACCACTATCTCACCTGATGGTAAGCAATGATGTGGTCAACGGTGAAGCACGCTTGCCTGTGAAACCCATTCACTCTTGATTTAAAGACCTCTAGATTGCTAGCTATCGGGAAACACAGACTTTGGCAGAGAATTCCACTCCTTAGCTGTACGCATAATAAAAGTATTCTCAAAACGTTTAGTGCGTATGGGTGGGATGTCCACCATGTACCAATGGCACATCGCCGTACGTCTGATAGTCCGATTATGAAACGGGCTGGGCAGATTTAGATCATGCAACTCCATCGCACACTCCCCGAAATGTAACCGATAAAAACCGACAAGCTGGCAACTAGGCGACGTTGAGTTTTCACCTAACGTCGCTGTTAGCTACCAACTAGCAAAATTTTGCCAAAGTGTCTATCAACTTTTTTTGGTAGCCTATTAGGCAAAAACATAAGTATACGAGGCTACAAAAGTATACGTTTTTGAAGCCTACAGAAATGTATTTGTTTATAACCTGTATAAAGTCACATAATCTGTACGGGTAGGCGTAGGTAGCTGTTGGAGCATATCTCTCTGTGGCACCACGGTTTGCTGTCAGAGGACTTAATTCTGGTTTAAGCTCGCCTTTGTGCAAAAACTGTCCTATTGTATTTATTTACATCTATTTGTATATTTTTCAATAAAGAATCAAGATTAAGAAGGCCTGAAGGTAGGTATGAAAAATTAAATGGCGACTTAATACAAGTCAGCTAACCTATCGACTGTATAGAATTCATGGTGTTGTTCCGGGGGGGTCCGGTGGAGTTCCTGGGTGGAGTGCGAGGCACGTCGCAGCCACGCGCGAACACCGGCGTCTCGGGCAGGCTGGCCGACGTCTGCAGCGGACCGCGCCCTGATGCTGCAGCCTCGCGGCTCTGGCGCTGCAGGGTCCTGCGTCTGGCGCCGCTTGCACCGATGTCTGGAAATTTTAAATTTTGGTTTTGTTAGATAAGCAGTTAAAAAGTACGGTCTTGATATGTTTCCTTTTTGCGATTATTACTGAAACTTCGTTGGTTATCCAAGTGGGTTGACTAATCCAATCCTATTATAATAATATTAGTCGTATGAAAATTTATAGGTACCTATGTTTGGTTGTTTGTGTATCAATAACGCCTTAACGGCTGACTTTCAAGAGGGTGACACGTGACACCGCTGCACACACGGGTACTTGAAACAAAAAGCTGGCCAAAAGCCTTTTTTTTAGAGGAGAACATATTGTTTTTTTTAATTGAAAATTTACTAGTTTTAAATAACTTGATTGCAAAGTTAACCATGTAAGTTTCTGTATCATTTATCATATCTGTATCATTTTTTTGTGTACATTTGTTAAAGTTATTCAATAGAAATAAATCTAAGTTTTGGTGCCTTCCAAGATTTTTTTTTTGGAGATTATATGGTCGTTTATGGTTGATTATATGTTCTAAAGATAAAGGTAAAGATAATATTATGTGTGTAATAGTTATTAAATTTTTTCACTTTATTTTTAAAATTAATTAATTAACATTTAGTAATAGCCTAGCATTGCTCGGCAAAAATTAAAGATATGTGATAAACTTCAGTCTAATGTGAGTAAATTTCTGAAGAAAAGCTTTCTGCCAACTTGCGCCATTCTTTTTTGAGATTTTTTCTGGACCATTGCCGATTTTTGGCGATTAAGTACAGATATTTCTTAATCTTGCTGAGCAACATTAATTTCTTAGTTTTCTGACAGTAATGGATATAACTATGAAGGTACTAGGAGACAACTCACGAGTATATTAAAGGTTATAAGGAGCACTCTATAGATGAATAAATTACTGAAAATCAGCGCCTGTCCTGACAAACTAAATCAATATAAACGACCATTACGCAGTTTTTAATCAGTGTCCAAACAGTATTAGAATGATGGATGCATCTTACATGACAGACAGATTTTGAAAAAAAAACAAGAAAAATGGTTAGGCGATACAAGTAACCCCCAATTTCACAGCTCAAAATTATCGCAGAATTAATTTGACCAATTGTCAAGCACGCGTTATCTGCTGTGATTGGCTGTTGAAAATTCATTCAACCAATCACAGCAGATAACGCGTCACACAACGACAATTTGTCACATTAATTCTTCGATAATTTTGAGCTGAGAAACTGAGAGTAAGTTTTTCATTCTGAAAAAATCAAAAAGTCACTGATAGACCATCCAAGTCATTTGATGAAAGTAATGATCGCTGCAAAAGGCGATCTGCTGATCCGACTGACCCCGAAAATTTTTCTAGAATAACTGGGGTAGACTTCTATCTCATAAAGATATACAATCAATTAGAAGTGATTTCAAATAGGCGTTCGTCGTAGGTCGTTAATGTAGCGAAATTAGCTATATTTTCACAGACACAGCAGATTTATATGAAATTCTATAAGGATGACACCCAAACTTCATAAAATTTTAATGCATTGGCCCACAATTATCGAGAACGCTTTTTTATTAATGGATCAATTACTCTCTGAAGAGGCAGCCCCGTAGCATTTTCAGCAATTTAGACGATCATGGCAATTTTATTATTAACAAGCAACATGAAATTTTAAACAATTGTTTTTAAGCTCTAATCCTCTCGTAGCATGTGAGTGGTCTAAACTAATAGGAAAAAGGGAATCTTTTTCATAGGAATCCTGAGAGCTTTTTTGGCTATGAAAATAGATAATGTGAAAGGGAAATATTCCATAGAAGAAAAGCAAAGAGAGGAATCATCAGATTAGGGAAGTGATTAATATACTTACTTAATATTTTTTTGCAAGTTTGAATATTTTTTAGTAGATATTGTTTTTTTTATCTAATTTATCTAACTATTGTATCTAATTATTCTTTCCAATTTAGTGTTTTAATCTAAAATCTACTATATTATAATGTTAAAAACATTCAAAAAGATCAAAATATAGCTTTGGCCAACTTTTTGTATCAAATACCTATTAGCTCCTGTACGTCTATCATATTTTCTTTAGTATTTTTGTTGGAGACTGGTTTGATATTAAACTGGCACTGACATACATATTTGAAACCCGTAGTATAGCTAAACGCCGGTAGCTAAATTGCTGGGTAAAATCTTAGGGAAGTTTTTCACATTGGCGATGACGGCGCCATCTATTGATGTTTGTGTGAACTTAATACACTAACAAAACGCTAAATTCCGCCTAGAGTTTTGGAGCAGGCTAGACGTTACCTAATACTTGTTTCTCAGACTTTGCAAGCGTGTAGGTAAGTGCGATACTTTCAGGAGTAGGTGCTCTTTTAGAATAGATTTAAGATTTTCTATTTTTGACGTTTTTGATGATTTTTGCAATGGGTGTAACCCATTGTAAAAATATTTAGGTTAAATTTATTTACATTTCAGTGTGGCTTAGTATTCGTGTGGAGTCTCACAAAAAAAAATTAATAGTGAAGTAGAACCCATACCTGTTGGTAGCGTTCTTCTGTCTGTTGATCCACTCTTGAAGTTACTGCTTCTCCTGTTTTTGTTGTAACTGGTTTCCATGGAACGCGTCTTAAGGCTGTTCGTGGTGTCACGATGCGGTGGCACCGCGGGGGGTTCCGAAGGCCTTGAGAAATGTTTTTTTTTTAAGAAATATGAATTTATTATTTATTTCACAAATTAATTAACTTTGATTGACTTAGCTTACCTTCTCCTAGACTCCATCGTTGGTGTCGGTAACGTATCGGCTTTCTTCACATGACGTTTCTCTGAGATCTGCATAATTTCCGTATATTCATCTTCAACCTCCTGCACAGGGGAGGGAGGTAGGGGTGGAAACTTCGGCGACTCGGGGGTTTGCGGCAGAGGTCCCATCTCGTGCCCTAATATAGGCGATGGAGGCAACGGTAGTGGTGGGTGTCTGTACGAGTGTTCTACTATTTGAACATTAAGGGGGAAGTCTCCACCGCTCGACACAGCTGAGTCTGATGAAGATGGCTGCCGCATCAAGGTAACTGGGACATCTTTGGCGCTTGTGGATTTATGCATACTGTTGGACCTCTTCGAACGGTCACGCCGGTCTATCGACCGCTGATTCTGTATTTCATTGTGACTCGACGATTTCTGTATATCATGTCTCTTTTGTCTCTCTCTAGAACTATAACGGAAATTGTTTTCTAATATATCTTTAGATACGTCATCACAGTATTCATCCTTATGAATATTCCAGTCTTTAGGTATATATGGGGTAAAATGTTTTTGGTCCCGACCTTGACTTAATATAGCGCTAATATTGTTCTCGATCTTGCGCAGCGGCGACGTGTCTCCGCTGGAGCCGGGCTCGCCGCTGTCCGCGTCCTCCTCCTCCGTGACGGTGGTGATGAGCGCCGTGCGCGCGCCGCCGCCGTCCTCGCCCAGGCTGGGCAGCGATACCACGCGCACCATGTTGGGAGGTACCGTGGTCAGTTCGTTGACGGTTTCGTTGCATTCCGTCGCAGGTGTCTCCTCTACCTTTCCTTCTCTTATGAGTGACTGAATATTATCGAAAGTCGATGAATACTTCTTAAAATCGGAAAACCTATTTTGTGGAGATAGTTTGTTCTGAACTTTTGATGTATGAACGCCTTTCTCACTGTGGGGTTTTCTGCTTTTGGGACTATGGCTGAAGTACTCCTGAGCGATATATCTATCTGGACCGTTATTTAGATCTAAACTAAGACGAGATTTTGGCGATGTAATCTCTTTACTCAATCTAGAATTCGGTGTGCATAGATCTATACTATATCTAGAGTTTGGAGTATTAAGCTCACGGCTCAGTCTCGAGTTAAGGTCAACACTGTAACGAGATTGCGGCAAACTTAAATCTGAGCTCGGGCGGGAGTTGTACGAGCCGACTGACCCGGAGCCACTGATTGATATGCTCGACCCGTCGATGGACTTATCAGTATCTAAACTTCTATTCAAACTGTGACTATTGAGTAGATTGGTGGGAGATTTGTTTGTTGCATTCTTGTTGAAACTTGGTAACTGCTTTCGATTTTTGCCCTTTCTGATGACGTATGTACCGCACGCTAGATCTTGCGCTCGTCGGCTCTCTTGTTCGGCGTCTGAAGTGGGCGACACGAGGGTCTCACACTGCGTCAGCGGAGGCGGCGGCGGCCAGTACTCCTCTCCCCAATCATCGTCTACTCTTTGTGGTATTGAGCTTGTGCTAGAATGTGACTGATCGCCTGACTTTCTTCTTCGTCGGCCTATAACCTGTAAACAAGTAATGAAAATTATGAAGTTGAATCAGGAATAATCGATATAATAATGGGTAAGGTAGTTAACCAAACAGGTTGATGATTATGATAGTAGACATAATTAATTTTATTGCTATGATTCTAATCGGGTTTATGAATTTCAAGTTTCAACCCTTAGCATTATTGCATTCTAAACTATTCAAAACAAAATAAGGACCACCCGATAAGTTGAATATAAATAAGAATAACTTTATTCCTAATCATAGCAATCTGTCTAAGCTATGTTATGGACTGTTTTATCATGTATCTATCAGTAATGTTTCTAATGTCAAATGATATCAAGAGCACTCATAACTTTCCTTTTATCGTGTTATTCGAGGGTACTTAAAATTAAGTCCTAGTTTTGCAACTTTTAACCAGTGTTCTACTTCTTTTAGAGCAAGCAGTTTAGTGATTTTAGCTTATTTTAGTTTATTGATTTTAGCAGGGCATTTGATCGCTTCCCCCATAGTATACTTCTGCATAAATTATCTGCTTATGGCGTCACTGGCTGCCTCCTTAATTGGTTTAAATCGTATCTCGATGGTCGTTCTTTCTTTTTGCCTTCAATGGCTGTCAATCAGACTCCTACAAGGTTATATCTGGCGTCACACAGGGAACACATATTGGCCCAGTTGTAATAACTTATTTAGTAATGATCTCACCAATGAGTTGAAATTCTCTGAGTGTTGAATTCTGCAAAAAATTAAATCGTCAGCGTACAAACATGTACCCTGTAAGATCGTGCTTTATTAAATAATGGTTTGGTCCGCAGCTCGTTAGAATATTGCAGCACTGTTTGAAGACCTCACTATGCCACCACACACTGAGATTGGAAAGGACTCGAAAACGATTTTTGTGTCATTTATCATATTCTTTCGGAATTGCTTAAAAGAAACGATCGTATAAAGAGAGCCTTACAAATCAAGGTGATATCCCTACAGAAGAGGAGAGATTAATTCGATTCGTCATTTTTATTTTAAATTTTGAGATCAATAATTGCCTACCCTCAAAAAGCCCACGACCTTCTATAACCTTCTGCGACATAAGAACACATCCTCCGCCTATGTAAGTTATTAAATAGCTGCAGTGATCTTGTTGATGGTGCACTCCGACTCACTTTTCTCCGTGTATTTGTACAAAAAATTTAATAATCATCTTATGATCTTGATTTTAATTTTAGTGTTGATTTTGATTTTAATTGTAGTTTGCTTTTTATTTTAAATTTGATTTGATTTTATGTGTATACTATATAGTTTTTATTTTGGTTATGAATATGATTCTGACTTTATTTTAGATTTTTGATTTTGGATATTGATTTAATTTTTAATTAAGATTTAAAAAAAAGATGTTGGTTTAATTGTATTTGATTTTAATTATAAACAACATAAACATTTTCGGTGAGTATAAGAACTCATCTAATTTAAAGTAGGCGTCCAATGTCAATCGGCGAATAATGCAACATTAATTACTTATTCGCCGATACTAAATTGTTACATCTACAATAGTCTAGAAGTAGGTATATTGGATGTATCTTATATCTTTGTAACAGTGTATTCAATTGTTGGTCATCCAAAAAAATTAAATAAAAATAACGCTTTTTTAATCGCAAAATAGCACGCGTTAGGAGACTTAAGGTTACACTAGTCGATAATTCTTCCATACAAACGTAGTTTAGGGATTACTCCACTGTTTGTCGATGTTCGTTCAAAATAAAAAATGATATCAATTTGTCTCATCATTATCTAGCCCAGTATGGAAACAAAAATAAGAAAAAATATTGGAAGTTAAGAGCGTCGAAAGTTCCATATATCAACACTAATTTTAACGCATCTTTGGGCGGAAATAAATACCATAAGAAAAAGGAAAATTGCAAAATGGCCACCATACAGGGATAGTAGTTCAAGAATGCAAATATTTTTATTTTGAATATATACATTTAGTCGTTTTTTTAAAGGCCTGTTAATAAAATTTCGCGCACTTGTTTTCGTTCTAAATCATCATCCATTTTGCTACAAACTTGCAAAAGTGCTTAATCGTACACGAACTAGCACCGTACTGCTCATCACAGCATTTATCTCTTTCGCACGTGTTGTCGGATGAAATAGCATGCATTTTAAACCCGTGCACAAAATAGTTCGTGCCGTCGACTAGGGGAACCTTAAGTACGGAAATTCACCCTCCAGTGCTTCTATTTTGATCCAGAAGAGACACAGACAACGCAAAGTAAGTTTAGTAGTGAAATATTTGCGACGAGCTGTTCAAAACGTTTGGAACCGGTACCAGGTTATGGGTATTGTCACCAGACGTCGTAGATGAGAAAGAGTTTGGGTTACTACAGCTCAAGAAAGTAAAAAAACCGCACGAAAACAGCGAACTTCATCACGCTATCCATACAAACTGCACAATGCCGAGCTACAGGCAATCGTGTGGAAACAAAGACCAACAATAGTCAAGAAGCCGCTTTGTTCGATTGCAGTTAACTGCTGCACATCGTGCAATCGTCTAAAGGTAATTGGACTGCCCAAGATTGGGATTACAGTACTGTTTACCGATAACTGCAAGATTAAATTTTCGAATGACATGGACGTGTCGTCCATAATATCTGGAGAAAGGTTTAAAATCGTTTTGGTGAACCCAATTGTATGGTCTGGTGTGGTTTAACTTTGCGATGCAAAACTGGTACTGTATGGGCCCAAAATTACGTTGAGAATTTGGTCTCCTCAACTCCAAATTATTCCATTCGCACAGAAAGCAGGTCAAGAGTTTATCTTGATGTAGGATAGTGCTCGATCGAATACGGCGCAACTAAAAATGCAAACATTAGCAGACACTGAAATTTAGACGTTGCAGTGGCCAGCCAAGAGTTATGGCCCGAATCCTATTGAGGGTTTGTGGAATTAGTAAGAAGGGTAGAACATAGTGACATTCTCATCAACACGCAGCAGGACCTCATATATACTCTAAAAACATTCTGGGAGAGGATTTCTGAAGAAAGTTTGCGGTGTTTAATCGTGTTTTATGAAACTTTGAATATTGAAACAATTCCTCATTTTAAAGACAAATTTAAATATTTGTTTTTTAGACTAAACGATTGAAAATTAAACACGTTTTGGTTATATTCTATCTAAAACTACCTACTTTAATTAATTTCAGTCATTATCATTATAGACATTTGATTAATATAGAATTAATTGATAATTATCAAGTGGCCCTTATTTTCTTTTGAATAGTATAATTTTGCAAAGTTCCAAATTATATGCAAAGTTTAATTCCTGCCAGCCCGATCCATCATAAAACTACAAGGCGATGCGTTATCGGTACACGGTGGACATCCCACCCATACGCAACAAATGTTTTGGGAATACTTTTATTATGCGTACAGCAAAAGAGTGGAATTCCCTGCCGGAGTCTGTATTTCCTGATAGCTACAACCTGGGAGTCTTCAAGTTAAGAGTGGATAGGTTTTCAATTTCAATAGCGTGCTGCATCGTCGACCACATCATCGCTTACCATCAGATGAGATAGTGGTTAAGCGAAAGCCTAACAATAATAAAAAAACATTGTTATGGATCATCGATTTTGATCCCAGTAGATAAGACTAACGCAATTTAATAAACAATTACCTTTGTGCTTCCTGGTGTAAGTAGAGGGTCATCGCCATCGAGTGACACTTCCCAAGCTATGGAATTGCGTTTCGAAGGCGTAGTAACAGCGGGCGGCGGCGGCGGGAACGACTCCTCCAGCGAATCGTCCGAAAAATGCTCTTCGTCGTTGCTCTTACTCGAACTTCTCCTCTTGGAGCTCACAACCACGTCCTCCGTAGATCCTCTACACACTTCTCTATGTCTCTCCATAGAACCGGCGAGAGTCCGCGGAGGTAATTTCCCTTGGGGTGATAGCATTTCACCGTCCGACCTGCTGTCGCGTTTCATGCTGCTCTTTCTTTCTGAGCTTTTCGTGTTGGAGGGTGAAATTTTTGGTACGTTGTATGTCGGTGAAAGTGCTGGTTCTTTTTTGAACTGTATGTTTGGTCCTGGATATATTGTGACTGGATGTTCATTGTATGGTTTGTCGTTGAATTCACTGGAGAAGCCCATGAAGGGGAAGACGGGTGGGTTCTCGACGCTGGGTGACTTGTTGAGGTTGGAGGGGGGCGCGTTGTGGCGCGGCGGCAGCCAGGCGGGCGCGTCGGGCGGCGGCGGCCGCGCGCCGTGCTGCAGCGAGGCGAACCGGTACGGCGGCACGGGCGGCTGCTGCAGCTGGAAACCGTTAGCTTCCGTGTCTTTTTCCCACCCGTACGGACGTTGGTGTCTTGTTTTCGGCTGAAATAACAGCAGACAAGATTAAATATATTATGACAACATTTTTTTTTAATAATTTTATACGCGTATTGCATTAGCTTGAATTGAAAAAAATATACATACAAACGTGGTCTGCGTGGCCGTGGTTATGCCATTGACGCTGATAATGGAGTCCAGTCTCTCCTCTGCCTCCCGCTGTTCTGCTGATATCGTTCGCTTTGCTGAATTCGCTGGTGACACTCTGAAACATTCGTATGAGTTTATTTATATATAGATAAACCTAATAAATAATGATGTAGAACTCTGCGGACACAGTGAACTACACTATTTTAAACTTGAATTGCAGATCATCATCATTTCAGCCGAAAGACGTCCACTGCTGGACATAGGCTTCCCCCAGGCGTCGCCACATTGACCGATCCAGTGCGTCTCGCATCCAACGGATTCCCGCAACTTTCACCAGCAGCCGTATTGCGTAAGTGAATGCGGCAACGCAAAGAGTTTGACCGCTATCTAATCGCGAAAATCGACCAATTACACAGACGGAAATCCACATCGCGTCATTCATCTCGCATGTGATTGGTCGATTTGGTCGATTGGATAGCGATCAAACTCTTTGCGTTGCCGTATTCACTTACGCAATACGGCTACAGGTCATCGGTCCACCATCGGAGGCCTTTCAACGCAACGTGTTTCAGTTCGCTGTCGCCATTCCAGAATTAAATTACAGATATTATTAGAACATAATGTTTTTATGCAAATAATAGGTAAAGTATGCGTCTTGAAGAACGGTAAGTTCTTGTTAAAAAAACATAAATTAAAAACGAGTGTATAAGGTCGTAATATTCGACATTTTCTGACGCTTTATTTGAAACGACTCTCTTAAATTACTTGAGCTTAATTAGGTTAATCGTTGCTGATAGTGCATTGTTGTAATATCAAACGATAACAAGTGAAGGTCCTTATCCCTACTGAAAAATGGACCCGGTAAACTAGCTCAGGTTGTTGCTCTAAGTAATTAAAGAAAACTGTTTCGGTTAAAGCGTCAGATTTCATTGAATACACCGGCTATATGCAATCGTTTTTATGTGTTTCTAACAAGGATTTACCGTTCTTCAAAGTCAGTATTATTTGATTATAAGCTTTATTTTCTCGTATCCGCGGTAGTTTAAAATAGGGTGACAGCGCGATAGTTTTGCTCTCATGTATATTATTCGATCGATCTTGTTTAAATAGATTG
This sequence comes from Orthosia gracilis, assembly GCA_947562075.1. NCBI lineage: Eukaryota > Metazoa > Arthropoda > Insecta > Lepidoptera > Noctuidae > Orthosia > Orthosia gracilis. The sequence continues at coordinate 30,315,301 of OX387267.1, read as the reverse complement.
ACAGTTACCTTCACAGTTTCCACGATTAGGTTTTAAGGAATAGGACTACTGGACTTATAGGTGTTAATTCACCAACCTGCCTACCTGCCTGTAAGTGTAGTGATTGATGGCCTTGCCTTCTATTATGTAAGGATGCGTTTTATGTAACAATGTCCCAGGCTACAAATACACTCATCTATACCAATATTTATACATAAATGCTTACTTGGGCAGTAAGGTGGATATGATACGCTGGGCCTCCTCAGGCGGCGGCGGCGAACGCGGCGACGGTGGGTCTGGGGGCGAGGGCTCCTCGCGCTCCTCCGTCGGACGGAAACCCAGCGCGAACTTCGCTCTGAAACATACCACAAAAGGAAACATAAGTGAGGACTTTTTTTATTCTTTCGGAATCAAAGACAACTGAATCGGGACTCGAGGGCTCGTCAAGTTTCACTGTCTTAGCGTTTTTCTGGTGGTCGCCACGGTTGATTCTGACCTTCAGGAGTGGTTGTGGATGAGTATAGTGTCCCCAATAAAATAAATACAAGGTTTCTGTATCGATGCTTTCATTGCCTCTTGACATGGACCCATCAATCAACTCAGCCTATCGCAGTCCACTTCTGGACATAAGCTTCTCCCAAGTTAAACCACAATACTTGGTTTACCGCCTTCTGTATTCAAACTGTCCCAGGCGTCTTCTAAAGCTTATCATGTGAACCGATCTTAAAGAAGAGAAAAGTAAAAGAGTTGAGTGCTGACGTTTGAAGGTGATGTCTTGTTTGAACCATGCTGTTATAGGTTGAAATCTGTAGAATAAATACGCTATACCTCATCATATAATACTGCTACTATTAGACGCGTAGAATGTTATTGTACTACAAAGGTTGAGCTGGATATGGACCTGTCTAACCAACAATAGCCGAACGGCTTCGTTTGGGTATAGATAGGTAGGTATATTATATTATCAACCATTATCTTTCCTCATTGTCTATTGGCGGGGACTAAAGTGGACACGTTATTATAAGAACAAGTCTATATTTGAGTATACAAGATTAGAATCAATAAGGCAAGGATTTGATGAAACTGCTTGAGATGAGTTTGACTTGTGTTGGTGAGTTCTTTTGTAAAAATGACCATCAAGAGTCGCAAAGTGACGACCTTGAAAGCAGAAATTCTCCTGTTTACTCGTCTCCGGTGCTGAACTTTAAGTTGCTACCCAAACTAGCCTTATTGCGTAAGTGAATTCGACAAGGCATAGGGCATGAATAGTATGAACAATTGACCAATCACATGCGAGATGAAAGACGCGGTGTGGATTTCCATGTATGTGACTCTTTGCCTTTTGCCTTGCCGAAATCTCTTACGCAAGTAGGCTGCTGGACGTTGCGAACTTTAGAGGTTACCGGTCTACTGAAGTTGAGAAGCATCTTTCGCATCATGTTTATGGTCCTGTCCTGATTAATAGGGCAGGATTATAAGCACTTCACAGAAACAGGCACTGCGTTTTAAGCACCCCGCATAAGCATGACCTCTCTATTTTGCATACAGCATCTGTAAACTAGAGATCCCTAAGCGAATAATTTGCTCACCTCCTGCCGTTCATGCTCATGTATCCATCGTCCTCGGAGGTATGTCCGGCGAGCGGCGAGTCGTCGTCGGTGGCGGGAGTCGCGGGGGTAGCGGGGGTGGCAGGGGTGGCCGGCGCAGGTGGCACGCGCGCCTCCAACGAGCGCGGCTCGCCCTCGTCGTACTCGCTTAGCACCTGGTCCAGTAGCTCCAGCGAACGCTGCACGTCGTCGCACCCGCTGGAAAAGGAAAATGTTCAAATTAAAAATGCGTCTTGGTACTTTACGTTTGTTTAGTTGCCGGTATCGGGAAAAGGGTCAAAGCAACCGGTGATCAGGGCTCCAACGGATCAAGTCCAACGAAAATCTCCTCATTTGTTCAGGATGTTGGCTATTATGCCTTAGGCCAACACGACTATTGACATAATGATTGCTGTATTCGTATCCCACATGTCGACAATCATGAGCTCCTTAGATATGTTCAAAGAAAAAGGCAGAATATATCGATCCCCTGCAGGAGCAGGGCAATAGTATGTGTTCAGGAGACTGTATCCACCTTGCAACCTTGATATTTATATCGATCGCCATTTAACTCTTTGTCTTGCTGAACACATCGTTAATACTCATCATGACGTAAAGAAAGCCGAAAGCTAAAAGTTCTTTTAATTTAGACTTCTTTATTCATAAAAAAACTGTTAAATAACCGGAGATAACAAGCATGCACTTTGTAGAAGAAATAGAAAAAACTTGAACTGAAATTTATGGCATCTACATCTATGGTAATAATGGGTAGGTCATTAACAATTCGGTACTCGTAAGGTTTTGATGGACGCAAAGTCGTAAAAAATCAGTAACACCGCGCACCGACCGGCTTCTATTTCTAAAGCTAAACTATTTTTTGAAAAGAAATAAGGGCCTCGTTCCTAAAGTTCAGTAGGTATTCAATAAAATCGTATTCAATAATTCCGAGTCACCGCAGCACTAGAGCGAACCCAATTTGCAACCGTGCAATTTCCGTGATGGTTTTCTAGTTGGATTGTCATAGTAAATAAGTCAGTATAACAAGTGGCGAACGAGGTCGCACCACTCAATTCCCGAGATAATGGTAAATTGAACTCATTTCCTTCACGAGGACTGGCCCCGCCTCGAGAACGCTTCCTTAACTGTTCCATTAGAACCGAATTAGAGGATAACGATATGGTACATCCTTATATCAATCAACCGTGACGTACTTCCATTACGGTGATTTTATCTGAATCAGGCTAGGAACGTTCGACAATTTGCTTATCAGACACTGTCGTAATATATCGTCTGAACATTTTTTGCTTATCTATCATCTAAAATACGAACAAGTCTACTCTACTTTCTCCAAAATGAAATTATTATTATTGTAGTAAAAATGTTTTTGCTTCAAAAGGTATCATAAATTCATCTTGGCATTTACATTAGGTGGGCGCTGTCGTTTTGTCCCTTTCCTATTGCTGTAGATATACCTAGTGTATTGTTCTAAAGGTCAAGGAAATTTGCGGAGATCGCTTATCGGGGGCAGGTTACAAAGTAACCATGTCATTGCGAAAATGTAAGTTTGAAGTAATTCATAGCGAATTAATTGAGTCTGCGAACTTATTAAGCAACAGAGGTAAATTTTAAAGGAAGCATGTATTCAGTGCTGAAAAGTGGTTCTCGTGCAAGGCACAAAGCAACCCTTTAGATAGGAGAGTGCTCTCTCGCCATCTCTCGATAAGCCTCCACTGAGAGGGGCGCCACCGGCCGGCATGCTTTTATATTTGCGCAATAAACTGCTTAAAATGCAAGGATCGACCTTAAAGATGTTTAAGCTCCGCTAATTAGTTTTCAATTGTGTGAAAGTTCCAATATGAAACAACACTGCAAAATCGATGGAAACACAGTTGCTATTCGGTTTTTGATTTATTTTATAAATAAATAATGCAGAATTTAAAAGCTCTTCAGATGGAGTGACTGCCCTGAGGCGGGTTTTTATAAAATCTTGTTATGAATTCTTGACACGGAAAATCCGATATTTGGTGAAGTCACCGCTATCTCGATGAGCGCTTGTCTCCGCCGGCGATCTGCGCGATCATTAGTGTTACCTCACTAATGATCCTCGCTGCACGGTCGAGCGTAAGGACACCAGCAATCAAGTGGAAATATTTTTTTGGAGACAATTCATTGGTTCAATTTTTTTAGAATCTTATCTGATATCTACACCCTTAGTTACATGGGATATAACCTTTGCTAAAAAATAACACAAGTGTTTAAATAAAGATTTTTGAATTATCATATACCTACCTACTAAAATTAATAAGTACCTGACGTAGATTAAAATACATAATTGTGGTTTACGTTTAACAAAACAAATAACTACGGTGTGTTAGATTAATTTAGGTTTACATCCGTACCGTCCGTATCCGTAAACTGAAATAAATAGAAAATATTCTAACAAAACTTGCACTTGAAAATGATAGTGCTTACGTTGTTCGGTAACAAATATTGCTCACGTATTGTGGGGCTGTACATTTAGCAGGTAACACAATATCGGTTCCGCATCGGACGTACGGCCGCGGAAGCCTACTTGGCTATGCTCAGTAGACTTGTGCTCGCCTGCTCGTGGGTGTGTGTATCGCGTATTGCATTGTATCGCCCGCCTGCCACAAAGCAGAGCACTCAGCATGAGTGCCGCGGCGGGCGCGTGCCTGCCTTTGTTTTATTTCACCCACACTCCTGCGCTTTCGAAAGTTTTAAGGGGAACTTCAAATTGCGTTTCTCCTTTTAACTGTAGCTGGTTTGCGCTGATTAGTTGGACGGAGTCGGTTTAGCTGGTAATTTATTTTTGTTAGCGGTCACGGTATTTTATTCATCTCTGTATTTGTCTTGAACACAGAACTGCTGTTAATTATGTTATTAGAATATCTTGATGAGAGATCCTTCTCACCCTTTGTGTGTCGTAGAGGTGTCAATGCTTCACAGGTAGGCCTACATCTTGATACGGTGAGGCAGGTACTATTTATGCGGAAATGAGTGCAGCGAGGCGGAAGTGTAAAGCAACCCCGTGTCGCACCCCCGCGCGGCGCCCTCGGCCGTCGACCTCGCGTTCGTACGCGACGCTACCACACTCACTACCACTCACTCACTACCTCGATCTCGCTACCTCGCCACACACACAACAACAATCAATGCCGACGGCCTCTCAGCGGTCTGCTATAGAAAATCTCTCAAAGATCAATCGAACCTGAACTCGTGGCTACGTTGTCAACAGATGGCGTAATGCGATCCTACGAACCTGCCAACTCCACATCCATGATATTCGAGTGCATACCTATGTCTGTAACAAAGGATTCGTGCCAGCTCTAATCAGGGACTGGATACTCGTATGGCATAATATAATCTGCACAGTAATATGGAAATGGTTTCTTTTTACTGTGAGTGGACAGATAAAATACAGGTTTCATGTTATTGTAAGATAATGCTTTTCTAACAAAAACTGCTCGCTCCTAGTGTTTTAATAAGTGTATGTTGTATAACATTAAACATCTAACCATCATAAAACATCTACCTACTTATAGGTAATATTAACTGGAACTTGGTAGAAAATTCAATCGAGAAAAGCCGAATGTTGGTTGAAACTTTTTCAGTCCGGACATAATTCAACTAGTTGTTAAAGTGTACAGAAGTTGGCCAATTAGTTTCTAGGAAGTTTTGTTAGTATTGTTCTTTAGGGAATGAACATGTTGAGGTGCTTTTAAAATCATTTAAGTCGAGGCACAATTTTTGGAATATTCGTGGTGTTTCAGGACCGTTTCCATCATCATTTCAGGCCGTTATGAGTTGAGTGACTCCTGAAAACGCGTGCACGGAATAGGTAAGCACCTAATTAAAAATTCATCATGCTTGGTCGTTGATGTCGGTTGCCTCGTCGACATCCATGAGGAAGAATGTTGTCTCTCGGAAGGGCCAGAAACGATAAAATTGTTATCTTTAACACATATTTTAGTACCGGTAAAACTATATCTTTCGTTTTCTTTTCTCTGTGGTTCGCTTAACAATGTTCTGATTGAACAATGCTGCTATTTATTGCAGATAACATATCTACAGTTTAAACATTACATTGTGATCGAAATCTTTGTGTTACCCACGCTGATCTGAGAATTATAGGAAACAATGTATCAGTGCTTTTCATCTCGTAGTACCAGCTAAGAGTCAATTTAGAGAAACGACCAGGATTTTCCAAGAAAAAGCTCGTAATCGGCAAGCTAATAACTTGTTACTTTAGAAACGCCTGAACTTTAGCATATTTGATATCTATAAATATGTATTTTATGTAGTTTCAATTTCTTAAGATAAGTTACCTTATAAACCTACGTATTCCTCTCTAACCCGGCCAATTATTTGGGTATGACATATTTGTTATTTAACCTCGGGTTAGAAACTAGCTCTGCGTTAAGTTTTTGGCGCAAGTGGGCCTTAGAAGGATTTGAGGTGGCGAAATGGCATTTTTTATTTGACGGCAATGCGTACATTAGACCGGATTGAGGACATTGGAGGAACACATGGCTTTTATCTAACTTTGAGTACATAGATTATACTACCCAAACCTACAACAATCTTTACCATCTTTTCATTTTCCCTAAATAGGTCGGGGACGTCGGAGTGACCTTCGGGCGGGCTTCGAAAACAACCAGATATTTTGCAACAGGATTAGTCTCGTTAGCCTTATTCAATAAATTAAAACATGTACCAAATTCCATTTAGTTTGCAATGTAAAAATAAATCCGTGGCATATCACAAAATGGCGAGTTACGTGACCAAAATACTAGCAATCGGCTCGTTCGACAATTTTCCGGAAAGTGCTTTCACTAAAATGAAAACTTGTTGTCGTCTGTGAGTGTCATCATAGGGGACATAGGTTTTTGTACAAATATTATCTTAACGACCACAATCTTAAACAATTACCAGGCCATGATCGAGCTCTAAATCGGGCGTGTCAAGAAAAGATGTTACGGCAAAAAAAACTGCAAAGCAACAACTTAATCCGTGACACAGGTGAAACGAATGTCTATACTTACTTAATTAATCCTTAATTAAGTAACGTGTCCGAACACTTTTATACCTTTCTCGTAGAAAAAAAATAAAAAAGGAAGTGATCCATAATTTCTAGGTATAGACTCTGTTCCCAAAGGTATTGATGTTCTATCAACTCTATACCTCTACCACGGGCACCCAACGCGAAGAAAGAAAATTTAGTTCAAATAAATTGCACTAAAGTCGTCATAATCTAAGAAGTCCGTTTACGTTTCTCATTTTACATGCCGCGATAACTTTCTTCGTAAGAAATTGAAAAATCAAATTTTACCCATGCACTATAACAACGAGTATCATTCGCAAGCATCAAGTTTAATTATTATTAAGTATTTTTTTAGCTATCAAAACGGGCCTTTTTTTGTGGCAACTTTTAATGGCGTGATAAGCTTCGATTTGTTATCGAGTTTTGTGAAATAATTAGGTTTTCTAGAAACGCTCATAAAAAGAAATTGTTCTTGTTTAATTAACTCTCCTAAGCACAAAAAGGAATATTGGGCTCTTAATACACATTTCAAAGATTATTTGAATGGATCATTTAAAATTGATTTCAATAGTGTAACACATTATGGTACAATGAAACTGTAAAAACGTGCAAAAAATACTATAAAACAAATCGTCGCTGTATTTACACAAAATAGTATTTACGAACCTAGTAAACTCTTTTACTTGCAAGTCGCTGCTGACACCATCTATATCCGTGGAACGGAACCGAACGCGATCGATGTTCTTGGCAAATTAATCAGTTTAATCAGACGAAAAACGCTAGTTACGTCGGCACCTTTTCTTTGTATGGGATGAGGCATGTGAATGCTAGTATTATATTATCTGTGCCTCTACCTAGACTCCGAAGTGAGACAGGGGAATCGAATTGTATTTAAGTCTTCTCTAAGTATATACTAACTAGGTTAACCATATCAGTAGAAGGTAATGAATACATATAACTAAAGTAGGTCATTATAATGTATGATATTTCAGATATTTGGTTCTCCGAAACAGCGAGTGTACAGTTTTAATCGAATTTTGTGTAACAGGAAATTGGGATACAATACGGGATGTACAGACTATACTAACGATGTAAATAGGCAAAGTTGGTAAACCCGTATCAGTCGTGTCATCAAACGCACTGCCATTAATTTTGTACGCTCGAGTATCCTCGGAAACAAAACAAATTCGTTACATTGATACGGTACACTTTTGTACGCGACGGTCTAGGCCTAGCTTATTCAGACCGATCCCGAAGTACATCGACCATATTTATCAGTCATGATTGAATCACGTATAGGTATTTACATTGTTCTCTATAAATAAATTTGTTTGTCTTTATAAAAGTTACCTAGGTAGTGTATTTTTCCCGATGGTCTCCGTTATTACAACGTTCTATAAATAAAAGGCATTTTTTACAGATATTTACTTTAACAAATACCATTCCTACTGGTCAATATTTCTAATTAGCAACCTTTATTTATTTATTTATTATATTCTTTATTGTACACCACAAGAATATTATACACAGGACAAAAATCATAAAAGCATCTTTATTTGTTTTAGAAATAAATATTTTTAAAGATTGCTAAAGATAAAATTAAATTAGCCTATATCGTGTTAAATGTTGCTTGATAGAGTCTTATGTGGAATAAAATAATTCTAGTTATTATTTGTATCCCGTAAAATTACGGTCTACGATGTAGGAAGATCCTCCAATTCAACATTGAAGAAAATCTAACTGGAGTACTTATGTACCTAAGGTAAATCTATAACGATGTTCCTACTATTGAATAAAGGCAAAGCTATTAATCAAAAGCCTTCAGGTTTATAAAATAAATTAATCTAAGTACAGGGCAGGTACAGAGCGTTGTCTAAACATTATTGGAGCGCTGACTTGTAGCGGAAAATCCTCGCCATCTTGGTCGTGTCGGAAGGAAGCTTTGAGGACATGCCAATAACCGCTGGAGCGGTAACAACACCTCAAACAAGGCCCGGAAGCAATTCCACTCGTGCGGCCATGCAATAAGGTTTACATTCCAAATAAGCTTTACTATTATCGGCTGCAGCGACTTAAAGCAATTTTGTGCGTCAATATTGAAGTTTTCAACTCATAGGAGCGATGTGTTCCCGTTTCTGAACCACTTACATGGCTGCGCGAATCCAAGTAACACGATCAACCGCACAATTTTTTATATTTTTCTTAGCTACTAGCTACTGCTAGCGGCTTTGCTGGCGTGAATGTCGAAAATTATCCAAAGGGAATATAGTCACGCGACAAAAAGTGCTATTATCCTATGTGCTATTCCAGGGTATAATCTATCTCTTTCCAGATCCGTTCAGCCGTTTGAGCGTGAAGAAGTAACAAACGTACAAACAAACACACACACATACAAACTTTGGCCTTTATAAATATTAGTCTAATGATAAGTGTCTGTTTGAGTAAATTTCCTTATCTAGTGGCTATACTGTATAGCTACTTCTTATCTTAAGTAGATTTGCGCAAAGCACAGGAAATGAAGACATCCTTTGAAGATCCTTTAGCAGTAAACGTTTAACTAACAGTAATCTAATATGTTTGAACTTTCAATTAATTACAACTATTACGTAGTTATCATACAGTCGATGTATCAAAGTGAGGGTAGATTACGCTTGGAGTCGTTGGATTGCGGTGTTAATTAACCAATTAGGTCTCGTCAGCGGCCCCAGCGTACCCGTCAGGCGGCCACGACGGCCTCGTTAAGGTATTAAAACGACCAAGCAGCCTCCTGCGACCTTATTATCAATCCCAAAGGCTGACGGGCAACTGCTATACGTAGGTAGATAATAAAACCGACTCAAGCCTTAAATGACTGGGCAGATTTATAAACCGTAATAAACGAAATGTACCTATTTAGACTAAGCTCTTTTGTTGTTTCTCTTTACTAAGCCAATATATTTTTGGTATATTTTATTGAGAAATATCAATTGGAAAGTATAATATAAAAGCGTTGGCTGTTTTATTAAAAAAGTCATGTGCTCCGCGGAGTTGAATGTTGTACACACGGTGTACCTATTGTATTTTGCTCGTGGGTACAATCTGTGGCCGGGTGACATTTCCACCCTAAATCACGTGTGAGCATTTCATCGAAGCCGTGTTCACGACGCATGGGTGTACGTATTACACATACACGGGGTTCAGGGGGCGTGGGAATGCAAAATATGCGGTATATCGCATTTTCATTTTAATTCCGAGTGGTCGAGTAATATTTCAGCGAAATAAACGCTCACCCCGCGCTAATTTACGATACGAGCGAGAAGATTAGTATTTATGGATTTTACTGCTTGTGGTGTAATTAGTGGTTATCAAATTAGTGCAACGGAAATTTTGTAATATTTTTATGTTTAATACCGCAGTGCCGCGGGCGAGGGTTTAGTTAAATGGTCCCCTTTTCGGAACGCTATCCTCGCGTCGATTCGTCGCGTGCCTGTTTCAGGCCTGCCGGCTAATTTAGTTTATATCAACTTAATTGAAGGGACTTCTTTGCTTAAAATTATGCTACTTTAGAAAGTTAAAATTGAAAACTAATATTTTTGTTAACTAAACACATCAACACGGTCTAGGGATATTTCATACTCAATTAAATAACTCGAAAATTACTGGCCGCATTGGAATCTTCTAAACACCGATTTGTTTGTAATTTATCTCAGACTAATTCCAAATACAAATTTTTGAAAATTGTTTTGTTTCGTTGGCATAAAAACGTCTTGATGTGTGGAGAGGGAATTTTCATTTGTGCGAAATTTAGAAAACAATACGAATTACGTTTAGCGACAGTTTTTTTTTTCATTTTTAAACGAAAGGTAAAGTTAAAATTGAGGTATTGTAGCCATGCAACGCCAACATTTGACGAGGGCGGAGATGTTACGAGCTGTGGGAATGCTGGAAGCTGGGTCTGTTCAGCGTAATGTTGCTGAGGCCATAGGGACCCACCAAAATGTAATTTCAAGATTGTGGACACGCTATCGTGCCACAGGTGAAGTAGCGGAGAGGCACCGGAGGCCAAGTCGCATCACTACCCCCAGACAAGACCGATTTTTGCAAATTACTGCGCGAGCTCAACCAAATGCAACGGCGACTCAATTGGTCCAAAGGCTGCGAGTGGAACACCAAGTGCTTGTGAGTGACCAAACTGTAAGAAGGCGACTGCATGAAAGCAATCTACGCTCTCGTAGACCACTCCGGGTCCCACCTTTACGGAGAGGCAATCGTGGACGACGATTAGAATGGGTTCGGACCCACGTGGACTGGGGCCGTGAGCAATGGTCCAACGTACTGTTCACGGATGAATCCAGGTTCGGCTTCCATCCAGATTCACGAAGGACGCGTGTTTGGCGAGTTCCTGGACGATGGAGCCGTCTTCAGAACCCTCAGGAAGTTCACCCATACCAAGGAGGAACAATTATGGTTTGGGCAGGAATTCGTCTTGGAGGACGGACGGATCTCGTTTGGGTGCGGGGCAATATGACGGCAGAACGATACGTCCAACAGGTGCTGGGGCCCGTAATCTTGCCCCACAGAACACAAATGGGGCAAGATTTCCTGCTCATGCACGACAATGCCAGGGCACACACGGCGAGAACGGTAGCAGCTTGGTTACATACACACAATGTTAGGGCCTTAGACTGGCCTGCTCAATCGCCAGATCTAAATCCCATTGAGCATGCGTGGGATATGCTGCAAAGAAGAGCTCTGAAGGAAGTTCCTGAAAATCTGGCTACAGAAGATCAACTTTTTGCGCACCTCAGAAGGACATGGGACAATATTCCGCAGCAAGACATTGACAACCTTGTTCTGAGCATGCCGAATCGTTGCCGATGTGTTATGAACATCATGGGCGCTTTCTCAGACTACTAACTTCAAGTTTATAAACACAAATTAAATGATTTTTCTATTTTTTTCAGTTTTTACTCATAAATTAAAAGTTAATTCATATACGGTTTCCGTCTATGCTTCATTTTTTTTCCATAAAATCCTGAAATTTTAATCGAAGTACCTTAACCATTATTAAAAAATGGTAGAATATTAAATAACGTATCTTTTAAATATATACATGTCATATAAATAATTAACACATTGATAGTAATTCGCTTTTTTAAAAATATCCCTAGACCGTGTTGATGTGTGTATTTTATTTGGAGAGGCCTCAGTTTTTGTTATTGATAAATTTTATGTTAGGTACATCTAGTTTTATTACGCCTTTCCAAATAGTAAGTACATTAACCGATTCGTTGCTACTCATGTTTTTGATAACTTTTGGCTCTGGCGGCAAACAAAAGTTTCGTGGCACGTCACATGGACTTATTAGAGATAACAAAAAAGTTGCTTAAGAATTTGTAAATTTCTTTACCAGTATCCCAATTAAAACTACTGAAACCTTAAATTCTTCGCCCTCGCTTGCTTCTGGTTTATTAAACGCTAACGTTTCGGCCTGCCCGACTGAATTTAACTTTTCACATATAAACCCAATATCAGTAATAAAAGCTTTTAAGCAAATCAAGATCAAACTGACCGAAGATCTATGGGGGATGTCCATCAAAGTTTGTACCTCCATTATTCAGACTATAGCGCCGTACTTAGCTTTAATTTTTAATTTGTGTGTAGATCAAGGAGTCTGCCCGGATCTAATGAAACATAGTAAGGTTATACTCGTACCTCTTTTTAAATCCGGGGCAGTAAAGACACGAATAATTATAGACCAGTATCGGTGCTGCCGGTTTTCAGCAAGATATTTGAAAAGATAATGCTAAATCAAATGCTCATTCATTTTAATACGAATAACATCCTACACGATAAACAGTATGGTTTTACCAAAGGACGTTGTACGACCGACGCGACGCTGGTGTCACCTTATTAAAACACATCTTTGATGCGTGGGAAGAGGCACAAGATGCTATAGGTGTTTTCTGCGACCTGTCGAAAGCGTTTGATTGCGTTAATCATGTAACATTACTTATGAAACTTGAACATTACGGGCTAGGCCAATCAGCGTTGAGTTTAGTAAAATCTTATTTAAATGATAGACAGCAATTAGTTCAAATAAACGGTGTCAATTCGTCCGGGTTAACCGTGAAAATGGGAGTACCCCAGGGTTCAATTTTGGGTCCTTTCTTATTCCTAGTCTACATAAACGATTTACCCCATCTATTGAATAACAATTTAAACATGGTGTTATTTACTGATGACACTTCTTTGATTTTTAAGATAAATAGACGTACGACTAACGTTGACGACGTAAATGACGTCTTGCGACAGGTTCAAAATTGGTTCACGGCTAATAATTTAGTTTTAAATGCTAAAAAGACTAAGTGCGTAAAATTTGCCTTGCCGAATGTCAAAAGTACTGATTGTGACATTATCTTGGGTAGGGAGAAGCTAGAATTTGTCGATAAAACGGTATTCCTGGGGATTACGCTAGACTCAAGGTTGCAATGGGGTCCTCATTTAATATCACTTGCAGGGCGGCTAAGTTCGGCAGCTTATGCTGTTAGAAAAATTCGTCAGTTTACTGATGTAGATACCGCGAGGCTAGTCTATTTTAGTTACTTTCATAGTATAATGTCTTACGGTATCTTACTATGGGGAAGGGCTGCAGACATTGAGTCAATTTTTATTCTGCAAAAACGAGCCATCAGAGCGATATACAATCTTCGCCGGCGCGATTCTCTAAGGGAACTGTTTAAGGACATTAACATCATGACGGTACCTTGTCAATATATTTATGAAAACATCATGTACGTTAGAAAAAAATTACATCTTTTCAGTAAAAACGGCGACAGACATAATTATGTTACTAGAAATAGGGACCAATTAATCCAACCAGGTTTCAGGCTGGCTAAAGTAGCATCATCTTTAATGGGGTACTGTATAAAATGTTACAATAAAATACCGCCCCACATTCTAGAACTGAATGAGACGAAATTTAAAACTTGTATAAAACGCACACTATGCAGGCAAGCATATTATAAGTTGGGGGATTACATCGCTGATAAAAATGCTTGGCTAAATGCTGGTCCCGCTCCGCAGCCGTTAGGGCGCAAGAACAATTAGTGATGGGCAGAAAAGTTTTGAAGTATTGTTGGAGCTGCTGAAGACTGTATGAATATATTTGTATTGTATAAACTCAATTTCTTTTAGTATTATATAACTGCACAGCACATGTGTGAGTACTATGTTCCGACTGTAAATCTACCTATGTGTCGTTGGTTGACTTCTGTGTGCCCTGGCATTTGAGTGTGTCATGCTCTCTCTAATTTCTCTCTGATGGTGGCACATGTGTTGGATCATTCGGTTCCCTCCATAATGGTTGAGCTGAGTGGTGCCGATCCATGCGTCATGTTCGTGAACGGGCGCCATCAGTTGGGATTGGTCATAACTTAGCTGCCTCGGCCTGTCATTGCATTTTTATGTTGAAATTGTTTGTTACTCTAGACGCTTTTACGTGCACGTCTTTTTGCATCGTTCTCACATATATGTATTTATTTTTTAACAAGAATGATGTAACCAAAAACTTGTAATTGAAACTGATGGAAAAGAGTGTCCGTGGAGTTTCTTGCAAATTCTTCTCCATTGAGATCTACTGACGTTTGCGAATTTGCAACTAGAGTCATATTTTTTTGTTGTTTGACAATTCAAAAGTACCTTTAAGGTTTATTTGAAATAAACTATTTTGATTTTGATTTTGATTATGTTGTGTCAAGCGCCATAGCAGTTGATGACACGCCTACTGTGCCATCAGCCATGTGTAAAAAATATCCTTTTTCATGCTTTTATCACTTGTTTACACCTGATTAAGTTAAATTACCATCAAATATCACTTGTAAACGGAAGGAAAACGCTGGTGGTTATATAAGTGGTTAATTACGTGTATTTTTCAAATTTTTCCTCGACATGGAGGATAAGTTACTATTTTATGCAGATGTTATAAACCTTTTGTTTAACTTTCTGTTTTTTTTTCATTTTAATAAGTAGGTTGACCGTATAATAACGTTTTAAAATATCAAACTTACGAACATTTATATGCATGTACGCGTTCGACCAGTTTCAAGCAAAATTAAACCTTATACCATACCACAAGAGAACATAGTAGTTTGTAGGCCCATTCGGCCACATGGTAATAATAAGACACACATTTTAAGCTAAATTCTACCATAAGACAATCGCATTATATTATTTTTTTACAGGAGACGTTCCAAAAACTTGCTTAAAACTTGAGCACGTGGGCGATACCGATGAGTGCTATTATTTTTTATTTATTAGAGAGTATTTTTGCACAATATGATCACAGTGAAAAAGAGCGCCTTGTGCCACAAATTGAAATGGTTGTCATCTCCTAAAAATTCACAAAATATCAACTAATTCCCAAAAATCACATAATATGAATTAATTGAAACATAATGTATATTTTGCTCTGGAGAAGACTTTCAAAAACACAATTTAAGCGAGTTATAACGATTTTAAAAACGACACGGCTCGCGTGTCATACGCCACAAAGAAAAAAATCCGCAACGAATCGGTTGGGCTCTACTTTGCCTGATTTCTTGGTAATAACTAGAGACCGGATTATATGCATTTGCATATGAAATTACTTATTTACCCTATTCTCAGCCGAAATTGCATATTATATATCTAATATCTAGTGATGATGCATATTTTTGATATATTTATTTTATTTTTCGGTAGATTTCCCTATTGATAAGTGTAATAATGAACTCTATAAATTTCGCCATATACACTAACAGTTTTCACTTATAAAAAATATTTTGATTGATTGAAGAACACCTAGAACACCAACAACCACCACATTTAGAACACCTACCTAACTGATTGTTTACGTTTACAAAAATGTTCCCTCTCTATGAGAGGAGGCTTGTGCCCCAGCAGTGGGAACATTAAAAAGGCTGATATTGATGATGACAAAAATGTTAAATAATATTTATTATCGTCAACGAAGTTGTTATATTTTGGTATTGATAATTTATGGTTGAATAATTCACTAATAGTATGCTGATTTTTTTTGTCTAAACATAAAAAAAAATAAAACCTACCACATATTTTCCCTTTTCTAAAACTTTAATGTTGCATAGTTTACAAATTTTCATGCATATATTACGCATATTTCATGCATATTTCAAGTTTTTTATATTGCATTTAATCCGGTCCTTAGTAATAACATGAGCCAAAGCAAAACATTAAAATGGCCTTTGCTAGTCTCTTTTCGATAGAGTAACTATATTTTTTGGACACAAGTTGCGGCAGGCAGGCAGATAAAGCTTGTGTCGTGAGCCAACATATCCTCCGTGTTCGTCCGCTTTTTGTAACGGTTGTAAAACATTGTGTCAAGTATTTTTAATTTAAACGCTGTTAAATTCAAGGCTTGTGCACTGTGCAGTGCGATTTCTGTCGATTAATATTTATGGAGGCAGAGATGTTGTAATGTAATAGGTTTAAAGTAGACACAGCGGATCTTTGTGTCCCTGAAGTTAGCTCTGTGAACCATTGCGCAAGAAACAGTTTGTCATCGAGTATACCGCATAGAGTAAGCGAGATAGGACGAAGCGACAAACATAAGCGAGTGAAAGAGGCAGTTATACAATGCTATATTCATCTTCAACATTGACACAAAATAGCTACTGCCCAGGGTCTTGCAGTCAACTTCAGATACACAAAGATTCGCTGTGCGTATCATACATGAAGTTTTCAGCCTATAAAGTATGCTATATCTTTTGTTTTCTTATAAGTTAAAACATTTATTTATTTATTTAAACATTTATGCACACACACATAATATACAGACAAGAAGAAGAAACAGAAAAATAGGTACATAGATGATGCTTATTTCTATACAAATCTCTACCAGCAAAGCTGCGAAAGGAAAGATGAAAAAAAAACAGATGTAGACATAGTGAGTAGAGTTTAAAAATAATAAACACAAAACGATTTATAACTAAGTAATAACTAATAAACAATTCCGATAACAAATTAAATATACCTACTGTCGTAATAATATTTACAAACATATTTGGAAATAAATACTAAAACAATAAATACTAACCTATATATATAAAAAATAATAATAAACCTAATTATATATATAAAAAATAATAATACATAATTATGCAACTATGACGGCATGGAAAGGTAGTGTAGTCTTTCACTCCTCTTTTAAAAACTGCGAGAGTTTTGCAGTCCCTAATGTCAGGCGGTAGAGAGTTCCACAATCGCACGGCGTACACAGTAAAAGAGTAGGAGTAGATGTCGGTAGTGTGGGAAGGGATATTAAGGAGATTTTTAAGATGCGACCTGCAAAGTACATCGGAAGGACGGGAGTAGGAAAAGCGTTCACGGAGATAGGCAGGCTTTTAGGATTACGAAGGATATTAAATAATAGACACAATATGCGCCATTTGCGTAACTTGAGAAAATCTGAAAGGTGATCATATTTTTTAAGGTTGAAAACAAAACGAATACTTACATACATTTTGCAAACGCTCAAGTTTATTTAAAAGCTCCTCGGTGACATCCAAATAACAGGCGTCAGCGTAGTCGATGATGGGCTGAATGAGTGTTAGGGCAAGGGAAATTTTGGTTTTCAAGGGCAAAAAGCTCTGGAGGCATTTCAGCGAGTGGAACGAGTAGTGCACTTTGCGACTGATTTCAGCAACATGAGCAGTCCACGACAAATATGAGTCCATGATAACCCCCAGGTTTCTAGGCGTCTTAGTGTACCCAATCTGTACTCCATTCAACCAAATGGAGACAGCGACGCAACACCAAGCCTGTTCTGCATTTGCCTGCCGCCGATAACCATGGCCTGAGACTTCCTAGGGTTGATTTGCAGCCCAAAGGACAGCGACCACTCCCCAATAACTCCAGGTCACTGTTTACGGCAGACACGGCAGATTCCGCATCAGAACTATGAAAATGATGGAAAAGCTGGAGTTCGTCAGCGTAGAGATAGTAGTAACAGGAGATGATTCTAGTAACAGTGTTAATAAAAATAGAAAACAGAAGAGGAGAGAGAACGCTACCCTGGGGCACACCCGCAGTAAGAGAGCACCAATCCGAAGAACATTCATCAAGGCGTACCCGCTGCGAGCGGCCTCTGAGATAGGAGTCGAATCAATCAATAGTGGAAGTGCTCATTAAAAGATTAAAGGATCCCAAGAAGGATATCGAAGTCAACAGAGTTGAAGACACTGCTGAAATCAAGAAGCGCAAGTAACGTCAGAGATTTGTGATCCATAGCCCAGCGGGTGTCATCAGTCACCTTTAAAAGAGCTGTGACAGTACTGTGAACAGGTCGGAAACCGGATTGAAAAGGACTAAGAAGATCATTACTAGATAGAAACAGAGACAGTTGCTGATGAACAATGTGCTTAAGAACTTTGGAAAGAAAAAGAAGGATGGAAATGGATCTGCAATCGGACTGTGTGACCGGGTTAGGTATTTTGGGTAACGGAATAATATGGGATAGTTTCCAAGCATCGGGAACGGTGCAAGAAAACAAGTAGTTGTTAAAAATGTGGGTTAAAACGGTAAGTATTGAGGAGAGGATAGGAGTAATCAATCTTGAGCAAAGATTATCATTACCAACCGCGGAGGAGGAGATAGCACAAATAGATTTTTTGACATCAATTTCACTCACAGGTCTGAAACTGAAAGAAAACACCGCGGCACGGGTAAGGTGGAAAGCTTATTTAATGTTTTGACCTGTGGATCCAAAGTAACGGGTGGAAGTGAAAAATGTTTGTTTAGAGCACACACGTCAGTCTCATTACTAGCAAAAACATTCGAAATAGTTTTTCAATAGATTTGCTAGTGATAGCGCCAACGATTGATTTAACAAAGAACTGGCACTGCGGCGCTGGCACGCAAACATCTATTAAACTTAATTGGAACTTAAAGATCTTTGTTCTTGTAAACAATTAGTTCACTGATTGAAAAATCGTTACAATTTCTCTCGAAAATTGAATTTTCAAGACTACTTTTAGACCGGTTTTAACTTTAAATTATCTAACGATTCAGAGTTCCCAAGTTCTAGTAAGTAGCTACATTGTTTCAAAACTTTATATTGACCAGTTCAACTCGTAGCAAAGTAAACGACGGCTATAGAAGACATTAGTCAAGTTAAGACAGTGGCTGTAAGATTGTGTCTGGAGAGCTGCATCCAGACGATCGATTTTTGGCTGCGGCCAGACGGACTACGACGACGCGCCAATGTAAAACTATGCATTTTGTTCCCAACTGTACTACCACGTGCCAACTCGTTCGCATTCGTAACTCGACAAACATTATGCTATCTAGCTACAGTCTAATCTGTACTTTTTAAAGTCTACTTATTTTTGTTAATATTAGGATTATGAACAGTTTTTGCTTAAATGTTTGTTATTGTTATAACAGACGTAATACTCGGTAATACTTCGTATTTAAAACCATTAGGTAGGTACCTAAGCTACATAATCTCCTAGGGTGTCCGCCACGAGCTTATAAAACGGTTTACAAAAGCATTGCACCATAATGCCGGTAAGAGAATGACGGCAATAATACCATCGAGGGTTCCACGCTTCATAAATACTGACACAGCCCCCCCAGCTTCATAAAAAGGATGCGCAATTCTTACAATTTGCGAAGTTTGTGAGTTTCTCTTTATGTCTGCTGTAACGTAACGATATTTGTTAAACTTTTGATATGAAGTGTAACAAGGGGAGTTGAGTCCAATAAACATTTCTAATACGATTCGCGATGGTATTGTTGTTTAGCTGGTTATTTCAAGAAAATGGGTGCTGCTGTATTTTTTTGCAAATCTTT
This sequence comes from Orthosia gracilis, assembly GCA_947562075.1. Taxonomy (NCBI): domain Eukaryota; kingdom Metazoa; phylum Arthropoda; class Insecta; order Lepidoptera; family Noctuidae; genus Orthosia; species Orthosia gracilis. Next base: position 30,295,825 of record OX387267.1, on the reverse strand, counting down.
GGGCAATTTTTGGTAACTATTCTATGTTAACGTGATTTAGATAAAATAAAATCCGGTGTAACTAGTTGAAATCGCATAAATTGATTAGCAGCTTTGTCTTACCGGCGTTAATTCATCGTGGTCGGTCACTTTCTAAATTCCCTTCTCTAATTTTATTCCCCCGCCAGTTTTTCTTAAGGCAGATTATTTGAAGAAGTACTTTTAAAACAGGACCAAGGTTGATTTAAGTACTTTCATCTCAGAACCAACGCTTAAAGCTTTACGTAACGTAATATGTGCCAGTTCAAGGAGAACAATGTTCATTTCAGAATACAAGCAATTAATATCACTGGATTCCTCTTCCCGAATGGGTAAACAAAACAAAATCGGAAAGGAAAGTAATTTTTACGAATTAATAAATTGTCGCCTCCCTCGGGTGCGACGACATTCGGCGAGGGTGCGGCCCCGAAGTACGAGCATAAGCAAATGTCGGCGGCTCCACAATGAGCGGAGACGCGCCGGATGCTGCAGCATTAGTCGTGATTTATACGTCTGGCAACACTAGCGCTAACTCCACTAACAATACAGGGGTTGCAGCCACATGTATCAATGGACAACTCTTTCCTACCTACCCTATGGAGCTTAAACAAAACATTATCCCAAACGCTATAAACATGCAAATAAGTATCAGGGCACCACATCAAAGAGATTATTCTGATGGAATTTAAATATGAATGGCTTGAATGACTAACTTTTAAAATGCAACGAACCGGTTCAATGGCGGGTTTTTGATTGTCCAAGAGTGAAAGAAATATAAAAACCGACACCAAATTTTTGTTTTGTGTTTACAAAGAAACAAGATTATTATGGCCTAAATTATTTTGTACCCACTTACAGTAAAAACTTCCGATGCTTCTATCATAAACGAGAATTGCGAGCGTTGCGACAGATGAATTTGAAATTGTTTGCCGTGTTAAGTAGGAATCATTTTAGCCGCAAGTTGAAGGGTTGAAAGAGATGTCATTTTAAAAATCAATATAATCACGGTCGTTTACCTAACCACCCCTACAATTTGTTGAACCCCATCGGTCGCCCACGGTGCACTCGAGCCGCCCCGAGCCGAGGCACCGCTCTTTAAAATTGTGGGTAAATTTTGATCGCATACCCTTCTGCCACGGCTGTACGGGTAGTCGGGATGTCGGGTACCTATCTGCAGTTAATTATCTGCGTGCGGAGGGGACGAACAGGGAAGACTTCGCAAAATGCCAATTTCTCCCCCAGCTACCATTCGGGCCCAAGATTCACGTCGAACCATTGGAACGATAAGACCCGTAATTAGTTTTAATTAAAACCATCACAAAATAAATGGTTAGTCGATATCGAGATGTTATTTTGGTATTAAAGCAACATTACGTATTTAAGCGCATTGTGCTCTGAGAATATAGCAAAAACGTCAGATTACTCGTAAAATTCACTGAATATTCAGACTGTCTGTGACTTTAGCGATAAACCCATTCGTTGTGACCAATATAATTATAATGGGTAATAAAACAAAGAACAAATTCGTTCAGGCGTTGGATAATAATATGTAGTGTGAAGTCATTAAGGTAAGTGAGAACGATAGACTCCGGCGTGGGATGTGAGAGCTCAGGAAGCACAGCGCGAGCCTGAAAGAACTCCTTCACACCTACATTTGTCTCGAGAGTGTAATTACCGCCATAAAACGGATAAATTACATTAATCACGCTTGCTGTGACGGTCAGGTGCTAATGGAAAGTCGCGTCGGCGTTACGACCTCTAAACTTGTTAACGATGACGTGCTCTTCTAGAACATCGTAAACTGCAATGCGACGCGATGATACGGTCTGACATTGTCTTGGTGTTGGAGAAAGTTTGTTAAAGTTTAAAACAGTAACAGTTGACAGACAATTAGGAATAAGTGGTTTTTGAATGGGGTAGTTTAGTGCGTCCGCGTGTGGTTGTTTCAGGAGTAGGGAGCTATGCAGCATGCGGTGGTGTGCGCTCGGGCGCCTCCCCCAGTAATTAGCCAGGAGCGCGGAGTGACGCCGCGTCGTCCGACATGCTCCCGACGCGACGTTGTTTGCTAACATCACTACCTCCGCATCCATTCATAAAAAGCATTTGAGATGAACATTAGCTGTTTATGTACATTCCAACAAAGGCTAAAGTGCCTATAAATAACATGCGCTATCTCATTCTAGATGGCGACAAAGAGTTAATGTGTGCATATTTTCTTACAATATGGTTTCGCACATAAGCGAATATTATCCGCTTACGAAAATCTTGTTTGATAAACATCAATCCTCATAAGAGTTTTACAAGAAAAACCCCTTAAGATGTAAAAAAGCACTTCTAGATCGGTTAGTTAGTCCCCTATGCTCTAGTCCCGCTATGCTCAACTCGAAAAATACCAACTAAAAAGTGCCGCTATGCACGAAATCACATTCGCGGGCAGTGGCGAAGAACACTGTTACAGTGTAATATTTTGTTTAACTATTTAAAAAGTAAATTATGAATATCTAGTATGAGAATTCCCTTACTTTCGCGAAAAAAAAGTTAATATACGTTCCGTTTCATTATACTAACGCACACTCGCCTCGCTGCCACTCAACACGTAGTAACATTCATTTTAAAAACGTAGTGTCCATCCATTCCATAGAACTGTGAAAAACGAAACGTCTTGCCGTAAAAGACAAACTTAGCCAAAATTTTTTTTTTTTTATTCATTATTTATTTAGGGACATTTATCGCAATGCGTATGTCAGTCCCATCGTATCCTAAATACAAATAACATACATACATAACTTATATCAGGGCCATTTTGAACTAAGATTTCGATATTTTTAGTTTAATATAAAAAATATATATACATATAATAGTAAATCTTGCTAAATTGAATTAAATTCAAACACTTTTCTTACCGTACCTTCCATTGTTTACGTAGAATCGAAGAATTGCGTACATAGCGGCACTTATTAGTAGGTATTTTTCCAGTCGAGCATAGCGGGTCTAACCGTTCTAGATTATTTGGAAAGAAATTCATGTAAAAATCATTTGTTTACTCGCAAAAGTAGATCGAATACGAGCTGCAATGTATGTGAGATGTGACACATTTTCATTAAAAAATTAACACTTCACTTCTTCGTGCATATTTGTAAACATTTGTAATGAATCGGCGTCGCTTCTACTCACAACAGAATGAAACGACATAGGAAGCCTAAGCGGAGTGGGGGGTGGGAGAAAAGGGATGGGGGATTCACAGGAACCGGAACTGCGTACAGCTTAGCTCGCTGTTTTACACGCAACATAAACAATGTGCTTACAAATCTCACAATATCATCTAGTCTGGAGGAATGCTGTGCGGAGGCTTCAGTTGAGTGCCTGCTCGTTAGTGAGAGAGCTTAAATTACGCCACAACTCTACGGCAGGCGGCTCTTACATGCGTAACTTACTTAAAATACGCCAGACGCTACGCTGAAAAATGTTTCAATTTAATTTATCTGCGAACCGCCTCGCTAACGATGTTATGAGATGAGCAACACGCTTCACAGGACAAATATCGAAGTGTTAACAACTTTATTATTATTATATCTTGCGAGCTGTTTGTTCTCGAGAGTAAAGAAAATGTTATTATTTTTGTGTCGCTCTTCAGTAGAAATGTTTGCCTTTGTAAGTTTTTATAATATTATGTGAAGTGCCAAAAGAAGAGGGCTCGTATTTGTGCTTTAATGGATGAAAAATTTGAGACACAAAGTAATTTTAGAAAAAAAAATCTATGGCTTTGAGATAACCTTCGACTTGACGATGAATTACTTCAAATAGACTTTTACGTCAAGTAAGCTAAGAATTATGTGATAGAAAACGGCGACATTGTAGAAAAGTCTGTAAACCTCTGTCTGGTAGGCTGTAAAGATCGACGCGCGACGTTTATTTGCGTATAAGTACATCTTATCTTAGTCCTCTTAGTAACCAGTAAGTGGTTCTTTTCAAATGAAAGATAGTTTATAGTCCAGAGTTGTTAAAACTCCTGTAATATTGAAGAAAACCGAAATGTAAACTATTTACATAATCCGTATTTTTCTTATAACAGTATTATGCAAAAGTTTCCTTCGAGTACTTTCTCTGGCGTCTGCGGCTCCTGGGGCGTGCATCTGCTGGGGTGCGAGGGGTGGCGCCGGGGCTTCGGGGCCGCCAGGGTGGAGGGAGCCACCTTCACTTTCGTCCGCCAGCAGCCAGCAGCCCCCGACCTTCCCAACTGCACAACTTTCCCAATCCTATCTGTTAAGCCTTTCGTAACTCAGTTACCATGATATTAAAAGAATTCGTCGACTATCGCAATGTCTGCAGATATTTCATGTCGTGACGATATTTCAAAACCCTTCTCGCTTTTTGGAAACCGTAAATTGAATAATTCCATGTTTGTTTCGTAAATTGTGTATGATTTCTTAATATTGATGAATATTCGCAAGCGTATCTTGTTATGACCAATCAATGCAGCCGACTAAAACGCGTTACTGATTTCAATCAATGTGTAGGTGATAAGCGAAGAGTAAAAGATTCAATGATTAACCAATACTGTATACTATTATTACACGAGAATAAAATACTAGAAAATTTATACAATCCATAAAAGGCAGACTTTCTCTAGACAACTGTCGCCAGGGATTAACAATTGTCCTCTCTATAAGACTCATAGCAAAGCATGGCATGTCAATTAACTGATTCACTATCTATTTTAATTTCTTTTTCTGTCTGTACTCATAATAAAACCTTCAGTTCAATAAAAAAACAGGTACAAAGTACAGCCAATTAATTTCTATTGCGGCATTAAGCTGTAGGTGTGCTTGTTAGCTAGTTTGTCTGCATTTATGAAATGATTTTATCGAATATGGCAGAACAATGGGCTTACACAGCCTGCGGCATAATAACATCTGGTCAGCGGAAGGCCGACATCGTTCCATTATGGAAATTGACAGGTGGACGGGGTGCCTAGGCTAGACTGTGGGATATTCGCCATACCTAATACGGATTAATAGATTTATTCTGCGTGTGAAAACTGATCCTACCGAAAATATTTTCGTAGCATTTCATTTAGCATATTGTATTATTGGACCTTATTTGTAAAACTTTCCTACTGTATGATTAGTTTAAACTCTAAACCATAGATTTAGTATGTTTTCCGCAGTTTAAACACTGATAAGCATATTCTAAATTCAAATATAAGTATAGAGAATTTGAATTAATCATTAAGGTTAGTATCATTTTATAAATGAGACCCCTTGTTCTTGATATTTTTTATTAGGTCAGTATATTTTGACTTAAGTTAACTCACATATTTAATGTTTTACTGAATCAAAACCTAAATTGGACGGGTTTAACTTTTTTGTATAACACAGTAAGTTATAGTGTAGTATATTAGTAAGGTCAGGACGGGGTGTCTTATCTGTGCTACAACACTTTCTCTGATTAAAGGAAGTGCCCACTAAATCATAGCGCACCCTAAACACGCGTGAGGCGTGGCAGGAATGTATAACAACTATAACTAATACGCATGCATCATTTTAACATGTTATTTCGCGTTGAACGTCTTGCATTTTTTATTTTTCGTTTTATTTATAGACGAATTTATGTTAGTTAAAATTATTTGAGAAATGATAAATACTTCGAATTTATTATGAGAGAGTTTTGCTACGGTACTTTTAAACATATTTCCTTAGAACGAAATTAAACCGTGATGTTTATTAAATGTGATCTTAGCAAATGACCACCAAGCTAATTGCGTAAGTGAATTCGGCAAGGCAAATGATTGGACCCAATGAAAAAGTATGACAAACACTCTTGATATAAGTAGATATTGCCAAAAATTATTGGACTACTCTTTCATGGGGTCAAACCCTTTGCCTGGCCGAATACACTTACGCAATTAGCGTGCAGGTTTGGCAGCAAACTGTGCAGTACCGAAGTTTTGATAAGCGTGCAAGAATGAAGAAAGATCTACTACCAGTCTTCTTTTATGCTCAAGTAAGCAGCTTTAACAAAAGCCATGATTAAATAGAAGATTGCATTTCTAAGTAAGAAAATCGCAGCATCCCCCGTGCACAAACGGTGTACTGATCAAGCCATTGAAAAACAAATTACAAGCCATCCAGGGCATTATACAGACACAAAAAGGTTTTAAATTGGCATATACTCGTAAGTCTTGAATCGCATGCAAATATTGAGTGTATTGAGAAAGTGAAATGGAAAAGGAACAGCTTCTCAATCAAAGAGCAACACAAGTCCTAAGCAAATTGACCGAGCGCTCGAAGACGGTGAATATTTGGATTTGTACTCGTATTGCCCTTTTCTTGTAATGCAAATAGAAGTTTTCTTGCTGTGTTACTTATTTGAAGTCTGTTTATGAACACAAAGGCACAAAGATTTATATTCTATAACTTTCAATGTTCCATGTGTTACTTGGCTTTTTGACATCATATCAATGAAACTTTGTCTATATTGCAATATTTTCAAAAACACAGCATATCTACATCAACACTTTCATTCAAAAGTCAGCCTTTCGAGTGCATTACTCCAGCCAGATAGCGTCGTCAAACGTTACCGCAGCAGGATTTTAAATATCTTCGCAACCATAGCAACAATACAAATTAAGTTATACCATTTATTTCAAATTGATATCTTATTATTTAGATAACATTTATTTCAACATACCCGCCGTTAGAAAACAAAAGATCTGGCTGCGGTAACGTTACTCCAACCGGAACTGTTTTTATCAAATAATTAAAAAACTATCAGCTTACCAAATTAAAAAATCTGCTTACCAATTACAGAAGCTGTATAACAAATTATCTATTGCACTTAGATGATGATTTTCGACATTATCTGGAGTAACTCACTCAGCCTTTTCTTTAAATCGGGCAAAATCGAGAGAACTTTTATTATTTACCTCGATATTTCATTTACCACGAAATTCCAACTAATAGAAAAAATATCTCTCAGTGAAATATATCATAATACTTCGATTATTTATTCACCTCGGTAAATGATAACATGAATTGGTATCGTACATCGGAAATCGGTTGTACACACGTACGTAATCTGCGAAATCGTAAACGTTCGGAAACTGTGATTCCGGGCAATTACAGATTTTATGCTCCATTTTCGATTGGAATATTCTCAGTCGACATCTAGCCACGTGTTAATTGATTTTGTGGGGCTGGCAGAGTCGGCGCTGCAGACGGAGTCGACGGAACAAATCGAGTCACTCGTAATGTTATTACCTGCATCTGGTACCTTAAACTAAGTTGAACTTGAAAGTATCTACATTCTAAAGCATAACGTTTGTCACTTTACATGAACTCGTCACTATTCAAGTTCATGAGCAGCACCATCTTGTAGTGATATTCACAAAAAAACTATTTTCCAATTTGTCTCAACAATTTTATTAAAACACCGAAAGATTGTTATTGAAACGATAACCAAGTTCAAGAACGAATTTCACTTTCATAATAATAAAGAATAAGTGCTATTTTGTGTGGGTGGTCTTATTTGTTTGTATATAACATACGTTCAATATTAGACGTTCGGAGCGGTGCGCGGCGGCGGCGATCACGAACAAAATACAGAATCCTAAGCAAATTGTTGAAATGGGTCCTGGGCGCGTATTTATTTACTTTTATCACAATATTGCGAACATTGGTCGGGAACACTTTTATACCACAGTTAAAGAATTTGTGGCTTACGTCCACATCGGGGACAGAATTCGTTTACGTACATATAGCGCGTTGTGTAACTCTAATATTAAAGTTTAGTCACGATAAATAGTATTCATTATAAATACATTAGCGGTCGTCTATAGCAGTTCCTTTATGTTAAATCATCTTTGCTTAAAAGGCGATCCGGCTTAATCATCACGTTTACGTAGTGCTAATGAAAACTAAAGTCGATCTTTGAGAACTATGTATTTGTATGCTGATAGGTACTTGTTGTAATAATATGTTTTGGAAGAGTGAAGTACTCTACTACAGGCTATTTTTGCCTAAAAGAGCACTTCAATTACCAGATGTTTGTACATTCTTGTGAAGAAATAATAAATTATTTGTATTTGTATATGTAGACTTTATGTATTACTAGGGGAACTAGTAGGTAGTTTACAATCCGTCATTCGTATCATAATCTGTAAATATATTGTTCAAGTAAAGCTAACAATTTTCTTTAAGATTAATACGAGAAATCGTAAGGTATACCTAAGATATCTGTTGTAACCAATCAACCATTGGGTAGCTTATGTTACGATAGATATCTACTCATCGCTTAACTAAGCAGATAGATACCTTATACTTGACGTATCTTTGAAATCCACTCGCTGAGTCTGTTCTTAGAGCCCGTGTAGAGTGAGATCCATAGTATTTACCTCTATTCCTGGAAAACTACTAGCAATCCGTGTTCGAGAAAACATAATTAGTACTTCCTTTATCCGTCACCTACGGGGAAATTTATAATATTTGCCGGTTTTATTATAACAGCATGTCTTTAATAAAAGGCTTTGAATATTTAGTTCTTGATTTTGCGCTGTGGGCTACACCGCCTTCATATACATGTTCATGCCTTTGTGTACCTACGTTCCATTGATTTATGGTAAGCAGTGCAGAAGAACGAGCGGTAGCTTAGACTCAGTAATTGCTTTCCGGGTGAGTCGACAGAATTTGCATCGCGCGGCGCGAGCGAGGCTCCATCACACCGAGATGACAGATATCCATCACTTTCATTGTAGCGTTTTGTAAATAAATACACATCAAAGGCTTGTTTGCTACGCTCCACGCATCAAGGTTCCGGTTTTAATTAATCAACAACGTTATGAGCCATTCAACCCAATTAGTCCAAATTGCATTTTTCAAAATTAGTTTTTACGTGTCCTTGGGGTGCAAGTGCCGTAGAGAATACTAATTTTATTAAGTAGTGATAGTGATCCTTTCAAATTCCTTTAGCGTGGTAATTAAAGTGTAAATTATGCAGTTGATGTTGTTGTGTCCTGGGTTTACATTCGTAGTGCAATGCCTTCTAGCCGAGGTGCAACTGAGTCGCCACCCGCCTCGTGCCGCCCCGCACTCCTTGGCAGATGTTAATAGAGGGCAAACACTGAAAATAATTATGCAGCCGCCGGGCGCGGGCGCGGTGCTTCACAGTATCAACTCGATGCAAACAAGATTATACTAAAAACTAAGACTTGGGCTCACCGCGACCTCTATTGACATTTGTGTCAATTGTAGCTCGAAATTAGAGGCCTTCGTATTTACGATGCGGATACGTGGCGAGGGGATAAAACAAACGCATGATTTTCCGAGAGTCTCATGAATTGAAGGGTCATCGTGTGGAGAGCGGCAGCTTTGATCTGCTGCGGTAATGCGGATGGCGGACCACATTCGCGGAAACTTTTACGGGACACTGACCCACTTCTAAACGACCAGTAAAAGTAATCTATAAGCGGCCCTCTTGAAGAATCCTCCCCTATTACAGATACTCATAAAAACAACAAGCACCGAGCTTTCATTGTAAAGTATATAATAAACGTGAAATGCCATTTACTTTCAGAACAATAGTGGATCACGCATGTTTTCATATCAATCTGCATATTTTTAAAACAAGTTGTTTGTACCGTGGGAGATTGGACAACTTGTGTATCTTAAGCCCGCTGTAACAAAATAATGTGACGTTATTGTATACCGTATGTATGGCGGAGGCTTTGTTAATCCTCGTTTAGCTAAATTATTACCAGTTGCGGTCTTAGAAGGTGATTAAATCTATAATTACACACGTAGCGGCGTAGCTCGTTGGGTTCTTCATTAGTTAGACACAGACACATTGAAAATAAATGCCTGTATATTCTATTGTTCGAATAATTTGTATTTCATAGAGGTACAATTGTATGTATTTGTAAATGTAAAGTTACCCGATGTATGAACAATGCAGGCATTCGAGCGCCGCATTGACCTACAAATGGACGCGAGCGAAGGTGAGACTTTGCACGTCAAAGAGCCAATCAAACTTATGAGCAATTTCCTCGCCGTACGAGTATAGAGGAGATAGTCACGGATTTATGAAAAGCCCGGTGTGCCGTATATAATAGATTAGCAGTACCCCGCGGCTTCGCTCCCGTCTACTGGCTACCTAGCTACCCTATATACCTAACTACCAATATATTTTTTTTCGTTTTATGTCCATCTTCGCATTATTGCGTTTCTAATGAAACTGGTTTAATGCACATCGGTTGGATGGTTTCAAAGTCTATAAAGGACATAGGTAGAAACATTTCATGTGTTTTATAATTATTTGATCCAAAATGCCTTAATGTGGCTTATTTATAAGAGATAGATATATAGTGTCGTGGATTTTTTTAGATAATCTAAAACCAATATATTTGTAGAACATGGTACTTACGTATAGTTAGCCACGACCCCAGCGCAAGCGGACAAAGCACTTAGATAGCGCTTTTTCTTCCGACTTACTTTACAAATATCAATATTAATGGCTAATCAAGAACTGTAGCATAAATTTAGATAACCTATAACCTTCCTCATGAATGTGGCTATCATATACAAAAATTTTCAAATTCGACTGGTAGTTCCAGAGATTAGCGCGTTACAACAAACAAACAATCAAACTCTTCCGCTTTATTATATTAGCATAGATAGATCACAATACTTTGGCTGTGGGCAGTTGATACTTCATGCATATGGAATATTCTTTGGAAACTTAAGTAGAGAACAGCTCGCAACAGACATGGCTCTAATGGGATTTATAGTGTCACAATATTGTGTTGGTTATCTTAAGAAAAGAAAGTTTAGTGTTCGTAAAAGCTATCATCAAAGAAGTTTATCTTCATCTATATATAATTCACGAATAACACACTATACAATGTGTTAAAATTACGGTAGTGCCATTACATACAATATTACATTTATAGAGTCATAAAACCTGTGAAAATAAGGCTCGCTTGCACGTTGTTGGTGGCGTGGCGTTATACCTGTGTTATAAGTAACATGTTATTATAAGGTGCGAGGCGAGGGGCGTGCGTGACGGATCACCGCAAGATCAAGTCAAATACGCGTCCCTGCTGCGCCGCCACGCCACCTGCCGAGCTAGCGTGCCGGTACAACAATACGAGCAACTCTCTTTGAGCTTATAGAAACAACACACGTATTTTCAACAAACTTAATTTTCTTGACACAGCGTCTCTCTAACAATTTCAGTAATGAATTCGATAACAAAGCACTGTGAGGTGCCCAATGTTGTGCAATATAAAATAAATGTAGAGCAGTTTAACAAAACCATTTCAATAGTTTATTTCGTTCTGCAAACGATGCAGTGATATGGCAAATATCTCGATTGTTTGAACAAGCGCTAGCAGAGTCAACTCGCAATGAATATTTAAAAATATTTCATTTTTTTTAATATAAATTATAATAACGATTTTCTGGAATAACAGATTCCAGAAAATTGTCATCAAAAGTTGGAGAGGTATGCAATGTACAAATAAAGTTCAGCCGAGTGGAAAGCAAAGTTGCAGCTAACAATTTAAAGTTAGTCTAGGATGAGTAAAACTGAGGTGAGAAAATGTTGAGGGATAGCAACCGTTTGCGGTGGGAGGGAGAGGGAGGGGGGGTAACTGGACTTCAGGTCTGCCAGTGTTCTCTGGCATTGATAAAGTTGCGCCAAAACCAGCGGTAAGTAACTTAACCGGCGGCGGCGCTCCAACTGCAGTTAGCCTCTAACATTGAACGGTCCAAAACGTCGTGAACTGAATTACTAGACTCTGTCCACAGGAATTTCAACTGTTATATTTACTGGAAAATTATATTAGCGAATTACAATTGCCGAAATTTGCGAAATACCAAATGAAGGGTTCACGATCACGACGTCAACGGGTTGGTGGACGGCTAGATGTTTTAGTTCGTTAATAAAACATCGTCTGCCTACCCGAGTATCGCAATGCTAAAATCCCTAATTAACGTGAACCACATCAAAGGAACGTGGGGAATATTCACCGGGGACCCGTCTGCGAACTTCGACTGGAGGCGACAAGACGGATAGCGTCCGCACACCGCACCGCGCCGAGCCCGCGCCGCGTCGCTAATAGGGTGTATTGCGAACAGACTTGTATACTATTGCACTCTAGAGCGGCATTTGTACCTTATCTATCGATTTGTTACTTTCAACAAAATAGAGGTATAGGCACCTTGCTGTTCTCTTGTTAAAATATTTCAGTCGTTATCACCAGTAAAGCTCTAAAGTGCTCTCAGTAACCCGATTATTAATTTTATCTGTATAATAATGTAGGACACCACCATCTTCATTCAGTACAATATAGTAAAATTGAAAAAATCAATTCAAGTTTTAATGTAAGAAAATAAGGTCGTAGCCCTTTGTCAGCTGTTAATATCTACTGTAAAATATATTTTTCACGAGCTGTTTCTTTGTAGCCCTGAATAATAACAACAACTTTATCAGAGAGTGAAAAGCGCCGGATGCCTCCGGAGACCGGCATTAAAAATATTAAAATAAGTAATTGCTCTATCAGGCCTGCACCTGCCGCCCGCCCAGGCGTGCCCACCACCCGCCCTTACCGCCACGCCCTTAAGTACTTTGTGATAAGGGCAATCGTGCGAGCTTCTCTGCTCACTTTATGTATATTTATGCCGTTCTATTTATAGTGAGCACAAATAAACCCTTCTCGACACGTGTCTCCGAGAGATATAAGCAAACAGTGATTATGTTATAGTGTCGCAAACATCCGCAGATTAGAGCAAGAAGTGCCTTAAATGTAAATGTAGCGAACGTGTTGTAGAACTAAGTATGAATGTTATAACATTGTGCCAATTACGTTAAGTGCCAAATCATGTCTGGCAGAGAAAGTCGGATGTGGGCCGACAACCGAGAAGAATATAGTCCTGCACGGCTTCATGTGGGGACAACGTGAACTGAGCCATTAGGTAAACAAATGTATGTCTTAATATAACGATGATGGAGCTTTAATACTGTCCACTGTGCCCACTTCAGTAAGAGAGGTTTTATTTTTATGGGAATAGTGTTTGTTTGCAATCATTTTATCATCACTAATAAGCTCTCCTCTTGTCCAGGACCATCATCTCACCTGGTGGTAAGCCTTAATTTGTCGGCATTTAGTTAGTGAACCGACTTCTTTTTAGAAAAATTTAAAGACTGATTGAGTGATGACGATCATACTTTAGCTGCAAATTCAATATAGACCGTTTCAACAACGTTTTCTAGATGAAGAAGACACAAGTAGCAAGCAACTATCAGTTAACACGAGTAGTTAAGGTTAATACTCACTCAGCACCATTTTTTCCGCCCCTGTGCAGCATGCCCGCTCGTGCCATCTCACGCCCACGCCCTGAAAAAAAAAACGTGCCATCCATTAACGTCAAGTCGTCCTCGAGCCTTTTCCGCATCTTTATGCTCACTAAATACAGTTTAGGCTCCTCTTAATTTATTATTAGTTGGATGATAGACCAAATTATGCCGGCCGTCCGTTCTCTCAACTTAATTTTTGTCTACATAAATAATGTATTTTGTTCCAGGCCGGCGAGATTTGGGTTCAACCGGCAATATTTCTTGAATATTTTGTCTTTCTGTTTGGATTTGTACAATATTTATTGTATTTTTGTTTTATACCGAGCGAAAGTATTTTTTTGTTTCAATATTAACCAGTTAGACCCCTTATAACTTATTTATTAACTTCGATCTGTTGCACAGGAAATCCTGAAGTTCCTATCGGGAAAACAAAATCAGAAAATGAACTGTAGGTACCTTGTAATGACGTGACTAATTAAAACATAAATTTTCGGAATCCAATTTTTTTATGTATCATAAGTTTTATCAACCAAAAATTTCACGGAAAGCAACGGGTTTTCTTTCTTACTACCTACCTAAATCATTGAACAAAGAACATGAAAACGGAAACAATACATCACCTTGAGCCGGATAAATTCCGAATCAATGTAATGCCTACTTGGCAACTCCGTGGAGGATAAATGCAGTAATTTAACAATTTAATCAGCGATCTATTTGGCAAAGAACTTGATTGATGGCCATTCGACTATATTTCAGCGCCGGCGCGTGTTGCTAAAGCTTCTAAATTGCGACATCAACGGCGATAGGTACACACAATGAAGCCGCCCTGGATTTATGAGCCGCTTCAGTGCCACGGCGCCAAGAGCAGCGTGAAATAGTTGGACTTTTCTGATAATTACCGTCGAGAGACAAACTGCTGACTGTAATTATCTTATTTATATTGATGTCTTTCAGCTGTCGTCTTTCGATTTATCGATTTACTTTATTAACTCTAATTGTAATATTTACCAATAAACTAAGATTATATCGTTATTATAATTTTTAGATATGAGAAACTGCAAAAAAACATGTCTAAAGATTTGCGGTGAATCTACCTTGCTCTCATTTTTGTAATAGAATTAAAGTAGGACGAAAAAGTGGATCGTGCGCGATGTTTCCCCCGTAATCTGCCCATTTCGCTCCTCGTCTTCATAAGTGAACATCATTGACAGCCATATTTTTCGAGGGAACCGGTGTAATGTTATATATGGAAGTATAGCACTTTCAGTGTTCTTTAAAATGTTACATGTTCTTTTCATCTTCTAACTTTGAGCTACGAACATCTTCCTTGCTTCTGAAGTTACATAAGTGGCTACGTAGGTTTAAATGACATAAAATATTTTAAATTTGAGATTGAGAATTACATTGCCAATACCGTCAAAACATTGTCGCCCAAGCTACATTGTTTGTTATTATTATTGTCAAATTAATTAACACGGAAACCGAACAATGAAAATAGATTCTAATTACATTACCTGCGTCATGTTGCTAAATATATTCGGACTATTCGGTTCATTCACAAAGTTGGCATGCCTGTTTGGTGTTACGTGCGAAGGGGTAGCATTATGAACTTTTAAGTGGATTACAAGCGATATTAGTCGTGAGCTTTCACTTTGTCATGCAATATAGCGTAGAACGCGAGTGATAATTCGGGAGAGCACGCGATGCCGCCATTACCCCGGTTGCACTTGTCGACGCGCCTCCGTTGTGGGTAGTATCGGCATTAAAAGATTGTGATTGAACACGTAAGTGTTTCTACATATTATTATGGAAGCTTTGCCGGCACGTGTGTGTGGTGATCCTGCAGGCGACGGCGGCGAGGTGCACACGAGCGTCGTGTTCATACGGTGGTGGTTGACGCGGAAATTGTTTTCCAATTGCTACTATATTGGTAGGTAATGTTTTTACGTCATTCTGCGGTGCAAATATCCGTTTTCACAATCCGATAAAAGCTTCCTCTTTATGTTTGTTTACATAAACGATATTTCACATGTAGCGCCGACTAAAACAATTTAAGTCATTAATAAATTCATGTTTCACATTATTTTCAGCATATTCCTTCCAATTTTATCGACACACAAAATTATCGCGTGCTGTTTTCGTTATGGCTTATTTTATGATACAGTTTATTACTGAGCTAGTTTCGGAGAGCAGTATAACTTCGACTTTTGACGATAACGGAACATGTATTCACAAACCGTATTCTATTTCGTTGAGAGAATACATAAAAACTAGCAATATGAAACGAAAAAATAAAGGGCTTATGTATAAAGGCATAAGTAAGTCGTAAAATGCTGATTCCGTTTTTGTGTGCGGAATAAAATTGCAAAAATCTTATGCAAATGCTTGTTTAGTGAGTGTCGAGGGTGGCCGCCGTCCTCCGTCCTCCGTCTGATACCGTATCTCGTAACTGTGGCAACTGATAAGCGTACCTTTAAACTTTACCCATTTTATTTTGCTCGAGTTACGGTATGTGTTTACCTTGGGTTAGTAGACCTGTCTTATTTCGTTTCACACTCAATATCACACGAACTATATTGTGTTTCTACTGTAAACTGATCACGTAAGAATGCTTATTATACAATGCTATGTTAGAATTACGTAATCAGCATTAAAGTGAGAAAATATTAATGTTGACTCACCTAATCATTCGATCGGGGGGTCTGATGTGTTGTCTTGTAGATTGGATCATTCCAGATACCTGAAACCAATGTTTCACAGTGAATTCTGAATTCTCATAAAGTAATTATTACCGATTACAAAAAAATAAATCTAAATAAAAATTGGCGTAATTTAATGTTATAAAAACTACAAAGTTACGCAGACAAAAACTCGTATTGTTTGCTACCGATCCGCATTTGCAAAGCTCATTGCACGTTCATCAATTTCCTCCCGAAAGAAATAAAATCACGGAACGTAGAATGTACGTAGCATCACTAACAGATGAGAACCTAGAGCGTTGTGTAGCTACATAACTCTAAATTTTTAACGTTGAATTATTTTAACGTAGGAATACATCGTAACTTTGTATCACCACATATCAAGACTGCACTAGAGCAACGTACCATATTCAAAATATCTTTGGCCGAACCATGTCGAACCCGAAGTGATCATAAACTCTCGAAACTGTCATAAGCTGGCTGGATTTAACATGAGGGCTACCTAGCACTATGTATATGTAGATGTGTGAAGGATACTCTATTAGAACTATATTGCGGACGAGTGCGCTCGACCTCAGCTGCTCGTGTCCCGCTAACACCGATCCAGATGACCCAAATGGAGCACCGACCCGTTTGCGGATCACTTCACTAACTAACTCTTGGAACAAAACGAAACAGACCCACCGACAGATTAATATATGGTCTGCTGCTCTCGGCACAAAAGCAATTGACAATTAAGAGCAGTTTGGGATCCTACGTTCCGTGATTCTATGGTATATTGACAACATAAATCCCTTTCGGCGTCACTCGAAAGCGCGGTTTTTCGCGTCGCACCTGTGGCTGCAGTAAACATTTTTATAGCCCACAAAGTATGCCTCGCTTTGTTTTGAACGTTCTGCTTTGTCGATAACAACATTATATTATTTATACATGGTTTATATTTGCAACACTTTGTTATGCCATTATCATCATCAGCCTTTTTAATGTTCCCACAGCTGGGAAACAGGCCTCCTCTCTGTGAGAGGGAATGGGCCGTAATCCACAACGCAGGCTCACTGCGGGTGGCACTATACTTATTTATATTTGTGAATTAATTTCAGTTACATATTTAATAATAAAGTTGTAATTACATAATTAAAACACAGGGTAGTGGTTAGCGTTTACAAGCAGACCGGCTACTACCGAAACCGTTCAGTTTTAGTTTTTTGTTAAGTAGCATCTGAACCCAATGTGCAAATGGCAAAGTTAATGGACCATTTTAAAGTTCGGCTCTTTATTTGAAGAGAAACTCAGCTGTGGGAAGACCCATGAACCGATACTACACAGTAAAGTAACTGTGAAATTGTTAATAACGATCGACACGATTGTACTCACTAATTACTACCTGTAGGCACAAGGAAAATTAAAAGAGAAATTCAATAAAGCTTCGTTCGTGCAAAAAACAGTCAGTTTTCCCGTTTTATTGTCAGATATACGGTTTGTTCCGATACAGAGTTATGAAGGAGAACGGAATGTAGATAATTTACAGCGGCAGTCGGAACAAAGGCATCTCTGGCACGCGACCTACATCCTGTGCCACTATTCGATATCAACTTCCTATGAAGTAACATCCCCCATACTGCCTGACGGAAAATATTTCGATTTAGACTTAAAAATGTTCTTCGCGTATTGAATCTAGACTAGAAAATACTACTTACTTATACCTACCAATCGTATGTAAGTATTTACGTACTAATATATGTATAAAAAATGATTATTTTTATAAAACAGCCAGATATACCTAAATTAAGTTACAAACAATAGAGCGACTATCAATTGATTGCACATTCTAACCGTATTGCCGTCAGTGGCAGAGTCTGAACAGTGCTCAGGGCACCTCACTATTAGCCCGCCGCCGCAGCACATAATATCCTGCTAGGCACTGAGCAGCGGCCCAGTTAGCCATCGACAATGGAGAGACCTATTAGAGCCGTCCATGTGTGTTAACCAGTTTAGTTCTTCTTGCTTGTTTTTTAACGTTGAATGGCCTGAAAAACAGAACGAGCGCCAATCGGGTCGGGTCGGCTCCAATAAAAGCTCGCCGAGAGCCTGATGTTTATGCGACCGGCCCGTAATACAATTTGCGGTATCTTACCACTGCTATTTGGATATTATTACGTCAATACTGCATTGTAATTAACTTAATTAAGAAGGCATCGTTGCACACACCCACTGAAATATTTCCTCTTAATGAAAATGTACGAATGTTTGTTTGGTAGTTAATTAACAAACAAAATAGAAATAACTACGCCACAATGTTATGTTATAACGTTGTTAGCAGGTTAAATAAAACGGAAAAAAGCCTGATTACTGAGGAAAGGGTTGCTTGAAATGACTACACGTTTCAACAATTTATTTGAATGCAACAATAATTGCAAGAAACTATTACCCCTAATTGAACTAATTGCATGACAGGGAGCAGTTGTTTATCAATTAATAGGCAAGCTTAATAGGATTAATTTGGCTTCATAAATCAATACGAGATTGAATGCAGCAATTATATAATGAGCGGATTATTGTGCGATGCTTTATTTTGTATTTATACAATACAATATAGTAAGTAATATAGTAAGTTCTGGAGTGGCGACCGCGTACCTGAAGACGCAGCGTTGGAACTCCCTCTTGGTGGACGACCTGGTCAAGACAGCGGGAGTCCGGTGGATGCGAAACACACAGGACCGATCAGTGTGACGCTTGGGGAGGCCTATGTCCAGCAATGGACGCCTTTCGGCTGAAATTATGATGGTGATATATTCACCGTAAGTAGGTATTTTGCCCAGTACAGAATGTATTTTTAATACCTTTAGTTTAGCTAAAGGTTTTTGGTACGAACGTAATCAGGTAAACATTTAAAATACTTTCAGAATAAAGTCTGGTGGTTCAAGTTCGTATGATTATTTGTTGTCACAGCAACAAAGCAACGTTATCAAGTCTTGTTTTGTAAGTTTTCGTGTTAGCTACAAACGACAGTTTTATTTTCATTATATTCGAGGTTGGCAGCGGTGGCTCTGTGGCAGTGCAGTGGTTGCATAAAGTGCACCGTTTATAAAATGTAACAATGAACAATATTCTCAGGCAGCCGTGAGCCTCTTAGCGAGGCGGCCGCCGAGGCGCTCCCCCACAATCTGATTGCGGCCTGTGTCAACAGAGCTGAAATAACTGGCACCGTTTTACGTTTTACCATTTCAAGACACTTCAAGAAAAATTGAGACCAACCTTAAATATTTAGTTTTGTTCAATATTTTCGATCGTAGCTGGAAACTGCTCGCATTCAAGACAAGCATTTTGCCTTAATGGGATTTTAAAGACCCTGTGATGATTTTAATCTTAAATATTTGCTCAAAATGGAAACTTTATAGGTAAAATCCTTTTACAGATTATATCAGGACCTCGAAATGTAGTTGCAAGTCGGCGACTCTTTATCTGATTGTGGAATGCCGCATGCCGTTACCGACTGAAAAACTTATTTGCCTTTACTAAAGAACAAGTTTCTTATTCCACTGGTTCTCCGTTTCGATAAGGAGGAAATTTAATTTTCTTTAAACGATAAAAACGTCCGTATAGTTTATCAACACGTTTTCCTGAATGAGGGCTGGACTGGGAACAAAGTTAATGTTAGTAGACACCTACTTCTGCCGAGATTACGTTTCTTTTGAAAATAAGCCTACTATACTGCTTGGTCATAAACTAGGTCATTTGTTTCAAAGGCGGCACGTAAACTGTGATAGTAAAAGTTTTTATGGCTCGATTACTGTGAAGACGGCTCGCTGCCGATAGTGGCCGTGTTTACGGAGTCAGCATCGCTGTGGGTATTCGCTTCATCAAGTTTGTAACTTTCGTAGTAACTCACTCACATCTCGTTGGATTAATGACCGCCACGTAATCAATCAGCTAGTAAAAGAGGTTTTCGTAATAAATATATCACATACAAACCTACTTCAGAGAGTGTAAGTAAGTACTAGATACCCTCTAGTATGTGCATATAATATAGAAGATCTCTCAGGTGAATTAAATCCCTAAAGTTACCTTTATACATCTCGTTAAAAAGTCCATTATTGACGGGTAAGCAAAGTTGTTTCAGGAGCAAAGGTAAACAGTGGCATTGTGTTGCTCGAAAAGCAGACATCAAAAGGCGTGTATCAAAGACGAGTGTTGCCACAGAGAGGGATGCGCGTCAGGGTGGCCCCCTTCAATATGTAAGGGCGCTGCCAGCTAGTTCCAATTTTACATGTAAACTACTCTACGCGAGACAGAACGGCAAAGCCTGTTTTTGTAACAAACATGCTTCCAAATATATTACGTGAATATTATATTAGAACTCGGCACGCTTACCGCCTCTATTATTTGAAATGCAAAACGTGAAACATGAAAGCAACCCACGTGAAACATGAAAGCAACCCAGTTATCATAATAATTGTGGTTAAGTTTCAGATGGTAATAAATTTTATTCCATTCAATTTATTAGCTGCAAATGCATTAACGACGAGAACCAAGACAAAGAAAGGAACTTCTCTAACGACTTATTGCAAGAATCCTCAACTATAAGTTCTGGGGAACACAAGATGAGATGCGGAATGCTTGTAAGAAGTTTTGCGAACGATCGAGACCTTTTAACAGAATTAACACGGGAGTCTTCTTCGAATTAATAAAGCAAGATGCGGTGGAAGTAACCACATAAATTAGCGCGAGTGAATATCAAGTGATAGATAACGTTTAGTGATTCGGCAACAGGGAGACTTCGGAACACGAAGGTAAGGAACAAGACGAATATATCTTCGGAACTGTTCCCGTACAAGACAATAAAAGTAATTTAATTAAAGTACAAGACTTTTCTTTTCCCAAGGCGCATTTTTACGAGTGTGTAGGAATTATTGGACTTAAATAAGTCGTATTGAATAAATAAAAGGGCTTAAGAGCTCCGCTGGGGAAAAAATGTAGAAGTCGAATAATTTACTGTGAATAATAAACGAAGAATTTCTCTTAACTTGCCGGAAGGAGATGTCGAGACAAGGGCCCTGTTAGACTTATGGGAATACATAATATATCAATTAAAGACTTTCTCTGCGAATAAAGTAGTATAAGAGGTTCAGAATCGTACAATTGAGGAAAACGCGCTCATAAAACGCGAGTTGAACGGATGCGTATGTGTGGCGCGACGTATGTAAGTTGTCTTATGTAACATGGGAACGACTGGAAACATTAACAAAAGCTTCCCGATATAGATCAAGTTTGTTTTCAAATCGCCAACGCAAAAGAAAGTCCGTTTCTCAGTGAAAGCGGATTGCAAATAAATCTTGTCTCGGGAAACAATGCATGCATTGTTCGCTGTAAATTGGTTCAAATAATTTACCTATACACAGTTTGAACTTTGCCACGATGGAGATAAAATCCATAAAATTACTTGTTCTATCTGTTGTACTATTGTGAAAAACTTTCCTTGTGTTTCCTGATACAATTTGTAACTGCGTTAATTTCAAAGTCTTACTATCTTTAGTCTCGTAGTGTCTTGTTTACACCACCCGACTTTTTTGCGTGTTTCTCTCATCCAACATTATTTCAATCATCCAAAAGTGTCAATAACAGGCTGACATCGTGTTTTGTTACAATTAACAAAACACGATGCTGAATGAACCCATTTAATGAATCTATTACTCGATGTTCAACACAATTACGCATGACAGGTCTCAAAGACATGAAAGAGAATAAATAAGTAAATAATTTTATTTAACGTTGGATTGATTTAAATTTTTGCATACGGATAAGCCTACAGCAAAAATATCTAGCTACAATAAGTAATTCACATAACGAATGCATCGTCACAATAACAGCACAAACTTATTGTCAACATATTGATTGTACAATGCTTCGCTGCAGCATGACCCAGATATGTGGCACGGGCGACCCACAATGCAGTGTTCAGTGTTAATGCTGTTACACGGATGCAGGGGGCCTAATGTTGCTGGTATTTATATACTCGTACTAACTAATCCGGGCTTTGCGATAAACTACTAAAGACTAAACAAAGCCTCTTCATAATTTTGTTTATATGAAATTATAGCCATTTCGAGATTGTCTTATTACTATTTTCATCATTTTGTTAGTGATTGAACAGTTATGCGACATAAGTTCAGCATATATTGGGCATTGACGCGATGTCTAATAAGCGTGTAATTAGCCCACCGTTGAGCGCAACATCGAGCGCAGAACCGAACGAGGGATGAGTGTAGCATCAATCGTTACATTGAACGTAACGTCGAGCGTAACGAACTTAGAGCCGAACGAGCGACGAGTTTAGCATCGATCTTAGCATTGAACTTGGCTCCGAACGTAGCATCTTTCAAGCGTCGAACGTAACATCGAACTTACAACCGAACGAGCGACGAGTGCAGCATCGAACGTAGCATTGAATGTAGCGTCTTGCGTAGCGTGGCGCTTAAGGCTCGAGTAGCGACTAGCGTAGACACGCTGATGAGACCGTAAGGTCTACGTAGTTTCTATAAGTACCTACTTAGCGCATAAACAGCGCCTACACCGCGACTATACGTATCCTAAGCAGCTTATACGCCATATATTGCAATGAAGAATCGTCTTGTTGTCATATTGCACGGAACTCGAATCAAGTAATTTATTTATGCAAACTGCAAAGTCGTCATTGACGAATGTATGATCGAAGCTTTAGACAAGTGAAATTCTATCAACGAAAACGTCGCGTTAGCGATTGGTAAAATGTCAATAATTTATTGGATTGCCAAGCGCTATCGAAAGGTCACGTGATCAATACCTTACATATCTGCATTTCGACAATCGCCATCGTCCATAGAAAGACCTTTATTATAGTCTAGAGGGGTCACCAAATGGCAGATCACGGTTCGGATCCGGACCGCCGACCTATTTTCTGTGGAGCTTAAGTAAACAGTAGGTACAATATCATTTACTTGTGTTACTTAAGTACGTAATTGAATAATTTATTCGGCGCTTTGTCTTTATTGTCGTCGATCCAAGGAAAGGAAGAATCATCTCTAAAAATCTTCATTGATATAGTATCTTTATACTTTCTTACTAATATTATAAATGCGAAAGTTTGGATGTGTGGATGTATATTTGTTACTCAATTACGCCAGAACGGCTGAACTGATCTGGATTTTGATGTTGAAATTTAGCACATAGGCTTTTTATCCCGGTATAATGTTCTCTTGAGATGACAAACCAAGTATTTACATAAGTTTATTATTCCAATTTTAACAAAGTACATACACGTGACGATGTACCTACAGACCGGGTGGGGGTGGTTGATAGCTTTAAACCTTCGGACACCAATGGTCATATTTTTTTAATACAAATGAAAGTAATTGGGACCCTGGTCTAGAACCTCTGGCCGTTAGAGGCATATCAATAGTAAAACAAGGTTGTTATATTAAGTTAGGAAACGACGTCATGAAAACAGCGTTATTAAACTAACCGAACCTGCACAATGGGAACACATTAACTGCACTTTCAGTTACCTCACGACTGCTACATATATTTTACGTAAAACACTTCACTGTAACAACGCTTGCAACAAACACACTGTTTGTAACCATTCGTTAATTGGCGTACACAGCAATGAACAAATTAAAACATCCTATGTACACTAAACCGCCAAAATTAAGTTCGTCTACTGGAGCAAAACAGTTTCAGAAACGGAACTTAACCGGCAGATAATCGTAAACTTTCTATGCGCATAAGATAGAACGTTTTGTATTGTTGGGCAAACTCGTGGGCATCAAACCTGGCTATAAACGCGCGTGTCCCACTGTACCCTTTACGATGATTTTATTGGCTATATAAAACATGTGTTACTAATTTATTAGGTACGTTACGAAATACTAGGAGACAAGCCGTCATTAGGTCGTTGTTTTGAAAGAAAATACGAATGTATTGTAACAGATAATTCAACATAGACAAGTCTTTAGGAAAAACCTCTTAAAGAGAAAATTGGTAGTAGACTAAAACTAGATGAGTAGATGTGATAAGGATATTTAATCTTTACCATATTGATATAGTTTCAATATGCGATAACTGTTGATAAAGAGTTTTATTGACTAGGTCAATCCATCCTGGCTGCTGCACTTAGTTCACTGTGACAAGAACTTAACAGAAAGTAGACTAAAAATGAAATGAAAAGCCATCGAAATCTAACAAGCAAAATTAAGAGAAAGAGAAAAATTAAGTAAACAATCATCATGATTTATTGGTAGAATCTTCTGCCTATAACAAAGTAAGTAGTTTACTTAAGTCAAAAGTTACAATACTTTTGTAAGTCACGCAGGTCGTTTTTGCCAGTTGGTCGCTTTCATACTTCTAGGTAAAACAGAAACCTTTTCCTAAGTATAAAGTTGTACGCACCTGGAGACACTAGCAGTTAATGTTCCTGTCCAATTTTCGTGGAAAGTGACCTGGAACAATAAAAATTATAATAAGCAAACATTACAAATTCAATCAGTTCTAATTCAATTCAAACATTACAAATTCATTCAGACTAGTAAAAAAGTCATGTGGTCAAGGCTTGTAGGGTGCTTTTCTCGAATAATGCACGGCAATTAAAACTAAATAGGTAGTACCTAAAACTCATTTTGTAAAATACAATTACTTTTCTAAGTCAATGTCGAACAACAATATTTTTTCCTGCGTTAATGCGTTCATTTGTTTTTTGTTTTTCAATAAACAGCTTTCTATTTGCAAGCCAGTTCCAAATTTAAATAAAACCTTTGATAAGTTACCTCCTTGGTTGCCATGGTTTGGAGTAAAAGATCGTTCCTTTTTTAAATTACACGACAGATATGAGTTTACTAAGTAATTTATTTGGCTGCTAAACCACGACCGATATGGATTTTCATACAACCAGTACAGCAATTTCGATTTATCTCGAAGAAGATTGTCAAAATAATGCTCAAATTTCCAAGCATGTTTGAGAATTAAAAATCCTAGATTATTGTTACAAAGTGGAGATTTGACAAACGACCTTTGTTTCTAACATTCATATCACAACACAGTTTCAAAGCTGAGCTATTCCATATAATGTCACATTCACAATAATTGACCAATATAATAGAAAATAAAAACGTTACAATTTTTTTATTTTTATTTGATTTTGTCTGATGTACAAAAAAGTGTCAATATAAATAAACAAATACAAATTACACACAACGATCACAGAGGGAATACACGTGACCCAAATAAACTTACAGCAATATTATCTACTGTTCATGAATTTGTTATTACGTCTGAACTGAACATAATGTACCTAGTGAATACCTGCGTACGTGGAAAATTAAGTTATAAAGGTACCTGAAGAAGATAAATTTATTAAGATACTTCGTGTGTTCCAAAAACTTACATTTCGTGGTATTACGAGTATGTGCTTAGAAAATGTGATTATTAGGCTATGGACAACCTAAAGTACAAGCTCACACAAAATTTAAGTCCATGTCTGATAATTATAAGGTTCATAATACTTTAGATGGGCCTATAAAGTATTCTAGGTAAAATAAAATATTGGTTTTAGGAGCATAAAATTAAATAAGAACAGGCACAAGTCCTTGAACCTAAAGCTTTTTAATTTAGGCTTACTTTACTTAAGTTCGCTGGATTTAATTATAAAAGTTTCACTATAAATCTCAGTTTTAAATCTAAATGCTTTCATTTCTTCCTTTTGTCCATCGCATTATTTTAAGCGAAATCAAATAAAACTTTACAGGAGAAAAGCTTTTGAAAGTCCCTATGACTAGGTTTTTGTAAATGATGATTTGTATAGAAACTCTGTTCTATATTTACAACGATCTGTTTTAGTACCTAAACTCTTTATTTCCAATTTAATGCCTGAAATAATTGAAACGAATGGCAAAATTAAACAAGTGAAACAAAAGAAAAGATGTTTCTATTGTGTTCGTTAAAATCCGCTTATCCCGAAAGCGACAAAATTAAATTTTTCTATGATATTTTTCCCTCTTTAACAGTCTGTTCAAACAAAGAAGCAACACAGCAAGTAGTCAAACATAGTCACCTAATTTGTTTGTGCATGGAATGAAAAACACCTTTTTTGTTGAACGTCGGATTTGTGCCAACGGGAGCGTTGATATCAACATAAACAAACAAACTTAACTTTCGTATTCAGGCGTAAAAACTCGGCCAAAGGGTTCCGTAACAGGCCCATATTGAGTGTACAGGAACGAATTAGCATTTCACAGACACGCTACAAAATAACTTTCAGTCGACTTAATGAACGCGGAACATCGTCATTAAACGCCGAGGAGATGTAAACGCACCTTTAACGTGAACCTGTCTTAGCCTGAATTTAGCAATTAGAGGTGCACCTACACTCTGCTACTTGTACACATATTGATTAAGTCGACGCTTCTGCAGACTTTCGAGGATTAATGCAGTGCTTAGTCGATCTATAAACTTAATTGAAGTGGATCTTCGCTATTAATTTTAGCAATTTATCTTAGGATTGAAAATGCTAAAGTAAACTTGGATTGTTTTAATAGAAATAGTAAAAAACAGAAATATAAATTGAAGCCTAAAAGTCAAAATGAAAGTTTAAATTGCTTTTATCGTCTTGTTTTCTGTGGGTGTATATAGTTAGTGTGGTAAATTAGTAGATATAAATATTTAACTACGGACTCAATTTACAAACCTATATTAAATGAGAGCATGGAGTGGAAAGCGAGTTTAGAACGCAGTTTCGTAGTTTAACTCGGCATCATTCAGGCCGTCAAGTCACTGACTTCTACTTCATAAAAACTAATGGCGACCCATTTAGCGTTCCGCCCACGGATCACCGAGCACTTTCTCAGTGTCTATATTAATTGTTATATTTCACAATATAAGTTTTCGTACTTCGTAACTTACCTAATGTACTCTCATTGACTTCGACGTATTGCGACATCATAAATAAAGTGGTAACAAAACAATCTCTAAGTGTTTTTTTCACATCCGTTGCATTATGCCGTCATTATGAACGTCAAGTATCTACTAAGAAAACGGTTACCTTTTTAGTACCACGAATAGAAAAAGCGAAGCTTTTATTGTAGATGAGATACAAAACAATAACAGTGTTGCAGAATAATGGTAAGAGCAGGTAGCGCGCTGGGGATACCTCCGTGTCGACAGCTAAGGATTTGAGGAGACGTGTGAAATTCCGCAGTGACGCTGTCGCCTAAAAATACTATAAATATTCCTTGTTATTTCTACGAACAACATTTGAAGAGACGAAAATAAACAAACACTCTTACGACGTAGATGTTTGCCTAAAGTACTGTATTTGCAATCGTGCCCCAGAATACTCACTGATATTTTTGTTACGGTCATTGATTTTCTCAGCACGGAGAGTCCTACTTTGGAACCCAAATAATGTTGTGTAAATTATCGTCATAATATTTTACCCGGAATTTATCGGGATGATCTAATAGAAGTAGATACTTATGTACATATAAATAAAGTTGTGTGATAAAACGGGTACTATCATAATGTTCTGACTCCGCGCCAGGATTGGCTTCCGGCTGGCGGAGTGCCAGCTTCCTACACCAAGTCCTGCTACTGGTCTTCGAGCAAGTAAAACCATACAATTTACAACGTACTCCGATTGCTATAATAATATCATTTATTGCAATTAGGTATAACAAGTAGGTTGACAGTAAGCTTCTTCTCCGTTCATTTTATATTTACTAATCTAACCTAAAAAACTATTGCAGGTTAGGTTAGTAAACATTGCTATTGTCAGCTAACAATCTTAACCCAAACATTTGATACCATCACGTAAAGGAAACAAACCAATTTACTCAATGCTTTTATAGAACTTGGTGAGTAGTCTGTTTCGAGTACCAAATTAAAATTAGTCTTATTACTTTGGAGGGTCTGAAATTCTAAACTTTGACGTACCGTGAACTAGCTTTTATCGTAAGTGCCGGGGGCGGATGCGAGGGG
The DNA here is from genome assembly GCA_947562075.1 of Orthosia gracilis. Classification (NCBI taxonomy): domain Eukaryota; kingdom Metazoa; phylum Arthropoda; class Insecta; order Lepidoptera; family Noctuidae; genus Orthosia; species Orthosia gracilis. The sequence continues at coordinate 30,267,755 of OX387267.1, read as the reverse complement.
CGGAAAGGGGATAGAAGAAATATACATTGATATTTCCAGGGTCCTTTAGCGGCTGTAGCGATCGCGGCTCGAGTCACTCGGGGCTTCGAGCCTCCTCGAAGCACCAGTGAGGGGCAGATTGTAATCCTGCTTTGTCAGTCAACCGCGGTGACAGGAAGTGGTCGAGTACTGTTCACGGAGGCGGGGGCGCAGGCGGAAATGACGTCCTTACACATTGATTGTTCTAGCAGGAATTATTGATGGCGGCCGAATTTACATAGCCCATTATTATGTAACTATTTACCTAATTCTGTTAATTACCACTAACTGCTACTGTTAGTTAATTACTAAATAGTTTAAACACATGTTAGTGGTATTTATTAGAGCTTAGTGTATTCTGGTTTTAATACCTAAATTTCTCAAAAATCATTTCCTATTTTCATAAACGGAGTGTGTATTGTACCTTTTTTTCTAACGCCTACCGAAAATTGATCGTACCTATCATAAATAACAAAGTATTTTATTACAATAAAATTTAAATGAAAAATATCGTAACAAATTCGAATAACATAAATCATCAAAAGTTTCGAACGTTGGCCATTTTTTCGGAGGCGTATTGATAAAATATGAATAACGTACAAATATAGAATCGTCACAGTAGCTGAATATGGGTAAAGTGTACAAATAGAGAGCCAAATAGTAGTAGTATTCAATGTATACTTTGTGTTCACAGTTAATATTTGTTGTAAGCGAAAAGTTTGCTCTCCACGGCGATACTTGGGGCTTGGAATGGCAATGAGCCGAACGGACACGTCACTTTTTATTTGCCTCCGCACTAATGGAGCAAAATGAGCAAAGTGACATGCTGTACCAACCAGTTCGATTAATCCTTAAAGAAAGTAATATAGATAGACAATCTGTATTACGAAACTTTTAATGGGAATTTCAGACTGATTGAGTTAACATGGCGCCGGAGCGTTTTCAGAGGCTTAGATAAGCTTTTGTGATTGTTTGTCCTGTACATATATTTTTGTGGTGTACAATAAAAAATATAATCAAGAAATAAATAAAAAAACTTTACTTAAGTTCATAAAACATCACTCGACTAATTTGCGATATTTGTATGTGTTTGGTTTATTTTTCTGAGATGTTAGTGTGCATATAACTAACTAAAGGCACACACACCAACTACTAGGTAAGTATTACTTAAAGTAAATAGCTCTGCACACATAAAGTTATGTCTATTAAACGAACAAACCAACATAATTACCATTGACATTTTATTACAAGTGTAACATGCGTGTAAATATGCAAATAGCATGCCAATGTTCTACAAATGAATGCCAATTGCCAAAACTAACAGCGTTATTTAATAGTACAGAAGTCTCAACTTTTACGACAAGCTCTCACTTTTGAAAGTATTACCTATGAGTTGCTTTATTTTACACTAATTTACAGATATTTATACGCTTATCTATGTCGTAAGACCATTAATATGAATAAAATCCGCATAAATACATGTGTCCAATAAATAAAGGTAGATTAGCATAAATTTTGATGTTGTTTGAAATGTCATTGACCGTTTTATTGCACTAGTTTTCTGCATTTTAAGGCACAACGAAAGTGTTTTGTGTAACTCAGCGGTACTTTTAAACGTAAAATTAAAATGAATGGCACACATTAATGTTATCTTATTGTTTTCAGCTGCCCTGAGGTTTTTAGATAGCTTAACTACGTACTGTGCTAACATGCCATATTGTTGTTAATTGTATATGCTTTTACCTATACATTTTAGTTTGTACAAAAAATCATTACCGATTATTAGGAAAATGCAACACGAGTATAGATTTTACAGCTTCGGAGAGTCATAAAGGAAATCCTGAATTAGTATGTGATAATCTGAGTGCATGGCGAGTGACGTCACAGGCATCCGACAGGACGCAGCTGTCGCGGCCGCAGCCCTAGCCTGGGAAAACGACGCCCTCGCGCGCTCTCATTGCGAATCGCGGCCGGTCGCGATGTCGCGCCGCGTCGCATCTCTGACGATTCTCGCTCCGACATTGAAACATTCAACGCCAATTATTACGAACTTGACTCACTTTTATTTTCACTTTGATAGCACAATAACAATAAAAGTCTGTAATTAAAGTTTACAACGGTAGTTAATTAAGTATCTATTGTGTGATATTGTTGTCACATTTTTTTGTTTCTGTCGAGTAATTTGTAATACCTACTAACCACGCTATTCCCAAGTGTCATATAAGTAAGTATTTTATATTTTGTATGTAGATCAGATATAATATTAAAATACAGTAGTATCCAAACGTTCGGCCCTTGTTGTGCAAGATGTAAACCAAACGAAGCAGCCACAACGTTGTTCGGAGATCCTAATAATAATCTCATTTGTTTTCATCCGCTTAGACTGCAGCTAACCGAAGCAGGCAGGCATCCAGGCCAGGTAACTGAGTTCGCATGAAGTAAATAACATTTGAAGACAAACAACATAATAATTTTATAATATATTGCATAGCATTGGAAATTGCTATGATTGTATTTAATTGTTTACATAAGAGCTTTTTCTTCCGACTAGCTATTTTTGGAGATGTCGTAACATAAACAATTTTGGCCAATTCTCGATTAGGGAAAACGTAAATTGTCGTTATTGGCGTTAAGAGTTACAAGTGGAGAACTTTATGTAACTCCGGCCTATTTTGATCGACTTGTTCTGGGTAATTATGGCCATACAGTCACTCCCAGCCGTGGGCGAGCCTTGACTAACACTAGTGATTTACGAGAGCCTTGCCTTGACCCTCTCACAATACAAGCACGCCTCCGTTCTAATGTAGTTTTGTCCCAACATTTCAATTCTTACTTTTGATCAGATTTGCATCAGTAAATTAAACTAAAGTTACATGTTAAGCTCTATGTTTCTCTCGTTAAGCCATATGTAGTTAAAGCACAAATGGTACAATATTTAGCCATTACAACCCATAATATAGATGCACTCACGTCTGAATGTGTATGTCACAAAAAAATCTGCTTGCTGGACTTCTTCTTTGCCAAATATTGAACTGTTTTGAATAAAGTTCGGTAGACCACAACCTACTTCTAGGTATATGTAATTTTGAATATTTTCAAACAAATCTCAAAATCTGTTTGGATTATAATTTCAACACGTGCTTGCAATACATTAACTATGTTTATGATTCCATATATTTCCAGTCTCAGCGGGGTTTGCGCCATTTTCTGATGTATATTACATGAATCGCACTAATGTTTGCATGTATGCTCGATATAAAGCCCTTGGGTGTTTGAACTTGGGTTCCTCCGCAGTCGCACCGTTTCGCTGGTTGGTGGCTGCCGTGCTCTGTCATATTTATAGGTACTCCCGGGGACGAGGCAATAGATGTTTGATCTAATAACATTAAACAGATATTGTTTGAAGGCTGGATCATTGAACTAATAAACTGTAATTACCTGCAGGTTGGTCTCTGATATTAATTGTCGATAAAGCACCAAGGGGGTAAAGTAGTGTCTTACGTCACGGGCGGCGTATTGAACCCTGAGCGTAAAAAGGGACTCTAAGGTTAACTCCAGAGCGAAGCGAGGGCGTTATTTAGAGTCCTGAGTGAAGCGAGGGTTTCAAGCTGCCCAAGACGAAGACAAGCTTTATCCCAGAGGAGCATAGTCTACTTTTCAAACCTTCTGCGAGACAATAAAAAGCTGCTGTATGTATTGATATGAATATTGTGTTTGATGCTTAGTTTAGATCTGAGTATTGAATAAATGCACCATAGGCTGCTTGACTTTCGAGTTTCTGCTAAATGTTGGAAATAAACTAAAAGGACGGATTCCGACACAGTCTTGACTCCTACATTTGTTGCTCTCCATTGAACAAAATCGTCATAGCCTTTTTTGTATTTGTGTTTTGAATTTTCCGGTAGTAGATGTACTAATAATCTCTAAAGTCTGTTTTGATAAATTCTGGAGTAGAATCACTATCGGTCGACATTTTTGTCAATACGAATATTGCAATAAAAATCACTGAAAATCACAGCACCAAACAACGTCTTTTATTTCACATTCTTTAAAATCGCGCCTTTTTTGAGTTCTGCTTTTGGTAACCAGTTCGATTTTCAAATAAACCTCTTTACAGTGCCATAAATGGGCATTTTTTTAGTTTTCCACGAGTTTCCACACGAATTTGACTTTCCAAATTCAAATCACTTTACTCCCTTGGGAGTTTCATACAAATTTACCTCCCTTGGGAAACTACAAATGCTTTACTTTACGTTGAGATTACATGATTACAATTGGACATTGACGAGCAGATGGTGGAAAACATTTATCGTCACGTATTTTGCCTTGAAAATGTAACATAAACATAAATTATCTTAAATTCTATTTAAATGAAAGCATTTCCGGGCTTTATTAGGTAAAGCTACCAAATAAACATAAATCTGTATTAGAAGCACGATATTTCTCCCGAATGCATATTGGATTTTGTTTCCAAGCGATAAATTTTTGTGAATATAGAGAGGTGCCTTTAACTGTTCCATCAATGTTGGTGACGTCGACTGTGTAAAGGGATGGGGTAGAACATGGAACAAAGCATTGTAAAGATCGTTACAGTAACTGCGCAGCATTCGCACACTGAAGGATTTCTGTTGAATTTTATCTCAATAATAACAAATTTCTAGAATGACGTAAGTTATCGAATTAAAAAACTGTGGGTTTAATGTCCGCATTACCGATAAGCCCTATTGATTCTATCGATAACTTTCCTCGTATCGATTATCAGAAAGCTAGAATGAAGAAGTTGCAATACGATATAGTATCGTCGTCCGCAAGACGTATATCTGCCGTATCCGCTGCCTCCGCTGGATCGCAGTAAGCCACTGTGAGCCGCTTTACGGCCAACAAGAAGCTTGTGGATTTCAATTCTCTTTGTCAAGTGGACTGAGACGTCGGGAATGCGTTTAGAGACAAGAGCACTTACGGCGACCGATATCCTCAACTACGCTCAAGTCAGCATCCTGACTTAATTTGCGGCAACTTTTCCCTCTTACACTCAGCAAATGTTTGCTCTTTATTTAGTAATTCTCTTAATAGTGCTGCGATTGAATATGAACAGTCATTTGTGAATAAGTGAAATTTAGAGAAAGCATCTTATTACTAGAAATCGTTGAAACAAGATACCTAGTTAGAAATAGTTTTTTATACGGTAGAGCTTCGTTTAGTTTTTTTTTTTATTGCAGCGAGGTAATTGCTTCATGTTGCAGCATCGTAACAGATTTGTTACCGTATGAGTAGTAAGTAGTCTGTTCCTGGTAGTGCACTGGAGCCGGGCCGCACTCCGCACTCCGCCGCGGTCGGCGAAGGCGTGTGTAATGGTTCATTGTTTTTGCCGTAAGTGGGCTGAGATTACACAAATTGATGCCTGTGTGTTTGGAGTGAAAGGAAGTGTTCTGTTCTAGATAATGGGCTCGCTTGTTTTGTTTTTTAACAATGAATCGGTTTCTGATACCGCCTCGTATGTTATTGTTTTCCTCGTATGACTTTTTGCTTGCAACTACGCGCTATCTACCTAACCGAAAATATTATTTACATAAAGCAAATATTCATATTGTGGGTGTCGCTGAAACTAAATGTACATTTATATTAAGTTAAGGTCAGACAGAGACCACCGACAGGTTCTAATGAATTCACTTAGCGTCTACTCCACGACAAGGTACCTACACAAGTATCAATATTACGAATAACTTTGTTGACTATTACTTCATCGGCTCTCCGCTTACCTTCAAGTTGATGCACTTGTATGAATGTCACGGTCTATGATTCCACGGTATTGGAATTTTACAGGCATATTACTGCGTTCTCAATTCAAATGTGTTAAGAATCCTTGAGGGATATTACACGCGTCATGTGCAACCAATCGCGTCCCAGCTGATATCATGCCAATCTACTTTGCTGGTGAGATGCGCTCGGGAGTGGCGCGGCAGCCGGCAGCCTACCGTTAACGTTGTGGTGGGTTCTATCGAAAATCACACCTTAGTCACATTACCATGTGCACTCTTAGATCGGATCTGTCGTCGGATTAGTCTGGGGCCGGCGCTAGTATTTGGCTGCTCGTGGAGTGGTTGTAAAACGAGTCTAGCGCTTTTGTCGCGTCTAGACGGCGCGCGTCGGATCTCTATCGGCTGCCGTAAAATTATGTGACGTGGCCGGGCAACGTACTGCGCTAGGATATCCGGTTCAATTCGCTCTTTATTCGCTTATTTAATTTATGATAGAGCTTTCTAACTTTCCGAAATTCGGTGAGCTTGAACAAGGTGCAATATAAACTCATACTCGTGCAATGTAAACTCGTAAACATTTTTGGGCGGACTCTGTTGTCGTTGCTACAGATCGTTCGATAGGATAGGATGGATTAAAGTAAATATGTATGTATTGAATAGTATTATTTTTAAGTTTACGGTCTAACTACTTAGGTATACATGCTACAAAATCTAAATATAGAAAAAAAAAGATTATAATACGTAGGTAGTTGTTTTGTGGTTTTTGTATGAAGCCCTCGACACGGACTTGACGGATTGTAAATTATCGAGTCCGAAATTAAATTTAATCAGTCTATTAAATCACTGTGAACTTCGATCAAGAATACACCGTGAATCTCTAAACAATACACTAAGTGCGCTAAGCTTTATGTTAAGGCAAGGCGCGAGATGTGGCTAACAAGCATAGTTGAGGATGCAGTCCGAACACGTCGCAGCATGTTGGGGTATGGCGAGTGTTTGTGAGCCAAGAGCTCAGTGGACCATGGTTGGGGCATCCTGTGAATGAGCCACGAAACTATCAGTGCACTCCTTGCCGATCAGCCGTGGACTTCAATTACCTCGCGTCAGCTGACAGTCTGAATAGACCGTAACACCACCAATTATGTGGCAGTCTTTCTCATGGCATCGGAAACGACGATTTGAGTTTTATACGTAAGTAAGTAAGTAATGATTTATTTGCTCAACCATGAGTACAGTACACACAACAAATAATTTTCAATATGTTAGGCATGTTAAAAAAAATAAAAAAATACAGCACGTCATGTTTGCCTTAGATAATGGCATGCAAATATTAATAATAGAGAACAAATCAAAATAATTCAAGCAAGGGATGTTCTGGTGCGTTCCATGGTTTCAGTTATTGCTCGATCGCTAAGTCTTGTCTCAAATAGATCATAACTTAATGCTACTTTTCTATTTTCTGCAGATCTCTGCTCCTGCGCCTGTTTCATAGTCACTTGACAAGTTTATGTCGCCTGAACGTATAAAACTGCATTAGCTCCATTGCGGATTATATCTCAAACGAGTGTGTATATCAATCCATTATTATGTTTGCGACACATACGCAACTTGAAAAGGATTTTCACAATAGGTCGTTCGAGATAACCCGTACTAACTATATAGAGTAAATGCAACAATGAGCAACAAAGAAATCTAGATCAAATGGACAATGCGGTGTTTACGAAACTCGTTAGTAATTTGTGAGGTGTTAGCAACTTTTCTCTGTGGTGAGAGTCGTGCTAAGTGGCGAAACTGCTGGCTTCACAATGGAACAAACGTTCGCTACTGGAACATGGGGCGAGCACTGCGCTCGCGCATATCTGTCGCGGGTCATCGCGCCGCAACCTTTCACTAGCGCCGCACAGGGCCTCGGGCCCGGCTGCTCGCACGAACCATACCTCAAGCTGTTCATAATGCTGATCTTCTCACGAACCAGTACGTGATCGGAACAAAATTTCTATTTCAAAACTTATTAATTTCTTTTCCAGCTAAATGCACCATCTGACGTAAATTTTTTCCAAACCAAAATAAATGTCTTCGTAAATAAAATATCTGAAGCAACATTATCGTAGGTAACTCGCTTTAATAGGATTATCTAAAACTAAAGTCTCCTAGTTTCACGATCACTAAAGTAAACGACGCGCTACGTCTGTGGCGATGACATGGATGTAGCGCGATACCGACCACGTGTAGAACGAAAGTAATGATATACATAATTAAAATGACAATCACATAAAATTAGAGAAGATTCACACAATATAAAATTATTTTGAAAAAAAAACTACTACGGTTCACGCGATTCACGACCGCAGCGCAGGCGGTTGGATTTGTTCTAAAATTATGCAGATGTAATACGTGCCAAGCGGGAGGAAAATAATGATCCGTTTATCTGATGATACTGTTATTAATAAAAAAAGTTAATAAAAAAATACTAAAATCCGACTGCTTAGAAAGCGAACTAAAAAGACGTAAACAAGAAGAAAATCATGCTGTGCAGTCGGAGGATACATATTCGCGAGCTGGCTGACCAAAACCAGATGTATCCTACTTCCTACTAATATTATAAATACGAAAGGTTGTGAGGATGGATGTATGTTTGTTACTCTTTCATGCAAAAACTACTAAACGGATTTGGATGAAACTTTACACATCAGAATAAAATTCTACGTTATACATCAGAATAACACATAGGCTACAATTTATAATGATTTTTTGTAATTTGGTCATAATATAACGATAAATATCAAATAAGTCGGCAAAAATTCTGCCCTCTGAGAGCTATCTTCGCGTGCGCTGCCTAAACCGTTGCAGATACACCAATATAATGTACCGTAAGATTGTTTGTCTTAAATATTTCTAAATAAAAGTCCGCGACAGCATATATCTACCTTTTATGTGGAAGCCACTATGACCAAAATAGTGAACTTTGAATACAATTAAATTGGATTCTTTTTTTACAATGTACATTTTAGAATATTTATCAAACTTTTATCAAAATCGACACTTTTCGCTTAAAATATTTAATGTAGATAAACTTTGTCTTTTACACTAAGTAATTTGAACGCATAGTTTAAAAGTTATCACGATAAGATTGACTTGAATGGAGCTCGAGCCACATCAATACGCGCGGCGGGTAAAGCGGGGGAGCGGTGCGAGGGGCGATGTGATAATATGATATAGGCGAAAGTATGTGAGTGTGTTGTGTGTGGGGGTGTTTGTATATTGGTCACTTCTTGACGCTCAAACGGCTGGACGGATCTAGATGAAATTTGGCACAGAAATAGATTATAGTCTGGAATAGCACATAGGATAGTTTTTATCCCGGGAATATGTTCTCTTGGGATAATTTTCGAAATTAACGCGGGCGAAGCCGCTGGCAGAAGCTAGTAACATTATAAATGTGATTGTTTGGATGGATGGATGTTTGTTACTCAATCTGAACGCCTGAATGGCTGAACGGATCTGGATGACATTTGACACAGAGAAAGATTATAGTCTGGAATAGTACATAGGCTACTTATTATACCGGTGTAACGTTCCCTCGGGATAATAAAACAGTTTTCACGCGGGCGATTCTGCGAGCAGAGGCTAGTGTTATATATTTTTTTTTAAATATTTAACTGACTTCCACAAAACTTTGCAAAGTGAAAAACAACCGAAAAAAAAGTCAGTTTTATTTATTTTGTAAAAAGTTTTTTTTTTCAATTTTTAATTGTGGTACCTATACTTACCTACTTATCAAATTCTATAGCAATGTACAATAAACAGACAGGTGATTGACTTTTGTTGTATATCTCCAAAGTTCTTCATCAGATCTTTAAATTAGATTTATTTATTTTTATTTAATTTAAAACATTGTCGCACACAAGGAATTACTGCCTATTTCGTGGGTGCGTTTAGGAATATTTAAACACACTTAAACAAGACACACAGTTCCGGAACAACTATCTGTTATAGGCCATACAAATATTTGTTCCGTGCGGGCATCGAGCCCACAACACGGAGCGCAGCAACCGATCGCTCAACCACTACGCCTACCGTGTCGTCTCTAGAATTTGGGACCAGGATCACCTCGGGAAAGTAACCCTTTCAAAACAAAATCGGTCCACAATTGACGAAGAAATCGGTGAACATATATATAAAAAAATACATAGGTACAGTCGAACATTAGAAGTCTTCCTTTTTGGGAAGTCGGTTGAAAATTAATATTTCAGTGGCAGTCGGATAACAGCTAGCAAGTCAGAATCACTCTCATTTCATGGTCACTGCATTTCTATCAAATGTAGAGGCAATAATTTCTGAATTTTCATTACAACCAATTTATACTGAGAAGTAATATGTCGTGAAGTATAATGTTACCGTCTTGGCATTTTATTTTGTTTATAATTGTTTTTGATTCGGTGAGTTCCAACCCAATTTAAATTATTTATAAAAAATAAACAAATAGGTAGATACTAGAAACCATGTTAATAATTTGTTTTTTTTTAATTATGTGTAGGTATTTGGACATTCGGCTACAACTAATAGTAAGACTGCATTTATTGTTACCAGTATATCTTTGAGTAAATTTTAAAATAAGTAGATAACAATCCTCAGTCCTCATAGACATTCAAAGTAACGCAGAGAGAGGTCAAAAAGACGACCTAACATAATTCCTCGAACATGATACGGAATACATAAAAAAAAAAAACTTATTATTATATGTTTAATTTTAGGAGATGATGATGCCGGCCCTGGCACAGATAGCAATGATGCCAAATATAAAATGAAGAAGAATATGAACACAACAACAGATAACAACGACATCAACAACGACAACGGCAATGAAAATAATCAAGGAAACGTTGTGTATCTAAATGAAGGAACAGGGTCAGACAGTAAGGAAAACAAACAAATTATAAAACCGCCAACGTTAAATTTCATCGAGATCATACAATAAAAATCATTTATTTTGACGATTTTATTATAAATTTGTATATTTGACGATTTAAAGATTAACATTTTTTTTCATTGCAGTGATTCGTTAAATATCTATAACAATAATAATTTAGTTTAATTTTCAGGTTCAACAAGGTCACTGAGAGCAGGTAGAAACGAATAAATAAACATCACATGATTCATTATATAGAAAATAAAAATATATATTTTTTCAAACAGGTGATACTTTTACTCCAATGGAGCTTTTGCCAGCCGCTAAATTATTGTTTAAAAAAGCACAAGGTTTGTAAATAAAATTAACTATATCTTATCTTATCTGCAAAGTACTAAATTTGAGCCCAGCACAACATCACTCACCATATCACCATATTGATCTAAATCTCAGGTATCTAAGCTATATTATTTTAAAGGTTCCGAATAGCCCAATAAAAAAACGGAACCTTAACCTTACGGTCAATCGATTTGCTCCGAATCTACGGAACCGATTCAGTTAAAAGGAGATCATAGCCCACTCACAGATTTTGGAAAAATGGCATGGTCAACTAAAAAAACGGCCACCCTCATGTTTTATTTTATGATGCGGATTATGTGGCGGGACAAGGTAAAAAAAAAAATTAAAAAAAAAACGAATAGAATATGTAATTCCCTACATTTTATTCTTTGAGCCTACATTTCATTTTATTTTTGTTAGGCTTGCGTTTGACTACTATGTCACCTGATGGTAAGCGATGATATGGTCGACGATAAAGCACGCTTGCACAGAAGAAACCTATTTACTCTTGACTTAAAGACACCCAGGTTGTAGCTATCAGGAAATATAGACAACAGCAGGGAATTTCACTCCTTTGCTGCAGCATTATAAAAGTATTGCCAAAACGTTTGGTACGTATGGGACCCCTCCCATACGTACCGAACGTTTTGGCAATACTTTTACGTCCACGATGTACCGATGATGAATTGCCGTACGTGTTGTAGTCCGATGATGGAATGGGCTGGGAGGAATTAGTTCATGCGATTCCAACGCATACTCACCGAAATGAAACCGATAAATACCGACAGGCTGGCAATTCAGCGACGATGTTCAAGGCTCTGGAGCCTAGACTCGACCAGTACCTCGTTGATGATAAGCCTATTGGCCCGTTCTTCGATCGATTCAAATGCGTCCAGCTGGTAGATTTGCAGATGATATCCCAGGGATGATAGCAGTACAGCCTTTTTTGACCAAAATATAACCCCTAATTTCAAAGTAGTACAAAAAATATTAATAAAATTAGACAAGCTACTAATATTATTGTGTCGAAACATTAACTACAAGTATAAACATATATATATATATGTATATTTTTAAACCTTGAGGCTTATTAAACTCATGCTTTTTAAACTACATCATTTATATAGTACGAGTAGTAGCACGCTTCGATCGACAATCCATCGAAACACTATAATTAATTATAACACGATATCTTGCAAAAATACCCCACTTCAAAGGTTAAAATGCGCATAACTTTTGAAAGGCTGAACCGATTTCCATCAAACACAGCTAAGAACACTCTCGATCAACTAAATCCAATCGGTTTATCCGTTTAAGAGCAACGAAGCCACATACAGACACACAAATACACAGATACACTTCAAACTTATAACACCCCTCTTTTTCCGTCGGGGGTAAAAACAGTGCTTTTCAAACTCGTATACTAGCGCGGAAAATAAACATACAGTCACGGCGCGTCGCCACTTATGTACTTTGTGCTACAGTTTTGATCTCTTCGGGTAAAAAACTTATTATATATCTGATATTCTTTTTATAATAGATATACATACCTGGGCGAGTCCAACTCACTTTTTGATGGTTTTTTGAATGACGCCCATGAGACTGAGAGCGAGTTATGCAATCGGAATTATGAACTTTTTAAATAATTTACCCGATTTTGTATATTTATTTTTCAGCTGGTCGAGAAGGTATGAATTTGAGACAAGAACTTATAATAAAATTGTCCGCTACATTTTTAGGGTACCGTTCTTTTTTTTTGGGACAATCCCAACGCACTATTTCCACACCACTGCAACTCGTGAAAGCCAGAATCAACAGTGGCGATCACCAGAAAAACGTCGAGACAGTGTAGCTCGACAAAGTCCCGTAGAATGAATTTAACTGTCTTGAATCCCGCAACGAAATTAATCAGAAAAGAATAACGGAGAAGTAGGCAAGATGCAAATTTCCACTTCCCTCCATACCAAGCAGGAGACAGAACAAACAAGGCTAATAGGCACCAAGGGTCGTTTACAACTGGGATAAGCCCAGTTGCCTAGCACCACGGATAAAAATTATCATTAATATTAATGGGTCCTGTCATTGTGAGCATATTTGATTCCAATAACAGGTAGGGAAAAAACGCTTGAACGCACGGAAATTTGTTCTAGTTTCTACAAGGTCCGTATAGTAAACAACTCTACATGCAGCCTGTACATCATCCAAAATAATATTGCGTTCAGTCTGGCATAGAATACACTCCCATAAGATATGATGTTCAGATTGTACATATTCGCAGTCAGATGTAGAACATTGACATAAAGGCGAGGCAGCGAGCTTGAAGGAAAATAATGTACTTTTAAAGTTACCATGCCCTGTAAGAAATTGGGCAACACAGTTATCTACGTGTCTGTATGTCCGTCATCTGTCACTATATCTATTGTCTTCAACTTTTCACAGTATAAGCATCTTGATGACCCAAAACCATACAAATTTTCAAAAAATATTTTGGATGTTTTTAAGGGCACCCACACAGCAAAAGTGTGGAGCGAAAAAACTATTTTGACCTACCCCATCGAGTGTGGGTGGTTTCGTTGTCCTATACAGCAAAAGGGGGGTGCGAAAAAATATTTTGTTCCACCTCATCAACGATGTGTGTAGAGTTCGTTGAGTAGATAAATACTGTATTTTTTGTTTTAATACGACTATATTGGAAAACAAAGGAATGAGAAGTCAAACTCAATTTTTTTATTACAAAATTTTATTGAGTAGATTTTTTTTAACTTTCCTTTGACCTATGAACTTAAAATTTGGTAATTTTTATTATTTCATATAATTTTACTAACTGATATCAATATATAGATAAATCTGATTTTTCTTTAAAATTCCCTAATTTTTCTATTACAATCAACTTGATTTTGCGGTTTAGTAGGGAACCCTAAATATGCGCGAAGTCCGACACGCACTTGGCCGGTTTTTCAGTACCTTTAACTAACATGTAACCTCTGTATATCTTATCACATGTAGTCAACCAAAGAGGAATTGTAAGTGGATCAAAATACCCTGAAGAAGTGGCGGATAAAATATTTAAAGCTTTCTGTAAGTATCTACTTTCGTAAATAAATTCGTAATAAAGTAATCATTTCATTTCGTAAATAATTTTTCTTTTAGTTTTGGAAATGTAGACATATAATAAAACAGCCTAATAATGTCCCATTGCTGGGCAAATGCTTCTTCTCAAACAGAGAAGGCATGAGCCTTAATCATCGCGTTTGCTCAAGGTGGGTTTTGTTTCCTTCACCGATGTCTACGAGAAACATCAACATACCTAAAGCATAAGAAGCAAGGACGATACACTGGGCCACCAACACTTATAAAAGGATTAAAATGTGATTTTGTTATTACATATATTATTAGTTAAAATATCTAGAACAATTATGTAATATAACTTATATGTTTACAGTTACAACAAACAGAAGAATCGTAGAATTGAATGGTAAATAAGTAATTTAGTTTCCAGATTCCAGTAGATACAGTTGATAAATTGTAATGTGTATTAAATTTATTTCAGCAATAGACCTTCATGGGTTGGATGCGTTGTCAGCCTTGGCTCTCGAGAACGAAGGTAGCGTCAGAAAGAATTTAACTTACATTTTTAAAGCTCATTATATCAACTTAACTAACTTAGCAGAATAACTGCTGAATTTAAATGACAACAGGCACTAACGTGTGTGTTGTTGCCTGCAACCGGTACACACTCATACTGGACGTAAGAGTACATTTCAACTTTAAAAAAACATATTTATTACAGATGTTCCAACGCGGTCTTCAGGCAATTCCATTACAGAAAGACCGGTACAAACTTTAAATTTAAATGGTAATAAAATAATTTCTGGAGTATCTCTTTGGTTTCTAAAATGTACTACAAATATTTACGCAACAATTTGTTGTATTAGGGCAATTAATACTAGCGGATGAAGAACCTCTAAGATGTCACTATAAGCGTAAGTTAAATTATATGTATCTTTTGTTTGTTTGCCGATATCAACGAAGTGTCCATATCTAAATGATAACCTTTTTTGTGGTTCCTATTAATTGATGGATACTGTTCGCCTGAATAACCCCAGTGCTGGGCAAAGCCTTACTTCATGAGTTTTTTGATTCTAGGATTAGATAAAATATATTTATTTACCCAAACATGTGTTTAAATACAACAAATTATTACACTTACATGCAGTATCACAAAAAAAACAGAAAGGTTGCCATACTATGGCGTGCAAATATTCTGGAAAAATAATTGATTGCTCCAAAGGATTTAAAAATAAAATAATTCCAAAAGTCAACAATAAAAAAAAATACATAGCAACAATGTCAAAAATATCAAGAAATTAATGTCATTACTATGTAAAAATAATCCCGAATATCAACAGTAAAAAAATAAAAATAATAATTTCAAAAATATCAAGCAAATGTCAAATCTATGTAAATATAATTTCAAATGTAAGCAGTAAGAAATAAATAATAACAATGACAAAAAAAAGTAATTAAAATAACCATTAACAATAATTTATGTCTAGTCTATGTAAAATATTAATCAAATGTCAAATCCATGAAAAATATCAATCAATTGTAAAAAAATAATGTATGTCAAATCCTTGTTAAAAAAAATAATCAATAGCAAATGTAAGCCCTGTTACTTAGAAACAACCTTAATTGTTTCTTCAGTTGCACGTTATTAAGGTCCCTCCAACTTTTGGGTAGCTTATTGTGCTCTTGCGCAAAGGTGCCGTTCTACTGCTATGCAGACAGATAATGTAGACCACTGGTTTGTTGTCCAGCTCGTCGAGTTTCTATTGTTGATCTAAGAACCTTATTTTGTTTCCAGTGTTATTTAAAAAAATCAATCCTTCAGAAGCCATTTTAAGAAAAAGGCCGTATGGTAAGTAATAATAATAAGTCTTTCTTCTTCATTATTTTTAAGTATACTTTTAAATAGGTAGGGGTTGGCCAAGCCACTGCAAACCGACCACCAAACCCACAATTTGGAAAATTCTATTGACCCACGGTAGAGTTTTCAGGCAATTTATAGTAACAGAATTTTATTGTAAGTATTTATAAAAATTTTCTGTACAAGCCCATTCTGTACTCAGAACTGTAACAACCAGTCAAAAGAAATTAAAACTATTCTAGTGCTAGGTTCAGAAAGTACTATGCACTAGAATATTTTATATTTCTATACTCCTGTACTTTGAGTACTGTGTGTACTCTGTGTACAGTGTACTGAGTATTCACTATTAAGGGGTCTTTTTGAAAAGTCAGATAACATTTATCTTTGAAAAGCTGTCTAATCGTTATTTATATTCCTCAGATAAAAGTTATTTATTTATTTATTTATTTCAATAAGGCATGCCAACAACCTATTCGCAATTACAATTTTGTAGACTAAAATTTATTTATTACAATTTTGTAGACTAAAATTTATTTATCATCCCTAAAGCAACAACAAGTTAGATATATATAGTTATGTTACAGATCTTTTTCTTAATTCGAAAGGTGTTTGTAATTCAGTTTTCTTGATTTATAGAACACATGACACCGTTTCCTAAAGTTTTAAAAATGGAAAAAAAAATGCGTCCCAATAGACATTTGGTTGTAAACCATAAAGGTCGTAAATCGCGCAAAAGTAATAATAATAATTCAAGCATAAACGTACATGAAGATAACAATGCAGAGAAAGAACAGAAGTTGGAAATTGTGAAAAATAATGGAACAGAGCGAATCAATATGACTCGTCAGGACATAGGCAAACAGAGAAAACGGAAAGGTACTGGTATTTTAGTTGGTACCTTCATACTTACAGTTTGTAAGTATTTGATGGTGAATTGATGATGGACCGTCTGATTTGTTACTTCTGCCATTGTCCAATTACACTTTACTTTTGGAACACGGTTTCCTTACACAACAAACAATTCTATTTTTTTTCTCCTTCAGTTAGGTTATAAAAAAATATTGGACACGTATTTTTCTTTTGACACGTAAACATAAAGTGACGACAATATTATACGTCGAAATATCGTGTGACGTCACGCCGTTTGTAGACTTTATACTGACATAGTGACTCCTAAACTTTGAAGCGCTTTATCTTTGTAAATTTTTAGGGTTCCGTACTCAAAGCGTAAAAACTGTATCCTATAACTAAGATTCCACTGTCCGTCTGTCTGTCACCAGGCTGTATCTCAAGAACCGTGATAGCTAGACAGTTGAAATTTTCACAGATGATCTATTTCTGTTGCCGCTATTACAAAAACACTAAAAACAGAATAAAAAAAAAGTGGGGCTCCCATACAAAAAATGTGACTTTTTTGCCGTTTTTGCGATAATATGTGCCTTCGTGCGCGAGTCCGACTCGCACTTGGCCGGTTTTATTGATAAATGGTATAGCAAAAAATACGTGTCCAATATTATTTGATAACCTAACTGAAGGAGGACTAAATAGAATTACCATTTTTCTAACCAAGAAACTTCCGTATTGCGCTTCAGTCATAATCATTGTGACCCTTCTTTTAATCACTGCTAAGTATGGCCATCCTCCATGTTTATGCTTCTCTGTTCTGAGAACTTTTGAGCGAAGGCGAAGGCCGACTTCAATATATTAATGGTCTATTCGGTGCTTATAAAAACTAACAATAGTTTAATTATGTTCTTTAATAATTTGACTAACTGATTTAATAGCGAGGAAACTTAAATCGAAGCGCAAAATCAAACGACAAAACAAAAAGGGGCGTAAACGTAAGTAATAAATTTTATATTTGTTTCCTATACATTATAGTCTTAAGTTAACTAGAAATTATAGTCAAACGACAATTCACCTAAAGATTAGTTAATTATATTATCGACAGCCAATCAGATCATTAGATATGAGTTAATTTTGACACAGTAGTTTTTCGTTCCAGAAACGATTGTCAAGTGATCCAGCATTTTATTTAGGTGCTTCCTGATATAAATAAAACTATAAAATAGAAACCTGTCTGACTGGATAGCCACTTGTCCATTCATCTCCACGTAGGTATTTGCCGAACGGATGGTAGAATCATTTAATCATGATCCAGCCCTAGTTGTCCCCCCAGCGACGCCCTGAATCGAGGTTCGGCCCCATAGGGGGTAGCCCTCAGCGGGGTCGCTTAGCTTCTTGTGTCTGGCTGGAGGCTTTAGTTTAGTCTCCACAGGATCGCCCGGATAAGCAGTAGCCAAACACCCTGTTTGAACTGAAAGAAGATAATTAAAAAAAAGCTGTATAGCCATATAAGAATACCATTATTGATTGAAACTACCATGACGGTAGCTCCCATATGGCTGCAGTTGTGTGGCTGTTTAGTACATTGTATTGTGTGATCGAGTTCTTCCAAAATTTCAAAATAAACATGTATTGACCGTTATAATTACTTTTCATTCAGTAGTCAGTATTCAATCAAAGAAGAAGCGTAAGAGGAGAGAAAATAGAAGTCAATAACTATCTTCATAAAACAACGACATTAATTTCTCAAAAACATGTAATAACGAATTTTTCCTACTCAGAGTCGAACTCTACGGAGAATTTGAAAGATCTAAGGAATGAAAATATGGGTTAGTTCACAACTTTTTACTGTTAAGGCGCAGATATCCCTCAGTAGCTGAATCACGTCTAAATGGCTAGTCGTAATTTATTGAAAAAAATACATGTTTCTTATTGTTATTTTCCTAATAATTTCATCTATGATAATTTTGAGTTTTATTCAAGAAAAAAACCGACAGTGGGAGCAAAATCGCCGGGCGTATTTTAATGAAATTTTCACCATCTCAAAGACAATTAAATTAACTAAATTTTGATTTCAGGTTTTTTTTAAAGTCTATTAGAATAAGAAGGAAAGTACAAAAAAAACTAAATTTTGGGTCGCGCGGGTGTAAAACTAGTTTGCGTTTTGTTCCCTCAAGGTCGTTTGCGACTGTTGTCGTCTAAAGTTTTAATTTCTTACCACGTTAATGTAAGTAAGTAAATTATTATGTCTTAACTGTGTCAGTGAAATAAATGAATTAAAAATATATTTCAGATGCACACATGCCTTTGACCACGACTATCAGGCCGGCCTGCAAGTGGCGCTACATCTGCCGAATCCCTGAAGACCTGGACACGTGCCAGCTCCACACGTCGTGTATCGGTGACGGCAACAACCAGCCTATGATAGATAGTAAGATTCCGTTCACCATTTTTTTAGGGTTCCGTACCCGAAGGGTCCAAACGGAGCCCTATTGCTGTCACTCACGTGTCTGTCTGTCCGTCGCTTGTCACAAAATTTTGTTCCGAAGAATTGTTTAACTTCCCATTGACCTAAGAAATTGACATTTGGTGATAATGTTTATTATTACGTATGCTTTACCACAGATAATATAATATTAGCATAAAGATGCCTCATCACATAAAAAGAAACCGTGCCGACGTAACTAGCGTTTTTCGTCTGATTAAGCTGATTATTTTTCTAAGAACATCGATCGCGTTTGGTTTAGTTCCACGGATATAGACGGTGTTAGCAGCGACTTGCAATTAAAAGGGTTTGCTCGGTTCGTGAATACTTTTTTTAATACAGCGACGATTTGTTTTGTAGTACTTTTTTACAGTTTCATTGTACCAAAATGTGTGAAAAAAACGCCATCTATTGGAATCAATTTTAGATGATCCATTCAGATAATGTTTGAAATGTGAATTAAGAGCCCAATATTCCTAAATTTTGTTATTTTGATCGTCTCTAGAAAATTTTAATATTTCACAAAACTCAATAACAATTCGAAGCTTATCACGCCATCTAGTGCAATTTATTTGAAACAAATTTTGATTTCGCCGCGTTGGGTGCCCGTGACTTTACTAACAAATACCAATATATTGATAAATCTGATTTCTTCTTTGGTAGGGAACCCTAAATAAGCGAAGTCCGACACGCACTTGGCCGGTTTTTTAATTTTTCAGAAACCGTTTTGTTTCATCAAAATCCGACCCGAAACACTTTTGAGTATATTTTTGACAATAATTTCTTATAGTTTCGGATTTAGTAATAAGCGCACAGTGTGGCTTCTAGTAATTGATTTTCATTATGCTAAATACAATGAACCCTTGAGAGAAGGGGTAATAACTAGAAATTATTACCCCTTCTGTTTAAATTAATAAAAATGCACACTAGCCATTAACTTCAGGAGGGATAAAATTAGGTACATAAGATCTATTAGGCACTCGCAAGTTGTTTTGTCTTACTTTTAATTGTTACTATGTGCCTACAAGTGGTAATTATGTTAAACATACATATTCATAATCTGTATCATTCTAGATAAGTTCTAAGAATCATCGATTAAATCAATCAATCGATGACATTGATTTTGATAATATTGATATTGATTTTTTGTACAGAATCAATTGTTGACACCAAAGAAAACGACATAAAAGATAGAGAAGAGACCGAGCTAGTTATGCACTTCCGGAAAGCGAGTAAGTTATCAGAAAAAAAAAACTTGTTGTGGTTTATTTACGTAGGAACCAAATGTTCTACTTATTACACATCATCAGCCTATTAACGTTCCCACTGCTGGGACACAGGCCTCTTCTCTGTGAGAGGGAATGGGCCTTAATCCACCACGCGGGCCCAGTACTGGTTGGTGGATGTCACATGACTTCGAATTTTTGGTTCTAGGACATGTCGGTTTCCTCACGATGTTTTCCTTCACCGTTTTGAGAGCAGTGGTGATGAAACAAATAACACAAAGTAAAGCGCCTGCTTGGGCTTGAACCCACGACCTACTTGTAAGTTGTAAGTCGCGGCCGATACCACTGGGCAACCACTGCTCCCTACTACTCTCTGCTACTTATTTTATGTCTCCATTCAATCTAAGATGTCCGATGACGTTTCTCATTTTACATACCGCGATAACCTTGTACGTAACAAATTGAAAATTCTAATTCGTAATACTAATTATCATGTTACCTAGTTAAAGACCTAAATAATAATCTCTCTCAGGTCTTTAACTAGTTGGAGATGTTATTAATTGTTATCGTCTATTATTGTACAGTTTCTGTTATCTCTCTTGCTTAGGGAATGCTCTGTAACGATAGTATGTACTCGTATTTTGCATTGAGTTTTTTTTATATATAGCACATACATAAACACATTGATAGACTCATGATAGCACAAGTTTAAACCTTAGTGGTTTTTGGTTGCTATTTATACTAATAATCCTATACTCTTTTGTATAATTGATAAATAAAGGAAAAAAATCTATACTATATAACAACGAGTATCGTTCAAAAGCAGCAAGTTTAATAATTATTTAGTATTTTTATAGCTGTCAAATCGGACTTCTTATATTGTCACAACTATAATTATAATGGTTTAAGATTAATAACAAATATTAGGATTTGTTAACAATTTGTGGTAAAATCCTAAGTTTACTTAGGTATAATAAGAACTAGGTGTTGAATATACTATCAATATTTATGCTACCGATAATTAAATTTATTTATATTCAACAGTGGGTATTACTTCCTTGGACGAAGAAGTCGAAAAAATAAGTACGTTTTTCTCTGGTTTGGTTATTTAAGTATTTAATACTAACTGTGCCCGCGGCTTCGCTGCAATTAACTGATTACCTACCCTATCCTACTTACCTTCCTACCTACCCTACTTACCTACCTACCATTTTTTTTTCTAAGGTCATCATTCTTTCGCAAAGAATCTTAACACCGACATTCAGAAAATGACTTCAAATGCACAACGCCATCAATCGAATATCGAGTTCAACTGTCCGAGTATCTGAATTGCGTATGTTGTGATCATTTTACTTCTTGATCACTTTAAATTCATCTAACTTTTGATAGAGTGAACCGATTGCGATGAAACAAAAACTAAGTAATACTTCATGTTACGCAATTTTTTATGTAATCTACATTAGTTTCGTACATTTCACGTGAAGCGTGCACAAATAAACAGACAAAAAATCCAGAAATGCTGGCAATGGATTCTGTTGGTTATCTTTTAACACCCTGGCTATTTTTTTTTTTGAAATATTTTCGATGTACAAAAACGAACTTTCTACAGATTTATTATATGGATTGATATTGATTTAAGAGAAATTGAAATGAATACTATGGCGGTTTACAATTTATTTTCAGTTGAACAACATGTTTTTAAAGTGAAACCGCAAAACCTGGGTAAACCTCTTTTTTTTAATACTTTAATCACAGTATTTGAATTTATGGTTATTTTTGTCTTAATATTTGAATGTGCTTTTACAAATTACCTAGTTATAAGAGTTTAATTTTAGTTTTAACTTAGTAGTTACTCAATAGAAAGCTGTGGCCTCCTATATTTGAAGGAGTGTACTAATCATTAAGCCATTCTTTTAACTATTATATTTTCTTATGTATATATTTTTTGGAGGTCCCATAGATAAATAAATATGGTACTAATGTTAAAAGAGATGCAGTACACCAATCTAATAAATAATTTCAGCGCCGGATGTAAAGATAGAGACCCTCGACGAATATTTCAATAAAATTATCCAGGTTCAATACACATGTGAGTTTTAATTCATTCATTGTAATTCATCGACATACTCGGAACATTATCCAGGCTCAATACACATGTGGGTTTTAATTCATTCATTGTAATCAAGCCACATACTCGGAACATTATTCAGGCTCAGTACACATGTGAGTTTTAATTCATTCATTGTAATCGAGCCACATACTCGGAACATTATCCAGGCTCAATACACATGTGAGTTTTAATTCATTCATTGTAATCGAGCCACATACTCGGAACATTATCCAGGCTCAATACACATGTGAGTTTTAATTCATTCATTGTAACCGAGCCACATACTCGGAACATTATCCAGGCTCATACACATGTGAGTTTTAATTCATTCATTGTAATCAAGCCACATACTCAGAACATTATCCAGGCTCAATACACATGTGAGTTTTAATTCATTCATTGTAACCGAGCCACATACTCGGAACATTATCCAGGCTCATACACATGTGAGTTTTAATTCATTCATTGTAATCAAGCCACATACTCAGAACATTATCCAGGCTCAATACACATGTGAGTTTTAATTCATTCATTGTAATCAAGCCACATACTCGGGTAGGTACCTTCTGGGCGCTTGACATGTTTAATGTTTTTTATAGTAAAAAAAATTACCAATATAAGGTTTAAATTTAATTTTACAGCGACGACACTATCACCAGGCCCGGATAACCCAGTGCCAGTAAGACAAGTTATTTCGTTTAATCACTTAAAGTACATATTTTTTAAATATTTCTTAAAAAAATACTTGTTCATTCATAAAAAAAAAACATTTGAAAATACATATATAGAAATCCCACCGGTATCCGAAACGGGGTCCAAGCTGACGGCGGTCAGGGCACCAGAGAGAAGAACCGCCTAATAAATAACAGGAGCCGTGTCCAGAAGTACCACTTTCTGAATTAAGAGTTTGTTCCAACCGCCTAACGAGGCCCTCCTAAGATGTTGGTCGAGGTTTGTGGCTATTATGCCATTGGCTAACACGACTACAGCTACAATACAATGATCGCTGAGTCCCACATGTCGACTACCTCGTGAGCTAAATCAAAACCGTGACTTGGCCTGGCTTCTAAAACTTGAGCTGGCCTAGACACAGATTCCTATACGTATTCGTAGGTACCAACCCAACATGATATATATTTTACGATTAACGCCTTTGCACGCATTTTCAAGGAAATACATCCGTTACAATTGTCAGAAAATGAGGACTCCCAGGTATAGTAATACTCACATAATGTCCACAAATAACGTAAATTATGTGTAATTCAAAGCTGCCTGTTAGTGTCCCAATGCTGGGCAAAGTGACACTCTTCACACATTGAATACGAAACACCGCACTTGCTTATTAATTAAATAACTTATTATTTTAAATTTTAATTATAAAATCACTTAGCCCATCTAAAAGTTTAATGCTAGTGGACAAGCGATCGCAACGAGAATACATTCTGTGATTTAAAGCGTACTTTTTGAAAGAAAAAAAATCCGTAATTTTTAAATTTGAAGGCAAACAGGACAAAAGAAACAATAATAAAAATAGCTTAAAAAATAAAATCTTTTTCGTTGACTTTTTTTGAATAACTTTACGTCTTCAATTGCACCCACAGGAACAGAGGAAGAATATTTTGAGCAGGTCTCTGTCGGCAGAAGAACTGCGCAATCTCGGTGGTGAAACTGTCAAGGTAGTACGAAACGATTTATGAACCTATAATATAATTACGAATAATTTCGCACAAAAGACTAAAATCAACTAAAGTAACATTATTTTTTACCAATAAAATCAACAAACCTTTTTATTATTTATATTTTCCAACTTCATGTAGGTAGCACAAATATTATTAGTCCATGTTTCTTCACTATGTTTTTTTGCACCGATGTCAACAATTAACCTAGAAAAATTTATTACTGATTTATTTAAATTTTCAGGACAAGAACACAGCTTTTCCAAATGTAGGAGAAACACGAACATTCCATTCACGTTCAGGATCCACCGCATCAATGAAGGCCGTAACTCCAAAATTGAATAAATATTATATGATGTAAATTCGTCTAAAAACTTTTTTAAAGCATCCTTAAACTACCTGCTGACTGTCATGGTGCTATTACGCAGTAGTTTAGCTTTATTCCTGCGGCTTCGTTCCAGTGGACCACAATCAAAATCGGATCAACACTTCAAGAGATTACCGTTACAAAAAACATACAATTTTACTTGTTTATAAGTTAGGTAAGGTTAAATTATTGTTCTTGCCGAGATACTACAACAAGAAGTAATCTTAATCCCAAAAGTTTCAAAGATGCTGCAGATTTTCCTGAATGTCACAACATTGAGGAAACAAAATATGTTTTTCTAGAGGATAACATATAATTTATAAAAAAATAAGGTGCTTGTGTAGTTGTGTGAGGTCAATAAAGGCAAAGGTCACACGCGCCGACGTCCATGCTCACCAAGGATCGGCGCGAAGCTCTGGAGTCGGGCAAGGCCAGCCTGCTCTAGATGTCCCGGAAATCGATGACATTGCTCACTACTTCTGTTCACATTGTTCAATAGCAATGCCATCACAACACTTAATGGAGCCTATGCTGCATATCTTAAGCTTTTGTTGAGGCGGATGAAGGCCAGTGTACAGTGGTAGGACCTTAAGTTAAGTCAAGTCAAGATGATGATTTGTTCAGTTTATTATTGTTTTTTTTTCTAAGATTACTGCAAAAAAACTTCTTCTGAAACCTACTAACTCTGTAATGTTTATAAATGACTTGAAAGTAAGCTTAGACTTATGTAATACGTATTTAGTATTCGCATAGTAATTTAGATATCTATTTAATTACATACTGATACAAAACAACAAACGAGAGAGCGATGACAGTCTCTTTTGAATTTTAAATAAATAAACGTAAGCCATTGTTCAGTTGAGGAAGATTATTAGACGAATCTCGAAGCAAATCCAACGGTCAGATGAAAACTGACGATAACAGTGTTACGCAATGCTGTAGATAATTAGAAATATGAACATATTTGTACTAATGAACGAATCGATTATGAACTACTTGTCATTGTGACTGATGTGGCATTTGTATAGTAATCAGTGAAAGTCCAACGCCCGAGGTAAGTTGTATTGTTGTGCCGTGACCTTTTAATTCACAGGCTATGGTACCTATACAATACTATGCATACTATATAGGTACGTATGGGTGTTTTGTTATACTTAGTGGTGCACCTCTAGATATCGACTTTCAAATGTCGGTTGTTTTTTTTTTTTTGGCTTTCTTGCACTTGATTACTATCTCACCTGATGGTAAGCGTTGATGTAGTACCTAGACGTTGAAGCACGCTTGCCCAGAAGAAACGTATTCGCTCTTGGCTTAAAGACACCCAGGTAGTAGCTATCAGCAAATGCAGACTCCAGCAGGGAATTCCACTCCTTTGCTGCAGTATAACAAAAGTATTCCTAAAACGTTTGCCGCACCGCGCACCCATACGGGTGGGATGTCCACCATGTATCGATGACGCATCGCCGTACGTCTTGTAGTCCGATGATGGAACGGGCTGGGTGGAACAAGTTCATGTAATTCCATCGCACACTCCCTGAAATGTAACCGATAAAATCCGAGAGGCTGGCAACTCGGCACAGTTGTTCAAGGCTCTGAAGCCTAGACTCGACCAGTATCTCAATGCCGATGAGCCTCTTGGCCTTTTTTTCGATGAACTCAAGTTGAGCAACATTTCTGGCGTAAAGTATCGCCTCACGTTTGCAAGGGACTTAAATTGAGGGTCGATTTCAGCATAATGCCAAGAAGATCAAGACGGTCCGTTATCAGAAAGGTCACACCCCAAAAAGAAGGAGCCGGAATGGTTTTGGCTCCTTTTTGCGAAAAAAACGGCTCGCCTGGGTCTTAGCAGCATTGAAACTGACCAGATTGGGGTCGCTCCATTCGTAGACTGCCTTCAAGGACAGGTTCAAGCGCTCACCCATGGCTTCCCGGAGAGACCAGATCTGAGGCCCAGTAGCCCGTGCGTCAGGCGTACCTCTCAGTTTCAGTGCTGTCGTCTGCATACCCAAAGGTTTTTAGCAGATCGTTTATGTGGAACAAGAACAATGTTGCTGAGAGCATCGAGCCCTGAGGAACTCCAGCATTAATATCAAGTTGCCCAGATGAGCATCCATCTATGACCACTTGGTTGGACCGATCCCTCAGGAAGTCCGCAATCCAAACACACTAACCACTGGGCAGTCCGAATAAAGGCAGATTACCCATGAGACTTTCGTGCCAAACCCTGACAAATGCCTTCGAGATGTCGTCAAGCGCTTCTCCGTGCCTCTCGATGGCCTCACTCCATATGTGAATGGCATACGCTAGAAGATCCTCAGTTGATCGATTTTGGCAGAAGCCATATTGGCGGTTACTGAGAATGTCGTTAGCTTCTAGGTATACCAGGAGCTACAGTTGAGCACCCTTTCAAGTTACTGAGATGGCTCTGTAGTTGGCCGGGTCAACCCGACTGCCCTTCTTGGGCACATGCTGAACCTTGGCATGTAGAACTCTTTTGTGAAAAAATTAAAGCTTTACGAGAATTAAGTAAAAAACAGATTTTTGGGCTCTTTGACAGTCCATCATTTTTGCTCCTTAGCAATTTTTATGGACTTTTCAGGCGACGTTACTGCTACCATAATGAATGTTATTCCGGTAAAACTACTTAGCTAGGTTTTTTTCGGCAGCAAATGTCTTTAATTCCTGGACTATAACGCGCATTTTGAATCGAAGAAATAAAGTGAACCATTATCGTTTTTCTTTAAAGAACCGAAGGTACCGGTTTTTTTCCTTCTGGAACCGGTTCTGCAAATAGGTTTAAAGAACCGGGTAGAACCGAGTGCTATATCGCACACCAATAAATTAATTTCGTGCGAATCGCCACAGAAAAATAATATTATTATAAAGAGTCGATTCGCACATTTCGGGCGACTTATAACCCACTCATTCACGCCAAAACGGCTAAACGGATCTGGATGACATTTGGCAAAGAGATAGATTATAGTTTGGAGCACATAGGCTCCCTCGGGATAAGGGATAAGATAATCCATCAATTTTCACGCAGGCGAAGCCGCGGTATGAGGCTAGTGATTTATAAAAATCGTTTTTATTTTAATATTAACCCGACTTCCATAAAAACTTTGCAAAGTGAATTTCTAAAAAAAACGATGTCGCACATTAGGAATTTCTATCTGTTTCGTGGGTGCGTTTACAAATATTTAAACACATATACACAACACACACAGTTCCGAAACAACTATCTGTTTTAGGCCATACACATATTCGTTCCGTGCGGGCATCGAGCCCGCGACACGCAGCTCAGTAGCCGGTCGCTCAACCACTACGCCAACCGTGTCGTCTCTAGAATTTGGGACCAGGACCACCTCGAGAAAGCATTCTTTCAAAAACTAAATCGGTCCACAATTGACGAAGAAATCGGTGAACATATATGTAATATAAAAAAAATACATAGGTACAGTTGAACATTAGAACTCTTCCTTTTTGGGAAATCGGTTAAAAAGTAATATTTCAGTGGCAGTCGGATAACAGCTAGTAAATCAGAATTACTCTCATTTCATGGTCACTGCATTTCTATCAAATGTAGAGGCTGCAATAATTTCTGAATTTTCATTACAACCAATTTATACTGAGAAGTAATATGTCGTGAAGTATAATGTTACCGCCTTGGCATTTTATTTTATTTATAATTGCTTTTGATTCGGTGAGTACCTACCTAATTTAAATAACTTATAATAAAATAGACATACAGGTAGATACTAGGTACCATGTTAATAATTTCTTTTTTTTCTAAATTATGTATAGGTATTCGGACATTTGGCTAAAACTAATAGTAAGACTGCATTTATTATTACCAGTAATATATCTTTGAGTAAATTTTAAAATAAGTAGATAACAAATACCTATCTGTTTTAGATAAAATCCATGAGGACATTCAAAGTAACGCAGAGAGCGGTAAGAAAGACGACCTGACAGAATTCCTTGAACATGCTTCGGTCTACGTTAAACAAAAAAATTGCTTATTATTATGTGTTTTATTTTAGGAGATGAGGATTCCGGCTCCGGCACCGATAGCAATGATGCCAAATATAAAGTGACTAAGAATATGAACAACAATGATAACGATGAGGATTCCGGCTCCGGCACAGATAGCAATGATGCCAAATATAAAATGAAGAAGAATATGAACACAGTAACATATAACAACAACATCAACAACGACAACGGCAATGAAAATAATCAAGGAAACGTTGTGTATCTAAATGAAGGAACAGGGTCAGACAGTAAGAAAAACAAACAAATTATAAAACCGCCA
Source organism: Orthosia gracilis (assembly GCA_947562075.1). NCBI lineage: Eukaryota > Metazoa > Arthropoda > Insecta > Lepidoptera > Noctuidae > Orthosia > Orthosia gracilis. The sequence continues at coordinate 30,238,781 of OX387267.1, read as the reverse complement.
ACGTTAAATTACGTTTAATTTTTCGATATCATAAAATATAAATAATTTATTTTGTTATTTATATATTTGACGATATAAAGATTTTTTTTTCATTGCAATGATTCGTTAAATATCTACATCATTTACGATGATCGTAATTTAATTTGTTAAATTTGTTTAATTCAGGTACAACAAGTTCGCTGAAAGCAGGTAAGAAACGAATAAATAAACATCGCATGATTTATAACTTATAAAATAAAAATAAAATATGTATTTTTTCAAACAGGTGATACTTTTACTCCAATAGGACTTTTGCCGGCCGCTACATTATTGTTTGAAAATTCAAGAGGTTTGTAAATTAAATTAACTATATCGTATATCTGTAAATAACTGAATTTGAGCCCAGCACTACATCACTCACCATATTGATCTAAATCACAGGTACCTAAGCTATATTATTTGAAAAGTGCCGAATGGCCTACTGAAAAAACGGAACCCTAATCTTTGTTTGTCAATCGATTTGCTCCGAATCTACTGAAACAATTCAGTTAAAAGGACATCATATATAGCCCACTCACAGATTTTGTAAAAATGGTATATTCAGCTAAAAAAACGTCCACCCTCATGTTTTATTTTATGATGCTAATCGATGGAGGGATAAGGTAAATATAAAATTGAAAAAAAAAACGAATAGAATATGTAATTCCCTACGTTTTATTCTTTGTCACGACATTTTATTTTATTTTTGATAGGCTTACTTTGAAAACTATCTCACCTGATGTTAAGCGATGATATCGTCGACGATAAAGCACGCTTGCACAGAAGAAACCTATTCACTCATGATTTAAAGACACCCAGGTTGTAGCTATCAGGAAATACAGACTCCGGCAGGGGATTTCACTCCTTTGCTGCAGTATAATAAAAGTATTCCTAAAACGCTTGGTGCGTATGGTGGTATGACCACCATCACCATGTATCGATGACGCATTGCCGCACGTGTTGTAGTCCGATGATGGAACGGGCTGGGAGAAATTAGTTCATGCAATTCCAACGCACAGCCCCCGAAATGTAACCGAGAAAATAATCTATTTATTCTTCTCGAATCGAATTGCCCGCCTTGAAAGGATCTGGAGCTTAAACACGACCAGTACCTCATTGCCGATGAGCCTATTGGCCCGTTTTCCGATCGATTCAAGTACATCCAGCTGGTACTTGGCAGATCCGTCCCAGGGATAATAGCAGTATAGCCCTTTTTGACTAAAATATAACCCTAATTTCTAATTTATTCCTGTTCTTTTATTTCTAAGCAGAGAAAAATCCAAGATAATTACTGTCGTACAAAAAATATTACAAAAATTTGACAAGGTACTAATATTATTGTGTCTAAACATTGTCTACAAGTATAAATTAAAGAAAAACCCGGAGGCTTATTGAACCCATGCTTATTTAACTACATAATTTATATAATAGTAGCGCTAGTAACGCTTGATCGACAATCCATCGAAATCAGAAATCATTTATGTTGCAATGAATGTGGGTACAAAATAAGATGTAAGCATTATAACAACAGTTCTAACATACTCTACCTTACAGCATGCAAAAGTAAAACATATTTATAACTACTCAATTATACAACCAAAAAAACAATATGAAAACAAAATAGTACAAATTTGTGGATCTATAACCTTCCTACATAAACTAAACATCAAAAACAGCAATCTTAATTCTATATTTTACAAATAAATTAAATCGATTATTTTGCATACATTATCAAGGCACATAATAAAATATTACATTATATATATCATTTTATTATTATATCATGTTACGTTCAAGCGAAACACTATCGATATCTTGCAAAAATACCCCACTTCAAAGAGTAAAATGCGCATAACTTTTGAACGGCTGAACCGATTTCCATTAAACACAGTTAAGAACACTCTCGATCAAGTCATCATTCAGACAACAAAAAAAACTAAATCAAAATAGCTTCATCCGTTTAACAGCTACGAAGCCATAGACAGACACACAAATACACAGATACACTTTGTACTTATAACACCCCTCTTTTTCCGTCGGGAATTAAGAACAGCAGTGCCTTTCAAACTCGTACACTAGCGCGGAAAATAAACCATATAACTAACTATTTCAAATAGATACATATCTACAAGAAAATCGATCATTCCCGCTTCAATCCGCTCCAATTTAATTTGAAAAAATAGTTCTTTAATGATATATAAAAGGATATTAGAAGTCTTTAAAAAAAACATGATAAATAATTTGGATTTGTTTGTAACCTTTTGCGGGCGGGTCCAACTCGCAATTGGATCGCATTTTTGAATGACGCCCTTGTGACTACGAGCGAGTTATGCAATCGGAATTCTGCCCTTTTTAAATAATTTTTTATTCGGTATATTTCTTTTTCAAATTATCGAGAAGGTAAGAATTTGAGACTAGAACTTATAATAAAATTGGCCGGTACATTTTTAGGGTTCCCTACCTGAAGGGTCCAAACGGAGCCCTCTTGCTGTCACTCATGTGTCTGGTTTTTATTTTTTGACAATCCCGCCGCACTTTTTCCAAACCACTGCAACTCCTGAAAGCCAGAATCAACAGTGGCGACCACCAGAAAACCGCCGAGGCAATGATGCTTGACGAAGTCCCATAGAATGAATTTAACTGTCTTGAATTCCGCAACGAAATTCATCAGAAAAGAATAACGGAGGAGTAGGTAAACATACAAATTTCCACTTTCCTCCATACCAAGCAGGAGACAGAACAAACAAGGCTAATAGGCACACTGGGTCGTTTGCAACTGGGATAAGCCCAGTTGCCTAGCACCACGGATAAAAAATATCATTAATATTAATGGGTCCTAACATTGTGAGCTGTTATATTTTATTGCAATAATAGGTATGGCAAGAACGCTTGAATGCAAGGAAATTTGTTCTAGTTTCTACAAGATCCGTATAGTACACAAATCCAGATGCAACCTGTACATTATGCAACATAATATTGCGTTAATTCTGCCAAAGAATACACTCCCATAAGATATGATGTTCAGATTGTACGTATTCGCAGTCAGATGTAGAACACTGACATAAAGGCGAGGCAGCGAGCTTGAAGGAAAATAATGTACTTTTAAGGTTACCATGCCCTGTAAGAAATTGGGCAACACAGTGATCCACGTGTCTGTATGTCCGTCATCTGTCACTATATCTATTGTCTTCAACTTTTCACAGTATAAGCATCTTGATGACCCAAAACCATACAAATTTAAAAAAAATATTTTAAATGTTTTTAAGGGCACCCCACAGCAACAGTGTGGAGCGAAAAAACTATTTTGACCTACCCCATCGAGTGTGGGTGGTTTCGTTGTTTAGAGTTCGTTGAGCAGATAAATACTGTATTTTTTTGTTTTAAAATATTGGAAAACAAAGAAATGAGAAGTCAAATTCAACTTTTTTTTACAAAATTTTGTTCCGAAGATATTTTTTAACTTCCCTTTGTTCTATGTACTTGAAATTTGGTAATGTTTATTATTTCATATATTTTACTAACTAATATCAATATACTGATAAACCTGATTTTTGCTTTATAATTCCTTAATTTTTCTATTACAACCAACTTGATTTTGTGGTATAGTACGGAACCCTAAATGTGTGCGAAGTCCGACACGCACTTGGCCGGTTTTTAGTACCTTTAACTAACATGTAACCTCTGTATAACTTAGCGCATGTAGACAACCAAAGAGGAATTGTGAGTGGATCAAAATATCCTGAAGAAGTGGCGGATAAAATATTTAGAGCTTTCTGTAAGTACCTACTTTCGTAAATAAATTTATGCGTTTTCTTTTAGTGTTTGGAAATGTAGACATATTATAAAACAGCCTAATAATGTCCTATTTCTGGACAAATGCTTCTTCTCAAACAGAGAAGGCATAAGCCTTAATCACCGCGCTTGCTCAGGGTGGTTTGGCGATATCAATCGTGTGACTTACAACTTATATATTAAATAAATAAGTCCAGGATTCCTCACGATGTCTACGAGATACTAAAAAAGTGAGTGACCGGATTTAAACCCACGACCTATACAAACGCACGAGAAGCGACGACTATACGAACATACTATAAGCCATCAACACTTATTAAAGGATTTAAATGTGATTTTATTAATACTTACATTATTAGTGAAAATATCTAGAACAATTATTTAACATCACTAATATGTTTACAGTTACAACCGACAGAAGAATCGTAGAATTGACTGGTAAATAATTAATTTAGTGTCCAGATCCCAGTAGAAACCGTTGATAAATTGTAATGTGTATTTAATTTATTTCAGAAAAAGACCTCGAAGGGTTAAAAGCGTTGTCAACCTTGGCTAAGGATGCGGCAGGTAGCGTCAAACAGAATTTAAGCTTACATTTTTAAAGCTCATTATATCAACTTAGCAGAATAATTGCTGAATTTAAATCACAACAGGAACTAACGTGTGTGTTGTTGCCTCATTGAAGATAAATAACAAACATTAAGATTTGTTATCTATTTATGCTAAAATCCTAAGTTTACTTAGGTATAATAAGAACTAGGTGTTGAATATACTATCAATATTTATGTTACCGATATTTAAATTTATTTTCATTCAACAGGGGGAAATGACTTGGACGAAGATGTCGAAAAATTAAGTACGTTTTTCTTTGGTTTGGTTTTATAAGTGTTTAATATTTTAGAGAAATTGAAATGAATCCAATGGCGGTTTACAATTTCTTTTCAGTTGAAAAACATGTTTCACATGTGAAACCGGAATACCTGGGTAAACCTCTTTTTTTACTAATTTAGACACAGTATTTGAGTTTATGATTCTTTTTGTCTTAATGTTTTCATCGTCAATTATTTTAAACATTGTAGTTTCTTATGTATATCTTTTTATTGGAGTTCCTTAACAGATAAATAGATATGTTTCTAATGTTAAAAGAGATGCAGTACACTGATCTAATAAATAATTGCAGCGCCGGATATAAAGATAGAGACCCTCGACGAATATTTCAATAACCTTATCCAGGCTCAATACACATGTGAGTTTTAATTTATTCATTGTAATCAATCCACATACTCGGCACATTATCCAGGCTCAATACACATGTGGGTTTTAATTCATTCATTTTAATCAAGCTACATACTTGGAACATTAGCCAGGCTCAATACACATGTGAGTTTTAATTCATTCATTGTAATCAAGCCACATACTCGGCACATTATCCAGGCTTGGAACATACTCGGAACATTAGCCAGGCTCAATACACATGTGAGTTTTAATTCATACATTGTAATCAAGCCACACACTCGGAACATTATCCAGGCTCAGTACACATGTGAGTTTTAATTCATTCATTGTTATCAAGCCACATACTCGGGTAGGTACCTTCTGGGCGCTTGACATGTTCAATGTTTTTTTTATAGTTAACCAAATTACCAATGTAACTTAATTTTATAGCGACGACACTATCACCAGACTCGGATTATCCAGTGCCAGTAAGTCAAGTTATTTCGTTTATTCACTTAAAGTACATTTTTTTAAATATTTCTTAAAAAATACTTATTCATTAATAAAAAAACATTTGAAAATATAAAGGAAGCCCACCGGTATCAGAAACAGGGTCCAAGCTGTCGGCAGTCGGGAACCAGAGAGAAGAACGTCCTAATAAATAACACGAGCCGTGTCCAGAAGTACCGTTTTCTGAATCAAGATTGGCTTTGTGGCTAATAAGCCATTGGCTAACACGACTACCGCCACAATACAATGATCGCTGAATCCCACATGTCGACTACCTCGTGAGCTAAATCAAAACCGTGGCTTGGCCTGGCTTCTGAAACTTGAGCTGGCCTAGACACAGATTCCTATACGTATTCGTAGGTACCAACCCAACATGATATATATTTTACGATTAACGCCTATGCACGCTCTTTTCAAGGAAATACATCCGTTACAATTGTCAGAAAGTGAAGAGTCTCAGGTATAGTATAATACTCACATAATGTCCACAAATAACGTAAATTATATGTAATTCAAAGTTGCCTGTTAGTGTCCCGATGCTGGGCAAAGTAACAATCTTCAGACATTGAATACGAAACACCGCACTTGCTTAGTAATTTAATAACTTATTATTTTAAATTTTAATTATAAAACCACAAAAAATCAAATTATAGCTCACTTCTTTTTTACTAATTACTTTAAAAAACTTATAAACACTACTGATATTTGTTCGATAAATCACTGAAAATCACTTAGACCATCTAAAAGTTGAATGCTAGTGGACGATCGCAACGAGAATACATGAGAGAGATGCAAGAGATGTGTAACATTTATGGTTTACATTAAAGTATATTCCTTTTTATTCTATTCAGTGATTTAAAGCTTTCTTATTAAAAGAATAAAATCTGTTATTTTCAAGTTTACAGGCAAACTGGACAAACGAAACAAAAATATAAAAAGCTAAGCTAAGCTAAAATAGAATATTTTCCGTTGACTTTTTTTGAATAACTACATCTTCAATTCTACCCACAGGAATGGAGAAAGAAACTGTTGAGGAGATCTCTGTCGGCAGAAGAACTGCACAATCTCGGTGGTAAAACTGTCAAGATACGAAACGGTTCATGAACCTATAATATATTTACAAATAATTTCGTTAAAAACACTAAAATCAACTAAAGTAATTATTTTTTTCGAATAAAATCAAGTAATCTATTTACTATTTATTTTTTCAAACCTCATATGGGTAGTACAAATATTATATTAACTACTAGCTGACCCCCGCGGCTTCGCTCCCGTCAACTGGCTATCTACATACCCCACCTACCTGTCAACCCTTCCTAACTACCCACCTACCTACCCACCAACCCTGCCACTACCAAATAATGAATTTTATAGACAAAATTTTGCTAATTTGGGTTACATTATTGCAATTTTCATAAGGATATCTAACGTTTTTGAAAATAATGTATAGCCTATGTTACTTGGGAATAATGCATTTTTCCATAGGTGAAAGAATTTTTTAAATTGGTCCAGTAGTTACGGAGCCTATTCGGTACAAACAAACAAACAAAAAAATCTTTCCTCTTTATAATATTGGTATAGATAAGTCCAAGTTCCCTCACTATGTTTTCTTTCACCGATGTCAACGATAAACCTAGAAAACTTAATTACTATTTTATTTTTATTTTTCAGGACAAGAACACAGCTTTTCCAAATGTAGGAGAAACACAAACATTCCATTCACGTTCAGGATCCACCGCATCAATAAAGGCAGTAACTTCAAAATTAAATAAATATTATAAGTTGTAAATTCGTGTAAAACCTTTTTTGAAGCATCCCTAAACTACCTGCTGACTGGCATGGTGCTATTACGCAGTAGTTAAGCAGTATAGCTTTATTTTTGCGGCTTCGTTCCCGTGGGCCACAAACAAAATCGGATCAACACTTCAAGAGATTGCCCATTATAAACAAACATACAATTTTACTTCTTTATAATTTAGGTAAGATAAATTGTTTTTCTTGCCGAGATACTACAACAAGAAGTATTTGTATTCCTAAAGGTTCTAAAGATGCTGCAGATTTTCTTGAATGTCTCAACATTGAGAAATCTAAATACATATTTCTAGAGATAACATATGATTTATAAAAAAAATAAAGGTGTTTGTGTAGCTGTGTGAGGTCAATAAAGGCGAAGGTCACACGCGCCGACGTCCATGCTCACCACGGACCGGCGCGAGGCTCTGAAGTCGGGCAAGGCCAGCCTGCTCCAGATGTCCCGGAAATCGATGACATTGCTCACTACTTCCGTTCACATTGTTCAATAGCAATGCCATCACAACACTCTATGGAACCTATGCTGCATATTTTAAGCTTTTGTTGAGGCTGATGAAGGCTAGTGTTCAGCGGTAGGATCTTCAGTTAAGTCAAATCAAGATGATGATTTTTAACAGTTTATTATTGTTATTTTTCTAAGATAACCGCAAAAAATCTCCTTCTGAAACCTACTAACTCTGTAATGTTTACAAATGACTTGAAAGTAAGCTTAGACTTATGTAATACGTATTCAGTATTCGCATAGTAATTTAGATATCTATTTAATTTCATACCGATACAAAACGAGTTCATTACAACAAACTGGAAAGCGATGGCAGTCTCTTTTGAAATTCAAATGAATAGACGTAATCCATATTTCAGTTGAGGAAGATTATAAGACGAATCTCGAAGCAAGTCAGATGAATACTGACGATAGCAGTGTTACGCAATGATACGAGTAGATAATTATAAATATGAACATATTTGTACTAATGAACGAATCGATTATGAACTACTTGTCATTGTGACTGATGTGGCATTTGTATAGCAATCAATGAAAGTCCAACGCCCGAGGTAAGTTGTATTGTTGTGTCGTGACCTTTAAACTCACAGGCTATGGTACCTATACAATACTATACATACTATTTAGGTACGTATATGTGTTTTGTTGCACTTAGTGGTGCACCTCTAGATATTGACTGTCAAATATCGGTTGTTTGTTTTTATTGTGGATTGGCTTGCGCTTGAACACTATAAGCGATGATATGGTCGACGATGAAGCACGCTTGCCAGAAGAAACCTATTTATTTTTGTCTCAAAGACAACCAGTTTATAGCTATCAGGAAATACAGCTGCTGGAGGCAGGGAATTCCACTCCTTTGCTACAGCATAACAAAATTATTCCCAAAACGTTTGGCGTGTATGCGTGGGACGTCCACCATGTACCGATGATACATTGCCGTACGTGTTGTAGTCCGATGATTGACTCCAGCAGGTAATGCCACTCCTTTGCTGCAGCATAATAAAAGTATGCCCAAAACGTTTAGCGCGTATGGTTGGAATGTCCACCAAGTACCGATGACATTGCCGTACGTGTTGTAGTCCGATGATTGAACGTGCTAGGAGGAATTAGTTCTTGCAATGCCAACACACACTCCCCGAAATGTAACCGATAAAAAACCGACAGACTGTCAACTCGTCATCGATGTTCTTGGCCCGTTTTTCGATCGAATTCAGTGCATCCAGCTGGTACTTGGCAGATCCGTCCCAGAGATGAGAGCAGTACTCCATGTATGACCGAACTTGGGCTTGATACAATCAATCTTAATGACAGGTCCAAAAGTTACTATCACAAAGTTTTATTTATTAATGTTTAAATCATGCGTATGTACTATATAAATACACAAGTATTTATATAGTAAAAACTTTTAAGGCATGTAGATATATTAGAACTCTGATGAGCAGAGAGCAGTTCAATTGAAACTACATAATAACAAGTGTTACAGGTAGGTTCTTACTAGACTAGCATGTTGCCTGGCATGCTATTTTAACACTTCAAGATAACTGCACATCATGCTTATTAATCAAAATTTACAATCAAAATGAAAGTTTCGCAAAAGCTCGATTATGCAAATGTGCAGACTCTTGTCATCTGCAGTCTGGTGATGCAATATCTTTAAGAGATTTACAAATAAATATTCGCAAAATGACAATATGTATTTGCACCTAAAAGACTCGAAGTAGAATGCCACTAATTGTAAGCGCATCTAGGATCATACGTAACTATTTATTGTCGTAGTTTCAGTTCTACGATGCTCTTACCGAAACAACAAACACGTAGCAGATCCCGAATAAGCTTACAAGTTACATTGAGAGGTGGAACTACGTTGTGTGAATATTTGAAAGGCTGACATTTCAATTTGACTTTGTTACGCTCGTTTACCACCGGCTGCTGAAACAGTGAGCGAGTTTTGATCGCTTCGAGATTGCAAGTGACAGCATCGCTCTAAAACCTATTATTGGACTGCATACTGATGGCAATTTTTGACTAAATAGAAATTGAATACTTTACATCACTTTTTTAGTACTATCGACCCGCCACGGCCACAAATTATTAACACAGACCTTTATCGTATATCGCTCTTTCTATAATTGTAAACCTTATGAAAATCCGTTGCGTGGTTTCGAAGACGTAAGCGGAAAAATAGCCAGAGGCTGATAACGACAATGTTTTTTTTTGGGACAAATCCATCGCACTATTGCCAAACCACTGCAACTCCTGAAAGCCAGAATCAATAGTGGCGACCACCAGCAAAGCGCCGAGGCAATGAAGCTCGACGAAGTCCCGTAGAATGAATTTAACTGTCTTGGTTCCCGCAACGAAATTAATCAGAAAAGAATAAAGGAGGAGTAGGAAAAAAATACATAATTTCCGCTTCCCTCCATATCAAGCAAGAGACAGAACAAACAAGGCCAATAGGCACAAAGGGTTGTTTACAACTGGGAGTTGCCTAGTACCACCATAGTGACTGCCATTACTGATCTATTAGGGATAGAGAAACAGTGTAGAGTTTCAACAAAGCTCTTGGAACATGAATAAAAAGTAATTTGTACGTGGCTACCTGGACCTGTATTAAAAAAATAATCCCACCTAAACGTCCGCTCGCACACAAATCGCCTGCCATTGTAAACGTAACGACGCACCCGTTTAATTACAGCTTTTATTCGCCTTTATAATATTTTTGTTGGCCATGTAGGTGATGTCGGCGCAATTATTTACACGCAAAATGGATGCAAAACAAAAAACGTTTCTGCAGGAGCATTTTTATGTCTTTTGTACCAATTAAAATATTTTTACGCAAAATGCTTTCAATGAAAGCAAAAATTTCATGAAAAATAAACCGGAGTGTCAAGCTTGTTGTTGAAAGATTTCTCTACACATCCCTAGATTTGCATAGAAATAAGCCAAAGAAAATATACGCGATCACATATCATTTGGATACTGAACCACAACCACAACCCAGAGTTTGTGGTCGTTTCGCCTGTACTAAAAGTTTTAGGAGATATACCTACGTCACCAGCCAGCTAAGAAGGTTAGAAGAACTACACTGAAATCGTACCAAGAAATTTTACGCTTCCACTATGCAATACGTAGATAAGTTAATTACGATAAATTCGCACTTAACTGTTGTCTGCCCACAAGCTTTCATGTTTCATGTTGTTAATATGTTGTTTAATCCGAATGAATTTCAAAAATTATCTATTTTAATAGGTGTGCGGTACGACAGGTGAGCACACCCAATTACATTTCGATCAGGCAGCGCCGGCGGCGGCGCGTGCGGTCGTCCTAACCGGATTATTGGCCGGCGCGATGGCGGGCCGGGGGCCGGAGCCGGGCCTGCGCCGGGGCCGACGACCTGCCTGCCGCCACCTCACATTATAATTCGATACAGATTCATCAACAACTTAACAACATTCTCCTAGACTCGCCGAGTTAGATTACGTGAAGACCTTTGACCGCGCAACTTTCAATCAAGTAGCTAGATTCAGAATTTGTTTAGTAAGGCTGTAAAGTTGACCTCGGGGCTCCAGTCAATTTGACATTATATCGGCGAGAGTGATTGTTGTAATGCCTTAATGTTTGGGATGGACCACGTGACATTTCAAATCTATCATTTTAGATTTATCGACAATCGCTACCGTTATTAAATTGTCGCTGTGTCTCTGTACATGTACCCAACGAAGTAAGCAGAACCACACCAACAAAGTTTATTTTCAAATGGCAGTTCCAGACACAAAGAATACATTCCCGCGGCAATATCAGCAATCACTAGTTAACCGCACTATATATGAGCCACAAAGAAAAGCGTGCAGAAAAAGCTCGCTGTGTTGCAGTTTACACAAACGAAACAAAAAATATTCAGCCAGCATGCATCGAGGCGGAAACTGATACTACGTAGACAAACATTGAAATACCATACTTTTATGTTCTTTATATTGATGCGACCAAATGAAAAATAAACTAAAACATTTATTTCCGAAACGACATGAATCGACTGAATGTAAATGCAACGCAGCAATTTTAATTAATTTACCAAAATGTTATTTGATTCAGTAAAAATATTATTTTTGGGCTTCGTAAAGTTTCAATTAATAGAGTTGTGTATCGATTGGTCGCTAAGCAACTTCAAAGGATTCCAATGACCCAAATATGTCAGTATATCAAAAAGGTCGTAATCTGATTACATCGTTGATTCCCGGTTCGTTTTATTTCGTATTCACAAAAGGTCTATTCAACTTTAATTCTTGTATGGCTTCTCTAACCTAATTAAATGACGGGTACTTCATTAGCAACTAACAGCGTCGTGTCTTTAGATTGTTTTATGCTAAAATATAAATCAAACAATCAAAATAAACTCTGCATTATTTAACATGTTTAAGCGAAACACGGGAATGAAGAATCAGGTTAGCAAATTAACAGGAAATCTCTTTTTGATTTTGCTCCAGGAACAACGGTTGTTTCAAACAAAAACATCTAAAAAACTGTATCAATACACGAAAACCCAATTGATTGTTACAAGCGATCCTCGTTTTGTATTACCTCATGCATCGAACAAAATTATCGATACAAAAGCAAACAGAAAGACTTTGCTATACTAAAAAAAGAGTTATACGACCTTAATTAAAAACTGAATCAGATAAAGCGCAAACTTTATTCAGCTGAACGTGGAAATTCCATTTCGTCCATTATGAATAGCCATCTGACTATTTACTTAACCTGTTTCAGAGAGCGAGCCAAAGCTGCACTCGGCCACATTCATACTGCACCGACTACCGACTCACAAAGAAATAAATGACTGTCACTGCGGGCAATAGAATTGACCTATCACATTGCGCCATCTTTCTTTTTTATCTTACGACTTATAAAAGGCTTTTTCTTTTTAAATTATTATTTGCACTTACTCTTAAAAGCGTGTTTCAATTACCTCCCTTGAAAGCATGTGAGGCAATCGCTTGGAAGTCGCATAAAGGGACGCACCTTAGCGAAGTTACGCCACTTCTAAAATATTCAAATCTCGGGGGCGACTTTCCCCGCGCTCCAGTAAAATGCAAAACAAGGAAAGTTTCTCCCTAAATCAGCGGAGTCAGCAGAACGGCTCCCGAGCCCCGGCTCGCGTACGCGACAAACACCCGGACAACAAACAAACTTTTATTTAGCTACAGCCATGCAGAGGTCGCGGTACTCAAATTTCTGCTTAAAAGATGCTTTATTTCAGCACAACAATTTAACATTTGTCGTCTTGTTTAATTAGTGTGTCAAAACACTTTCTTGAGATTACCTTTTCATTTTCATTTCTCATGAAATTCAAATAAACACATCATGATGAGACTTTTATTATAAATATTAGAAATGCATTCATGAATTATATGTATTGTACACAATGCACATACAATCTCTGCACATATGTATATGCTGTAGGATAAAATTGTATATCAAGGATTTCACGGACTGTCATTCAACGCGAGTCCATTGTTATGAATCGGATGTTTGTTTTAGCTAACAATATCGGGATAGTTATCCGAACCCGGATATTTTCATTGAATTTTGTTTACGGATATAGAGTGAAGTGCGGACACAAAGAGGCAATAACAAAACAGCGCTGAGCAACTCTCAGCAAAAAAGCCAAACATTGTTCACCTATTAACTTGGAGGAGTTTTTCAATAAAATATAGTCTGTAACGGGTATCGGACGCGGTAGAGAATGCTAACAATGGAGCAAAACAAACGAGATGGGCGGCTATTATCTCACTATAACCTAGTTCTGCATGGTGAGCGGGAAAAGCGAAACGAGGCTAAATTGCCAGCGAGTTGTTTTATAAATGGTCCAAACTTTAGAAAAAAGCAGCAAACGCTGCCGCTTTAGTAAGGTAGGTACTGTTGTTCGTAGTGTAGAGCGCGCCGCCGACGAGTTAGCGTTACCGGAATCAACATGCAGTATTGATAGCATTCTTTGTAAACAGTATCGATAGTTTTTGCTTACCTTTAGCTGATTGTTCAGAAGTGGGAACGACGTAGACCTGAAACAAAGCAACAAACATATGTTACACTTGTTGTTTCAAGTACCGATGTCTAAGTTTTAAAATGGAGTAGCTCCACGAGGTCTAATGAAGAGTGACAGTACAGGATACTGCTTCGCGTTAGACTTTTCCATTCATCATAATAATGTTTAATATCAATTGACAGCCCTAATTTAGGACTAGGGTCCAACTACGTACATAGATACTTTTTGAGGCTGAAACGCAAACAGAAACATAGATTAGTTACAAGGAGGTTGTAAAGACAATAGAACATGTTGCGTATGAGGACGAAGTAGCTACGACGTGCTAATAGAATTGATTGTAAACTAATCAGAATGTGCGACATAGTTATAGAAACAATTGTTTATGAATTTGCATGCGATCCTTTGTGACGTTGTACTGCGCAGTAGGAACTGAGTCTATGCTCTAGGCACTGGTCCCAGAGGCATCAGATTATAATATTAGCATTAGGGAAGTAGAGGCAAGACATCCGGCGAGTACTGGAGTCGCAAGGGATCGCAGCACGTAGCTAGGTACTCTCGTCCCCAATAGGCACTCTATCCGTCTTCACTTTCCCACCTAGTCAAGTGCTCGGAATAATAAAACTGTGTGCAATTCTTTAGCCTCTCGACACTGTCCCGAGCAGGTCCATTGTGCTGCGTCACTCAGACCGTGTTCAAGAGCTTCGGGAGCTTTAATTGTTCCATTATTACTCTTTCAACTTTTGTGCTTAACTTTGAAGTGTTATATTTTCTCTGACATCAAAATATTTCGAATGAGCTTTATTCATAATGCTGTGAAATTAATAAAGATGTTTGAATCAAATGTTATTCTGCGTATTTCAGTCGTTGGGTTATTCTAGTTCAGTAAAGGAAAACTTGTTCCGGACCCTACAGGAAAACACGCAAGATTTATTTAGTTTGATTAACTTGATGGAAAACTTAGTTGTGGGAGACGCCCATTGATTTAAACCGTATTGTCGACTCTCTGTATTTATGGAGCTGTCATATAAATAAAACTCCCAGCCCATTAACTTCGGCCGATGTGCGATGGCCGATCACCGAGCGGCATTACTGGAAGCCTGCGAGTAACATCGGACCCATCAATATCTGTCAACAGTCACCGAGTAACCAAATAAAAATGTACGATCGACCTCAGCCGATAGGGCATGACGCGCAGGATCCGGTTACCATCTCATATTACATGAGATGACCTAATTCGCTGAAAATATTTCCCGTACCATAGGGGAGATGAATGCCATTGGCCGATAATCTTGTTACCTATACGTTTTCGTATTTTTATTATATAGCTCAAGAAATATTATGCTAGGAGTTATCAGAAAATGCGCACAATTAATTTAATATAGCTAGTGGCTACAACTGTGTCAGGGATGATAAGCAGAAAATTTCCTTTAAAAGCTCGGATTGAATAAGCCTAGCTTTGTTGAAGCTCGGCTGCCGCTTTGCCTCCTAGGCAGTACACAGTAATGTCGGCAGCCTTTTATTAAACGAACATTTCTTTAGCAAATAATTTCCTAAAGACGCTGTAAATCCGTAGATAGTTACTGTATTAACCGTCGCGGAAAGTTGCTCGCAAATATCAAAGAGCGGAAAATTCCTGCTGCTCTAATAAATTTGAAGCATTAAAAATGTATAAATCCGTAATTAGATGAGCTGGCGTGCGGCCTGCGATCACCGGACAGCTGCAGTGATGGCGCGGTAGTAGTGCACATGGCCACTACAATCTGAGTTGGTTCACTTTCATGCACATCGCAGGCGCACGCTCCCATTATGAAAACATTAAATGGCTCAGAGTAGGGCCGCTATCTTGTACAGCTGTACTTATGATGATACATGAGGATAATAGACAGACAATAAAATTATTATTGTAATGGAAAATACTTCATGCGTACGTAGGTAGTGGTTGTTCAGTCTTAATGTATTTAGCAGCCCACCAGAATACCTTTGAAAATCTTTGTTAACCTTTAGAAATGATGTCAGCGAAATTTCAAATAAAGGTCCACCTACACAAATGGTAGGGTAATGTTAATCTTTACAAATAAAATCTAAATTTTGGATGAATTATTATTAAACTTCTCAACTCACTGAATTGCTCTAGGTAGCCATCTCAGATCCGTCTGCTTTTATTTTCAGGAAAAATATCAAAAAATTTCATAGTGCACGTACCTATATTGTTAAAGGATGTTATATGACGTAACGTGCGTTAAAAAATTAAGGTAACAGGCACGTGGAGGTAAGAGCCGGTCAATGACCTCACACGGTAGGTACCGTTAATTACTTTCGCAGGGAAGAATGTAGCACGCAATTATTCATTTAAGTACAACAAACAAAAATTATCGTTCAATCATAAATAAATTATTTATAAAAATCTCGACATTAAAATTTTCTATTAATAGAGAATTTGAATAAAGAATCTACTTAACAGCTCAGATTTGTTTATATTATTTACTAGCTGACCCCCGCGGCTTCGCTCCCGTCAACTGGCTATCTATCTACCTATCACCTACCTAACTACCCTACCTACCTATCCTACCTACCCACCTACATACATACCAACCTTGCAACTACCAAATAATGAATTTTATAGGAAAATTTTGCCACCTTGGGTTACATTATTTTAATTTTAATACGGATCTCTAATTTTTTTGAAAATAATTTATAGCCTATGTTACTCGGGCATAATGTAGCATTCCATAAGTGAAAGAAATTTTAAAATCGGTCCAGTAGTTTCGGAGCCTATTCGGTACAAACAAACACACAAACAAACAAAAAAATCTTTCCTCTTTATAATATTGGTATAGATAGGGCCCGTAGTGCTAAGTTTCTTTCAAAGGGTAGTAAATTACTAGAATTTGACATAATTGTCGGTTATTCATTAATTAGAGCTATAATAAGTAGCGTAGCAAGTCTGTGCAAAAATACCAGGTTAACTGCTAATGTGTGATGAATTATTCCACACTTGTTACATTTAAGTAAGGACATTCCAAAGATTTTAGGCCAAAAAAACACCTACGTAAGCCTGAAAAACAAGCTATAGCGAAGGTATGACATCACCTCGAGGCATAAAAGAGAAAACGAACGACTTTAAAGTGCTGTAGTTTATCACTGGGTTGTAAACAAGAGCCATGTATTCATCGAGGCTTCAACCAGCACGTGGCGCGGACGTGGCATCCACAGGTCCTGATTGTACTCATCATAAAAATCCGTCACGTCTACCCCTCCCCTCCCCCACACTCCAAGGAGAAAGCCTCCCCCGGCCGCGAAAAACTCGCCCCCGAGTTAGAGACGCGTCTCGACGACAGATCTGTACCTAACCACAGGTGATACTAGCTGTATATAATTTATGAAATGAACCGTCTGACTATCCGTTAGAACACTTAAAACTCGATTTGATTGTTCTACTTAACATAATTTTATATTCTTATGCAAAAACACATTATCTACTAGTTTCATTGAGGTGTATAATTTCTTGCAATAGATATTATCAGAAAGTAGCGATATAAATTTACTGCAGGAGGCGATGAATGCAGAGAGCTAATTGTATGGAAAGATGATATGAGAGTCGGTTGAGTATATTTTTTGTTTCGATAAGGCGAGCAGTGCCGCGGGCAATGCTAGTACCATATTATTATAGGTTTGTAGTACACTGTGTAGCGAATATAGCAAGCGACGGCAATAATACAGTATGTAGATGCACTTTCACGCTCCATACTACGCGGCTACGAGACTTGACAGTAGCTGTCAAACGGCGGCGGCGTAGCAGCGTAGCAGCCTCCTACTCAATATTTTTTTTGGTAAAAGTGAAATTGTTCCAAGTTGTCGACGTCGTACTACCCACATTGTGCTTGTTTTATCCTATTTGATTTTTGCTACCTGCCCACATAAGCAGATAATCTTGACGCGGCAAACTCTTGTTTTTATTTCGTGGTATGTTCACCTGTCAATGCGGATATTACAATGAAATACAGAGTACAGCCACGGTACAGCACTTAATTCGTTATCGTTCTTTATTATGTATATTATAAGCGATGATGCTAATGCGGTGTAACATATTATCTTAACATCAATATAAAATAGATGTGAAGACACGTAAGGTCACTAAAATAGATTAACAAGCTTTTGTTTTAGGTATCGCTCCGCTGACACCTCTTTTGTGTAACTTAACACTGGCATAATACGAAATGATATGGCTAACATTGTATGTACGAACGGGAGTAAAGTGACGTTTTCGCACCTTCCGTGACTTAACGCAGTTGACAAGCGTACCAAATGTGAGCGTGGAGAAGGTCGGTACAGATGAAGTACTATGAGATCATTTTAGCCAAAATTTTTGCATATTTGCCATGTGACGTACAAGTAGCAATGACATAAAAGAAACAGATTTAAAAAAAATAACCACTGATGAAAAATATATTCAGCTCAGCTTCAAACCGTTTTCATAAGAGGCCTAAATTACACGTCTTTTGAACAAATAATTGTTTGGTACTTTATTCTATTATTGAGAGTCAAAACCCTTATTATACTAACCGCGTGTTCATCACTAAAACTACTTAAATATTCCTACCTTCGTTAAGATTTAACTAATAGCATCATTACCGTTGTTAAGTCATACGAACGAGTAAAAACAAAAGTAGATAGTGTGGAAATAAGTTACTCCAAGAATGAATGTACACTTACGCAGATAAAACGGGTCGGTACGGGCCCGGTGGATGCGACATTGTTGCCGCAGTCCCGACCTCTAACCCTAAATGTATGACGCCCAAAGAGCCCGTCGTATTATATGGCCGGCAACTTTGCGAAACAGCCGGGACAAATCGGGCACAATTTATTGTTTTGATTTTCTCGGAAAAGACTTTTGCGATATATTATGTACCTTTTTATTTAATATACCTTTGGATGTGTAAGAATAAAGCTGTCTATGACATTGTTTTGAACGCATACGCTACATTGATAAGTGAATGTACGATGTACACGCTAAAACAATCACTATTAACAAAGTTTTCAATAAAACATAAGGTTCTTAATAAGCAAAATCATGATTCGCTTGAGTCGTCACGTCGGAGAAACCAGACAAAACCATCTACAAGTAGAAGTAAGTAAGCTGAACAACAAAACAACACATACAGACAACAGATCAAGGCCTAAATAATTGCAACCAAATCCAATCGTCTCTATTACATTTGTATTTTGTGAATACAGCCATTATAGTCTATTGTTAAAGGACAATGACCGCTAGCATTAACACATGTTACATTAGGTTTTTGCATACGAAGAGTGAACGATGTGTGTAATTTTATTTTAATAAAAAAGTGCGCGAGACTTGTAACGAATGTGAGCCGCGTGCAGTAAATAGTTCATGTTCAGAAGGCTCATATAAATGCAGACCTTTACTTTAATATTACTAAAGCATATTTCACATGCAACACTGATTTACATAATTTCATTTAAAAATTATGCGTTGTTACAAACAAAACGCAATAGTCCTTAAGACAATATTGGGAAAACTAGATTGTCCGTTTTATGAGCAATAGAGATTGTACGTATGCCTAAAGTGGAGACAACATCTCGCATTTCTCTTATTAACTCGGATAAAAAATAATGTCAAAAATCCGCAATTTTACCTTGTAGAGCTACTCACATAGAAGTAATAACTAAGTTGGAAGTGGACTTTTAAAATTTGGGCTCCTGAGCCGAACGTTAATGACCTGAGCCGCCATTTTGAAGGGCTGTTTTAAGGAAAACCCCCTGTTCACCCTCACTGGGGAAGTAATGCATTTTCCTTTATCACGGTGCGGACAGTTTGCGCACTTCTCGAGGGGCACGAGGGGGACCAGCTTTTACGATTATTGTGCTCACATCGTTACAACATGAGATCTGCAATAAAAAAACACTGGATTCGATCTCGCACGCCGTAAAAGGCAGTCGCTGTCGCTCTATTTAAAACTATTTATTTTGGAGTTAGTTCGATTTTAGGAAATCAATTTAAGGCTTACTTACGATACAAGAACTTTAAGGTGAATCTCAAGGATGTTATACATAAGGAAACCAAAATGCATAATATTACAGTAAGATTATCCGGTTTGGTCATTTAAGTCTTTGCTTTGGTTGAAGTGGTTGAACGAACTTTTAGGTCGGCCTATATTTCAACACGTCTTAAGGCAACAGAATCTTTAAAAGGGTTAGGTTTGGTTACAATATAAACAGTGTTACGACACGCGCCACAAGCGCGGCATTTCAAAGCGTTCTGTTGCAACCATTAGGCGAGATTTAAAAATGTCAAATTCGTGTGGATATTTTGCCTTGGAAATTGATGGCTGGCGGGCTGGCTTCTACAGCGACGCGGCATTGGCATGGGGGCCACTCGGCAATGCAGCGCCCACCGGAACACAGCCGGCCACGCCGAGCGTGAAATAATGCACCACATGTTGAATAACATCGTTAATTAATAGCATCGAGCGAAAGCGCAAGTGTTCACAGGCGAGCTGGGCGTCAAACTTGACTTATTAGAACATTAATTACGAATAGGGATAATGTAATGCAGCAGTACAAAATTATCGTTGTTATGCGCTGTTGCGGGGGGTGCTCACTTCCTAACTGCGGAGTTTCACGAGGGCTTGTAAAGTTTTAGTCGTAAGGATTATACTTCACTTTATTTTTATAGCAGATAATTACCATAAAGAACAATGTTGTGTCTATTAAAATGCAAACAACAAACAATATGCTTATCTCACCTATATCGATAACTTTACTTTTACCTTTCAGAATTCCCACCTGAGTTCATTGCCCCGTCAAATTTATCTTTAAAGTTATAACCGTCGGCGCGTCAACCGCGTCGCAGTCGGACGACAAACATGGACTTATTATAGTTCACACTTGTCCATGTTTAGAACATCGACGTCTAAAATATAAAACAACTCAACGTTTCCTGGGAATATTTTTGGAGAAGTTGTATTTATTTCTGTAACTTCTTCGAGACACTATCACCGAGTAACCCAAATAGGTATGTATATTCAGAAACGATCATATTTAAATTCCATGTCAATACAATAATAATGCAATGTAATGATAGATTATAATCTTTAAAGCTGAGTCAAATATAAGTTGGCGAAGCACAATATAGGACATTCGTGCGGGAGAAAGTGCGCCAGTTGCGCGCGCGCAGCCCGTCCGTCAGCGTGGCGGCGGCGTGAGAGCCGGGACGTGCTAGCATTGCAACTCGGCCACTCACCCACCGCGCTACTCACGGCTCACGGTTCGCCAGTGTGCAGCGTGCAGGCCTCGCTTATCAAAGTGTCTATCAATCACATATCAAGCGTGACGGGAATAAAAACCTTTTATTCGAAATTGTATATGTATTAGCTGCAATTTTCCAGACACTCTTACATTTCGTCGTTTGCTTTGGACAGAGCTAAGTTTGTCAAACATAACGATATATATATATTTTTGTGATCAAAGTCCATCATGCCAAGCAGCTATATTATGTTTATTACACAACTTTAACAGTTCCAACTTTGAAATGGGCAATAAAACAGCACTAGTATTCAATTGTAGTACAAACATAAAAGGTACTATAGAGTCTAGGATCAACTATTAAATCTAGGAACATAATTCGCGGTGTCGCATTACAGCGCAGCGCGAGTTCGGCGGATATGAATGCGAGGTCACGAGTGTCCGCCGCGCCGCCTGCTCGAGCTCGCAGGGTTTCACTAGAAAGCCTCCGATGACACCAGACACCGCGGCCGGCACAACTTGAGGCTGTAAATCTCGACGAAGTGGAAAGTAAACGCTTTCCAACATGCACTACTTCAGCAAATAGATGTCATTGTGCTCTCTGAACGCGAACATAAGCAATGGGATTATGTATCACGAAAATTCACAGACTATTTTGGAACTAAGCGGATCCCACAATTCCGGTTTGCTCGTCATAATAACTGTTCGTTCCTCGGCATGTTTGACAACTCAAAGCATAAAAGAAACATGGAATATAAATAGAATAGTGGAAACATCCGGCGGAGGAGGCAATAAACAATCGAAGACCCTTCCTTGCAACGGTACAATTACTAAGTGATTTTTTTCTCTTTGTGTCTCGAACAACTACTGGCAGGAATGAAGTACCGACTTGTAGATTAATAAAAAATCTCACGGGAAGGAAAGAGGTGGAGTCGAGCGCTGGACTGAAGTTATTTTACAATTGAACAATCAGTGGAGAACATGAGATAACTAACTAGACTATGATGGAAGTCCATTAGAGCACTTAGTCAATTTTGTGTTGCATTTAACAAAGAAGACTCTTCTGGTATGGTAGTAATTACTTCACAATTAACAGACTACAGTGACTCTTATCGAGTTGAAAACAATCAACTAAAACCTTAAAAGGTGATCATGAGGATAATTATGCCCTACGAAGCTGCGATCGTTCGTTATCATTGGACGGATGGGGGGCAGCTCATGTTCAGCAGTGAACGTTTACGGGCCGTTTTTTAAATCCACTCGCCTTCCGGCTTTTAATTTACTTTTTATGTCGTCATTTATTACGTTCATTCGTTGATTCAGTATTCATTAATTGCCCAGAAACGTTTAAGTTTAACCTGACGATCGCATTGACTTTCCTATTCAATATTCATAACATGACATGTTTGCACGCTTAATTAATCATTTAATTGCTATCTATTTGTATTACTTTCATTTCAATCATTGTTTAATCTTTTATGAAACTGCTTGTTATAAAATTTACGTAATATGTATAAGGTGTTGTTTGTTGTTATAGCCGTGTGCCAATTACGCGAGTCGGACATCGAACCGCCGCTGCGCAAGCGGCGGTGCGCGGTGCGGACGTGACCTACGCTCGATATGCACAACGGGATCCTTATTATTCAGCCCGTGAACTCTTGCCCTTATGTGTAAGATATGCAATTTCATTCTAATCAAAATAAGTTAGCTTGTGAGTAATTTATTTATACACTTTGGTAAGGTGGTTGATACACTACTGTGCTTTACTCAATAAATTCAATAAAAAAACTACAGTAAATGTGAGGAGGACAGTCTGTTGTTTAATTCTTTTCCAGAAATATGTCGACTGCTTGAAAATCGGCTGGCAAAAAATCGACAAGTTTTTGCAAATAGTTTTCCACAAGCACTACATATTCATTTACTCTAACTAGACATACTAGCTAACTAGCTAATATAATGAGCACATAATAAACTAGCCGCTACACAGCCATCAATCCGTCGTCACGATATTGTCACGGCTTAGAAATCGCAAGATATATCACTAGATAATTATATCCTATCAACTATGTGCAGCGTTAAGAATAGTTTGGACTAAATTTTTCTATTATTTGCATTTCACAAACTCATACTTTTCTCATAATCCATCTCACGATTTCACCGGCAAATGAATTAAAAGGTAAAAATATGGCGGACTTATAACAGTATTACTGTCGACAATGGCTGTCAACGGGGATTATTCCTTTCAGCTTACACAACACCGAAGCCGATCGTCAATAATACCACAGATAATACTATGAAACAATAACTAATGGTGAGTGGTGACTGATATGATGCACACAGCGCAACACTGGGAACTTTTCAATCAGTTTTGATGACTAGATTGTTGCAACGTGATTGTGGACATTACAACACATCATGAGACTCGAGCGGGTCGTGTCAGCACTGCTCTCCGTCAATTGTTAAATGGGGCGAATTTGTAACGGTAGGATTATCTCAGCTATAAAACGAACAGGCTTGAAAGCGAGTTTCACCTTGAGATCACATTTGTTAAGGTGCGCGGTTTAATCTGGGAACGTGCTGTTTGCGGCTGTTACAACAACAGATTTTGGTTTGAATTTGAATTCCGAGCGACTTTGAGAATAATGTTCTTTGTTTATGGCGTGTTACTTTAACAAGCCATAAACAAGACGTTCGGCGATGCGTCATCGGTAAAAGATGGACATCTCACCCAAATATAATACGCATCAAACGTTTTGGGAAAACTCTCACCTACCACTGTTGTGTCCTTTTTTACCCAAAGGTTGACTGGTAGTGAATGCCTTGCTGCATTAAGTCCGCCTATGTATCACCAATGTACATGAAGTTTAAATAAATAAATAAATTATGTGCACAGCAAAAGAGTAGAATTCCCTGCTGGAGTCTTTATTTCCTGGTAGCTACAACCAAGTCAGCTACAGCTAAGTCAAGAGTGAATAGGTTTCTTTTAGGCAAGCGTGCTTTATCGTCGACCACATCATCGCTTAAAATCAGGTGAGATAGTGGTCAAGCGCAAGCCTATCATTAGTAAAAAGAAATACGTTATAATGCTGCTGCAAAGAGTATTACTGTTATACCAGGAGGTGATCATAAGCGCTTAGATCAAGGTTATTTTGAATATGTGTAAGGGACAGATGTATATGACTTGTACACATCTGCCCCTATTTTACAGTCGAACTATAATAGTTTTGACACGTCAGGGTACGAGGGCAGATCTTATTTAGAAGTAGGTTTTAGACAAAGGTATAAGGTAGGTTAAAAATCGAATCGAAACTAATCGAAAGTCATTCGAGTCGAAACAAGACAATTTTATTTCGATTTTAAATCGAAAGATTTGCGTAGCGCTCTCGTAGCACTTTTCGTAGCGCATTTAATTTTAAGTTAACCGAGAACTAACTTGAGTTGGCAGCTTATAGATATTGCAATCAACAAACAATATTATAATCCCTTCGGTAATTTAAACCGTAATTTCGATACGTATAATAAATTACAATAATCTTTCATGATAAATTAATATTTGGGTTTAATCGTACTGACACAATATGATCATGTCATATCCCTTCGGACCCGAATATTGGGAACTGGACTATTATCTATGGTAGCACAAATATGTAAATGAGCACCCTTGAGCAGCTACCTCTTCCAAACAAATTGGCTTTTAAAGCTGCTGAGATACCTACTCGAAAAGGGATTATCCCTTGAGTGTGCACTTAAACGTGATCCCTTACCGTTACCGACGTCCACGTTGTTTAAAAACATCCTCAACTTAAACCTAATATTATTTTAGTATAACTAAATAACAAACCACATGCAGTTGTAGAGCAGCTAGTGGAAAAACTCAAGACGATGAGGTCATGGTAGCATTAGGTACCTACTCGTATTTTATGCTTGCTAAAATAACATAAGAACAAACAATACTGAAATTAAAATACCATATTTTACAAGCAGTGTTGAAATATTTGGTACTTTTTCTAGACGTAATTTAGTGCAGATTAAAAAAAACTGTAAGAATACAGCCAATACTTATATTTCTTTACCTTTACAATGATCTGTTTACTAACTTTAAAGTGATCGAAGACCGTTAAATTAGGTGTTACCAGTGTATTTTACGTCAGTCACATCGAATTAAGCAGGCGATGACAACATAATGCGTCTGGCGACCTACGAGTATTAATGAACGTTTTTGGTTCGTTAAAATATTCTAGCTTGTTAGTTATACGGCACGGATTTTACATTAGGCTCTCGAATGGGTAAAAAACCCATATACGGGTAATTTTTATTCCCACGCCCCGTTTAGGTGTTTTGTTTGACGGTTTGTAAATGTATTATGTATTCAAATTCACAGGTAGGCGTCGAGTTAAGGTCTTCAACTATTACCTATAAATAAATTTTAGATCGCCATGACCGAAGCTGACCTAATCAAATATCAAAGTTGAAAACTGTGTTATACCTACATTACGGTTCCGCGAACCAGAGAAGGCTCGCTAGGCACCTTGTCTGTACAGATTACAGGATTGTATTTTAATTTCAGTGAAAGCAGACCTATTGTTAATACTAACAGGTTTCGATTTACGTCGGAGGTTTCAGGTACGTATTAAGAAAAATGTGTAGAAGGAAATGAGGCTCTCGGGTCGGGTCCGGGTTAATCATTGTTGGCGGCGTGACGTGCTCCATCACCCCGGGATCAGCGGCAATTTGTCAATCACCACGTGAATGCCCCTCACTAAAGCTTTCAATAAGCGAGCCCAATCCCGGCCTAGCTGACGACGCTATTATCAATATTCAATAAAATGTCTGACAGCAATTTTATTAGTCATTTCCAGTAGATAGGTACTACGTCACGCATGGGGAAATGCTTAACAATAGAGCGAAACACTCGATTTATTATCCTTCTCCATATAATGAGCCATTCCTCCTACAAATCCAGATTAAAAGATTAGAAAGTAAAATAAGTTGAATAGACTTTATTGATCTGTATAATATGGTAATCAAGGGTCAAAAGTGCAGTCATACTCTACCAAAACTCAAATGGCTAGTTTTTGTAGAAGAAGTTAAATTATCCACAACTGATTTAATATATTGTATAGAAATTAAAGTATAGATTATTCCTATTAACCGAGAAAAGTTGAAATTCTACTGCCTACAAAAAAATTGCCTTTTCTGTTTTGGTAGAGTGTGACTGCAATTTTGACCCTTATAGTACATAATGTAAAGAAATTACGTCTATTTATTATCTAACTCAAAACACTCTGCACCATAATATTCATAACAGTTACTTCCTAGATTATGATGGTTATGAAACCGCAAAAACTTTAACTAATGTTCCTGCGGCACGACAGTCTTGGTAAGTAAAGTAATTTCATAATTTCGAAATAAATGGCGTACATCAGTTTAGAGAAACGACATTATTTAATAATAAATAATGCTCAAGCTCGTCATTAAAAATGTCATGCTTGATTTGGTTCCCATTTTACGATAGTCGCTGTTGTGTACATTGCATGATATCATTGACCACTGCGAGACCTTGTCATACCTTGTATGAACTGTTTACTAATGTAACAACGTGTTAACAATCCAAATGTCATTTGTAATATCGAATGTGGCAACTGTCAATAAACGCAGTGCTACGCAGATAAAAATCGTGTTTCAACCATCGCGTTTACCTATATCCATTTGTGTTTATTTTTGTTAGATCATCATGCAACACGAAACAATGCTCTTTGCTAACTACAGTGATATGGATCGATTACATTCTTTTGTCAAGGTATAATTCAATTAAATGTACATAAAAACCACGCTCATTCAAATGACATTCAATTACATCACTATATGTGTGCACAAAATGAACTATTAGATGTGAATAGGAAATTATTACTCTCAGTACAATTCCTTCAATTCCAATTTGCTCGATGAAGATATCGCATGTTGATGTCGCCAAATCGATATTAATTAAAAGCGCTCAAACAATGCTGTCATTATTCGCTTCGACAGAGCCGCCACGAGTCCGATTGTCTCCGCAGTCCTCGCGCCACAGGCTCGCTTGCCACCACCCCCACCGCTGTAGAGCTGTGTATCTTATTTCCTTGTGGTTTACATCAATTATTTGTTTGATATTCCCCTTTCCCAAGGGGTATTCTGTATTGAACTGTCCCCAGTCGGTAAAGTAATTCGATTTACTTGATACGTAGGTACCAGCTTACTTTACGTCAGCACGGCACGTTAATTATAATTAATCGGTCGATAATTATTTTCTTAGTAGAAGAAGAAATGTAATGATAAGTCACGATAATCAAGCGCACGACAGGCCCTGAATGCATGCGTTCACTCGCAGTCCCGTTAGATCAAAGACCCAAATAACAATGATCATAGCAGAGGCACGTGAAACTTTTTAATTTAATCGATTACACAGACTCGATCGTTATGCGCGACACGTAACACATGCAAGAAAAACTTAATGTGTGCAGTTCGCTGCTTATTCTTTCTCGCGTGACAGTACTGGCGGAAAGTTAATTTGCTTGAAATGTTTCTCACGGTGTTCACGAGCGAGTCAGCGAGTCCAGGAATTACTGTGATAGACATAATCGCAGGGCCATGAGTAACTTGTATGAAATGCTACAGAGAGATAAAGTGGTTTATTACCACACCTGTGCTTACGGTAAATACCGGTAACCGCACAACGGGAAAGAGCTGATGAGGATAGTGATATCATTTGTTTTATAAATTGTGTCATGGTGATATTGTTAATTCTATATTTAAAAGGATAAAGCAATTCCAAAAACATCAGCGTAGTTAAAATTACCTACTTTATCTTAAAGACAAGTAAGTAACTAGTTTTCTAGTGAGAGCTAGGTAATTAAATCACGGTAGAGGCTGCGACACCTACTCGTTGTGAGTCACGAACATCTGGCGTTATGCAAGAGACACAACATCGGCATAAGACAAGCAACCAACTTCAAGCTACTAACGACACTTGGCTCTTTATGGTTGATTAAGTTACTTCCAAATGTTCATTGAATCGGACCAAAGAGACGAGAAAATTACTGAAATATTTTTTAGTATACCAAAATGTCACGACGTAAATAGCCTGGAGCGTTTTGTTACCTCGAGCCCGATAGAAGAACACGATATTTTAGGCAATAAATTCTGAACTTTAGACCATCGTGGTGAACCACATTTAAATAGAGGAACATGAAAATGCCAAGCCCTTAATAGAATACAAATAGCTACAGTATGTTCTATTTGTGAATATTGTTTTGATCCATAAATACGGCATTCATAGAACGGCGATGGCGCGGCAAGAGCAAAGCGACTAACCAAAGCGAGCGTGTTCGTTGCGATTGGCAACGAGCGTGAAATGTGGGGCGACGCAGCTGAGCCGCTCACCAGATCGATACTTGATACGCACACCGCGCTCTGAATGCCGTCGTGACCGGATTCGATGATTTATCCATGAGAGGCCAATTTTCTAAAAATAAAGGAAACTGCATCGACCACTCGAGAGCACGAGAACAACCGGTACACTAAAGTACCTATCTGTAGCTCCTATAAATGGTGATGACCGGGTGTGCCAACAACCTCTTGAATGATTTCATCTGCGATACCTTGATGACTCATAATAGCGCTCCAATAGTTTATTCTATTTATTTCTCATTTGTATTTTCAATATTTGTAAGTTTCTTTACACGCTTGACAAAGTTTTAGCGATAGTCTTAGCAATGATCTAGAAAAATAACGTGCGTCACTTAGCAAACTAGTAAAAACACACGTGACGATAGAATAAACAAGTAAAGTGTTTAAAGTAATTCCAAGTTCGAGGTCAGCTACTTTATCATTGTTAGCTAGGCGCCTGGTTGTGACGTGATCTGGATTCCCGGCGATTTTTAACGTCGTCGGCCGCAGCACGACGCACATACAAACAAGCCGATCAAACAATGTCCCCAGCTGCACTTTCACTTGTTTGTTTTGGTTTTGAATTGTATCAGCAGTGACTAAAAAGTTGTAAGAATAATTTTTGGCCATTAATACAGGAAGTAGAGTTTCAGTTGCATGTCTAACTAGCATTTTCTCTCAAAAAGTAACCAAGAACTAACAAAAAAGAGAGAATATTTCAACGTTCATCGCGTAATACCCGTGATTTGAAACAATCATATTTTTTGCAGAGAATTTCGCCGCAATCATCACCAGTCACGCGAAGACACACAAACATTCTAGATTGGTTAATCCAAACATTTTTATAATGACTTTGTTAATGTGAAAGATAAAAAAGATAAGGTTGAAGTCATAAGACGAGATGATTCAATTAGAACCGGTCATAAAGTGGCATTTGATGAGGGAACAGAGCGGTCACTTAGTGAGATTTTGTCTGATGAGCCGTGACAGCCTGCGACCATTATCCATAATAAATAGTTGCAGCGAGGAGCCGCTCCACTCCGTTATCCGTCACGCTTCGAGCCACGATCCGAACGGCAATAAATCAGTTTCGGTTTTTACTCCACGAGAACATTATATCCGTTTCTCATGTTACAAATATCTTCGCATTGTACGTGTCATCTCAACTATTTTATTATCATCGTTCATTTCCTCGATTGTGTTGGCATTACGTTATTAATTACCCTTTATTATTGCGTTTATCTATGGATTACGTGAAGGCTTCATATTTGTATTTGGAATCATATTTTCATCAGTCTTTCCAACAAGAGGATTGACAAAGTTAAGATTTTTATCGACTGTAACAGTAGCAACATTTGAATAATGTTAGCTAGTGATGTAATGTGTGCTAATCTCGCATATAAACCATCATACAGCATCGCGGTAAGTTGATTCATGTTATGAGTTATGAATGTTATGATGCATGCTCTTTGTGGTTAATTTGGTTGAATTATGAAGGCGTGTGCTCGACCTTGAGCGGGGCTCGCTTGGCTGCACCCGCCAGTTCCGGTCTCTCTGTCTCGGTCTAAATACATCACCATACATGTGCTAAGTCAACATTACTTTATTATTAAATGATCATCAAATACGCGTTTAAATGAAGCCTCCACTTTATCGGTAATTATATTACCTACTTACCTACATAATGCTCACGGAAGCCCAGCTCATGAGCGGGATCATAAAATGATGTCACTTATATTTTCCATTTAATTTAATGACGCGTGACGTTAATTATATGATGGCATTAATGTTTACTCTGGCTTAATTGAACGCATACCCCCTTAAATGAATCTCTACTCGACTTCTAGGAACCCAAAACCTAAAGTAGATAGGATTTCACCTGAAACTGAAACTAAAACCACTACATCCACAGTTACTTCACGTAAATGGAAATTAAACTATCATGGAAACTAAATTCCGTCGTCCATCGATGAATAAATCCTTCTTAACTTTGTCTGTTACTGTTATATCTCCCAAAAAAGCTTCAGCACGAACGGAACGGCGGAAGCACAAAGCAACTTCCTTATCGTGTTGTGCTTTGCCTTAAATAAGATTCTTTTTTCATTTTCGTGCGGATAAACCAGGAAAAAGTTATTTTGATTCAGTTCATCCCATTATGCATAAAGAAACGGCACTACCATTTCTGTTCCGAGGCAGCGGAACATTTTGGCGGCGTCCTTTTAGTAATGTTATTTTCATGAGAAGTCTTTTATAAAAATATTTGTGTGGTTATGCGAAATATCGGATGTGCCGCAGTCATGCATTAATGAGACTAACCAGTCCGACCTCGACCCGCCTGCGTCCCCCCCCCCCCTCTACCAGCCTACAGCCGCCGGCCGCTGTCAAACCTGCGCTAAGAGAATGAAGTCGCGTGAAAACTAATTAAACTTTGACCTCCTCACTTTAGTGTTATCTCGAACCACCACCTTGATATTGAATAAACAGCTATTAATATCTCACCACATTATTAGCCTTTCTGAGTGCAGATAAGTATAAAAGTTGCCAAGGTGAGGATAAAAGTTGCCTTTATGGAGGACTTACCAAAAGGGAGGCTGCGAACCATAAATAATGAGATGTAGGCGACGGAGGGTCATCTTTTTATCTCGCTATTTTACGCCGCCGAATGCGTCAGAAAAACCCGTTCAACTTCACACATACTCCATAAGAAACATCGGAGCACACATAGATAGGTATAACACAGCTGAATTTCAATTTTCTGACATCCAAAAGACACTGAACCTGTTTGTAAATATTAAATAAGGCTCCTAACTAAATCTCGCATCTGAAATTCGCAAATTTTACTTATAATTGGCATGAATAAAAGATTGAGCAAAGATTGCGCGCAAAATGATATCATTAAACCGTCATCATAGCGCAAATATGGCACAATGAAGATTGAAAGATTAAATTGCAGAGTGCGGTATATAATGAGTGTATAACTTTTAGAATGGTCCACTGATTGATCATTAGGTTTGAATTCTTACTCCAGGTAAGTCAATACGAGCACTTCTCTCAAAGACCGAGCACGCTCACGTAGGCAGAGGGGCACCGGTGCGCGGCACTCCGTGTCCCTCGGGAGAAGTAATGTGGGACGCAGCTAGTCTTTACATTCAACACGCATTAGAGGGACGAACCGCGCAACGTGACAGAGACACTGCCGCTCATTAATGTGCTCACTAATTGCAATAATCTCATACACTGACCTTTTAATTTACTATACATTAATCTTTTTTTGTAACATGAGCAAAACTGCGCAGTAGGTACCTACTCCTGTGCGATGGCGTCACCCGTGCCTACAACTGATGCCATCGTTGAACTGAGAGCTGAGTCACAGCGCAGTGTACCGCATGGCGGCTCACTTGATTTACCATCAGTTTGTTTACAAACACCAAACTGCGGTCTGCCGCTCTGTTGATTACTTTATCAATGAAAATTTCGGCACTCAGAATTAGCTTCCGCCCACATCACTAGTTCAATCTTGTTCCTAATGAATTGTTTATCCACTTTGTTTAATGGCCTGATCATGGATGAGATAAGATCTCTTAATCCCACATTGTTATCAGGTGAGAGGAACGTGCCGCCTACCTTAGTAAAGACGGCAATCTAATTTTCTCAGTGGCAGCTCATGTAAAATGTCGCAAGTACTTTTACATACGAACACGTTGTTACATAGCCGTTACGCTATGTAATTTATTCTAATTTCCCGTGGGTAGGCCTAATGATATCCTTAAAAGCTATTTCAGTTTCTAACACAATATCTTAAGGCAGTTTAACTTCAATTTCTTTCAAAGTATTAATTTGATTTCGATTGATTTATTATGTTACTTAAGTAAAATTTTGAGCATAATTTGTTTAATAATTTAGAAGGGAATTGCTGCCATTGCGAGGCGCGGCCCGGCTGAGCCGGCGACTGGAATTAATACCCACGCTACGCTACGATACTAATTCTTATTGAAGAGGTAAAATGAGTTGACTCGTTATTTCTACATCTAAATATAGCTCCTTAAATAGGGCATGACAAAGTCATCTTCAGAGAGAGGAAACAGGTAGAAGTGAATCGTTGAATTATTTCCCATCAGGAGCGGAGGAGGAAATGAAACAGGGAAATGAACTGAGGTGCCAAGTTATATATTTTTTCTATTTAGAATTTTTGAATCAAAGTACAGATGACTATAAAATGATTAATGGTTCTTGTGGACGGATAAGAAAGCGGCATATAGCCGTGTTATAAATGGTCAGGGTGTTACTGAAGATAAATGTCTAAAATTAATAGCATTTTCTATGTCTCATTTCAAGGGCTTCGAAATAATAGATCAAAGATAAGGAAAAAGAGTCAAAGCTAAACGCTCTCCAATGTAACCTTTCTTGCATGTGAAGTATCTCGGGAGAGGAAAATCTTTGAAAGCTTTCAGGAAAATTCAGTTAAGATAAAGAGATCATTCTGTTAGTTTACAGATGAAAATTATTGATCCTGTCGTTAGGTATCTCTAGTTAGTCTCGCTTCTGTAACCTGAAGCCTCATCAAGTAATTTTTCGGTAAATATGCTGCTAAATCCTAAAACTTCTAGATACCGTAGACCAAAAATATCAGACATTGATGCTTAAAAAGTGCATGACGTTAAAAATCCAACTATTTTACTGCAGTATGCTGCGAAACCTGTTGAAGTAGTGTACTGAACACAAAATAAGTAGCAAGCCTGGACATATAATAGAGGAGTGAAGGCGTGCTCTGTCCGCCAGACGACCTCATCCCGTCGCCATTGTATCACGACTGGCGCTCATCAAATATGCACTCCATCGCCTGAAAGAACGGATAGTGCGACTACCCCCCGGCTCGCTTTCATAATATAGTTTATAATATCAGCCTGTGTTTGTCCTGTCCACTAACACTGGTGAACATGGATCGTTTAATTGACACAATAAGAGGGTAGGTATTGTTTGTTGCTTTTCCCGGTTCCTATATTGATTAAAGGATTGTTTTGAGCATTTGGAACAATCGTTTTGCCAATAAGTATTAATGAGGGCTTTACTTGCGCATTTTATTATGAATTGGTATAAAATTATCAATCAAAGTATCTTCTATAGATACATAATCGTATGAATGTTAGTTGATTGTAGCATTTTTAACTAGTAACGGTCAGTTTGATATAGGAATTTGGCATAAAACGGGTTTAAGAATTTTATTCATTTCTATTAGAGGCTTATTTAAGTATCTCGAGATCATCTTCGATATTATCAATAAATTTTGCACAGTCGTAGCAAAATTTTAGATTAACTAACGGCCCGTAACGGTTCTCAAGTTTATGCTCTCTCACATAATTTCTTAAAACCGGTTTTCATTGTGTAATTACTGTTCCTGAACCGGTCAGCAGTGGTGCAGAAGGGGTTCATGGCTACCAAACCTGTTCGGATATTTTGATGGCAAGATTTATGGGAACCGCTATGGGATAAGGTGTACCATGCATTCATGCTTTGTGTTATAAAAATCAATAGTAACAATGAAAGTTACATCGAAATGTTTTTATTCGGAACAGAAACACAGGTACGCCAGGTATTGTTTACTAATGGATTCTAGGAAATGGAGTGCGGAATGAAAAAGTACTTTCATAAAAAGTACAAAACATTTCTAGGTAACAAATTTTGGACCACTGTTGGTCATCAAACGCAAAAGCATATCTGTAATAGCCACAGCCTTTTCGGAAGTCAGAAATTTACAAAATACAAAAAGGCGAGGCAGATCTTGGCATTTGTATATCTGGTATAAAAAGCTCTCCACCCCATGGCTGCCATGGCCATGGCCATGGCTGCTATAGTAGTATAACTTAAGCATTAAGCCTTTTTGTTCTTAATGCTTAATTTAAATTACTGTCTAAATATCCTATTAGCAGCCAGATAAAGCTTCTTTTTGGGTTTACGGTCATCATTCATCTTCATAGTTACGAGATCTTACATCCCACGCCGTAGAAACCCATTTCGCCAGCGCCGAGTGGGAAGAAAGCTAATCTTCTGTTCACTTCTGAAGCTATCTAAATTAAAACGCTTTCACTAATTGATCAGCGATACAGACGCTCACAATAAAACGCTTGTATACTTTCTTAAAATTTATTTGAGATGCTGTCGTCTTGAGCACCTAGAATTAAAAACTTTGTTATGATAGCTGTTGTTTAAGAACGTAAATAACGTAAAAAAAAACTCACTACGAACTGAAAATACCTATGTAAAACTTGAACTATATACTACATAAAATATTCCAATAGAAACGAAACAAAAACATAACAAAAACAAAGGCAGGACTCAGAAAAGCCAACTTACCCATACTATGTTTTCATCCGGGAAATGCTGCGCGTACCTATCAGTTATAAGACGGCGAGCAGTCACCACAGTGCATATTCCCAAAGTAAACAAAGATTACGTAAACGCAATCCCACGCACGCACGTCTCCCGATCGATTTTCAAACTTTCGAATACGCCCACTTAGATTTTAAGAAATACTAAGTTAGACCCGTTCCGACAACTCCACAACACTACATCCACAACACTATCTAACCAAAGTCTTTGTGCCCTTGAAATCGTACAGGTTATGTTATCGATAAAGCACAACACGCGCACTGACAGTTGGAGCAAACAATCACAGGTCTAGTTCGAGCCAGGCTCTGGGGGTTCAGAGATGAATAGTCTGAGTGGAGTTGGTTGAGTCTCTTTAATGAAAAGTCTGTTGCTGGCGTATCACGAAAGCTGCGAAGTCCGCAAGGTTGACGAGCCTGTCGTCGAGGGCTCGGGTACGGAACGGCACTCGTGGCCGAGGTCGGGCGCCGACTGAGCCGCTCGGGCGCCGCGGCTCGTTGCGAGGACGAAGCCCCGCGCTCCGCGACCGCCTGTCGCCTGCCGACAGTGCGCGCGCCTCTCCCACAAACAGCCTACCATAACATCCCAAATTATTTATTTTGATACAGCATACGATTTACACCATTCATTAGTCTTTTCCATTTGTCCCTACAATGTAACAAGATTTTGCAGTGACTTTCCTAGCGCAAAGCGAAGAGTCGCAAACAGATTTCAGGAAACGTTTTAGGGACTTAGTTGATATACGTCTTGGTGTGAATTGTAATCAATCGTACACGTTATTCCATATGACTTATCTCTTAACGTACACAATACTCTTGAATATTGCAAGATAATATGAAAATTAAACTGTTTCATTTCCTATCTTCAACCATTTTAGCGTTCCTTTTACCAGGAAAATATGCAATGTTGAGTCGTTTGATCAACATCCTGAGACAAATCAAATTTGGAAAAATTTCTGAGTAACGTGTACGCATACCTCTCGAGGGAAAATTAGAGTTACAAGCCAAACTCAAATGATCTTTGTTCAGCGTGAAGTGTTAATAACCGAATAAATGAAAATAAGAAGAAACAGAGAGGAATAATAGTTTCAGAAAACATTAAAATTAAATACAACTTGTATAAAGTGCACGTAGGGTAGTAAATACGTAGGTACTCCAAAAGGTTCACCATATCACCACTGTACCTTTGGAAATATTCTGTAAATTAATAACTTATTTCATATTCTTATAATATGGTTACAATAAGCCTATCGGCACCACGCACTTCTTGCATAATAATAGATGATAAATATCATTTGTTGGAATTCCTCGATACATGGCGCCTGGCGGAGGGTGGTTCGCTCGCAGCCTCGGGCCCCTGGCGGGGGCAGGTGATTGAGTCTTTATCGCAGTCGACGGGACCCGGGGGTGCAACCTGCGTCCATGTCACTCTCACTTCCCCAGCCATTTATCATAAACAGAGTTTTCGAAAGCCCACTCAAGTGCCATGAGAGTAAAAGAAACAGGGGAACGTCAAATTGTTAGATACAATGATTTGATAAATTTGTGAAACCATAAAGTACCCAAGAGTTTATAAAAGCGAACAAAATGAACAAAAAATCAGCAGCAGCACCAGCACCGAGTATCGAAAATAATGGACTATTTGAAACATAAATATAA
This sequence comes from Orthosia gracilis, assembly GCA_947562075.1. Classification (NCBI taxonomy): domain Eukaryota; kingdom Metazoa; phylum Arthropoda; class Insecta; order Lepidoptera; family Noctuidae; genus Orthosia; species Orthosia gracilis. The sequence continues at coordinate 30,202,159 of OX387267.1, read as the reverse complement.
CTCTTTCTTTCGACTCCCATAAAATTTCACGTTAGTGTTTTGTGTTTGTTGTACCGGAGCCAAATGGTCGGTGCTTAATGGCAGGTAAGGTAAGAGGGAGGCAGGTATGGGCAGGTAAGCGACGTCGGGCCGCGGCCGCAGGGTAGCCCACAGCCCGCGGATTCCGAGAACCGCAGCGGCCACGCCGAGACACGCTCCGGCCACGCCACGCCGCCGCACCGCATCCTAACCAGCAAATAATAAGCGTCATCTGGCTAACTCCGTCCGTCTGGCTTATTGAACACGCGACGGGTTTTACTTGCAATTATATGGCATGCGTATACAACATTGAAGAAATAACTTTTACTTTACACCAGAGAATACATCTCGAACAGCACAAACATGTTGTTAAAAATAAAATAATGCACGTCTGCTTTCTAAAACGATGCCAAGGCTAGAAATCTAGTACACACGTATGGAGAGTAATTGAAATAAACATTGATCGCCTGCTGTTTGAAAATAAAGATGCTGGCTATTATAATAATTCAACACTAATGTCTGTTCCTAACAACATCAGGCTTGTGTAACGTTATGTCTATCTGGTATTTTTCGGCGAAATAGCGATTTCTATTGCCAGATATTTACTTATTGTAGTTAAATCTGAAAATTCGTAATATCGTTTCGGGTTTCCCCTTTTTCCTGTAGTTAATCTTTCGCCCTGTATTATAACCGCCACAAAAACTCAGAGTAAGCAGGGGTATGTCCAAAAGTCATTTTGTATAAATCCATAAATATTATCCACGTGTCAGTATCTAACAAAAGTATATTTTCATGAAATATTTCCCTTGCCCTTTCGGGATATGCAATAGGTTGCGAATAAAAGGGCTCCCTCAATCATCTCATCCCCGTATGTAGATAAATTTAAAATTGAGCTCTTTTTCACAATCACTGATGCAAATGTAATACTTTTCTACAGGAGCACTACAGTACTTACCGCTGAAGTACATAAGTATGATACTACAAAGGTAAATGTGCATGTTTAATTTAAAACTAGATTTTTGCAGTAAATAATACGAGGATAATAATAATATTAGGGAATTATAAGTCTGGTTTCGCTAATCGCATTTCATGACTGGCCAAAATAAATCAATAAATACTTCTCCTTCACAGGTAACACAGGTACGTATAGCTCCAAAGCTAACGGCACAGCTCATCTGGTGGTCATTTCCTGTTCAGACGGCGCACTGTGTATCTCTAAATATACACCGAATATCGCAGATCGATACTATGGGCTTTGCGTGCTTACCACAGCAACACGATGCATCACAAAAAAAAATGTTCGCAAAGACTGAAAGGAATTATTATAATAATCTTATTCATGTGAAATGGGTGAGAGAATAGGCGCCTCGTATTTGTAAACATTGCAATGCAGATAAAACGCAGACTGTTTACATTCGCTCAACAGGAATAAGTTGTTCTAAACTGTTGTTGCATTGTGAGCGTACGGCTCTCATTCATCTTAAACCTTTTCAGATGCACGGTTTAATTCTCGCAGACGAATGCAATGCAGCCGCCGCCGCCGGCCGCCCGTTCGCCGTACGCCGCGCTGGGACACATAAAAACGTTCATTTGCATTGGTGCTCCCGCAGACCCGGTATTTATCCAGTGTTACAAAACCGCATAATAAGAGAATACCGTGGGCTTTGACGTCTGGCGCAAACCCTTTTAAAAATCTGTTGAAAAAATGCGCGAGCCATCGCGGGAGTCTCGCTAATTAGCCGATTATGTACTGGTACCTGAAGCACGTCAGAATGTGATCATGCAATATTTTCACACTCATGCTTAAGTTGTCTACAGAACATTCTGCATATATGTATAATGTTTAATGCCGGAGCCAGCAATTAAATGGACGGTAAATTACTACCGGCTACAATTAGGACATGACACGCTCCTAATATTATGTTGTATGGACATAAATACAAGTTAGGATAGGAAAGATTAGTGTTTGTAGTAATTTATGGTGACTATGACTTTTCATTCCAAAATAACATACTAAAACTTTTCTTATTCGAATTGAATTGTCTGTATTTTGTAGTGACAACTTTTCTTTTGATTATGAAACACTTAAACATTTCTTTAAATTTATGTTTCCTAACTTTTCACTATGCATTTTCGTTACATTTTACCTGAAAAATCTTCAGTATTTGTGTGTAGGTGAGCTGCATTTTTCCGCATTCCGTGTCGCCATGAACGAAACATTTTATCGTAGCTAGTGTAATATGTCCACTGCGTCTAGGCGATCGCCGTTACTTGCAGACATTAGGTGGCCACCCCATGGTCCCCATAGCTCCCTTGCCCGCTCCCAAGGTAACATAACAAACAGTAATAACAACTTATCTTCATCGCCTGTTTCATTTCCGTGTCCAACTTATCGCCACATTTCAGGCGTAGTACCCTCTTTTTATTGTGGTTACCTACTTACATACGCGACCATAACTTTCCTTACGTAGGTACACGAATAAACGCAAAAATAAAAATTCAATCCAAACTAAACAAAAACGGATAAAAGAAATGGTTTCGCAATTATAAACTGAGATTCTTATTTCCACCCTGTCAATTTTTCTACGTGTATATATTCCAACCAAAATGTGTACTTACTAATAAACAAGTATATACCTAGTGTTTTCAAGGACCCTTCTTTACAAAATCTAGAAAAAAAAAGCTAAGCATTACACAAAAATAGCCAATACTTACTGAACTCGACCAAATCGGATAAAATAAGAGGAATAGCCTTTTACTACAGCCCGCGAACGTTACGTGACATCATTGTCGGCTCCTATCTCCCTATATCGTTGTAGTGTGTGGTCGGGGAGATCGCCTCAAGTGGCGCCCGTGATTTAGGGGCCATTTTTCATGTGAATTGCACGTGGGCCAACCCAGGCCAACCTGAGCACGCTGCCCTCTCGCACACCGCAATCAATTCAACTGTTTTTATTGCGCGCCCCGACCAATATATAGAAAACTAGAATTCGTTGAGGTTTCTCTTTTATAGACACGTGATTGGGTTCGACGCTACTTCGTTTTACATGCGGTAGGCTGGACCTGGACTATGCAATACAGTAAAAATAACACTTTTATATTTTTTCGCTTGCCATCATATACACTTTTCAAAATTCAATACGAAGCAAGTTTTACAAAATAAAAAGCGCTGCACATTTTTATTAAAACATCTCAAAGGTGAAAGTCCCACATCAAAGGACTCGAGTAATATGTTGTATTATTAAAAAACTAATGCTTTTGCTTACAATATTACAAAAAGAGGAAACAAACATGGTTTACGCAGATCTACTTTTATCTTCGATGCCCAAAATTCTGAAAAGGGATCCGTCTGAATAATGAACAACTTTGAAAGGGAATTGTGGAAAAAATGCAGACGGATTCCATTTTGGCAAGGGAAATGAAAAAATTGTGTCTGTTTCTGGTACGGGCCGCGCCGGGACGGGCCGGGGTGGTTCCTTAATGGCGGACCTAAATGCCAATTATATCAATTAAATACGATTGCGGTTAGCGTGGACCGTTTTGACGCTTTTTTTGTGGATTTATATATTTTTAGTGTCCATTTGTAAAGGTTTTCCGTTGGTAAAGCAATTCGAGAGGAAAAATAACCCGAAACGCTAATGGCAAACTGAAAGCTGAAAAGGTAAAATATACAAATGAAATAGATTAGGGCCAAACAATAACTTTAAAATAGCTTCATGTCATATCGGCTCGTGGTCGTAAACGTCCTCTAATGAACCGTGAATGTCATCATAAAGCAGGATAATTAATGGCCACGGGGATTATGTCATAATCAGCAAGTTTGGCAGGTAGTCTGGTGCTAGCAGTTACCTACTGCTAGCTAAATAGTAATTACCACAGGAGGTTATGGGGCGATTATTATTCTTGTACCCAAGACACCATCACGGAAATATACGGTCGTACATATGTTTCGAAATATTGGTTTAGATTATTTGAAACGAAATTACATAAACTAGCACGAAAGGAATAATTAATCTAAATATTAAGGAGAAATGAAACTGTAGGAAAATTATCTATTTGAAACAATTGAAGAGAAATGGTGGAACATTTGTTACTGGTCAAGATTGGCTAAAATGCTTACAATTACATAATGACTGCTTATTATTTACGAAACTCCAAAAAAGTGATAAATTAAATATCTGAAAATAGTAGAATGGCGTATTTATTCCGTTTCCTTGATGGTTTCAATGAAAAGAACTTAAGTTGGCTAAATGGTGGGCGACATTGTGAAGGGCGACTAAAGTATTTAATTACGGAGAGATTCTCGACTGAGCCTCATTTGTTTCGTACGTCTTAGCTGTTGGCGGTAAGTAGGTTAGTAGGATCCATTATTTATTAGCAGAATACTATTTAGGTACTATTTTAGGTACATAGAACTTATTGCCCGTATGTACTAACAAACTCTGCTAACAAGATAAGATTCAAATAACTTAAAATGTTCAGAAATCTAAGCAGATTGTTATGAGATTATTTATTTACTAGCTTTGCCAGCGGCATCGCCCGCGTGAAAAGTATTTTCTTATCCCAAGGGAACATTGCACCGGGACGAAAAGTAACCTTTGTGTTATTCCAGGCTATAATATACCTATGTGCCATATTTCATCCAGATCCGTTCAGCCGTTATTGATTCACATACAGCCAATTGCTTGGACCTTCTGCTGACAACAGATCCAGACCAATACTCAGTGTCGATATCATCACTTTTGGGTAGTTCCGACCACTGTCTGGTGAAGTCTGTATCCGTCTACTCCCCGCCCGATCCCAGCCCAAGAGGTACCAGGTATAAGTGTGTAAGTGTTTTGCGGTACAAGTCAGCGGATTGGGATGGTATGCGATCTTGCTTCTCTTCGGATGATCCATCGATATGCGCTGACGCAGTGACGGATGTGTTGCGTCAGGGGATGGAGTACTACTTTCCATTCACTGACGTAACGGTGTCCAGCTATGACCGTCCATGGTTTGGTGCCGAGAGTGACCGCGCAAACGCGGTTAAACACAAGGCGTACCTAGCATGCAAATAATAATGGCTTGCGAACTTTGTTATAACCCAATAAGTTTTGTAACTTTAAATTTAAACAAACTTTAGTTATTATAAAATAAACTTAAAAATAATATTAAATAGTAAAACTCTGTTTTGGTGTTAGTAACTCAAAGTTCGCAAGTCACTATTATTTTTATCAGTAGGTATAGTAGATATGTATAAGTTTAACTAAGTTATTATATTGACATATTTATTTTGGTTTAAGCAATATTTCCCCCTTAGGCATTTGAATTACCATAACTTCTAGCTATAAATTTTAGAGGTAAAAACAAATATGCAAAATATCACATAACGAATATCGTGAGCTTACGAAGTTACGGCACACTCTAGTCTGTGTTTAAGCGACCGCAAACTGACGCTACACGGTACACGCTACATGGTACACGCTACACGGTACACGCTGAACCGAGTTACACTAAACTGATTTTCATCATTACCGTGCCGGGATACACAACCGGGGTCTCCCACATCCCCACATAAAATTATTACTGCAGACGCTGTTTAAAAATATTAAGTAAAAGAGATTAAAGCTTGGAAAACAATTTGAAACCCAAATGAATTCGTTAGGATTTACTTCTCCCTCAAAACCCTTCTGAATTTCAAATCAGATATAAGCTTATCATTAGATTAGGAAGAAGACTGTATAGGTACTTGACGTTTTTTTAATTGTGTATATGTGTATCTATGCAATATATTTTTATATTGACCCTTCAGCAAAGCAATGTTATTTCACAATCATCATCAGCCTGTAACGTTACCACTGCTGGGACAGGCTGGGGAGGGTATGGGCCATGATCCACCACGCGGGCCCAGTGCGGGTTGGTTGGATGCCACATGTCTTCAAATTTTTGGTTCTACGATATTAAGATTTCCTCACGATGTTTTCAATCACCGTTTTTAGAGCACTGATGATGAAATAATTTACACGAACGATAATCTACGACACGTATGTTAGGGCCGTTACTACTGGGCCACCACTGCTCTAATGTTATTAAAGAAAAATAAATAAGTTACAGCATTTCCCATAAGCTTTTTTTAAGTTGAGTATGCAATTTGACATGCTCTACTTTAGCCTGAAAAAATAATTTCGTAACTGAAACAACCAACTCCAAATGAACTCACCCCTACATTCAAATTACGTTGTGAATCGCGTAAAATTACAGGCATTGTAAATAAACAAACAGCTTTGGAGAGGAAATGCTAGTTTCTTTGACTGCTGTCGAGAATCTCAGCCGCGCTCGTTACGCACTGAATACCACGTAATTGAGTCGTCCTTCATCCCGTCTTCTTTGGGAAATTACACCCTTTCCTTGACCGCAACTGAAAATAACACAGAGCGGAGTATCTCCTAGCAGCCACAAATAAGCCTCTAAAAGTATTTCAAGATTCCAACTGTGACTCTTAAAATTCCCAGGTCTCATGACCACTATGTATTATTCAAGTTCCGTATGATGGTAAGAATAAAAAATTATAAATAGTATCTACCTAAAAAAAGTTAGGTAGATACTATTGCCCACAAAGAACAAACTAAAACATAGCCTTCTCGATAATGCAGACTTAAAAATACAACAAAATGTGACACTACGGAGCTTAGTGCTAAGCTGCTCTCACACGTCACTTCACAAAGGCGATAAAGTCACAGTGTATGAAGATTTATTTCCTCTGTAAAGCGCTTTAAAGCACAAGCCAAGGTATGTGCTTCATAATTTTAGACTTCCTCGTATAAAACTACTTTAAGGGTAGTAAATAAAAATGGGCAGACAAGATTACACATGAAATTGCAAAAGCAGAACAATAGTCGCATATTCAGCAAGACGACGACGTAGCACATTTCATGAGGCGCGCGCCTGCCAGCCGTATAGTGTCCGAAAAGAAAAATGTGAGGCGGGGGACCCGGAATAGTGCGCGAGGGCGACGACCCCGGGCGGGACCGCGGGGCTGCGGGGCCGGCCGTGCAGCCTTCAGCGCCTTCAGCATTCTTACATTATTTAGCGCGATCCATGATAACTAATGGTATATTTTGCCTATAATATCACCATGAGGGAGTTGAAATTGCGAAAAGAGGGCACGTGTACGGAGGGTCTTCTAAACGACAGAGCCGAGCGACACTTTATTTTTAAACTCTCCGGAAATAAAGGCGTTTACTTGGATATGAGTGAACCATAAATCGGTCCCTGAAGACTTCTTGCCGGCTACTATCTTTTATTCAGATGGACAGGCGCCGCCGCACCTATGACAAATGATGAGCTGCTGTAGGAAAGAAAGGCACCGAGTACGATGTTGTAATGTATCAGCAGTGACTAATGTTACTTGTTTGTTACTACGAGAAAGTTTTCGCTTTGATGCTCACTGTAAATGTATTGTATTAAGGTAATACGCCGTAGTCTTAACGCTGTATACAGTCTAATACTAAGCGTTACAAATGCTTTATTAGCGCAATTAATTCAGGTTAGTTTCAGCCCTATCTCGTTACCTAATTAATGATATTTAGTTTGATGAAGGCTATGTACAAATGAAGCTGAAACTGACTGAATGGCGTCTAGTTATCCTAAAATATATTTATCACATAACTATACAATTACAAAATATATAAGCGTTTTGAATCAATTAATAGACACATTTATTAGGTACTGTTAAATGCGTCGTCAATCAATTTAACAGCGTGATCGTAATCACGAGCAACTAAACACGTAATAATTATTATAATAGTGATGGGAAAGCTATAACAGATGTACAAAATGGTGATATTAAACTACCGACATCGACAGCTCAAATACTTAACATAAAATTGCAAAAGTTTTGTAAATTGGCCGACAAACTGTAGGTAACTAATGCACTTTGGCAAATTGTGATTGATTAAGTAGGTTTACACGTGTAATTAGTTACAATAAAAATAAACCAACCAAAATTTCAGGAATAATCTATCAGATTTTACGTTCTTTTTAGGAAGTATTGTATTTTCCTTAAAATGAAATAAACGTAGATCATTGTTAATAATTCATTTATTTTGAATAGAATCTCCTGAATACATTACTGAAAAAAATATCTATGCAGTAATCAGTGACTGTTTACTTGCTGTTCTATGTAGTAACAAACTAACAAGTTAATTCAAAGCACGCACACAAATTGATTGGGACTATAATCACAACAGACTTTGTGTCAGTTTGTGTCTCTGAGTAATTGTGTCAATTGTTTGATTTTGTTAGCATGAAAGAGCTCAGCTCGAAGCGAAATTTATTTCCCAAATGTATTCTCTCTTCTAAAATCTTATGCACATGTAATAAATTCGCTTCTTTCGACCCAAACTTAATCAAGAGAAACACAACTAGGCTTTTTCTTTGAAAGAAAAGCAAAGTTCAAAAGCAATTTCTAAGGAATATTTGAGACCTTATTTATTTTATTTTCATTTATTTAAAATACGAGTCACACCACACGCATTACAAATCTACAAAACAATCTTAACAACTATTGGACCAATGCACATGACCAATACGATGTACATAACACCTATCGTACCATTGCTGCCCTGAGAAACGAGTGCTATGTGCTATTTATAAACAGAGTTATAGTGTCTTCCTAATACATCACCTTCTGGCATCAAGCTTTAAGGCACAAACCCCCTCACTTGCACTCACTCGTAAACACTAACGAAGCTTGTAAATTGTAGGAAATACGACGCTCTAAGGTACGGGTTAGACGTTACTCGGTTGTATTATTATCTACGCTATGTACAATACTATTCATAGTTTTATTTGACATGTGTCACAGTGCACACGTCGGGATCGGGAGGGGAACGCCGTAAACTTTATCGTAGGCAAGCAAATAAACCGGCAATAAATTTATAGACATGTTCGCGATCGACCGCCGACACGACGTGTGTGCCCCCCACGGCAGGCTCACGTCACGGCGCTGACGACGGGATTAGGTCTGTTTTTTTTACATAAATGTCATTCAAATACAGTCTATACGCTTTGAACAAATATTACTTTGTATTCAATCGGTAGCTATTTTATTTTAATATTTTTTCAGAATAATTTCAAGAACAACTGTACCTGGCTAAGCTACCTGCGTAGCTACATTGTGTTCACAATGTTGAACGTAAGAACTATCTACTTAATTAACTGGGTAGTAATTACTTGAATTTCAAAAAAAAATATTCATTTCAGCAGCCACTTCAACAGTTTTAACAGAAGTAAAAGCTGTACGGTAAAAAGTACATGGATATCGTCCTAATTATTTTAACTGCATTTGGGTACGTCGATTTTTATGTTAATTTTAAACGCATATTTTACCCAGCACCTAACATACGAAAATAACTAGGGAAACATGCATAATGTAACATTGTTTCATATACTCTTTGAAATCGGTAGTATAAGAATGTGTAAGGAAGTAAATGGCTATAGTGATGTTGTCGATCTTCACTTTGACTCTTTGGCTAAACTAAAATCCATCCTCATGAGTTTATCGAGTCGCCTTTAAACTTGTTATTGTAATTACCACATTTGTCAAATGCATGTATTTCCTTTTATCGATCTTCACAAGTTTATTGTTGTGTCAATTCAATCAAATTTTAATCAATTTTTGATCAATGTTTTTCAATTTTATTTATAATGTTACTGTAGCAATTTTGTATATAATATTTTACTAACTTAACCAATTTTATTAATAGAATCATTTTTTTTACCAATTTATATTTAAATTTTTCTGTTACTATTTTTATTAATTGTATAATTTTTACCAATTTTAATATTTTGTAACCAATTATTAATAGATTTTACCAATTTTATTCATTCACTCACTTGTAATAATAATGAGCGCTTATTACTATGTAAGTTAGCTTTTAGATTCTTCAAAATTATGAATGTGGTGTTTGCCTCTAAGTAATTGTTGCACTGTAAGATTAGTTTAAGCATGTATTTTTTGTTATAATTAAGTGTAAACAGCTGTTGGTGAACCTAATCAAATAAATAAAAATAAAATATCTGCGCGCCCCTCACGCGAGCTGTATGCGAATCACGCGCGTATTTTCCATATAAAGCCAACATTTTTCATCAGAAGACGTTCACTCAACGCCTTGTCTCCCCTCCTGTAGCTCGCATCAACGCTTTCCAATTACATTTAGCAAGAAAATTTCAAACTAATTGTATCACATATTTTCTGCCTTCGAGGATCTTTTAATAATATTTTAATCTGCCTTCACCGCAGCTTAATCGAATGTTTATAAGCAGATATAGTAAATATTTAACATACCGCAAAATTATTTTCTAGTGAGTACTTGAGAATAATTATGAAGGATGTAAAAAAAGTTAATATATATACGTATGTTATTTGAAATTACGAAAACAACCGGTTTAACTAAATCTAATCTAAATTCGCATTAATTCGACAGAACCTACCTTCTACCGTTCCTGTAGACAACCATAATCTCCGCTCTAGGATATTATCCCTTCGGAAATCTTTTGATGCCTAAGTATTAGGCAGAAACCCCTCGAGCCTTCGTTACCTCGAAATACGCAAAGAGAAATAGCGAGTACGTAAACAATGTCAATATTTTATTATGATACTGCCGTTCCTAAATTAACAGGAAATTGACACCAGCAAATATCAAGATAAAGAAAAGAAAATCGGCACATTGAGAGGCATTGTCATTCCTAATATAAATATTTCTTTATTTTTTAGAGATGAGATATTCTCGATCGTTGACACTGATACACAAACACTGTTGTCAGTGAACTCAACAGTGCACCCGAATACATTATATCCTATTGTGATACTACTAAAGCCCACTTTGTAATACGAAAATGTATTTTTTTAATAAATAAGTAATAAATAAATAACCTTAGAGAGATAATAAATATTAATTACGTAATAAATAAATATACCAATACCTAAGTAAATAAAATAAATATTAATCATTTTAAAAATACATGGTTTGTACAATGTTCCTAAATAAATAAATAAATGTACCTATATAATTTACTAGCTGACGCCCGCGGCTTCGCTCATGTCAACTGGCTACCTACCTACCTATTACCTACCTATCTACCCTACCAACTACCTATCCAGGTAGGATAGGTACCTACCCACCTACGAGTATATACCCATCAACCTTGCCACTACCACTATAATGAATTTTATAGGCAAAATTTTGCTACTTTGTGTTACATTATTGCAATATTCATAAGGATCTCTAACTTTTTGAAAATAGTTTATACCCTATGTTACTTGGGAATAGTGTAGCTTTCCATAGGTGAAAGAAATTTTAAAATCGGTCCAGTAGTTTCGGAGCCCATTCGGTACAAACAAACAAACAAACACACAAACAAAAAAATCTTTCATGTTTATAATATTATTTATTTATTTATTTAAACTTCATGTACAATAGTGGTACATAGGCGGACTTAATGCCACATGGCATTCTCTACCAGTCAACCATTGGGTTAAAAAGAACAACTTTGTGAAATGGGTACAAAAATATTAGTAATACACATATACAAATAAATGAATACATAAATATTAATAATACACATATAAAAATAAAATAAACTTATAAATAATATTGGTCTAGATAAAACAGTAATTATGATTCTTAAATTCTTTTCTGTATTAGTAAAAAAGTTAATACTTTACTATTAATAAAATGTATCACATTAAACACTCAGTCCGTAAATGTGACTAATATAAATTAAAATTAAATTTCACTACCAACTATATACATTATGGTACGCAATAAAGGTTACTAAACGTTACGGTAAGGGTACGTAAAATACCAGGTTGCCTGTAAGAGATCGCGGATTGCGATAAGGCCGCCCATTGTATATGTATTAATTTTAAGTTTCTTTTTATAATTGTTTTTTAAGGTGTACAATAAATAGCATATAATAAATAAATAAAGAATTGAGAATTGATATAATATGTCTATAAGTACTAACAAGCTTTTCACAGGTTTTATTCCACGACCAATAGAACATTTGAATATACCAGCGGAGTTATGACCTAGTTCAATGTATAAAAGTTGCTGCGTAAACTTCCTTTCCGTACTTTTCATACGCTTCCCGGTTTTTATGCGAGTTTTCAATACGAACGTATGTGAAATTGAAATACAGTAGAATTGGAACCAGCACGTATAAAATTTACTCAAACGTATTTTTTTAAATAGTGTTGGAATTTTTCTCAACAAATCTACATAGCGTAACAAAAAATATTTAACCAAGTAAATGAAACAAAGGAGTTTAAAATTATACAATGATAGGAATTAAATTAAGTCAATCTAACTTCCAAAAGTCGCTTAATTACACTGTTCGAACTCAATTGACGTCTGACCTAAATCTGCATCTGAATGAGAACCCGGCTCAAGTCTTCCGACAAGTTTAGCACAATCGCAGCTCAATCTTAATAATTCCAATCTCGCAGTTTGAATGTAAAGAGGTGCACTGTAAGGTTTAGAGTAGTGATTTCACAAAGTTTCCGCATTTGGCACACGGACCCGACGATACTAGACCCTCTGCGAACTGATCAGATCTTCAGCATTGCAGCGCCAAAAGCAATCAGTTCGTATTGTTCGTACGTCCTCTTCTACAGTACATTTGATGAAATCAAAATTTGATTACAGATAATTTTCATTAAGTCTAAAATATAAACAGGATGACCAAAAAATTCGATATCGCATCCTGTGCCAAGAAAACGCCCAAAACGTTATAAATGTTGATCGATTTATTTTTAAAACTTCAAAAATATTTTTCACGGCGTCTTGCCCGCAATCAATAGAAAGCTCCCTCGGTCGAGTTGACACAATCTTGAATAGGCAATAATGCATTCCGATCCCTGATCTATCTCATCCGACTCATAAAACTTTCGAAGTGGAGAGGACGACGCGGCTTTACCAAGTTTTGCTAAGAATAGATCGCCGCTCTAGTTTCATCATACGTTACTGATCAGTCCTACTCTATTCAACCGAGCAGAACGGCCAACTGCGGAAACAAGTAACATGTTTTTATGACGTCTTACCTATAAATACTATACAATGCTGTCAAGTGGAATCTAAAAGTGATGGTCTTCCAAGCTTTAGTTTTTTTTTTACTTGTGATACTTTACCCGTCCTTCTCATAAGTAGGCTCTAAAAAACTTGATGTGTTTATTCAAAATATGAAATGCAAAATGTCTTATTAGTGCAGCCACTTCACAGAATATTTGAACCGGATGTCAGATTCTATTAAGACTGCCGCTCTGAATTTATTTCACATGATATGATTTAAACAATAGTGAGAGTTTCCAGGGCTTTTTAATTCAATGAAAGAAATCCTGCGCTCATTCAGTCTACGTCCATCTCGTTAACCTTATTACCGAGTGTGGGTCCTGTATGCAGCCCTGCGGCGTAATACAGTCCTTATTTCACACATTTTCCATGGCCAGCGAGAGTGACCTACAAAAAAATATGAAGCTTCATTTCGAGGTGAAAGAAATGGAGCCGTACTTTTTTCTAATAACAGAAAGGTAAAAAATATTGAAAATCCCAAAAACTTTTATAGCGAATGCGGAAGACGTAAAAGAGGTGCATCTCAAATGCACTAACAGAATTTTATTCGTATGTTCAAAACAACAGACAAACATAATTAACTCACTACTAAAACCAATGCTAACTATGAAGCTAGAACAAAACCAACACATTCCATAATGAAAATGAAGCACAATCGGCTCAAACGGGTTTTAACATTTATCGAAGCAATCAGCAGAACTCCATCAATCAATCCGTTGAAATCAGAAGCTAGCGATTGAACGGTACTAGCTATAATTGTGTCTAATTATACTGAAGAGGCAATTATGTCCAAGGTTATACGCGACCTCGTTCCACTGGATGCTACACAATCATATTTTGTATTTGCTATTGTTCCTCTGGGATTACTTTATAAATTGGATCCGTATGTTGTTGGGCGTGATGTTAGCTTTAACTATTTAGTAACTTGAAGGTATATTTTGTACTCTGGGTATCATTTGCTTGTATTTTATGTATAACTTTGGCTGTAGCCTGTTCTCTCTTTAGACATTTTTATTTTCAACTCCTATACAATTCTATTATTTTAAATCAGGTTGCAATCTTGTAATGCGATGTTTTAATAAAAAATTACTCTCCCTCGTTTGCTTTTACATCTTTCATTCATAATTCAGACTTTACAAAAACCTTAAATCTTTTCAACTTCTTATCTTGCAGAAATAACAATGAAATCGTCATCGATCTTCTGTTTCCTTTCAAAGAACCGTTGAATATATGCTTCTATATAGCTAGATAGGCACAATATATTTAATGCCGTATAAAATAAGTCAATGAGTGAGGGTCTTCGATAATATTCTTCCCCTCTCTCCCTTTGTGTAGGTAATGAAAATGAAGATTTATAGGGGGAGGTGTAAATTTGACACCTGCTTTCCATGTAGCGAAAACCGTCGATGAAAAATTATGTGCAATATTGTAATTGTTTGAAACATTCTATAAAAGGTTTTGGAATTGTTCAATATTATATCTACCAATGTTAAAAATATGCGCTACCGTAAAATTGAAAGAACAGGCAAACTTAAATTAATTATCATATAATTAACCTTATGTAATTAAAGAAATATTAATTAAACGCAAAAACAAAGAAATGTTTTAATTTATTCTTTACACCTTACATTCTTTACGATTTTGTTTGCGAACACCAATTAAAAGTTTAATTTCCTTTGTTCCGCCGATGGAAATACGACTCTCCATCAACGAAGGCAAGGATATAAAGCTAAAGCTATAGTTCTGTTGTGTTATATGGAAATAAATAAAGATTTATTCGAAAAGTAATAACATGTGAGACGGGAACTAACGTTAATGGCCTGAAGCTATATCAACATAAAACTACTCAGTGGCATCCAAGAATGAAAACTTAAGCAATTTGCAATCCTTTTTTCGCATGTTTCACCTACCAAATCTACTTGTGAGCGTAAAGGAAAAAACTGCCAACTAGAACTTTCTGCTCACAAATATTCTGAAAAGAAATATCATAGAATAGCTAAGTAGTGAATGTTTCAAGATGGTTTTATTTTTATAATTTTTTCGACATATTATCGGTGACGAAATAACGCGTAGGTGCTAGGTATAGTTCGAGACTCTATCATCCCCATAGCAAGTATGAGCCTACGTCTGACTGTTCGTTAGGGCGCCGAGATCGATCACGACTACAGAGAGCAAAATTTCATCAACTGCCTCCGACACCGTTTGTGTGACTTTCAATTCAGAAGAAGAAAAAAATGCTTCAGCGATGAACGGCCAGAATTATTTCGAAGTACTTTTTTGAGCAAATTAAAGCTTCAGATCCTTATTGTGCTGAAAGACGTGTGAGGTGTATCCTTGGTGATAATTTACTGGCGATCCCAATAGGATCATCCGGATTATCGACTCCAATAAATCTCCAAGCATTTTTATTATTTACGCCATAGCAAAATAATATTTTATTCGACGCTAAATACCCTTCATAAATATATCGGCAACATTTGCCCTGCCATTTACGACATCTGCTTTGGAATTATCGAATATTGATCACATTTTCGCTCGCGACAAATTCAACCGTTTAACTCGATTCCGTATCGATATTTCTATAAGCTCGTAATAACATTGTGGTTGTATGAATGTTTTGTGGTGATTTGATCTAGTTATGCCGAATAAATTTCAATAGATTATTGAAACAGGAACATCAAAGAGTGATCAGTCATCGTTAGGCGCCGATCGGTAACGTCCGGAACTTGGCTCCGATTAGATTGTCTTCCGGACTTTCCAACTAACAAGTAGTTGTAGCAAACTGTCCGAACTCCGTCGCAACTGAATGGATGCTCGTGTATTAATATCCTGTTTAATAGCGACGCTCGACACGATTCCGAGTCTGAGAGCCCTCTATCTGAACGAGCGCGACTATTTACATATTGAACAAGAGTTACGAATCATTCATCTGTTAAAATATTTATGCACGCATTTATCGTGAATTACGTGTTTTCTTAATGATTTCAGAAAAATATAAAGTTAAAGAGCCCAGTAAGTAACTACTGACGCCATAATATATTCAGGATTACCATTGCTTGCTATCATGCGTCTCAATGAGCTGGTTGGTAAAATGGTAAGTAATTACTAATTAGTGATATCAAAACGACTAGGAACTACGTACACCAACATCCAAACGAATAAAAATTAAGTGCAGATTATTCGACTATAAATTAACCGAACATTGCATAAAAAGAAAATAAATCCTTCAGCAGTTTTATACCTTAACCAAATCTCATATTTTATTAACAATTATTAACGCCAGCTTAATGAATTTATTGTTCATCTCGGTTTATGCGTTGAATGAAAACGATGCCGTTAAAAACAAATATAGCCGAGCGACTTAATGGTGTAATATTTTATGTAAGCTTAGCTTTTATTTCATGAACCCTTGCATTCGTTTCAGAGATAACAAGTCGGAGCCGGCGACGGCGGCGGCGACGTGCGCCATCGAGGCGCGCAAATATCCATCTCGGATGTAATTGGAAAGCTCGCTACAATAAAAGGCTGAGGGTGACACGGCCCGATTTGGAACCGTACACATGAGCCTACATCTACCTAACCATGTCAACAGCCCACGTTTCTTTTCAACAATTTGACTTAAATGTAAGCCAGCTAACATTTTCTGCGATACAAGTTCGAGATTGCGTTAAGAAGTCCCATTTACTTAATTATTTGTAGCAGTTACAACTTTAGTGGGACCGTTAACTTCTTTATTTGCTCAACTACCATAAAATACTACCGTGTACAACAATTTCCTTATGCTACTTTCTTTAAGTAAATGATGAATGTATTCACAAATCGTGCATTATGTAGACGCATTAATTACAAATGGTGCAGAGTTACGACATGTAAATGCCAAGTTAAATTAATAACAGCGTCCTTACCTATAAATATAACATTCACCTTTAACTAGATACCGCTTAATTACAAAACTGAAAATATGAAAATTATATCAAACCCGCTGTCTACGAAACAAATTTCAATTTACTCGCTCACGAAAACAGATACAGCAGAATTTATAGTTTGCTGACAACGCTGTCAGCAAATCCTACGCAATATGATAAAATGTTTTAATAGAAACAGATGAAATATTATACGAAATCCACTCCCGTCCCGCTGGATAATCGAAAGGTACGCAAAGCGGAAGAGGGGATCAGTCGCGGGCTCGCAGGTATGGATATGGGGATGGAAAAAATGAACGCAACGTTTGATGAAAAACAGCTACACACATGTTTCGCGCGTCACTGGCTACGCGCGAAGTCTCGTAGCAACGTAGCAAGTGCTGCGTGCTGCGACTACGCGGCCGGCCGCCCTCTAGTCACAAATAAAAAACTTTTTCAAATGTCTCAATAAAAACAATAAAAAAGCATGTGGATTTAACAATTTTACTAATTCCCGCAGCATTGGTGGCCCAGTGGTATCGGCCGCAAGTTACAAGTTGTGAGTCGTGGATTTGAACCCAAGCAGGCGCTTTACTTTGTGTAAATTATTTCATCACCACTGCTCTCAAAACGGTGAAGGAAAACATCGTGAGGAAACTGGCATGTCCTAGAACCAACAATTCATAGACATGTGACACCCACCAACCCGCACTGAGGCCGCGTGGTGGATTACGGCCCATTCCCTCTCACAGAGAGGAGGCCTGTGTCCCAGCAGTGGGAATTACATTAATAGGCTGATGATGATCATGATTAACTCGTGATGATGATTAATTAGGTTTCATATGTTTCAACTTGAAATAAGTATATTAGTGACTTATAAATTTTACCAAGATCATAAATATAATTAGTGAAGTGAAATTTATGTCTAGCAGCACAAGATCCAGTGGAACCGGATTTAGCCCAAAACTAATCCGTACATAGAGCTGATGGGTACACAAGCGGATTAACTCGTGTTAACTAGGTTG
Source organism: Orthosia gracilis (assembly GCA_947562075.1). Classification (NCBI taxonomy): domain Eukaryota; kingdom Metazoa; phylum Arthropoda; class Insecta; order Lepidoptera; family Noctuidae; genus Orthosia; species Orthosia gracilis. The sequence goes on along the minus strand of OX387267.1, from coordinate 30,184,099 downwards.
CAAGCATGTAACAAAGCAACTAAATTTTAGACAATACAGAGGGAGGAAGCCAGCTTATCTTGCACTGGCAGCCTGAACTGGGGCGACAAAGTCGAGCACAAGCCATTGACGTCACGTGTCTGATTCGGGAACCTCTCTCTGAATAATTTTCATGTAAATATTTAGTATAACAATAATTTTGTTACTTGGGTCTTCATAATTCTTGGAATCGTGTTTGCTCTAATAATTTTCTTCGTTAGTAATCTATTAATTTGGGAATCTTATTCACGAATTTAGGGGTCAATTAGATAAACGCGACGAACAGTCTTGAAAGGCCTGAAGGTTCTGTGCTCAGTCATCTACAAACTTACCCCTCACTCACTTAACATACGAATAGAAGTGCACCGTAATGCAATACGTTACAGTGATACGAGGCGAATGATCCCGAGCCTTCCGATCACCATGCGTAAGTATTGGATTCGCATTTGATCTGGAACAAATCAGTCGCTATCGGCCGTAAACGTCATCTTCACAATGATAAATCGTTGCTCTGACCTGCTTACAAATGTAACCAATATCCCTTCTTGTATGCGGATATATCCAACTAATACGACAAAAAACGCATTACTGAAATACACATTCGATATGCGTACTTGTAAGAGTTGTAGATAAGTACACTATTACATTAGTAAGTTGAGCAAACTAGATGGTCGAGACGACCGAGGTATGTGTGGACAGTGCGGACAAAGATGAATATTGGTTTCCGATTGGAACTTTTAAATATGTATTAAGATGTTTTTCGGACTTGGCTTACCATAGGCGAAATTAGCAGGCTAATATAATTATCTTAAAATAAAAGCAACCCTTAAAGCCCACGACATTTTTGTAGGTCGACAGCTTTATACCTAACTCAGTTAACAAATAACGAAAGGTCAATACTAATATTTTTTGTTGCGAACAAATTTTGAAATGGAGAACGAAAATGCTATTTTTCGACGGAGCATCGAGCGGCTTTCAGCTCGACACTCGATTAGGGAAGTGTTCATTAAATTACGCGATTGCCAGCGAGCCAGCAGCGTCCAGTTTGTCGAGCAGATTGCACTGACGATGGCAATTCCTACAAAATCAGCAAAAACATGCCCCGAAAATTATCCCAGTTTTTGCCGAAGCTAATTGAAAATAAACGTTAAAAATAAGTACCGATTTAACTTTACAACTTTATTTTTTACAGCCAATAAACAAAATAAATTAGAAGCAATATTAATATATATATCCCCAATAGACTTGTTAGTGGCGACCTATTGAGCAAAACATCTGAATAATAATTTAAGATAATATTTCAACACAGTACCACTAATAACTGAGATCTCTATTTCACTATTGGCACATAGTTAATGTGTTTCTATTAACTCGAAGCCCATATCGCTCTCACGAACATACAATCGATAATTCTTGTGTAGGTGCGTCTTCGTGATTAAGTTCTCTCAATGAATTAAGGCAGAATATAGATATTTCATAGGAATCTGTATTTGTTATTACACAACTCAAAACAGAGAAGAAATTCAAATAAAAGAGTCTGGTCTCTCAACTATTTAACGACCTTCTATAGGTACTAACTTTTAATTCTGCGTCATCAATCGTCAAAAATTTGAGGATCGAAATTGTGGCAGCAGACTATATCGAGTAGATACGTATATCTCAGTAATTGGCACAAGCGACTTGAAGCAACAAATCAAAGCAGAATACTATTTTTATAACATTGCCTACGATTTACTAAAACTTCGTCCTCTTATAAGCAAAACGAATGCGCATTCAGAAGCTATGTAAACGGACAAAAATAATCATCCATGTCAATACAGAATTTGTTATTGTTATTTATCGATGCCGACTTCGCTACTCTAAGAAATATCTTACCAATATATGCTTCAGAATAATATGATATTTTTGGCACAATTTTTTCTCATACTTACCGAAAGATACATAGTAAATTCTTTGGTATGCGTATCAGGGGCCATTGATGTAAAAATGATACAATAATGTACTGTAACTTGCTGGTCTAGGTCGCCTGGCTTTAGGTGAATTTGGCAAGCTACCAAGACTTCGAAGATCCTAATTTATAGCTCCCATGTTACGACTAGTTTAGACCAATTCACATGGTAATACTTGTATCCGTAGTAGAGCTAAGACGCATAATTAAATTATGGAGTTATTAAGGACATCGTAAATAAAATAAATTATTTTAAATTTTCCAATAGTCGACTGATTTATTTATTTACTTTAATTATTAAGGTTGGGAATCAAATACAGTTACCGACTAAAGTTAAAAAAAGAATCTATTTAAAATCAAATTAAAACATCCGTTGACCTGGTGAGTCCACAGGGGTCCCCTGGATGTAAGAAGCACAGGACTGCTCGATGTGTTGACGGTTGGAGGAGGCCTATGCCCAGTAGTGGATGTTGAAATAGGTCAGAATTAAAATTTACCTTACTAGCTTCTACCAGCGGCTTCGCTCGCGTGAAAAGTTTTTATTATCCCGAGGGAACATTATTACAGCATAAAAAGTATGTGCTCCAGACTATAATCTATCACTGTGCCAAATTTCATACCGATCCGTTCAGCCGTTCTGGCGTGATTAAGTAACAAACATACATGCATCCATCCAAACTTTCGCATTTATAATATTAGTATGATTAGTAAGAAGTAAGACAGAAACCGACTTATATTTACGTGAATTACCTATATGAATATAAAGAAAGAAAAATATTTATTTGTGACCCGCATAGGAGACACGATATAAGCAAAACACAACCAATAATAAATAAATAAAAAAAATAAATGCGTGCGAGACCAAAAAGGTTCGTTCCTATCTCAGCATGAGCAACGATATTAAAAAGAAAATATCGCTGCGCTGATATTCTGATAGGGCCCACTGTTGATGCTAAAGGCACATCCACGGAAACGGAACATAAAATATATAAGGAATAATATAGAATAAAACAAATAATAACAAAATACTAAAAACACTGAAGACTTAAATATTTATTCGTTTTTCCAGCATTGATTTGTGCCCTTCGCATATCGCTCTGTCTTCTGCTGAGTCGGGTAATAACTGTCATAAATAATTCAGATTACAGTCACACCTGCCCGGAATAATATAGTTGCTCAAGACATAAACCTGTAATAATTAGTGTAGGTTGATAGGTGATCCATTTTATTAGTGCGAAGAATAAATAATACAAAATTTTGACTGCTTATGTTGTCGACGTTGTCGTAAACAAACCCGGTTAGGGACAAAGGAATGTTCCTACTTAATTTAATTCATAAACCGCCGCATACAAAAGTGTTATGCATGTAATAATTAGATTGGGTATTAGTAGGTTTTATAGATGAGGATTTTACTCTGTATTGGTAGAGCCAATCACAACATCCCTAAATAGTTGGCAAAAGGCAAAGCAGGTTGTGGTTCTCCTCTGACAAGCTTAGAAATATTAATTTAATGATTACAGTACGATATAAGTACGACATTAAATGTATTAAACATGAAAAAGACCCATCTATATAGGTGCTGTATTGAACGAAGTTTTATATTGTCTGTTTAAAACAGAACATTTCGCACAACTTGCAAATAGTCGGTTCAGGAAAATTTACGATAGCACAAAAATGGGCCATGAAAAAAACAGCGTCACCATTTTTCGTATAAACCTTGATTATCCTTCATGATGACACCGACAAGGTCCGCCGGTTACCAAGCTATTTGCGTTGGATCCATCTGCGTCAACACATTATCCCAAAATTTTACCCTTTACTTGAAATACATGACGTTTACCCTGGGAAGCTTTCACACGTTCATCAATTTGATTCAGAGGAATATTATTTTAAAATGTAATAAATTATGTAACGGTTCGACTGAAATCGGCTAAATGGATTTCAATATAAGTAATATATATGCTGACAGCTATATAACATATGTATCCTCCGACTGTTGTGTAACATTATTTTCTTCTTGTTAACGTCTTTTTCGTTCGCTTTTTAAGCAGTCGGATTTCTAGATTTTTTGAATTAACTTTTTTTATTTATATCTGGTTAGTATTCTTTTTTTATAATTTGGTACATTTACACATATAAGTATAATATATTTTTGAAATCACCTCTTAAAACCCTTGATTTTTTTGTTTTTAATTTTGATGCCCCAAACGATCTAAATAAAAAATTGGTTCCCCACAATATGGCACCCAAAAGCCGCCATTTTTCTATTTTCCAATTTTAATGTAGCCAGTGACACTCGCAGGGTTAAGACGAATCGATTGACGTAAGCATCATCGGCCAACGCGTTTGGTCTCTAGAACGACACATAGGAACAAACATACATATTACATACATAGACTTACGAAGACATTACCCTCCTTTGGCAATCGGGTAAAAAAACACTGTCTGCAAAAGCATGGAAGCCCCTAAATAGGCGATGGGACAGTTGCCAATGTCCACCTTAACTCCGACTCCAATCCATCTATCCAATGAAAGTATCACGCCAAGATTGATGGGGTGGATACTCAGCAACGACAAACAGAGTGCTCCAGTTGATTATACACATCTAGCAAACACATAACCCGACAATATAGTGGGAATTATCCATTGACGTCTGGATGAACAAGAGCTGACTAACTTAATAAATAGAATTACTTGTCTGTGATAATTTGATAAAACTAAAAAACTACCCTCCCAATGACAGGTCAGACAAAAAATGTCTACCTAACATAATGTTATAAAACATACCTACAGCATATATCTAAATAGAAGAAAGGGACTAGGTAGGATGAATATTTTTTTTAAATGTCTACCTAACATAATGTTATAAAACATACCTACAGCATATATCTAAATAGAAGAAAGGGACTAGGTAGGATGAATATTTTTTTTAAATGTCTACCTAACATAATGTTATAAAACATACCTACAGCATATATCTAAATAGAAGAAAGGGACTAGGTAGGATGAATATTTTTTTTAAATGTCTACCTAACATAATGTTATAAAACATACCTACAGCATATATCTAAATAGAAGAAAGGGACTAGGTAGGATGAATATTTTTTTTAAATGTCTACCTAACATAATGTTATAAAACATACCTACAGCATATATCTAAATAGAAGAAAGGGACTAGGTAGGATGAATATTTTTTTTAAATGTCTACCTAACATAATGTTATAAAACATACCTACAGCATATATCTAAATAGAAGAAAGGGACTAGGTAGGATGAATATTTTTTTTAAATGTCTACCTAACATAATGTTATAAAACATACCTACAGCATATATCTAAATAGAAGAAAGGGACTAGGTAGGATGAATATTTTTTTTAAATGTCTACCTAACATAATGTTATAAAACATACCTACAGCATATATCTAAATAGAAGAAAGGGACTAGGTAGGATGAATATTTTTTTTAAATGTCTACCTAACATAATGTTATAAAACATACCTACAGCATATATCTAAATAGAAGAAAGGGACTAGGTAGGATGAATATTTTTTTTAAATGTCTACCTAACATAATGTTATAAAACATACCTACAGCATATATCTAAATAGAAGAAAGGGACTAGGTAGGATGAATATTTTTTTTAAATGTCTACCTAACATAATGTTATAAAACATACCTACAGCATATATCTAAATAGAAGAAAGGGACTAGGTAGGATGAATATTTTTTTTAAATGTCTACCTAACATAATGTTATAAAACATACCTACAGCATATATCTAAATAGAAGAAAGGGACTAGGTAGGATGAATATTTTTTTTAAATGTCTACCTAACATAATGTTATAAAACATACCTACAGCATATATCTAAATAGAAGAAAGGGACTAGGTAGGATGAATATTTTTTTTAAATGTCTACCTAACATAATGTTATAAAACATACCTACAGCATATATCTAAATAGAAGAAAGGGACTAGGTAGGATGAATATTTTTTTTAAATGTCTACCTAACATAATGTTATAAAACATACCTACAGCATATATCTAAATAGAAGAAAGGGACTAGGTAGGATGAATATTTTTTTTAAATGTCTACCTAACATAATGTTATAAAACATACCTACAGCATATATCTAAATAGAAGAAAGGGACTAGGTAGGATGAATATTTTTTTTAAATGTCTACCTAACATAATGTTATAAAACATACCTACAGCATATATCTAAATAGAAGAAAGGGACTAGGTAGGATGAATATTTTTTTTAAATGTCTACCTAACATAATGTTATAAAACATACCTACAGCATATATCTAAATAGAAGAAAGGGACTAGGTAGGATGAATATTTTTTTTAAATGTCTACCTAACATAATGTTATAAAACATACCTACAGCATATATCTAAATAGAAGAAAGGGACTAGGTAGGATGAATATTTTTTTTAAATGTCTACCTAACATAATGTTATAAAACATACCTACAGCATATATCTAAATAGAAGAAAGGGACTAGGTAGGATGAATATTTTTTTTAAATGTCTACCTAACATAATGTTATAAAACATACCTACAGCATATATCTAAATAGAAGAAAGGGACTAGGTAGGATGAATATTTTTTTTAAATGTCTACCTAACATAATGTTATAAAACATACCTACAGCATATATCTAAATAGAAGAAAGGGACTAGGTAGGATGAATATTTTTTTTAAATGTCTACCTAACATAATGTTATAAAACATACCTACAGCATATATCTAAATAGAAGAAAGGGACTAGGTAGGATGAATATTTTTTTTAAATGTCTACCTAACATAATGTTATAAAACATACCTACAGCATATATCTAAATAGAAGAAAGGGACTAGGTAGGATGAATATTTTTTTTAAATGTCTACCTAACATAATGTTATAAAACATACCTACAGCATATATCTAAATAGAAGAAAGGGACTAGGTAGGATGAATATTTTTTTTAAATGTCTACCTAACATAATGTTATAAAACATACCTACAGCATATATCTAAATAGAAGAAAGGGACTAGGTAGGATGAATATTTTTTTTAAATGTCTACCTAACATAATGTTATAAAACATACCTACAGCATATATCTAAATAGAAGAAAGGGACTAGGTAGGATGAATATTTTTTTTAAATGTCTACCTAACATAATGTTATAAAACATACCTACAGCATATATCTAAATAGAAGAAAGGGACTAGGTAGGATGAATATTTTTTTTAAATGTCTACCTAACATAATGTTATAAAACATACCTACAGCATATATCTAAATAGAAGAAAGGGACTAGGTAGGATGAATATTTTTTTTAAATGTCTACCTAACATAATGTTATAAAACATACCTACAGCATATATCTAAATAGAAGAAAGGGACTAGGTAGGATGAATATTTTTTTTAAATGTCTACCTAACATAATGTTATAAAACATACCTACAGCATATATCTAAATAGAAGAAAGGGACTAGGTAGGATGAATATTTTTTTTAAATGTCTACCTAACATAATGTTATAAAACATACCTACAGCATATATCTAAATAGAAGAAAGGGACTAGGTAGGATGAATATTTTTTTTAAATGTCTACCTAACATAATGTTATAAAACATACCTACAGCATATATCTAAATAGAAGAAAGGGACTAGGTAGGATGAATATTTTTTTTAAATGTCTACCTAACATAATGTTATAAAACATACCTACAGCATATATCTAAATAGAAGAAAGGGACTAGGTAGGATGAATATTTTTTTTTATATTCGTTATAGAACCGTAACGAAATAAGCTACATAAACATTTTTTATATTCTTTTCATAGCTCAATTCAGTGAAAGCCTCTGGTGAAAGTCGAGCGATGAATAAATACTGTGTTTCTATGAATGTGTACCATTTTTGGAAGTCGATAGATTTTTAAAAAAAAAAGTGTTTTTGAAAGTCGGTAGGATATTTTTGTAAAAAAGCGTTTTTATTTTTCACTTATTTGTTGTACAAACCTAATAGGCAAGTTGTTTAGTAAGGTACCTATAATGCCAGAATAGATTACCCGAAAAACTTGAATATAATCGGTGAAATGAGAGTGTACCAAGGTGAACTGTACACATCTGCGTACCCCTTTAGAACGTACTGGCGTCATGTTATGTTATGAAGTGGTATAAATAATAAATGCTATTGTAGCAATCCCGAGAGATTTGCCGTTATTTATTGAAGAGTTCTGTTGCATATCTCCGAAGTTCTTCATCAGATCTTCACCAAATTAAAATGAGACCAATTTCTAAACATACTCTTTCAAACAAAAAAAGAATTTTCAAAATCGGTCCACAATTGACGGAGAAATCGGTGAACATACACAGAGAAAAAAAAACAAACAAACATGAAGTCGAACATAGAACCTCCTCCTTTTTGGAAAGTCGGTTGAATAAAAACATGCTTGCGGGATTGGAATAACTTGATAACAGCTTACCTGGTATACCCTATATACCTATAATGTTATACCCGTTACTAAAATTAATAGGATTAGGCGTGGATGTGCCTGTATCTATGTATAAGTAATGTACAGCTATTACACATCGTGCCTTCGTTCCCGTTCGTTTTATTTTGTGTTGGTAGAAAGCCGTGGAATTTTGAAATGAAAGGAATCAGCTTACGTGACGCGGGCGCAAAGGGGCCCCCGTAGTCCCGTGCCGCTGCGAGCAGTAAAACGAGAAACAAATTCACAGGAAATCTCATGCCCCAATTAATATTTTGCTACTACCGAAACTGAACGGACTGGCGTTTATTTATTTTTTTAAATCATAACTATTTCACTAGTTAAGGCCTTCTCGCGCGAAAAACACAACAATTTTAATTGTGTTCACTTGAACGGGACGTGAGAAATAATTAACGTTGATATAATTACGTATGAATAATTCTAATTGTTTGTTTCGGAATGTGTCTTTAAATCTTTGCCACATGAAATAGTTCAAATATGTTGCGAAGTTTAAGACAGTTTGTTTGCTATATTATGCGGCTACTGCGACAGAAACAGTTCTGTAATTTGTTATTTTATCAAATAAAACAGCAAAACGAGGAAACTTCGTGATTTGACATCCTGATAAATGATTCTTATTAACCTTCAGCGGGATCGCGAGGGTGAAATTTATCTTTACGAAACTTTTAGTCAGTTTATATTAATGTATAAAACGAGGAAAATAATTTTTAACGGAGAATTAATTTGCAAAAATACGCAGGGAAGCCTAACGAAGAAATATTGATTAATAAACAAAATAATGTTTGGCTTGACTGGACTTTCCTTAGTCAAGTATTGATTTAAGCGCTACCCCGTGCTTTTTTTGGATTCCTAAAAAAGACGCTTTGAAAAGAACATCGACGTAACTACCTATCATAAGAACTATTTAGAACTATTATTTTACAGTAATTTAAAACATCGTAGATCGCAAAAAAGTTGCACTGTAGATACTGAGAAAGACCTGAGGGGTATAAGCTCTTAGAGTAAGGTTATTTTGATATCCCGTAAGTGACAGATTTATACAAGTCATATAAATCTGTCCCTTACACAAGCTTACACACACTCAAAATAACCTTACTCTAAAAGATTATGGTCACCCCCCTGTGCTTACTACGAGGTGCTCGGAAAACCTTGAATTTTCAGTTTTTGGCTTACAATATCTAAAAAGTGCATCTGTAGGTAAAATTTACAACAAATAGAGTGCAACCTGAGCTCTGTAGGTCCAATAGGTCAAAGTATTATGCCCAAAAAGTTCGAAATTCTAGTTTTAGAAGTCTTCCGAGCAGGATATCGGCACAAATTCAGAGGATGGAAATGCTCCTGCATAAAGCAGGGCTAAAATGTTCTGCTCACTGCAAAGTGACACTTTTGTTAGATGCACATTATAAAAGTAAAAGCCAAAAACAGAAAAATTTACTGAAATCAGTGCAGACTGCAGTGCAATTATTTGCAACCTAATTCGATTTTTGTGACTATGATGACTGGTCTATTATTTGGCTTATGAGCGAATTATATTATGTTAACATTTAGGTACCAATTCTGTTATACCTACGTATCGTTTCACTACAATACAAGTAAGTACGCAGCAAATACATAGTGTATCTCGCCACAAACTTAGGCATTTGCAAGGCCATTGCGTGTAAGCTTCAGTTGGTTAAATATCTCCACAGAGACCTGTAAATATCCATTACAAGTTTCACTAACTGGCTAAGAGACTACTAGTTAGCCAATAAAGCGGCTGGCCTTATTTCACGTTGTCCGAGTATATCAAGACGACTTACCCACCTACGTTGTGTAAATTATTATAGGACTAAATAAAATATATATACATAAAAAGAAAAGTCCTGACTGACTGACTGACTCATTATAAAGGGAACCTCTATGAAATTTTGCATAGAGGTTCCCTTTATAATGTAAACAAGAAATAAGGAAGGATTTTTCGAAATTTATCATCTAAAGGAGTTAAATAGGGGATGAAAATTTGTATGAAACTCTGTCATTTTTAATTTGAAATGAATGTAATATAGCATGTTCTTCAATACAATTAAAGAAACACGTGTTTCAGGTTTTTTTTTTAATTTCATCCCTTAAAGGTTTAAGAAAGAGTGTTAAAGTTTGTATGATTTATTACCTACTGGATGTGCTCGGGGGGAATCGGTTTTCATACCTCGAATACCACTGATACCCTCTGTCTCTTTCTCTCAACAATTCCCCCTTAAGGTCTGCTTTCCAATGACCGAAAATAAATCTCAGGGTCAGTCATTAAGGTTTGCAGGCGAGGCAACATTTAAGGAAAGATTGCATCTCACACGGGCAATTGCCTGTTCCAGAGTCAGAATTAGCAGCCTGCAGCCGTATTGCGTAAGTGCGCAAAGAGTTCAAACTCTATCCAACCGACCAAATCGACCAATCACATGCCAGATGAATGACTCGATGTGGATACAGCTAAAGAACATCGGGTGGTAACTATTGCGCCAACCTGAATTAATTTCTATCTAGTCGGTAGTAGGATTCAGAAATTGAAAGCAAAGTGGTCTTTCACTATTAGTGCCTTCCCGTGGAAATCGATCCCACGAGATCTCCAGAATGAAAGTCCAACCATGGTAACCGTGGTCCAACGCTCTAGATATTAGAACACGGCGGCAGTTCAGTTTATGCTCATTTTATATCAATTTACATAGATTTTTTATAATTTGATTAAATAATAAAGTTGAGCAAATTTTGTAGTCTACGCAAACAAAGACGCGGATGGAAAATTATGTTTGGATAATAATTTGCAATATCCCGCCAGAACTGCAAAAAACAAACAGCCAAAATCGTGTAGTCCACGCAGGTTAACATTGTGAGGTTGTAGGCGGTAATCTCTGGATCTACTGAACCGATTTAATTGAAATTAGGCATGGAAATAGTTTAAGACCCTGGGAAGGACGTACGATAGTTTGTATTCCCTTGGGATGATTTAAAATATAATACGCAGGCGAAGCCGCGGGCAGAAGCTAGTAAAATTTTATAAGGTAAGTTTAAGGGTGTTACCACGGCAATCGTTCGATCGTCGATTGATTTTATCATTAGATAGAAGTAGTGAACAGGCGGACAGTCGACGTCGATCAACAGTTTCTACAGAGCAAAACCAACCACACCGATCAACCTACTATAGGACATAGGACTCATTAGTAGTGTAATGCATGATTAACATCGAACCGTCATACTACAATGCTAAGAGTTTAATGTTGTGTTGGAGATATGCGTATTTAATTGTATATTCTTTTCCTTCTACAGCGTTCAAATAAACACACTCAGCAAGGATCATCATAAATCTCCCATTCTTCGATATCACCCTCACATGAAAAACATGCTGCAATATAATTTATACTATTTCCGAAATAAAAGAATCCCGCGTCAGCCATTTCATTTCAAAGTTTAGCCTTGCATTTTTATGAATTTCGTTTACTACGTCGGCTTTACTCATATTTTTTAATTCAACATTTATCTTGAGCCCACCAATGATACTGAATGAAAGCCATACTAACTACACTATTTATTATTTAATCATGTCAGATTCTTTTTATTCTTCAAGTATCGATCAAATTTCATTATCATGATTTGTATTGTCAGCATCTCTTGAAGCGACTAATAACTATAATCCCTCAACCAATTCATTGGGACCATCAACACACCAGTATACCAAGTCGGTGTTGTTTTTGTACTTCTTTAACTTTGGCAATTTTCCTCCAAGTTAGTAGTAGTGTGAGCAAGTTTACTATCGTTTGACGATTCGGAAAATAGGGGTTTGATTATTCTACAATATTTTATACCTATGTCACCTCTTATTTGACCTTTAGGATTAAAATCTCTTTTATGTGCATTTGTATAATGTAACATGTCCTTATAGACAAGTTTATCTTCGCTCGATATTAATTTTAAATCAGGTTTACTTCGGAGTAAAAGTTCTTTTAGACCAGCCTTTAAATTGTAAGCTTTGCCACCGATTTTAATTAAAGTGATGGTATCGTTATTCAAACTGACAATTTTAGAAAATGATACTGCTGAATTACCACCAATAAAGTATTATTTTCACTTCTAATTCCAAACGGTATAGTAATACCATCATAAATACCAAAGATATCATCACCTTCTAATGAAATTTCTAAATTATCTATCGATTCTTTTTTAGCATTTTGTTTGACCAATTGTGTAGAATTTAGTTTTAAATCGTAATTGTCGTTGATCTTTGTAGATGAGCTAGTATTATTTTAATCGGATTGGAATCCTTCAGAATAATTTAGAGTTGTCTTTTCAATTTTTTTTTTCTGCGTATTTATTAGAATTAACTAGAGTTTTAAGAGCATTTTATCAAGTGACAAGTTCATTGTATGCTCCTAATATTTCATTTGTTTTATTTTATTTTTTATGAAGTCAACAGACTTCATTAATTCCATTTTCATGTTTTTCTCCATCTTATGTAACCACAACTGTGTTCAACTAAGAGAGGAATAACAAAAGCATTTTTTTGTATAGAATTCATGTATATGTACATGTATCTGCTTTCACTCAAATTTTAAAAAAAATATCAAAATTCTGTCCGTACCGTCCATATCAAACAGCGTAAATATATAACTTGAAAACAAAAATGTAACTTTAAATTTCACAAATTGTTCTAACTTCTCAATTAATTTTAAATAGATACTAATCATGTTACTATTACAAGTATCAATAAATATTAAAAAAAAACTACTATTTGTATTTTCCTTTCAAAAGTAGAGTGCTTAACACGGGCGAAAGATATCAACTGACCCTCGACCCTCGTGTTACTATTACAGATAGAGTTGAGGCAACAGCTACTTTCTTTGATTTGCCTTTAGCCACTTTGATTTTTGGCTTTGAAGATATCTTTTTCTTTGGTTTAAACGATGTAGAGGGCTCATTGGGATGTGACTCTACATCGGATTCGAATGGATTCACAAATATCACAAATGTCGACCTAAAATGAAAAGAAATAGTAGGTAAGAAGTTATAAAATTGAAAGATTCCTAAGAGGATACACAGATAAATAGAACAGTTTTCTCTATCCGAAAATCGATCCTTAAAATTATTATCGGTGCTTAGAAAATTGAATTAGTCGTTATTTGGATCTAGAACTCGGCGTCAATATTTCATGTTGTGCAATAGTAGTAACGGTTATTAAACCACTGCACGAGGAGAGGCAATCTCTTGAAGTAAAAATGAAAGAATATCTTGGAATGGAACCGAAGATTTTACGTTCAGAGGTTTCACTGGTAGTCTACATAAACACTGAGTTACTAGTAAGTAATAAAACCCGTAAATATACAATACTTAAAAATGCTTGAATTTGGGAATCGAAGCCTACACTTCATTTTCGATTACTGCATTTACCATCACTAAATTGCAAGGGTAAGTAAGTTTAAAACAAATGTGATACATACTCGTACATACTTGTTGTGGAAGATTTAAATCTGCTCACTGATCACTGAAGATGATGGAACTTATCACTTATCACCAACACAAGAACACCAACAGTTCACAAAAAACTAATGTATGATTGATGGATAAGTCACTGAAAAGGCTTATTTATACCACTTTAATGTAAGGTAGCGGTTACATTAATACGAGTATTTGCAACTATTCTTCAAATGTTTCACTAATATTAATCTTTTAAATTAAACTTCCAGCCCTCCATAATTAGGTCTGTAATCATTTGCTCTTTATTAGACACTATGCACGCAGCCTACAATTCTGTTTTTAGACAGTGGCGACACTCTGTCGCAGCAATCTGGGACGAAAATCTAAAAAGGAAGCTGAATGTACCTTGACTATTCAATATCAGTCTTTGAAGTGTCTCATTATAATGGAAGTAAGTGGTTTTGTAAACACTTACCAAAATAAGTTAGACCTAGACATTAATTGTTATTTGATGAAATTTTTGTTTTTTTTTTCTGAATTTATGTTTAACTAGAAAACGCTCAGTACTGTATGTACTAAACAGTACCAAACGATTCCTTGACATAAAATAGAATAGAACTGGTACAGTGATGGTGACCCAAATTTATATGAAACAAATTTCATTTCCTGGCAGTTTCTGGGAGCAATCAATGTCTTCTAATGCAGGTAAAACTAACTCATGTGCTGTATCACTCTCCTGATGGAATAAATCTGCTGTCACTGTCGATGTACTACTTCCACTAATCTTTGAAGAACTCACAATCGATTTTTCATGATCAGGCTGTTTGTTGCTCAATTTAACGAATGTGCGAAGATCCTCACCAGGTTCGCTTTTGAGTATGAGGTAGCGATTATTTTTCAAGTTAGATTTCACTGAATCTTCCTACTTCTGGTAAAATAAATCCTCTTTTTGGGTAAAAATATCAGTATCCTGATGTTTTAATTCACTTGTGTCCGATATTTTTTTTCTAGGGTGCATATCCTGAATATATATTATCTCACCCCTAGCATTCTTGAAAATCATTTTACGAATGCCATCTAAATCAGATTTCACTGAGTGAAACATTATAGAAAATATCAATAAATTCAGTTATTTATTGAAGAGATTAAAAGAACCTTTGCACAGTAATGTTCAGATTTAAATTGCTGTGATGCACGGTGCCTACACATAATTTGACTCATTTTTAAGTGCAATGTAACGTCGTATACATAATATATATTCTAATAGGTAGGGATAAGTAATTCAAACACTTTTTGTAACATAGCTTTGTTCCCTTCACCTCGTTTACTTAACGTTACGTTTTAATAAAAAACATTTAGGAAAATGTGTGGCATTTTGCATCTAAGGATCATCGAAAATCTCCCAATCTTCAAAGCGATCCAGTATTATTATCACATTTTCGAAGACACGTTTGGCGTATGATTAAGAGCTCTTCTTGCTGCATGACAATATAAATATTATTATACAAACGTGTTACTACTAAATGCGCCAAGTGTCGCGGATTCGATTCCCGCACGGAACAAATATGTATTTGGTCCGGTCCGGAATTTGTTTTCATGTTTTATTTTTGCCATTATTTAATTTAATATAAATATAAATATTCTGAAAAAGGTACCTACTTAAGAATTATTTTATAGAAAATAAAATAACACTTGGCATTGGAAATCGAACTGGGTTCCTCGTGCTTGGCCAACGCAAAATTGAAATCGCTAGACCAAAGAATAAAATATGCATATGCATGTAAATTGTTAAACTACTACAACACACTACACTACAGTTGTAATTGATGCACGCTGCATTGTTCTACCTATGATACCTATGAAACCTTTCGTCAAATAATAAAATATCTTACTAATAGGGACCTAAGTAGATCAACAAGTCGAACTTGATATTGTTGTAACTTTAAGTACACATCGCACCGTTGATTGGGCGACGAACTCCCAATAATACACTACTCGCGTTTGCAGCGTGGCGTCTCGTTGTGCTTCGCTTCTTCGAAAACTGCAACGCTTCTCCGTGAACACTCTCATACAATACAACGCGGCAACGCCATAATCATCATCATCTTCATCATTTCAGCCGAAGGATGTCCACTGCTGGACATAGGTCTCCCCCAGGCGTCGCCACATTGACCGATCCCGTGCGTCTCGCATCCAGCGCCTTCCCGCAACCTTAACCAGGTCATCGGCCACCTAGTGGGAGGCCTACCAACGTAACGTCTTCCGGTTCGCGGTCGCCATTCCAGAACTTTTCGGCCTCATCGGCCATCCGTTCGAACGCCATAATATATGTTTAAATTTGTAGTTAGTGCGGCTGTGCGGTCCGCGCCGCCCAATGCGATTCCCCGCGTCTCCAGAAACGAGGCCTAATGTCTTCGATCGACCCTAAAGATACCTATTTGATAAATTAATATTACACTAGTGTGCTGTGTGGTAATATTCATGATTTCACTACTTTCTTATTAGAACCTATGTTTGTTCGCATAAGTGTAACTTATCAGCTAATAACTTGTTTTAACGTGGTAGTGAAAAGTCTACATTAGACGTCAAATTTAAAACAAAAGAAGAAATTGTACTGAAAATGCTGAAACGCTAGAAATGTCTGTTTGCTTCAATTACCTCTACCCGTGAATGCAAGCGTGGCAAGATAACCGGTAACGGGGCCGGCTGAGCAAGAGGCTGGCAGGCAGGCTTATAACCGCGCAAGTTGCGAGTGTCAGAGCACCCGGGGCTGACAATTAGTGCACTGCGGCCCTCAGACGGCCCTCCGCCGACTTTCGCCGAGTTGAAACTAAACGCGACGGAATCACTCTTCACGGAGTCGACACTCGCAAGACGCACGCCAGTTATAAATGTTGCAATTTTAATGTGGTGACAAAACCTGTTCTTACTTTGAAACTACTGCGCTGTTACAGTGCACATGCACATATGACGTTTATGTGTAAGTAGTGTTGCAAGACACTTGATCTGTCTTTGACACTGGTACCTTGCTTTGTAGTTTCAGGCTACTGAATGTCCGCTAGATTTTACATATTATCTTACCTACAGCGACAAGGTACTTTCCTACAATTCTAGTACAAACAATTTTTTTTGATATTCTTCAAAATAATAACTAAAGTGCACGTGTACATTGATAAGTGGGTATTTCTCTTTTACAAATGCAGCTTTGACATCTATTTAATTAAACTAAGTAAAAAAAAAACACAAATAAAAGACCCCATCCCGTTTAGCTTTAATATAAACACAAAGAACGAAGTCGTTTGATCTGAACAATGTCTATTGTTGGCTACGAATGTTAATCAGACTCTTAACTGCATGGCCATCATTTTAAAGACGACAATAATTAAAAAATATCTAATTAACTTTTCGAGTGAAGCCAAAATTATGTTTGTAGAAAAATAAAATACTTTTCAGAAGTCACTACTTAAATAAAGTAAACAGTCCAATGTTTCAAACTTAGCCGACCAATCAATAACAAAATGTTTGAGAGCTGTGTTGCTTTTAAAACCAAAGGATATTAATTCGCCGGTATACCCAACAGCTATTTCTGTTTTGAATGAATATTTGATTTTAGAACAGGGGCCGGAAATGGAGGCTGAGAAGTAAGAAGGCAGAGTCTAAATCGAGCAAATCGGAAGCTACATCTGCTTCCTAATTTGACAGCAGCAATGTTAGCTTTGTTCAAACTTAGTAAAACCTATTTTTGTATTGCTCGTACTCGTACTACGATCGTCTGACTTCGCGAAAGCAGCTGTTTATCGTAAAGCATCCACTTCACCTTAGATAGATTATTGACTCCAGCCATTTTGAACATAGGTCAAATCAAGGGTCAATAGTGCAGTCTTTCTCTTCCAAATCTCAACTGACTAGTTTTTGTAGAAGAAGTTAAATTATCCACAACTGATTTAGTATGTTGTATAGAGAGAGAGAGATTAAAGTATAGATTATTTATACGTATAACCGTGAAAAGTTGAAATACTTATGCCTAAAAAGTTACCGCTGCTGTTTTGGCAGAGTGTGACTGCACTTTTGACCCTTAGCTGTACAATGTTTAGTAACCAAGTGACAGAGCATTTTTTTAGAGCTACCCTCTACTCAACAACAAAAATAAAACGAATTAGTTATAGAATGTTCTCTTAGAGCAAGGTTATTTTGAGTGTGCGTAAGGGACAGATGTATTTGATTTGTATACATATGTCCTTTTTTTACAGTCGAACTATGCTAGTTTTGATACGACAAGGTACGGGGGCCGTTGTACATCGGTGTAACTGAGTTCGTACATATGAAAGATAGTTTGAGAATATAACATATCCAAGGTAGGACTAGAAGATTCGATTAGACCGAACCTAAAAATTGTAACTTTTGCTGTCAGCTGATTGAGCTTTCACTGCTTTGTTCGTAAATAGTGTACCTTCATCATGGCCAGAGTTATTGTATACCTACAAATACAAACAACCTACACTGAACACACTGATAGAATATGTTATTCTGCCAAATGTAAACGCGTCTGACTAAAAATAACTTTACTGCCTAAGTAAAAATAACCCAAAAATAATCATAGGGACAATAATGGGCCACACCCTCCTTAACAAACATCTTTTTATCATAGGCGCCACAGACAGCCCACTTTAAAGGGTCTATTTTAATACCGAAAAATCAGCCACCCATGTAATCCTGGAATGCGAGGCCGTGACATCTCAACGCGAAGAAATTCTCGGTAAAGTGTGGTCGCTCCGTGAAGCCTGTGAAGCCCCCATGAAGCTTCTGTGCTTTTGGACGGACCTAGGCTGGCTAAGTTAGCCAGTACCCCCACGCACAATGACCGAATGGGAGTCTAAGTGCGAAAACGAGAGTCCTTACTACTACTACACCTAGTAGTGTACACGTACATTCCTACTTATAGAATACCTCCGCTTATTTTCTAAGTATATTTTCAGAGTGGATCAGAGATGCCATTTCTCGCTCGATCGCTCTCAATCATACCCATATCAAAACCTTGGTGCGGTTGCGAAGTAATTTATCTTTTATTTTTTGTGAATTAAAACTGATCTAAACTCTTTCAAAAGGCACACAGTACAGACCTACGTTTTATAAATGAATCTTACTAATCTTACTTCATACTAATATTATAAATGTGAATGTAAGTTTGCTTGTTACGCTTTCACGCTTAAACTATAGAACCGATCATCATGAAACTTTGTACATTTATTCTTGGAGGTATAAGAAGTAACATAGGACACCTTTTATATATATATATATTTTTTTAATGTCTTCACTTTGAGCGAAGCCGCGGGTAAAAGCTAGTAATATTATAAATGCGAAAGTTTGGATGGATGGATGTATGTTTGTTACTCAATCACACCAGAACGGCTGAACGGATCTGGATGAAATTTGGCACAGAGGCAGATTATAGTCTGGAATAGCACATAGGCTACTTTATATCCCGGTATCTATAATGTTCCCTTGGGATTATAAAACACTTTTTACGCGGGTGAAGCCGCTGGCAGAAGCTAGTAAATAAATAAAAAACAATAATGTGCATATGTGCTGTTCTCGTCTTTTTTCAAATCAACATGTAGAGGTAGCGAGGTAATAACTAAGTATTTATATAATAAAAATAACATCAAATTCAAAAGTTAATTATTTAAATTCTTATAGGGTTGGTATTAAATCACAGTAACGCATGGCGTCTTCTCCAAAAAATAATCCATTCCGCGCGCAAAATTGCGGGGAATCAAATTTTGTGAAAAATCTCGGTACCTCGTCGTTTTGCTACATTATGTACATACGTAGGGATAGAGATTTATACGCATATGATGTGGGAATGAAAGAGTAATTTTCTACCCTGCCTCGTGAAACCGAATGTAATCTCATTACTATTTATGTAAATGTGATGTGTAATTTTACAAAGCGTGGGTTTGTGAGATGGTTATGTTCGCAATCACAGCAGAGACCTTACGTCAACGCAATGTTTGGGTGTCTCATGTAAGGAATCGTTATATCTCGTTCATACTCAAGTATGTACCTTTTTGTACATTAAAAGCTTCTTGATGCAGCTTCAACTCAACTAAAATTTGCTAAAATATACTCTTTCGTAGCGAGTACGTGCCAAAATTAATTCAAATCGTTCCGCCGAGGAGAGCGGCAGGCGGCAGAGCACGACGCGCGACGGGTCGTCGGCGACAGCGGGCTGGCTGCATTAGCGAGTGTCACCCCCCCAGCAGACGTCGACGAGTTATACACAAAGTGCCTATGACGGTATACGTCACCTGTTTCAGATCTAATCAAAGCTGAAGGAACACGCCCCTATTGGGTGACTTGATGAAGACGGCTTTCTAAACATGTAGGTACCTATAGATTCTATAAGAAAACGTACCTATCTATAGCATGAAGTAAGCTTACTTACCTTCGCGTACTATGCCAATTACAATTCGTCAGGATCGGATTCTAGAGAAAAAATGTTCAGTACTACGTTCTGCGCAGGAGGATGGGGACATGATGCTTGTCAGGGAGACAGTGGAGGAGGAGCAGTATCATCATTCGGCGAATTAGTTGGCCTTCTCGTCTTTCGGCTTCGGCTGTGGCCGAAGCATGCCCAGAGTTTACACGAAAACTTCCATCAGGACTATTAGAGAATGGATACATAATTATACTGGTGTTATAATTATATTGGTGTCTAATGCTGTAGCTTGTAGGTAAACTGCAAATTATGGTAGGCAGGTACGGTATCTACTGTCATTATAGGTATTTTTTGAGGCTTACCGTTTGTTACCAAAACTGTGTTACTCGACAAGACCTAAGTGTTGTTAGAGACTTCAGTGATCTGTCTGCACTAGGGCCTAGATATAAACCCTCATGAACGCATAGCTATCCATCACGGTTCGAGTATAGATGAAAACATGATTATATTCACTGCTTAATATCATAGTAGTGCAACTAACTCCTAACTAATCCGTAAATAGACTAAACCTGTCGCCGAATTGTTCTGTTATTCATGGAAGACAAGCTTACCAGCCGTCCTTTTGAGTAGGTAGACCGTTAGGAATATTAGCCCCAGACGTAGTACGTTAGCGACAGGTAGCCTGTAGCCGTGCAACGTAGTAATCCTTGTTGCAATTGGATTGATTTACGTGTCCCGTTTCACCCGACCAGATAAACTAGGCTAACACCTATCACGAAATCACCGAACCTCTGAATATTGATTCAAACACGATTTCACCAATCAACGTCCGACAAAACAATTCTGTTTCCAGATTGAAATGGAATACTTGCTTCCTACTTAATTTAAGTATGTTTAGGTAACCTATGCATGTATGCGGATCTACGGATAATAATTTTCAATAATTATTGTGGTATTTATTTTTAAATGACTATGTTTATTTGGACATTCATTAATTTCTACTTGTGTCATTGCTTATTCGTTTCTACTCTATTTTTATTGTTGTTATTTTATATTTACTTTTTTCGTGAATTTGGTGTAATCTATATCTAGAAAATCCGTTATCAACGCCTAAAAATACAGGGTGACTTTCGAATTTTAACTGTCTTGGATTGTCTTTGATTATCCATACTTAATCACACTAATATTATAAAGGCGAAAGTTTGTGAGTGTGTGTGTGTTGTATGTTTGTTACTTCTTCATGCTCAAACGGCTGGACGGATCTGGATGAAATTTGGCAAAGAGATGGATTAAAGCCTGGAATAGCACATTGGTTACTTTTTGTTGTCTCGGGAATATGTTCCTTTGGGATAATTTTCGACATTCACGCGGGCGAAGCCGCTGGCAGAAGCTGGTAATATTATAAATGCGAAAGTAACTATCTATCTGTCTGTTACCTTTTCACGCTTAAACCGCTGAACCGATTTAGATGAAATTTGGTATGGAGATAGTTTGAGACCCTGGGATAGAAATAGGCTTCATTTTTTAACCGACTTCAAAAAAGGGAGGTTTCTCAACTCGACCGTATATTTTTTTTTATGTGTGTTCGCGGATAACTTCGTCGTTTATAGACCGATTTTGATGATTATTTTTGTGTTGTAAAGAAGATATCCCAAAGATGGTACCAAGATAAGGAAACCAGGATCTGATGATAGCGTCTTAGAGAAATCAAGGGAACTCCTCAAATATTATAGGCATACATGTAGCGATTTTGGTATTTTTATCAAACGACTCTCAGAAAGTGTCATTTGGTGAAATGGAACTGATGAAGAAGAGCACAGATGGCCACTGAAACTGCTAAGTTTGTCACGGGTATAAGATATATCGAATAGCTAACCGACTATGATGAAGTAAATACTTATAAATAAAGGTACTGATGAAAATGGTAACATCGAACTGATCTCATGATCAAGCTGGCAGGTATACACTGGAACTCCGAAATAAAACAATGGATCCTAGTCGTGTTTGGGCTTATTGGAATCGTCATGAGGTTTACTTTGGCTATAAATGTGTTTTTATGGCAATTGGAGATACCTAAAAAAATAAATTAAAAACATTTTATAAAAAAAACAAACCGACTTCCAAAAAAAACACTGCGTAGTGAAAAATAACTTTATTTTCCGAAGTCGGTATAGAAACACGGAAAACAATAGGTACCAAAGACACGTTTTCATGGTATTTGGAGGTACCTACCAAGACTAAAAAGAGATAAATAAAAACACTTTTTAACAAAAAAAACAAACTGACTTCGACCATCGGTGGCTTTGGTACCTATTTTGTCCGTTTTTCGACACCGACTTCGGAAAAGAAAGTTATTTTTCGTTTTGTAGTGTTTTGTTTTGGAAGTCGGTTTGATTTTTTTGCTAGAAAGTTTTTCATAAAACACGAAGGTGGAGAAATGGGGGTGGGGGTTAGTTTTGTATGAAACTTCTTATTATGGCTTAAACCGCTGAACCGATTAAGATGAAATTTGTTATGGAGATCGTTTGAGACCCTGGGAAAGACAGTACTTCTTTTTGCATAAAACACGAAGGGGGCAAATGCGGGGGCGTTCATATTGTATTCAACTTCTTATTATGGCTTAAACCGCTAAACCGATTTAGATGAAATTTTATGTTTACATAAGACCACTTTGTACTCATAAGTCATAAGATACGAAAAGGGAGAAGTGGGATTGGGGCATAGTTTTGTATGAAATTTCTTATTATTGCGTCCGATTAGCTTTAACTTTGGAAGTAAAGTTTATAACAAAAAATTAAAGAGAACCTATTGGTTTTTTTTAACTACCCCTAAAAGGGGTTTGTAAAGATAAAATGTAGATATTCTCTTCATGAAGCTGAAATTTGGCAGATAGGTAGTTTACAGATCTGTTTTTTTTTTGGGTTTTTGGTCTCGCACGGAGTTATTTATTTATATTATTGTTTGTGTTTTGCTTATCTCGTGTCTCCTGTGCGGGGAGCTTCTAGCTTTCTTTAGATAGTAAACGTTAGCTGAGAAAGGATTTTTGTAAATGCTCATTTTAAGGCGGCTAAGGGGAAAGCTGATCTTTGTATGAAACTTTTCACTGCGGCTTCCGATTTGGGTGAAACTTTGCAGGAATGTTTTTGATAACAAATGATTGAGGTCTGCATATTTATTTTTTCAAACCCCTCCTAAAAGGGGTACTATTATTTATATGGGCAAATTAGGATTACCAATTAAGCTTATGGGAAATATTGATGCACCCCGATTATGAAATGGGACAAGGCTTCGTATTAAACTATAAGGACAAAATATAATAGATGTCACTAAAGCCTTTAGGTTCAAAACGAACACTTCCCAAAATGTTCACTCTTTCAAAACATCCAATTCCCAAAATGGTAATTCCCTAAATGTCTATTTCCCAATTCGTCCACTTGCCCAAACCGACCCTTTAGGGTCAAAACGAACACTTCCCAAAACGTTCACTCTTTCAAAACGTCCACTTCCCGAAATGGGAAAAGCGTATTCATACGTCGAATCCCAATAATCTCCACTGACCTCCCATTTCAATTCAAAAGACTCCAGTTCCCAATCAAACTTAGTTTTGCTATTTCTATTAACAAACCTCGAGGGAATAAGCAGCTAGGGGTGCATTTGGAAAAGCCATGCTTCAGCCACGGCCAGCTATATGTAGCATGTTCGCGTATGTCATAGGATGGACATACAACATAATATTATGTAGCATATAGCAGCGTCCTAAAATGTTGTACCCATGATTAACGGAATTAAGAAATGTCAATTAATTGCAGATAAAATTTAACAGGTTCACAGTCCCATGAGTCACATATAATGGTCTGCTGTATTGTTTTAACTATTGTTTTCGCTAATTGGGCTGTGAACCTGCTTAGATAGAGTGGTAAATATCTTCAATACGAGTTTTCCAAGTAGACGTGGATGGCCAAATCAGACGCTTTCAAGATTAGTGAAAAACACACATGGCTGATTTTTATGAAAACTAAAACTGCAACATTGCACTTCTCTCACCCTGTATATCAACCCCAGAATTGATTGACATAATCCATATTAACGCGACCGAAGCTGCGGGCAGCAGCTAGTGGTAAATAAATAGAAGGCCTTTTTTTATTTCAGTCTTAAGACACCATAAAAAATGCCATCTTTGGATACGTACTTAAAGTAAAAATACCTCACTTCCTCAATGCCCTGGAGGCTCTAGTTTAGTCTCCACAGGATCCCGCGGTTAAGCAGTATCTAATCAATCACTCTGATTGAACTGCGAGAAGCCACACGAAAAAAAAAATCTTACCCAGTGATTTAGACAAAAAAAATAAGTGGTATATCTACGTTCGTTTTTTATACGAAGACCGGCCAGTTTTCATAGTTATGTGCCCATTCTTTGTCACCTCTGTCAAGGTTGTATTAATTACCTTCTTCAAGATCTGCATTATTATAATTACTATAATATAACCATTTCTTTGCACTATCTTATGATATATAACTTAGTATTATCCGGGCATTCACTAGTTTCATTTATCATCAACACCGCACCTTACATGGCGACCCAGCCAAAGGAATCTATACGCGCTACGCGAATTCGAGACGTAGTTGAGTGTGACACAATACCATCGGATAAGTAACGAAAAATGTCAGTGAAAATGGGATGAGTATTAATTTATTGTGCCTACGGAGTAGACGATAGCGCGAGAGTAACAAATCATCCACGAAAATGGGCAAGCAGCAGTCTAAAGAGGAGACCCTGATGATCGTTCAAAACGCGGCGGCTGGCAGTAACTATAGGGAATGCAATTTCGCTCTCGCGAAATCTCAGCCTTTTTAACGAGATTGATCTCGGCCGAAGAATGGGCGAGATCATGATTATAATGAACCGCTTTCATCTCTGAGACACGCAAGAGTATTTCATTGCAAGAAGAACTACAGAACCTAGAGACAGAAAACTAACTACGAATTCTCATACGAGTCCGGGGGTCAAAAGGCAAACTTTTACAGTTCGTAGATGATCCTGATCCTGAGATCTGTGGTTGGAAATAGCGTTGAATCCGAAACAATAGCCTATCTCAGCGGCTGGTTATCGGGCCAACAAAATAAGAAGCAGTTTAGCAGACGACTCTTTGGACATTTTGTGCTTCTTATTTATTTATTATATACTTTATTGTACACCATAAGTAACATTTATAAAGGAAACTTAAAACTAAAAACACATACAATGGGCGGCCTTATCGCATTCCGCGATCTCTTCCAGGCAACCAGGTATGGACAATAATTGCTGGACACGAAGTGGGGCTGTTAGTGTAGTAAAAGATATGCAGATACATACGTATGCCATGTAATATATACATAAATACATACAAATATATAATAAAGGCAATAAATAAAATGATGACAATCAATTCATAATCACAGCGACAGGTAGGTAATGCACGAGTCTTAAGAATCTACTTTTAAAATAATTCGTATTAATGGCGTGTTATGTGAACTGAACAAGCCTTTCATTTTATTGGTATATTTTGTTAGTTAATCTCTAATATCTAATAGATCTCGGAGTGGGTATAGTTTTCTTTAATTGATAATAATATCTCAGTTTAATAGTCAACTCAACTTAGTTAATGAGTTTCATTTTAGTCTTGGATTTCATGTTGTTTTTGATATTAAAAGACTTTTGTTTGATATTAGAAGAGAAGACTGGTTGTTTATTTCATTTCTTATTGATTAGATACGTCAAAGTTTACTACTTATAAGTTTATTAAAAAAAAGATAGATAGATACGTCAAACAATGTTAAATACATAAAAGTTTATTGAAATATTCGTAAAAATAAATTTCATAATACCTATAATTCTAATTATTTTTTCCTAATTTATTCAAATATTGTGATTGTTTGCATGAATAAACACACAAACCTGCCAATCTCGCGAGATCTCGCCTGAGCCCCATCTCGCGAGATTGCATTCCCTAGCAGTAACCAAGCAACAGCAGAGGAACTTCGCTTTCATATGTCCCTATCCAACATTATTCTGTCTTGTATCCTGCTCATACTACTACTCGGTATATTGTGCATCGTATATCGGCTGTATAGAAAGAAGGTGTCATCAAAAATGGATAAGCAATGAGAAAAATATGACGAATATGAGAAGATCTCTTTTCCGTCGACGCACGCGGCAGACTACGAGGAGACAGATTAAAAAAAAAATCGGCCAATCGGCTATCATCCTCGGATAGAGTGAAAAAAAAACCGGCGATCTTATACTTTGACATCTTACTCTTTGATACTCTGGCGTTAAATGATACCTTGACATCTATACTTCATACTAATAATGTGAATGTAAGTTTGTTTGTTACGCTTTCACGCAAAAACTACTGAACCGATCATCATGAAACTTTGTATATATATTCTTGGAGGTATTAGAAGTAACATAGGATACCATTTATTAAAAAAAAAAATATGGCTTCGCTGCGAGCGAAGCCGCGGGTAAAAGCTAGTACTAAAGAAATTGTGTGTGTTTATGATGCTTATGGCCGGTTTGTAAGATATATTTATTAATTTTTTGACTTGATCAAACCTAAACAATTCAACTAGGGCGCCCCTAGTATTTTTTTTGCACCAGGGCCTTTGGTGAGCTACCTACGCCTCTGCTTTTCACGTTTAAACCGCTGAACCGATTCAGATGAAATTTGGTATGGAGATAGTTTGAGACCCTGGAAAGGACATAAGCTACTTTTTTGCATAAAACACGAAGGGGAGAAATGGAAAGGAGGGATTTAATTTTGTATTTAAATTCTTATTATTAACCGGTTTAGATGAAAGTAGTTTAACATTAGCTTAGAAAGGATTTAAGTAAATTCACATTTTAAGGAGCGAAATGGGGGAAGCTGAACTTTGTATGAAACTTTTTATTGCGGCTTCCAATTTGGTTGAAACTTCGAAGGAATGTTTTAGTAGTAACAAATGATTGAGGTCTGTATTTAATCTTTTCAAACAACTCCTAAAAGGGGGTGAAGTGGGGTGGGGTTCTATAGTTTATATGGGGCAATTAGGAGTAGGTACCACTTATGCTTATGTTGAATATTGATGCAACCCGATTATGAGGCTATATTAACAAGTAGGTACCTATGGGCAAAGGGGAAAGAGTGTTCATACGTTGAATCCGATGATTATTAGGATTTACCTACAAAAAATTCCAGAATTTCCAGTTGCCAATAAAATTTAGTTTTGCTATTACCATTAAAAAAGCTCAAGGGTAGCAGGGGCCGTGCATTTCGGAAAGCCTTCATTTACTCACAGCATTTGTAGCATGTTTGCGTATGTCCAGGGCACCGAAAGTGTATGTATTAGCGCCAAATGGAAGGCCTTACAACATATTATATAACTGCGTCCTAAAATGTGGTACCCATGATTAACGGCTTATCAAGGAATGGCCATCAAAAGCATAGAGTGGTATCTTCAAGTCACGGCAAAGTAGATGCTATGACTCTGCAGTTTATTTGTTTCCCTTTGTACCTATATAACCTCTGCCTGTTGTTATAAACGATTTAATAAAAAAGTTAATCGTTTTTTACGTTAATGCTTCCTGTACCTAAACAGGCTAAGTTTTCCACGTGAGCGTTTGCCAATCAGAAACTATTATGAATAGCGAATAGCACTTAAAAAAGGTCATGGGGCCAATTTTGATGCAAACTAAAACTGTAACATTAGATTTTTCTCATCCTGTATCGCGAGCGAAGCCGCGGGCAATAGCTAGTCTATTGATAAACAAACACTTTCCTCAGGCTTTTTTTGTCGTTCAAAAACCATTGAACCATGAAGTATTTAAGTCTTTAATATAAGTTTTTGTTTTCACAAGTTTATTCTGTAGTATCACAAGTTATTCTGTAGGATAAACGAGCATATCAATCCTCTGATTTTTTTAATTTGCAACTGGTTGTTAATTTTTTATCTGTATTTGTATCCTCAATTTTGACAGTTCGCAGCTGGTGCTGTTGGATTGTTTCTATTATGGATTTTTGAGACCTAAAAGCTTAGTTAATACTTAAATTGTAGCGATAAACAAGTAGTATAATCTAAATTTACTACATTTGTAATAGTTTGTAAAATATTTGGTCTACTTGGCACAATGTTTAAGGTAAATACGTTGTTTTTACTTTCGGTCTATAAGCAGAAAATGCGTATTGTATACAACTTGTATACAACATTTTTGTCCAATCCGTATGAAATACAAAACAAATATACAGGCATCTGCTATTTTTAATAGCTTGTGAATCTTATTTTGAAGAAATAATTTAATGAAATAACATGTCAATTTTCAACATGGCTCACTCCGGTCATTTGGTATGGTAGGTACTTTTATGTATAATCGTGATACGATAATGTACGTGACAGACGACACCAATCAACTTTAATTGGAATCTAATAAGAAATCATAATTGGTGTGCTCTGCAAGTTGTTACATAAGCCGTTTTCATTTTTAGGACGAATAGGCGTAAGTGCCAACCAAAAAATCATGTTTACATGTATGTTGTTCCATTGTAAAGCAACATTCAGCCGAATAATGTTTGTTTTGTTTTCAGATCTACTACACCCAATTCTATTTAATGATCACTAAAACATAAAGGTAATCAATAACAATGTAACCTACCCTCCACAAGTCCACATGCTTACATTTATTATTTAACTATATCTTTTAGAAACATAACAATAGATATCAGTTAGTGATAAACAAGTGGCTAAACATTGATTAATGAACTTATCACATAGGTAAGCTTCAGTAAATAAAATTCTTGTATAAATAGGACACCACATCGTATGTATAACAGAATATATACAAGTTAGGAATTAACGATGATAAAATTACTCTAAGTTTGAATTTTTATTTGATATCGTTAAAATCACTTTTTTATTTTTAGTCTCTTACTAAAGTTTGTTTATTAAACCCCTAACATAGATGCAAACTTAGCTCCTTATGTAGTATTAACAAGATTGTACAATATTGTTTCAACATTTGATTTCAAATTATGCATATTTTTCTTGAAGCACAGGGCAATGGACCCAGTTATAGACAATGAATGGCTTGGTTGCAAGAATGAACCAATTGACGAAATGCAGAATGTGGGCAACATTGCTCGAAGTTGGCAGTGGAGAGAGCGTGGCATCAACCCACCCAACTACCCCAACAGCAAGACAGTTCTTGAGAACATGGCTGAGGACATCCTTGTTCAGAAATCACTTAAAATAAGAGTATGATTAACTTCCTTTTAAAAATCCTATAGATTTAAGTAATATGTTCAGTTATTTTCTAATTCATCTCGTATTAAATTTTCTAAGAGTTTCTTAGCTGATAATAAACATGTTGTTAAAATTTTCAGAGTTGTGATTTGCCAGGGTATCCAAGATCTACATTTTTAATGGTGTTTAGTCCTGATGGGTAAGTTTAAAAGCATTTTTTTTTCATATTGTTTTAATAGGTTTCAAGTATTTTTGGACAGCAGTGAAGATAAGCGTAGTCACTGGAATACTGAGTATTTCATTAATTGATAAATCATATATAAATTATCATACCCTGTATCTTAGCTTATGTTGGAATTCACTAGAAAATATTAAGAGGTTACTCAACAAAACTAGCTTCATGTCAAACTAAATTCAGCTAATATTTTTATTACAAATATCTTTTTTTAGCTTAAAAACTTGGTTAGTTAATTCTGACTTGAAAGTTTTTGCTCTATAGTATTCTGACAGTGAAATATTTAAACTAAGCACCATGACCTTTAAGTAGCCAAGGACTGATCTAAATATATTATATGTAATATTTTTTAAATACTAAATATGACAAATTGGCATATTTTTTGCTTTTATTCCTCAGATGATAGTTATCTACCCTAAAACTAAACACATAACTAGTGTCTTTTCTTATGAGATAAACACACTAATTTTTATAGCTAACTTTTATCTCAATAAGATTTATAGCAACTGAAATACATGCTAACATTTTAGGACAAAAGTAGCATCAACACATGGTAATCACAATGTGTACGTGTCTGAGCTGGCCAGTGGAAAGCATGTCCGCATATTGAAGGGACATCCTCGCACTCCATGGTGCATTGCCTTCCATCCATCACATCCCCTGCTTATTGGGTCCGGCTGTCTCGGCGGGCAAGTCAGGGTGTGGGATATTGCAAGTGTGAGTTATAGTTATTTTTATAGCATAAATTCAAATATTTTTAACTTTGAGGATCACAATAAAAGTAACTTTTCTATTTATACAGGGTGGCAGTGAGGTGTGGAATGTGCGAAATGAAACTGTCATAGCTTCCATTGCCTTTCACCCTCGCGAGCAGCTGTTGGTGATTGCCACATACAATGAATTGTACTTTTGGGACTGGAGCCAGCCAGCCCCTTTTACCAAAGTCTGTACTAACAATGTTAACGAAAAAGTCAGGTATGAAAATAAAATTATACAATTAACATTTTTTTTAAACTAATGGAGGAGGAATAGCGCAGTTTTAAAATCTGACAAAATCAGCTCCAAACCTCCTACAACTATTCTTTACTATTTTTGTAAATCCATAGTCACTTGTTAAATAAAATTAGTTTGCATATATATTTTCACAAAATGGTCAACTTTAAATTCAAACAATAATCAAAACTATTGGGTGTGCTAATTATGAGTTAAACATAAAATTATGACCACTTTTGGTTACTTGTCTAACATCGAAATTCCGTCATATTTTCCAAAAGGCTCCATCATTCCTTCTGACATTGATATATCTACAATCAGGATAAGTAACAGAATATCCTGATTGTACATTGCACAGAATACATTTTATTTGCCCTGAATATCCCTTAAAAATCTTCAAAGTGGAATTTTCTGATGCGTCAGATTTAGGGCAAGCCCACAATTTCGTTGTCAGATTTGCCTTTTTAAGATATTTTGTGTCCAGCCCCACCAAATCAAAAGAAAAAAACCTTTTTCAAACAAGCTTTTTAGCTTACTGTGCACTGTTATCCAAACCAAACATGTATGCAAAATTTCATCTTAATCGGTTGAGGATAACTTCTTTAAAATTCAGTTGCAAGATTTGACCCGAACACACACATACATTGCAAGTTTGCAAAGTTTGTTTGTAAAGCTTGTAAAAAACGTCCTTTTTTGAAATCTGAAAATGGACCCCTGACCACAAGGTTCCTATCTGAAACCTTTCAGATATATTCTAGGTGTTCGGTCAGCGGACTACACCTACTCAGCCATCATCTTTTCGCCCTGCTGCAGCCTAATTGGGTAAGTGAATTCGCCAAGGGTTTTGACCCCATCTATCTACCAATCACAGACGGAAATCCGTACCGCGTCTTTCATCTCGCATGTGATTGGTCGATCGATTGTTCATACTCTTTGCCCTTTGCCTTGCCGAATTCACTTACGCAATAAGGCTCGAATATGGTTGCTCAAAAATCATATGAGCTCCTCCATAATATGAGTAAACTAATTAAATTATCAGTTTTTGTGAATGGCAAATTTGCTTTTCGTCAAAAGCAAACTTAGAGTTCCAAAATCCATTAGTTTTAAACTGTTATTAAATATTATGCATTCTTAGCTTGTTTTTTTCAGATATGTGGCTTTCGATTCTCTTGGATACAAACTTATCACTGGAATATCACTGTGGGCTTGTTCGGGAGGAGCAGCAAACAACTCTTCGCAACAACAGAACCCTTCTTCGGGGCCGACAAATAACTCCAATAATAATAATCCTAGAAGAGGTGACAGCGACGACAGTCCAGGCGGCAGCCGGGCGCAGGAGAGCCCCGGCTCAGCTCAGGACATGATCGTGAACTCTTACCAAAACTTGGTGCAAAGATACGATAGTTTAGTGAGGAATTATCAAAGATTATTTATGGTTCGACATCGACTAACCAGCACTCCACCGCCTCCAAATACGGTAATAAATAATTCAAACAATCATTTTTAACATTGGGTTAGGAAAATCTCACTGATAGAAAGTTGTACAAATTAATAAAATGTGGAATGTTCGCAGACTGACCGCGGCACGGATCCTATGGAGACAGACTTTGGACTCGGTACTTCTGGCTGGTCGCGGACCTCGCGTTCTGCCACTACTACTCAGGATGATGGTACCTATGTTGCCATTGAATTCGAAAGTCACTGAAACCAAATAATTTCTTTCAAGAAAGTATTTTACTGTATAAATCTTTCTTGGCTTGGATTCTCCTCGCAACACCTAGTCTTATTATTTCACCTGATATACAAATGGTTGGTGATGTTATTCTCATCTATTTCAACGTAACGTTTCAGCAAACCCAACGCCTAGCACGTCTCGCGACTCAGTGGAGCCCACAGACCCCGGCGATGGTGAGACCAGCAGTCGCTTACTCAACTTAGATGTACTGTCAATTGATAGCAATCCTCCCAGGTAAGCATGAAGATTTATAGGTAGGAGAGTTCCTAATTATAAACGCTTAAGGTGCGAGACAAGTGAGCGACCGCGACGCGAGACCGAGATGTGCGAGCGAAGCACCCTGTCTCGGTCGCGCGTCGCTGTTTCTTTGAGTGTGATCGCGCGTGAGACTGAGACATGTGTCGCATACAAACTCCTCGATTGTATTAGTCGATAAAATCAGTTATGTTGTTGAAAATTATTATTCCACATTGCAATGGAAAGCCAAGTTATCAAATTACTATTGGATCAAGTAGACGATATGATATTATATTCCATTTATTTATTATTATATACATAATTTTACATTTTTAAATATTATTCTATAAAATCAAAAACATTTAAAAGTTCAAAAATAGTAGCCCACCGGTATCGAGAACAGGGTCCAAGCACTGGTGGTCAGGGCTCCTGAGAGAGGAACCTCCTGACTATACGTGCCGTGTCCAGGAGCACCGCTTTCTGGATCAGGCCCTTGATCCAGCTGCCCAACGAGAGTCTCCTTAGATGTTCGTCGAGGCTCTTGCCTATCATCCCATTGTCCGTGACGACTATCGGCACAATGACTGCTGTATTCACATCCCACATATCGACAACTTCACGAGCCTGATCAAGATACTTACTTTTCTTATTTCTCTCAGCCTTCACGAGGTTATCGTCATGGGGGACCGACTATCAAAAATAATTGCGTGATGCTCTAGTCGGTCTATCACCACTTGGCAACAATAGTCCTGTCAGTGATGATAGACCGATTCCAATACAACGTGACATTGCCATTTTCGAGAACTGGGTCGGCACGGGTCGTACTTATAGTAAGGCACTCCGATTCCACAAGATTGTATTTAAGAGCAAGTTGCTGATGGATAATCCTTGCTACAAGGTTCACATCATCATCAGCCTATTAAAGTTCCCACTGCTGGGAAACAGGCCTCCTCTCCGTGACCTCCTCTCCGTCACGCGGGCCTAGTGCGTGTTGGTGGATGTCACATGTCTTCGAATTTTTGATTCTAGGACATGCCGGTTTCCTCACGATGTTTTCCTTCACCGTTTTGAGAGCAGTGCAGACTGCATACCTCGCGGTTGTGCAGGGTCTTAGCGATTAAAAAGCACGATCCCCGCACTTCCGCGGGATATACAGTCTCAATATTATATTAATATTATAAAAAAAAAAAACACAATAAAAAAACAACTTTCGTTTGGGTAGTCGTTGTCTTTGGTATCTCCTGCCTCGAACGCGTGTCGCGGTCGCGCTGTGAACTCGCACCTTTAGACTTGACTATGTATATCACTAAAGCCGTCTACAGTATAAACACAAAAAATAACTTTAGCTTTTCTTTGATCCTTTCAGAAATCCCAGTTCAACAAATCAAGAGCGTTCGCTGTTTGGGTCTCGATCATCTGCTTTCCAACCATTAAACGGTTCTGACAGATCATACAGAACTATCGAGTACGAGAATAGCCGACTCTTGCCAAATCCTTTCTCGTCTTCTAATGGAACACCGAGGCCGACCAGGGTTACGTTTACAGAAATTACTCCCTCCAGTTCGACGAACACATCGCGCACTAGCATATTTACGTCATCTAGAGGATCTTCTTTGGGACGGGATTTCTCTCTACGCCGAAGAAACTTTTCCCCATTACAACAAAATAACGAATCTACACGTAACGAATCGGCAACGGCAGCGACCACTCCTTCCGCGTTACCATTTGTTCCGCGACGCTCATTTACTAGTGCATCAGCTGAAAGCCAGCCTTCGACGTCAGGTTCTTCTTCTTCTTCTTCCTCGCAAAGACCAACAATGACTAATTCATCTACACAAATGAGCCCCGTGACGGCGCCAGTCGATGCTCAAACTATTAATGAGAGCCTTGATTTAATCCGTGACATTCTTCGTGACTCTGGCACAAGGTTGTTGAATTTAATCACTAATATGTCGTTATCCACTCTGGCCAGCGTAGAGCGCAGCATTCCTCGGCGCAGTGCGTCGCGCGCGCACTCGGACGAGAGCGAGAGTGGCGGCCGCACGCGCGGCGCCCGGCCCCGTGTGCGACTGTTCAGCTCTACTTGGCGACGAGAATTTTGGTCATCCAGTTCTGATTCTGACAGTGATCAGTCCTCGGAAGTTAATATTTTTAGGACAAGAAATACGACGTTTCGAGAAGATGAGTCCTCAATTAATAATAATCCGACTGCTTCTACTTCCTACGAGAGAGTGCCAGCCCATACTGATAGATTGGTGTTTGAATTGAGTGAGATGGACGCGCGCGTCGGTGCCCCCCGTAGAGAACAACGGTCGTCGAGGGATGCAGGAGGCATCAATGTGTCATTGTCGAATAACAGGTTCCGTGTTCGAACTCAAAGCGATTCAATGAGCACCGACGCAACACCCCCTTCCGCATCGACCGTAACACCTGCGCCTGCCGCACCGGCGCCCGTCGCTGCCGCCCCTGCCGCCGAAGCCGCGCCTGTAGAAAGACAGGATGTGGCGGATAGAGCGGCAGCATCAGAGCCACGTACGCAAAGTACATCTGATTTTAATCCCGACAGACCGTCAACGAGTAGGGATGAGTTTTGGAATAGAGGCGGCGTAGTGCCACCTGACGAAGCTTACAGAAAAGTAAGAACCGGAGTAAACGCATTACAGAAGCACACTGTGCAGTTGACGAATCTTTGGTTGCGAGGCAATCGCACGACCATGAGAGAATTACGCGGGATGTGGGAAAATTTACGCCGACGTATACTTATGCTACATAGGGAAACAGGACGACAAGATGTTCCCAGTTATTATACTCGACCATTACTAGATCGTTGTATGATGTTGACTGACATGACGGACAACCTCGCCCGCACCGCTAGAAACCTAAGACATAATGCGAGAAGTGAAGAAAGTGACAGACATTCGACTGGAAGTCGTAATGCGCCTCAGAATGCAAACAATAATCGGACAGAAACTGAACGAAATACATCTAACGACAATGGTACCGAAACTAGATCTTCTCAAGGAGGAAGGTCTTCTCATGTAAGATCTTCACCTAGTACCCGGTTTTCTCCGCCTTTGAGAAGAAGAATAAATACGAACTATCGCTGGCGCGCAGAAGATGAACTGAGGAGGCGATCTCGAAATCCTACCGCTAATCGTTTGGCTCCGCGCTACATGAACCGATCCCGTAGAGACTTCGCTCGCGCGATTGAGATAAGTGCTACTAGACATGAGATACGTATGCGGGCAATGCAGGTATTGTCAGTTATGTTTAACATGATGATGATGTGTCTCGAAGAGCGAGGCCTGAGTCAACTCATCATCACCATGTTAAGGACGCTGAAAAGGGCTCTAGCGTTGACTTGCTTAATCGTGATGTCAAACAGGAATAGTGCTCGAACAGCCACTTCTCAAGCTCCTACACCCCAACGTGTAGAATCCTTAGATGTCGTTCGTATTCAAAATGTTGAGCATAACGTCGACGTGAACGTTGATGGCCCCGACGAGCTGGCGCCTCCTAGTAACCCACAGCGTGCAACAGAACCGGTTGAAAACCGTTCGCCACAAGATAGTAATGACAACAAAGTTAACACTGCTGAGACACCTTCAACATCACAAGCTGAAACTGCCGATTTAAGTCATAGGACTCCCCCATATATTGACCCTCTTTTTCCGTCGGCGGTTAATTGTGCACCCGATACCCCCACACCGTCAACTTCAACTTCAAATGTTAGAAATTCACAAAACTGTCCTTTTCCAGCGAGTTTTGTGGCATTTCTACAGGAAGAAAGAGCTGCACAAATTAGAAATTCACAAAGGTACAGCGGTCGTCTTGCGGTCCAGATAGCCGCCGCCAACCGCAATAATTCTGCAACAGCAAGAAATAGACGGGATCTGTACATGGAAAGCAGGAAGCAAAAAGCTTTGCATAGAACAAATCCCACTGCACATCCACTCATTAGAAAGAGGATTTTACCTCCAGTATCGAATTATAGAATACCGGCACTGCGAAGTTTACCTTTGAGGCGACCCGATGTGTCAAGATTCCCAAGGGTTGAGGCGCAAAATAATGAGCCTGTGGCCGGACCCTCGAACGCTCCGCCTACCGGCGAGAACCCTAGTCTTCAGGAATCAGCCGGAAATGAGTTGTTGAACGAGTTCGAGCATAGGGTAAATTTTATACGCATTGCTCACATGCAAGCTGTGCGGCTAAGAAATGCGGCCAGAAACAGGTTCAGACGCCTGCAGACAATCCGCCTGTACACGCCGTCATCCGTCCGGGAAATGTTCTCCCTGCAGGCAAACCTCGGTGACCCCACGGGAAGCGGCGCGACTGGCGGCGCGGTGCCAGGCCCCAGTAACGCGGCTCCGGGGCCTAGTGGGGCTGGGTCCAGCGGTGCGGGGCCCAGCGGTGCAGGAACCAGCGGAGCGGGAACCAGCGGTGCGCGACCCAGCGATGCGGGACCCAGCGGTACGGCCGAGGGCACGCGGCATCCGCTGGCCATGTTCCGGCCGCACATCTTGTCTTCACGCGCAGACCCGGCCGGCCGCGAGGAGCTCAGCCATCAGTTCCACACCGTACTCAATAACGTGGCCATGCCGCTCATGCAGATGAGCGATCTGCCCGGCAACGACGGCGGCTCTGCCCAACGCCTGCCCAGGATACACGAGTATCTGCAGCCCATCATCCTGGCTCAGGTAAATAAAGCTGTATTCTATTTAGACGTTCAATGAAGTCGTATTCGTAGAACCGATGTAACTGTTTATTTGTGTCAGAACGCGATGGTGATGGACGACGAGGGCGCGGCGGGAGAGGGCGGAGCGCGGCGCATGGCGGGCATGGCGGGGCTGCTGGACGCCGGCATCATCTCCGAGGCACTGCCGGCGCCCTCGCACCGCGTGCAGGCTTGGGACTTCACCACCGGCCACACACCCGAGATATCCGACAGTACGACATTTTATTTCTTATTAATTCCTACTTGGATTCGAACCCCGACAGGAAATAACCGCCTCGGTCATGGAATTTGATAAAATACATATTTTCCTTTATTTCCAAATCAACTGTGTTTTTATGTCATCAGGTACCAAAAATGTAGTAGTACAGCGATGCAGGATTCATAACGACGCTAGTATCGACATATCTAAAGATGGAAGGCTCTTGGTCGCACTCTTGCCTGTGCCCAGGTTAAGAAATACGAACCATTGGCTTGGTAAGTAATTCTTTTGTAAAAAAGTGCAATACTTCAATTTTGACACTTGAATTTTTTATTTCAATAGGTTATTACTTCAATTTGTACAGCTGCTAATAAGTTTGTGTGTGTGTGTTAGGTGTGTACTCGCTGGAGTGGGCGCGGCTGGGCCAGTGCCTGCACACGGCGGTGCTGGAGCAAAGCGCCGTGTCGGTGGCGCTGTCGCCCACCGCGCGCCACCTGGCGGTGGGGCTGGGCTCGCGGCGCTTCACCACGGCGCCGCACGCGCGCAGCAACGTGTTCGCGCTGCTCTACCGGCTCGAACCACTCGGTAAGTACCTATTACCTACACTAGCACCGTGTCGGTAGCGCTGTCAACCACCGCGCGCCACCTGGCGGGGAGCTGAGCTCGCGGCGCTTCACCACGGCGCCGCACGCGCGCAGCAACGTGTTCGCGCTGCTCTACCGGCTCGAGCCACTCGGTAAGTACCTATTACCTACACTAGCACCGTGTCGGTAGCGCTGTCAACCACCGCGCGCCACCTGGCGGGGAGCTGAGCTCGCGGCGCTTCACCACGGCGCCGCACGCGCGCAGCAACGTGTTCGCGCTGCTCTACCGGCTCCAGCCACTCGGTAAGTACCTATTACCTACACTAGCACCGTGTCGGTAGCGCTGTCAACCACCGCGCGCCACCTGGCGGGGAGCTGGGCTCGCGGCGCTTCACCACGGCGCCGTAAATAAATCGTTCAACCACTGCGCCAACCGTGCGCCCTATGCGATTATTTAAAATGTTTAAATTTTACATGTACCTATCGCCATCGCCAAGCCTTCGATGATAGAATGTCACTTGTCTAGGGCCTCTGGTCAAAATATATTTAATTTTGGAATCATCAATACGACGAAGTAGAAGAATCTCTTATGGTGGGTACACACTACATGAGACTTTCTTTCATCAACTTCTATAGAATTCTGTCTGTGCAACACAGCAGTACAGATAGATGTCGGTAAGTATATCAGAAAGGAAAGGATGTCTGTGTAGTATGGACACACCATTACATTTGGGCATTGTTGATAACGAATGTCACTTGTCAAGATACTCTGGTGCTTCAAATTCTTTGTTTTTATAATATTATGTTTAACACTAATCTGTAATTTTATTTGTATCTTCAGAAAGTTCAAGCCGCACGGGATTATCTCCTATCAAAGAGTTGGAACAGAATTGGGAGCATGGCTTCACCAGCCTCAACTGCCTGCGCTGGGCTCCACAGCCTGGCCAAGGACTTGTCTATGCAAACAACACAGGACAACTCATTATTATGAGCTAAGTAGCAATGTCATGTTTATAAGAATGTTCCAAACACAAAGCCATGGATGCTGTATGTCACTGCCACTTTAGACTGGCCCTTTGTGCCCTTTTTCAAATTTATTTTTACGCATTTGTGGCAAGTTCTTCATGTTTAAAACGACTAAAAGTTTTGGTTCAGTCTGTTTAAATTTCATAATACATATAATGAATGTCTAGTTGTATTTTTTAAATATCATAATACTATAACGTTAGGATAGACTAATCACAGATTGTTTGAATGGAAGTCAAAAATCGATTTTAAAATACATACATACATAGTTTGTAATGTCCAATACCAATGTTCTTTAAATTGTAAATTGATCTCGTGAATCATTGGATTGGAACAGATTGTGCTACATTGTCTATGGTGTAATAACTGAAAACTAATTGTTGTGGTTATTGTTCCAAACAAGATTTGAAGTTTTATGCTTGTATTACTCATTCGCGTTGTTAATGTTAAGACTTAATACACACATCAATGCGTTAGACATGTAATACATAATTGAAAGTATAGATTTATCGCCATTCTTTAGATATTTATTCTTAGTAATAATCTGAAATTCTGAAAAATTCATAGTACGTATAGTTATCGCCAAATTTCTGGGCCGCCCTGAAGTTGGCTTTCCGATGCGCAAGGCACGAATCGGTGCTGTTTTTGTATGAGATTTACTACTGCGCAGCCATTGTAGCCATTCAGGGCGGCCAAAAAGTTTCGCGAGAACTATACTATAACATAATTTTTCAAGTTTGTTTTTTTTTCATAATTGTGTTTGTGTTATTGTAATACACTGCCTTCGACTTGAACTAAATTGCAATATTATTTAATTTTATGTTAGTAATAAAACTTCCAACTATGCAATCATGTTTCGATATTTGGACAACTAAATTATTTTAGGCTGTGTACTGATTTCTATTAATAATTTTAAGAATATTTCTTGCGAAGGGAGTGTAAATTTCAGTTCTTCCATATTATTTTATAAAAAAATCTGGCGCGGCGCCATTCTTTAAGTTATAAAAGCTTTATTGGTACTAGCAATATAATATGCTATATTTCTTACTTCCTTTCTTTTCTCTTATCTTTTCTTAAACTTTCTTTCTATTATCTTATCGTATTTACTTTATTAAATATTAACGATTTCCCAAAACCCATCTATAATTTTAGGCTGGGTATGCACGTATTCGGTCATACTTGTTACCACATTACTTAAAAATGGCTGTACTAGTATTGTGTTAAATACAATAAGATAGCTCGTTTTCTGATTGATTGCGTTTGATTATTCCTGACACTAAAACAACCCGAAGCCGTGTAGAGCCAAACCTGACTGATTTTTTCGCGTCAGACTGATCTGGTGATCGATTCAACCAGGGCATAGATAGTTCAAGT
Organism: Orthosia gracilis; assembly: GCA_947562075.1. Taxonomy (NCBI): domain Eukaryota; kingdom Metazoa; phylum Arthropoda; class Insecta; order Lepidoptera; family Noctuidae; genus Orthosia; species Orthosia gracilis. The sequence goes on along the minus strand of OX387267.1, from coordinate 30,143,371 downwards.
CATCTTTGCCCGCGGTTCTATATGTAGGTAAGCATATGTGTGGGTGCTTATTTTCACTGCCGGGTAACTGCCACACAAATTAAACTTGTGTATTTACAAGCGTACGCACAGCTCAAGCAAACATGGCGCCGCGCGCACAGATTAGTTGAACTATCTATAAGAAGTAAAGTTGATTGACAAGTTTTGTAAAACTTGGAGACATAGAGTTAATAAAATTATTTATCGTAAAATTTTGACTATTATATTAAAAATTTCATGAGGTGTATAACAAAAGTGAGGGACAAACATTTTTAGAGATGAAAGTGGCCACCACTTATAAAATAACACTTAAAATGGTCTGATGCCAGAATAACAAAAATATTGTCCACCTGGTATGACAAAAACTAGATTATCGTCTGTTAGGCGCGCCATCACGCATTAACCATATGTGCATAATATTATTCCGTATAGAACAATGTACCTTCTTAACTATAATGTACAGCTACTTAGGTGACAGGTTTTGCTATACTTGTGTTGGAGAAATTATTGGGCTCGCTACTTATGCTTGCACTCACATGTCTTAGAAAATCTTCAACTACACTAGAGCCAAGATGAAGGTAGATTATTTACTAACAAAGCACTGAAAGCTCAATCAGCTGACAGCAGAGGTTAACATTTTCGGTTCGTTCTAATCTAATCTTCTAGTCCTACGACTTTTCTTCTCAAACTGTCTTTCGTCTGTACTAACTCTGTTAAATCAATGTACATCAGATACAACATTCTATATCGAATTCGTTTTATTTTTGTTGTTGAGTAGCCCTAAAATACTGTATTGCTTCGTAAACAAGGTATCTTCAAAATGGCTGGGTTGTAGGTACCAATATCAATCGATTTTCACAAACGGACAGGCAGAAAAGCAGATGTTATACAAAATGAAGTTTCTCGGGAATCGGTACTAAATAATTCGTACGATATTCGACGTTCACGATGTTGTATGTAGGTACTGGTTTGATTTTTATCTCTCAATGCTATGTTCGACGTAGAACAGAACTTCAGTTGGTAGGTATCGCAAGTGGCACTTGTATTTTTCCTGCTTACTAACGTGATGTCAGCCGTGAGTATATACATAGGTATAGAATTTCTATTTAATGAGCAATCAAACTTAGTTGCTTAGGTACATAAATTGTACGTTTACTTAGATGGGAAACTTTATTCATCGACTTGTATCGAATTTACCGGTATCGGTCAGGTAGACGCAAAATAAAATGGCAACTGAAATAGTAGTTATTCATCCTTATCTGATATTACTGGAAACTTTCTACATTTACGAATTATGAGATCCCTACTAGCTTTTTCTCGCGGCTTCGCTCTCGTGGCCTCTGTATAAAAGTAACCCATGTATAAAAGTATTTAAGTAACCGCCCATGGCACTCAGCGATGTTGTTCCTTTTAAGAAGTGAAAGAATTATCGTTACCGGGCAGCACTTGCAGAGAGTACCTCCTAAATAAAATAAATTTACCTCTATAAAATATTAGTGGAGATGTGCTGATGGATCTATTGTATTTTTTTATCATTTCGAGGTCTTACCGCCGACACAGATAATATAATACTAGCATACAGATGCCTCATCCCATACACACAGAAACCGTGGCGACATAACTACCGTTTTTTGTCTGATTAAGATGATTATTTTTATAAGTACTTCGATTGCGTTCGGTTCCATTCCACGGCTATAAATGGTGTTAGCAGCGACTTGCAAGTAAAAGGGTTTTCTCGGTTCGTGACTATTTTTTTTTTTTAAATGGCCACTGTATTTATTTAATATGATTTAATTTATAATATTTTTTGCACGTTTTTACAGTGTCATTGTAACAAAATGTGTTACAATACAAATTTAAAAAATCGAGTGGCATACCTCAAAAATTTAAAACCGCGCCATCTATTGGAATCAATTTTAAATAATCTTTGAAATGAAAATTAAGAGCCCAATATTCCATAATTTTGTGCTTAGGAGGGTTAATTAAAAAAGAACATATAATGTTTATGATCAATTCTAGAAAATGTTAATTTTACACACAATTCAATAAAAAATCGATGCACATCGCGCCATCTAGTCAAATTTTCTTTGTTAGCGCTGGGACCCCGTGCCGCCGACTTATCGTAAACTATATCGTATACGCTTATAGTTACATAGGCAAATTCAATTTATTAACTTCCCTCTAGTTACATTAAAGCGATTCGCAAACTGCACCGCATTACGCAGCGTTGCGCGGGAGTGCGTGCTCTTACGTTGCTTGAAAGTATCTCACTTTGCATAGAAAACACGCGTAGTGCAACACGCAGAAAACGCATTCACACGGCGGTGTGTGAATGACCTATTTATCTTCCGAGTTGAAATATTGCGGTACCTACTTTGTTATCTACTACCTGTGTGATTTCGTTATTTCTATTATGATATCAATTATTTTACTTATTTCTGTTTATGATACTTAGTATCCGCGGCATATTTTCCCAATAGCAATTGATTTAAATTGCAAGTAATCGGCCACGATTCCACTCACTCTCGGACTCATCGGTCGTACTGTATGTGCTAGTAACTACTATTAGGTACTTCCCAATTTTGAATATTTAAGACTTTTTGACTAGATTATTTACAATAGATAACTTGTAGGTTTCATAGGTAAATAACTACACACTACTAAAGACCGAAATTAGTATGCTATCTCATCGCTGTACAAAACTAGTGTTTCTTCATTAATGACTTTTCTTTTCTTCTGAATCTGCATGCCTAGGATCTCACTTTATCATGTGCGCCTAGTAATGAACAGTTATCTCATAATTTCACAGCTTTACTACCTACATTGCTAAACATGTACCTAATGCTATTCTGCGGATAAACTAAATAATCTTTTTTCTGTAAATAATTAGTTCTTCAAATATTTTGTGATTATTATAAGAATAGGTAAAAAATAACTGTACAGTTTTTATAAATAAGATTCTGTGTACAGATTCCTTCTTGTGTCTAATAAAATCCTATAGATGGGAGAAGTGTTTCATTTTTTCACAGGCCTGACCCATACCTACAAATTAAAGGATATTTATTACTATTTAGAAAAAATAAGTTAAAATGATATAAATATTGTATTTATTCCGTTTCTATAGAATGTAGTTGCAATAATGATGCTAACAAAATAATCATTATACATTAAAATATGATACAACAATTTTGAAAACTTATAGTTACCTATCTATAAATTTAAATTAATAAAAAATACCTCTGTAGATTTTGCAAATATGTATTAAATCATCAGAATTAATACTAAGCATGGAACAAAATTACGTTAACGTCATTAAAGTATTGTGTGTTCAAAGTAAATAAAGATAAATAATATTTCTTGATGCAATTAAAACCAATACTGATAAGAATGATAAACATATACAATATAAAATATATTTTCCTTCATGTTCAACAATTTATACTTCTGATATTGATTTAAAATACAAAAAATAAACATTAAAAAACGCTCCAATTTAAAAATGTCATATATACAAAATCTCCTTTAAAGATCACTGTTACCTACCTGTTTTATTAAGTCATTTCCAAGGAAAATAAAAACTTAGGGAACTTGCAGACTAATGTGACAAAATACAATGATAAATATTTCGATTGTGACTCGAAGCTGTCACTAAACACGTCATAAAAACAAAAAATGGTTTTAACAACTTACAAAAGATATAAGTCAAACCATAAGTAACACTAATTCCTACAATTGTTTATTAAAAATGTTAATTTGCTCGTAGCACAAATATACTTTCCCTGACTCATCACAGACCAAATGTAAAATCTATTTAGATTTCCAATGTTTATTACTGAACCTTGTGTCTTAGCGGCGCCGCACAACACCCTCTGGTGACTTAGAAGCATTTAAATATAATAGCATCTATAACTAACTTCTTTCTGAGGAGGAAGTGGCGATTTAATGAAATGCAATAAGTGTTAGTGTTCCGAGGGCTTGAGTTCTTTAATTTGCTTTATAAGGTAAGCCTTTTCATCATTGAACTGCTCATCCTCAGAACGATCTGTGTGGAATTTGGTGAGGAAGTCAACCAATTTATCTTGATTCCTTAGCAAGATATCCAATATTGGTTTAGGTTTATTGGGGTTGGCTACAAATACCTGAAACAATAATTAAGAATTAGTCAACATGATGCCTAACTACTATTGTAATAACAACATTTCAACTCTAATTACAATAAGTACCTTAAAAACATGGAAAGCCTCAAACTGAATATTACGTGATTTCTCTTTCAGCATATTCATCATAAGCTTAAGATTATCAGGGTTTGTGATGTAACGTGTCATTATGGAGAAATTGTGGCGGTCCAGTAACAACTCTCCCAGTAGCTTCAGGCTCTGCCGTCGAGTCACATAATTCTCAGAGTTCAGCAGTCGCTGATAATGACTGAACACTTTATCATAGTTTGTTTCTAGAAACTCAGCACACAACATTTTATGTCGTGTTAGCAATTCCTGAAAATAATAATTACATCAATTTTTTTTTTTCATACTACACTATATACTTATATTAATTCTAATTACTATTGGTTCCTTTCGTTAATGAAGTAAGTAGAACTTTGCATTTTGTTTACATGCAATACTTAGAAACTAATATCATCTACGTGAAATACCAAATATGGCACATAATAGTGAGTTCTTAGATATATTTAAGTACAAAAGCTGAATAGTATACACAGAAACTTCTGATTCCAGTATAAAATACTATAGAGGCAAAATCAGATAAACAAACCTTAAAAGTAGAAAAGGCATCTGAGGCAATATCAAAAGTGGATACTTCTACATAACGGAAGAAATTGTAAAAATCGTCTGAATACAACATTATTTTAGCAAGAGCTTCATATCGGGCACACTCCCGTAGCATTGTTCCACAGTTGGAAGCTATCTCCTGATGTTCATACCTGCAAATCACATTGAAACAATATTACACTACTACACTACTTTACTATGGTATATCACATCATTGACATGATAACAAATCAGAATATAAATAGCTATGTTTATTGTGTGTTTTGTTGTTTGATTACAGTAAATTAATTCTACTTACAGCTTATTTCTAAATCAGGCAGGTTTTTAAAAAGGTACTATGTATTTATATGAAATTCATATTTACAATAATATAATATTACCCACCCAGACATCAAAGTAAACAGTATCTCAGGCTTGGTGCATATGTACTCAACTGTGGGAGATCTAGTGCCAATCTGACGTCTAAGCACATTGTTGAACACTTGGGCAACATCCTTCTTGCCTTCGAAGTCGATGCGGTTTAGATTCTATATGCAAATGTATGACTCATTAAACAAGGTAATACAACAATTGATAATTTAATTGATCTAATACTCAAACGTTTAGATACCTGGATGAGAAGTAGAAGCAAGTTGGTGTTGTACAGTTCCTGAGCTAACTGTGCTACTATGATATCCGTTTGTGGTTCGGCGTCGGATGTGCCATATAGCATGTTCTTTATCAAAACCTATTGACACAAAATCAACACTATTAATCGTCCACTTAGATACCAATAAAAAAGTTGACCTCCAAACACTGGTGTGCAACATAATACTTACCAGATTTTTGCTTACATCTTCTTGAGCTTTTTCAGCTTTTTTATCACCCCTTTCTAAAGCAGTAACTGCATCTTTCAATGATCTCACAAGCTCCGCTGGGCTCTTTTGAGATTTACCAAAAAGAGGCATAGTATTTCGATAATTTAGACAGATGATCTAAGCAATTCCGTCTACATAAGATTGTACCTGCAACCAACGAACCAATGCTTATAATTCTAACACAAAATAAGATGTTTTACGTGATTGTTCTTGATATTTCACGAGAATGCAGGAGAAACGAAATTTTGACAAATTTATAAAACATTTGCCGACCTGGCACGAAGACACTGAACTTTAAAACAATGTTGAATTATATTTAAAATTGTTCAGATTAATGATAAATCCATGAAAAATACTAAATATAACTCACTTTCAGATTAATTATTACAATTTTCCCTAGCAAGACAGACCACACGAAACGAACAGCTGTGATGTCAATAGAAATGTGTATTGCCAGTGTAAAAAAATATTTAAGCAAAGTTTGGTTTCGTATGGTGTTGGACGTAAAGAATAGCTAGCAGCATCCTATATCACCCCGTGGGTGTCGTGAGAGGTAACCAAGGGACTTATACGTCTTACGCTACAATCCTATAAGTGAGGGATTGATATCGATTAAGCTCTGCGCAACACCGATCTCACTCAATATCATCCAAGTGTTCGCCCCTACAAACGCTGCCTCAGATGAAGTAATTGAAGACTTCTACAGTCAACTCGAAGCCAGCTTAGTTGCCATCCCAACAAGAGAGCTATTAATTGTCCTGGGCGATTTTAACGCAAAATCGACGATTATGGATTCTGGCCTGCGAAATATTGTGGTGCTTAATGATCTAGTTCTCATAATACTTCAAATTATAGAGTCAATTTGAGTCACTTGTCAATTTAATATCCAATCCCCTCTTCATATGCTTGTGTGGATTTTCGAAAAGCATTTGACACTGTGCAATGGCGGCAACTGTGGGATATTCTTTCAGTGGGTCATGGGTGTACCAGATCATCCAACGTATCTCATTAGAAGACTGTACGAAGAGGATATAGCAGCGGTTCGCGTGGACGGAATTGACTCAAGCTCATTCGAAACAGAGGCTGGTTTTAGACAGGGGTGCCTTCTATCTAACTTGCTCTTTAATATTTACACGGATATATAATGCGAATCGTTCTAGAGGGCTCGGACAAAGGTATTTCTGTTGAAGGTCGCAAATTCTCCAATCTAAGTCGATCTATGCCAATGACACCACTCTTAATAACATCCAAAGAAGATATGGAGCATCTCTTAAACTGCCGGGAAACAAACAGCATTGGACTTGGACTCGCTATCAATCGTGATATGACAAAAATTATAATAATGGACAGAGCTAAAAATAACCAACCTACTGTCAAAAGTATAGCCAACTGTGATGTTGTCCAGAAGTCCAGAACTACATATATCTACTAGCTTGGGCTCCAACATTGGTAACACCAGAGGCTGCGAAGACGAGATACGAAGGCGTTGTGCTGTGACGTGATCTGCTGTGGAAAAGCTCAATAAAAATCTGGAAAGATCGCAAAATAACCAAAATCACTAAGTTAAGACTGATGCAAAGGCTCGTCTTTCCAATTTTTCTCTACTAGCTGAGACGTGGACATTGAGGCTGAAGGAAAAGAGGGAAATCGATGCACTGGAGATGTGGTGCTGGAGAGACGTCTCCAGCACCACATCTCCAGTGCATCGATTTTGCGAATTCCGATTTCTCGAACGTATAGAACTTCATATCAAAAAGAGATGTGGTGTTCACTAGAAACACTAATTAGGTTTTGTGTTTTATAATAAAATAACCATTTATCAGTAAGTAGACAGCACTGAATGGGAAGTCCAGACACCTCTTGTGGCAATCTAATAATGAATAGACGTAAACATTCAAATGCTGCTAATGCTTATTAAGAGGATGCCACATATCTTTTATCATCGCCTGTTCAAATACGAATACTAAAGTTATTTGGGAATATAACTCGCAATGACGAATCAATGGAGCTTCTTGTAAATGGAATGGAGGGCAAGAGAACCCGGGGTCGCCTTTCGACCAGATGGGCAAATCTTATTAAAAACATCACCAAAGCTACGATCCGACTGTTCCCATATTGCATCCAATGGAACCGAATGTAGACGCATGGTAAGAGCTATCATGCATCAGCGGGACCCACCTATGACCGCGACCACTCTGCCAAGAGTGCCCGAATAAGAAGAAGAATAATTCTAAGAATTCTAGTTGAAATAAATGTACATTAATGCAAAATCAATCATAAATTAATGCTTAAAGTAGCATTCACAAAGCTATGTACAAAATCAATAATTTTTTACGACCTTTCTTCGTTGCTCAACATATATCAAAACTTATTTAATCTTACACGCATGTTATAAAGTCTAAATTACAAAGTTCCTTATCAGACGATGTTTGTTACAATAGTTGGCGCGTTCTCGACGCAAACGTTGGTCAAACAGTCATAATATTTGGTTATTGATTCATATTTACTATATAATTCCGTTTTTACTCTATGAAAAACACTTCATGATATAAACTTACCGTAAAAAAAAGATATTCCTTCCATAATCTGGGTGTTACGGTGGTTATTTGCACAATTTTTGAACGCACGATGCGGCATTTTGACGCCTCAAGGTTCCCCTAGTTGACGGCACGAACAATTTTGTGCGCGAGGTTAAAATGCATGCTATCTCATCTGACAACGTGTGCGAAAGAGACAGATGCTTTAAAGAAGCAAGAAAGAAAAAGCAGAAAGAAGAAGCAGTAAGAATCTTATACACGTACGAATGAGCACTTTTGCAAATTTGTATCAAAATAGATGATGATTTAGGACGAAAACGAGCGCGCGAAATTTTATAAACATACCTTTGGGAGTCTAGATATAATGAAAAAACGACTGAATGTATATTTTCAAAATAAAATTATTGACATTGTTGATTTCTAATCTATCCCAGTATGAAGGCCGTTTTGCAATTTTCCTTCTTCTTATGGTGTTTATTTCCGCCCAAAGATGCGTTAAAGTTAGTGGTGAAATATGAAACTTTCGACGCTCATAACTTTCAAATATTTATTTTTTTACTTTTTTGTTTCCATACAGGTCTAGATAGAGATGAGACAAATTGAAATCAATTTTTATTTTGAACGTACATCGTCAAACAATGTAGTAATCGCCAGACTACGTTTGTGTGGAAGAATGATCTACTAGTATAACCTTAACGTTGACTATGATTAGACCAAACTAATTTAAATTAAGACCACAATCGTATTTGTGCTCTTATTTTTCAGCAAGTTTTTGAAGCGCTTACCGAGCATCTTGTGTATTATTGTTCGAAGGGCCAACCACCCTTTAAACGATTTTTTTTGGTTGGTGTGACAACCACCCGACTATGTAGAAGGGGTATTAGACATCACTGTAAAACCCTTTCTATACAGTCGGAACAACCACCCGACCAAGGTGCCATTGGTCGAGTCAGTCAACCAACTGGCGTGTTTGTCCTGCACAGTTGCGTGATTGACGCCACTTTAAGTATTTTTTTATTCGCGGGCATTCATACAAGCGAGAGATGGCGTCTCAAAGCCTTTCAAATTATCAGACAGTTGATGTGGCTATAATTAGCTCTGTAATGTTCAACTGTACAAGCGAAGATGAAGAAAACAAAATGGAGTAAGACTCAACGTTTTCTATTTGCCCTTGGTCGCAAGCACATATCTCCTAACCAAGATTGTTAAGCCTTTTTTAAGGCCTTTTTTGGTGCGAATTGGCACCGCGACCGCAACGCGAGACCGAGACGCGCGACCGAGGCAGTACAGGAGACGCGCTAGAACGAGCCTATTAGTGCCTGTCTCTAATATGTCCGGTAATAAGCGATAGGCAGGGGGGCTACCCCTCCCTGTCTCCTGCCATGGTCCTCTTGGACTATACATAAAATACACTATTGCGTGACTGTGATTGAGGCTGACTGAGATAGAACGCCTGTAGGAGGCCTGTTTCCCAGCAGTGGGAACATTAATACACTAATGATGATGAGGAAGAACGTGGTAAATTGAATTGAAGTGGTGAACTAGCTTTATGAAGCAAATACTTTCGAGAAACCGTGACCGGGAATACTTCAATATAATACAGTAATACTCAATCTTTTGTAAAGTCCCAAATTTTAATTTATATAAGTGGAGCTTGCAAGGCAAGCTTTGACCCCTCAGTCCTTGCACCCCACCCCCACCCTGTGAGTAAATCATGCCCTGAGTTTATGTACCTTCTAAGTTGTTCCAGTAGTTGGATTTTATTAGTAGCCGTTCGTATCTGGGGATCCTTCGCACACCTAGCCTCACCATACCCTCGAACGCTACCATAGTCGAAGGTAGACAAACTGCCGGGCATTATGGGCCATTTTTTGTTGCGTTTTACACTTTGGTGGATTTTGCCTTGCCATTATCGGTTGATTGCAACTCGCCAGAGAATACTGGTGCCCGTTCTCTGTTAAACTTCTTATAAGATAGCTTGATCTCTGCGACTACTGTCTGTATCAAAACATTAGTAACAATATATACATTACAATATATTAGTAGCAATAGCGCTTGACAGGCTAACAATAACGTATACGTCAGTTTGACATATGTCGCAGAGATCAAGTTATCTTTTATGACCGACTTATTTCATCGCTTTGGCAACACTTGCGAAGCTGGTGTTTTCATTTCCTGAGAAGTAGATTGAATGTTTCTCTATGTTACGGTGTACACTTTACTCCAAACTTCAGTATGTTTAGAACCTTTAGCAGAACTTTTTATGACATAATATTATTATGCATAACAACGGATAGCATAAACTTCATTTGGCAGAAAATCGTTTGGCATACACTCGTTTATCATACATTCAAAACTCATAATATTGTAATTCAGAATCATAAATTTCATATCGATAGTCATTAAAAGGCAGAACCATCATATCGCAGAAAAATCACAGTCAGAATCGTCTTTTGGCATAAATTTGATATCCATATTAATTGAAGTACTCATCTATCACATTACAGAAAATTCATAGAACAATTTTGTATTTTTCACCATACTAATAAATTTGGATCAACTAAACCTATCAAACCCCTAGCCCAATATGTTTTTCTCCATACTTTGCAATAGTCCTGCACCAACCAGGGATTGCCCTGGGTGTACTTGCGTAGTACATACAGGGATAATTGACGGTTGGTTTCACATTTCCTGATACATATGCATAACAAGGCTCTGCGAGTTGGCTTCGGTCCCTCACACGACTTTCAAGATTGTAGGAGTCATGTAAAAAATTTACTAAACACATTTTTTTTTTTTGGTTTTTGTTTCGCTGTATGAAGCATGCAAACATGCAAACAAGCATACACCAAGCATGCAGCGAGCATGCAGCATGCAAGCGAGCATGCAGCATGCAAGCGAGCATACAGCATGCAGCAGGCATGGTTTCTGCCACGGCTCCGGCGCAGGAGAAATGAGCATTATATATATCTAATATTTTGATACCTTTTTATATAAATCGATTTATATAAATTACTTTTTTGTCTATTTATATTTTGATTGATCAATTTTTGTGCTTTCGTCAATATGATGCAATATGGTAAAAACTATTGAAATAATTAAATTGACTGGGCTTTCTGAATAAAGCCCATCACTTATTGGGCCAGTTATTAAAACGATGTGTTTTTTTTAATTATTATGTTGACTTTGGTTTTAATATAGAATAGGTTAGTACGATTAGTATCTAAGCAACAAAGTCGACGGCTCCTATTTGTGTCTGCAGGGTCTAAAGTAACGTAACATGAAGGTGCTCGTTCCGTTCGTTCATCACAACGACGTCATGGCACATTGCCTATCTAAACTTCAAAAAGAATATACTAATAAATCTTAAAACCGAAACTAATCTTACTAATTTACAATTTTATAAATGCGAAAGTTTGGATGGATGTGTGTATGTTTGTTACTCAATGTCAATCACGCTAAAACGGCTGAATAGATCTGGATGAAATTTGCCACAGAGATAGATTATAGTCTCGAATAACACATAGGCATTTTTTCATCCCGGTATAAAGTTCCCTTGAGATAAGAACACACTTTTCAGCTAGTATATTATCATAGGTACTTTTCAAAAAAAGATTAATCTTCAAAAAAATATCCTAGGCATTTTTTTCTCAGTGTGTCTTTTTATCCCGATATAATATTCCTTTGGGATAAGAACACACTTTTCATGCGGGCGAAGCCGCTGGCAGGAGCTAGTATATATTATAGGTACTTTTTAATGTAAAAGAATCTAATTAAAAAAAAAATCCCATATATATCGATAAGTTCTGATAATTCTTTACGTTCGCTCTGTTAAGTCATTATGTACTCAGCGACGAGTGCGTCTGCGCTAGCCGCCTGCAGAAGCGCGACTGTTAGGCTTAGCACGTACTGCAATTTTATTCGAGCGAATTTTTGTCCGCGTACTAAATCTAACTAACACGCACTGCGGATAAAATTCCGCGCTATTTTTGTATCTTTCTACCTGTTCATAGAGCTCAAAATATTCGCGCGAATTTAATCCGCGCCGCTGTGCGGTGGATTCTGTGGCAAAACACGGATTTCTTGCGGTGTTATTTCAGCGCGAATTTATTACCGCGATGCGTGGAGGTTTATACAATTCCGTAGGTCTGTCGCAGAATGGGCGGAAAAATTCGCGCGAATAAAAACCGCAGTGCATGCTAAGCCTGCGACTGTCATACGCGTGGTTTTAAACAAGCGGCTACATGGTTTCAAAAAAGTTTTGAACCAAATGGTTTGCAACGCACGCGTTTCTATCAAGGGCGTTTAAATGTCATACAAAATTTGGTTTAAGACCACTGTCTACATGGTTTAAAACGGCCGGTTTAAACCAAGGTGACCATGATTTTAGCTTGGTTGTAAACCTTGTAGCACGGGCTTCACTCAGACCTGTGAAGTCGGTGTTGCATCGCTCGTGCCTGTGATCTAAAATGTGGAGTTTCCCCGCGTCTCGGAGTCCTCTCACATTCCACGTTCCAACTCTGATGTTACGTGGTAGTTGGATCTTCATCCTTCCAGGAGTATAGTTTCCATGGGATGCCTGGTCGCCTACTGTCCCATGAGAACCTCTTAGAATTACTTAAACACAATTGGCGACAGTTTTAAAGCGATGTTTTATGCCAACCAGATTGAGTTGACCTTCCAACAACCTTGGTTGGGAGTTATGCGCTTGCAACAAATTTCGTAGGTCAACTACCGTCTACAGGATCTTTTCTGGTTTATGCACGGGCACCTTGTTTGGAACAGCCACCCGACTGTGTAGAAGAGGTTAAGTCTAGAAGACAATCTTGGATAGACCAAAACCCTTGTACTTCTTGAAGTATAAGGTTTGGGATAGACTGGAAGTATGATCCTGGTTCAAACCCTTTCTACACAGTCGAGCGGTTGTTCCGACTGTGTAGAAGGGGTATTAGGTTGCGGCAATCCGCTGAATGCGAGACCTATATATTCAATGCAAAGATAACTATTATAAACTGGGATTCAATATACTCTTTGTGCGAGACGCACAGGACCGTTCGATGTGACGATCTTGTAGAGACTATTTCGTTCGGCTGATATCAGTAAGTTTTATTTAGAAGTTCGGTTTCGTCGTGCTCGACTTACGTGTGTTCAAGTCTTTTTAAGGGAAATATTATCGATTAATACAGAAGTCTATTCCACGTACGCCGTGGTTTAACAATTTTCAATTTAGCAAAAGAATCACTTCTGTTTTTTGCAGACTCCGTTTGGGTCATGTTTGTACCCCTGCACACTTGTTCAAATTTAAATTTGTTGATGATCCTATGTGCTCTTGTGGAGAATACGAAGACTTGAACCACATATTTTTTCCTGTACATTGTATGACAGGTCTGCTTTTACCTCTCAACTCCTGGCGATCCATATCCCATTTCCTACTTCTATTATTTGTTTACTACATTATAACGATGCAGATGTATTTAGCATGTTAGCCAGATTTATTGATACTAATGATATCAAACTATAATTGTTCCTATATGTATTGTAAATATATGTATTGTAATAATATGTATTTAGTTATATAGAAACCAATCCTTTTCCCATTCCTAATTCTCTTTTTATATTCTTGGTTTCCCTACCTTTGTCATTGGCTAATGCAAAGACCGCAAAATAAAAAATAAAAAAAAATTAGGTTAAGTCTATGAAACAGGATAACGTGTCAAGTTGTCAATCTGATAATTTTAGGTTATAGAAGTAGTGGTGTAGAATATTTTAAGCTTATTAGAACATCTATTTAAAAAGTCATGGCTGAAACTGCTAATGAAAAGTTGTCAAAGAAGTGAGTATCGTGTGAAACAAAAATGTATGCCTTGAAGAACCTGAGTACCTTGTCTTTTAGAACTAACCATTTCATCACTCGATGTGCGAGTTTCTCATCTGCTGTTAGCAAACGGTTAGTGATATTTTATGTTCATATACGTTTATAAATCATACTGATATGTTATTCTTTATTTATATTTTAGTGAATTGAAACGGCGGCTGAAGGCCGAGCAAAAATTAAAAGAGAAAGCGGAAAAGGTCGCACAGCTTCCAACTCCCGCCACGGATAAGAAAGCTTCATCCAAAGCTGAAGAAGAGATCAGTCCCAATGAGTATTACAAGTTACGAACTGCTGCTGTTGCGGCTCTCAAAGAAGGTTCCAAAGAAGACCACCCATATCCCCACAAGTTCAATGTTACAATATCTTTAGAAGAATTCATCGAAAAGTTCAACCATGTAAATAGTGGTGAAGTTCTAGAAAATGTTACGCTTTCACTAGCTGGAAGAGTTCACTCTATTAGAGAGTCGGGAGCTAAACTCATATTTTATGATTTGAGAGGTGAAGGTGTTAAAATACAGGTAAAATATTAAATTTTACTGAAATCTATAATTATTGTCATAAAACTCTCATATTATATTATTTAAGAAGATAGACCATATATATATTATTTTGTTTATTCAATTTTGTACACATTTAATATTTACATTTTTTAATATTTCTGTATAAAACAAATCATAAAAAAAAATATTAAAAATAATGGAAGCTACCGGTAGTTAGGAATCCAGAGACAGGAACCTCCACACAATGCAAGCTGTATCGAGTGTATGAGTATCTGCCTTCTGTATCAGGCTCTTGATCCAACCGCGCAATGACAGCCTCGACAGATGGTCATCGAGGCTCTTGGCCATCAGGCCAGACGAAAAGGTGCTTATTAAAAGTCCCGTGGCCAGTCGTTACAGCTGTGACTGCTAGCAGTTGTTGTTTCATCAGATGTAGGGCCTTCTGCGTAAAGCGTCCATCCAAAGCCGGAAGAGGCTCTTTGGACTGCCTGCAGTCACTGTGGTCATTCCATAATTTGTGGTGCTGCTCCTTGGTGCGTTTCCTTACCAGATTGCGGAGGTAGCTGAATGGTATTGACACGATTGGCTCCGGACCAACCACCTCCATACTGGACCCCCTGCAGGCGAGCTCATCCTCCGCATCGTTGCCTCGGGAATCACTGTGACCCTTGATCCATTGAATGGTTACTTCATTGCTTGACCCAACCTGGTTTAGGCGTTGGTGACACTCGTATATCAGTCCAGAGCAGACCGTGTGGCTGCTCAGCCCCTGTAGGACGGTCATGCTGTCACAGAGAATGCGTATTGGGAAATCCTTTACCTTCCTGTCTAGAATGGCCGATGCAGCCACGGTGATGCCAACACACTCTGCCTGGAACACCGTGTTGTGTGCCCCAAGTGGCGCGGCTGTATGGATGTTGAGGTCCTCTGAGAACACCCCGCACTTGAGCCAGTACCTGTCTTGGAACTGTCGGTGAAGATCCTCGTCACTCGTCTGGACGTAACCCCTCGCAGTGGTGGTCCTCATGGAGTTGGATCTTGTATTTTTTGTCAAAAACAAACTGCTTAGGTATCCGGTCAATAATTGCTGTCGTAAGAGGGAACTCTTTATTTAGGTCCTCGAGCAGAGGCGTGTGGTGTGTCGTTCTCCAACCCCAGAGTTCTAGTGCCTTAAGCAGCACTGCCGCCGTTGTGGCCTCCTGCTGAATGAAAAGGTGTAGCGGAGGCAGATCCAGCATGGCCTCGAGCGCAGCAGTCGGGGTACTTCTCATGCAGCCTGTCGTCGCCATGCAGGCCAGTCTTTGCGTGCGTTGCACTTTGTTCACGGCTGTATTTACTTTGTGCGGGGCCACCAAACCACGGCCCCATAAGAGATCATGGGTCGAATCACCGCGCAGTACAGCCAGAGATTGATTTTGGGGGACAGGCTTCATTGTTTGACTATAATTTTCTTGTATTGCCAAAAGTAATAATAATAAATGTTTTATGGCCGTGTCAATGAGGAGTAGCTCCTTAGTGCAGCGGGACCCATTCCTATTCAATGTGTTTATCAATTTTTACTCTCAGGATGGATGTAAGAAGTTTATAAACCGTCGATAAGCATGTAATTGGTCTATCATTCTTGGGTTCCGCGGGACTACCTGTCTTATGGTGCAGGGGTGTAACGCCTGTTGTTAAAAACTGCGAAAGCGACCCAGACTCTAAACATAAACATGACTGGAATTGAAATGCCAGAAACGCCTGTGAGCTGCTATACCATTTTAGCCAGAAGATATGCAGTGCGTCCGGTCCCGGAGACTTCCTGTTCGGTAGAGGACGAACTGCTTTGGCTACATCAGATGGACTGATGATCACTTTTTCCATTTCTGGTATAGCTTCACACACGCGCTCGACATCACGCATCCAGCCGCCCTCAGTGTGATAGACCCCAGAATGTACGTGGCGACATCATCCGGGCGGCATACGTCAGTCACATTTTGTTCAGGTCGCTCCCAAGTTTTGTATACCCACCTCTCATCACTCTGGAACATGCGATTCTGCGAGTACCGGTCAACCCGCCGCTTATACCGCCGAATACGGCTGGGCCATGCACAAACTTTGTGTCAGGAAGTCGATGCGCTCCGTGACAGTGGACATGTATTCTCGAGGACTGATTCCAGTCTCCGAAAATGCCCGCCTCACGAAGCGCATCACACGTGAAAACAAACAGCAGTTTGCCGATGAGTACCCTGGCCTGGTCGATACGCCGTTCGATCCTGCATTGCCAGGCTGGCACGGCAGGCTTTGGTCGAATAGCCTCATTTGGGAACTTAACTTTGGCTAAACGACATGCCGCAACAGCTCCACAATACAGGATTGAGTGCGTATCAACGAGGTTCTCGCTGCTCTCAAAGATGTTCTCAAGCAGCGAGTCCAAAGCACACACCAGTGCCCTATTTTTCTTGTGCATAGGCAACCGTGATAATCGGGGTCTAAGTTCAGACGGAGTGGACCTGTACTCGCGGAGTGCATCCTCCAGTGCGCTCCTCAATCTTTCGTTGCACTGGCTTACTGTAACAACCCTATCATCTTCCTCGTCATCAACTTGAATGGACCGCGGCGGGGCTACAAGTAATATTATCTATTATTATATTATTATCTATCTATATATTATTGAAGATATTATTATAACACAATCTATATTCCAGGTTATGGCTAATGCAAAAATGTATGAATCAGAAGAAAAATTTGTTGCTGATACTGATAAGCTGAGGAGAGGAGACATTATTGGCTGTGTCGGACATCCTGGAAAGACAAAAAAGGGAGAACTTTCCATTGTACCCAAGAGTATTAAGCTGCTATCTCCTTGCCTGCACATGCTACCTCACTTACACTTTGGGCTTAAGGATAAAGAAACCAGGTTTAGGAAGAGATATTTAGATCTTATTTTAAATGATAGGGTAAGTTCATTTGTTTTCTGATGTTGTAACTCTAATTCTCAAGTTATTGTTTGACATCATTATTTTCTGCTACAGGTAAGGCAAACATTTTACACTAGAGCAAGAATCATTGCTTATGTAAGGAAATTTTTGGACAATATTGGTTTCCTTGAAATTGAAACTCCAATGATGAACATGATCCCTGGTGGGGCTACAGCTAAGCCCTTCATCACGCATCACAATGATCTCAACATGGACTTGTACATGAGGATAGCACCTGAGCTATACCACAAGATGTTAGTGGTGGGAGGTCTGGACCGTGTTTATGAAATTGGCAGGCAGTTTCGGAATGAAGGGATTGATCTGACTCACAATCCTGAGTTCACTACTTGTGAGTTCTACATGGCTTACGCAGATTACAATGACCTTATCAATATAACAGAAGCTATGCTATCAGGCATGGTGAAAAGTATCCATGGCTCTTATAAAGTAAGTTGTAATAATGAATCATGTCTCATTGTGTTGTTGCAATTTGCTTTCTGTATGCATATCAATTCATATGCTGTAACCTCTTGATTTCGTATGTCAAGAAAAGGTTATCAAACAGACTTAATATAGTATGATAAATTCTAGATTGTGTTAAATAATTTTAGTAAATACATAATTAGTGACATTAACGATTTTGTTTACGGTAATCTAATACATTGAAATATTTATGAATAAATATCTAATACATTGAAAAATTTATGAATGAATTTCTATTATTATAGTAATCTATTTACAGGTTAAATATCAACCAGATGGGCCAGATGGCGAAGAGGTAGAAATAGACTTCACTCCTCCATTTGCCAGAGTGCCTATGATTGCAAGCTTAGAGAAAGCATTGAATGTCAAACTGCCACCAGCTGACCAATTAGATTCTCAGGAAGCCAACCAGCTGCTGAGCCAGTTGTGTGAGAAACATGAGGTAAGTGTTACACAAAATATTGGGAGAGGAAATATGAATAAATACCCTTGTGAATCACATAATGCTAGTGTTCCACCATTTTGCTAGGATTAAATTCAAAAATAATTGGAAACTGCCTTAAAACCTTATTTTACTCAATAAATTTTTAACCTTTGTTTCATACAAATAATAATTTTTAGGTTGAATGCCCACCGCCAAGGACCACAGCCAGACTACTAGATAAATTAGTAGGCGAGTTCCTTGAAGAAAAGTGTATTAACCCTACATTTATATTGGACCACCCCCAGATCATGAGTCCTTTATCCAAGTATCATAGGGATATCCCTGGTTTGACGGAAAGGTAACAAGAACGTTATATTACTCTCTATAATTAAATTTGAACAATTTCCCAATGTTAGATTGAGCTGAAATTTTTTACACATTTGTTTCTGGTGACAATTAAATTTTTAATAAAAAACCTTTTTTTTTAAATAAACTTAAATAAAATAAAAGCTTTCTAAAATTTTTGCTTGGATATATTCATTTGAAAATTACTTTCACACAAAAAATAACCTTTTAGATTCGAACTATTTGTAATGAAGAAAGAAATCTGCAATGCCTACACTGAATTGAATGATCCAGCTACCCAAAGGGAGAGATTTGAACAACAAGCCAAAGACCGAGCTGCTGGTGATGATGAGACTCCGCCAACTGATGAGGCATTCTGTACTGCTCTTGAATATGGCCTCCCACCTACTGCCGGCTGGGGCCTGGGCATTGATCGTCTTACAATGTTCCTCACCAATTCAAATAACATCAAGGTTAGTTTACATGACGTGAGATGGATGGATTCTATCCATTCTTATTAGACAAATAATGCTTACACACCTGCTTTATCTTCACAACAGACATATTTATTTTTAATGTCAAAACACTTGTTCAATTAAATGATGACAAAATAGTTTTTGACTTAAAAAAAATCTGATTTTCAGGAGGTACTGCTGTTTCCTGCCATGAAACCTGATGACCCCAATAAACATAATGCTGAAGGTGAAAATGCACCAGCTGAAACAGCTATTCAAAATGGTGCTTAAACACCATTAAAGTGTCCAAATGTGTGAAATGTAATATTTTTACAATATTGTACTAACAATTTTCTTTTTCAAAAATAAATTATTATTACCTACATGTAATGGCTTTTTAATAAAAAAAAAGTATTTAGTAAAACAATATATTTTTTTAATTTGTCACTAGCAATAAGTACTCAGACTATTTACAAGTTTTAATTTATTTATTTATGCAATACATCACCAACTATACTTTGAAGCTTGTGAACGAGTTATTTACAGTATTTTTTTGTTTACTGATATTTAAAATGGTTTTGAATTGACATTCTGGCACATTTTTTATACTGTTGAAGCAGAAATATGTTGTAACTAGTCCTCGATTCCACTATGAATTGTTGAATTGTAATGTTCACCTAGTCCATACATGTGCCTATGATATGTTATTACTAGCGGTGGCCCCTCATATTCAGTACCTTGGTCAATAGAGCCTGGCCCTGTAGCTTGTATGACACTTATTGGACATTTCAAAGAATTTGATAAGGCTCTGATCTCCAACTGGCCACCCCACACTTTAGTATTCTCTATTTTGCTACAATATTCCTCAAACTCTTCATTGGTCATCATCTCGCATGTATCCGGGTTAGTCATAAAAGGAATAAATTCATCTTTATTTTGCCTTATGTAATTTGCTACTATTTCCCTTAAATTAACTACAGATAATTCTTTCTGCTTGATTATTTTTAATTGATGAGCAATGGCTTTGTACAAACAATCACCGTCAGATGGAATTAACAGAATCTTAAATCCCCTTTCTTTTAACTTTGTATTTATTGCCTTTAATTCAGTATTTCTGGGTCCATGGAGGTTTTCTTGTTCTTGTTGTTTTATTAGTTCATCTCTTTCTTTTTCTTGTTGTGACTTCTTATCTCTGCGTTTTTGAGCTTTTGAAATTTTCACTTTTGATAGCTCATTTTCAACATTACTGAGTACCGTATCTGTAACGTCGTCTACATCTTTATTTCCAAAAGCAGAATCAATTTCTTGCTGGTGTCGAGCGTCCATTTCTGCTTCTAATTTCGCTATTTCTGCTGTTAGTTCTTTCTTCTTAGTTTTATCGTTTTTTGCGGCTTTTTTTAACGCTTGAATTTGTGCTTGTAGCTCTTTTTTTTCTTTTCGATGTTTACCTTCTAGTATAGCTAAGTCCTCAATTTCACTGTCCATTGTGATTTAAAATATAAGTTTCTCTGTGATTTAAAGTAAAAATGACAATTACTAACCCCAAACCGGTGCTAATTAGAACTTTTTATTGAACTGTAGCGAACGAAATGCACGCGCGAGATGCGAGTTTGCAGTTTTGCCAAAATCTTTGCCAGTCGCTACCTGCCAAGTGCCAGCCACTCACCACTGACTCATGATTGTCACTTTCAGTAACTCAAAACTGTCATTTAAACAAACTGTCAGTCGTTTTTTGATGTTTTACGCCGTGTTCCAAGTTGGGTCAATTTGTAAATAGCAAACTCTCTGGTAAATAGCTATTAGTGCGTCAAGACGGGTTCGGCTTTTGACGCGAAAATATCGAACTTGACGGGAATCTGAAGTCTGCAAAGTTGACGGGGTCCGCTAATGCCGATGCCTGTCTAGGTCGCAGATAAATTTGATAAAGAGTCACCGCGGCTCTGGCTCAAGCAACTGAAGGAACACGGGTGGGTTTTAGTCAGTAAAAGTCTGACACGCCTTATGACGGAAACATACTTACGTGTCGTGGTGTGGCGTGGCGCCTTCTGACGCAGTTGATTGGCTACAAAACTCGTTGTGTTATGATGTAGGCTGAAACAGAGTCGTTTGATTGGTGGATCCCGCGCCACGCCACGCCACGACGCGTAAGTGTGTCTCCGTCTTTATACAGAGCTACACACAGAGCGGGAGAAGTCATTGGATGATTTACCATCCCAAAAAAAAGTTAGCATAATTTATTAATCTATTATTCTAATATAATTATGATTGTTGGGTTGATGGTATGCCAATGCCCGAATAATAATTCATAAAAACCTACAAATGACAGTGGTCTGTGGTCTGGGTGGTATTTGCAAATTGATTCCTAGTCCATATGAAACTTGTAAATGGCTTTCAAATCCGTATCGTTTCGGAATGTTGTTCTTACTAGCTGTAAGTTTCCCTAATAGCATAAAATAAAATAAATATCGTGATATAAAATTGGTGTAGTTTTATGTCTCAACTGTTTACGCAACTGGACAAGAATTTTATTGTTTAATTCGTAAAAGATAGCTTGATCTCTGCGACATATGTCAAATTAACGTCTTACGTTATTGATATCCTGTCAAGCGCTATTGTTACATAGACATATTAAATAGTATGGACTGGAAATACCTACGAAAAAAAGGTGCCTACCTAAACTTTAAAATGGCACATAAAATGGCTGCCGATGCTATGGTTGTGTGAATCAAGGAACACACACACACTCACAAATCTCAATAATACAATAAGTAAACAACCATTTGACAGCAGGCCTACCACGAACACAAGCACAAAAATCGTAACATAATATGGCGGATACGGCACTTACCTACAACTGTCACTACGTCACAACTAAATGTTGCCATTATGAGCAACAACTAAAATATTGTTGTCTCTTTTGTCAAATACGATTACTACATTGGAAAGAATGAAACAACACGATGTTTCACATTCTGTATCGTATTTCACTCATATTTGTATAAGCTAATGTATGTATAGAACATCGCGGCGCCTCCATATTTTCCTATCTCAATGTATTGTTACTGTTTTGATACTGACAGCTGTCGCAGAGATGAAGCTATCATATAAGAAGTATCATGTAAGTTGACTTATTCCGCAAAGCTTACTGGGAAGGCTGACTCGACACAATTTGCTGCCAAAGACTCCTAAAAACATTAGAATCTGTTACATCCGCATTCTAATGCATACTATATAAAGAATGTTAAAATTGCACTGAAGACGAGGCGGTATGGTTCAAGACTTTAGCCTGCCCGAGTAGTGAGGCGGATAAAAAAAGGTCTGTGGTCTGGTCTGGACTTCTTACTAATATGAAATTTGACAGTGACGGCAACTGGCAACCAACACAACCTCAGGGGTTAGAAACCGCCAAGTTATTTTTCATCTTCGTGGATTTGTGGTAATTTAATAGTCTACTAATACGATACTTATTTGATGTGATACATTTTCTTGTAATATTGTTGTGGAAGAATGAATCCTTGTTCAGTCGCCGCCCCTCAACAAGACTCTGAAGGGGATGGAAGATGGAATAGCATTGTAAGTTTTCAATTATTATAATATTCATTCGTGAGCAGTTAGAATTTGCTAATATAGACGGTTGAATTCACGATACATTTTATGATTCATATACGTGGTATAATTTTTAATTAGATTCGGATTGCATTTGTTGACCTAATTTGCTAATAATCGGCAAGTGCAGATTAGTGTAATCTGGCACTAATTAGTCAATTTAACTTCAGCTTTACTCACAAGTTAACGCGAAATGAAATTGTTTTATTCATTCATTAATTGTCTAATTTCTGTTTCAGCATAATAGATTTTTATCAGATGCAAAAGGGAAAGATGCTGATGTGATTTTCATTGGTGACTCCATCCTACAAGCACTAGAGCACACAGAAGTTTGGAACCAATGGTTTGCCCCTCTGCACTGTCTCAATTTCAGTATCCACAAGGATCAGACTCAAAATGTTTTGTGGCGTATTAAAAATGGAGAACTTGATCATGTTGATCCTAAGGTTAGTAAAAACTTTTCAATAGACCTGTTCTATCTTTTCCCTAAAGGAGAATGCCCATTTTATATGGAGAAATGTACTGACTGAAATATTTGCATTTCCTGATAAAAACGCCTTTATTTGATTATGTTACCTTAATTAATTACATGTACCAACTTAAGTCAATATTCATTGCGGGTGTTAAGAGATATTGAACAAAATATGTTCCTTTTTAGGTTAGTAGATTAACAGCAATATGGACTCTATGCCAGCATATTGAAGCATTGCATTCGTTAGACATTTGTTCAAGTTCTGGTAAGATATATAATGTTATTCTTAATAACTGGTGTAGATCCAAGCCTGTAATGTGATCAATATATTATCAGAAATCTTCGGCTAAATATTATGTCTGCGCATATATTATGGTGCCAACATTAAAGAACAATTGAGACACCAACTTTGAGCCGTAGCCATGTCAGAAATTACAAATATAAAGTCCTGTCTTATTAGGCACTATTTTCACAAACACACGGCGGTGTTGTATTGATAAGTATTTAGTAACGAGGGCATGAAAAAACTCAACTCGAAGCAACAAAATATAAAAACAAATTAAATGAAAGGTGACTGCCGTCACTGTCAAATGAAATGATTGACAGTTATAGGCATGTTACCAAAATGGTAATATAATTCTAAAATCATAAATATAGTATGTACAAGATAAACAGAGTCAGATGAAAAGCGAAACCAAAAAAATAAAATCTATGTGTGAGGGAAATTGTCCATGTGTTAGTTAAAAAAGTGTTGTTAAAAAGTCCATGTTCAGTATCGATATCGATACTTGGTGAACACAATAAGAAACAAGATTAAAGGGTTGTTGCCGTTGTTGTTTATATTGAACTGTTATAAAAACTGGGCAAAATACATGCTTGCTTATACAGAATACTATCTAGGTTAGCCACTAACTAACCATACGATAGGAAGTGTCATTCTTACAGGCACAAATAAATTAGGTATAGATTCTTTCATTAGGATTCGTCGATGTTTTCTTAGTATGCAGTAGGTATTTCAATACGAAATGTTTACTACATATTGTAGAGACCATCCATCTCTGTTTAAAATTCGAATCCATTTTTCTCTTAATACAGAATTATTTGGGCATCTGTAGGTACATAAACATTACAAATTATTATTTACACAACAGAACAATTTGCTGGTGAGCAGAGCACTCATGTATTCAAGACACTGTAAAACTAATAAATGCAAAAAATATGACATTCCTAAACCTACTCAAAGTAATGAAACATCAAAACTCTCCAAAAACATTTTGGAAAACAAAGGCTAATATAATAAACATGCAACTTAAAGTACAGTTTAGATGAACACATCTTCTCAATCCTAACTTAAATCTATTTAAACAAAACTTGACTAAATAAGTTTGTATTCATGCCATGATGTCACTATAAAAAGATTAAGTTTTTATCGATACTCCTGACGTCACCGCTTTGTCAAGCCCTAGCGTAAACAAGCAATTTTCTCTTTTACATTATATTTTAGCAAATTCTGTTTAAATATACGAAATATACTTTTATAAAACAATGGAAATTAATATACTATTGTAAGAATATTTTTCTGAGCCGATTACTAGCAAAAATTTGTCAAAATATGGTTCGAAACAATCCAAGGACAAAATTGTATTTACCTATGAAACATGTATTTATTGGGGTTATTTCGTCTTGTAACGTCACATTCACTCACAGAATAAGCCAACATAGTTGCATATTTAATATTATCAATTTAAATCTAAAGATTATTATTTAAATGCAAGAAATTCACCGCTGTGTAAAACAGAAGGGACGCTATGGACCACTTCTCGCGAAAAAAATGACATATTGGTACTTCATTCACTCTCTCTTTTTCTCTTAGGCGTTTAGTGCTTGATTAGGTTTTCTCGCTCGCACCCTTCGTGTATCTTTTTGCGTAGCAAAAAATTCTTAATCTATGTCTAAAATCATGATTCATTTGTTACTTGCATTAAACTAGTAAATCACAACAATTTCAAAATCAATAGGGTCTTAACATTTTAGAGGTGAGTCGGTTAGATACAAGAGATCTTTGGATCCATTCAGTGTTTCTAATCAATGTCAGATCTTGTCAACATGACTCAACCCTAACATAAATAGAGGAATATGTTTGAGCTGTGAAACAGAAGTAAAACTACTTATTAATTCAAGAATATGAACCCCACTAGGTATCTTTAAGAAAAGAAGTTAAAATACTTGAAATAATTTTGTTTTATTTATTGTCCAGAAATGATTGTGACACAATTCTTTTTTTTAAAGTACTACCCATGGGCATTCTCCTTTATCAGAATCTCGAGTTAAATTTTCAGTCCTATGTGGTTATTCTTTTTTTCTATATTGATTCCATGCTCTTTGGTGTTGTAGGTGATAGTTGTGCATGTTGGAACAAACAATGTTGAACACACTCCTGAGCAAGTGTGTGAAGGTATCCTAGAAATAATTAGAACAATCAGGGAGAAACACCCAAGTGCTTACATAGTATTGCCTGTAAGTATGTTCTTAAATAATGAAGAATTTAATATATGTCATGTTTATTGTAAATCTTATTAATATTTCTGTATTTTATTCTAGAGTCTTCTTCCTCGTGGTCAATACCCTAATACATTAAGGGAGAAAAATTCAAAGATCAATCAGGTTTTACGTGAAAGGGTTACCAACATGAATAAAGTGGAAATGGTTCCTATAGATAAAGGTTTTGTACAAACCGATGGCACTATCAGTCACCATGATATGCATGACTACCTCACTCCAACCAATGCTGCTTGTAGGAAAGCATTTGAACCTATCTATGATCTTCTTCAACAAATTTTGTTCGAGGGAGAGCCTGAAAAAGACTTAACACCTTCTGAATAATGCATTGTTCTAATTGTACTAAATGGCAGCTTATTTTGCAGCAGGTTAATTGTGATGGAATCAGTAGTACTTATCATTAGCTTTTTTATATTAAGCTGAAGTGTCAAACATTTTAAATTATTATTATTAACTTATAAACCTCTACATTCCAAATTAGCATTATGATATTCTAATCGGCTGTGTTTATTTAATCAGTTCATTTGAAATATTTTTATTATTATGGCTTTATTACGTTTACAAGCTTGATTTAGTTTTAAGATTATGCATTTTTATGTGCACAGTTTATTTGTGCACAACAGGGTTAGTACTTACCTTTCTAGTATTTATTTTCTCACAACCATGAAATGAGTTTATGTAACATTAGAGACAATTATGTTACTATTGTTATTTTTAGAACCTCTTTTTTGGAGATATGTAACAAAGCAATCTTTTTAGTTTTATTTTAGATGCTTAAATTATTCTTCTCATAGGTACTCACAAATGCAAGTACATTAGTCTTATTAATGTTTTACGTATTATAATTAATATATTGCACATCACAGTAATGGAATTGTCTATAACCAAAGATCTTGGAAGATTACCTAACCAAAGTTATAACAGTATATGAATTGCATTGGGTGATTTTAAAATGCAATTCTATTTTTGATAACAGACTACTTACATTTTTAAATTACGTGATAAGATCGATATTAATAAGCAGCAAATATTTTAGACTTTTATTTTACTTTTGTTGCAAATGTTTCTAGCTAACATTGCACAAAATGTGCATTTTCCAACACAGTAATGAATATTCTTTAAAATCACTGTAGGCATACTTAGTGACTATTTAACTGATAAGGTACTCATGTTGCCAAACAAGTTTGCTTGAATCTCGAAATGTTATGAAATATTTATTTGCATGAAGAAGCTTGAAAGTAAACAGTGCAATTATTTCTATAAAATTGAATGTTGTTTCATTGACTCCCTTTTGCCCTTAAGGCGGAACCACACTTACGTGTCGTGGCGTGGCGTGGCACGGGATCCACCAATCAAACGACTCTGTTTCAGCCTACGTCATAACACAACGAGTTTCGTAGCCAATCAACTGCGTCAGAAGGCGCCACGCCACGCCACGACACATAAGTGTGTTTCCGTCTTAATACAGTTAGATTTTATTCAGGATCTTTGCATTTGAAAAAACACGGAATATTTTATATTGGAAAATTTATTTGTACTATTTACTACAAGGTATGTCTAAACACTTGCTACATCAACACTGAGGAATCTTAATATTCGTTTTCGTAAACTAATATCTGTTACGAATTCTATTAAAATACAAACTGAATGGTAAGGTAGGACTAGCCATTAGAAGGGACTTGTCAAATAAGTTAAAGTTTTTCTTTTCGAGTTTAGCTAAGTACTTGTGTATAGCTACTGCTGGTAAGAATATCTGCTTCGTAGTTTGAGGAACTTTGATGTCTCTCGCCTGAAAACAGTCAAAATCTCACATTAATAACTTCTAGTCAGATTATAACACTATGGTTCTATAAACTTGATTCAAATCTGGTTTGTACGTTCATTTTCCGAAAATATTCGTCGTGTATTATAATCATGCGCAATTAATGTGTTTGCAACACATTCAAAGGTTATTCTCATTGTCAGTTGATAAAGTTCTCGGCGAACTTCTTGGCCGGCCTCAAGTTGGCTTTCCGATGCACTAGGCACGGCGCAGTGTTGTTTTTGTATGAGATTTACTACTGCGCAGCCATTGTAGTCTTACAGTAGTACACACACGCTTGGCATAGCTGGTTATAAATACCTTGAGATTCCTTTTTAAACTCTAGAATGTCAGCAAGATTGCAATTGCTCAATGATTTACTATTGAAAGAGAACATGCAGGGATATTATGTGAAGACAGGCAGTAAAATAAAAAGATTGTTAAAATTTGGTTTAATCTAAACATTTAGAAACTTCAGCTCATGAGTATTACCTTTTTTAAGTGACTATTTGCCCTTGTGGCAATTTCAAAAGCCACATTTCTCATTTGCTCACTGTCAATACATCTTAGAACATCCTCTTGACTTATTTGGTACTTCATAAGAACATCCATAGGCAAGGATACCATTTTGTGGTGGTTGAATACATGGACAGATCTGAAACATGCGAAAGGATTAACAAAGTAAATATTGTATAATTTTCATCATCATCATCATCATCATCATCAGCCTATAACAGTCCACTGCTGGACATAGGCCTCTCCAATTGCACGCCACTTGGTTCGATTTTCGGCAACTGTCATCCAGCTGCTACCAGCTACCCTGCGAAGATCGTCGCTCCACCTAGCCTGAGGGCGTCCTACCTTACGTTTACCAGTTCGCGGTCTCCACTCAAGAACACGTTTACCCCAACGGTCATCGTTTCTACGACTTATATGGCCGGCCCATTGCCACTTCAGCTTACTTATTCTGTGAGCTATGTCGACAACTTTGGTTCTCTGCCGGATCACCTCGTTTCGGATTCGATCCCTTAGAGAGACTCCGAGCATAGCCCTTTCCATAGCTCGCTGAGCAACTTTGAACTGATGGACCAACCGTATTGTGAGTGTCCACGTCTCGGCACCGTAGGTCATAACAGGTAGGACGCACTGGTTGAAGACTTTAGTCTTCAGGCTTTGTGGGATTCGCGACGAGAAGACTCGACGAAGTTTTCCAAACGCCGCCCAGCCCAGCTGTATTCTTCTGCTAGCCTCCTTCTCAAAGTTGTTCTTACCAAACTGCAGAGTTTGGCCGAGGTAAACGTATTCTCGAACAACTTTGAGAGCATCGCCATTGACCACAATCGATCCCGGAGTGACGTGTGAATTGAACATAACCTGGGTTTTATCCAAGTTCATCCGGAGACCGATGCGTGCAGAAGAATCAGCTAGGCCATCCAGCATCTGCTGCAAGTCATGCAGCGACTCAGCCATTATGACGATGTCATCCGCAAATCGCAAGTGTGAGATGTACTCGCCGTTTATATTAATGCCGCGTCCTTCCCAGTCCAGCGTTTTAAACATATCCTCCACTGCGTTACTAAACAATTTC
Source organism: Orthosia gracilis (assembly GCA_947562075.1). NCBI lineage: Eukaryota > Metazoa > Arthropoda > Insecta > Lepidoptera > Noctuidae > Orthosia > Orthosia gracilis. Next base: position 30,114,104 of record OX387267.1, on the reverse strand, counting down.
GGGGAAATTACGTCCCCTTGTCTAACCCCTCGACGCAGTGGGATATGCCTAGTTTGCCGGTCCTGACTTTAGACGGTCATTGTTGCGTTTTCATAAAGACATCTCAGCACTTGGATGTATCGCCAGTCAACTTGGCATCGCTGCATAGACTCCAAAACAGACCAGGTTTCGATGGAGTCAAAGGCCTTCTCGTAGTCCACAAAAGCAAAACACAGGGGCCGATTATACTCTTCGCACTTTTGTATAATTTGCCGCACTGTGTGGATGTGGTCTATGGTGCTGTATCCTTTATCCTTTTTCATCATCATCATCAGCCTTTTAATATTACCACTGCTGGGAGACTGGCCCTCCTCTATGTGAAAGGGAATGGGACGTAATCCAGCTTGCGGACGCAGTGCGGGTTGGTGGATGTCACATGTCTTCGAATTTTTGGTTTAGGACATGCCGGTTTCCTCATGATGTTTTCCTTCACTGTTTTGAGAGTAGTGGTGATGAAATAATTTATGAAAAGTAAAGTGCCTGCCTGAGTTCGAACCCACGACCTACAACCTGTAAGTTGTGGCCCTTACCACTGGGCCATCACTGCTCTAATAATATACTGCTATAACTTTCATACTACATAATAAACGAGTTTTTTATAGTGGCTTCATACCTCAATATATTGGCTATTCCTTGGGCTTTTCCCAAATGAGATGCAGCATGGTCAGCATGTACATCTTTAATATCTGCGACACTTAAAAGTAAATAATATATTGGAGATACAGATTCTTCAGCATATTTTTCGATCTCTTCTAAAGTCATAAAATGTTTAGACTTCAACATATTACTTCTTGATGTAATAAGTCTTTCCAAATGCCTCCGTTGAAGGCCGTAACTGCAGCATACCTAAAAGTATGTGAAAATAAAATATCAAGGTAGTCCAACCTTTTTGGTTTATCATAGCTAGTGGGAACCAATCATCTATAAAACATTAATTCAAATTCAAAAACTATTTCGAGCGAAAACTCATATAAGGAATAATTAATTCACCTTATATAGTTCTTGTGCTACAGGATTGGCAGGTACGTCTTTTAGAGCTTTCTCCTTGTTATAAATGTCCCGGAGAGCATCTTGCCAGAATTGTAATCTGAATGCAGCAGTTTGTGAGTCAGTTGTTAGATCTTGCACTCGAGCTACTTCTACGTTAAACGCTCTCAACACAAGTGCTGGCGAACGCAGAGATTTCGTCATGAGAAGAGTAGCCAAGAAATTTTCATAGTCATGCTGTCTATCTGTAAAATAAATAAAGTACCAGAACATGCGATAAACGTATTAGTCGCGACCTGTGTCTTATATATTCATGCCAATACTCCTACATAAGATATGGATATGAATTACTTTACGATATCGGCACAATAGTTGATTGATGATTTGTTAGTAGTTTCATTTGAAAGAGATCTCGATATTATTTTCGCAGGCTTAGAAGACTCTAATAAACGAACAAAAGCTCTGTGTTTATTCATGATTTTAGAATACTTGCGATGTTCAAGTTAAAATTATTTAACAGTCAGCTGTTCTTGTCTCAATATGTCACAAATCACAATCACGAAACAGAAGTTGTCAAACTTGTCAAAGTTGTTGACTGAATATGACATTTGATAAAAAGTGTCTATGGAACTAAGAGCTGGTGCACACGGTGCGTGGTGTCGACGTAGCGCTGTCGCTGCGACGTTTTACACACTAATTACCATAGTTTAAGACGGCCTTTTGACGCAGTTGATTGGCTACAAAACTCGTCATGTTGTGACATAGGCTGAAACAGAGTCGTTTGATTGGTGGAACCCACGCCACGCCACGAAACGTAAGTGTGGTTCCACATTTGCACACGGTGCGCTGAGTCGACACAACTCAAACACGACTGACTGCAGGAACCGAGACGAAGCGAAAGGGGTGTACTCACAGCGATGCCGGATCGGCAGCGCTCACGCTCAGTTGTTTGTGCGATGTTATGAGACACACGCAAGCTTATTTAATTCAAAATGCTTGCCGCAACTGTGCGTCACCGCTGCGATAATGCTAATAAATAGATAATAAGATATTTAGTCGTGAAAGTTTGTCATTAATTAAATTGACATTCGCATTGTGATAAAATGGCAGAGTTATTTTCTCAAATACAAGAGTTTTGTAATATGTTGCATTTACGTGAAACTGATAGGAGTAGTTCTGAACTATATGGCGACAGCGGGGACATGGCGGCCAAGAGGATGAAGACCCAAGGTCAATCGTCTTTGACTGGATCCTTTAGGGATGCGGTGGTGGCTGTGAAACTCGCCGTTGTCTCAGTCGAGTACCCGGAGGAGTACCTGAAGGCGGAGGATCTAGTGCCAATCCAGGAGCTCATAATTGAGAAATTGGAAGAAGTGCCGGATCCTCTACCTGTATTCGCGGTTGCTCCCGGAGTTGTCGTGGATGCACTGCATGTATCCTGCGACAACTCTGACGCAGCTTGCTGGTTTTGGAGTGCCATCCACAACGTGGAAGCTCCCTGAAGCTAAAGGTCGTCAACGCCAAGGACCTCCCAAAGCCAGTCAAAATGGCATGGAAGAGTCGCAACTTGGCGCTGCAAAAATGTGAAGTTTTCTTCAGAAAAACTTTGCCATGTTATCTGTCGTAGATATAACGCAATCAGACGAGAACAAATTAAATATATTTTATTATTATTATTAGGAACAATGATATAGGAAGGATAGTTTTCTATACAATGACAGCGTTCAAACAATCAACAACCAACGTTGCTTCGTAACCCGCAGGACCATAGAGAGAGTTCATTATAGGCATAGAGGACCTATGCCTTCACATCCACGATACTTTTTTTTAGAATTTGGACAATTTTTTAAATCCAATTCTAGAGCTCAACTCGATTAGTCTGGGTCCGAATAACGGTTTGGTGAACATATCTGATATTTGAAGTTCTGTTGAAACTTGTTTCACAGTGAAGTCTCCATTCTTTATGCATTCTCTGATGAAGAAATGCTTTAGCTTTATATGTTTAGTTCTCCTATGGAACTGTTAAGGAGGGTTCTCGGATAATTTAATAGTCGACTCGTTATCAACATAAATCGTTGGTTTTTCATTCAACTCTGTTATGTCCGTTAATTCTCCTAGGAGCTCTTTTAGACACAAAGCTTCTCTGGCTGTTTCTGTCAGGGCTATGAGTTCTGCCTCTGTTGAAGAAATCGCTATTGTTGGCTTTTTTTGGCTCTTCCACACTTTTGACTTAATGTGATACTGCCATCTTTTGTTTTGTTGATCTCAAGTCCAAGAAAATATGAAGCTGGTTTTGTGGTTATTTTAAATTTATTTTTCAGCTCTTCAATGAATTTTCTGCCGGAATTTTCATTGGTTGAATCCACTACACCATCATCAACATATAGCGCAATTATCACGTCTTGCTCACGCAGATATAGACAAGGATCTTTTGTGCTTTGCTTGTATCCTGAGTTGATAAGATACTCTGATATGCAAGTGTTCCAGCATTAAGGGGCTTGCTTAAGACCGTAAAGGCTTCGTTTAAGTTTGTACACTTTCTTGGTGCCATCATTAAATCCTTCTGGTTGCTTCATAAATATTTCTTCTTTTACAGCACCATTTAGGAACGCAGTTGATACATCGAATTGTGTAAGTACCAGGTTTTCTGCAGCAGCTATTCCTAGAACAGCTCTTATAGTACTGAGGCGTACTACTGGACTGAATGTCTTCAAATAGTCAACGCCTGGTTTTTGTGAAAAGCCTTTTACTACCAGTCTAGCCTTATAACGTTCAATTGTACCATCTGGATTTTTCTTAATTTTATAGACCCATTTGCATGGCAATGGTTTACCATTTTTGGGTGGGTCAACCATTTCCCAGATCTTCATTTCCATCAAAGATGTCATTTTAAATGTTTGAGGTTCTATTTCATTTTTCATATCCATGGCGGCCATTACAAAATCTTCAAATTCTTTTGGTGTACCTATTCAGCATCTATCACGAAGACTGTATGTCCTTCGTTCTTCTGGTACAGGGACCGGAGCATCAACTTCTGTCTGTTTCATTGTTTTCATTTGGCTTCATTATCATTTGGTTCATTACTTTCGTTAATTCCTCTGTTTTCATCAATTTCGAAGGAGTCATAAAATACTTCGTTGCTATTTTCCATTTTGTTTCGTACAGTTGTACCTGCTGGTGGTCTACTGATATTAATTTTCTTTCTGATACCTTCAAAATACATTTCCAATTCTTCACCTTCAGTTTCTGTATCACTTGATTGTTTGTGATCATTCAACTCTTGGAACGGAACAAAGGTGCCATTTTCTCTAACTTGGTAGAACATTTTATTTAAAATACGAACATCCTTGGAAATGAGTCTTTGTTTCTTCGATGGTTCGTATATTCTGAAGGCTTTTGAAAATTCTGAATAACCGACGAACATCCCGGGTATTGCTTTAGAAGGCAATTTGTTTTCACGTTTACCTTTCTTTAGGAAGAATGTCTTGGCGCCAAATACATGAAAGGTGATTTACACTGGGCTTTCTTCCTACCCACTTTTTAAATGGAGTTTGACTGTCGATGCTGTGATTAATGCTTCCACAGTGTAAACCGCTTCTGCCCATAAATACAAAGGTGCTTTTGATTCCAACATCATGCATCTTGCTTTTTCCATAATGGTTCTATTTTTTCTTTCGGCAATTCCATTTTGATGGGGCGTTTACGGAGCTGTTAACCTTCTTGTAATGCCATTTAGTTTTAAAAATGAATCGATCTTCAAATTTCGGTGTTCAGTACCGTTGTCGCTTTGTAAGCATTTACTTTTGTTTCCTGTGAAGTTCTCCACTTCTGCTTTGTAGTCAATGAATTTTTGTAATACTTCATTTTTATTTTTAACTAGCTGACCCGGCGAACTTCGTTCCGCCTAACAAATTTCAACACAAAATATAATTTATGATTAAACGAACTCACCCTAAGTGAAGTTCTGTCATAATTATACGAAGTGCCTCGTCCGAAGAGATTAGTAACACCCTCCCAACCCTAAGGTATAACCCAGAAGGGTTCTGGAAATATCTATAAAACATCAGTAACTCTAAACTAAATGACAAGTTGACGCCACAGAGCAGCCAGGGAAAGAAAAAAAAAATGTCTCTAAAACATAGTGAATTGAGTAGCCGCCTGTAGCGTTACTACATTGTAAATTAATAAAAATTAATTACATGTACTAATCTCTTCGGACGAGGCACTTCGTATAATTATGATAGAACTTCACTTAGGGTAAGTTCGTTTAATCATAAAGAAGTGTCATTTCGATACATTGATTCGTTTTCTACTAGCGCTATCGATTGCAGATTATCAACTTGGCTTGGCTTGGCAGGTGCAGTAGTTTTAATTGGGATGCTGGTAAAGAAATTTACAAATTATTGAGCAACTTTTGTATATTCATATCATTTTGAATTCAAGTCAAGTCTCAAACCTAAATGCAGTCCAGCCTGATATAATCACAGGCTGGACTGCATTTAGGTTTGAGACTCTCTGGCAGTTACACTGATAATATTGCTATTAAAAGATAATATAAATATCTAGGTAGTCACAAAAATATAGCAATCGATAGATTTATTTGATACCTTAATAAGGAACTCTAATTTTTTCATTAAAAAGCAGAGGTCAAAAATGTTTCAATAATATCAGCTTACTTATTTGCATTTCTAGTTTAGAATGTCATACTTTGCCTGGCTGGAGGCTATAGTTTAGTTTCCGCAGGATCGCCCGGTTAAGCAGTAGCCAATCACTTGGGTTGACTTGCGAGAAGCCCAACAAAAAAAAAAGAAAATAATGTCATAGCCGTACTTAAGTGAGGAGTGAAAACAAATTATCGTCATTATAGTCTCGATCTTTTACGAAGATGTCGTGTCGATTACGGGGCCGTCAGGAATGGAACGTGCGAGCTTCTTCGTTAGCCCGCAATACATTTAATCCTATAAGAGACATTATAGAAACTCTGCGAATACAGCCGAATCCAAATAAATCATACATCCCACTGTCTGTCGGTGAGTAAAACTTTTTTTTAACACGCACTTAAGGGTTTTAAATCATTTTCCGGTCAACGATAATCATGTAAAAATCCTATTGTGCGACAGGTTCGTTTACTTGAAGTCAGCGTACCTATGTACCTAGGGTGTATCATCTCATCTTCCTGCCCTTGTCCCATGTTACTTAGGGTCGACGCAGCACAATTCCTTCTTCCATACTGTCCTGTCCACCGTCACGCCATCCCTGACCTATGTAGGGTGTATAACAAGTGTTAATTGAACTAACTGAAAACCTCTAAAGTCGTCATTGCACTCATCATTATGATAAACTTCTACACTACGTTAAATTTAATTTGATTTTTCGATTTCAGTGTTCATATAAGAACTACTTTTACTACGAAGATTATAGCTATTTCTTTTAGATATGCCTTGCCTTAATATTATTATAGCCACCGAACACTAACTCGTTCTTTTCAAGTTTTTTTTTATGATGTAAACCTGTTAACAAAATTCAAGTTGTCAAGTAAATGGTTGAAATGATTATGATTCTAAATTAATCACATATGAATCAACATAAACATACTTACTAAATGTATTTATTTGAAAGATACGTTTTTTTATTAAAAAATCTCTACTTTTGCATTCGTTTGGGGGAAACTACCGTAGGTAAATGAATTTTATAGTTGAAAATACCGATCGCCTGAACTGATTAGAGTCCGCCCAAAGAGTGAAATTAAATTAAAACAGCGATAGAATATTAAGAAGGGTAAAAAGTCATTGCATTTTTGTATAAAACGGTATAATTTTTTTATTATAATTTGTCACAGAAGGTTGGTTTGCAGAATCTAAAGTTGTGTGTTTTTGTTAATTATGTAAATAATTTTGTTAATAATTCAAAATTTGAACTGTAATTTACTCAAAGAATGCGCTTAATTTTGGTCATAATTTTCGCGTATGGTATGCGATTAGCGACTTGTCTAATGCCTGATAAAATTAGTTACATACCTGTACCAGCCTTCGTTCGATTATTCTAACGTTAGATTTTTAATTACAATGATTGTGTTTTAATGTTACTAAATGTTGATTTACATAGGAGAAGGCTAAGAATATTACCTTGAGGAACGCCAAAGTCAATTTTTTTTTTTTTATTGTAAATAGGCTCGCGCTTGACCACTATCTCACCTGATGGTAAGCGATGATGTGGTCGACGGTGAAGCTCGCTTGCCTAGAAGTAACCTATTCACTCTTGACTTTAAGACCCCTTGATAGTCGTCATTCATTACAGAACAAGACTTTCCACCACATTTGGTCAGATAGGAACTTTTTGAGAAATGCTGTTAATTAATTTAAACTTTTCTACATGATATTTCATAATGTTCTTCCTGTTAAGAAAATCAGCTAAGGACGAATATGGTTTCGAAAGTATTTAAGAGATCTGGGAATATTATAATATATATATCGAATTGTTTGCTGAAAGCAACTCTTGATATTTTTCATGGATTATACTTGCCAAGCAGTGGGACAACAAAGGTTGAAAAAGAAATTTCTTCTTAATTCCGTCATCAATCAACGGCAATGGGAGCTGAATATAACTTATTTAGCATCAATTAAATTCGTAATATTTATTCAACTTATTGTTAGTATTGTCACGACCTGTGGTCAGGGTTAGCTTTACACTTTCACATAATCGGTGCAATTACAGTACTTAGCATTGATTAATTAAATTACAACACAATTTTTCTGCGTCATCGCGTTATTTCGATAATTTGGAAGTCATTATTGTGTTGTCGTCAGTTGTAATGAATGTAAGGTTTTATCAATAACTTCTTTTTTAAAGACAAGACTGTCTTGATATTTACGAGTTCTTTTTTAACTTCACACGTTCGTATTGTAAACTCTTAGAAAGTAATCGAAAGAACAGTGGTCGGGTAAGTGAGTGTTTGTTATTTTGTAAAACGCCATTAGGTACCTAAGTCTTCTCTACAGTGTAAACACCACTACGTCAAGAATTAGGTACCAACTTTTTTTTACGTTTTTTTTTGGTTTTATATTAATCTATAACATTATACAAAGTGATATTTTACTAATGGATGTTGATTGAAAAATCAATACAGAGGAATAGACTTAGCTACTATAGTTGTATGTAGAGTCACTAGCTTCACAGCATACTTATCAGTGAAAAAAAACTAAGAACCTAATACTGTTTAGGAATAGAGTTCCAGATAAGTATTTATAAAACAATGCAGATACTTTTTATAGGTTTTATGTTGTAGTTAAGTCGACGGTTTCGTCAGCGCAATTAGTAAATAACTAGATAATTGCAGAGGTAACAGAGAACTTAACTAGTACCTAGTAAACAGTTATGTAAGCGTCTGTTGAGGTAGGTATCTAATTTCCTACGTTATCATTTAGATAGGTATCGTAGGTTTTAAAATATGAAAAAGCTGCTGTATTGATGCCTACGTTTTGTCGAGTTATATGAACATAATTTTCAATGTTGGTGCCATAGTAACATTAAGTATGCCAGTGAATAAAAAGTCATCCTGCGTTATAGGATCTCAATATGACTATTTTTCTTCTCAAACTGACTCAGTCAAGGAAAATATTCTTGCTGCACTGTATTGGATGGATGTTTGTTAATAGATGTATGGATTTGCAATTATACAATTGGAAGGATAGATATCGCAAGCTCCCATTTTTTTTTTATAATAATATTGCAGAATAACCGATACTAAAACCTACTTTTCCCGTCAGTTTAAAAACTCTGTGCAGTTACACTGGATGACCGTTACGAAAGGCGTTTATTTTTTAACCTCCGACGGAAAAAGGGATGTTATAATAAGTTTGAAGTGTGTATCTGTGTGTCCGTTTGTGGTTGCATAGCTCTTAAATGGATGAACTGATTTTGATTTAGTTTCTTTTTGTTTGAAAGGTGATTTTGTCGAAAGTGTTCTTAGCTGCAGTTGATGAAAACTTTCCATTGTAATTTTCGGAAGATAGTTTAGATAGATTGTGAATCGAAGCGCGCCTACTAGAAGATATACATACAATATACTAGGTATATAATTGGCTATGTAGTTTAAGAACATGAAATAAAAAACCCCCGACACAAAACCTCTAAAAAAAAGGTAAATTAAGCCTCGAAAAAAAATAAAAAGCAAAATAACAAAGTGTTTAATAAATACCTAATTAGCTGTTGTTAAGTTTTTACTTTTTAGATTTTTGTGTTGCGAGTTTTTTTGATTTACGTAGGTATATGTTTTTGCATTTGAGAATATGCCTAAACGTTTCTTGTTTGTGAAATATTTGCATAAGATAAACTAGCGCGAAATGCCCAATCTACCGATTACAAAACAGATTTTATAATAGGTATATCTCGTTTATCATTGGTCGGTGGAACACGTCATCTATGTAATTTATTTTTATACTGTATCAGGTTTTGTTCGTGGCTAAAATTATAATTTGCCTTATCATTGAATCTGATGTAAGTCAAATGTCAGGACAACAAAACAAGTTTCTAAAGAAAGTTAATTACTAGTGTGGGGCAATGTTACATTAAAAAAAAAAAATTGGTAAGAGGTAAGAGCTAAGAACTGAAGTTATGCCTGACTCTTCTCTAGTTCGAGGGGCCCCAAAATTTTACTCCATACAAGAAGTATCGAATCGTCATCCTTAGAAAACTAGTGAATTTTCATTTAAACCTAGCTGATCCGTCAGAAGTTGTTTTGAAAAAATCATTTTCAGTTATTCTCAAATTTTCCGCGCAACTTTTTCCTTTTTCACTCCATATAAATGTTTATTCTTTATTTGAAAAAAGGGCTTTAATTGCGAAGCGATTATGCCAGCCTTAAGTTATACAAAGTAAATATAAGTAAGTAATATCTAGCTCGCAAAGCCAAAAAAAAAATGTATCTAAGATTCATAAAAACTTTTTTACAAAAAATACTACCGACTTCCAAATAAGAAAACTACAAAGTGAAAATAACTTTATTTTTGGAAGTCGGTGTCTTTCGTAGGTACTATTTTTTGCGCTATGGACACCGACTTCCAAAAATAAAGTTATTTTTCACTTTTTAGTTTTCTTATTTGGAAGTCGGTAGTATTTTTTTTGTAAAAAAGTTTTCATTTTTCACTTTTTAGTTGTACCTACCTAATAGGCAAGTTGTTTAGTAAGCTACCTTAACGCCTGAATAGATAACCCGAATATCATGAAAATTGAACACAGCCGGTGAAATGAGAGATCTGCGTACCCCTTAAGAGCGTACTGGCTTGATGTTATGTTATGAAATGGTATAATCAATAAACAGACATGCGATTCAGCAATACCGAGAGATTTGCCGTTATTTATTGAAGAGTTCTGTCGTATATCTTAGGAGTTCTTCAACAGATCTTCACCAAATTAAAATGGGACCAATTTTGAAACATATAGAGTATGTTTCAAAATTGGTCCCATTTTAAAACAAACAAAAAATGAATTTTATAAATCGGTCCACAATTGACGGAGATATCGGTGAAGATACTTACACAAAAAAAAAACATACAAGAAGTCGAACATAGAACCTCCTCCTTTTTGGTAAGTCGGTTAAAAATTCATTTCAGAATAATCGTTATCTTGTGTTCTAAATCCGGTTTTGGCTAGTTTTTACAAGGCTCTTGCCTCCTTTGATAAAAGTGAAGAATATATGTAATACTATTGGACTATCACGAACATTTAATGCAGAGACTATTACGGATGGGTGTCTGGTCTGAAACGCCGGGTTTATCCCAGTGACAATAACTGGTTGTCATAGATTAATTTATTTTGAACTAGAATGTCTTCTCAGTCGTGTCAACCCGTGGATCCAGTTATTTTATCTAATAATAGTTTTGGTGACCTTATGTTGTTTTGACTCTTCTATTCAATACGCCATTTACGGGGACTTAGGTCCTGTTCACACACTCCACTTTCGTATCAAGCAATCCTGGGGGTGTTACACAGTAGATAGGTATACCTATTTACCATTACATATATACTGTGGTCCTATGTTACTATATAGGTAACTGTCGGCTTGCAAGGCTTGACTTATAGGAAATTATTGAAATGGTACAACCGTAATTATATCTAGGTGCCATTACCATTACGTAATTCAGATCACTCACGCATCTTAACACCTAAAGAACATGAACAATACCTACGGAATCCAAGACAAAAAATTATAACACGTAAGTAGTATAAATATAATTGCGTTTCGTGCCTGTCTGTGTGTCCGCTTTGTTCTTCTAAACTGCAAAATGGGTTTTAATGCGGTTTCCTTGCTAGTTGCTTAGGTCTGTAGATACGAGTACCTGCCTAGTGAATTAGGTACAAAAAATAAAATCTGGTGTCAACTGTTTTGTACGCAGAATTCTTTTTTGAAAAAAGGAACTCGCCTAATTAAATGGTAGCAGCACAGAATATAATGTAGCGGCTCCAAATAAAAATAGATAATATAATTACCGTCTAAAAGTTATGGAAAATACCGAGATATAAAAAAAACGGCAAACAGTGAGTCGGTTCTCTGTGAACCAGTCCGTACTCGTAGTCTGTGAACCAGTCGGTCAGTAGTTACGTTAAAAAACGTGTTTTTTTTGCATAACTTATGTTTACTATTCAACTCATTAGCACAAAGTATTGGACAACGACATTTTGTTAAATTTTAAGGTTGATAACAGGGTTATCGACAATCCAAAGTAGTATTGAGAATTTTGCAAAGCGCTAAATAGATTGACCCACGAGAAAATTAATACCTGTAATATTTCACTGAAATATTTGCCGAGAAAGTCTTCAACGAACTTGTTGACTGGACTATTATCTTTCTTTTTCTTCGATCAAAATATTATTATCTATTTTAAAATGTGATAATACTATTTTAACTTTTACCGATTTTGATGATTCTTATGTCAATCGATTCGTCTTAACCCGTTCTTAAACATTTTTTCAGCAGTCGGAGGATACCATATTCGCGATCTGGCTGACCAAAACCAGATGTATTCTCCGACTGCACAGCAAGATTTTCATCTTGTTTACGTCTTTTTAGTTCGCTTTTTAAGCAGTCGGGTATTTAGATTTTTTTTAAATAACTTTTTTTATTTACAACATTTTAGTACTTATTTTAGAATTAGGTACATTTAAACAAATAAGTGTTATATATTTTTGAAATTGCTCCTTAAACCCTTTATTTCGATACCCCACACGATAGGTTTGGATGAAAAACGATCGAAGATCAAGAACAATTTCGAAACATACTCTTTCAAACAAAAAAATACTTTTCAAAATCGGTCCACAATTGACGGAGATATCGGTGAAAATACAAAAAAAAAACAAGTATGAAGTCGAACATAGAACATCCTCCTTTTTGGTAAGTCGGTTAAAAACCGACAGGCTGGAAACTCGGCGTCGATGTTCAAGGCTCTGGAGCATTCAGTCGACCAGTGCATCGTTGCCGTCTGTCAATCGACTCAAGTGCATCAAGTTGGTATTTGGCAGATCTGTCGGTTTGTTTGGAACTTGCGCTTTATACAATTTGAGCATCTGTTCAGGCGTGAAGTACCGTCTCACCATTGCAAAGATCCCCAAATTTTTTGCAGCCAACTGAGCCTTTGCTTCAATGAATGGTCTAAAATTGAGGGTCGATGTCAACGTAATACCAAGAAGGTCGAGATGATCCGTTATCGGCACGGTTACAACACGGAAAGATGGAGCCGGGTGAAATTGGGGCTTTTTTCGGAAAAAAGACACGCCTCGGTCTTAGCAGCTTTGAAACTGACTAGATTGGCATTGTCCCATTTGGAGACTGCCTCCAAAAATAGGTTCAAGAGCTCAACCATGGCCTCCCGAAGAGACCGGATCTGAGACAAGTAGCCCGTGCGCCGGACGCGTATCTCTCGTCAACAGTGCTGTCGTCTGCATATCCCAAGGTTTTAGCAAGTCATTAATGTGCAGCAAGAACAGTGTTGCCGAGAGCACCGACTTCTGAAGGACTCCGACGTTAATAATACGACGTTAATACCTAACTGACCAGACGAGCAGTCATCGATAACCACTCGGATGGACCGATACCTCAAGAAGTCTGCAATCCAGTTACACAGACCACTAGGCAGACCAAAGGAGGGAAGCTTACCAATAAGGCTCTCGTGCCAGACCCTGTCGAAAGCCTGCGATATTTCAAGGGAGAACAAGCAAGCGCTTCCCCGTGCCTCTCGATGGCCTCATTCAAGATATGAATGGCATACGCTAGAAGATTCCTAGTTGACCGATTTCAGCGGAAGCTGTATTAGCGGTCACTAAGGATGTCGTTGTCTTCCAGGTATCCCAGGAGCTTATTATTCAGTACACGTTCCATACTCTTACAGAGGAGGGACGTTACTGAGATGGGTCTGTAGTTGGCCGCGTTAGCTCGATTAGCTTGCTTCCAAGCCTTCGGCACGTTTCCAGTAACTATCGAAAGGCGATCTGATGGAAGCGAATGTCCGACTTACTCTTCTCACATCCCCCAGCAGAAGGAGGACGTGCCGCGTGCCGCGTGCCGCGCGCCATCAGAGACGCGAAGATTCCGCAAAGAGGGAGGCAAACAAGTTTGCATTGTTCTCAGTCGACTGGGCCAGTGACCCGTTGGGTCTCAGCAGTGGTTGTAGTGAGGGCCGACAGAAGTTTGGTACAACCGACTTAGCCAGGGACCAAAACGCTTTGCCAGGGTATGAAGCAAGTTTGTGCCCGATTCTGCTAATATGGTCAAACCGTGCCCTTCGCATCGCCTTTTTGCGCCATGTTGAAGACTCCCTTCTTCTGACTCGCGTCATTTGCCTTGCGCAATCGAGTGTCAAAGATGTTTGATATGCCTACGCGCTACAATCCTCCCCCCTTTTATTAAAGATATTTAATATGCCTACGCACTACAATTTACTAAACAATTCTGTCTCGGTGTCTAGTGGTCGCGCTACTGCTGAGCTTGAGGTCTTATGTTCGATGCCCGGGTCTGGCAAAGTATTATTAGATGTTTCCATCTGATATTTCTCAGTAGCCGTAACTATGTCTCATGTTATAAAATGGGACTTAAATATAACTGGTGCAATGTTGGTGTAGGTACTAGGTGCGCCTCTATCCAACTTTTAAGAGAATACGGGCATGATGTTGTGTTATAACAAATATATAAATCACAATTCATTCTGAGAATGAGAAATGACTATAATAATGCAGTCTTATCAAAACTAGATGATGAAGATGATGATGATGACGATGATATTATATTTCAATTTTATTACCTATATGTTTTTTTTTTAATATTCTATTTTATAAAAATATTTATTTTATATTTGAACAAGCTGCCGCCCGCGTGGTATAAGTACCAAATCCCAATATCTTTAAAAATATATAAGTAATCAAGCGGTTCATAACAAATGAGCGTTTTCTGTATATACGGTGCCTTCTCATTGCTTTGTAATGGGCACTTACTAATAAAAGGTTTACTGAGACCCAGTCTAAACCGTCGGAGCCTATTTTAAATTAAGAAAATTGTAAAACCTATGTATAAATGTATTGCTGTTCGTTAGACTCACTAAAACTCAAATACGGGTTGACCGATTTGAATAAATCTTTTTTAACAATTTTGTCGACTACAAGTCTATGAAGGAGTCTGCTTTGCCTGCTTCTATCAAAGCAACCACGGTACTGGTTTACCTTGGAATCGAGTGAAATGGTTTAAAAAAGACTTTCCCGGTAGACTTTATTTTAAAATTGATTTTTCTGATGCTTATGAAGAACACGTTTATCAAGACAAGAATCTACAAGTTTGATTAAAATTATTTCCATTTCACAAATTCCGTTGACTGGTGCTAAAATTATGGGTTTGTTAGAAATGTGTAAAAATACAGGTGGTCCCGGTTTAATAGATCTGCATTTCGTAGACGAAACAGGTGCAACTAAATACTTCTTGTTTAATAGTTTTTTTCTGTTTTCATTCTAATTTCCTAATAAAATTACTAATAAAATTTGCGTTTGCTTGTTACTCAAATATCTACCCATTCTTAAACTACCTACATATTAATAACTACGCTGTTTTCCAGTGTTTGCAAATGGTACAAATAATTAATTAATGAAAGCTTTGTTGTGACGTTTTTTTACCATGCCTAAATAAAGAAGACAGACGTTACTTAAACTAACTGAAAGTTTTAAGTTAAATAAAATAAAGATATTTGATGAGATATATGTTATAGGAGTTCTGTTTTCACGATATACTTGTTATTAATTTAGGAGCTATGTGGTAGCATTAGTAAAGCTATCCATTTTTTTTTAAACTTGTAGTTAAATAAGTACGTATGTTTTGTCTTGTTTATGCGTCTGCCGTTTTAAAAATATATTGAATATTTTTAGTGGTAAAACAATACTATTTTTTATTAAAGTAATTTATGATTGTTACAACAGTACGTCATTCAAAAAGCAATATATTTATTATATAGATTTGCTTTTATACGCCCCAAATTAGTAGGTACCAAATTTCATCCCTAGTTGTTTTAATAAATAAAAATTTTGATTCAAACAAAAGGCGTACTTTCCATTTACAAAAAATACGTTTGTTACAAGTAGGTTAGTCTTACCAGGATACAAGTTATACCTACAAAGAGACGTGTTCCAAATTTCAAACTTGTACAATCACCCAGTTTTGTTTTATTCACTTTTGTCTCTACTATAAAAATGTATTTTTTATTTATGCCCATTTTGTTTTGAAGCCCTCGAAATATTTTGTATAGCTTATATTTTATTCTGATGTATAAGCTATATTTCTATAAAGTTTCATCAAAATCCGTGCTGTTGTTTTTTGCGTGAAAAGTAACAAACATCCATCCTCACAAATTTTCACGAGTAAGATTTTTTTAATTTTTGTTAACAACTTTGACTTTGATTTTTATTTTAGTTTTTAATGATTTTGACTTAGATATTATTTTATAATGATTTTGGTTTTAGACTTAATGATTTTGATTTCTGTCATTTTTATTAATGATTTGAATTTAACTTTTATGTATATAAGCTATTGTATTTTTTCAAATCTAATCTAATTATTATTCAGAATACTTAACTGAACGCTCCCGTCACCTGGCTACCTACCTAAACTACCTTACTCTTCCTACCTACCCTACCTACCAACCTACCAACCCTACACTACATACCTACCTGTGTCTGTCTATATATACATATATATATATATATAAAAAATAGTATGCATATTTAAAAAATAATCTTAATGTTTTCTAAATTTTATTATAAGTAGTATTGTTTTTTAAATTATTTTGGATTAATATTAGAGATCATAGTTATTGAGTGCTATGTACGCCGTTGTAATTGATATTGTTCTGTTTATGCGCAATGTATATTATTGTGGCCTTACTTTCCAATAAATAAATAGATTTACATTATCTTTACTTGAAGCTTCTTTCAATTTCAGGGGATCCTACAGCCTTCGGAAATCTACAACCGCCTCAAAACATTATAGATGCTATATGTGACACTGCTAAACTAAATGAAAGTCGGAACTATGGTCCTACGAATGGTCACCGGGACGCACGTCAGGCGGTAGCGGAGTACAGCGCTCACCAGGGCATCGTGTCGGCTGATGACGTCATCCTCTGCAACGGCTGCTCCCATGCTATCGATCTCGCCCTCAGCGTCATCGCTGATTCTGGACAAAACGTCCTGATCCCCCGACCAGGGTACTTGATTCACAAAACTCTTGGAGAAGGTCTGGGGATCGTTATTAAATTTTATGATTTATTGGTGAGTTTACCTATTGTTGATTATTTGTGTTAAGCGAATTATGTAGGTATATATGATACCGATTGGTTTCCTCTTTCATTCTCAATACCTCTGACTTTTAAGGTATGACATCAATAAGATCGCTAATGCACGTATGTGAAATTGTTTCATGGATGTTATAGATTTTATAAAGAATATAACACAAAACTTACACGAATATCTCTGATTTTTCAGCCTGACAAGAACTGGCAAGTGGATCTGGAAAGCCTCGAGAGTCAAATAGACGAGAACACAGCAGCGATCATCGTCAACAATCCTTCGAACCCATGCGGCTCAGTGTATACCAGGCAACACTTGAAAGAAATAATTGATGTGGCATCGAGAAATCGCGTGCCGATAATTGCAGACGAAATTTACGAACACTTCGTTTTCTCCGATCACAAATTCACTGCGTTATCGTCTTTATCTAAAGATGTCCCAGTTTTAACTTGTAGCGGAGTCACGAAAAGATTTTTAGTGCCTGGCTGGCGACTGGGATGGGTGATCATTCACGATCGCCAGAACATTTTGGGCAAGGAGGTTCGGAATGGATTGTTAAGTATGTCGACTCGGCTTTTGGGACCGAACACACTGATGCAGAAGGCTTTACCGAGAATTCTTAAAGAGACTCCGCAAAGTTTCTTCGACGAGACCATTCGATTTATTGAGGTGAGAATTGAGATTGAGGGCACGATTTTTTTTACATTCACTCTGGTTAAAATCTGACCCGTGAAGACAGAGAGAAAAGAAGAGAGAGATATACAATCTTGCAAACCACTTATATATTTTTAAATTAAGACCAACATGAAAAACTCTCTAGATTAAATGTGTCATCGTCAAATGTGTTAATTGGATTTTGACTAAAATTGAGAATATATTAAGTAACGAAATGCATTTTATGTTTCAGAGTCAAGCTAAACTAGCTTTCACGGAACTGGCGAAATCTCCGGGGCTGCGCCCGATCATGCCACAGGGGTCCATGTATATGATGATTGAGATCAAAACCACTTTGTTCCCTAAATTCGAAAACGAGCTCCAATTTATTTCTCAGATGTGTAATGAGCAATCTGTCCTCGTTATCCCCGGGAAGGTACGTTGTTTTAATACCTTAATATTACAAAAAAAACATTCGTAAGACCTTGTAAGGGAAGATAACCAGTTATTGGCCCTTCAAGAGA
Organism: Orthosia gracilis; assembly: GCA_947562075.1. Lineage (NCBI taxonomy): Eukaryota > Metazoa > Arthropoda > Insecta > Lepidoptera > Noctuidae > Orthosia > Orthosia gracilis. Next base: position 30,096,084 of record OX387267.1, on the reverse strand, counting down.
ATGCCTTAGGTGAGGCTCCATAATCAAATGCCCAGAAATCATATTGAAATGCACAAGCATACAAAAATTATAATGTCATCGAAGGAAATTTTATAATCTTTATTTTAAGAGTTGTTTCATCCAGTGAAATAGTAATTATACAATATATGTATAATTCACTAAATTATAAAAAAATGCTATCCAAAATATTATTACTGGCATAAAACAAATTTCAGCATGGCGTAATCTATGGTTTTTCTATTTTTAGCCTATAAACTTAGAAGTGCCAGGAGAGGTGCCAGCGATAAGGTGGCTTATCCTACCTGCTATTCTAAAACTCATAATAATAACCTCTTCCTCATGGGTGGGAGTCGTGACGTGAGAGAGGGTGAGCTGGACTATGGAATATGGGGACTCTTGAGAAGGTCTTTGTTCAGTTGTGGACGTATATCATCTAAAATTATGGTAGTTAATGTATTAACATGATTGTTTGGTGCGAAATACGGCCTTTCTCCCTTTGAATTTATTGTCCAATTGATTAAAGCTTCTCATATCAGAAATTGTTCTTATTTTCTACGCCTTGTTACCACCCGATTAATAAATACCTTAGCATAATTTAGGCTGATTTCCATAATGTAGGTATCTTTTATGAAATTTCAGTGTTTTAGCTATCCAAACTTCATACGGATCGTTCTCACCGTACCTGAAGAGATACTGCGAGAAGCCTGTCACAGAATTAAGAGTTTCTGCGAAGATCACATGTTGAAGCAGCAACTGAAGAAATTGGACCGTGACGTTGTGTCCATCGTTAACGACCAGAAAACACATGTCGAATCGAAACAAAACTTAATCAAGAACATTGCTTAACTTTACGAAATAAATCCAACGTATACATAAATACTTACTCCCGATTTCTGGATGAAGAATTTGCAGTTTAGTATTTCTCACACTCTGCTTTAGCCTGATAACCCGCCAATGTATAATTTCGGTAATGTTATTAACTCCAAATACAAAATTCGGAAACCGGCCCTTAGATTAAGAGAGAACAAGATTTTACTTAGAAAATAAATAAATGTTACTAGCAATATAATACGAGCCGCAAGTATATTATTGTACCTCTGCCGTGTACCTAGTTATTAATTAAGTAATTAACCGACTTCCCAAAAAGGAGGAGGTTCTATGTTCGACTTTATTTATGTTTTTTTTTGTTTGTTCATCGATATGTCCGTCAATTGTCGACCGATTTTGAAAATTCATTTTTTGTTTGTAAGAATATGTTCCGAAATTGGTCCCATTTTAATTTGATGAACATCTGATGAAGAACTTTGAGGATATACAACAGAACTCTTCAACAAATAACGGCAAATCTCTCAGGATTGCTGCAATCGCATGTCTGTTTATTGTTTATACCATTTTATAACATAAAAGCACACCAGTACACGCTTAAGGGGTACGCAGGTCTCTCATTTCACCGGTTATGTTAAAGTTTCGTGATATTCGGGTTATCTATTCTGGCGTTATAGGTACCTTACTAAACAACTTGCCTATTAGGTAGGTACAACTAAAAAGTGAAAAATAAAAAAACTTTTTACAAAAAATACTACCGACTTCCAAATAAAAAAACTACAAAGAGAAAAATAACTTTGTTTTTGGAAGACGGTGTCTTTCGCAGCTACCAATTTATTGCGTTAGGGATTCCGACTTCCAAAAATAAAATTATTTTTCACTTGGAAGTCGGTAGTATTTTTTGTAAAAAGTTTTTTTATTTTATTATAATTGTTGCTAGTTACTTTCGCCGCTAAAAATAAAGACCCGAAATATTGATTTTCCAAAAGTATGCATAGACACAACGACGATATAACACAACAAAATAATTCAAAAAATACAAAACTCAAAACACTTTTGTTTGGTAAACTAATACTCAATCTGAACCACTAGTAATAAGAAATGTTATCAGCAGATCAATCAAAGAGGGCTGATTCGATTTAGAGGTAAAAGCTATTATATCAATTGGAAATAATACTATCAGTAGCATACCATAATAAAAAGGTATCCATGAAATGTATCCGGTTTAGAGGAACCGACCAATAAAAAAAAAAACAAAAAAAAGCTCATTAATAGTAAAGGTGGCCATCATTTGAGGTTAAAACATTTATTTTGGACTCAGTTTTATTTTTTCCCTTTGGAATTCCTTCCCACGTGGCCTATTAATGTCACTAGAAACAGATAAGATGTCTTAGAAGAATCCTGCAGTCTGCGAGAAATAATTAGAATCTAACATTGAAATTTGCTTTGAATTTTTTTTTGTTTTTCTTTAGCTTTAGTAGCTAGATTTTTAAGGAATGTTCAACAAATGAGATATAATGTTATATCAAAGTATTCTAGAGTCTAATAAATGGTTACAAATAAATGAACGGCATGTAGTTTATGTATTCCACAAACTGGAAAGGACACAGTATGTTACATTTCGGCACCCATTTTCCTTTTTACCCGACTACGTTATACAAAGAAAGGTAATGTGTTTATCAGTCTATGTATGTATGTATAATTTTTCCTATGTGGCGTTCTAGACACCAAATGCGTAGGTCCATTTATGTCAATCGTTTCGAGTGTCACTGGCTAATTTAAAATTGGAAAAATAGTGACGCATTTTGAGCACCATATTGTTGGGGGTTCCAAAATTTCTTCCTCACCCATCGTGTGGGTCATCAAAATGAAGGGTTTCGAAGGTAGAGGTGATTACAAAAATATATATCACTTATATTTTTAAAAGTAATTCGATAAAAAAAAATAACTAAAAAGTTATAAATAAAACAAATCCCGACTGCTTAAGAAGCTAACTAAAAAGACGTAAGTAAAAACAAGAAGAAAATCATGCTGTATCGAGCTTCCCGGACGCGGACGCCGCACGGTGTAGCATGGACCCACAGACATAAATCTAACTAGATAAAGCAAGGCCAGAGCAAGGCCCTCCATCTGTATGAAAACCAAGCGTGCCAATTTTTCAGAAAAAATTACTTACCAATGAAAGAAAACATTTCTAATGCCTCGACCAACTTTTTCTATACAGTTTTTACAGCTCAATATAGCATAAAAGGCATTTTTTTAGATTTCGGTGGAGTGCATGGACCGCATCATATAAAATGTCCGAGAAGATTTTTATCTGTGCCTCGTCCATGCCTCGCACGGTGCTCGGCTCACGCCCGCTACGGTCTAGCTCTAGCATAATAATTCATCTTTTAGTCATCACCCCGAACCCTTAAGGTTACACTAGTCGATCATTCTTCCACACAAACGTAGTCTGGTGATTACTCCACTGTTTGACGATGTACATTCAAAATAAAAAAAATGACATCAATTTGTCTCATCATTATCTAGCCCTGTATGAAAACAAAAAAGTAAAAAAAAAGAAATATTTGAATGTTCTGCGTGTTTAAATTTTCTCATAGTATGAAGTAAGTCGATAATATATTGCAATCTCGAATATTTTTGAAAAAATTGGTACTAATGCTATAGGCCTGTAGCAGAACATATCTTCTCTGTGGCCTTTCTTAAAGAGAGGCTTTATATTTGTTATTTTTAATTCTTCTGGAAAATAACCATGGCATATGCACATATTGATGAGATAACTCAACACAGGAGCAATTATTGGGGATACCCGTTTAACAATGTTTGTACATAATATGTCGTCATACCTAGAGTTGGGTAAATAGCCGGATGCTTTGAGTTATTATCACTACCTCTCTCTTTAATAGTTGTTTTTCTTGATTTCTCTGTTTTTGTTCCATACTTATTACTGTATATATTTGTCTATATAATATATATGTATATGTATTTATTTATATATAAATAGTACACCAAAGACTACCTACAGTACTGTTTTTCCTTTCATTTTTAAAATCCATCCAAAGGTTGTCTTGAAAAGATCGCTTTTAGCGATAAGGCCGCCCATTGTGTCACCCAGTGTAATGTTTACTTCTACTATACTTTCTGTAACTTTTATGGTGTACATAATAAAGAGTATTCTATTCTATTCTATTCTATTCTATTATCGATTATAATCCATAAGTGTCCATTAATAGCCTTGCAATGGATGATAACCCTGCTATTAATGTATTGTTAAAAAAATAAATGCTTTTTTTTTGTTTAGTGTAAAATCTGTGGGTGTGAACATAAATTGTTGCTAATAAATATTATTGCTAAATAATATATAAATTGTTGCTAATTAATAATTGCTTTATTTGGTCTCAAGTCGAAGAAACAGACGCCCTTAGCTGGTGGAAGGGTATTTGCAGTTCTACTAAGCTTCATAAAATTGCAGTTGCTATTTTATCAGCTCCTTACACGTCAGCAGCTACGGAAAGGACCTTTAGTACTCAAGCTGATGTACATACAAAAAAAAGAAATAAACTAACTACTGAACGAGCAGGAAAAATAACTTATATATCACACAACTGGAATTTGGAAAACAGACCGTCAAGTAAAGATATGGAAAGTGATTTCCACATGGATTCAGAACCTTTCTCTCCAACATCAGAAATCGATGAAATATCCTGTGACTGTGATGAACCTGTTCTTCTTAATACACCAGAAATAGATCCATTAGCGTCCGATCCAATCGATGTAACAAACTTAGGAGATTTTGAAGATTCCAGTGTTTCTAGCAATAATTAGGCTGAAAATTATTTTTGAGCAACAAATATAAAAAAAACAACTAAAAAAAAAAAAAAATCCCAAAAAAATATCCCAAATAAATGACTGATTATGAATAAAAAAAAAACTAAGTACATAAAAATCTAATTATCAAAAATCAATGTAAATAGCTGATTGAAAATGTTTAAATGGGCCAGATTAGTTTTAAATAACACATTTATTTACAACAAAGAAAGATGATGAAAATGAAGTCTAATCTGACAGTCCTAAGCCTGAAAACCATGAAGGGAAATTTTCAATCACTAAAATAACATTAACAGCAGGGTCATCATCCATAATTGCTATTAATGGCTACTAACTGACTTTTATTCGATTATTAGCCAAATGATATTAACCGGATTATTATCATTGCCCAACACTAGTCATACCCAATGTTAGACGTATTCTTTTCGACATAGTAATTTGGTGAATTTCTTTTGGTATTGTAGGCGACATAAACATAGAAGTAATTCTCTGCTTATGTTATGTTTTTTTTTTAATGTCTAAATTAATAACTGGTTTCACTTGATCCACAAAGAAATCCTTAAAAGCTTGTGCTGTTATTTCAAAAGGATTAGTTAATATTTTGTTATTATATTTGAATTTGATTCTGGTTTCGTCTGGCAAATTATGTTTATTCTTATTTTTATTTATTACTTTCCATGTTGCTTTACATAGATTCTTAGCTGAATGTATACAATTTACGAGCTGAATTATGTTATCTATGCAAGTCCCGCTGCCTAATCTTGTTGGAACTTTTATTTCAAATTTGAAATTGTAAATTATAAGATATTTGAATTGCTCTAAAGTTTAAAACCATTTGTTTAGAGTCTAAACAATTTTTTTTTTAAAAAGATCAATGTTGAAATCACCGCATATAATAAGTTTTTTGTTAGTGTGTAATGAAAAAGACTTTAAGAGAATATTCAGGTTATGGACAAATATTTCAAGTTTACTTTTTATATACCGACTAGATGGGCTCCTATAGACACACATCACAATTATGACCACAGTCAGTGAGTTCTACTGCGCAAAGTTCAATTATATCAAAAACATAGCACTATTCCAACGACTCCTAAGCTCTATACTTAATTCCGATTCGTATCATAATACATGTACTATCACAGCCTAAAGCGCAGTCCTATCTTCACGAAACTATAGCATAGCCAATCAGTCCCACTTACGACTTTCTTCTATAGAGACATCACACTCATACACACACCTTTATATCAAACTCTTTCTTAATGAACCAATGAGAATGCGACATGGCCGCAACATCATACTATTTCAAAATTATTAAAACCACAAAACATGTAGGTGGTGGCGTATCAAATCCATCCTCATCTGTTGATATCCTACTAATCTTCCTACTAATAATATTATAAATGCGAAAGTTTGTGAGGATGAATGTATGTTTGTTACTCTTTCACGCAAAAACTACTCAACGGATTTGGATGAAACTTTACAGTAATGTATGTTATACATCAGAATGAAAATGAAATGATTTTTTTGTAATTTGGTCATAATACGATAAATATCAAGTAAGTCGGAAAAAAATCTGCCCTCTGAGAGCTATCTTCGCGTGCGCTGCCTAAACCGTTGGAGATACACCTACCTATATAATGTACTGTAGGATTGTTTGTCTTAAATAGTTCTAAATAAAAGTCCGCGACAGCGTATATCTACCCTTTATGTGGAAGCCACTATGACCAAAATAGTGAACTTTAAATACAATTAAATTGGCTACTTTTTTACAATGCACATTTTAGAATATTTATCAAACTCTTATCAAAATCGACACATTTGTCGCTTTAAATATTTAATGTAGATAAACTTTGTCTTTTACACGAAGTAATTCGAACGCATACTTTAAAAGTTATCACGATAAGATTGTCTTGAATGGAGCTCGATCGACAAAAATACGCGCGGCGGGTAAAGCGGGGGAGCGGGGGGAGGGGCGATGTGATCCAAGCAATGATGCGTCATCGCTAAGTGCGCGAACCGAACGCAGGCAGACGCGTGAGAGCGGACGTTGTTGACGGTAGTGTTCATTATTCGTATTTTCTCTACAGCAAATTCGATTTTCGAAAAGATTTATTAATTCATACAATAGGCATAATTATTTCTTTTAATTAGTGTATTTTTCGACGTAATATTCATTACTTTCTATTTTAATTTACACACGTTTTTTTTATCATGGCTGTGCTGATCTGTTCGTGATGAAATTTGGTATGGATAATCTCAAGCCTGGGGAAGGACATAGGCTACTTTTTATGTACACACCACACAAGCGAAGTTTATAATAAAACTGTACCTTGATTGACTAACACACCCAGCGTTCGACGCACAACCGAAACCACTGAGCTTAAATGAGCACTAAGAAAGGAATTTCGATAATTCCACCTCCAAGGGTTTCCCCCTTAATATAATAGGGGTTCAAAGATTGTATTGACTCCATGAGTTCTGAAGTTAGACATCTGAAATTTCGGATACGAGTAGAACTTAAAGCTAAAAAAAAAAAAAAATGTTTTGTCACGAAACTTTATGTGGCAGACCAAATTCCACGTGAGCGAAGCCGCGGGCAAAAGCTAGTTATAATATAAAACAAACGTTTACCTAAACTTTATAACATTATGGGTAGATTTCAAACACAATACCCACACGTTATGTCGCCAACATCCATCGCACTTACTCTCGTATATTGCTATTCATCAAGAATCCTACAGAGCGCAAAATAATCATTTAACTTTAAGTAAGCTTGATTAGAATCAGGTATTTTATTTCTTAGTTGAACGTAAGTGTCCATCTGGCCTAGCGGTTAACACTGCTAGGTAATCCACGATAAGACTGGTTCAAATCTCGTGACACATAAAATTAATTTTATATTATTTTTATTCATTTATTTTTCTATACACATTTTATAAATTTTTAAATATTATTTTTAACTTAATACACTTATAATTTAATACACTTATAATTTAATACACTTAATTTATGAATATGAATCTATTTTTTCATTTAAATTGAAATAAAGCATATAATTAATAAAGATAGCATAAATATTAATAAAGATTTGTATCTTTTTAATGTAATCTCATAAATGATAGAAAATATTAAATACCGTATCATAATAATTTTATTATCCTTTTAATAATATTAAGTTCGTCGCTGCATTCATTAATTTATAATTATTATGACCTAATGTATTCAGTTGTTAGGAAGATTTGCGGTTAAGTGTTTAGTTAATTGGATCTTGAGCATTGCCACGGGGTCTCATTGCTAAGAAAGAAAATTTGATTCAAATAAATCTCAATAGATGGCGTGATATGCACCTATCTGTTATTGAATATGTGTAAAATTAAAATTTTCTGGAATTGAACATAAAAATTGTATGTTCTTGTTTAATCAACTCTCCTAAGTATAAAATTATGGAATATTGGGCTCTTAATTCACATTTCAAAGATCAACGGATCATTTAAAATTGATGCCAATAGATGGCGCATTTTTTTTAAGTTCTGAGGCATTTCACTCGATTGTTAAAATTTGCATTGTAACACATTTTGGTGCACAAAAACTGTAAAAACATGCAAAAAATACTATACAACGAACCCTCACTGTATTTAAAAAAAAAAACACGATCCTAGTAAAACATTTTACTTGCAAGTCGCCTGTAACACCATCTATCTATCACCGTGAAACAGAACCGAACGCGTTCGATGTACAAAAAAATATCAGATTCAGACGAAAACGCTAAGTTACGTCTGCACGGTTTCTTTGTATGGGATGAGGCACCTGTATGCTAGTGTATTATATTATCTGTGGCATTGCATTTGAATGAGGGTAGAACTTTTTATTTTGTTCGGTAAAATAACCGAAGATGAGGGTATATTGAAACAATATGATTTGCTTGAAGAAACACTTAGTACGACGTTGTTCGTTGGTGAACTTTAATCAGAGCGTTCGAGGTATTATAATAGCGGTGTTTATTTGAATAATATCATAATGCAAGCAAATATAAGTTTAGAAACTCGGGCACACATTATTGCTGCATAAGATAAGGCTAGATACAAACACAAATTTCAGATGAAATCGGATTAAGTGTAAATTATATTACAAAAATATTATGGTGATTTTTTAAATATGTATACCTCGCTCACTCAGTCGCCAGTCAGCCGCCATTTTGGACGCTCGCTCGGAATATAATAGTTGATGTTGTTCAATAATTCGTCAAACGATGCTATTGACATTCACGTGTAATTGAATTCTTTTTCAGGATATTAACGTAAATCTCTATACAGTTTAAAAATAATACTATTTCCGCTTCGATCTGATATAAAAGTTTCTTTTTTTTTTCTTCTTTTCTTTTTCCATCTTTCTGCGACGTAGATAACAAAGAAGTGCGATTTCTTCTAAATCCATTAGCGACGATGTAAACGAACTGATTGTCGAGACGCCATGGCCACTCGACTTGGCGACCTTCGGATGGCAGTAGCCAGGCCTGCGCCGCTGGCGACTTTGCTATGGCGTCTTAATGAGGCAGAGGATCCCGCTTTGGAGTGGCACTCTCTCACGAATCTGCCACAAGCTACGATAACTACTAAGACGAATTTTAGACTTAGTTTTGAACCGGCTCGACACGGAGTTTTGTAGTTATATCTAAGTGTATCGAGTAAGTATATATTTTTATCTTTGTGTGGCGTTGACCACGCCCCTTCACCTCGTAGTTAGACTGTATGATGTCTTATTGTTTGCGTAGAAACATCACGTACACTATTATATGCACAGACCCGTACAGGTGACTAAACATAGAGATCTGACTGCAATTTAGACCCCACTGTACCACCATGTCGGGATTTCCGAGTGAAATGTGTAGCAAGAGTGAAATTAGGAATATGTAACAAGTAAACATCAGATAACATCATATTGTGCTCTGAAAAACACAGCACATAAATTATTTTATTTTCTGAATTGAATAGTTCATTAAGGAAGACAGTAAATATATGAGATTTGTTCAAAAGACCATTTATTTATATTTTGATGCAGAATATTAATATTTTTATACACGAAAAAAGTTTCATATTCACTAAATTTTTCATCTGCAGACATTGGGTCGATGATATCTTTGTTGTATAAATTTAGAAAGATATTACGCATACCACATCCATTAATTTGCCTATTGAATTAAGAGAACATAGTAAAGTCATTAAAATAAATAAATTAGAATCAAATGCAGTTGCATAGTTCGAAATGTAATAAATTATTAAATGTCTTAATACGCCAATTAAACATTGTCGAGTAATTACTTAATTTAAAAGTAGGAGCACATAAGATTATATCGAGTATTCTGTACTGTCATCAATGTCTCCCTTAGTTTTATAATGATATTAACATAATTTTCAGTATGTAAAAAGTCCTCTTCTCCAATTAAAACAACACAATAGTCATTCTTAGAATAATCAATTAGTTTTTTTATGTAAGTCTTTAATAAATCGAAGTGTACCACAATTCGGCGTAACGTAATGACATACTTGAAAGTTTTCAAATATCTCTTGAGTTGTGGGCAAAACTTTGTTATTTTTATTCGGACTAACAATGCACAGTTTTCTTTTGATTGGAATCGAAGAATGGTCATCATTTTCTTCCTTCTGTGTTGTTGTATTATCTAGTTCTACCGTTGAAGCATTAATTGTGTGTTGTTTTTTCGAAAATAGTTGTCTTCCTTGTCTTCTTCTGTGACTTTGAGCATTTAGGCGCGGAGTAGATGTAAGTGAACTTTTATAAGGAGTTCCCACTTCTGATGGTGATAGAATCTATATTGGATAGATCCACACAAAATAGGTTGGCGGCTATTTAGTCACTCTAGACCTATAATAACAAGAAAAACGAAAATTACTTCGCATTTGTATATGTCCATACAATTTTAATAGCAAACGCTTCTTTTCCATCAACACGTTGCATGTTTAAATGTGAATGTTATGTCTCCTTCACAACATGGCCTTTCAAATTGCCATAAGTATCTGTCAATATGCTGATTAATTACTCTGGGAAATTATTTTGTGACTCTGGCTAGCTTAGGAATACGGTTTCGGATGTAATATGGTCCCGAAATCTAAACACGAGCGTATTTCGGGGTTTTCTTTAATAAATTCTCCAGTATGTACTCGTTTATATTTATTTATTCATTGCTAAGCCGGTGAATTTTATTTTAGATCAATAATCTCTTACCTACCTACACTCATGTGTGTGATATAAAGACTAAATCAATAAATATCTCAAAACTAGACCACATTTGGGCACTTACCGGTCGACGTGGTCCTGGTCACATGGTATTAGTCATAGATTTAGATTTTTTTTGCTACGGTATTATTAGTAGAAAAAGACTCATTCAGCCGATTAGGTGTCATACTACGTAATACCAAGGATTTCAAGAACATCAGTGCGGTTAAATCTATTTTCAACACCAACGGAAAAAGAGTGGATAAAATTTTGACGTGTGTTCCTGTGTGTTTGTATATTTGTCTGTGGCTTTTACTTTTAATTGTACTGGTTCGCAGTAAGCTGGAGTCACTACCTACACGCTACTCTTAGAGAAGGGTCAAATAGCTTATCTTGGGTGCGCACAGGGTGCACCGGGACTTACAGCTTGGCCGGTTACAGTGCTCGACCGACCGTCGGTGCGTACGTCAGTCGCGCTTCTCATTTGTATGAAAATTCATAAATCGCTACAGTGCTGGACTGATCGTACGCACGCGTATATTGCTACGTACTGCGTAAGAGGACCGTCGATCGATCGCGTCCGCATGCGTAAAAATGATTTACTAAAAAAGGCTACAAAAAAAATAACAAATATGCTGAGTCGTCTCACACCTTTCTTTAATTCGATTTTTCTCCCACTCTTTCTGTCTTTACCCTAGCTGTCATATTTGTGTAGATTTTTTAATTAATCATAAATACTTGTGTATATAATTTTTTTTTTAACTTTTGTTTTGCTCTTGATTCTAGTCTAGGTCACAGAGACAGAGATAAAGTCGACGATGGAGTGAGCTTACCCAGAAGAAGCGAGCAGTGAGTTCCACTCTTTTGCAGTGCGCATTATGAAGGATGTTTGGAAGGGCTTGGTGCGAATTGTTGGAATGGAAACTAGGTGAGGATGGTAACTTGCAGTGCGTCTAGATGTCCGATGGTAGAAGAGGGCCGGTGGGATGAGGTCGTGGAGTTCATGAGCACACTCGCCGAAGTACAGTCAAGCTGTGAAGCTTGGCATCCACCAGTTTGACGTCGCCAATTTGCCGTTTAGCTCTGTGTTCCACCGAGTCAAGCGCGGCAAGCTGATATTTAGCTGAGCCATCCCAAAGGTGGCTGCAATACTCCATGCAGGATCGGACTTGCGCCTTGTAAAGAGTTTAAAGCTGTCCAGGCGTAAAGTACCGCTTCACTCTGTTAAGGATGCCCAGTTTTTTTGCCCCAATTTGGGCTTTGTACTCAATGGATGCGCTGAAGTTGAGGCTGGATGTCATATAAAGCCCCGGTATAAAAAAGTTGCCTAGCAGCGCGCAGTGTCGTTGTGCGTTAGCGGTTTCGTTTCTGCCGTAAAAATAAAGTCCAATTATGGACCATAGTCCGCCCGAAGACCACAGTTAAATGCCGCACCAAACTGTGGTCTTCGGGCTATGGAGAGGCTTGCAATGAATTCATTTTGGATTGCTCGCACTCCAATAACGCATAAATTCTGTTTATTAACAAACCCTCCGATGTGAAAATGAGCCTCGTTACTGAAAAAGATGTTACATAACCGCCTAGGTGTAGAAAATCGTGACAGATCGACTAGCATAATTCTGGCTTTTTATGAATTCATTTTCTTTCAACTGTTTTTATTTAATAATTTTGTGAACTGATGCCCTTTTCTAACCCGTTGATGCTGCAATCTTTCGGACGGGTTTACGCGGAATTATCAAAATTTCCCTTTTCACAAGTTCTTCGTTTTCAGGAGTATTAACAGATGTTGAAGGCTCATTTGCCCCCGCCGAAGAAGCCGCTACTGACATTTGTCTCTTTGTATTCCAGGATATTGCACAGCTATTAAATAATTAAAATAAACAACCCTTTGTATTTTTTTGTATCATTGACATCATCACCAGTACCAGTCTGAATATATATATATGTCGTAGGATAATTTGAAACTTCGAATCTTCGCGAAAATCCTAGGGGTTTTGCGAAAACGCGGATAATTAGACATAGGCGAAAAATTATCCAAGTACGATTAGTACTTTGGCAACATAGTCGACGGAGCCCCGCTGCGCGGGGCTCCTATTTCCGTCCGCAGGGTCTAAAGTAACCTAACACGAACGAGATGACGGGAGCTGAGTTCGCTCGCTTTGCTCGCTCACTTCAGCTCCCGTCATCTCGTTCGAACCTAACCTGTCCGTGTCGGGGTGCCCTAAGCTCCCGAGCTCGCTTCGCTCGCTCTTGGACTTTTTCCAGTAAGATTGAGAAACAGTTTCGCCATTGTCTAAATATCCGTGTTTTCGCAAAACCCCTAGGATTTTCGCGAAGATTCGAAGTTTCAAATTATCCTACGACATATATATCACATAAAATATTATCAAAGTTATTACCTCTGTTGTATACCTATTCGTTATAATTTTATTGTGACTTTCAAAAATCTAAGTAGGTAATCTTTTGAGACCGCCCCCGAAAGGCCCTGCATACTAAATTAAAGGTATTAGATTACATATATTCCTTTCCATTGTAGCCTCACTTTTTGCTACGAAAGCTGTGAAAATATCCTTTCAAGTATGCCACACAGTAGTGAGTAAATTGACAAACAAAACAAAATAATTTATTATTAACGATTGTAGAAGGAGTGGCGGGCCCACAAACATCAGTATGCACAACAAATAAGCGTCGTGTAATGTTAATCTTATCTTTAGAGGAATTATAAATGGTAATCGTGTCTGTTTCACATAATTTGTTTTGTGTTCGGTTTTAATTAAGCTTACGTCATCAACCAAACAGATATTTTTCGAGTCAAACAATGTTTACTTACTCATCATTATTTCAGCCGAAAGACTGCTGGACATAGGCCTCCCCCAGGCGTCGCCACATTGAGCGATCCCGTGAGTCTCGCATCCAGCAACTTCTTCCCGCAACCTTAACCAGGTCATCGGTCCACCTAGTGGGAGGCCTTCCAACGTACGTCTTCCGGTTCGCGGTCGCCATTCCAGAACTTTTCAGCCCCGTCGGCCATGCGTTCTGCAAGCAATGTGCCCTGCCCACTGCCACTTAAGTTTGCCTCAACTTACGTTAAGGTTACGTACGTTACGTAACTTTGGTTCTCCTACGGATATCCTCTTTTCTGACGTGATTACGCAAGGAAACTCCAAGCATAGCCCTCACCATTGCCCTTTGGGTGACTTTAAGCTTTCTGATAAGGCCCATTGTGAGCGACCACGTCTCGGTCCCATAGGTGATCTCTGGCAACAGACACTGGTCATAGACCTCTTGTTACTTACTAATATTACCTAACCGTTGATGCCACAAATCGTAATTTTTATCATTAGTTTTGCATATTTTGAGAAATAGTTCGGTAAGTCTTCACTACATCAATAGAAATTAAATTATTCACAGCCATACCATGCATTATGATTTTACCGTCCTTACTGATGTCGGTCCCTTGTTATAGCATACCAGTCTGTTGCATCCTCGTTACTGATAGGAGGATGTAGGAAATATCATGGCAAAATAACACGTCCTCCAGCGTACAATTTCTGTGTTGCTGATGACTTGCAATGTGCCTTTTTTGGTAGCTGAAATAAAAGCGCCGTGTTTAGCAACTGAAATTTTAAAAGGAACATATAAAGAAGAATGGGCATCCAACTATGGAAATTTGCCCCAAAGCTCAGTAGCTATAAGATATACGCCATTGGAAAGAGCTTTTCAAGAAGATCATTTGCTTCATACGCGACTTTTGTCAATTGTTAATTCGTTTTGTTTCATTGGTTCCGTATGGTGTAGGACGTAAAGAATTTCACCATCACATATCTGCCCGTGGGTGTCGTAAAATGCGACTAAGGGACACACCAGAGAATGGGCAGCAGCGTACTCTGTGCCCTTCAACAGCAAACTGCGATCGCCAACCCGCCTGCCAAGCGTGGGGATTACGGCAACCCCCCAAACTAAAATGAATAGCACAACGAAAAAACGGCCGAGTACCCGTGTCCCCTCAACTACGGTAGCGGTCGAGGCGATTGCTTAGCAAGGGGTGCGAAGAATCCCCGGAGTGGACCCGGCTACCCCAATAAACACCGATGACTCGCCCTGGCAACATATAACGCGCGAACACTCTGGACCGACGAGCAGATAGCCGAAGGAAGAATTGAGCAGATTACGATGGAGTATTATAGAGTTATCTGAAGTCCGAAGAGAGGGGGAGGACTCGATAATCCTCAAATCCGGTAGCCTTTTTTTTTGTTCCGGTGTGGAAAATTCTAATTGGATGTCCTCCGCCCTGGGGGGGCGAAGTGGTCTGTCAGACTCGTACTGACTAAAAACCACCCCGGTGTTCCATCTCACACCTACGGGGGTCTGCGGCGGGGGTCGCGGGAACATACGATACTTCCGTTACCCCCGGCTAGTGCGGGCCCGCCTCTGCGGGCCTCGATCTCGGGTTGGGGGGGAGTGAGGTGTTTGACGTTGCGGGGGGCAACGTCAAAGAGGGGCGCGCGTGGAACACTACGCGCCATAACCTCTGGTCCTAATGTGTGGGGGGCGATGGACGTGCCCAAGTCCTTCGCCCCTGGACCCATTTAGGGGGGCCGGAAGAGGGCGTTGTCCGCCCTCCGCCGACGCCCGGCGCGTCTGCTGCGGATGTGAGTGGATGAAATCTCCGCAGCCTCCTTCTGCGAGACGACTGTTTCGCAGAAGGATACCACCGCGTCCCAGGACTCCTCGCTGCTGACCATAGACTCGACTACGGCCGGCAGAGACAAGTCACTGCCTACTTCTGAGATGAGGGCACGGCGCGGCTCCTCCTAAGCGGCACACTCTGCCAGCGTATGCCACGCCGTGTCCTCCCGGCAATCGACACAGTGGTGACACCGGGCGACCGGCTACCTGCTTATGCGACACAGGTTCTTCCCGAAGCAACCATGCCCCGAGAGCACCTGTGTCCCCCGAAACGACAGGGAGCCGTGCCTCCTCCCAAGCCAGCGCTCGAGCACTGGCTGGACCGCCGGTAGGGCGTGAAAGCCTGTCCCGCCATTCCACCACCAGGACCTCGCGGAGCTGAGACTAATGCAACTTCATATGTCGCTGCATCGGCCCTTCGCCCCGCGCCCAAGCTTCTTCGCGCCACCGATACAGTGACGCGAGTACCTTCGCCTCCATGTCCCAGGGTGGGGATCCGGCCAGTACACAAGCCGCCTCGTAGGAGATCGTGCGATACCCCCTGATGACTCTGACAAACGATCCAGTTGGGTAAGGCTAACTTCGACATCTTCGTCAACCGTCGAATCCGACTCGGCTGGGCACCGTTCGGGAAGTTGCGCGGTATCTTCTCGTCCAACTTACCACAGTGTCTCAAGACGAAACTCTATTACCAGTATGTGTAGTCAGTTATGACATATGGTTCTGAGACGTGGTCGCTCACAAAAGACCTCATCAGAAAGCTTACTGTTATGTATATATTATACAACATATGTATGTATTTGTGTATCTGTAATAATATTATTGTATAATTATTAAAGTAAATATTCGTAATTTTGTGTGTTACACCAATGGCAACCCCATTTCATGTCCAGGCTATCACTATCCATTCCAGGTTGCCTGGAAGAGATCGCGGTAAGCGATAAGGCCGCCCATTGTATGTATTTTATTTTTAAGTTTCCTTTTCTATGTCTTAACTTGGTGTACCTACAATAAAGAATATATAAATAAATAAAGGACAATGGAGAGGGCCATGTTCAGAGTATCGTATCTTTGCGTGATCGAATCAAAGTGTAGGGATCCGCAAGAGAACCAGGGTTATCGACATAGCCCGATGAATTGCCAAACTTAAGTGGCAGTGGGCAGGGCACATTGCTCGCAGAACGGATGACCGTTGGGGCAGAAAAGTTCTGGAGTGGCGACCGCGAACCGGAAGACGTTGCGTTGGAAGACTTCCCATCAGGTGGACCGATGACCTGGTGAGGGTTGCGGGAATCCGCTGGATGCGGGAACCACTGGACCGGTCAAAGTGGCGATGCTTGGGTTAGGCATATGTCCAGCAGTGGACGTCTTTCAGCTGATATGATGATGATATTATTATTAAGTCTCCTAGCAATGTCTCTGATGCCAACATTCTCCTCTTGCAAATAGATTATTTTTCAATAGAAACGTCATAATAAAATTATAAAATAGATATTAAAAATTGGGAAATAATTAACCGGGTGAAAAATATACTGAATGGGCGACTATTATACTAAGTAAGCAACTATTTATCCGGTTTGAGGAATACCTTTTAGGAGGTTTTTGTGAGCTGCAGTAATAATATTGTGACATACTATAATTGTATTTGGGGTTCTATTTTTTCTATATTAGCATATTATTCTTCATCGTAAATGAAGGCGACATTGCTGTGCAGCGCGGGAATTCGGGTATAATTGTGTTTTCAACGAATTGGTACAAGAGCAAGCGGAGCGAGTTCGGGAGCTTAGGGCACCCCGACACGGACAGGTTAGGTTCGAACGAGATGACGGGAGCTGAAGTGAGCGAGCAAAGCGAGCGAACTCAGCTACCGTCATCTCGTTCGTGTTAGGTTACTTTAGACCCTGCGGACGGAAATAGGAGCCCCGCGCAGCGGGGCTCCGTCGACTATGTTGCCAAAGTACTAATCAAGTCGCTGTTTTAAACATCTGTATTCGCCCACTGTTTGTAGCCCACTTAGTATTTCAGTAAGCCATATTCAGTATTTTTTACATCTTTAACTTGAATTTATTGTCGTTCGTTTAAATACTACCCTTAAAAATTTAATAAGCAAATTAACAATTTAATAAGGCAAGATAAAAATTATGCGTAGACTGGATTTAGCTTCATTATTACTGTTATTTTTTTTTTGTTTATCCAGCCCTGTAAGGTTATTAGTGACATTTGAATACCAGTTTTACAATGAATACGCATATTTGTCTTCAACTTATTACAAGTTATGCGAAAATATTACCACTTTAGATTCTTTTTATTTGAAAAACGTGTCCGTCTATATTTATTTACAATAATACATGAAATATTATTATTATTATTATTATTATATACTTTATTGTACACCATATGTAACATTTACAAAGGAAACTTAAAACTAAAAATATATACAATGGGCGGCCTTATCGCATTCCGCGATCTCTTCCAGGCAACCAGGCATGGACAATAATTACTGGACACGAAGTGGGGCTGTTAATGGTGTGACAATAACAGTGTCAAAAAAAAAAAAAAAAAATATATATATATATTATTAAAGATATGCAGATACATACATATGCTACATAATACATACATAAATACATACATACTAAAATATAAAGGCAATAAATAAAATGATGACAGTCAATTCATAATCACAGCGACAGGTAATGCTCCTTCACGAGTCTTTTGAAGACAGGCAACGATTGGGCGCGTTTGATTGGGTCTGGCAACGCATTCCACAGACGAGTAGCCTGGACAGTAAAGGATTTATCCAGAAAACTCGTGGAATGCATTGGCATTTGAAGTCGTAAGTTATCCGATGACCTAAGAAATTTTGAGTGGGAATCGCAGAGAAACTGAAAACGTTTCTTAAGATATAGAGGGGTGGAAGGACTGAATAGCACATTATATAAAAGTGAAAGAATATGAGCATTCCGGCGAAGGCGAATTGGCAACCACTTGAGCTTCACACGGAATTCGGAGACATGATCATATTTTCGCAAACCGAATATGAAATACTTATTGAATAAATGCTAAATTGAAAGAAAAACAATAAATCCTCGACGCAGGATTTGAACTCGCATCTTGTTCGTCTCAGCTTTATACACAAACCACGACCAATACATCGACCAATCACATAGACGGAAAGCCACGTCGCATCTTTCATTTCGCATGTGACCGGTCGATTTTTCATACGCTTTGCCCTTTACTCTTTCCGAATTCATTACGCAATAAGGCTGCAATCTATATCAAATATAATCATTAAAATAAGCTATTAGTAGCAATGACAATAATTATATTACAATACTCTGATAAACTTTAAGTCGAACAGCATAAAAATCGCTTAGCGAATAGTTATAAATATCCTAACGCTTACATTTTAATGATCAAATTTGCGTATATGTTATAATATTGTATTCGTTCATCGAGTAGCGCAAATTCGTTCGTTTTTAGGGTGTGTCAGGTAACAGTTATTACCGATTGTACTATTTTGTTTACTTTCAACTTCTACATTAGTTTAAAAATATCGGTGGGTTTCTCCTACCTGTTTACCGCATAGGGTTAGGTGCATAATAAATACCTTGTTATTGTTTACGTTTCTCTGTTTAGGTACATTCTGAAGTATGAGACGTAGTATTGTGCGTAACAACAACAACACAACAGCAACAACATTGCTTACGTAGGTAGATATCTGCCCAGGAACTGCATCACTTAAATTAGCTACGTAATTACTTGTTTACGGTTCACCATTCTGTCGTATTATAGAATAATCTAATATGGACTTTAGACTGGACTAGTATTCCATGTAAAAACTACCCCTCCTTTTTATAGAATTTGATTTGAAAGGAAGAAAAATAGTTAATTTGCGCCAAGAACAACGCATACAATAATTTCCGTCTTATTAATAAATTCATAAGGTAACTTAATTAAAAACGAATACAAAAGTATGCGTCACAATCACGCAAAACGGTTATCGGTCAGCATAACGCTGGACTCACATGCAAGACAGAGCCCTGGTTTTCAGCGATAGCCGGTGTTTCTCGTTAAACAATGAATATTGCGAATTATTAAAGGGTATTTGGAGGTACACACGTAAATGAAACTCGTGGATATGCGATAAATGGTTAATATTCACAATGAACAGCAGTTAACGTAAATGATACACAGAGATCGTGTGGGCTCTAATGGTAGGAGCAGTCTCTTTTTTAATATGGCGGCAGACTCTCGTCTTGCGCCGGAAACATTAGTGTTGCCACCCAAAATATAAAAACGGTGTTGCGACATAAAACGCCACAACCACCCCCCTACGGAGAAAATAACAAGTTATTTACAATTCAAAAAGAAAAATATACAAATACACACGAGTTAGATAACACAAAGTAGGCAGCAAAAAAAGTACATAAAAAAAAAAAAAACTTAAGCTAAAGATCTAACCTATCCTTAAATCTAACAGTGCGACCTGACCGGGTGGTAAGTGGTTGTTGTATAATAGGGGGCGCAGTCGGCTGTGCTGACGCAGAGGGCGCGGAAGGCACTTGCACGGCAGGCGCAGGCGCTGCGATCTGTTGAGGAGCGGTTACCCGGGAGAGGTCGCTCGCTAAGTCAGCTGCGATGTATGCAGGCTTCACGCGGTCGATACTGACAGTCACGCGTTTACCTGCAATGTCAATGTCGATTAACTTGTCGGTCCGTGACATTACCTTATAGGGTCCAGTGTAGGGCGGCTGCAGCGCACGGCGAACAGTATCGTCTCGCAGGAAAACATGGGTGGCATCCTGAAGGTCCTTGAAAATGAACGACGTCGGTCGCATGTGTCTCGACGCTTGAATTGGACGCAAATTAGCCATTTTCGTGCGTAGAACAGTCACGAAATCGTTGACATTGTCAGTGTGATGGGGGGTTTCGGCTATCAGGAACTCTCCTGGTAGGCGAAGCGGCTCCCCGTAAACAAGATCGGCAGCCGAACACTCGAGATCCTCTTTCAAAGCGGATCGAATGCCGAGGAGCACGATCGGTAAGGCTCGGTGCCAGGTGTCGTTGTGGCACATGAGAGCAGCTTTCAGTTGTCGATGAAAACGCTCGATCATGCCGTTAGCTTGAGGATGGTAGCTAGTGGTTCGCCTTCGCTCGGTCGCACCAACGTTCATGAGCCGTTTGAAAAGGTCCGACTCGAATTGACGGCCTTGGTCAGTCGTGACTGTGGTAGGAACGCCGAAGCGTGCAATCCAACCCTCAACGAACCGATCAGCTACCTCCTCGGCGGTTATCGAAACCATCGGCCAAGCCTCAGGCCAACGAGAGAAACGGTCGATCGCTGTCAGGCAATATGAGTAGCCTCTCGATGTTGGCAGTGGGCCGATTATATCCAAGTGGACATGGCGAAACCTAGATGATGGAGTGGCAAAATTTCCGAGTGGCGCGGACACATGGCGCGTCACCTTGGCGCGCTGACAGTGGACGCATTCCTTTGCCCAAGCGCGACAGTCGCGCGCCACTCCGGGCCACACGTAACGCTGTGCCACGAGGCGCGCGCTGGCGCGAGCACCGGGGTGGCTGAGTGCGTGCAGACGCGAGAACACGGCGCGACGCAGCTCTGCTGGCAAGTAGGGGCGCGGTTTGCCTGTTGAGACGTCACACTGGACAGTGATGTCCGTGCCTGGAATTAAGGTGAGTTGCATATTGAGAGACGAGTCAGTTAAGGTTTTTAACTCTTTGTCGGCGTCTTGTGCTCGAGCCAACGCGGCATAATCGCACTCGAGCGAGACGGCTTCGATGCGCGACATCGTGTCGGCGACGACGTTGTCGTCTCCCTTTACATGCCGAATGTCGGTAGTAAATTGGGAGATAAAGGTGAGTTGGTTAAGTTGGCTGGGTGGCAGCTTTTCTCTGCGTTGCTTGAACGCATACAACAGAGGTTTATGATCCGTATATATTGTGGCGTGTTGCGCCTCTAATATATGCCGGAAATGTTGCACCGCCGAATATACTGCCAACAGTTCCCTATAATATGCTGGCCACACTGACTGACTCGCCGTAAGCTTCTTGCTGAAGAAAGCAAGTGGTTGCCAGCCTTGTTCATTTTGCTGCTGTAAGCACGCGCCCACCTGTGTGCCAGAAGCATCTGTGTACAACGCCAATGGGGCGTTAGGTACAGGATGTGCTAACCTGGTGACCTGAGAGAGGCTGTCCTTGCAAGCGGTGAAGGCGTGCTCCAGTTCAAGAGTCCAGGGCATAGGTTTGGCTCCCTTAAGCTTCGTAGCTGTAAGGAAGTCAATGAGCGGGGCTTGATTCTCAGCGGCATTGGGCAGAAATTGTCTGTAGTAATTTATCATGCC
Organism: Orthosia gracilis; assembly: GCA_947562075.1. NCBI lineage: Eukaryota > Metazoa > Arthropoda > Insecta > Lepidoptera > Noctuidae > Orthosia > Orthosia gracilis. The sequence goes on along the minus strand of OX387267.1, from coordinate 30,074,143 downwards.
CAAAAACCTGCGGAGACCTTGGGCAGTTTTAGGAAGGGGGAAATCTTTCAAAGCTTGAACTTTTGCTTCCGGTGGGCTAATGCCTTCGCTGGAGACTTTATATCCAAGGAAAATAACCTCAGATGTACCTAGCACACACTTTGTTGGATTAACTACTACACCGTAGTTAGCCAATCGTTCAAAGAGCGTGCGTAAGTGGTTACAATGCTCCGTGGGGTCCCTGCTGAATATTAAAATGTCATCGACATATGGGAAACAAAAATCCAAACCCCAGACAATTTCATCAATGAAACGCTGGAATGTTTGCCCAGCATTTCTAAGACCAAACGTCATATAGGGAAATTCATACAAACCAAATGGTGTTGTAATGGCAGTTTTGCAAACATCAGCTGGCTCCACTGGGATTTGTTGATATGCCTTAACTAAATCAATAGTGCTAAAGATGGTGGAGCCAGCGAGTGCATGACCAAAATCCCCTATATGGCGTACGGGATACCTATCCGGTATAGTCCGAGCATTCAGTGCTCTGTAGTCACCGCAAGGGCGCCATGAAGAGTCTTTCTTCGGGGCTAGATGCAGTGGCGAGGACCACGGACTCTTGGAAGGGCGAGCGGTGCCAGTTTGCACCATATCCGCAAACTCCTTCTGCGCTGCGCGGAGTTTATCCGGAGCGAGGCGGCGCGGCCGAGACACCACAGTTGGGCCGTCCGTCGTCTTGATGTAATGCACCGTGTTGTGTTTCATCTCGCGATGGATGCCAGGGGGCCTCGTGATCGCTGGAAATTCAGATAAAATTTTGTGAAATTCTGATTCTTCAATTTTTACAGTTTTTATGCTGAGCTGGTTAAATTTGGCTACGGAGGCTGGAGCGGTGAGACCAGTAACTCCGCAGCGTATTAATTTGTTTCTGCAGTCGGGAAGTAGGTTGTAGAAAGCCATGAAATCAGCACCAATGATAGCAGTATCAACATCAGCTATGACAAAGTTCCATTTGAAGGAGCGACGGAGACCAAGATTGAGTGTGAAGGTATGACAGCCATAAGTTTTTATGGAACTGCCATTTGCTGCACATAAATTGTAATTGGAATCTGCTATTTTGCTTCCTAACATTTTTTTAGGAAAACAACAAATGTCAGATCCAGTGTCCATCAAAAATCGGAACTTGGTGTCTTTGTCTACAACAAATAAGCGGCTACTATTGAAACAATCGGTCGCCGCTGCTACGGATTGTTCTGTTGGTTTCCCGACCAAGAGCACGGTTTGGTACATTTACTTGCCTTGGCACCAAATTTATGGTGGTACCAGCAGAAAGGCTGTCGGGCCACCTGGGATGCAGATCTGGATCTAGGTTGTTGAGACCTAGAACTAGACTGTTGTCTAGAGTTAGACTGCCTTGTGGTTAAACTGGCCACCTGACGTGTAAGTTCTTGAACTTGTACAGTAAGGGCAACAAGGTCAGGGGCACTAGCTGGAATGGGAGAAATGGCGTGGACAGAGACAGAGTTGACCTCTAAAATTTTGTCAGCAAGTTCGGCAACCTTGTCCAAGGTGAGATCACCTTGGGCGGTCAAAATTGCCTGTATGTGTTTAGGCAGACGTTGTAGCCATAGTTCTCTGATTATAGTATTATCTTTGAAAGACTTACCAGCTAGAGACTTCAGATGACGGAGAAACTGGGTAGGTTTTCGGTCACCAAGCTCCTCACCTGACAATAGTTGTCTGACCTTTTGTGACTCAGAAGTGGAAAAACGCTTAATAACTTCTTCCTTAATCCATTCATACCGGCCACCTTTTGGAGGAGGGTTAGTGACAAGATCCTCAACTTCATGAGAGATCCTGGAATCAAATTGTGAGATTACATAATTGTATTTTGTTTCATCCACCGAAATATTGCATAAAACAAACTGTGATTCTAAGTGAGCAAACCATCCAGCGGGATGCTCGTGCCAAAAAGGAGGCAGTTTAGGACGGACTGCATATGCTGCTGGATTTTGTACACTATGAGCATTTAATTGTGTCTGCAAGTCAGCATTTTGTTGCATCAATCTTTCATTATTAGCCAGAATTTGATTGAGTCTCTCTTCGATTTGTTGGCTCTCCATGGCAAAAGTGTGTATAAAAATGTATATGTGTATATATTTTAAAACGAAGTATATGTTTAAGTAACAGTTACCACTCAGTCAGGTTGCTTAAAACTATTACAAGCATAAATATAATTCACAAACAAATAAGGAGTTCCAGCAACAGCTTGTTGAAATAAAGTACAATACCTAGTACATACCCTTAGCAACTCAATACAAGCCTAAGCCAGTGCTAACTTTTAAACCACAAATGAAAAACCAGCACCAAAAATATGTAAACAAACATGAACAAGTTTAACAAATAAAAATAATAATGACCTAGATTTGATTAAGATTATGTTATTTACAATCGAAGCCACCAAGTACACCAAAAGTTAGTTCTTTAGTAAGATGCACATGCAAGCACTGATTGTTTCGGAAAGTTAATCGGATTTCAAGTCTTCAAGATCCCGCGTTGCGATGACAGTGACGTATCGGTTCGATGTCAGTTCAATCGTTCAATCATTCATTCGATCACTAACAGGGAAGTACCGCTACTCCCCGATAGGTAGCGTATGGCGTCGCAAAACTCGTCGCTACTTCGCAAGTCTTGATTGAGTTCCGTTTCCGGGTTGATGGCCTCGGAGCATTAAAAAACTCACGAAACACAAAAATGATGCGTGGGATGATGGAAACTGCTTGTAAACGATGCACAAATAAACACAAACTCGCTGCAATCCGTTGGTATGCCTTCTGATTTACGGAAAGGCGCGCATAACGTGCCATGTGCTGCTCGTTAGGTCGGTAGGTATCTACTCGGCAACTTCTCGTTTGATGAATTTCCCGGCGGTTAGTAGTAAAACCAGCCTGGGAACGTTGCGGTTGCGGCGTCGTCGGATTAGGTAGGCTGAAAATCTCAGCGAGGCTCACTGCTGAAATCTGGTTCCACGTTCACTAATGTAGTTACCTCGCTATACTTATTTACGTCACGATCACGTCGGGGTCACCAATTTGGAGGTACACACGTAAATGAAACTCGTGGATATGCGATAAATGGTTAATATTCACAATGAACAGCAGTTAACGTAAATGATACACAGAGATCGTGTGGGCTCTAATGGTAGGAGCAGTCTCTTTTTTAATATGGCGGCAGACTCTCGTCTTGCGCCGGAAACATTAGTGTTGCCACCCAAAATATAAAAACGGTGTTGCGACATAAAACGCCACAGGTACTTTAAATTTTCTGATACCACTACAAAAATCAAGGAAACCTGCTCAAAGAAAATTATCTTCAGGCTGTCTCGACGTGAAGTCTTCAAGCCCATAGAGCAAGGTGTCAGATATATAGAGAAGGGGCGGCTATGGGTTAGATGCCTTGCCTGAGGGAAGAAACGTATTATGGAAGGCACTCTGGGTCTCTGGCGCACAAAAAGAATTCGTTCTTACCTGAAGATATTTTTAGTTTTCCGAATCGTTCAGGCCTTCAGTTTATTAAAATTCTCAATAACTTAGTAAGAAAATAAATAATGCCTGACAAAAAGAACTTGTATTGTTATCACGTTCGTATTTTAGACTAATTAGGTACTTTAATTGTTATAAAATGTAATAATCCTTACAAACGGTAAGGTTATAAAACCAGTTTTACATACCTACCAACTGTAATGAGTGGCATGACACATATTTTGTAAGGGCCCATGCAGGTTTGTTTTGTTGGATTGAACTTGGTATGGTACTTTTCTTTCTTAGGTGACCTATGGGCAAAAATTATTTTCCATAATCTACCTAGGTGAACTAGGCGGGTGGACCATGGGCAACACACGCTATGGTCATTGGTTTTTCGCAAAGTCGAAGTGCCTGTATGTCGCTGCATTTGCTAATTAGATGGTACTCGTACTTTTTATCTATTGTTTCTTTCTACGAAGACTTATTTATCTATTGTTTCTTTCTACGAAGAAGACTCTAACATGGAGTGTATGTCATCGTCAACATCATAAATTCAGCCGAAAGACGTCCACCGCTGGACGGGCTGTCTCGGTAACCCTGGTTCTCTTGCGGATGTCTTTATTTCTGATTCAATTACGCAAGGAAACGCCGAGCATAGTCCGCTCCATTGCCCTTTGGGTGACTTTAAGCCTTCTGATTAGGTCCATTGTGCGCGACCATGTTTTAGTTCCGTATGTCATCACTGGCAAAACACAATTGTCACAGACTTTCGTTGACTTGTAATTGAGACACTGCAGTAAGTTGGACGAGAAGATATAGCGCAAATTCCCGAACGCTGCCCAGCCGAGTCGGATTCAACGGTTGACCTCATTCTCGAAGTTAAACCTACCTAACTGAACCGTTTGTCCCAAGTAGACATAATCGTCTACAACTTCGAGAGAAGAGTCTCCGATCTTGATAGGAGTGGGTTGGTTTCGTCCATGTTCATTTTAAAACCCACTTTTTCGAAAGCTCTACTGAGTTCATCGAGCATCATACTGAGATCCTCCATAATCTCAGCCAAGACTACTATGTCGTCGGTAAACCGAAGGTCAATGATGTGCTCGCCATTGACGTTGATGCCTAGCCCTATCCAGTCGAGAACCTTAAAGACATCCTCCAGTGAAGCGGTGAACGTTTAGAAGATATGACGTCTCCCTGTCTCACATCTCGCAGCAGAATGATAGGTTCCGAGGTCTGATCCTGAAGTGGGAATGACGCGGTGGCGTTTTTATAAAAATCCTTCAACACCTTGATGTACCGGTAATCGATTTGGCACCTTTGGAGAGACTGCAGTACAGTCCAAGTCTCGATCGAATCGAAGGCTTTCTCGTAGTCCACAGACGCTAACCAGACATACAGGTTTATACTCTTCGGTCTTCTGTATAACCTGCTGCAGTGTATGTTACAAATACATACATAAACATTCACAACCAAGTATTTAGTACAGCAACAATATGTAAGCAGGCTTAACAGAAACCTTCACAGAAATATCAGTTTTTCAAACTTTACGTTGATAAATTGCATATCCCTTGCAGAAACAAAGAAGAATGAGAAACACAGTGTTACATCGTAAGCGATCCTGAGAGTACCTTCTTACTCAAATATATATTATGATAATTTCATTCATCGTCTCATCGTGAAGGTTTTTAAGGTATCTAAAAGTAACATTGGACGTGAGGGAAGTAATGAGTAATCAAATACCTTATCATGCGCTTTAAAAGCGGTAAGCTTGTTATGTTAAAATAATGAAACTTTCCACAACATTCTGGAACCTCGAGGAAACTACTTCGATGCCAGTTCCGAGTACGTAAGGTAAGAAATGAGACATAAAATTGTTATCTGTGTCAAAGGCAGGCTTTTTCTGAGAATGTTCTTTTTTGTTCTCAATTAAAATGTAGATAATTATCTAAAATTGTAGTTAATGGAGTGCTAGTGACAATTAAGTGTTTCCTTCCTAATACCCAAAAAGCGCAAAAAGAACTCTACTTGACAGAAAGTATTCAGTTTTTTATTATTATCGTATAATTTTTGTGCATTTATAACTGAAATTTTTCTTCTAATTATTTTGTTATTGACTGGGATTTTTTTGGGAATTCCACTTACCTATGGGGTAAGCGCGTCGATAAGCAGTAGGTATTTGATGTATTTTTCCCATCGTATCCCGTAGAGTGAATATATTAAGTGTAAGTAAAGCTATCTGTAGGGGCAAAAATGTGGCTTGTAGAATATATAAACAACCTGATTCTATTGCCGTCATCGCATCTACATTTTAAAACCAGTTCCACAACTCGAGAGCCTGTGCTTGTCAAACGCCACTGTTTCGATACAAAACTGAGTTGTATCGAAATGCGAGCAATATTCTCTATTCAAGTTTAAGTGACGCCGCAGCTTAAGATAACCCGCAAGTTTTGTGCCCATGTCGCGACGTTCTCGAGGAAGCAATACATGGGAGGTGCGTGCATCGACGTTGGCTCGCAATACCCATAACCTCATTCGTGACATAGTCGAGAACCTTCAGGTAGAACCGAATCCAGACAAGCAACTCATAGCGCTTTCAGTCGGTAAGTGTTTGGTAACATTTTTTTTTAAATTAAATCTCTATATTTTGTGTTTCCTAAAACAATTTGCTTATGATAATAAGTAAACCTGGACAGGACTGTGTAATATGTTCGCAGATACAATAATTATGTTAAAAATAGAAATAAAATACGGTATAATCCATGATAATACCTGTTACCGTTACATACAATGGGGTGATCGAAGACATTTTTTTTTTTACAAAATAGCTTTTCTTGAAAGTCTGTAAATAACGAAGTACGAATTGTATTTATAAAATTCCAAGATAAATTATGTGTAAAAATAGAAATAAAATACGGTGTAATCCATGATAATACCTGTTGCCGTTACATACAATGGGGTGATAGAAGACATATTTTTTTTTACAAATGAGCTTTTCTTGAAAGTCTGTAAATAACGAAGTACGAACTGTATTTATAAAATTCCAAGATAAATTATGTGTAGTGTATTCGTGTTAATTTTACTGCTTACGAACTAATAGAGAGTTAGAACTTAGCAGTAGGCAAGCAGCAGTACTACGACGACGTCAGAAACATAATTAATTTTAGTTGTTGCTGATGCTGCGTAAAAGTCACGAAAAATGAGTTAGCAGACTATTTATTAATAGATCAAGGTCAACAGGATTTCGATTTCACAATATTTTTAACAAAGTACCTACTTAATTTGTTTTGTACGTTAGGTGATCCGACAACTTTTGGAAATCTTAATCCTCCCGAGCAAGTGCTTCAAGCTGTTCGAGAGAGCAATGAATGGCTTAGCAGTCGCAGTTATGGACCTGCGAAGGGGCACCTGGAAGCGAGAGTGGCCGTAGCAGAGTACAGTGCTCACCAGGGGGACATCTCACCGGAAGACGTCATCCTCTGCAGCGGGTGCTCGCATGCTATCGAACTTGCAATCACAGTGATTGCTGACGCAGGACAAAATGTGCTCGTTCCACGGCCAGGCTTTATGATATACAAGACAGTAGCCGAAGGATTAGGCATTAATATCAAATATTACAACTTACTGGTAAGTTATGGTTACTTAAAAGTATAATTATATAAGTAACTGGGCGACCGAGCTCTGCTCGGGTGGAAAAAGGGAAACCTCTATTTTTTGTGTTTATGTTTGTATATATATATATATGAATATTGCTCGTCTAATAGAATAAGATGCCAACCCAAATTATTTGTAGGTGCCTCAATGATTTTTTTATTGTGGAAACTAGTTCGAAAATATTCGATATTTATATTCACAAGTATCAATGAGGAAAGGTGCGAAATCTAGGGGTATAGCAGTGGGATAGACAAGTATTAATATGAGGTGATGTGAAACTAGTTTCTAGAAGCATAACAAGTTTCTGGCGGATTGGATTTGCATACTGCTCATTTACGTTTTATTTTATTTATAACTGCGTAAATCCTTGATTAAAGGTTATTTTATGAAACAATAGATCTTAACAGCTTTTATGATGTTTTGTTGCAGCCTGATCAACAATGGAAGGTGGATTTGGAGGATCTAGAGAACCAAATAGATGATGACACTGCCGCGCTAGTAGTTATAAATCCGTCGAATCCGTGCGGCTCCGTGTACGACAAGGAGCATTTATATGAGATACTGGACATAGCGTCGAGAAACCGCGTTCCCATCGTTGCTGATGAAATATACGAACATCTCGTTTTCTCTAACCACGAATTCACTGCATTATCGGCTCTCTCTAAAGATGTTCCGATACTAACATGTGGTGGACTCACAAAGAGATTCTTAGTACCTGGCTGGCGTATGGGGTGGGTGATCATCCACGATAGAAATAATGTGTTAGGCAAGGAAGTTCGTCAGGGCCTGTCAAACTTGGCTACTAGAATTTTAGGGCCAAACACCTTAATACAGAGGGCATTGCCAGCCATATTGACATGTACCCCACAGAGCTTTTTCGATGAAACTGTGCTGTTTATAGAGGTGAGTGAAAGGATACTTGTTTTGTTTTAATAATCTTGAAGATTTGTTTAATTAATAGTTTAATGATATTTAAAAAATAACAATAACTACAAAAGTTTCTTCAAAAGTTCACTTCAATCAACTTATAATTAAAATAATAGAAATACAGTATTTAAAATACACCATCACATTATAAAGATGTACCTAACACATTATTGTTTTCAGAATCAAGCAAAACTGGCGTTTAATGAACTACGCCGTGTTCCCGGTCTGCGTCCTATAATGCCACAGGGTGCAATGTACATGATGATTGAAATAAAATTGTCGTTGTTTCCAGCGTTCAAGAATGAATTACAATTCGTTGAGCGCATGGTTTCAGAACAGTCAGTGTTTTGCTTACCAGGACAGGTCAGTAAAGCATTCCAATTCTTAATGACCTTTTTCAACTTGATATGCCTATTGACAATGTCTGATTCCTCAGTAATTATATTTTATACCCAGTTAGAATGCATAGTAATTTGTCACTTATTAAAGATTATGAGGCAAGAAAGGATCTAGAATTGACCCTAGCAGTACCTACTCGCAAATGGCCGTCTGTGCTTCCGTAATTCTTACATCAATCAATACTTAATATAATAAATCTGTAGAAAAGTCGCTTTTGTACATCGAAAATATTTAGCCAGGGTGTTAAAGGATAACCAACAGAACCCATTTCCAGCATTTTTGAAATTTTTGTCTGTATGGTTGTACACGCATCACGTAAAATGTACGAAACCAATGTAGATAATTTTTATGAAAAATTATACCTACGTAACATAAAGTATTACTTAGTTTTTGTTTCATCAATTTGTTCATTCTATGAAAAGTTAGATGAGTTTAAAGTGTTCAAAAAGTAAAATATCACAACACACACAATTCAGATACTCGGACAGTTGTACTCCATATTCGATAGATGGCGCATGGCGTTGTGCATTTGACGTCATTTTTTGTGTGCGGTGTTAAGATTCTCTGCGGAAGAATGACCCTAGCATAAATTAGTAATTAGTAGAAGGGTAGGCAGGAAGGCAAGAGTAGGGTAGGTAGGAAGGTAAGTAGGGTAGGGTAGGCAGTTGACGGAAGCGAAACCGCGAGCACACCTTGTTTCTATTTCTAATAAATAGGATTGTTTTATGAAGATGCATAGGATTTATCGGGTCTAGAATATAGTTGGCAATAGGTACAGTAACTGATATACATCTGTGTTTTGTTTTCAGTGTTTCGCGTATCCAAACTTCATGAGGATAGTTCTAACAGTGCCCGAAGAAATACTGCGAGAGGCATGCGAAAGGATTTCAATCTTCTGTAATGACCACATTGTATCCCGAGAAACTCTGAAGGAAATCGAGAATAACTCTGTTACTGTTTCCAGTGAAAATGATGTCATCTGTGACAATGGTACTGCACATGTTGCCTAGAAATTAGATGATGTGTTTTGCTTATAATAGTGAAAAATACATTTAAATTTTAACAAATAGAATCAATGCGCCTTTATAGGTACGCTTAATAAAACATTGTGTCATGTTATATTAGACTGTAGAATATTTTGTTATTTTCAAAACTACAGCACATGAATTTATCATTATTCTGATATTAGGACTTCTATGTGTTGATAATATAATTCAAAAATTTCATAAGTTGAATAATCACGATTCCTGAAAAGTGTACCTATATACGCAGTTATTAAACAGTGCGACTTAATTTTATGGAGATAATAATTGAATTTTGTGGTGTCACTGTTTGCTTATTATGCATGACGCACCCAGTCACCTACCTAGTGCATGAGAATTGTACCACGCATGGATCAAGTGTAAGCTTTGCAGAAATTTTACGGCTACTTGCATAATATACCTATACGTCAAAATATTCATACAATACCATCATACCTCGTCATGTAATAAATCCAATAGATTATGTAAAATCTCAGACTAGTGTAATAAGAGTATGAAGTGCCTTTTTTACAAGTTATTAACTATAGCCAATGTTTGTAGTTACCCTTTTGTTTATGTAAATAAAAACTTTATAAAAAGTAGTTATACTTACTTTTATTTCATAAAAAATATATTTTGTACTAACTTTTGCCAGCGGCTTCGAAGAAGCTGCTGGCAAAAGAAGAAAAAGAAAGAAATGTCGAACTAAAATTAGTTTTTTTTTTTTAATGCCTTCCGCCAGAAATAATTGATGGTCGTATACCACGAAATTTTACCTGTAATTGAAAGGATTAAAATGACGACTGAATAAATGCACATTTTTACACGAATCCCCAAAAGAGGAGTGTTTTCAGGGCTCATGCATGTTTTCTTTATTCCACCATAATTTCTAAACGGCTAAACCAATATCAATTTATGTGGTATCTTTAGAAGCGTAGAGCTGTTTAAAATTTAAAAAAAATAAGGGCGAGCCATGGTTCACATAAAAACGGAAATATTTTTTCATAAAAAATTACTACCTATCATTGACTAGCTAGTCTAGTGCATGCTTAGTACATAAATAGAAATATATAACAGTAGTATTTAATAAGCATTCATTCACTAATAACATAACAAAAGAAATTAAATAAATATAACAGTAGATATTATTCAATAGCAAATAGCGGAGCTCGTGGCTAAATAATAACAGCCGCACGGGTCGATCTTCAAGGTTAAGCAACGCTTGACGAGGTCGGTCCGTGGATGGGTGACCATTTTCAACATACCGAGTTTCCTCCGTGCCTCGGAAAGCACGTTAAGCCGTTGGTCCCGGCTGTCATTTGAAGATCTTTGACAGTCGTTACTGGTAGTCAGAAGCCTGAGATCTGACACCAGTCTTGCCAAGGGGTACCGTGTTACCCAGTTACTGGGTTGTGGAGGTCAGATAGGCAGTCGCTCCACGTAAAACACTAGTGCTCAGCTGAATCCGGTAAGACTGGAAGCCGACCCCAATAAAGTTGGGAAAAGGCTAGGCAGATTGATTGATTATTCAATAGCCCATAGAAAACTTATTAAAAAAATGTGTGCGTTTGCAAAACTATCGTTTTATTACTAAAACGTAAGAAATAAAAAATAAATCATAAAAGATAATTAAAAACACGCCTGCCTTGCAGTCGGGGGACCGTTCCTTGAACAGTTTTTTAACAGGTCTCCCGACTTTGCTGAAAAAATTGGTTTTTATTTGTGCCCATTCAACACTAAAATCATTTAGCTTGTTTTTAATTGTTTTGTTCAATTTATTAATTCAGTTTTTGACAAGGCAGGCGTGTTATTAAATTATTATTTTAATTTAAAATTCTATGTTTTAATTTAAATACCCACAAACGTCACTTCTCCAAAATTAATAAACATTTGCTTTATAAGAAATCAAAATTTAATTTTCATGATATATGGTATAAGACCAACCGAAAGAATGTAAATCAGTAGTTGGATAATAAGCATTTTGAATCCCTACACGTGGTCCCCAGATGGCGCTAAATCCCAGACAAAACATGTTCCGATGCCGATACCCGGTGCAGCTATAAGAGGAGTTGGGTCAAGATAGCTGTTCCACTGAAGGCAGGCCGGCCAAACTCGCGCTGTTATGAATGCATCGGGAGACAGGTCGCGGAAGGTAGCGGGATCTGAGGCACGGTGCGCTGGTCGACCGCAGGTAGTTGGGAGCCCAAGCTGTGTGCCAGCCACTCACGAAAGTCTGCTCCGCCAATTACTATCGAAAAATCCTGAAATGCGCCATCGTGCTGGTGGCCAGAAGAAAGTGCCCGGTGGACATTTCCAGGGAAGCACGGGCGTCCCCGCAGTCTCCAGACCAGTCCCGCAATGATGGCGTCCTGTCAGCGTGTGTCTGTTGGTTGCCAGCGTGGAACATCACCTCACTTTCTTCTCTTCTCCTACTTTCACTCTTAACCATGGCAAGGAACTGAAGAAGAAAAGGCTGTACAGCAGCAGCACTCACACAGTCACATAAGGTGCACCTCTGTAACATCAGAGGTCCACACTGAAACCTTGATGCAGTCTACCATCATCTAGAAATTGACATACCAGCGCTTTCGTTCCTTTCGGAGACGCAGATCGGATATCCGCCAGACGTTGCGTACCTTTTTTACCCAGAGTTTACCCTGGAGCACAAGTTCAAGCCACGTGCGGGTGTATGCATGTCCGTCCGTGACGACATTTGTTATCGGCATCCCCGAAACCTTGAAGACTCGATACTCAGCGCTCTGGGCCCTGGTGGACACATGTCTAGATAAGGTTATCTATGCTTGTACCTACCAGTCGTACAGCGTAGATCAGGAGACAGCCGGGTTTACATAATACCTAAGTTAGGCGGCTGATGAGGCTCAGCAACGGTATCCTTCATCCCAACTGTTTATACTGGGGGATTTTAAAGTCCACCACCAGGAGAGGCTCTTCCTGTACCAGTAACACTGACCATGCTGGTCGAAAGGCGCGAAAAAAAAATTAATGCTAGCACAAGGCTAGCATTAATTTTCGCTCAGCTGATCCAGGGGGCAACGAGGGTACCGGATGTTGATTCGCATACAGCCAATTGCTTGGACCTTCTGCTGATAACAGATCCAGACCGTTACTCGGTGTCGATATCCCTACCTTGAGGTTTTCCGACCACTGTCTCGTGAAGTCTATATACATCTACCACCCGCCCGATACCAGCCCAAGAGGCTCCCGGCGGGTATGGTGGTACAAGTCAGCGGATTGGGATTGGATGCGATCTTTCTTCGCCTGCTATCCTTGGCAGCCTACTTGCATTTCTTCGGCTGATACTAAGTCGTGCGCGTACGCCGTGATGGATGTTTTGCGTAACAATGTCTAGAAGACCGATCTTGGTTTGGCACCGAGTGTGATCATGCCGATGCGCTTACACATGAGGCGTACCATGCCTGGGTCGAAAGTCGAACGCGCAAGGCGAGTGACGTGGGTCAAAGGAAGAAAGCCTACAACAGGGCTGCTAAGTCCTGCAAGAAAATGTCGCGAAGGGCTCGGTTCGATCACATTAGCCGAATAGGGATCAAACTTGCTTCCTACCCAGCAGGTAGTAAACCGGTTTGGTCCCCTGCTAATCGCTTGAATCGAACTACTGCCGTCCCACACTACCACCACTGCTGAAAACCACCGGGTCGCTGGCCCACTCCGCTGAGAAGAAAGCAAACTTGTTTGCTAGCGGCCCCGACGGTATACCAGCAATTGTACAGCCCAAGCCCGAGAAGGGCATTCGAGCTGACCCGGCAAAGACCATCTCCGTACGTGTACTTAATTGTTAGCTCCAGGCATACCTAGAAGCTAACGACATTCTTAGTGACCGCCAATACGGCTTCCACCGAAATCGGTCGGGTATCTTCTAGCGTATGCGATTCACATCTGGAGTGATGCCATGGTGGAGCATTTGAGCTTGTCTTTGGAGGCAGTCTCCGAATGGGGCGATGCCAATCTGATCAAGATCAATGCTAAAACATAGGCGTGCGATTTTCCACTAAAAATAGCCAATTTCACTCGGCTTCATCTTTCCGAGATGTAACCGTGCAGATAACGGACCATATTCAGCTTCTTGGCGTAACGTTGACATCGACACTAAATTTTTGACCATATATTGAGGTAAAGCCTCAACCTGCTGATAAAAAGTGGTGGATCCTTGCCAAGGTGAGACGGTGCTTCACGCCAGAACAGCTGCATAAGTTGTATCGAGCGCAAGTTTGATCTTGCATGGAGTACTGTTCTCATCTTTGCGACAGATCTGCCAAATACAAGCTTCATGCACTAGATTTGATCGAAAAATGGGTCAAGAGGCTCATCGGCAACAAGGCACTGGTCGATTCAAAGCTCCAGAGCCTTGAACATCGTCGCAGTTGCCAGCTTATCGGTTTTTTTTCGGTTGCATTTCGGGGATTTTGCGATGGGATTGCATGATCTAATTCCGTCTAGCCCGTTTCATCATCGGACTACAAGACGTACGACGATGCGCCATCGGTACAAGGTAGACATCCCGCCCATACGCACTAAACATTTTGGAAATACTTATTTCCATTATGCGTACAGCTAAGAATTGGAATTCCCTGCGGAGTCTGTGTTGCCCGATAGCTGCAACCTCGAGTTCTTTAAGTCAAGAGTGAAGTTACTTCTAGGCACGTATGCTATAACGTCGACCACATCAACGCTTACCATCAGGTGAGATAGTTGTCAAGCGGGAGCCTATCTATAATACCAAAAATCAGCGATTTCTTTTCAACAACATTTGTTAGTTCGTTCGGTTGGTCTGTACCTAGCAGTATTCTGGACCCTGGCTTAATTTGCCTAACAACTTGTGATAGTGCATACGCAACTGGTTTTTCCAATTCTTATGCATGCTTAGGATAATCATTCGACAAGTGCCTTCAACAATAAAAAGTAATACTTACAATCACACAATTTAATAAATAAAATTATTGTATATTGTAAATATCGACATCGGTTTATATCACTAGAGTATCGATAAAAATATCGACAATTACCACTTCCCTATTAGTGTACGTGTAAACCTTTCCCCTCTTTTACCTCCAACCTCCCCCGTAAAGTGCGAAAGGAACAACTGCAGTTCAGGCTGATTTTACCTACAAAAACCTTAACCAAAAGACGTTTCGTATTCCGCTGTTTTCTTCTTCAAATCTGGACTGATCTAAAAAAATCTTATATTATTCAAAATTTAGAGGGAAAGTATATCTATGCTTCTATTATTTTCTTTTTTGTTAAAAACTTATCAATTTTGTCTGAAAGTCGTCTGAATATGGCGGTAAAAACGGGCATTTTTTCGGGTTTTTGGATTGTCTGTACTTTAAGTGAATATGTTTTCGAAAAAAGAAAATGATAGGGGCACGAATTAATTAGACCTTGATTTTATGGGAAAAATCATTGCTCTAGAGGCATTATCCACGAAGAAAACAGCGGAATGTTTTTGTATGGAGAAAGACCCAATAGAGTCTCCTCTGGAGTACATTTTCCTTTCTGAAAGTTTTGAAAAAGCGGGGATTCTTAGTTTTTGTTGAACGGGGAGCTTGACATTTCATGAAACTTTCCGTTGATTGTAAAAGATCGTGGAATCTTGATTTTGGTCTGGGTAATTTTGACATTTCTCCATGGGTTTCTACATCTTTTGTTTTAATCTTTTAAAGCTCTTGTCGTCTAGGCGCACCAGTAACACTGAATATTAAGACAACCTGCAAAGAAATCAATTAATTATTTCTAAGAAGTAATACTAAGGTTACACAATTATATAGAAACGTTTAGATTAATTATATTCAACGTACCTTTGTTGCTAGGTTAGGTAGGAACTAACTATCCGGAGCGTCTTTCAAAAACTTTTCAACGCCGGCTGGTGACAAAATTTTAGATTTCCGACCAATAAGTATATCCATCCGAGTGTCTCTTCAAAAATTTCATCAAGTTACTGTAGGTACCTACGTTTTGCTAACAATACCATGTTTGAGCTTAAGATTACTCTAGTCAATCATTATTTCATACAAACGTAGTCTGGCGATTACTAAACTGTTTGCCGGTGTAAATTCAAAATAAAAAATGAAATCAACTTGTCTCATAATTATCTAGCCCTGTATGAAAACCAAAAAGTAAAAAAGAAAAGTTAAGAGCGTCGAAAGTTCCATATTTCAACACCCATTTTAACGCATCTTTGGGCGCAAATAAATTCGATAAGAAGGAAAATTGCAAATAAGTTTATTTTGAACAGATACGTTTAGTCGATTTTCATGATATCCATACGCCCAAAGGTCTGTTTATAAAATTTCGCGCGTTCGTGTTCGTACTAAATCTTCATCCACTTCGCTACAAATTTGTAAAAGTGTGTATTCGTACGCAACCTCGCTTCTCACTGCTCATCACAGCATCAATCTCTTTCGTACTAGTTATCGGATAGAGATAGATGAGAGATAGCATGCATTTTAACCCCGAGCACACAGGTGAAATTTACCGAAAACTTGGCCAATATTACATCAAGTATGTAATGCCTGTATATCGCTGTAGTTAGTCTAAAATAATAGTTCAAATGTGTATTATGAAAAATAAGCTTTATTGATACCATCACTTATAAGAAAACAAAAAAAAAAAGCTTCAGGTTCTTTTAAAAGTATTATAACATCGTAAGGATAGGACTTGTACATGTGGTAATTTTCTGAGACCTGTTTGTTATGTGTGGATTTGAGTACCCTGACTTTTCGCCGAAAAATTGTTTGGCAGATTATCACTTGCCAACCAACGTTTCACCGATGTTTCACTTTGACAACTAACGATTAGCAAATTTTTGTATGACAACGTTTCATTCGGTAGAATGATTGTTAAGCTGATTATTATAATGACACAAAACGTTTATCATTTTGTCAAGCATTTCACTAGGCCACACAACTATTAGACGAATGACGTTTAGAACAATGATCATTAACGCGCGAAGGCAAACGAGTGAAGCGAGTGTACTGCGGGAGCGGCGTGACAGAAACAAATCGCTGCAAAACCGACTCCACGTAGTCTTGTCGTATTTAAGTGTATAGTCTATGGTCTTGTCTGCCCTACCCCTAGAGTGTTATTTAAAATCGCGTAGGCGCGGAGGGACGAGGCGACCAGCGAGCTAAGAAGCAGGTGGTATTAAGGGCCTTCCACCGCTTTAGTGCCTTAAAACGTTTATTTTCTAAAGCATACTTCTTAGTAACGGCTAGGTTAACAGATTTGAAAAAAAAAAAAAAAATATTGATTCATGTACATTATTTTTCAAACAAGGTTTTTTCGTTTAACAAATAGTTTTGCTTTAAAAAAAATAATTAGCAACACGATATTTTTGCGCAACTTTTGGATACTCCTCCAAAACGACTTGGATGTAATCTAAATATATATATTTTAACACAGAAAAAAAATTATATAAATTAAATTATTAAATTTTTAAATATTTCTTCATAACTGACATAGCGTATGTAAATCAAATAATATTTTGCAAACAAAAAGTTCAAAAGGAGGTTCAATATTGATATATTGGTCGCCGCCACGGCCGAATCTGAAGCCTCGGTGGTGAGCTTGAAATACATCTGCGACGATATGCTCGCATGGGACCGCCGGAGCCCCGCAGTGCCAGAGCCGTGACAGAAACCATGCCTGCTGCATGTTGCATGCTTGCTTACATGCTGCATGTATGCTTGTTTGCATGTCTGCTGCATGCCGTGTTCTTTGCCGTATTCTATTATTAGTTCAAACATTGTGTCATATCTGCATTTTTTATGTGCGGTTACCCACATAATATTACATAATTATTAAACGAAACCCTACTAGATTTGGTAAATAATAAACAACTAAATGAATATTACCTAAGCAAATTAAAACATTCTGCTACTTGAAAGTTGGCATTTGTTGGCTACTAGAGATTCTTTGTATTTCTTGCGAAGGGAAATTGATGGATGTATCTAGCCAATTACTATATTTAGTTCCGAACCGTTCTTTATTTTTTGAAAAATCTTGCCACTTCTTTTTATTTTGATAAATAAAGTGAAATAACTCTTGTCTATACTAATATTATAGAGAGATAAAGTTTGTGATTTTGTGAGTTTGTGACGTTGTAGTTGGTGATCTTCTTTTCTTTCACCATTAGAAAGCTACATTATCCCTGAGTGTCATAGGCTATAATTTATTTTCAAAAATATTAGAGATCCTTATGAAAATTGCAATAATGTAACCCAAAGTTGCAAAATATTGCCTATAAAATTCATTCTTTGGCGTGCGCTGAGAAAACTATTGATGTTAAATAACAATTATGTACCTACTACATGATTAAAGTACTCATTATTACTTAAAAAAAGGTCTGCGAGAGAATATATCCATTCCATCATAGTTTAGTCACAATAGCAGCTTTTATATTCTAAATTTTAATTAGATCGCCGGTAGGGTAGGGTAGGTAGGGTAGGGTAGGAAGGTTTGGGTAGGTAGGGTAGGTAGGGAAGGTTAGGTAGGGTAGGATAGGTAGGGTAGGGTTGGGTAGGCAGTGTAGGGTAGGGTAGGGTAGGCAGGGTAGGGTAGGTAGGGTAGGTAGGTAGAGTAAGTATGGTAGGTAGGTAGCCAGATTACATGAGCGAAGCCGCGGGGGTCAGCTAGTAATTAAAGTATTATTGAAAATCGTAACAAATGATTCCACTACACAACCACTATCTTATTCAAAATGTGGGTAGTAGAATAAAAAGTGTTGAAATGTTTGCTAGTCACTAGTAGATGGTGCCATATACATGGATGATAATGAAAATTACTACTTTTAAATAAAATAAACTTCATTTTCATCAATTTTGGCCATAAATTGCGTTAATTTCACTTGTGTGCCGCGCACAAAATAGTTCGTGCCGTCGACTAGGGCAACCTTAACCATGCTTCTTAACATGGAATAGATGCACCACAGGGAACTGGACTTGTATTTATTGGCGAGTTCAGAGAAATATGCCAAAAATACATGAACAGGAAACTCTCTAGGTAACTTTTCTCTAGATTTTGCGGAGATAAGTATCGTTTGCATTTTGTGCTTCATTTAGTATTTCTAGCGGGCTCTATCAATTATTAATCTTTTGCACTGAAACTTCACATTTTAAAATAATTTACCACACAGCGACAAATACGATTAAACAATACATGAAAATTAAGGGAAATGGCGCGCAAGTTTTTTTTTTCACAAGCCATACCTATATCGCTACGCCCCCGGCACAGGTATCCATGAAGCGGTTAATTTAATTCTGTCATTATATTACTGCTCTGATTGTAGATAAGACGACGAGATTATGTCATTCCTGCTTCAAACTACGACAACGCAATCCGATTAATTACAAGTTTAATAATAACTAAAGGTTCATTGGTCTGAATCAACGAATACGGGCAAAATATGTATTGTGATTGTGATCATAGCCAGAAACATACACAGGACTTTTTGTAATATTTAAATAGCAACACTGAATGGATGAGTGACTTGTCGATTTGATATGTCGTGTGACATTTTTCATTTTTGACAACGTCGAGCATTTTACAGCAGCAAAGTAAAGTCGCGACCATACTTAAGTCGTGACGTGGCGTGGGGCGCGATCCACCGATCATACTTACGACCCTGTTCTAGCTTAAGTCATAAAGTCATAACGCAAGGAGTTTTGTAGCCAATCAACTGCGTCGAAAGGCGCCACGTAAATGTGGTTCCGCCTTTATGACGGAACCACACTTACGTGGCGTGGCCACGACACGTAAGTGTGGTGCCGACTTAAGGCAATCTGGAAGCTTTTGGCGGATTTTTTCGATTGAAGTTCAGCGGCTGATAATATTATTTGCAAATTGATTCCTAGTGGATATTATGATATAAAATTAGTGTAGTTTTGTGTCTCAACTGTCTACGAAACTAGACAATATGTGAAATCATTGACAGAAGCGATCACAGGATAGTGGAGCTGATATTTTTATTATAGTATTGACTAACTCCGCAAAGCTTATTGGGAAGGCTGACTTTGCCGCCAAATACTACAAAAAGCATTAGAATCTGTTACATCCTCATTCTAATGCATACTAAAGAATGTTAAAATTGCACTGAAAACGAGGCGGTATGGTCCAAGACCTTAGCCTGCCCGAGTAGAGCGCAGGAAAAAATGCAAGACAATCTGTCATAGCATGTCAAAGAGTGTGGGCACGGACAGAGTTTGATACTGTGTTCCAATTAGTTAATAAGGAAATAAGTAATATTCTATCAACAAACAGTGATTAGTAACCTATTTTATTAATTTTTGCTGGGTTATTGT
Source organism: Orthosia gracilis (assembly GCA_947562075.1). Lineage (NCBI taxonomy): Eukaryota > Metazoa > Arthropoda > Insecta > Lepidoptera > Noctuidae > Orthosia > Orthosia gracilis. Next base: position 30,054,304 of record OX387267.1, on the reverse strand, counting down.
TATTAATAAAATGTCTCAAGTTAAATCTAACAAGAAGTTCAAATGGGCTTTGGATTTCAATCCTAAGTAAGTACGGACTCATTAAAACGTTTTAAATTATGAATATGCAACTAAATATCTAGTACGAAACGTGTTACATCGGTTAACCAATTATTTTCTTTTAGGAATCGCACACAAACAACTGAATTACCATCACCACCAGGTTATAGCCAGTCCACCAATGCGAGCTACACGGAATCATCCAGAGATACTGATTCTAATTTGCTTCTCATCAAAAAGTTGTGGGACGTTGCCCTGGGCCCTCTCAAGCAAGTGCCAATGAATTTGTTCATAATGTACATGGCTGGGAACTCCATATCTATTTTTCCTATTATGATGGTTGGTATGCTGATTGTTCGACCTGTGAAAGCTTTATTTGCTACCCAGAGCACATTCAAGATGGTTGAAGGCACTCAAGCAACAGGGCAGAAGTTTGTGTATTTTATTGGAAACATTGTCAATATTTTACTTGCTCTTTACAAATGCCAAAGTATGGGACTACTGCCCACACATTCGAGTGACTGGTTAGCTTTTGAAGAACCTCAAACTAGAGTGGAGCACATTGGAGGGGGCCTGTCACTTATATAAATAGGAATAGTAATTTAAACACTTGTATTTATTGCTAACTTTATTTAGTTTATCATTGTATAGAACTACTTAAAATATTTACAATAAAGTAACTAAATGAGAACTGTTGTTTTAACCACACATTATCCTAGCCATCAGTCATCTTCATTTATCCTTCTTGTCACTGATATCTGCTAGTTTGTTGTTCACAAAAGCTTGAGCCTTCGCAAATAATACCGATGGGTCTTCAACTTTGTCTATCTGTAGAAAAACAGAAAAAATAAAATAAAAAAGTAATTTATAATTTGATCAAGATGATCATTTATATTCCTGGTTCAAGCAATATAAAATAATATGCTGATTTCATGATAAATACAAAGAAATGCATTGTATTTACTATTAGATGTTATATAAATTGAGAACAGAGGTACATAAAATCTAGTTAGTAAATTCAAACATCAAAACAAATAGCAAAAAAATGTGGATCTAGATGGCCTAGCTATATTCTTACATAATAATAATTGAGTTACACAATAATTAAAAAAGTATTGTGCTATTTTTATGCATTTCATAAAAGAAGGATGGTTTGAATGTACGTGTATGATCTTGACTTTCTCACAATTGTATTTAAATACCAAAATATAAAATAAAAAATAAATGCTAACCAGGTTCTTTTTTTTGATGCTTTGTCACATTCCTCATTTGCTTTCTTACAAAGGTCCTGCAGGGTACCCTGCATCAAGTAGAAATAGTATAGGTATATACAATAAATGGCAACATGCTAAACAATGTACATAGAAATGTGACAAGGAGCAAAAGAGGCCATACAGTATTGAAGAATACCTACATTTTTTTGAACCAGGAATAATGTTAAGTTAGTGCCTTTATTTTTGATGAGGACAGAAGGTTTGTTAGTTACGTGCAAACATTTAAAATGACCAATCAATCATGCAGGCCTCCTTTGCAAAACATGGAGTTTTATGAATGATTAACATGATAACTTTAAAAAAGAATTTTTTATGTCATTTACCTTATAGTTTTGAGCCACATAGACTCCTGTGTAAACACCTGCACCAAATATTACCTAGAAAATAATTATAAGTAAGTACTCTTTTTTTTTTTCTTATTTACAATAGTGTTCAGCCACATATTTTCCCGTGTAAACACCCATACCAAATATGCCCTAAAAAAAAATTATGTAAATAAGTACAATTGATAGCTTTTTAATTACTTTCTTCTTTATAAAATTGAGTTATTTTCTCTTACACCAGTTTTTATCACTCTAAAGACACAACCCATGACTGTTTGTTAGGGATGTTTGACCTGGACATACTCGCATTTCAAGAAACATTTGGCTTTTCACAGTTATTTTCTGTTTATTTTATAAATAAATTAGCAATTTATTGTATTCATTTTATATAAAATTGAACTGTCAATTTGACATTCTATTTCCAAATGTTATGTTTACTTCGGTAAGTCACTATAGCTTACTTGCAAATATTTTTAAGGTCAAGTCTTATTTATGGTTAGGATAGATGAAATTAAAAAAGTTTTAGGTAATGTTTGTCATCCATTTTAATTTCAATCTATCAAAATTAAGGTGTTTATTGTTAAATCTATTTTCTTTTATTTTGTATTCCTTCCTGATGGTGCTACAGAGCACAAAATGAGAGCAATCTTATGCCATTTCTTCAACTACTACTTTTTACTATTCTAATCATTTAACCTTTCACATGTAAAAGACGTAGATCCACACGAGACAATGGCTTTGCAATTATTTCGGTAATTACGGGCACACAACTGACCAGCCAAATGAATTAATCTACATTCAAAGAGCAATGCATCTGTAGGTAAGCTTCTAGGCAAATAAAATAATGAGAGATAATGACGAAACAGATGCTGCAAGTTTCCTTAATAGCTGGCTCCCAATAAATTGGCATATGTACAAGATAATGGTGATGGCAGTGGGTGACGATGAATGTCTTTGATAGATTATACAGATAGTCATAGATCAGCAAAACCGATCGAAATACTGATTTAGGAAAAACGATAAATTGGGGTAAGTTAGGAATTTCATTAGATGATTCTAAATATATACATTTTTGTTTTGTAATATGAAAAGCTTTGAGTTAATTATCACGGTCTTTGTAGTTATTTGCAGAATCATTGTCACATCATTATTTATTTTTATACATAAAACGGACCGCCAAAATATTATTTTAAATTTTTATCTTACCACTGCTTTGATCATTTTTATAATCATTAATAATATTTTACTCCTTCGTAGCTTTTTAATAATAGTTCTGGTAAATTTAGTAAAAACACTTTTCTCTTATTTCACGTGAAAAGAAAGGATTTTCGCTAAACTGTATGCAGACTTTTTCTTTCTTCGTTTGATCGACAGTTGACAACTTGATAATGACATTGACATTTTGGAACCCCCTTTTTTTTAAATTATTTATTACACGGGCATTGGCATACCATGAGCTCAACAATCATACAGTAGCACAGATAATATAATACTAGCATACAGATGCCTCATCCCATACAATGAAACCGTCCCACATAACTAGCGTTTTTCATATGATTATACCGATCATTTTTTGTAAATCGATTGCATTTGGTTCCGTTCCACGGCTATAGATAGATCACCATCTAATAATCAATCGGTATCATTCTACTAATAATCATCGAACAGTTTCTTTGTATGGGATGAGATACCACTGCATAGTACATTCAATTTTCGTCAGGTTTACAGAGAATAGTAAAATTACATTAGATTAATAAATTAAGATGTATAAACACTGTAGACAAATAAACTAATCTAACTAAAAGTTTCAAAATCAAAGACATATCAAAAATAACAAAACTATACAAATAATAATTATAATTCATATAAATCCAAAAGTGCTTTGGATAAATTGAAATATAGAACAAAATAATAAAGGAAACTTTAATAAATTTATTAAAGTTTCCTTACATTTACCTATACTTCATAAAAGATAGCTTGATCTCTGCGACAGCTGTCAGTATGTATGAATACAGTAACAATAGCACTTGACAGGCTAACAATAACTTTTATGTCAGTTTGACGTAATATGTCGCAGAGATTATGTTAACTTATATGTTTACGTCCTGACATTGACTAGTCAACAATTTGTCAACAATATTGATATATACAATATTATTCCACAGCAAGAAATCACGAAAGCAAACATATATTAACATATATACAACTGAATATTCTAAAAAAATTAAAAAAAGCAAACCTTTATAGGGAAAACGGCTCATTGTGCATCAAACAGTTCGTCCACATCGATATCAATGGGAAACGTGCCCAGAACGCTGGCAGCATTGCCACGTTGGATGGCAATGCTAATTCTCTGCCCGAAGAAAAGGCTAGCCCTCTGGTAACGTGAAGAGTCGACGATATTTGTGCTAATTTCTCGAAAAACTCGATGCGCACTCGGACCCCATGGACCTAATGTTTCAACCCCAAACGGCTCAAACATATAACTTCCAATAAGGTTGTTATATTTGCGCCGTTTGAGGTTTCCTGCACCGGCAGCAGCCGTCCCAGCACAGCCCGCCGTGCTAAGAAGATGGGATGGCGCAAGGGTGTCGACACACGTTGCACACTGCACACTTAAGGCCTACCGACCTTCCAAGGCATTATGGTCATCTCGTTTGGTCTCTTCCCATCGTCGCGAGTCAAGCCATTGAGTTCTAAAACAGCTGGCACCCCGGCGGTGACAAGAGCCCGACGTATGATGTCATTAATGCTGGCGTGCCGTGCTATCCGGCCGGTGACCGAGGCGGTCGACTGCTTCACCACATTGACAACGATGTGGAGATCCGCTAGGAGCACTCAGCAGTATTGGTGGACGCTTTTTTAAGTTTATTCCGTACTAACCAGCAGAGCGGCTCATCCCACTGTTTCTGGGAAGATGGGTCCCTCGGACAACGCCGTATTCGAACAAGCCACTTTCCAGGCGCACACTGCGTCGGGCGAGCACGGCACTTCACAGTTACCCAGTCAGTGAAAAGGATAAAAAAATTCAGCGCTGTCGACCGAAGACAGGAACGCCGGTAGGCTTATACTAGAAATTTTGCGGATGCAGGCTCGATCATCCAAGGCCACATTTAAGATGGATGTCTAATATTTTCGTATTTTTTCCAAGACATGTGGCTGCTTCCATATAGGGCGGAGAATATACATACAATTTGGTCCAAAACAGCAATATCTAATAAGGCTAATTTTGGAGAGTCTATCCGAAATATCATTAAAATGGTTAATTCTGCCATCAATGAATGAAGAAAGACTGTCTTCCAAAATTGGGGAACCTAGGAGGTGCAGTGCACATCTAAAAGTTTAATCTCTGGGGCTATTGCATAGAATTTCTGTAGGTAGGCTCGGTTGTCTCTCGGTATTGTCACAAAGAATTTTTTTTTTACCTTTCCACAGCTGAGTGTTGTAGTGGCAGAGTAGCTAGTCTGGCTAGTGGGATGCTGAAGTTGAATCGAGCAAGTAAGTATTGTTTTTAAGTACAATTAATAAATCAACCAATAAAATTATTTCAATTAACCGTATAGTTCAGGGCGGGTTCACTTTGGGTAGTGAAAAGCATATCTCCGCTGGTTCAGCAACGGTTCATTTTGGACCCCAGATTTACTTACGTCTACGACATACTAATTAATAACTATTATTGATTAAGATACCTAAAGAATCTTATTTGGGGGCGTTAATTATACCAGTTGGATAAAAAGCTTACATGTTAGCGCCAATGTTTTATTTAGATTAAGCGCCCAAGTTTATTAATTTACCTTTGTTAAATACAAGTGTGTTATTACGATAATAGTCATTTTGATGACAGTAGTGAAAACATCAAAAATGCATATTTTGGACATCCAAACGCCACTACAGAGATAGTGGCTTGCTCATCGTTTAAGTATTATTTTTGACGAATTCATCCATATTTCTAAGTAAATATTTATTGGTAATTAAGTTATTTGTTATCCAAAGTAGAAGTTTCGCGCCAATCGTGTTTTTTTTTTTACACAAATATCACCCACCCACATGTAAAAATGATTAAAAATATGTCAATTTTATTAGGCTCTAAATATACCTAATAAACAACAAGATGAAGTCCAGATCTCAACGTAATTAACAAACACCGGTCCAATAATACGTAAAATTCATTACCACTACTTTTTATTTATGTTCAAACTTCTAATAATTCGTCAATGATATTGTTTTTTTTTATTGTAATGGTGGTGACCACCCACCACCAAAACGATTTTATCAATCGTTTTTTTTATACTATCGACTCGATTAATGACCGATTATCCCAAATCGATTCTTAAAAATTAGAATACAAAATTAGATTCTATATTATTATTTTTTTAGGCATAATTTTCTCAAACATTTTCTTGGTTTTCGTGTATGTTAAATAACCAATATGGGCTTTAAAATCGAAATTATAGAAAAATGAACAACCTTAAATAGCTGCCATCTTGGATTTAGAATTTGCGATAATAGCACCCCAGGAGACATCACAAAATCCTTTAGAATATGTATAGCTTTGAATTGACGCCATCTTTAATTTGAGAATGATTAATTTTAATTTGATAATTGAAAAAGATTTCTAAAATAAGAGCCCTTTAACTTATGTATGTATTAAGTTGTCGTAATGCAGCTCGGTAGGTACATGTGCACCGCCTTCTTAGATTTATTTTGATTGAATTTTCTGGAATGGTATGGTCACCATCCTGGATTTTAATTTTCTTCTCTTTCTCGATTGACAATCATGCCTTAACAGCTGGCTTCGTAAGGATTCGCGCAAGTTTACCACTTCCTCCCTAACGCCTACCTACTTATCATATATGGACATACTCGTATTTATATTGGTCATTCTGTATAAAACCTCCTGAAAACATCAAAGTGGAACTCTCTTTTATACTAAACTAACTTCCGCGTTCACCTGCGTGGACTACACGATTTTGGCTGATGCAGTTCTGGTGGGATATTGCAAATTATTATCCAAACATAGCTTTCCGCCCGCGTCTTTGTTCACGTAGACAACAAAATTTGCTGAACTTTATTATTTTATCGAATTATAAAAATTATATGTAAATTGATATAAAATGAGCATAAACTGAACTGCCGTCGTGTTCTAATAGCTAGAGCATTGGACTTTCAATCTGGTCTGGTCTCGTGGGATCGATTTCCACGGGCAGGTACAAATTGTGAAAGACCACTTTGCTTTCATTTTCTGAATCCTACTTGTCGCGCAGCAGTGCGCGATTCGCCATTTAACAATCGGTATGTATCAACATTAGTAATGTCAATCTATATTTTATATTGTGGTAACACCACTCTTGGCTTTGACGAACTTTATGTTGGTACTGTGCTAGAGGCATGGCGGGAAATGTGGCTGCTTTTTGGACAAGTATGAGAAGTGAGCAAAAAAGTTATTGCAAGAAAAGGTATGAGCTACAAGCTTCTAGGAGGTCCAAGAAGACCCCAGGTGAGTGTTTACTTTGCAATATCTTTATGTCGACCTATAAGTGCATGATAAGTGGAAAGATAAGACGACTGTCGTCGTTCGCCATTCTTTCCTTTACTGGTAGTCCAATCTTGCAGTGCACAGCACACTTGGTAGTCAAGGACATTGGACAGGGAAGCCTGGAGCTTCCATTTATTGGTAGTGTGATCCGGAAACACACTGGCACGGTCGACTGAGCTGGAGCAACCGTGGCGAGGCTATGGGGATGGTGGAGGCCTCCGGGGGGCCATAGGCCCCCTGTCCGGCTAAGTGACTAACATGCAAACATGATCAGAGTCACCAGGGATATACCCTGTTTAGACCGGAGCAAGTCGACCGATGCCCAGCTAGGTAATAGAGGTGTATAGCCATAAATAAACTGCAGTCAAATAACAGTCATGAGATCCCTCTATAGAGTACGCGGAAATGCAAGCACGAAGAGGTAACAAGAGTATGGCAAGACACTTGGTAAAACTAGCTAATGCATGTGAGTGGCACAGCCACACGAGAGAGGCTAGGCCTCGCCTTATAAGTATCGCATATATATAATAGGAGTGGAATAAAACTGGTCGACTAATCTTTCCACTCTCATGATAAATGTGTAATTATGTATCATCATGTCGTCCGTACATTATGTGAAGCAAGCATATAGTATTTCACATACATACTATAGGAAGAACGACATTATGGTGGAGATGCTGGGATATGATACTAATGGGCTATTTGTGTGACATATTTGTATCAAAAATCCTTCAAACTTAAATGGAACAAATAGACATATCTCTTTATGCAGAAATTGTTATGATTGATTATATAAATTTGCGAACAATAAAATTTATTTAATTTTAATGAATTTTGTGTATTAATTGTGAATACTTTTTAAAATTGTATGCAAGGCATGAGTCGGTTCGACGTTCGACAGGCAATCATGTGGATACGCGGGATACGCCTGAACAATGTCTATGGTCTAGTTCAGCACTATAGTAATCGGTATTAATCGATTCGATGTATGCGCAGGTTTTTTTTTTTAAACTAATGTATTCTAGAAAGATGTTTATTTTATAAATAAGCATTAGCAATTATAAGGGTAAGGATTCCAATTATATTATGTTTGTAATAAAATTACATAACGAGGTGTAAAACCTTTTAGCAGATTGTAACAAGCTACATAAAATCGTTATTTGTGTTCTGTGTGACAACACTACGGGCTGCAGTTGGTAGCATTGTCTCATGTCGGAATTTTTTTTTCTTTCGGTTTGGCGCCTTTTGCGGCGGTGTTAAAAAGTTTCAGTGTGAGAAAATTACTATAAATAAGTGAAATAAGCGTTTGGGCTTTATACCTATATATATTTTCGTTTCCTAGTGAAGACGTGTCGAAATAACGGACGGTACAACTGAATCAAAGTTCACGACGAAAGTTTTAAAAACGAAACCGACCTTCTATCGTGTATTCGAAATAGGCAGGTAGGTAAAGTGTGAAAACAATGGAAGAAATTCTTATAAGAATGTTAGAAATGCGAAGAAGCAAACTTAAAGAATGCTTGGAACGAGCTAAAACTGATTATGAGTCGGGAAAAATGGTGCTCTCAACGGCGTCAAGTACTGTAGCACAATTAAAGCAGCTATTATACAGGCTACAGGAACAAATGCGGCATTACACGTCTTCCTCAACAAACCCTCAAATAAATATTGTCACTGAGACAATGGAATTACAGCTCCAGGGTGAGGATTTCCTCACAGACATCGAATCCTCGATGGAGGCAATTGAGGCTTCCTCACGGAGTATACCTACCGAGCAGTATACCAGTCACCAATTAAGTATTCGATTACCGAAATTAGATATGATTAAATTTAACGGAGAGGGTCTTAAATGGTTTGAATTTTGGGACCGGTTCAGCTCAAACATAGACAGCCAACCTATGGCAGAGGCTGACAAACTGACTTATTTAATTAGTAGTCTCGAGGGCAAGGCTCTAGAAGCAGTAGCAGGCTTAGCCATCACTAACCACAACTATACCATTGCTATTGAAGCCTTAAAGTCCAGGTACGGATCTAATGATACATTAATAGACGCACACTACACAGCATTGACCAACTTGGAGAGAGCTGAATATACAGCTCCCAGCTGCAGGCAAATTCTGGATGGCATCGAAAGACATTTAAGAGTCTTAGAGAAATTAGGTGAGGACATAAATGGAAACCATCTGCGTGCTACCATACTGAGTAAGTTCCCCGAGCAAGTTCTCCATCAGTATCACTTGATGCCACAGCTGCATTCCAAGGATAATTCAACAACTAATGTTAGACAGATTTTACTAGACATTGTAGTGGCATTGGAAAAGGCTCAGATAACACCAATACCTAAGGGATCAGGCACACAGCAAGAAGTCATTACAACAGAAGTACTTCAAACAAAATCTGAACTAAAACGTGAATATCCAATAAGGAGCACTGCCAGCAACAAACCAGAAAGGATAAATTTGAAACGAAAGGCTAATAATAAATTAAATAACCCACCCAGAAAGTGTAGCAGGTTACCATGTATCTTCTGCAAATTAAATGACCACAGTAGTGCAGATTGTAAAAAATATAAAAACATTGAGGCTCGACAGAAGCAGTTGGGGGACAGATGTCACAAGTGCCTAAAGAGAAATCACAAGACTGAACAGTGCCATCGAAAGGTTACTTGCTTCCGCTGTGGTGATGGACATCTCCAAATGCTGTGTTCCAAACCACGGGACAGCAGTGGCTCTAGTCACAAACCCCAGCAATACAACAAAGAGGCGTAAATGCAGACTTGTCTTGGACAGTGGTTCGCAACGTAGCTATATCAGCGCGAAGGCTGCATCCAGATTACAGCTCACCCCTGACAATGAAGATCAACTCTTGGTGTATACGTTTGGAGCAACTGATCCGAAAGAGATGTCAAGCCCATCTGTAGACATTGTCTTAGAGACCAAACGTGGCATCCAAAAACAAGTAAGAGTCAATATTGTTCCACATATCACAGAGAGGTTACCAGTAGCTAAATTTGATTGTTCTACGGTTGATTTAGTGGCTGATGATGATTCTACTGGAGATAATATAGACCTTTTGATAGGGAATGATTATTTTGCAGGCTTCATGCGTGAAACAAGAGAGAAGATTCAGAATGATTTGTATTTGGTGGATTCTGACTTCGGTTGGCTGTTATCTGGAAATGTAGACCAAGATCCCATCGCAAAACAGGAAAATGTATTAACTGTAACTACTTACTGCCACTGTCACAATTCAAGCTGCCCGTATTTTACTGAACCTGACTTACCTCTTAGAAATATTGACATCAAATTTTTGTGGTCACTTGAGTGCATTGGCATAAACGATTCTCCTAAAGCTACAAGACAAGATGAAGCAGTTAAACATTTTAATGATACTGTTCAATACATAAATGGACGTTATGAAGTAAAATGGCCATGGATTGAATACCCACCTCAACTACCAGTTAATTTTGGCATGGCATTGGGAAGACTGAAGAGTTTGATCAACAGATTAGATAAGACAACACTACAAGAATATGATGTCATTCTTAAGGAGCAATTAAGCAGAAATATCATTGAAATTGTTGAACTGCATAGTAATAGCACAGAACATCCTGTACATTATTTAGCTCATCATATTGTAAAAACTGAAGGTAAACGCGGGAGAATCGTTTATGACGCATCAGCAAGAGCAACGGGTAAGAAGAGTTTGAACGAATGTCTTTATAGTGGACCTTCCATGCTGGAGGATCTCACGGCTCTTCTGCTGAAATTCAGAACAAAGAAGATAGCAATTGTAGCCGATGTAGAGAAAGCGTTCTTGCAGGTTGGGCTCCAAGAAAAGGACCGTGATGTCACAAGATTCCTGTGGGTAAAGGACATCACAAAGGACCCAACAGAAGAAAACCTGTTGTATTTCCGATTTCGTCGTGTACCTTTTGGAATAATTGCAAGTCCATTTCTTCTTGCAGCAACTATTCGATACCACATGACGCAGACTGATATAACCCTACTAAAGGATGTTGCCAATAACTGCTATGTAGACAATTTAGTAACAGGAGCCAACTCTATACAAGAAGCTAAAGAAATATACGAGAAGACAAAGGAATCCTTTGAACAGATTTCCATGAATATAAGAGACTGGTTGTCAAATGAAAAGGAATTTCTTGACCTTGTACCTACAGAGAAACAAGCAAAACACGAAGGCACAGTAAAAGTCCTTGGCTTGACGTGGAATGTGGCAAGTGACACATTAAAATTGAAAATAACTGATCAACACTTCAATAAAGATACTCCAGCCAATACGAAAAGGAAGGTACTTCGTACTTTAGCCCGGATATATGACCCTTGTGGCCTTATTTGTCCATTAACACTGCCATTGAAGATTTTGTTTCGACACATCTGTGAACAAAAACATAAATGGGACACCGTCTTGCCAAATGATTTGGTACTGTCTATACAGGAAGTGTTGGATGTAATAGAAACAGCAGCACACATAGAACTGCAGAGATGCATAACAAATGCTGTTCCAGAGTTGGAGACAACATACCAATTGAACTGTTTTTCTGATGCTTCAAAGGCTGGGTATGCTGCAGTTATATACTTAACATCACAAAGTAAACAAGGAACATCAGTCTCATTCCTAATGGGAAAGTCGAGAATAGCCAAAAATGAAGACTCAAGTGAACTTCATATCCCGAAATTAGAACTCTTGGGTCTGCTAATAGCAAGTAGACTTCTAAAATATGTAAGAGAGAATCTGTCACTACCAATAAGCAAGGCAACATTGTGGACAGATAGTTTGGTTGTGCATGGATGGATGCGTTCCAACAAATTGCTACCACCCTTTGTATCCAATAGAGTAGAGGAAATTAAGAAAAACCAAATGCAAGCAGAAATATACTACATTAATACAAAGATGAACCCAGCTGATGTTGCAACAAGACCTGACAGATGGAGTCAGTCTAAAGAACTTTGGTTCAATGGTCCCACATTCTTAAAAGAGGATGAATCAGTGTGGCCCGCAGATAGATATTACATGAACCACATGACAGTCCTTTCTGTCGGGGAGGGCCTGGACCAAAGAAATTACAGAAAGACTCCAGAAGCAGACAATGGTCCAGGGAATCAGCTGATAGATGCAAACCAACAAATGGAAATTGACGATAAAAACGATAACCCAGTGAATGAGAATTGGAATAGCGATATTATGGAAATGGAGCCTGTACAGCAAAGTCTACTTCCATCAAAGTCAGTTGACACTATCGCAAAAATAAAGGAACTGCAAAAACACCATTTTGCTGATGAGATTGCAGGAAAGAGGACACACCTGACTAGAAACCTCGGTCTATTTCTAGATGTGGATGGAGTCCTAAGATGCCAAGGACGAATGGTAAACACCACATGGAACTACGACATGAAACATCCCATATTATTGCCCCGAGATTGCGAATTTACAAACAAGATTATCAAGGATACTCATGAAGGCAATTACCATGTAGGTGCTACCCATACACTTAGCCTCATTAGAGAAAAGTATTGGATACCACAAGGGAAACGTCGGGTAGAAAAAGTGATTTCAAGATGTCAGCAGTGTATTAAACATGGAGGTGGCCCATATCGCTTGCCAGCAGTGCCTGACCTACCCAATGAAAGAGTGAACTACAGCACGCCTTACACATACTGTGGCGTAGATTATTTTGGACCACTATATGTGAACACACCAAATGGAAAGCAAAAGAGATGGGTAGTTCTATTTACATGTCTTGCTATGCGCGCTATTCACTTAGAAATAGTAAACGACTTGACAGCAGAAGAATGTCTCCTGGCACTTAGACGATTTGCTGCCACTAGAAATACACCAAAGCGGATGTATTCTGATAATGCTACGTGTTTCAAACTTACATCTGAGGTGGTCAGTAAACCTTACTGTATGGAGAGAGGAATCGAATGGAGATTCATACCTCAGCTCGCTCCATGGCATGGCGGCTATTATGAACGGCTGATAGGTGTAGTGAAGCATTCCCTAAAACGCACTCTCGAAAAGCACCTACTTGGAGACAGCAAACTATTAACAGTGCTCAAAGAAGTAGAAGCTGTTGTCAACTCAAGACCTCTTACAAAGGTTGGAACTGAAGTGATCCACATATTGAGACCAGCTGATTTCCTAAGCTTAGGAAAATGCCTAACCTTGACCCCAGCGATAAACAATGTTTATCCAGTGGACGGTTCCAAACTAAAGACCAATTTGATAGAGAGCTGGAAAAGAGGACTGATAATTCTTGAGGAATTCAAGAAGATATTCATGTCACAGTATCTGACTAGTCTGCGAGAGAGGTACCAAAACTCTCCTAAACAGCCAAGAATTGTATCTGATTGTGTGCCAAAAATAGGAGACATTGTACAAGTAAGGTCAGACTTAAAAAACCGTGAGTTGTGGAAAATCGGGAAGATAGCGGATCTGATAAAGGGTGCAGATGGTAAACATAGAATCGCTAAGGTCAAAGTTGGAGACTCTATATTGACTCGGTCTGTAGGTCATCTCTATCCGTTAGAAACTGAGCCGGACAACTCTGCACAGTCCGGATCAACTGAGGAGGAAGTGATAGCACCTCTTCTAGATGCACCAATTGAGTACCTGGATCTGGATGATGGCCCAAGTCGAGTGGATAACATGCAACCACCATTATCAACTAATCCAGAATGTGAGAACAATGAAAATAAGGTAGACACCACAAGTGAAGTAATGCCAGTGCAAGAATCTATGATGAATACTGAGACATCAAGATCAGAGGAAACTATTAGTAACCATGAGTGTATGCAACCTGGGACCAGGGGTAGAAGGGACGCAGCTATTCGGGCGAGAGAGAAAATATTGGAATGGACGCGTCACCTTCTAACACTACTGCAATAATACTCTTTCTGCTTGTGGGAGTGTCGCGCAGCAGTGCGCGATTCGCCATTTAACAATCGGTATGTATCAACATTAGTAATGTCAATCTATATTTTATATTGTGGTAACACCACTCTTGGCTTTGACGAACTTTATGTTGGTACTGTGCTAGAGGCATGGCGGGAAATGTGGCTGCTTTTTGGACAAGTATGAGAAGTGAGCAAAAAAGTTATTGCAAGAAAAGGTAGGAGCTACAAGCTTCTAGGAGGTCCAAGAAGACCCCAGGTGAGTGTTTACTTTGCAATATCTTTATGTCGACCTATAAGTGCATGATAAGTGGAAAGATAAGACGACTGTCGTCGTTCGCCATTCTTTCCTTTACTGGTAGTCCAATCTTGCAGTGCACAGCACACTTGGTAGTCAAGGACATTGGACAGGGAAGCCTGGAGCTTCCATTTATTGGTAGTGTGATCCGGAAACACACTGGCACGGTCGACTGAGCTGGAGCAACCGTGGCGAGGCTATGGGGATGGTGGAGGCCTCCGGGGGGCCATAGGCCCCCTGTCCGGCTAAGTGACTAACATGCAAACATGATCAGAGTCACCAGGGATATACCCTGTTTAGACCGGAGCAAGTCGACCGATGCCCAGCTAGGTAATAGAGGTGTATAGCCATAAATAAACTGCAGTCAAATAACAGTCATGAGATCCCTCTATAGAGTACGCGGAAATGCAAGCACGAAGAGGTAACAAGAGTATGGCAAGACACTTGGTAAAACTAGCTAATGCATGTGAGTGGCACAGCCACACGAGAGAGGCTAGGCCTCGCCTTATAAGTATCGCATATATATAATAGGAGTGGAATAAAACTGGTCGACTAATCTTTCCACTCTCATGATAAATGTGTAATTATGTATCATCATGTCGTCCGTACATTATGTGAAGCAAGCATATAGTATTTCACATACATACTATAGGAAGAACGACACTACTACCGACACGACGGAAAATTAATAAAGGTTGGCGCAAAAGTTATCACTCGGTGTTCTTTGGCTGTATTTTTTTTATGAATGAAATACTTTGGTTCTGCTTTTGGATAATGTTTATTTGGTGTCTTAATTTATTGTCCCATTTAGGAGAAAAAATTATACGACCGTGCCGTCGCCAGAATTGATAAACATTCTGGCCCAATTTATGGCATTTTCCATCATTCTTGCCAGAGCTTCCGGCGAATATTATGAGGGCTTCAAGAGTTTGAGGTTTGTTGACATGGACTCGCGACTTAAAAAACCCACTGAATGAAGCCTGGAACAGTTAAATCAGGCGATCTTATAAAAACATGGATTAGCTAAAGAAATATGAGTGAATTTTACTACTGCTTTAGCCTCGTCTCTTATGAAATCAGGCGTTATATCCATATCTGAATCAGCTAGATGAACTCATTATGTCTATACAAATCTCTGCTATACGGAAGTATCACGTGTATAACTCGAAAAAACAAATGAAGATCGGATTGGCGCTTGCCCGCCTATTTTGTTTTTTTTTATTTATGTGGTCGGCCAGCCAAGCAGCAATTTTTTTTCATTTTCATCATTGAAAAAATGGTAAATATTTTGCCCAAATCTATGTTATTTTTAATTTTAAAGAAATACGTACTTTAATTAATACTTAACTTTATGTTATTTCAATTTTAAATCACGCTGTAATTGAGTGGCTGTATAGAAAGTTGGAACATGCTCCAATAGAAATGTGAAAATAGAACTAGTTTTTGTTTTATAATTGACAGCCGTCAGTTGAAAACTATTCTCCCTAGGGCTGAAAAGTAATACTTTCAACCCGCTCCTCAGGCAACTTCAGTCAGACCTACTTTCGGAGTATGAGTACCTAATGAAAAATATTTTAAATTGTTAATTATTTACAAAGCTAGCCATAATAGTTTTAAGTTTAAAACTATAATATTAGAAATAAAACAAAATATATAGTGAAAAAATCGTATACACTTAATTATTATTATGACATCACACTAAAAAATAATACTTCTATTTACAAGAAATCAAATAAAAGTTAATTACAAGATAACAACATTGTAATGGACTTGTTAAATTATTTTATTTATAGGTAAATAAATACTGTCTTAATAATTTTTTAAATATCTAATAACTGACTCCTATTGCTTTTATACTCTTAACGCAACACAGTGTATTTCATGCGCAGTTGGTTTCTTCTTCCATTTCCGCACTCGTGTGGAAAAGCGCAGACAAATCTAAGTCAAGTTTCATTAGTCATCATCATTATAGAACAACTAAATTTTTACGAAAAGGTAGCCTAGCCGTCTCACACCTTCTAACATTTCATAGTTTTTTTACAGCTACCTAGGTACCAGGTAGTATATAAGAAAAAGAAAGAAAGAAACAAAAGTGTGTGTATTTTATATGTTACCTATTATTGTCCACAACTTTTACCATCATTTGTAATTATCTTATAATTATCTAGCTTCAGGCAAGGAACATTCATAGTAACTGTGAAGTACTACTACTTCCAAAGGTGGATGGTTGGTGATCAGCAGATTTATTTTATTAAATGCTGCAGCGACTGCAGGCGGCAGCAGCAGGTGACGTGTCGCTAGGTGTAGTTCTTGCCAAAGTTCTTGGCCACCCTAAAGTTGGCTTTCCGATGAGCAAGGCACAGATCGGTGCTGTTTTTGTTTGAGATTTACTAGGTACTGCGCAGCCATTGTAGCCAACTTCAGGGCGGCCAAGAAGTTTGGCAAGAACTACACGGATAGTATTGTGTCGCGGCAACACTTCGCTGCTGCCGCCTGCTGTCGGTTACTTAATCACACCTTAACTCATCACATGAGGACTCAGAGTAATTTCTATCGTGTCATATTATTCTATTTATACTAATACATAAAAACAATAGCTTACCTTACTAATAAAATCTACACTTACTTCCTAAACTTAATCCTTAATCATATTCATATTTAATAACTTAACTTTCGCATAATACTACACAAAATTTTAACAACCATGAGTACGAATTTTATCACATACATGTACCTACTGTTATCAAGTATTTGTGTTCACATAAATCACTTCTACTAATACACCCAATATCAAATGTTAAGGCTAGGCGAGGAGAGCAAAATCCTCACGGCCTATGTCACTTCACTTCGTGTGCCCAGTTTCCTTAGACCACACTTTAGATACAGGATTCAATGAACCCACGTATAAGTACCTATTACTAGCACATACGTCTAATAAGTATTCATAACCGAGCATTGTTTTTATTTGACTAATTTGTTTATTGTTCTGCATTTCTAAAAAGATATTGAATTGAGTCTTCATGTAGAGCGATCATTAACATTATAATGCCGCCCGCGAGTATTCCTAATATTGCTAGCAGTAAATTAATACTTTTACCATTGTTGTTTGCATTTATTTCAGGTACTAAATCTGCGAGTGCAATGTAAAAAAATGTTCCAGCTGTTGCGGCATAGATCCACTGGGACGCAGATTCATGATCTTCTGCAAGCCAGATTCCACCTGCCATGCCCATAAAACTGAGCACCGACGAAAGTAAATTGTAGTAAAGAGCGCGTCTGATGCTCATCCCGGAGCGCAGCAGCACAGCAAAGTCACCGAGCTCATGAGGGAGCTCGTGACAAAACACGGCCAATGCCGTTGCGAAACCAGTTACCGGATCTCCACTAAAGGCCGCTCCAATTGCCAGCCCATCTGTTAAATTGTGTAGTCCGTCTCCTACAATAACCATGAGCGCTGTTGACGTCATCGGCCGCTCGACCGGTGGCGGAGGCGAGCCCGGCATCATTGCTCCTAGTTCTATAGGCTCGATTTGTTTGCTTGAATCTGTCTTCATTTCAGTAGACATTCCCGAATCGTGAGAATGAGCGTGACCCCCATTTATCAATTGCATAATTGCTTCGACACTGTAGAAAAGCAAAATGGTGAGGAACGTGACGCTGCATTTTAACACAACTTCGGTTTCTTCTTGTGGAGCTGAAGGCGGTCCGTGAGACTTGAGTGCGTGAGGCAGGAGATGTAGGAGCGCGTCTCCGCACAATGTGCCGACTGCAACTGCCACCAGAAAATGTAGCACGTGGCTGAATATCGCCGATTTTAGCAATGGCACTATAGCTACTCCGAGCAGACCTGTAGCGCTGATCACTAATATACTTAAGGTGGCGTATATCCAAGCTGGAAGAAGTAAAAAATCCAAAATTAAAATTGATGACAGTATTTAATATTGAAAGGTAGGTGCAGTTCAGTTGCTTCTACTTACAAATTATTTCTATTCAGGACTAAACAATTAAAAAGCTTAAAATACATTTTGAGCTACTTACTCCAAAACCTGTCTAATTTTGGTGTCGGTGCTTCTGTTTTATAACATGACCTCTGGTCTAGCTGATACACCAGAGCGGGACACATTTCTAAGAAGGTTTTCGGTCTTATAGTTATGACCCCCGGCGCCTCGTTCTCCATTCCATACACTTCCAAAATTTCCCTTGGAGATAGACATGACTTCTGCAGGATGGGCTCAGCTGAAACTGTTAAATTAAAGTTGTAGAGATAAACACAAACTTCAATTATTTAATAATACAATACATATTACATAGAACTCTGATCCTGTGATGCATGATACATGATGCTCAATAACTGATTAGGTACTTTGAAATATAAACGTGCAACTGAATGACAATATTCAACAATACGTTTCATTCATGAATTTATATGACAGATCCTTGGCCGGGGTCAGACGACGGCGCAAGAGCAGCCGGCCGGTAATAGGATAATCGCGATTATAAAGGATACAATCAAATTCTCCGTCCATTGGCGTCATGAGCTTCAAGTATGAGCAAATAGAGTGAAGTAATGCGAGCAGTAAAGGCCAGTATTTTTTTTAACAAAGGCTTACAATACTGCAAGAGATTGGAAACTGGGAAGTATTTAATGTCTTGGTTGCATTGCACGTGACTTGAAATGAATAGGCTTTGGTATTGTTAATGACAAACAATAAATAGGTGAATATGAATAAGAAAAATGTTCCAGTTATTGAATAAACATGATAAATCTATGTTCTTTCGTATAAGGGTTTCGCCTGACATCGTTGTTGAATTGAGAAAGCAGCGGAACTATCTGCATCGCTTTCTACCGAACACTGGCACAAGTCACACCGGATTTCAACTGCTAATTTGTTGTCTAACTTTATTCAAAACAGTCATGAGGAAAGTATGTTCGTACGATTCTTAATTTAGTAATGAACTGTATTGGGTCTAATTAAGTCGTTCGAAAGCAACCTCGGCACCGCAATGCTTAGTAAAAACTTGATAATGGCATATCGCTTCTTTTTGCAAATAGCTTCACCTATTCTGTTCTGTAGCATGTAATGTTGATGTTGATAAAAAAAGATACATTTTGTAGGAAATAAGGATTGAATGATAAAAAGGCAATCTAAAGAGATTGGTCACAGCTCACAAAATTTGTAGAACATAACGTACTTTGACTACCTTTGAAATTGAAAAAAGATCGTGACAGTCGCTTGATCAGAAAATAATAAGTTTTTGCTTTACTACACGATAAATAAGTAAGTACCTAGGTGGTAACTAGTGCCTATATAGGTACTTTTATGCAAAATGGCTCTTTTTGTAAAATCAGAAGCCGGTTCTGGTTTTTTTTATATAAAATCATTAGGGGTAGGGGAGACTGGGGTGATTTGATTCTACGGAAGACTTGGCTTATAAAAATAATAAAGCTACTTAGCATCTAAAATTGTTTTAAAATGGTACCTAATTCCAAGTCAAGTAATGAAGACGGGGAAGTAGAACTAATAGTAGAGTTAGGTTTGATTTTAATCAACCGAAGATGTTTAGGGGCTTTATAATTTGTATGTACCAAGTCACCCCAGTCTCCCAAAAAGCTCTGCTATTTTCATGAAGCTGATGACGGTTTTTATCGGTTACATTTCGGGGAGTGTGCGATGGAATTGCATGATTTAATTCCGCCCAGCCCGTTCCATC
Source organism: Orthosia gracilis (assembly GCA_947562075.1). Classification (NCBI taxonomy): domain Eukaryota; kingdom Metazoa; phylum Arthropoda; class Insecta; order Lepidoptera; family Noctuidae; genus Orthosia; species Orthosia gracilis. The sequence goes on along the minus strand of OX387267.1, from coordinate 30,034,208 downwards.
ATCGAACAACCAGACGCACGGCGATGCGTCATCGGTACATGGTGGACATCCCACCCATACGCAAAAAACGTTTTGGGGACACTTTCATTATGCGTACAGCTAAGGAGTGGAATTCCCTGCCGGAGTCTGTGTTTCCCGATAGCTACAATCTAGGGGTCCTTAAGTCGATAGTGAATAGGTTACTTCTAGGCAAGCGTGCTTCATCGTCGACCACATGATCGCTTACCATCAGGTGAGATAGTGGTCAAACGCGAGCCTATTGACAATAAAAAAAAAACTGAATGTTTTTAAAACCAGCGTTGGTTTTCTACTTATTTGAACGAGTTTTATTCAACATAGGTGGTTAAACTTACGTGCTTATTATTTGTCAATGGAAAGTAAACGCGATCATTAACTTGTACATTTATTTTATTTGTCCTGTGTGAGGTGTGGAATAAAATACAGAATAAATAATTACATAATTTTTATTTAATGATAAGGTGCGGATCGGTAATCATGGTATACCTACGCCAGCGCAGAGCAACACCGACAGGAGCATTGCTTGAATAGAATGCTCATTCATGCAAATTATTAAAAAATATAAAAAATTCTAGAATAGAATAGAATAGAATAGAATACTCTTTATTATGTACACCATAAAAGTTACAGAAAGTATAGAAGAAGTAAACATTACACTGGGTGACACAATGGGCGGCCTTATCGCTAAAAGCGATCTTTTCAAGACAACCTTTGGATGGATTTTAAAAATGAAAGGAAAACAGTACTGTAGGTAGTCTTTGGTGTACTATTTATATATAAATAAATACATATACATATATATTATATAGACAAATATATACAGTAATAAGTATGGAACAAAAACAGAGAAATCAAGAAAAACAACTATTAAAGAGAGAGGTAGTGATTCTTTACCATAGTTTTAAAAATGGGCAGAGATTGAGCACGCCTTATTGACACGGGCAAAGCATTCCACAACCGCACCGCTTGAACCGTAAAAGATTTGTCATAAAAGCTGGTGGAATGCATCGGCATCTCTAGTCTCAAGTTTTCCGATGACCTCAGATATCTATTATGTGTGTCATGAAGGAACTTGAAACGTTCTTTGAGATAAGAGGGGGTTGTAGGATTGTATAGAATACTGTAAAGAAGAAATAAAATATGAGAATCCCGGCGAAGACGTATGGGAAGCCACTTGAGCTTTGTCCGAAATTCAGAAATGTGATCATATTTGCGCAGGCCAAATATAAATCTTATGCAAAGGTTTTGAAGACGCTCAAGTTTAACTAGTTGTGCCTGGGTGAGATCGAGATAACTGACATCAGCATAGTCAAGGATAGGAAGCAGAAGGGACTGTGCCAGCGCAATTTTAGTGGCAGTGGGAAGAAAGTTTCGCAATCGTCTAAGGGACCTGGCAGATGCAAAAATTTTGCGGCTTACGTCCTGAAGCTGCGGACCCCAAGACAGATATCTGTCGATCCAAACCCCAAGGTACTTAACCTTCTCACATATTGGAATAGTAGTTCCGTTAAATTGTACCAGAGGAAGTTGTGTCCAATTTACTTTTGGAATCATCCCAGAGCTGCCAACAACTATGACCTGAGTCTTCGACGGATTTACCTGAAGCCCATTCGCCTTACTCCATTCACAAATTGTAGCCAAATCCTTATTCTAGCCAAGCAATCGATTTGTAATTTAAATATACATCCATAATCTGGTCTGTTTACTTTTACCTACATGTTTCTTGCGTTAATTAACAGCATATTATCCAATTCGAACATGTTGTGTCTAATTTCTAAGAAATTTGTTGCAGATAATTCAGCGGTCGCATTATACATTTTTGAAATTACTTAACTTCAATTATGATCTTTAACTAAATAAAAGTTATTTATGTTAAATTCAAAAACCTTTGACTAAGATTGGTTAAATACGACCTAGTTACAAGACTTTTTGTATAAATATTATCAGCGAGTTCCAACAGCTCATTTCAAGGATAAATTAAAATTAACGACATCATTACAAAGAACATTGATTAGACCGTGTTTCCTCCTTTCCTTCAGGTGTTTAGGTAGGTACATTCTTAGCTTTCAAGGTTTGATTGTTAGTCACATTCGGTTGCTTGAGTGAATTAAACATTTATTTGTAATGGATATCCATGGCTGAGTAACCCGACAAGATTAAAAGTGCGAAACGAGTATATTACGTCAGAGGTTCAAATTAGTACCGATGGGCGAAAAGGTCAAAGAAAGCAGACTGCGTTAGTACGGGTATAACAGTTAGTATCCGCGACCAACCGCCATTTGGTGGCCAAACATGAAGTAAGAGGTCCCGGAAGAGAACGGACTCAGACAACCCAGAACAGAGCGCTTGATGCAGGTGTTAAGCAGGTACCGGGGGATAAATGGTTAAGAGCGTTGGACAGAGAAGAAGAAGATTGAAAGAGTAGAACCTATAGTTATTGTTTTTAGAAGTCCTTTATCGGGTGATATTTTGCTTCACCAGAAAATTGTACCTGTTTTTAGTTAACACTCACTGAGATATTATGCCGAGATTATCTTGGTGAGAAACAGGTAAGATTTCAGGTTTCATAGAGCTGTTTATACGTAGATCGAAATGCTTTATTAAATAATCCTTTTGGACTTATAGATATTTTCAAATGTAAGTTATTATAACATAATTATTATCTTTATTTTAGTGCCTTTAGTTTCTGCTCAATGCGCAACTTGAATTATTCCATGCGGTTGTTATCTAATCACCTATAATGACTTATTATTTTAGATACACAATAAATGCCGACTTTATATGTTATTTATCTATTTATCAAGAATTTCCAGCGGAGGAATTGTCAACAACACAATGTAAATAGGTAGAGTCATTCATTTCTTAGTATCTCACGCAAATAGCATTTGTTTGTTGAATGTGAGAAATAAACCAACAGTCCATGATTCTCGATTGTTGATAAATGCCGTCGTTCTAAATAACGTAATAAAAGGTGACTCAAGGGATGATTTTTTTGATAATATTCGCCTTCCGCAAGGCAATACAGAAAAAAATAACGTCTAGGCAGGTCAAGAACAACGAGAAAAGCATAAAAAGATAATCTTTTCGTTAAACTTTCATCGAGGAGATACGACTTGACTACTAGACCAAGTTACAAGTGGCATAAGTAAATAGTGTCAGCAGTTTAAGGATGACAATAAGTAATACTCACTGGCAGAAGGTGACCTGCGGTGCCTGTGCTGAGTGTCGTGCAGCTGTCGAAATGTGCCGTTGATGCGGTGGATGGCGAGGTCGTGCGGCGACGTGAACACGCGGCCGCCGAGCCCCAAGCTGTCTAGCAGGTGCTCGAATCCCTGCAACGATTATATAGAAATAAATTAACAAATAATATTAGAGGAATAAAAAAAAAACAAGCCAAGCAATGCGAGTTAGTAGTGTGAGGGCAACGTCTTGATCTCTGGGATGCATTCACAGTGGTATTCTACCACTGCGTCAACCGAATGCTATGTAGCTACACTGCGTTTTTGGGGCGCCTACGCTAAAGCTACGCAGTGTTACGCTGATGCTACGCTGTGCTACGCTACCACTAGAGAGTGATACGCCGCGGTTTTGCGGCGCCTTCTCTACTCGCCTACTTTGCAGTGATAATCTCACGAGACATGCGTCGAAATCGAATAAATTATGAATTTTACCTAACACCGATTTCGAGTAGCAATGTTAGTTGAAATACGTAGTCAATTTGTGTTTTGGATAGTATAAGAATTCTGCTTAATCTCTGGGAAAGGTGGCCATGAGTGGGAAAATAATAAGCTGACTATGCACATTCATGCATTCTGCGATTTTAATTGATTCTAAATAAAGCTATAGGAAGAATGCCTCCTACAGTCCTAATCTATAGTGGTGTAATAAATTATACGCTTGAAACATGGTTAGATTATGTATCTATGTATTAAGATGTTAAATCGCATCAGCTGATTTCCTTGTTTCAAAAACTGGGCTTGTTTTGTCGTCAACATTAATAATCAGTTGATCATTGGTTTATAAGTACTAATCAAGTGATTCGCACGTGTATGCTGAAACTAAAAGTAAGGCTATTTTTCGCTTGGCATTGGAATTTTTATCGCTAACAATTCGAGAAAGGTGTGGTGTAGTCGTACATTTTTACTCAGAACATGACGTCAGAATTCATCAAGTCAAGTTGAAGGACGGTCTGGCTTTAACAAATACTTAGGCACCAATATCAATGATAACTGCCACACTTATCTTTTAAGGTAGTGGGTATCAGCCAGAATTGGCAACGGTCACTGTATTTCAGAGATTATGATATAATAAAGATTAAGCATTTAGCACGTTATTTTTATCCGATATAATGTTTTTAGCAAAATCCATGACAATAATATAAATTCAAAACCAACTCTGTTTGTCTGTTTGTTTGTTACGTTTTCACGTCTAAACGTCCGAACGTTTTTGGATGAAACTTGGCATACGGGTATACCATGGCCTTGATTTTTTATGGGTCATTCCTACTGCACTATTCCCAAACCACTGCAACTCTTCAAAGCCAGAATCAACAGTGGCGACCACCAGAAAAGCGCCGAGGCAATGAAGCTCGACGAAGTCCCGGAGAATGAATTTAACTGTTTTGGAATCTGCAACAAAATTAATCAGAAAAGAATAACGGAGGTGTAGGAAAAAAAAACAACCATAGCCATGGGTTTTAGGACATTAGGACATGGACTATGTTCGCGTGGCACAATTCGCGATTACGAAAGTGTTGGCAAAAACAGCTAGTTCTTAATTTGCCCAGAGGAGGAAAACACCAACGCACAAAACGTTTTGGGGACACTTTTATTATGTGTAGGTACAGCTAAAGAGTGGAATTCTCTGCCGGAGTCTGTGTTTCCCGATAGCTACAATCTAGGGGTCTTTAAGTCAAGAGTTAATAGGTTACTTCTAGGCAAGCGTGCTTCACCGTCGACCACATCATTGTTTACCATCAGGTGAGATAGTGGTTAAGCGTGAGCCTATAGATAATAAAAATAAAAAAATCGCCGGAAATAGAAAGCCTGCTATGATCCTGAAATACTCAATATGTTGCAATCAATAAGCAATGTTTATTTTGAAAGGGTTTGTTTAATTATGTATAGTCGTAGGAGTTGAAGGAGAGCAGTAGTGGCCCAGAGGTAACGGCGGTGACTTTGAAACTTAAAAGTGGTAGTTGTTATGCGTACAGCTAGGGAGCGTAATTCCCTGCCGGAGTCTGCGTTTCCCGATAGCTACAATCTAGGGGTCTTTAAGTAAAGAGTGAATAGGCTATTTCTAGGCAAGCGTGTTTCACGGTCGACCACATCATCGCTTACCATCAGGTGAGATAGTGGTCAAGCGCGAGTAAATAGAATATATATTAAAGAAAAAACATCACCACTGCTCTCTAAACGGTGAAAGAAAACATCGTGACATCGGCATGCCCTAGAACCAAAAATTCGAAGACATGTGACATCCACCAACCCGCACTGGGCCCGCGTGGTAGATTACAGCCCATTCCCTCTCACAGAAAGGAGGCCTGTGAAAGGCTGGTGAGGATGATGTAGAACTCGTAGGTAAACAATAGTAGAGCAAGGAAGATTGATACTCTAAAATGAATGAAGAATAATAATAACTTGAAGACGCATCGAACCTAACCTTGAACCTTACTGAGACTGTTACCAATCGATCAACGTGAGTTCGACTCATTGTGAATTGAACTGAGAGATTTCCGTACTTATTTTCTCACTTCGCCGATATAAAATGGTACGAATATATTTTATCAATCAATTAAATAATGTATCCATTGTAATATCTTTGGATGTGTTTCAACAACAAAGCATCATAATGAGCTCCAAAATAATTAAGCAATGTCTTAAATGGAAATCGTGCAACATAGTGATATAAGGCTGTGTTCAAGACCAAGGTTACTGCATAGTTGTAAATGAGTCGTTGGTGTGCCGTGTTCAATAAATAAATAAATAGTTATATACCAGTACTTGATCTCAGTACATAAATATTGGGTATATGTTACTCAAAGAATGAAACTTTGATAGGTTTGTATCACCCAAAATATGTATTGTAAATATATTTGTATTTCAGTAAATCAAGTGAACACAGATACGAGGTGACAACCGAGAGCGCACGAATACCTAACATCATCAATACATGTAATTATTAAGCAATCATCATCATATACATATAATAAACTGTAGAAAAGTCGTTTTTGAATATGGAAAATATGTGTTAAAGAATAACCAACAAAATCCATTTGCAGCATTTTTGGAATTTTTGTCTGTTTAGTTGTGCACGCAACACTTTAAATGTACGGAAACAATACATAAACATTTTGCGTAACTTGAAGTACTACTTAGTTTTTGATTCATCGCAATCGGTTCACTCTACCAAAAGATATATGAATTTAACGTGTTCAAGAAGTAAAATATCACAACACACGCATTTCTCATACTCGGACAGTTGAACTCAATATTCGATAAATGGCGTTGTGCATTTGACGTCATTTTCTGAATGGCGGTGTTAAGATTTTTCGTGAAAGAATGAATGTCGAAAAAAATAGGTGGATAGGTATGTAGGTATTTATAAGGTAGGTATGTAGGTAGAGTAGGGAACACATCAAGGCAGTTCCACAGATGACGGGAGTGGAAGCTACTGGCACAGCTAGTACCTACTAAAATTATGTTTCCACAAACGATTGACATGTGCCTAATGCAGCAGCAACGTAACGGTGAATAAAATAAAAAACATTTTATAATTACACAATACCTGTACAAATAACATACACCTTGCACCTAAATCGTGTGATTTCCTGGGTTCGAAGGCAGATAACGATACCTGTCGGATTGACCATGAAGAAGGTGCAATTTAAAATATATAATTTATTTCCCATTTGTATGGGCGGAATGTGTGTGTGTTACTGTTTACCCATCCTATCGTAGAATTAATCCAGCCTAAGCCTTTATGGAGACTTATATTAGTAAAACACTGATATAATATATCACATCAGGGTTTATTTATTTATGATCTCCAACAAAGGACATACACAATATAACTAATCTAATAAATCGTATTTAGGTATCAGATTGGTGGTCGCCTGCACTAACAGGATGCACAATAAACAATTACGAATGCAACATAAAATATATTAAAAACAATACCCAATTGTTTTTTATCCCTAATAATCCATGAAAAGCATTCAACAGTATGCCCCACGTTATGTCACAACTTTATTTACTATTTCACAAATTGTCTATTGTCCATGCAGGGTTGACCCAATTATTTACACGTATATTACCTACAGCTGCAAGTTCAATTTCCTTATATTATATATCTCATTTGAATCGTTGCACTAAATGAGGTGTCCGTCAAGGGTCAATTATTTGACCCATGTTTAACTGTAACTCTGCCGTGGTATAACTAAATAGCGTTATCCAACATCTGGTCGATTTTAAGTTTTCACGCTATATTAATGAGAAAAATATCTTTCGATCTTTGTATACGAACTTCCAAAACTATTCAAGGTATTGGAAATTCGCATACACAGATCGATAGATATTATATTTCTCATTAATATCGCATCAAAAGTTAAAAATTGACCAGACGTCGGATAACGGTATTTTAGTTATACCACAGCAGAATTCCGATAGGCTTCTTGCATTGGATCTTTAATGTACCTATATCAAAACAGCCTTGCATTGTAATATGATGAACATTACTGAGAAGATGTGTCGTATGGCACTAATTTGTTTCTTCCGGAAAGTCATTTGGCCTTGATAATACAGGTGTATGGTAAAGGCGGTTCAAACATAAACGGTTGATTTGCTCGTCTCGATCTAACAAAATTATTGGGTCTATAAAATATTATAAAAAAGTCAAATACCTAATTGAGAAAAACGTAATTTTGGTTTAAACCGAGTTAAACCGAGTAGGTATGACTATGAGGACGAATTAAATTCACCGTGCAATTTTTTTTAATTCATTATTTTTGTTTTGTTTATTTTCTATATTTTTGGCTAATTCAAGTTCTCTTTTGATTTGAGAGTGAAAAGTAAGTAATATAAGTAACGATTTTGTTTTTTTTTTCACATAGGATACTCTATGCGACAAAAACAAAACTACTACCGCACATCTCAGCCCTATCTTAATAATATATTGAACTAACAACCTCTACACAAATTACCCGCAGAATTTTAATAGATACTTATCTAATGTTTAATTTCCTTATTGCATGAGACGCTCTAATTAAAGGATTAGTTATGCTAATAGTATTCCTTCTATTATGTTCGCTTATCACAAAATTATTCAAAGTCTACAGATGCACAATGTCTGATGTCTGAGCTGAAGCTGAATAAATAAGTATCAAGCTAATAATTATTGTTTTGTACTGAAAGCGGGTATTTTAACAAGGGGAGTTGGAACAAACCATTGGTCAAAACTGAAACTCCTGCGCACCAATAGGAAAAGCGCCCAAAACACTGGCAGCGTTGCTTCTTTATAGAGAAATGCTGATTCTTTGGCTACAAAAAAGCTCGGACCCCATGTTTCTAGTAATCAACAAATGGCTCAAATATATCGGTAGCTCCCTATAAGGTATATTATTTAATATTTTCTCAGTTTGAGCTTTTATGCACGTGTAGCAGTCGCCCACCGTGCACCGTATGTACTAATAAAATAGCAAGCCTACCCACCTTCCAAGGCATTATGCTCACCCCATCTGGTCTCTTCCTATCGTCACATGCCAAGTCATTGAGTTCTAAAACACCTCGGACAATAGCCCGACGGCTGTTATTAATGCTCGCGAGCTGTGCTATCCAACCTGTGCTCCTACTGTAGGATAGGCCGTGAATTACGAGGCAATTGAGTGCTTCACCACATCAGCAGCAATGTGAAACTTCACTAGGAGCACCCAAACGTAGACATAATGCAAAACAATGACATTATATTGTACGACACCTAAGCATACGCAGTGATCGCACGGATGCCGACTATTCCACCGGACGATACGCAGTCAGTTTAGAAAATAGGGCGGAACCGGAAAAATGATTACAACAGCCCTGGTTTATTTGTAAACAAGCTGACCCGGTGAACTTCTAACCATCTCAGAACCAATGGGCGTATTCAGCATTTGCTTAGGGGTGGGGCAAAAGTAAAGAAACACGATAAATACTAAACTTCAGAGAAGGACTAAGACTTTCGGTGACCCAGACCGACTAAACCAACCAGAGCTTCTCGATCCTGTATGCAGAAGAGGAAATTAAAAAATACATATTTTAGATAAATTTTTCCAGCCAACTTTGCCCCTAACCTTCTCTGGACAAGCCGGCAGGAACGAGTCCAGATCGTCACGGACGTCGCAGTCGAGGCAGGCCTTAAAACGCTGGTTTTTAGACCTGCCGCGACTGCGACGTCCGTCATCAGGTACCCATTGCGTGGCGATCCTAGCCCCATGCATCCTGCAAATGTGACCCGCCCAACTCCATTTTAGCCTCGCAGACGTCACCAACATCAGCGATTCCTGTCTTGAAGCGTTTAATTGTATTGCGGATTCGGGCGTTCAGTTTAATCTGCAGAATGCTACGCTTCATCGCTCTTTGGCATATTTTAAGTTATGTGGGGGAGGGTTGTACGGAGTGCGACAAAAAAAAATAAAAAAATATTCTGCTGTTCGGGGCGGAGACAAATCCAACAAATCAAAGATCATAAAATTCGGTCCAGGCGTTTTTGAGTTACACAATTTTGGGACTAACCCGAATTTGTTTTATTTATTTGTAAATAGGTATCGATACCGACTTTTTCACAAAAAATTAACCGACTTCTAAAGCAAAACATAAAAAAATAACTTTTGTTTCGGAAGTCGGTGTTTTTGCAGGTACCTCTTGTTATTATCGTTTGTGTAAAAGTTTTTATTAGTCTCTTTTTAGTTTTAGTACCCTATCACTAAAAAGTGAGCAAAGTCTATAGTAAGGTACCTAAAGGATTGACAAAATAAAATACCCATAATAATTTAAATGAAAAAGAGTGAAGGAACACTACCTTTCCATTCCGTCATAGTTGCAAATAATCCTGAATTTACCTGTTATTAATTTGTTATATTATTTAGTATTTATTATTATATTATTTAATTTATTGATATGCATATATATGAAAGTATATATTAATTAGTTATATTTTATTCTATTTTATAGGGAATCGTTTGATATGTTTTCTTTATATGGCCCCTCTACACACGGTGTCTACATATCTTTTTTATTAGCTCTCCTCTCGCAGGTATGCTGGAAGAGATTTCTTTGAAATAAGCGTACATTTGTACCTATTTTATGGTCCTTCTTCTTGTCTCTTTATAATGAGTGTGTACATTAATGGTTAAATAAATAAATAAACTACACATTCGTGCTTTTTGTAGCTAAGTCGTTCGGTTGTATGTTCCATTTCTTGAGAACTGTTAGACCGATTTTGATGAAACTTGCACTATTCCCTAAGTGAGAGACATACCTAATCCAATAAAAAAAGAACGATCACGGAACAATTACTAGTTTCGGAGAAATGCGTGGACAAACATACATACACTTATGAAATTTGGCACACGTGTTTAGAAGGCCACATAGAACAACATACTTATGTGAATATTGTGAAATTCCAACAATATGACATACATACGTGTCGAATTGATAACCTCCTTGTTTAAGAAGTCGGTAATAAGTAAAAGCGACCGGGTATATGAAATATACTGAAACAATATTTTTTATTTTTGTCTGTTTGTCTGCGCAATGCATTCAATTGGCGCCAAAACTACTGTATAGATTCTAATCAAATTTTGCTTAAATAATCCTTAGAGGTCAGATCAACAATTAGTCTATAGATTATCACGCTATTCTTATTGGAGGATGAGCAATTTTGCTTTATGTGTGTATTTTATTCACTTTCCCGTGGGATCCCTTAAAGAAGACACAAAATGTGTTGAAGATTGTGAGTACGATCCCCAGCCACAGTTATTAATTTTGTATTAATTTCATATTTTTAATTTACAATAATATTTCCAAATAATAATGAAATGCGTTTTTGCGTACTTATAAATAACAACGTCGTATTTTTTTTTAATTTATCGGTTGATTTTCAGTAAAATAGACAACGTCATCTACTGGCATTACCGGAACCAGCACACAACGCCATGTTCATATTTATCCTTGTTTTGTTTCTGACACGTAGCAGAGATGGCACTGTATTCGCAAAACGTATGGGAAAATTAATTTCCTTATTATTATTTTTTCGTTAGTTTTCCGATGTTTTAATATTTATTCTGTTAATCGAGGCGAAGATAAATCTAACCAATTAAAGATTATGTAAATCTGTCCAGCCATTCTCGAGTTATAATGGTGTAACTGACCCGAATTTGTTTTATATATAATGAAGATAAGCCCATGCAAAGCCAGGGAGGCTGCTAGTTTTACGATAAAGTTAGTAGTGTATTATGATTGTAACGTGAACGATTGTTCCGTTTACTTGCAGATACTTACAAACTGGTGTTAGTAATCATTAGATTTCCTAGTGAGTGATCCACCTCAGAGTACATTCCGCTCTTTGGTATTTTTTCAAAACATCTGGTAGCATTCGTGCTACGTGTTTATCTTTTCCGTGAGAGAACAATACCCCAGACGCGTAATTTTTCGCAGTTGGACTTGAAGTTAATTATAAGAAATAAAAGTCTAGTAAAGGTAACCATTATTATGTATGTGTTTGGTACTGTGCCTGCACAGCGCTGAAAGTTAATTTACCCGTACATCATCATTATCAAACAATATATGTAATAATTCTGGAGGAAACTAGTTTTTGTACAACGAAAATATTTATAAAAAAATTGCCAGGGTGTTAAAAGATAACCAACAGAACCTATTTCCAGCATTTTTGGAATTTCTGTCTGTTTCTAGGTTTATCTGTTTAGTTGTACACGCATCACGTAAAATGTACGAAACCAATGTAGATAACTTTTATTCATAAAAATGTGCGTAACTTAAGGTATTATTTAGTTTTTGTTTCATGGCAATCGGTTTACTCTATCAAAAGTTAAATGTATTTATAGTGTTCAAGAAATAACATATTACAACAAACGCAATTCTGATACTCGCACAGTTGAACGCCATATTCGATAGATGGCGTTGTGTTTTTGACGTCATTTTCTGAATGGCAGTGATAAGATTCTCCACAAAACCCAGAAAAAAAATTGGTAGGTAGACGGTATAGGTCAGTTGACGGAAGCGAAGCCTCGGTCACAGCTAGTAGGTACATGATATAATCTGTACTAATATGTCGCGTTACAACCATATATAATAGCCGAAACACAAGCTCGGATTTGGTACTGCCGAACCGTCCATAACAGGCCGTGTGTTGAGTCCGCATCGGTCCGCTTGTTTTCACATCGGATATGGTCTGCTCCGTACCAAATCCGGACGTGTGTACGGTTGGGCCGTACTAACTACGACTACTCGTGTTCGGAACGCCAAGAACGACAGCCGCGCGTGCGCTCATTTTAGGTACCTACATCATGGACGATATCGTTTCTGAACGCAATGTATTAATTGACATTCAATTATACAAGGAAGATCATAGCAAATTATTTAAGGAAGTTAAGGGCAATATAAGGAAGCTTTTTAATTAATTTCGCATATTCTCTTCATTTTGCCGCTTTTTATGTGGTGGCTGTAATGTTGCTACTATTGTTGCCGTTACTACCATATTTTTTGTGTCCAACGACATGATGAAACGGTGTGCACTTAAAGGCGTTATAACCGTAACACACGCTCGGATTTGGTACGGCGGACTAGTAACGTAAACGATCTCTTATGTCAATTTGTATACAAATAAAGAGGTTTCTCCTTACTGTCACCAGACGGCGCTTATCCAGTTTCATACAAATTGAAGTTTACGGTAACGAGCGTAATTAAAAACTCACACTAAGCCCAAGGATCGCTAAATCGGGATATAGGGAGACAATAACCAAAATCAGTAGTTCTCCCACAAATCGGGAACTTTTTTAACACCGCTCTTAGTTGGAACCGCCCAACCAACACACGACCGGATTTGTTATGGAGCAGACCATATCCGATGTGTAAACAAGCGGACCGAGACGGACTCAATTAATAATAATAATGTCCGGAAATAATGTCCTACCCTACACACGGCCAGATAACCGAACCAGGAAGCGCTATATCCGAGGCCCGCTCGTACCAAATCCGAGCGTGTGTTACGGCTATAGAAGCAACTGCCAACCGTTCGTAAGCAGAGGTAGTCCGCCGTACCAAATCCGAGCGTGTGTCACGGCTATATTAACACATGCTCGGATTTGGTACGGCGGTCTAACTCCGCCTACCAAATCCGTTCTCGCTACACACGACCGGTTACGGCCGCCAAGTGTTCAGACTACATAAATCGCTCTTCAATCAACTTTAAACTGAATACATGTACTTTATGGTACTCGTAAACCGTGTCAGAATTTAATTAGCAATAAAAAAGCAATTACTTTTTTGATGATTAGGATTACACAATTCATATAATAAGCAAATAAATAAACCAGTCACCGTATAAAGACAGGCGTAAATAAGGGTATCGGGAATTATCCCATAAGAACATAATAACGGGATAAAAAGTAGCCTAGTATGTACTATTCTTCATTCATCCAAATCTGTTTAGCCATTTTGGCATGATTGAACTTTCATCCATTCATCCAAATTATCGCATTTATATTATTAGTAGGATAGTATGACATACCAACCAGATTTGGCTCTTCTTGTTATTGTATTGTAAACATTATCCAAAAAATTACAATACTTATTTAGTTAGTGGAATATGCCTATGTTATCACTTATATTACGCTTAATCTTAGAGTACGATAATGTTTGCTCCACATCAAAGCACTTGTCTAGTCATCCAGGCCCCGTAGGCAATCTGCAACTTCCTTTTCCGCAATTATAATCAGTTGAAGATGTTTGAGAATTGTTAAACGCCAACTCAAGCGTACCAGCAAGAGTTATTTAACTATTATTGTTTGTTTCAAGAAAAGAAATTTATATTACACATTATTTAACGATACTGGCTGACTGATATAGTACAGCATTGAAACAAACTATTCAATGAAAGAACGAACAAAAGGGGACTGATGTTTTGAGAACATACTTAGTGTAGATTGTAGAATATCAAGCGTCAAGAGTAATACGATCCTATATAATATACCTGTCTTATATATGCTACCTTTGAAATTGAGTTCAAATTAGCAGTTATCAATAGATGTTGGATTTAACTAAATATTGATAAGCAGATGATAAGAAATCTGGCGTAACATTTTATACAAATAATGAAGTTACATTTAAGTTCGATGAACTTCCGTTTATAGAATTGGAAAAGGTGAGTTTCAATGATTACACGCAGAAATTTTATAGTAATTACTGAACAACATTAAGTTGTGTCGTTTATGAATATTTAAGAATACTTAATAAATTTTATATAGATCGGTACCTTCATTATAAAACAGCTGCTTATTTACTTGCAAAAATTCAAAGAAACTGAGTAAATATTTGCGATACCGTTTAAATATTCAATTATGTAACTACGGTACATAAAACATTTACAATAGTGTTATTAGCTGGCATTGCTTCTATAAAAAAAAAAAAAAACAATTCCACTCACCTCAAATGTAATGACGCCTTTATCTCCGTATTTATCGAATATTTTGTCAATGAAGTACTGCTCGGCAGGGAGGGTGTCGTTGAGCTCGTTGTCAACGACTGCTGTAGCGTTCAGGGTGGCCGGGCCGGGGCCGGGGTTGCTGCTGCCACTGTCGGCGATGCTCAGCGCCAGCGCCAGCACTAGGATGGCGCTCGTGGTCCACATGATTACAACTGGTGCTCACGCTCGCGGCTCGCACGGTGGCGGCGGTAGCAGCGTGCGCCGGCGGCGGTCCCGCGTCTCCGCACCACACTATCAACCGATCAGCTCCTACAGCGCTCCGATGAACGTGATAATGTGACGCGTCGCGTGGCGCTCGCGCATCGGCCGTACGTTCTTTTGTTTATTTGTTTGGAAAATTCAATAATTAATCGCGAATTGAAGCAACCGTTCGACGCAGTTGTGGAAGCGTGTTTGTCACTTGAGGTGAGGTGTGCGTCTGCGACTCTGCGCGCTGACTTTCACCCGTCGCTCTCTGGAGGCTCCGAGGCCGGTTGAACACCGTTACTGATAATAAGGTGTTTTTACGGAGTGACCGGCATCGATACAACCTGAACATAGGTGCCTATTTAATTTGCAATAGTCAGGGTGCGACTCTACGCCAAAAGGTCTCTGTCAGCCATGCGATGTGGATACTGGGCAAGGATCAATCAATGTGATACTGTTGAAAAATAAGCGTCGTATACGAATTTATACCAATATCGACTTATTTACTAATCATATCTAATATGATATTTTTGACTTGTAAGTAGATAATTATCGTAGAAGTCAACAAATCAACGTAAATAGAGTTCTTGCATAGCATTCATTCATAAGTTCGAAGCATATCAAAAATAGTGCGAAGTCTTTTAGAAATTAGTTTTGTTGGTAAGTTACGGTGTCGATTAAATAAAATAAACAAACATGTTAATGAGTAGTTCCATTTCCTACGTTAGTGCGAATGCGAAACGAACCTCTTTTGTTTTTGCTGTGAGATAATTTTTTGGTCTCGTGCGTTCTTGTCAGTCGGCACACGTACGCGGGTTACGTATTACTATTCACGTCTAGGCACGTGTGTTCCTAGATTCCTACAAAGGCAAGCCGCATTCACAAAGAAAAACTACGTCAGGCTATCGGCTATTATGTAAGGTATTATTTAGATAAATAAAGAATCTAAGGTACCTACCTATTTATTGTATAACATTGTGGGTCAAGCGGTCAAAGTGACAGTTGTAGCTGCTCTCGATGGACAAACAAAGACTTGTTTCCGTAAACTACGAGAAAGAGTAGATAACAAGAAAACAACAATAATAATTGAATTCAGTAGTTAGTGGCTATGAACCTTGAGCTTATGTTTATACAGGTAAGTACAAAGTTGATTAGAAAGTGCGACACAGATCACTGAACATGATAATTTTTTCATCTTTGGTGGACACTAATGATAATTTGACAACGACGCCATTGAGCGACTTGTGGTCCAGGGGTAGACTGGAATGGACGATAGTGCACGGCAGGTCGCCCATGCAATGCACCGACCAGATTAAGTCTGCAGTAGGCGGTCCATTGCGTGCACATGAGTGACAGCCAACAGAGAGGGATGGCGTCGCATCGTTGTATGAATTAGTGCAGCCCGAAGTCTCACTGCAACATGATGACCACGACCGCTCTGCCAAGAAGGATCCTACGAAGAAGAAGACTGATAGTTTAGCAAACAAAAACTTAAATAATTGTGTTGTTTTGAGACCTATTTTGCTTAATTTGTTTATTTTCTATGTATCTAATTAACGGTGGTAATGACGACATGTAATGTGAAATATACTATTGAGAAAAAAAACACGGTTTTTGCATGCGCTTATACTTTCATCGCGCGTAGAAAATTAGCTAATCTGTTCCCATTCGTAATGCTAGTAAGGAGTTGTTTAACACGGTTCATAAACAGTGAAAAGTGATTAACTAATTTTGAGGGGGTACCTATTCAGCTATGGGCGTTAATAGGATTAAAAAGACTGGTACTTTATGATAAGCGAAGCACAACATTTAATTATTGAGTGTTTAACAAATCAATTGAGAGGAAAAATGGGGATTACTCAAGGTACGATTCTAGGTCCCTAAGTAGTAGGAACCCGATTATCTGTTTATATGTGGGTGGGTAGGTACTTTTGTGATTGTCAATTGGGCCGGGCAGCTGCCATTCGCTTGGATTAAGTCCTGGGGATTTGCAGTGAGTGATGGGTAGCGAATAAGGTAAGGCATGTATTGTGAGGGGATTCCACATTGGCACTGTGTATACGAAGCGTCGATAGTACTAGCCTTTATGCGCTGAGCATAACCCAGTTCTTTGTATATATTCATTAATTTTGTACTATATTAATTAATTTCGTTGCCGGCTCCACGACCTAACTTTAATAAATATAAAAAGACAGTTGAATCGACTTCCCGGGACTCGACGAACTTCATTGACTCGGCGTTTTTATGGTTGTCACCTCTATTAATTCTGGCTTTCAAAATCTGTAGTGGTTGGGAATAGGGTGGCGGATTTTCCAAAAATAAAGAAGTCGCGGCAAGATTGTTTCTGCAGCAGAGTGCTTCGGAACCTGGGCGCGCTATCTGTTAAGATACATTATTGAATATTTATTAAGATGAAAGAGAGAAAACAAAATTCCTGAAAATTTTTGGCTTAGCTTGCGTTAAACCTTTTGAGTACAGTCAATTTGTATTGCACGTACTTGGTTAACAAAAATATTTCTAACGAAGAACAGTATCACACAATGGCCTTAATTTTATCACCGGTATCAATTATACGGGATTAGATAGATACTAATGTAGTCGTAAACATATCCTTAACAGTAAATAAGGCAATGTCAATGTTAACTCGATCTACGGAGGCATTGAGACATCGTTTATGTAATACGTATAGCATATATTAGTATAGGAAACTTCGTGAATAAAACTCATGTTTTTAAATGATTTGGTGATATCATAATATTTTGTAAAGTATGTCTCAATTGTATGGTACGAAATCATGCAAAAAAGTGTCTTGTATAAATACTGAAAACTTGTACACATATCCAGAATGGCAATGTTTTATGATTGGGCGCCTAGGATATAATATTAGTTACTTTTTTCACAGAGATTGTGCCGGATTAATAAAGTGTGGAGGAATTAGTGTCCTCCACACTTTATAAAGCGCTGTCCACACAGCAGTGTTGGGCATTAATCAATCAATTTGTCAATTATCTTGTTAATTGACTAAAAAAGTAATTGCAATTAAATTAATTACAATTAAATTAATCGCAATTGAACTTTTAATTGCACCTTGCAATTAAATTAATTTGATTAACGTGTGTCAATTGCAACTTACAATTAAAATAATTGCAATTAACTTTTTTAGTTGTTTTATAAAACAATTAAAACTAATAATTAACTTTATGTATCAAAATGAAATTAGTAAAGATTTAGGAAAATTAAGCTAATAAGTATTAGACTTTAGATGAATAAAAATGTGGTCAAAGGCTGTAAGTATAGCTTATTTTTTCTAAATCTTTCTTTCTACAGAAAAAAAAAATTGTGTTTATTTTTATGTATAACAATGTTGCATTGATAAATATTTCTACAGCGTAGGTATACAACAAAAACATTTCAAGTCGTAACGTGTTCATTTTGTCGACCCGCACGAGTACATTTACACTATTCTACTACCCGGAACCACACGGGTATATTGTATATTTATATATACCGGCTTTATATTATACAGCAGTATTTTATAATTGTTATTTTTAATTAAAATTAACAAAACAATTGAAAATTAATTAATTGTTAATTGGTTCTAATACAGTTAACAATTAAATAATTGTTAGTTGTAATTTTTCATAATTACAATTGATTAATTGTTAGTTGTTGTGGTTACATTTACCAATTAATTAATTGTTAATCTTTAATTGTTCTTGCAATTAAAATTTGCCCAACACTGCCACACAGTATCGAATTCCTGTCCCTGACGGAACACGGCAGGGACGTAGAAAAATCGGTTACATACGATTTGAACGAACTTGTTCATACATCTACGTATCATGAGGATCGAATGTACAAATCATATGTAACCGATTTTTCGTGTTCCGTCAGGGACGGGAACGCCAGCACAAAATCTGCCCCCTGGACACTAACTGCAATGGCCAATCTGGAAATCTCTTAAGTGATTCCGGGACTAGGTGGGCCGCTGGCAACAACCTGGCCAAGCTTCTATAGATCAATCCCAAACACAACGCTAATATGGAGTACTTTCGTAGGATATGCCTCATCGCCATTCCTGCCAACCAGCTGCACTTATTAAGATCTGCACCCTTATTGTGGTGCTTCGTGGTGTCAAAACAGATACGCAATTAGGATGCTGAACTTGGCAAATAGAGCTGTCCAGATGGCCTTAAACCTTCTGGTGGTTAAGCAGAAAAACGAAAAGAAGGTGATCTCCTCGTGTGACCTTCGGGTGTCGGGAGTTTAATTCTGAATATGTATGATATTATGTGTGTTGTCTAACGTGCAAAATGACTTTGCGATTTTGGCTCACGATTCTGCCACGTAACCACAACCATAATTGAAAGAATGCTAAGAGCTATTACTATTTAATTTCACACCAACTTTGTACCTACTGTGTTATTGTTGTCGAGGGTTATTTTGCGTCGTGCCGTCTACTATTTTGACGCTCACTATCAACATTCGAAATCTTGAAGCGTCTGCCTACAGTCTAGCTAGTGGTTGCTTTACAGAACATAATATAGGTACGTATCTACTACTTATAGATACTGAGTACACTACTGACTCAACAAAGATGAACGGCAGATTTTGTACCGCATACTTTTTTTGTTGTTCGGTTAAAGAATTTGTACCACTTATTAAGGCAACTAAGCCATTTATTTTCATGTAAGTTTAATATTTTTAGAACTTCCGATTATTTAATATATCAATAAAAAGATTTTAATAAATAAATGTAATAAAATCGTGCACTAAACGCAGTTATGTTTTTAGAAGTTGCCCTAAGTAAAATAACACAAATATTGAAATGATAATTAATTATTTAGAAATAGAAATAACATTAAATTTAATGAAACTCATCACTATCAAACTGTTGCAGTCCGCTGCTGGACAGGTATCTCCTAATACCCTGAGTAGGTACGATCCTCATCTCAATTTATCTTCTTAAAAGTAAGTAAAACACAAGATTACAACAAACAATTTAGAACATTGAAAAGATGAACAAATTCTTTATTAACATATATACAATTGAATATTCTAAAATAAAAACAAACCTATATACAAATACAAAAGGGAGACGGGAAAGAGCTCATTGTGCATCAAAAAATTCGTCCACATCGATGTCAATGGGAAACGTGCCCAGAACGCTGGCAGCATTGCCACGTTGGATGGCAATGCTGATTCTCTGGCCGAAGAAAAGGCCAGCCCTCTGGTCACGTGAATAGTCGACGAGCTTTGTGCTAATTTCTCGAAAAACTCGATGCGCACTCGGACCCCATGGACCTAATGTTTCAACCCCAAACGGCTCAAACATGTAACTTCCAATAAGGTTGTTATATTTGCGCCGTTTGAGGTTTTCTGCACCGGCAGCAGCCGCCCCAGCACAGCCCGCCGTGCTAAGAAGATGGGATGGCGCAAGGGTGTCGACACATGTTGCATCCCACACCAAAGGCCTACCCACCTTCCAAGGCATTATGGTCATCCCGTCTGGTCTCTTCCCATCGTCGCGGGCCAAGCCATTGGGTTCTAAAACAGCTGGCACCCCGGCGGTGACAAGAGCCCGACGTATGATTTCATTAATGCTGGCGTGCCGTGCTATCCGGCCAGCGCTCCTACTGCAGGATAGGCCATGGTGACCGAGGCGGTCGACTGCTTCACCACATTGACAACGATGTGGAGCTCCGCTAGGAGCACCCAAACGCAGACATGTAGCGATCCGGAAGGTGTTGTCACTCAACATAGTACCTATGTTGAGTGACGGTAGTGCCTGTAGCCAGAGACCCGACTCCCACTCTCCCACAGCCAGCAGGCGGGCACGCTCAGCAGTATTGGTGGACGTATTTATAAGTTTATTCCGTACCAACCTGCAGAGCGGCTCATCCCACTGTCTCTGGGAAGATGGGTTCTCGGGCAACGCCGTATTCGGGCAAGCCACTTTCCAGGCGCACACTGCGTCGGTCGAGCACGGCACTTCAAAGTTAACCAGTGAAAGGGATAAAATTTTTGTGGTTAAAGTTTGAGTGCCGTGGACCGAAGACAGGAACGCCGGTAGGCTTATACTAGAAATTTTGCGGATGCCGAGCCCGCCGAAGCGAATGGGTAGTGTAGCTTGCATCCAGGCTCGATCATCCAAGGCCACATTTAAGATGGATGTCAGAGTGCATCGAATAATTTCGTCAATTTTTTCCAAGAGATGTGGCTGCTTCCATAAAGGGGAAGAGCGGAGAAAATACCTACATAAAATTTGGTCCAAAACAGCAATACCTAATAAGAGTAAAAGCCGAATGAAGGTTAATTTTTGAGAGTCTATCCGAAATATCATTAAAATGGTTAATTTTGTCATCAATGAATGAAGAAAAACTGTCTTCCAAAATTGGGGAACCTAGGAGGTGCAGTGAAGTTTTATGTAAAATTTTGATCTCGGGGGCTATTGCATAAAATTTCTGTAGGGTAGGTTGTCTGTCGGTATTGTCACTAAGAAAAATTTCACATTTGGAGTGGTTGAGTTCTAGGCCGATGGATTTAAACTGCTCTTTCAGGAATTGGAAATCTGCTAAAACGGTGTCTACGTCACCTCCTAGTGTTCCATCATCCAAATACCATAAGTTAAATTTCGAATTTAGTTTCTGAATAATGAACATTTACTTAACATTATATACCTACCAACTTAAATTGGCACTCTAGTACTTACATAACCTAAAAAAATTAAACTGGTTATAAATTTTACGTCCCAAGTTCTAAAATCTAAGAATTTAAAACGGCCTGGAACTTAACCCCTCAAAGTGCGAAATTTATCTCTCTGACGTTACCGACAGACAATCTTTAGAAAAATTTAATGCAATAGCCCCGCAAATTAAAATCTTAGAACAAAAGTTCCCTGCACCTCCTAGGTTCCCCTGTTTTGGAAGAAAGTTTTTCATCTTTCATCGAAGACAAAATCAAACATTTTAATGATATTTCGGATAGACTCTCCAAAATTAATTTACATTCGGCATTCACCCTTATCAGGTATTGCTGTTTCGATCCAAATTTTATGTATTTCCTCCGTTCTTCTCCTCTTTGGAAGAAGCCACAACTTTTGGACAAAATTGATCAAATTATTCGTAACACATTAACATCCATTCTAAATGTGGCCTTGGATGACCTAGCGTGGCTGCAAGCCACCCTACCAATTCGTTTTGGTGGCCTCGGCGTCCGCAAAATTTCTAGTGTAAGCTTACCAGCGTTCCTGTCTTCTGTCCACAGCACTGAAAAGCTAACTAGGAGAATTTAATAGCTCTTTCCCTGGTTGACTCGGAAGTGCCGTGCTTGACCGATGCAGAGGACGCTTGGAAAGTGGCTTGCCCGGATACGGATCGGCCCGAGAACCCATTCTCCCAGAGACAGTGCGATGAGCCGCTCTGCAGGTTCGTACGGAATAACCTTATTGATACGTCTACCAATACTGCTGAGCGTGCCCGCCTGCTGGCTGTGGGTGAGTGGGAGTCAGGCCTCTGGCTTCAGGCACTACCGTCACCAAACATAGGCACCATGCTAGGTGACACAACCTTCCGACTCGCTACATGCCTGCGATTGGGCGCTCCTTGTGGTGCTCCACATCGCTGTCAATGCGGTGAAGCAGTCGACTGCCTCGGACACCATGGTCTTTCATGTAGTAAGAGTGCAGGTCGAATTGCGCGGCATGCTAGCATTAATGATCTCATCCGTCGTGCTTTTGCCACCGCCGGTGTGCCAGTTGTCTTAGAACCCAATGGCCTGGCACGCGTTGATGGGAAGAGACCTGATGGTATGACCATAATGCCATGGAAGTTGGGTAGGTCTTTGGTGTGGGATGCAACTTGCGTCGACACCCTTGCACCATCCCATCTTCCTATTACGGTGGGCTGCGCTGGGGCGGCTGCTGCAGGTGCTGAAAACCTCAAACGGCGCAAGTACAACAACTTAATTGGTAATTATGTGTTTGAGCCGTTTGGGGTTGAAACATTAGGGCCATGGGGTCCGAGTGCACACCTATTATTTTGGGATATCGCCAAACGGTTGGTCGACTCTTCACGAGACCAGAGGGCTGGCCTTTTTTTTGCCCAAAGAATCAGTATTGCCATCCAACGTGGCAATGCTGCCAGCCTTCTGGGCACTTTTCCTGTTGACAGCGATGTGGATGAATTTTTTGACGCCCCGTAATTTTTAATATTTTACTCTTGTTTTAGTCCTAACTCTAGTTTACAAATAATGTACATATGTAAATAAAAATTAGAAAGTCAAAAAAAATAATTTTAAAAGGGAAAATCTCTCAAATTAAAACATAAAACTACCAATTAAAACATAAAACATCCCAAAACATGATATTTTATTAGCAGTACGAAATGCCTATACAAGCCTGCCGTTCGCCTTTATTCAACAGAGTTCAACAGTCCGAATTTAACACTGACCCGTCATTTAGTCAGGTTTAGCGACTGATGACATGTTTTAATAAATTTTATTAATTATGTTATAAATAAAAACTTGATAAAATAGATGTATAGACATGTTGACGAAAAGAAAGTGCTCGAAATAGACCAATAAGCCACTACACTTATCGATGTAGTAAAAGATTGCCAAATCGGGCATTGTTAAGTTATTAAAGTTGATAACAATATGCTTATCTTCATATTTTCCTTACCAATCACTTGCCAACTTGCAGTTTGTGATACACTTATTTAAATTAGTCAAAATGTCTATTTTAATATAGTTTTATATTAGAACTAATATATTAGATTAATAATTAGACCGTGCTATCGCATAAGGTATTCCTGTAATGATAGTTGTAAGGGACATTTTAATAAATAAGTTACGCCTGGCGCGGTCTGACCTTAAGGCTGTGAGAACATCGTTCTTTCATTAACATATTGGCAACAAACAGCTTAACGAAAATGATGAAATCTCTTATTAGGGTACTTATTTCAAAATACAAATACTTATTTATTAAAATGTCCCTTACAACTATCATTACAGGTATACCTTATGCGATAGCGCGGTCTAATTATTAATCTAATATATTAATTCTTATATATAACTATATTAAAATAGACATTTAAAATTGACATACGCCTAGAGCGGTCTGACCTAACAGGGCTTTACGGATACCTACACTATAAGCAAGTGCTTTTAAAATTATTGTGTGACTTTGTTTTATGTTTTACAAGCGGATACCCGGCGTGTGCTACTATACTAAAAAAATAAATACATTTAGTTTATTTGTTGAAAAAAACATTTTTTTGTTTTTGTTTTAGTGGTCTAAAACCATCTCCGCATGCAACCTTTCTAATGAAACCGGTTTGGGGCACATCGGTTGGATGGTTTCAAAGTCTATAACGGTAGAAACATTTTTTTTTGTTTTCTATGATAGGATTTTGCTTATTTACAACTTTTCGTTTCCTCCTTATCACCTTTCTTTCTACCAGTCTTGCTGATTCGTAATATTTCAGTAACCTGTAACGATGCATTAGATATAAGTATCGATTTATACATTTTATGAGAGAGCACTAACATATTAAAGGTTATTCAGATAATTTAATATTTGGTTAAGGCGCAGATTACAGGCTAATACTAAGGACATACAAAGTTCATAAAGTAAGGACGAACTTCAGAAAAAGTACCCCCGTAAGTAGTTTTATTTACTCCACTTGTATTTTACTGACACAATCGCTGTACTCCTAGGTATTTGCTTTATAAAACTCTGGTATCTGTTTACTATTGCTTATTGCTTGCTTCAGCGACGTGTGAAGTTAGATACTACTGTTTGTAGCAGTATTTACTGACTGCGCCCAACGCAAACATTCCCATCCAGCAGTACTGATAGGCAGAGTCAACACGGTGCTTGGGCACTGTAATCGATGTATAAATATTAATTAAAAACATCGATATTATCTATAGTTTTTCATAACATGCGAGCATTTGATGACCAGCGTGGAAGTTGTTGTGTGACTCAATGGATAGTATATAGGTAGACGATATTATGTGGTAAATTTCATTCAAATAAAATATGTTTAAAATGAATTGTTCAGCAGAAAATGGTCGGTATTGATGACGTGTAGAATTAAAGAGAAAGGTCTATGGTATGCATTGTATTTGTTAGTACTGAAATAAAAATTATAAATATGTTCGACATCATTTTGCAATATCCTCTTCTTAAACAGTATCCTGATTCTTAATACTGAATGATATGAATATATCCTAGGATATTTTGTAATTTACATCGAAATATTTATTTATGAACGTCTCAATTATAATATCACCATTGATTTATTTTGATACTTAAATTAGGTATTCTTTATGAACCTGTTTCAGAAAAGCAGGTAACTATTTGTCCACGTGTGGATTTAAACGTTGCGACATTAACCATACTGATAAAATTGAATGATGATAAATTAACAATAACAACCCATTTCCGCTAGTCGACTTTTGGGCAGGTTTGGGGAGATAAGGCACCTAAGTAAGTTAATGTAGATTTAACACTTTGGTAACAACTTAGTTTTGGATGGAGAGCTCTAAATAATAATCAGAAATTACTTCGTAATCTTATATTGACTCCAAAACGTGCCTGCCTTAAGGCGGCTTGTACAGAAGTAACCACAGAACATTTTGACCAGCAAAGCTAAACAAAAACATCTTCAATTATTTTCCTTGCGTTCCGATTTCAATCACCTTCCAAAACTAAATAGATAGATCTGTGGCCAGTGTTATATTATAATAGGTAATGAGGTTGCCTCTAAAAAGGTGAGGAGTGCTCACAGTACTGATGGAAAAAGTCTGATCTGTTTGTTTTAACTGCGCTTATATGCAATTGCAATAACACACTGTAAGAAGTATCAGCTCACAGCTCACTGCACAGTTCCTTAATTATTGAAATGCAACTTTAATGTAATAAATAATTGTCGTTCAAGTTTTGTGCAAAACCTACTCTAGCGCTCTGTCCGAAATCCGTTATGCGAAGATGTTGTACAAAACTTTTGGGAAAATAAAAGAAGATCACAATGGGTGCAGTAACTGTTAGCAAGCCGTTGGAGTGAATTCGAAAAAACAATTTGTTTGATTGCGGATTGTTTCTAGGTAAAACATATAAAGGTCATAAATAACAAAGGTTTGTTTCGGATCTATTTTAACTCACATTTAACGCAAGGGTATTTTTTCAAAGCATTTTTCTGAGAGCACCCACTCCACCCCAAGTCAAACTGTTCAGAAATATAATTATGGTTTGACTCATTAATACGTTCTAAGCAAAAATACAGATTGAAAAAGAGGAGATAATCAAAAATTTCGCGCGCTCGTTTTCGTCCTAAATCATCATCCATTTCGATACAAATTTGCAAAAGTGCTCATTCGTATGCGAACTAGCTTCTTACTGCTCATCGCAGCATCTTCCTCTTTCGCACGTATTGTCGGATGAGATAGCATGCATTTTAACTTCGCGCACAAAATAGTTCGTGCCGTCACTAGGGGAACCTTAAGAGAATATTGTTCAAATATGTAAGATGTGGTCATTATTATCCTCCTATCGAAGTCATATTTTATGAATACTTAGCGGAACCAACTAACTTATATCCTGTATAAAAAGTTCCGGAAGAATCCTGAAACGTTGGTTATTATTGCAGCATAAACCAGTGTATTGAACTAGTGGACGTTTTGTAGGCTTCCGTAACGGTTACAAAACTTTAATTTGGCCAATTTTCACGGTAAGCATACAAAAGCGACGTCGCGACGCGAGTATCTACCTCATAACATTGGAGTTTGGTAGGTACGTGATTTCAGAGCCAAGCACGTCAGTTTTCATGCTTCGCCGAGCACTGCTTTGGTCAAAAAACACGCCTGAGTAAACGCGAACTGGTTATTTGTTGGGCAAATAATTCAAATACTAGGACTCCTGTTTTTTTTCTTTGTGTGGTTATAAAAGTGTGTACTTTGCAAACCTGCATCTTCATGCCAAACGCTACTAAATGCCTGCATTATTGTGAGATATTCCTCGATGGATTACGGAATGTTAATTTCTTTATAACTACTTATATGTGTACTTAACGCAATTCGAAATGGTGTTTAATGCGAGGTAAAAGTTACGTATAGGATCACCGTGCATGAATAAATAAACAATGATAGGAAATGTTCAAGGTGGGAAGCAACATCCAGGGACGTCGCGCGTCGCGTTGGACACACTGTTGCTAGACATAATGTGTATACTGTGTATGTATATTATTATCGTGTGTTTATCCATTGGTATAATATGTCTATTAAAATTGTATTGCTGCTGTGAATTGCACTTTTCTCTGCGCTGTTCCACTGCGCAGTGCATCGCCTCGGGTTCCGAGCCGCCATAAAGGTTGAATCGTAAATAGTTGTTTGAATAAAAAAACATAACACTTACAAGTAACCTAAATATATCCTATTCAGCCTCGGCGGATCCGTGACCAGCCTATTTGAAAAACGTATTCACCCGTCTTAATTCAACTACTAAAGCCAGCATCATTTATAGGTACCTGTTATTTATTTTTTACTCTTGTATTGATTTGTAGCTTATTAATTTTCATGCTTTTATGTACAGTACTGAGGAGTAAATTATTTGTAAAAACCGAAACATCATTACCATCACGATTGAAATAAATTAATTAATTTCATTGTATTCCTCATAAACTTGAGATATGAAGAGTTACTCTTGTTACATTCACAGATAATAATATAATAGTAGCAGTATTTTGTATTATTACGTAGTATAACATTTCACAAGCATCTTGCTATAGGGGAAGGCCTATTGCTGCCAATGGTGTGTAGCGACATCTATGCCGCGACAAACGAACTACAGAAAGACCTGACTTCACACAATTGCTACATCGCGCAACGCAAATTTCGCCGCACGATTCCGACAATAATACAATGGTCCGATGAAAATCACCGGGCAATTGCTCACCAGAAACGACACCCGTCTGACCGAAGGATCCTCCCTTTTCTATGGAGGATGCGGAACTTTTCACCTTGATCCACGTGGCTCTATAGGTGCGTAAACCCAATAAAATTGACCGACCTGCAGGCTTATTGCGTAATGAATTCGGCAAGGCAAAGGGCGAGTATGAAAAGTCGACCAATCCCATAGACGGAAATCCACATCGCGTCTTTCATCTCGCATGTCATGACCAAACAGCTCGATTGATGGCGGTCAAACCCTTCGCCTTGCCGAAATCACTTGCGCAATTAGGCTGCTATAGATAAGAATCCAGGACCACGTTCTCGGCAATCTCGGTCAGACCAACGAGGTAAAAGACCTTCTAAAATATATATATATATATGGCATTCTGAGGGCCAGAGTTTTAACCTGACGCCTAAGAAGTGTTGCAGTTTCAGATACTCCTCTCTTCTCTTTATCAAACACGATGATGGTAATTTGTTTATCAAAAGCGCCTACGGTTTTGATGCGGCGTAGTTACATTACTGCAAGTAGGAACGATCACCGTTGCAGCAAAAAAAATGCACGTTGAAAAATTCATGCCGTGTGACATTCACCAACCCACACTGGGCGCGCGTGTATTATCTCTCTCACAGAGATGTTTCTGTGTCCCAGCAGTGGGAACATTATAAGGCTGATGATGTGATGATGACGATGATTAGATGAAAAGATCATTAGTTTGTGTAATTTATTTCATCACCACTGCTGTCAAAACGGTGAAGAAAAACATCGTAAGAAAATCGGCATGTCCTAGAACTAATAAATGCGACATCTACCAAACCGCACTGGGCCCACGTGGTAGATTGTGGCCCATACCCTCTCACAGAGAACCGCGGAGCACATAACCAGGCTGGTAGTATGCTCCGTGCAGAGATCTAACCCAAACGCACCACAATAAAATACGCCACAATAGACGGTTGCCAGGAGAACCATAATTATGTCGCTGTCGCAGGTTAAACAAATGCCTAGCTACAATTAATTATGTATGAGTAGGTTTACTATACCGGCTATAATGTGAACCGTTACGTGACGTAGGTGGTGATAACATCTGAATAAATACACGTACTAACAATGATTGTATTGTATTATCAATAAGTTTGTCATATACTTACATCTATTCACATATAGTACTTAACATAACTGCATAGGAATCATCAATTTATCATAGTTATAACAGATCTGTACTTAATATTATGCCAACCCACTTATGCCACGTAAATCGACATAAAAAAGTAAAATAATCTTAGCAAAAATAATATATTAATCAGATCAAACTAAATACATAAAGTTGTATTGTAAAGATCATAAATCCTTGGAATCTTCGGGGCGGCATAGGAATATTTTGGAGCAGGCTAAATTGAATTGATTGCACGCTGTGAGAAGCCATTGGGGTTTGTTGTTCCATACGATGAAGACGTAGTATACTGGGACGCCGAGGGCGATAAAGGCGACGCCGATTCCGACCTCCATGGGGTGCGTGAAGCAGGAGCAGACGACGACGAAGGTGCAGATGATGAGAAAGGAGACGGGCAGCACGATATTGACGCGGATGGGTCGCTGGAGATGTGGCCGCGTGAAACGCATCCAAAGCAGGCCAGCGACGGACGCTAGCGTGAACAGCGCCTCCACGGCCGTCACGTACACTATCAGTGACTCCACGTTGTTTGATAGCAGCAGCATCAGTGTCGCTATGCACTGAAACGAGAAAATGGCTTGCTTTCATTACCGTTTCTCTTACAAAATGGAGGCATGGTTCTTGCTCTATCTCAGATTTCTTTTTATGAGAGTTAAATATGAGAATGTTATGTTTTTAATGGAACTAAACAAAAGAATTTGGTTAGGTAGATAATGTACTTATAGACTTATAATCGTCATTCAACTTCAGCTGTCTGCTCAATCAGCAGCACATTGAAAGCCCTGTGGTTCAAATGGTGTGAACAGTTTTGAGATTGAGTTGAAAATCAAAATTGTGGTAAAACTTGCATCTCTTAAAACACCGTTATAAAATGACTCAACTGAACTGAGAACTATTTCTTGTTTAGGATAGTTTCCAGTTCCCCATGTTTTCCAATCTATTAAAGATCGATTTATAATTCCCTTAAATACCGCCTAAGTAGTTTTTTGATCGCTAGTGAGACTGAAAAGGAGAGTTTGTCTCGAATTTTGTCAAGAGCTCTTTTCGTTCATGCTCATAAACTTCGTTAGTCAGAAAACAAATTATAACTCTCATGGTTAACCCTCAAATTGAAATAAACAGTTTTGGATTTCTCTATCAAAGTAGCAAAGTCAAAAACAATTCTTAATTGCCACTAAGCTATGAATGTCTCCTGCATCGCGGCATCGGCTGCATTGCGGGAGGCTTGGACTTACCCTAACCTTAATAAATAACGCGTCTTGACTTGGACCGTTTTTTAGGGTGCCGTACCCGAAGGATCCAAACGGAACCCTATTGCTGAATGCTGTCACTCAAGTGTCTGTCCGTCTGTCCTTGCGTCGTTTGCCACACAATTTTAGTTCGAAGAATTTTTTACTTCTCATCGACCTATGAATTTGAAATTTGGTGATAATGTTTATGAATACGTATATTTTACCAATATATTGATAAATCCGATTTTTCTTTGGTACGGCGCCCTAAATGTGCGAAGTCCGACCTGCACTTGTCCGGTTTTTATTCAAATTCAGTTTTTTTATCAGTGTCTCAGACCAACAAAACTTTTTTATCAGTGTAATAAAAAATGCTGTTTGACAGCTTTGTAAAGAAAATACGAGTATGTCAAACTGCCATATTTATTCACCGTTAGTTGTTATCTACAAAACTATAGTAGTTCCGAGACATTTCATCTTAATTGAAAAAACCGGCCAAGTGCGAGTCGGACTCGCGCACCAAGGGTTCCGTACAAACCTCAGTTTAAAGGCCTGAGTATTTTATATAAATTTCAATTTAATACCTCTACTCGTTCATGAGGAAAGGGAAGAGAAATTAATAAAAATATTTTTATTATATGATGTAACTAAAAATTTACGGATTTCGCAATTATTCCTTTATCTGTGCTATAAGACGTTGCTTCGCACCAAATTTCAAGATTCTGAGTTCACGGGAAGTACCCTCTAGGTTTTGATTCCCTTGCGAGTGTCGAAAATTTGCGGCATAAACGGTTGTGTCTTTTGATTGCGTTGGCTTAGAAGTTTTATTTATTAAGCTTTAAGGGACAGTAGACCTGAGTATTTAATAAAAATTTCAGCTTGATACCTCCACGCGTTCCTGAGAAAAAGGGTCTTGACAGACAGACAGACGGACGGACGGACAACAAAGTGATCTTATAAGGGTTCCATTTTTTTCCTTTCGAGGTACGGAACCCTAAAAATATGACGATCATTGGTATCTTCTTCATTAGAGGTCAAGACCGGTTCCGCACTGAACCTGCATTCAACATCCTGCATCCAATCGAAATCGATCATAGATTCAAAGTAGTCATAGTTCATACTATTCGAAGGATGGATGACCGAACTCAATCAGCCCGAATTTAGAATTTGTACATTCGTATAGAACTCGGTACTCTAATTCGGATTAGATTCGGATGCATAGCGGCATCGCACTGCTTAAGTAATCTTGTCTATCTTATTATAATGAACGTAGAATGTTCACTTTCAAGAATCGTAGATGATAATTTCTCTTCGATTAATTTTCTATTATGACCGTGTCGGAGATATCATCGTAAAATTGCCTTCCCACGGTCATTTTTAACGTGATCTTAAAGTAACTACTTAATTAAAAATTGTTATTAAAACTAGAACATTACAGAACACAAAGGGCTATTTAAAGCTAATCTCAAATGATCCTTCTTTAATTATGATAGCGTTACACATGTTTTCAATGCACTATCTGAGAGCAATTTGTTGGAAACAAATTAAAATCTGCACCAAAATCAATTAAAAAATTCTTAGAATCAAGATTTATTTGTTACCTTTGGTGCTAGACAAGATATTGCAGGCAACGATAAAAAAAAAAGATTTTTATTAAACTAGCATAGATTATGTTACGTCTGTCATCGTTTCTAAAAGAACTTACGAGTAGGTACTTACTTTCGGCTTCCGAATTTAAATTTATACTCGAGTATTGAGCATTTAGCAATTGGGCTTATTATCAACCGATATTTTGCCAAAAACCCGCGTAAAATTATTAGCATTTGACTGAGAAAGCGATTTATCGCGGCCTCCCACTACACAGTATTCGTAAAATTCTTCTTATAACTTTATACGAGGGGATCTATCTATATCTATATTCCAGTGACCATTTTCTTGATTTCGCAATAATATAATCGATGAATTAACAAGACCTTCTATCAATACTTACAAGGAATAATAACGAAGGTACTGGAGTCAGCCTCTTAACATCAATAAGGGATATCGCAAGTGGTAAGTGTCCATTCCTGGCTCCAACGAAAAACAGCCTGGACGAGGCATAGATGGCCCCGTTTAGGGAACCGAAAGTGCATAGAGCGACGAAGAGGGGCATGATCCAAGACATCACGCCGAGGATCTTGACGCTGAAAGTGACGGCCACAGCCTGGGAAGCATGGATCTCATCGTTGGTGAGGACTGCGAAGTATGCCACGTTAGTCAGCGCATAGACTAATGTTACCACTGGCATGGATATGCAGATAGCCCGCGGCAAATTCCTGAAAAGAGAAATACGCATTTTTATAGAAGGTTTGCACGAGTATTGCAGGTAGTTGCAATAATTCGGTGAAGGTCTGGTCAAAATTCATACACAATAGGCAAGGGGCCAGCCAAATTACCGTTTATGATGTTCAATTGGTTTCAACGGTCAGGTACCTAGATATTTAATGTATATTTATAAGTCTTGGGCCGATTTCTGAATTGAGTATTTGGAGTTAAGAACGTGTCAAACACTATTTTGACAGGTTTTAAGGCTCAAGTGTAGTTTGACAAATAATCAACGTCAAATGCTTAATTCATAATCGGGAGACAATGGTCACTGTTTGGAGCTACCTCAAAGAAATCCACGTTACTACATACTTACATATATATCAATAACAAACCTGCGACCACACTGTGTGGTCGCTGTATCAAACAAACGTCTACGAAGAGAGCTAACCCTAACGTCAACCCTAACACCCTACGGTCGGTGACCCGCTGGCCCAGTGTGGGAGTGGGAAGTGAACTTGCAGCCTTATCTATAAAAGAGTATGACAAATTCCCCCTTTAAATCTTTTCAGTATTGCTAACAGTTATTGGTCTCTTTCGAAAAGAGTATCTTCACCAATGAAAGCGTCCAATAATTTATGGCAATACCGAAAAACATTAAAAGGAATTTGTCATACACTTTCACGGAGTAAATCACTATCACTCGACATTTTTTGTCAACACGAATATTGCAATAAAATTCACTGAAAATCACAGCACTGAACATTGTCATTTGTTTCACATTCTTTGAAATCGTGCCTTTTTCTTTTTTTGTTCTGCGGTGGCCAGTTCGATTTTCGAACAAACCTTTTTACAATGCCATAATATGAGCAACACTAGGGTTAACAAGGGTCCCTCGTTACGCTTAGGGTTCAATATGCTACCGTGACGTGAGAGATGAGCTTTAATTTGTTATTGAGTCTTGTGAGATATTAAGATTTTCTAGAGACGATCATAAAAAAATATTATGTTCTTGTTTTATTAACTCTCCTAAGCACAAAATTAAGGAATATTGGGGTCTTAATTCACATTTTAAAGATTATTTAAATGTATCATTTAAAATTGATTCCAATAGATGGCGCTATTTTAAATTTCTGGGGCATCCACTCGATTTTTATATTTTTTTTTGTAACACGTTTTGGTAAATTGAAACTGTACGTGTAAAAAAATATCTATAAAACGAATTGTCGCTGTATTTAAAAGAAAGTATTCACGAACCGAGTAAACTCTTTTATTTGCAAGTCGGTGCTAACACCATCTATATCCGTGGAACGGAACCGAATGCGATCGATGTGTTTTGAAAAATAATCAGTTTAATTAGGCGAAACACGCTAGTTACGTCGGCACGCTTTCTTTGTATGGGATGAAGCATCTGTATGCTAGTATTACATTATCTGTGCCTTGGTGCAACAACAAACTTAAAAACAAATGTGCGAGAATTCCCATGAGTCATAATTGTTTACATTAGTAACTTTATGATAACATTATTGTGTTTACAAATACAGATAAACAATTGACCCGTAACTAATTATACGGGTGATGTGCACCCAACACTAATGGTTCAGATTAAGTAATGCAGTTAAAATAATTATCTATGAGAACTTTT